>CM060920.1:1049432766-1050832766 GCA_030737875.1 Allium sativum
CCATTTCCCACTGCCTCCATCACGCCCTTTTCAGGTCCATCATCAACTTCACGTGATGCCCCTCCTTCATACAAAACAACAACTCCACCTTCACGTCTCCTGCGACTTTGTCATGCCTTCCGTGACCAACTCCTCAACACGCAGGCTCCCACTCCCCTAACACCTCATTTTGAACTGCATTAAACCCTCCCTGAGCTACCCCTTCTTCCAGAAATCGCGCCAACGAACATCACCGAACAGCCGTCACCCTGACTTCACCTCCGAATCCTCACAGCTGCTGACTCCAGACCCGCGCTGACCTCACCCAGTACACACCCCGAGCTCCCCTATGATCAGAACACGCTTCGGATGGCAACAGAGAAGCATGTCCGAGCTCAAAATCTTCTGATGTATACATAAATCTTGCGTCGCGTTTCAGCAATGAGAAGATGGAAAAAGACATTCGCGCGGTGGTATTTCCTTCAATGATTTTCTCATGCCCGATTTTGGTTTGTGGATAAAACGAGGTGGCGGCTGAAATTAAGAAATGAGATTGAGCCCTAAAAATCGGTTAGGTTAGAAGATAATTTAAGGGGTATTATATGTATAGTGTTTGTTTATGTTTTGAGGAGGGGGCTTTCCACGTGATAGAAGGAAGAACATGTGGCTGTAAATACCAAGTACGTGGCTTTGTTCTGAGCCATACAATGTGTTAGGATATTTTTGTTTTAACCAGTTTCTAGGGTACCATGTTTCCATAGAACTCTACTCGTTTTCGGACCTCCAACGACGGAAATAAAAATACCCTTGAGCTTAGTGATGTCCCACGATACCAATAATATAATAATATACACTGGTTGACTTATTCTGTGAAATTCCAAAAATACTGATTTAGGGTGCACAATAAAGGTTGCTTATTTATCACTCTAGAAATTCCTATAATCACACACGACATCCTAAAATCACGGAAATGGACATACAACTAGAGTTTGACATTACGGACCCAACGAATCTTGTTTCGTAGAATTCCGACTCCGTTTGCTCCCACAGCGTATTTTTAACCGTTGAAAAACTGACTGTTTCTCACTCTAAAAATCCGTACGACCACACAGCGACTCTAAAAATCACGAAACTGGAAATTTAACAACTATTTGACATTTCGGATCCAACAAAATTAGTTTCGTCGAATTCTGAGGTCGTTTGCAAAACTGGCTATTTTTAAAGCTCTGAATGACCCATTTAAATATATAAATATATTTAAATATAATTAAATTAAATATTAATAAATTAATATAATCGTATATATTCACAGTGGAATACCATACAGCTCCAGTATATTTATTTACTCGCTATTCTGAGTCCAGATTGAATCGATATTCAATTTACATTGAAAAATCCTTTTATAACGTATATAAAGCGTTACGAATTATAAAGGAATTCCATAGCGACTTTTCTGAAATTTGATTTGGATGTACATCAAAATCTACACGACGAAATCCTGATTTTTCTCCTCCACTAGAAAGATATACTCCACCAGCTCCACGCGTTTCTTGTTTCACAGAAATCCGGCTTAAAACGAACTCTGTATACTCAGTTGAAGTTCAAATCGCCAAATAGCGAACTGCCGCGCCATTTCGAGCTCGATTATAATTATATTATAATTCTACGTTCAAACTGACATCGATTGAATATATTCGTCAATATAATTCAACTCTAGACTGAACTAAATTCTGGGGATGACCCAGTTCACATTATATTGTCAATTCACTATTTCTGGTTATTTCTGAATTAAATATATTATTCTATTATTTAATTAAATTAAATAATCCACTTAATTTAATTAATGACCATTTAATTCTCTAATCCCCTCTTTATACAATTAAATAAATTAATTATAACCCTGGAAAATGCGGGTCATTACAATCTTCCCCACTTAAAATAATTTCGTCCTCGAAATTGCTAAGTTAGAGGACGACCCTATCTATTGGAACTCCTAAGATTTGTTTACCCCTTATTTCTGATTTCAACTGAACCAACTAATATCGACTAAAATATTTATTCATTCCGACTAACTAAAATTTTCAAAAATTCTGAAAATTTTCTAACACTTTAAATTTTCGGAAAATTTCGCCAGCGTTTCCTTTGTACGGGTTTACCGGAAAAATTCAAACCTTGCCACACAGGCCGTCTCCAATCCAAAAGAAAATCAAACAGCCAAGCGGCTTGCCAATTCGGCTCATAAAATCCAAACTCATATATAAATGTAAACTGGTACCTTTTTGTCGGGCATATCAACTCTATCACTTCCATATGCTATCAACTCAGCATATACCAGTGTTATCTCAATCAAACTCCAATCAGTTCATATCCTCAAATACATATCGAATTTCATTCGAACCCCAATATCAAATTTCAAATTCTTAACTCATCAACCCAATTCCATAACAGATTATTCTCTAATCCAATTCAATTCTATTTAACTCAGTTCAAGTTAAATTTTAATTTATATATTCATTCTTACCATTTCAATCTTTTTAATTTCATAAGTTAAATTTAAATTTCGAAATTTAAATTCCTGCGTTTATTTCAAATCAATTTGAAATCATAATACCAATTCAAAACCTTTGACTTTCCAAACAACTTGTTTTCTCAAAATAATCCAAAAACAAAACCTTTGGTAGTAATCCATCACTTAGAACTCGAAAATGAATACTGATGATGTCGCGATTCATCATCAGAATCTATTTTCCAGCTATCGAAGTGAGTTCAATACTATATCACTTTCAGTTTGAAAAATGTTTTCAAAATCCCCCAGGAACTTAAAATTTCCTTATTATTTTAATCCTGATTCATTTATCAACACTTACTCGAATTTCAGGAATTTTAATTCCAAATTCTGATTCAAATTCAGACTTAATTCATCGGTTTTCATATACTTTACTTATATGAATTCTGATCAGTTATTTACATAACCATTTCACTTTATAATCTTACTCGATTATAATAACAACCAATATATGTCAAAATATACTTTGGGTAAAATTATTTTCATTTACCCTCTTTTCAAAACGTATCGTGACGACCCATCGTATTCAAGTGTTTAGTAACTCCTACCGATACAGTGGATCAAACTGATGGACCAGAACTCATAAACAACTCAGCCAATGAATCTCCACAATATAAAACAAATTTTTATATCAAATAACAAATACGTTCACTCGTATATATACACTCAACTCAATCTAGGGTATTGCTAACCCCATCTCTACCGAGTCACGCCACAGAGCCAAGGTAATACTTAACCTTAGGCTCTGATACCAACTGTAACGACCCGGATTTTGAGCGGCTTTGGTTATCGACGTAAGCCCGACGTCGATAACCAAAACATCGAAAAATCCCGGTAGTTAGTGAAATAAATTAGAAGGTGAGAATAGATAAGATAGAAACTTAGAATAGAAGAAGAAGAAGAACACAACATCAGAGTAACACGAATCTCACAGCGGAACGAATAACATATAATAGATAACATAACTTTGAAATATAACAGTTATGTATACAATAACACTTATCAGAGTACAGCACTTACAACACGGCGGAAATAACTATAGCTATATGATCTTGAAGCCTCCTGCTCCACGCTCTTCCAGTATATCTGTAAAACCCGACTACTTGACTGCCCGTACAAATTTAGGCACCCAAGAGTTTAGGGAAAACAACAAAGTAAACTCCGGGTCAGTCATGGGACTGGTGTGAATAAACTCAAATCATTTAAACAGGTATATGATATCTCATAAGACCACGCCGTGAATACGGAACGGGTTTTTCCCTTATGAGAATCCAAACATCTTTGCAAAGCAATATCATTCTGATATTATAATAATGTCTAAGTACAAATAAATATCAGTCTAGTAGAAACGCTTGCATCTCACGTTCTACATATATAGTATACAATCAAAATCGCAAGCACGTATTGGATGATTGGGTTTCCAACTATGACAAGGTATGGAATCACCTTCCGATCAGTGTACTCTAGGAACGATACACTGGAGTTCAACAAGAACATCTTGTAACTCAGCCACACATGACCGACCACTCATTTCTCTTGAGTGTATCGAATGTACATCACCAACGGTTGGGATCAGCAACCGTTCCCGTATATATATGGGACAGCATTGATAGATTAAAGAAACAAATGAATATTCACTAGATAGGTGATTATACACCCTACTTCGGTGCGACCGACTTAGCCATGCTGCCTGCCCGATTTCTGTCATTTACCAGTTGATGAGGCTAGAAGCTACGCTTTATCATCACATCAGATTCACTTCGAATGCCACATTGTCAGATCCATCGAAAATCACTAATTGACGTCTACAACAATACATTACGTGTCAGCTAAAAGAAGTTTCCTTCTCCGCTTCCACTCTTGGTACGGTTGAAGAAATCAATGTACGTGACCTTTCTGGAAATACTATGTCAGACATCCATCTTCATTCACTTAGAAATGTCACATCGTCATACCCGCCAAATCACCAATTGACTTATCCAAAAATAACACGGGTATACAGCTAAGAGAAACGAATTCCTCCGCCACCAAACGTGAATACGTTTGAACAGATCAACTTACGCGATCCATTGGATATACTCTGTCAGACCTTCGTCCATACAAGTTGTCCTAGGACTGGACAAACCGAAGGCACTATTCTGTAAACAGGATAGCCCTTGCATTTTACTCCGTCTTCAATTATCTTTGGCATATATGATTCGCAACGCTTATGCCAATACAGAGTGGTTCTATTGATAATAATCCAACCGGTCTCTCCATATTAACAACGTTAAAATGGTCAAAACTTCGATAGTCGGTGAGTTAACTATCAAAGAAAAACAAGTGTGCAAACAACGATATTATTTCCAAATGGAAATTATATCGAACAAACATCATTTAACATAAATCCCTTTAGTTCATTTATTTACTTATCTCCTATTTCCCTATATTCTAAATTCTTATTTTTCTTTTATCAGAAAACATTTCTGATTCTCGTTTGGAAAACATTTCCAAAACTCATTTACGATCAAACCTTACCATTTCTTAGTTAAGAAGGAAGTCACTCAAGTTGGGGTATAATTACCTCTCAGACCTTAACTGAACAACGTTATAACTTCGAAATGGTCAAAGTTTATCTTTTAAATCTTTAACAACTTCTTTACGCCTTTCTCGGATTCAATTTTACTAATCCACTTCTATATTTAAAACATTGGTTATAACGATAACGTTATAATCCTTACTTTCGAATTATCTAACTTTAATTATAACTTCTATTCTTATTAGTGAATAATTAACCTAACACTTATTTATTTATAAATAAATAAATCTCTATTTAAACACTGGAAAGTATAAGTACTTCCTGAATTCAATATAATCGAATTTGCCGATTAACTCTCTTCGAGAAATCTCTATTTGATTAACTCTTCTTCGAATAACCTATATTCGATTAACTCCTTCTCGAATAAACGATATTCGATAACCTCTCTTCGAATAACTAACATTCGATAACTCTTCCTTTTCAAATATCTCTTATTTGAAAATCTCACTTCGATTAAACTATAATCGATAACTCCCTTCGATGAAACTAACATCGATAACTCCTTTCGATGAAATTAACATTGATAACTCCTTTCGATGAAACTAACATCGATAACTCCTTTCGATGAAACTAACATCGATAACTCCTTTCGATGAAACTAGCATCGATAACTTTAACTCGACGAACTTAACTCGACTAACTTAACTTGACTCGACTAACCCGACTTACTTGGTTCGACCAATTCGATTCGATTAACTAGGCTCGACTAACTTGGTCGAACCACCCGATCAACTCAACTTATTTAACTTAACTTATTTCTCAACTCGATCAACTCGATTAACTCCTATCGAATAACTAATATTCGATTAAACTCCATTCGCTTAACTCTAGATCGCAGCGATCACAATGGTTACGCCTGACTCCCTCAGGAAACATCCGACCGCCGTAGGCTATTTACAGCCCTGCGAATTACGCTAGTAGTCGTACAAGATGGCAATACCCTGAATACTATGTTTGACTAGCTCTGTCTCAAATAACTATATTTGATTAACTCTAGTTCATTTAACTCTAATCGATTAACTCTAACTAATTAACTCCAACTGGTTAACTCTAACTGATTAACTCTAACTGGTTAACTCTATTTGACTAACTCGACTTGACTAACCCCTTTCGAATAACATATTTGATTAACTAACTTTCACATACCATATTCGATTAACTACTTCGAATACCATATTCGATTAACTAACTTCGAATGTCTATATTCGATTAACTAACTTCGAATGTCTATATTCGATTAACTAACTTCGAATACCATATTCGATTTTCTCCTTTCGAATGTCTATATTCGATTAACTTTATTCACTTTATAAAGACTTCCTTTTTAACAACGTTTTATTCATTTGAAAAGATTTACTTTTAAATAATGGTTCTACACTTTAAAAATGATTTCCTTTTCAATTCTATTATTGAAATATTCTAACTCCTTAAATTTTCGGGAAAATTCGCCATAACCTCCTTTGTATCGGAAGCATCGAGAAAATCCCCAAACTCGCCACACAGGCATTTCCATTCAAAAAGAAATGTTTTGAATTTATTTCCTTTTCAAATATCTCCTATTTATAAATATCCCAATTTATAAATATTCCTTATTTATAAATATTCCAATTTATAAATATCTCTTATTTTTCAATATCACTTTGAAAATCTCCTTTATCTACATTCCGGTATGTCATGGTATTCAATCATATCAAATCACGATGTTCAAAATCGTCTATACACACACAATCAACAACAGGTTATAATTCACATCATATATCAAAATATATGAAAAACAATAAAATAACTGTTGAGGAATCCAGTCGGACTCCTCCAACCTGTTCTCCTGCATCCACAGATGTTACACAATAAGATTAACATCACTTGCAGTTCCATATGATATGTTCTGATAAACAGAATCAATATAGAAATTTAACTAACTGACTAGCAGTTCAATCAAACGGTCAACATACAATTAAACAGACAATATTTAACAGTTCTAAGAATACGTTGTGAAAATAGAACTGTTCAGAGTTGGTGAGTTTTACTCACCTTTTCGTGTTAACCGTTAAATATGATTTACGGTTCGTTGATGGTTCTGATCATACAATTTGTTTCGTCATAAATTGTGATGAGCTCCAACATACTCCCAGTCGGTTCCAGAATGTTTTTCCCCGTCCATACGATTCCATTGCTTCCGATGGCGTTAAATTCCTTGTTTGATGGCCCATTCACTTTCCAATTAAAACACCAAGGCCCATCACGACTTGCTCACGTTTTCAGCCCAACAAAAGAACTCCACCCCTACCCACTAGCTCATCTTCTTCTTGGGATTAAAACATACGTACTCCAGGCTACCATCCACACAACAAGTTTTGTCCTTCCTCTAGTAATCCATGCACAGATCTCACTCCCTCAATTCAAACCAACCCGCAACCATTTCCCACTGCCTCCATCACCCCTTTTCAGGTCCATCATCAACTTCACGTGATGCCCCTCCTTCATACAAAACAACAACTCCAACTTCACGTCTCCTGCGACTTTGTCATGCCTTCCGTGACCAACTCCTCAACACGCAGGCTCCCACTCCCCTAACACCTCATTTTGAACTGCATTAAACCCTCCCTGAGCTACCCCTTCTTCCAGAAATCGCGCCAACGAACATCACCGAACAGCCGTCACCCTGACTTCACCTCCGAATCCTCACAGCTGCTGACTCCAGACCCGCGCTGACCTCACCCAGTACACACCCCGAGCTCCCCTATGATCAGAACACGCTTCGGATGGCAACAGAGAAGCATGTCCGAGCTCAAAATCTTCTGATGTATACATAAATCTTGCGTCGCGTTTCAGCAATGAGAAGATGGAAAAAGACATTCGCGCGGTGGTATTTCCTTCAATGATTTTCTCATGCCCGATTTTGGTTTGTGGATAAAACGAGGTGGCGGCTGAAATTAAGAAATGAGATTGAGCCCTAAAAATCGATTAGGTTAGAAGATAATTTAAGGGGTATTATATGTATAGTGTTTGTTTATGTTTTGAGGAGGGGGCTTTCCACGTGATAGAAGGAAGAACATGTGGCTGTAAATACCAAGTACGTGGCTTTGTTCTGAGCCATACAATGTGTTAGGATATTTTTGTTTTAACCAGTTTCTAGGGTACCATGTTTCCATAGAACTCTACTCGTTTTCGGACCTCCAACGACGGAAATAAAAATACCCTTGAGCTTAGTGATGTCCCACGATACCAATAATATAATAATATACACTGGTTGACTTATTCTGTTAAATTCCAAAAATACTGATTTAGGGTGCACAATAAAGGTTGCTTATTTATCACTCTAGAAATTCCTATAATCACACACGACATCCTAAAATCACGGAAATGGACATACAACTAGAGTTTGACATTACGGACCCAACGAATCTTGTTTCGTAGAATTCCGACTCCGTTTGCTCCCACAGCGTATTTTTAACCGTTGAAAAACTGACTGTTTCTCACTCTAAAAATCCGTACGACCACACAGCGACTCTAAAAATCACGAAACTGGAAATTTAACAACTATTTGACATTTCGGATCCAACAAAATTAGTTTCGTCGAATTCTGAGGTCGTTTGCAAAACTGGCTATTTTTAAAGCTCTGAATGACCCGTTTAAATATATAAATATATTTAAATATAATTAAATTAAATATTAATAAATTAATATAATCGTATATATTCACAGTGGAATACCATACAGCTCCAGTATATTTATTTACTCGCTATTCTGAGTCCAGATTGAATCGATATTCAATTTACATTGAAAAATCCTTTTATAACGTATATAAAGCGTTACGAATTATAAAGGAATTCCATAGCGACTTTTCTGAAATTTGATTTGGATGTACATCAAAATCTACACGACGAAATCCCGATTTTTCTCCTCCACTAGAAAGATATACTCCACCAGCTCCACGCGTTTCTTGTTTCACAGAAATCCGGCTTAAAACGAACTCTGTATACTCAGTTGAAGTTCAAATCGCCAAATAGCGAACTGCCGCGCCATTTCGAGCTCGATTATAATTATATTATAATTCTACGTTCAAACTGACATCGATTGAATATATTCGTCAATATAATTCAACTCTAGACTGAACTAAATTCTGGGGATGACCCAGTTCACATTATATTGTCAATTCACTATTTCTGGTTATTTCTGAATTAAATATATTATTCTATTATTTAATTAAATTAAATAATCCACTTAATTTAATTAATGACCATTTAATTCTCTAATCCCCTCTTTATACAATTAAATAAATTAATTATAACCCTGGAAAATGCGGGTCATTACAATTACCATATAACGTTAATTATATGGATTTTCTACAACATATGTATTTAATAACAACGATGAATAATCAACCATCATCCAAAGTGCATTCTACACTCTATAAGCATCAAATATAAATATTTAACGCTCATAACAGTCTGTCCATCAATCGATCGACATACAGCTAATTATTGGGACTAGTGTATGCCATATATCATCCCAATACCCGTGTGGTGTTTTCAAACAATCAAACACAAATTTTATTTGTGCAGTTGGGTGATGTGTAAAATTTATCATCCCAATCAATATCAGTCAAATGTGTGTATATAAACAAATCGTCGGATCTGCTTATATTTATTTCATTTCATATACACGTTAAAAATTCTATTTTTAACTATAAAATATTTTTAACTATATAAATATTTTATTTCATTTCACAACACATCACACAGTCAACTACACATCAACTACACATCAAAATCAAACAAACAAGCATACAAGTCGTCCATGGTCTGTGGACGACGGGTGTCGGGTGCTACTAAACACCGTCTGCATCCTAGTATATATTATTAACTAGAAAAACAAAATTAAAAGGTGAGAAGTTCTCACCGAAGCTAAACCAATATCACCGCGACTCTTCTTATGTAGAAAATCTTCGCCACTCGCCTTTCATCACTTTCGTTGTCCACATCCACTACATATAAATAAATCACATTTTTATATTCCCTATTATATAAAAATTATATTTTTATCATCGTAAAAATCATATTTCTACTTCGCTACACATATAAAGATCAAATTTTTATTATCTATATTATATAAAGATCATATTTTTATTATCTATATAATATAAAGATCATATTTTTAATCTTTTTATAATATTAAAATTATATTTTTAATCTTTCTATAATATAAAAATTATATTTTTAATCTTTACTAATTTAAAAATCACTTCTTTACTATGCTAAAAACCTTATCTTACATGTATAAAGACCATATCTTTTCTAATATATAAAAAAATCAAGTTTTTATCATGCTTATATTCTTAAAACCGAGTTTTCCTTTTTACAATATATTTACACTAAATTAATTGTTCAAAAAGGAAATCAAATGATCATAAATACATAATAAAAACTCACCATTGCTTATTGAAGAGGGGGGGGGGCTGATTCCGCGTCGGAGGTGGGCGGAGGAGGCGAGCAAGTTGCGGGGAAGGGGGAGGGGGTCGTGGCTGATCGGAGTGGGCCCAGAAAAAGGCAGCGCGACGCGTTATAGGGTGGATTGGAAGCTTTGGGGTTCGGGTTTAGAAGGGGAGGAGGTCGGGGAAGAAGGAGGGGACTGGGGAGGGGCCGTCGGAGAAGGGGAGGGGGGTCTCGGCCACTGGCGGCGCCGGCGAAGGGGAACGACGAGGGGGGGTTCATGGGAACGGCGGTCAAAGGTTTTTTTTCCTCTTCTGAAATCTGAACGTGTAATAGAAAGAGGGGTGGGGAGATAAGGGTTTTAAATGAATATAATAATATATATTTTTTATTATTTTAATTTCAAAAAGTTGACATTTTTATTCGACCTCTAAACGAGGCCCACTGACTGTCATCCCTAGCTAATTACCCCCATTTCGAACACAATGGGATATGTTTCGTAAGCCAATTCTGCTGTTTCGATCTATTTTCGTTGAAATTAAAATATAACTCTATATATTGAATTTGAATGCACATTTCAATTTACTGGGGCCACATACGAGCCCTAAAAATTCCCGAAAAGTATTTTCTAGCTTCGTACTGATGATACGGTCCTAACAAAACTAGATTCGTCAAATTTTGAGACCGTTGGAAAAATGGCCATTTTCCAGTCGATTAAAATCAACTAAAACTGGTCAAACGCGTTTTCCTTTGCCACGCTCACATATTGATTAGAAAAATTATGAAAATTGGAATCTAGCAATAACTTGACATCACGGATCAAACAAAAGTGATTTCGTCGAAATCGGAGGTCATTTGCAAAATTCCCATTTTTAAGGGCCGAAATTCCATAGCGACTATTCGGAAATTTCAACTGGACATAACTTTTGATTCCCGCTATGAAATTTCAATTTTTCGGATTCGTTGGAAAGATATTCTCAATTAGATTCAAATAGTTTTGGTTTCACTAAAATCCGGTTTATTTTGCACCCGGCACATTCATTTGAATTTTGAAATCGAATTATCGAACTACCGCGCCATTTTCAATTCCTTTTATGTATATAAATAAATATTTATATTCTAACGAAGATCTATATAAAATATACATTCGAATTCCAATCAAAATAAATTTCGCGTCGTTTTTATTTAAAATAATTCTTTTAAATAATCAAAATTCAATAAAATTGCCAAAATAAAAATTCTAAATTGGCTCGGATTTCCGGGTTATTACATAGCGTTATAAAAATATGATTTTTATACATGTAATGGCATTATAAAATATGATTTTTATTATATGAATCGCATTACAAAAATAAGTTTTTTTTAATATTTGAAGAGGATTATAAAAATATGATTTTTATATATGGAGTAGCGTGATAAAAATGTGATTTTCAATTATATATAGCGATGTTAAAAATGTGATTTTTAAAACAAATTTCGAGAAACAGATTGCGTTGGAATCTGAGCAACAATAAAGAATGATGGAGTGGAAACCAAAGGTGAGAACTCTTTCACGCTCAATTTATTTACAGTTAAATATGTACTATGATGCAGACGGTGCTTACCAGCACCCGACACCATTGATTGTACAAACCATGATTGTTTGTTTGGATTAAATTGACTGTGTTGTGTTTTATTGAATGGATTTATTGAATAAAACATACATGTGTTGAATAAATATTTATACAATAAAAATGTCATTTTTATTGATTGAATGAACTGAATAAAATAAACATGTGTTGAATAAAATATATATACCATAAAAAATCATTTTATTGATTGAATGAACTATATAAAATAGTAAAGTGTTGAAATAAATATTTTATTCTTAAAAATATGATTTGTAACGTATATATGAAAGGCATAAAATTCTTCTGAAATGAAAATAAATATTCATTTACAAATCGGACGACTTGTTTATGTACACCATTTAAATGACATTGATTGGGACGATAAATTTTACACAGCGCCCAACTGCACAAATAATGTTCAGTGTGTGTTGTTTGAAAACCCCATACGGGTATTAGGATGATATTTGACATACACTAATCCCGATATTTAGTTGTATGTCAATCGATGGGTTGATAGGCTGTAATGAGCATTAATTATTTGTTTTTAACGCTCATACAGTTGTAAATTGCACTCTGGATGATGGTTGACTGTGTACGATTATTGTTGTGTGCACGTGCGTATGAAATCCATGTAAATAACATTATATGGTAATTAACTGTGTCGGATTCCAATTCAGAAAGAACAAATATTATAAAGTAACGAATATTTTAAAATAATATTCAATAAAGGATTAAAATCTGATTTTAATGTCCGATTTGGGATGGATACATAAATATAGAAATATATAAAGCCATGTTGTTTCGAATTGCGCCATTTTGACACGAGCGATATTTATATCGACTTTATTCATTTTTATAATGAATACCGAAAAGAAAATTATTTCAAAATCGGGTATTTTGAAAATATTATCATTTAAATAATATAATGATAAGGAGTATTTCAATTTTGATTTAAAATCCAAAATGAAGTTAGAATCGTTTTAAAATGAATTTATAAACGATTTATAAAATATGTTTTGAATGAAAATCGATGAAATATACATAATATATATATATATATATATATATTTAATGGGCTAAGTAGAACGCGCCGCACCGCGGCAGTTCGCGAATTTCGACCATTGACTCTGAATGGACTCTACGGGAGATCCGACTGTTGTATTCTCCTAAAACCGGAACCTTTGGGTTCGTATCGAAAAGAGCTTTCCAACGAATATAAGAGATTTGAAATCTAACAGTTGGATTTGGAATTATGTCCAAATCAAATTTGGAAAAGGTCGCTGTAAGTGCAGTTCGATGACCGTTTATGGAAATCGACTGAAAGGGCCTTAATAAATTTATTAAAAATATTAATAATTTGTGTAAAATCATAATAAATGATGTGGAAAGAATTGGGATGAAAAATTCCATCTTTGTAAAGATAAAAATATATTTTTATCAAAATAAACTAGTTACTAACTAGATTTGAAATCCAATAATTTTTAAATAAAATAAATTGGATGTGTTAATGGTTTTCATATAACCAAAATTTCTGATAAATAAATTGGAATAGAAATAATCTCCGGAATATTTCGATATTGGATTCTATGATTATATGGATATCATTATTGAAATTTGGAAGATATATATATATATATATATATATATATCATTATTTCAAATATGATATTTGTTTGGTTTCAGAATTTGATATTGAATATAAGTCGATATAATTTTTATTCAGAGCCTTGTATTTAATATCAAATGGGATTTTGGGTTTGTCGTGAATGGTGTCTTCAATAACTCTGCTCTTAAACCTAGTTGAGAAAAGAATAAATTTTTAATTAAGATTTAGTGAAGTTTTCCAATTAATTAATATTTAATTGGAATTAAATAAAAGAGTTGGATTTTTGGGTTTATCGTGAACGGTGTTTTCAATAACACTTGTTCTTTAACCCGATTAACAGTGAAATATGAATTGGAATTTATAAATCTTTTTATTAAGATTTAAAGGAAATTTTCCAAAGTAAAGTTTTTCAATTTAATACAATAAATTCGAATGGAATGGAATTCGATCTGATAATAATCGAAGTGAGCTTCTGTGAAGGAAGACTGTTAATATATATATAATTTAAAAGGCTTTGCCGTTATTCCATTTATATTATTAGTCGGATACGGAAATTGATATTGGTTATATATTGATCTGTTTCCCGTGAAGATTCCATAACTAATGGAATGTGATTTTGGGTTTATTGTGAATTGTGTTTTAAATGGCATTAGTTCTTTAACCCAGTTGAAGACGGGATTACATGTCTAATATTGCATTTCGAACTGCATGGTTGATATCTACTAAATATATATCTGTTTGGTGGCGGATAATTTATTCTCTTGCTTAACACCCTTCTCTGAGATGTACGAGCTCAGAGTTTATATATCGGCAGAAATCAATGGTACGGTGTAGATTGTCGATGCAGCATGTTTGATTTCCCAAAGTTAAATAATCATTAATATTGATTTTTGGGAAGATTAAAACTAAGTGGAGTTTTAATGAATCTTTAATTAGATTGAAATGTGAATTAATAATTTAAATTATCAAATTTGGGAAATGATCGAGAATGGAGTATCACCAGTTTTGCTCCAAGTGATAGTTAAATATTCAATTAGATTTGAACGTGAAATGGTAATTAAATTTACCGACAACACCGTGGTGTTAGATATGGAGTATTACCAGTTTTGCTCTATGGGATGAATAGGTTGGGATTGGGAAATATAACAAATGATTGCTTTGGTAAGGTGCACTAATCCCGACTAGTTTGGATAAACCTTAATTTGGTTTGAATTGATATCCAAAGGAAGATTAAAGAATAAATTCAAAGAATTTATCTTTGATAAAATTAATGGGAACCTTTCCCTAATGATGTGAGTAAAAGAATATTCTGAATTGGAACGAGGCGTATGTTGTGTTTGTGTAGCACTTGTTTATAATATACGCGAGTTATTTGGATAGGCCGGGTTTATACCCATTTTGAATAACTGATTCGATGATAAGTCGACAATGAAGATGGTGGTTGAAGACCATAGGTCTTCATATCGTTTGGATGATTATTGATGTCTTGATTGGGCTGTACACCCAATACAAGGTAGTAAGCGGTGATCGTCCAGATGTACTTGGAGATCAACGGATATGCAAGGGCCTCTCTTCCGTATTGGACTTATGGAACGAGGAATAAGGTGCCTACGGATCTGTTCAGACCTAGAACGAACTTATAAATGGATGTGTGTCTGACATTGGATTTTATTCTGTGTTGATTGATTTCTATTAAATATATATCTGTTTGGTGGCGTAGAATTTATTCTCTTGCTTAACACCCTTCTTTGAGACGTACAAGCTCAGAGGTTATATATCGATATACATCAGTCGCATGGCGTGAATTGCCTGTGTGGCATGCTGAGATGCAAATGATCAAGGCTTTTGTTGAAAAGCAGGGCTTTGTGGTTGGTGATCAAAGCACGGCCTTAAAGGGCATAGCTTTGTGTATAGTGTTAATTCGCGAGCCTCACACCTCAGTATGAACCAGAAATGGGAGAGGACTGCAGGGATAACATGCGTTTCTTTCTAGCTAGGAGTGGTGTCATGGTATGGAGCCCAGACGTTTTACTCATTTGGATATTTCTTATAATTTGATGGATAGCGAGGTGCCTCGGATATATTGGTCACTACGGGGCCGATGGATATGGTGTTCGACAACTGGCCAAGTTTATGCCCCATAGGGCAGGGAAACATATTGTTCAGATATTATTAATCACCAACGGGTGACCGACCCTAAAGATCCAAGGTGCAATTGCGGCTGACCCTAAGGCTCGGGCTAGAGAGTCTCAAAGCGGAAAGGACGATCCCTTGCCTTGGTTCATAGATGGAATCCAACTTCTAATGCGTGACTTTTCGGTTTTAATTGTAGAACCTAGTATGGCGACGTAATATATTGGTACCTACGCCGCCTATGATTAATACGTTTATATTTGAAGTTGATTTCTTCACTTATAGTAATAATAAAATATGTAATTTCACGTACCAAGCATCTTTGGCTATCATAAGATAAAAACTCTATCCTCTGGCTTGCGTTGCATTGTGCGATGGGACCTGAGACTTATAATAGCTTAATTGTTCTTTATTTAGCATTACGCTATTTGTTTTATGCACTGGTATTCTTGGGGGTAAACCTGTTACGTGTTATACGGCGTGGTCTCTTGATTTACCTAACTTTAAATCAAATTAATAAATGTTTTAGTTTTCGCACTAGTCATATGACTGACGTGGAGTTTACTGTTTTAACCTAAACTCTAGGTGCCCCTATTTTCCACACAGCCAGCTAGTAGTTTTGGGTTTGCATGTATTATATTCACAGGATTATGGATTTACAGCTGGAGTTATATTCTGAAAGCTCTGTATCCATATGTTTCTTCCAGTTGTGTTTTGTATTATTTTTCCACTACATTGTAATTTTTAAATCTCTGATGTTTATCAAATGTGTATTATTTATTCACACTCTATTATATTCTTGTACTCTGATGTAAATTGTTGTAATAACAATGAATTGTTCTTGTGGTTGTGTTTTGATTTGTCGTGTTCTCAACTCAATCCGGGCTTTCCCGTAAGGTTGAGTTTGGGTCGTTTCAATATATATACACATACGTACAGATATATCCGCATATAACTAATAAACTTAAGCCCAAAATGGTGTATAAATAAATTACCTAATATCTTATAGCCTCTCTTCCCCAAAAATGAAATACTAGAACTGAACTTCCATTTTCCCCTTTCAGAAATTATGAGCCATCTCCTCCAGAAAGTTGTTGCCTTAGTTTGACACATCGCTGCCACTATGATGGTCATTGACTTGCTTCACCACCACCCCGCGTATAGCGAACATTCTACATCAGTTCCTACATTGAGAACCTTCTCCGATACACAACCCAAAATCACAAATCGCACTGTCTAACTTCATTGTCACAAATCGAAGAACAGAAAACCACAACCTACATCCCAGAATTTCATTGCCAACTATGCCTGCCATCACTTGGTAATTCGAATGCCACGTCGAACATATAAGTCACGACTTTTTATACTTGGTGTGATGGTTTCCGATCTTTGCCCCCTTTTCAAAAGTATCGCACCCAAAAGAACAACGCTCGTACAGATTAAAGCCATAGGAATTCATGAATTCAAGTTCTGGATTTTAGAATTATTAGTGATGGCCATGATTTCAAGTTACGAGCTTTCTTTGATTTTTCCAAATGAAATTAAGAATGGTGCCAACGTGTTTGTAAATAAGGAGGTGAGAGGAACGATTTTAAGTTTAATAGGGGATGTCCATTTTATTTCCTGAAGCTCGATCTAATTTCAAAAGGAAAAATGGACAAGGAAATTAACATGCGATTTTAGAAATGAAAAACTTAAGAACCAAGGAATAGGGTCTGCGAATGGTACAATATAGGTGATAGGTTAAGTACCTATAATTTAATTCGATTTGAAATAAAGAGAAATGGATATCGATTTGATTTTAAGCCTATCCACTTAATTTTAAAATCAATATATCTGGCAGTTCATTACCCCTATTTGAACGTAGCAATCGACTTTCTTAGGGTTATACCACTATTCTGAACACAACAAAATAGATTCTAAAATTAAATTCGAACGTATATATATAAAATAACCCTATTTAATTTATATTATATAATTTAAATTCGAAACAATCAAATTCTTCAATAATAAATACTATTAACGTTTATAAATTAAAAAAAAATTATACAGACTTTCTGAACCATTTCGATTCAGTTTGAAACTTCAAATTCATTTATTTATCGTTTTCGTATTATGATAATTAAATATATATTCAAATTTAAATTGTATATCGATTATTAAATCGATAAACTCGATAATAAAATCCATTTATTATCAATTAAATATTTAAAATAATATTAAATATTTAAAATTAATCGACGAAAAATCTAGGTCGTTACATTCTTTCTCCTTAAAAAAATTTCGTCCTCGAAATTACTAAGGTAGGAAAAATGCCAAAAACCCATTTACTTTCCAAAAATTCACTTATGTTGAAACTCAACTCTTCAATTTCAACAAATTTAGTTCTACCAAAACTTTTGGCTTCCATTTACATTGCACACCATATTTGCTCATATTCAATTAATTCAAATGATTTTCAATCGACACATTCTCATCGGATTCATATTCCATTTAAATTTATTCAAATTGATTTTATTCAATTTATTCACTTCAATCCATTTAACTTGCTTAAGTTAAATTTAAATTCCAGAGTTCAAATACCCGAGATTTTATTTCAAATTCTTTAGAAATCACATAAATATATACACGTATATTAATAACCATCTCAATTTCAACACATTTGAATTTTCCAAAACAACTTGTTTTCTTTCAAACCAATTTCCACCAAAAACTTTTCTAAGGTAGAAATTAATCACTTAGAAATTTGAAATTGAACACTGATGATGCTGCAGTCATCATCAGAATTATTTTCCAGCCACTGAAGTGAGTTCAGTGCTTTATTACTTTATAAATCCATCTAAAATGATTTTTATTCAAAAACCCGTCAGAACAATGCTATATTATTTTATATACTTATAAAAATATTTTTCCAAATACGTAGGAATTAAATTCCAAATTCTGGTTTTGAATCCAATTTTAGTTCAACTCATTTGTATATTTTATTGATATACAAATTATATTTTAGTTATATATAACCATTCCAAATTTATAATCTCATTGGATTATAATAACAACCAACAAATCCATTCTAGAAAATTATTATTTCATACCAAAATGGAATTTTAGGTAAAATTATTTCATTTACCCTTTTCAAAAACATATTGTATTAGTTTATTGCATTTAAGTGTTTATGAATTCCTATCAACATCGTGGGGTCCCACAAATCGATCAGAATTCATAACCCACTCAACCAATAAATCAAAACAATATAAAACAACTTTCATATTAATTAACAAGTATGCTTTCTCGTATATATACACTCAACTCATTGCAGGGTATTACTGACCCTATCTCTAATGAGTAAACACCCACAAAAGCCTAAGTATTCGCTCAACCTAAGCTCTGATACCAACTATAATGGCTCGAATTTCCGTACTATCTGAGTTGACTAAATACACCACACGTCCAACCCAGATTGTATAGAAATACGAGTCATTATGAAATAAAGAAGAAAAATGATAGATGAAGAAAAAATTCAATAACACAGAATCACACAATCGCAGCAAAATAAAATATAATATATAAATAATCACTTTTAAAATTCAACTGTATTTGAACTTACATACATCATCAGAGTATATCACAAATACAACACAGTGGAATGAACTCTAAATATCTAACACTAAAGACTCCGGCTCCAAGCTCTTTTAGATAACTATGTAAAATCCTGAACTACTTGACTGCCCGTACAAATTTTGGCACCCAAGAGCTTAGGAAAAACCAATAAAAATAAACTCTAGGTCAGTCATGGGACTGGTATGAGTAAACAATTTAAAACAGTTTAAGAAAATAAACAATATCTCAAAAGACCACGCCGCCTAACACGGAACGGATTTTTCCCTTATGAGAATCTAAAACACTTGATTTAACTTTCAAATCCTTTTGAAAGAAACAATAGTCATAATACCGATCCACACATAAACATAGATGATTTTTACGTTACGATAACCCAAAATAATCTTTATATCAAAATTCTTTTGATATTATAATAGTGTCTATCAGCCACATCAAAATAATCATTTAGCAGAACGCTTGCATCTTACGCTCTACATACATAGTATATAATCAAAACCGCGAGCACTTATTGGATAATGGATTTCCAACTATGACAAGGTATGGAACCACCTTACGATAATGTATCTCTAAAGGGGGGTACACTTGGTTCAACAAGAACATCTTGTAACCCGGCCACACATGACCGACCACTCATTTCGCTTGAGTATATCGAATGCATATCACCAACGGTTGGGATCAGCAACTGTTTCCTGAAAGGGACAACATTGAGTAGAATAAAGAAGGAAATAATATCTAGATATGTGATAATACACCATAATTGGGAGCGACCTACTTAGCTTTGCTGCCTACCCGATTTTTATCATTTCCCAGTTGTGGAGGTCTGAGGCTACGATTACTTTCCATTCATTTATAGCACAATCACTTTGAATGCCACATTATCAGATCCTTTAATCATTAATTGATTTTCATAAATATATTCTAGATATTATGCTAAGAGAATAAATTCTCTGCCACCAAATGTATATTTATACAGACCAACATATGCGATCATTGGAAATACTTTGTCAGACATTCGTCCTCATACGTTCGTTCTGGGATTGAACGAAACCGAAGGCATAATTTCCATTAATCCATCTTACACAATTTCTACCTAGGATTAACAGCCCTTGCATTTTACTTTGTCTTCGATTGTATTCATATAATCTGATTCGCAAAGCTACTACCAATACTGAGTGGTTCTCAGATAATAATCCACCCGGTCTCTCCATATTGACAAAGGTGGTCAAAAACTTCGATAGTCGGTTACTTAACTATTGAAGAAAAACAAACATTCATCCAAAGCAACAAATAATCACTGGGCCCGTTAATTAATATTTCATTAATGAAATCACTTCTCCATTTCCTTATCAATATTTGTAACCCAATATTTCAACAATCATCTTGGCCTCTTATAATATTTGGAAAACATATTCATATATTGCCTTCTTTTATTTCCTATACTTAGAAAATATCTTCTATTTATAATTTGAACACATTCCAATTAGTTGTCTCTTTCACAACCATTCATTTTTAGATTTAGGAATTATTTTCTATTTATAGTTCCAAAATTCCACTTACCTACATTAAAAAAAATGTTGTGTAAAACATCGTTACAACCAAACCAAAATGCTGCATTCAACTAAAACTTATTCAAAAATTGATCTTCGAGACTGGGTCTTGCTATTTATCGGATAATAATGAAATCAATCAAGTTTGGGTATAACTACCTCTCAGACCTTGAATGAATAACATTCTTAACTACAAAACGGACAAGACTACTTATCTCGAATAATCAACATCATATAAAACTAATTATCCATTTTTAAACGTGTATATATTCTCTTTCCATCCTTCCCATATTCAATTTATAAAATTTCTTTTGTTTATAATATTCAAATTTAAGTTCGTTTCCTTTCCGAATTCTAAATATATCAATATATAGATTTCTAATTATCAAATTTTTCTTAAAAATACTATAACTCCTTAAATTTCTGGAAAATTTCGCCAGCACCTTCTTTGTACCGGTCAATAGCTCAAACATCAACTCGCCTCACTAGGCCCTTTCCATTCAAAAAGAAAATAAAAAATCCAAGTGGCTTGCCGATTCAGCGCATAAAAACTCATATTTCATTTAAACATGTACCTTTCTGTCGGGCACACAAAATATAATTTTCATACTCTACATTCCAAACCTGCTTAACCTATATACGTCCATTCCCAATTTATTCTAACTCAATCCAATCATTTTTACTCAACTCGCTAATTTATTCTCTAATTAGCTCTATTGCCTATAACACTTTTCCAGTTGAACATATCACATTCATATATAATTTAATATGCTTATAAACCAATCGAATTCCATTTTTAATTCAAGTTTCATATTCGATTTCGAATATGAATTCACCACTTAATCAAAACCCAATATCGTATCAAAACTTGATTAAATAATTATTCTTCAAATTAGTTAATTCTATTTAATAATTAAAAATCTAACTTTTGTTTCAAAAATAAGTTCACTTTCTCCGCTTGAGTTCATATTTATTTTTTATCTTGAGTCTGGTTTTTTCTAATGGAAATTTTGATTTTATTTACTTAAAAACCTTTTATTTATTTAAGTAAACCGTTATGGTTTTATAATGGTTGTGGCACTGTTTTTCTGAAAATTTGATTTTTGACATAACTCAAAATCTATAAGACAAGATCCAAATTTTTTTTTCATTAGAAAACTTTTATTCGATCGGTCTTGATGCTTCTTGTTTCAAAGAATTCCGACTTAAATTGAGTTCTATATACTCAATTGAAGTTCGTAACGACAATTTACGAATTGTTACACTGCGGTGAGTTCACTTTTATTATATTTAAATATTAAAGTTTAAATTTCGTTTATATATACATTTCAACTCCATTCTAATATACTTTAATATAAATTAAACCAATTTTCCAAATTCAACTTAATATTTCTGATTTTCCCTAACTGTCGATTATCTAATAATTCAATTATAATTTATTTGTAACTTAATCTTCAATACTGAATTTCAATTCCTTTATAAATAAATTATTTATAAAATTTGATATAATTGAATTCTAATTGTAAATCCTTAAATATATCTCAATTCTGCTTATATTTCCAATTCTAGAGTAAAATATGCCATTCCCTTTTTCGAAACGATTTCCAATTTACTTTTAAATTCATACTTGAATTTAAAATTCCAAATTTATCCCATGATAATTTTCTTACTTAATCCATAAACGTTGTTTATAAATTTAACTTTCATTTTTTATATATTAAAACAAGTTTCATTTCAAAATCTATTTGAAACCCAATTCCTATTCCAAAATATTCTGCTGATTATAACTTATATATACACTGAATCTATTTTCATATTTAAAATTTAACTTATATTTAATACAATCCTAATATTTTTTCTGAAAATATTTGTTAATCGGCCTTTTGGTCCGGTTCCCAAAAGTACACAAGACACGCTCGACTCAACGCATCGTGTGGAACTAAAGTGGAGAGGGACGCTTAATCCCCAGTATATTAATACTAAGACAAGAAAGAAAGCGGTAATATACTAAATATAAACTCTGAGACTAATAAATAGTAGAGAGAGACTCACTGTTACTTCCTGGCCTCTACCCTGTACCAATTAATATAATGGACATGGTATCCCAGTATACGCTAACGCACCTCACTCAGTAATTCTGAGACTAATAAGAAGATAATGCTAGCGGATTTCACAAAGATTCAATTTGACTAGCTAGAATATGAAGTCAAGTGCTTAATAATATGATTAGGGGCAAATTTTTCTTAATTCCAGCACTACAGTTTTTATACAATACATAACATAGGATTACTATAAATAGGAAACTTACACACTAATAATAATAAAAGGGCCTTCAACCATACAACATCACTACAAAGTTAACTAACAACATTAAAGACATAGAACTTAATTAAATAGTTTCGCTTCGTTTCTAAGGCTGAGCGACTGCCCCCACCTTTATTTATTGTCCATTACTTGCTTTTCTCGCTCTATTAGATGCTCCTATACTTGACTCTAGAAAGAAATCAAACAATCCATCGTTCTCATCTTCGATGCGATTCTTGGACGGGGAATTCTACGGGTCTCGAGACTAGGACCCGCGCGTGTTAGTAAGCGATGCTATATGGCTTGATCTCAGTCTCGTTCAATTGAAACGATGAAGTGCTTGCCTATTGCCCGAATGACTAGCTTCAGAACTCTTTTCCCTTTTTCATTAGTTCATTTAATATTTGATTTAGGGGCAAGGAAAAAAGAAATTTCCTTTTTTTGTTGGACTCGTTAAAAGATATATTCTGGAATCTGAGTTACAGGATAACTTAAGGTTCAAATGGTTATTATAGTAAAGACTAGTCGAATTGCACTCGTGGATTTACCAAGGTCGGTTTATCGACCAATAGAAAAAAAATTCTTTTTTTTTTGAAACCCACTGTTAAGCAGGAGTATAGTGCTTCACAGGTGACGGTGTAGGATGTGCTTCTTCCCTTTATAGGGGTTTCTATTATTTTTACATAAATGTTGTAATAAATCCTGTACTCCCCCATCTCTACTTCTGCTAATGAATGCTAGAATTGGGATATCGAGAAAGAGGGTAGTCTTTCTCCAGGGAGGGAGAATACAACAAAGAAAAGCAAGAAAACGTAAGCCCTTGTATAGGTATAGGTTGGGCGTTAGCGCGACTCGCTTCCCTTTTGTTGTAGAGCTCACTACTTTGAATTTTGATATGATAGGAGAAGTCGGTGCTACGACAGTGGGAACGAAGAAAATAGGATGAAAATGGATCATGTAAAAAGAGGCATCGCGGCACACCAAACACCATCTCATGCAGTCTTCGCGCGCCTCAAAAAGCAAATTTTGCACCTAGGAGGCACGAATTTCACACCTCCGTGGGGTGCGAATTCTGCACCCACGAGGTGCGGAATTTCGCACCCACGAGGTGCAGAATATTACACCCTCGAGGTGCGAAATCTTACACCCTCGAGGTGAAAAATCTCGCACCCTTGAGGTGCGAGATCCCACACCCTCGAGATGCGAAATCCCGCAACCTCAAGGTGCGAAATCTCGCACCCACGAGATGCGAGGTCTCGCACCCTCGAGGTATGAAATCGCGCACCCATTAGGTGTGAGATTTCGCACCCTGATTTTGCACCCTTGAGGTGCGAAATTCCGTACCTACGAGGTGTGAAATTTCGCAACCCGGGCTCAGGTGCGAATTTTTTGTATGTGCAAGCTCCAGGTGCGAATTTCTGCATGTGGTCCCCTATTTCTGCCTACTCCTATCTAACCCCTAGCTACTCATTTCCTATAAATACCCCATGACTTCACACTTGAAAGGGGTTGGAATATGAGACCTTCGGACCTCTAGAGAGCTCCATTAATGGCATCTCCCATTTGAGGAAGAAGAAGGGAAAAAGTGTCCTTTTCTTAATATATTTAATATATGATAATTATGACATCATATATGAGAAGAATGACATCATGTCGGAGAGGTGACATCATATAGCTTAATTATGACATCATCTAGCATAAAGATGAATGTAAGGAGATGTAATGGGATGGTCTCACACTTGTAAATTTGAGTGATTAATAATATTCCAACAATGCTTCAAAGTGGACGTAGGCCCCTGACGAGGCCGAACCACTATAAATCTCGTGTGTTATTTACTGCTTTTAACTCTTGTCTGTGCGACCAAATTAAGTATTCCTAGTAACTGGAATCTTTGGTGCTTTTGACATATTTTCCCATTGACATTTGGTGCTTTCACTGAGAAAACTCGGATTTTGTGCCTTTGTCGCACGTTTTCATCTCAACCCCCGATGAGCTTTAGGTTCCTTGCTAGACCTGCCGTCGAGTCCGCTCACGATGGCAAAGCGACCAAAGAATGCAATGGTCGGCTTTCCAGCCGCCGACGAGGCTGGTACGTCCTACCAACCTCAACCGGCGGACATCCCGGCCACTAATGAAACCGTCCTCCTAGTGTGGATTCCGAAGCGCCCGCAACACGAACTCAAATCCGCGCGCTTAATGGGAAATATGAGAACACGGTGGTCGAGCTCAATCAAGCATTAAGGAATAACATCAACCTTATGCGAAAACTTCAACAAATTCAGCGCATCCTCGCTCGACTTCAACTAACTCAGAACAGTGTTTGACCCCGACCGACCATATTGGAAACTTCCTCTTTCGAGTTGCGGGGCCCGTGTCAAAGGAGGAGGTTTGGCCTCATCAACAACGTCGCCGCCCACACCAATTCCCTCAACCACAGTAATGTCAATGGCAACGCCAACGGCAATGGGAACGGGAACGAATACCGAACAACCATCACATATAGCGAGGGGGCACAATACCGAGACTGCTCTCGCTTGATCATCAATGACGGACCAGGTCCAACAAACCAACATCTTCCTTGACACAACCCGACAGTCGCTAATCAGGATGATGGACCCGCTATTCCAAACGCCCGTGTTTCTAAAGAACAGGAACCATATCACCATGCTCTGCCTCACCGTCCACACCAAGACCCAAATCATAGATGTCGTGGACATGGAGGAAGACGATCCGGATGTCGATCATAGGAAACGCCCTCGCAACAGAACTCTAGAACCTCGCCAAAACCCATGTATCCCAATGGCGGATCCCCCTACAGCTTACCTACCCGACATGGTTCGAAGAATTATAAGGGAAATGGGAGGAAATGTGCACGATTCATGGGAAGGGCACATTAGGCGTAACCCCTTCACAAGAAGGGTGAACGAAGCTGAATGGTTGCGGCGCTTCAGCATGCCGCAAATGCCACCCTACGACGGCACCACTGACCCATGTGCCTTCCTAAATTAATATGAATGGAAAATGGACTCGAGTGGGGGCAACGATCTAGTTAAATGCAAATGTTTCCCAGTCTTCTTATCTGGAACCGCTCTGTTATGGTTCTCCCGCCTCCCACTCGATTCCATTAACAACTTCAGCCAGTTAGCGACACAGTTGGTCAAGCAATTCAGGATGCACATACCAAATCCAAAGAATGCCCTCAACCTTTCTAACTTACACCAAGGGCTCGCTGAGTCGCTACAAAGGTACCTCTCCAGGTTCAACATTGCCCTCGCCGAGGTCGAGTATCTAGATCCTCGCACCGTACTCTTTCAATTCGCCAAAGGTTTCCTTCCTACTTCTGAGTTCGGGGGGTGGTTCGATCGAAAGCAGCCAAAAAGCCTCAATGCCTTCTATGAGAAGGCAGATCAGTACTTATGCCAAGAAAAGGCAAGGCGCAACAGACTCTCAGCTACCAGTCGCCCCAATGGGCCTCAAGCAGGCGCTGCAAATAACAACCTCAGAAGAAAACAAGTAGGAGTGCCCTTTGATCAGAACAAGGGGCAGGTCTAAACAGGCAAAGACCGAACAATGGTAGGCAAGATAGCCGAAACAACGATCAGGCCCCAACCGAGCCAAGGAAGCACGGCCCTTACCGAGCCTTCGAGACATACACCCCGCTAAACGAGGATCTAGAAAAAATTTACTTGGAGGCAGGAAACACTTTGCCATACAAGAAGCCGCGCACTAGGGAATCAACCGATCTTGAGAAAAATACTGGGAGGTACTACAGATACCATGAAATATACGGCCACAATACCAATGAATGTCGCCATCTCAGGGATGCAATTGAAAAGCTTATCCACGAAAAGCGACTTGAGCAATATGTCCAAGAGCCTTTTCCTTCCGAAGAAAATTCAAAGCCTCAGGCACCAACACCTCAGGTAGCTGCCAAGGCAGCTCCAGGTCCATCTAACCGAAGGTGTGGGATCGTAATCAACACCATATGTGGCGGAACTTATCCCACACATGGCAGCTTTCAAAAAATGGAAGAGTATGTTAGCTCAATAAAACATGCTACTTATGAAACTTGCTCCGCACCGAACGAATCTGTCCTAGCCAAGCTCCAAAGGACCATGAGGGACGATGTCGTTTCCCTTGAAAGAGATTCTACTGGGGTGGAGATCCCAACCACCGATCCGCTAGTTATCACGGCTCAGATCGGTGCTGCTTCTGTCCGGAAGGTATTAATCGATTCCAGAAGCTCAGTCAATATCACTTTAAAAGCTGCTTACTACCTGATGAAGTTAGAAATAATTGATTTAAAGCCATGCTGTGCCACAATCCATGGTTTCAATGGGGCTTCTAGTTCCTCGGTGGGAATGATCGATCTACCAGTGGAGCTAGGCGAGGGGGATCGGAGTCGGGTCTAAATCCTCACTTTCGTGGTTATGAACATTGATTCCTCCTACAACGCTTTCCTTGGGTGCCCTTTTCTCATGGTGTTTCGAGTCTGTAGGTTGCCATGGTCTCTCCTAATGAAATTTCCGATAGAAAACGGGAATGGAACAGTCAAAGACAACCATGTAAGCGCTAGAGAGTGTTATGCGCCAATACTATTTCAGCATTGCAATTAGCGGCGTCTGGGCCTTGGCTCAGGCACCACTGCCGTCTTTTCGAAGACCTCGACCCACGAAAGGACGAAGAACCTGAGTACGAAAGGGGTTCCCTGGTCACATCTACAGTAGACATTCCCATTATTCCCAATGATCCATCAAGGGTGCTGAAGATAGGATCGCAACTCCATCCTGCAATCAAAGAAGATCTTGTGGATTTCTTGAAGGCTAACCTAGACGTGTTTGCATGGACTCATTCTGATATAAAAGGCATCGACCCTGCAAGGCGATGGGGATCGGAATCGGGTCTAAATCCTCACTTTCGTGGTTATGAACATTGATTCCTCCTACAATGCTTTCCTTGGTAGCCCTTTTCTCATGGAGTTTCGAGTCTGTAGGTTGCCAGGTCTCTCCTAATGAAATTTCCGACAGAAAACGGGAATGGAACAGTCAGAGACAACCAAGTAAGCGCCAGAGAGTGTTATGCAATAGAATTAAAGAACGCGCGCAATAACAATAAGGGAAAAGCAGTGCCCACGCCTTCTTGTGCCAATACTATTTCAGCATAGCAATTAGCGGCGTCTGGGCCTTGGCTCAGGCACCACTCCCGTCTTTCCGAAGACCTCAACCCATGGAAGGACGAAGAACCCGAGTACGAAAGGGGTTCCCTGGTCATAACTACAGTAGACATTCCTGTTAATCCCAATGATCCATCAAGGGTGCTGAAGATAGGATCGCAACTCCATCCTGCAATCAAAGAATATCTTGTGGATTTCTTGAAGGCTAACCTAGACGTGTTTGCATGGACTCATTCTGATATAAAAGGCATCGACCCTACAATCGCTTGCCATTGTCTAAGTATTGATCCTAAAACAATTCCAGTCAAGCTGAAGCGCCGCTTCTTGGGACCCAAGAGATCCAAAGCACTTGAGGAAGTGGTAGATCGTCTACTCTACAACAATTTCATTCGCGAAGCCTATTACCCCGAGTGGGTCTCCAACCCAGTTTTGGTCAAGAAGGCCAATGGTAAATGGCGAACGTGTGTTGACTTCTCGGACTTAAACAAGGCATGTCCCAAGGACAGCTTCCCACTCCCAAAGATCGAATGACTTCTTGACTCAACCGCCGGGTACTAGTTACTATCTTTCATGGACGCATACTCAGGCTACAATCAAATTCCGATAAACCTCAACGACCAGGATCACACTTCTTTCATAACTAACCTCGTACTTTACTGTTATCGCATCATGCCCTTTGGCCTCAAAAATGCTAGCGCTAGTTAACAGCGAATGGTTAACCGACTCTTTAAAAACCAAATCGGATAGTCCATGGAGGTGTACGTGGACGACATGTTGGTAAAATCTAAACTATCAAGCAGTCACATCCACGACCTCTTTGAAATGTTCGATATCCTCCGCCGGTGTGACATAAAACTCAACCTGTGAAATGCTCCTTCGGATTCGCTTCAGGGAAATTCTTGAGTTTCATCGTCAACTCCCGGGGAATCGAAGCTAATCCAAAAAAAATTCAAGCTATTCGGGACATCCAAATATTCAAGAACATCAAGGATGTTCAAAGTTTAAATGGAATGGTTGCCGCTTTAAGTCGGTTCATATCTAAGGCCATCGACAAGTGCATTTCTTTCTTCGATTTACTTCGAAAGGGGAAATGCAATTTCGAGTGGACCCCAGAATGCATTTCCGCATTCAAAGGAATTCTGGACCACTTAGAGAGACCGCCTGTCCTATATAAGCTTGTAGAGCATGAGGACTTATACATTTATTTAGTTGTTTCTACGCAGGCAATCAACTCAGCGTTAATTCGCCTTGAGGACCGCATCCAACGGACCGTCTACTACATATGAAAACGATTAACATGGACCGAGAAGAATTACCCAAAGCAGGAAAAGCTGGCATTCTTTTTGCTCATTTCCTCTTGGAAACTTTGACCATACTTCTAGTCTCACCCTATAAAGGTTTTCACCGATCATCCACTATGACCGGTCATGCAGCGACCCGAAGCGTCGGGACGACTACGGAAATGGAGTACGGAGCTGAGCCAGTTTTAGATAACATTCATTCCCCGCTGAGCTATCCTCGGCCATGCTCTTGTTGACTTCATAGTAGAGTTCACTGCCCCCAAGGAGACCCCAACAGAGAACCCGGAAGCTCCCGGTATTCAACGGAAATTGTTCTTGGACGGGTCCTCCAACAGCAAATGCTACAGGGCCGGAGTCATGTTCATAACCCATGAGGAACACCCAATGTGCTACACTCTAAAACTAAATTTCCCTACTATCAACAATGATACAGAATATGAGGCCTTGATTGCCGGACTCAGAATCGTGATTAAGGTCAAACTAAATACAATCCTAATCTTATCCGATTCACAACTCATTGTGTGTCATGTATAAGGGGAATATCAAGCTATGGGGAAACGACACGCCCTTTACTTAACCAATGTCCAAGAACTACTCACTCACTTGGACAACTTCGCCACCACTCACATACCCTGAGAATAGAATGAAATATCCAATTCGCTATCCAAACTAGTGAGCTCCAAGGACCCACAACTTTTGGGGCTCGCTCCCTTCGAAGTTCTCAACTCCCTTAGTATCAAGAAAACTCAAATTGAAGTGGTCACAAACACCGAACCTGAATCGTTATCATGGATGACACAAATTAAGAATTATCTACAACATGGGGACCTTCCGGGGAGCTACAAGGAAAGACAAGAATTCACCCGCCAGTCGGCTCGCTATCTTCTTATGGATGGGATTCTCTACGGTAGAGGTTTCTCCATCCCAGTGTCAGATGTGTAGCCCATCATGATGTCATCAAAATCTTAACGGATGTACATGAAGGGGAGTGCGGCGACCACACTGAAGGGTAGACCCTGGCTAGAAAAATACCTAGATATGGCTATTACTAGCCTACACTCGATCCTTAGACATGGCTATTACGGGCTACACTCGATCAAGATGCCACAGACTATGCTCGCAAGTGCGACAAGTGCCAGCGCTTCTCTAATATCTCGGGAGCCCCGCCTACGGAGCTGACACAAATGTTGAGCCCATGACATTTCTCCATGTGGGGAACCGACATCATTGGAACTCTTCTAATGGCCAGAGGTGTGGCATGACACACCGTCGTCGCAGTTGATTATTTTACCAAATGGGCAGAGGCCGAAGCTCTCGCCATGATTACCACAAAGAAGATGATCAACTTCGTAGTATGCAACATCATTACTCAATATGGGGTCCTTTAAGCCATCATCTTTGACAATGACACTGAATTCGAGAGCACCAAATTCAATGCCTTCTGCCAGTGGCATAGCATCGAAAAGAGATTCTCGGCGGTGGCTCATCCTCAAGCAAATGGGAAGGTCAAAGTGGTCAACAAAGTTATTAAGTCCATCATTAAGAAGCGCCTGGAAAAGGCTGGGGGCATGTGGGCAGACGAACTTCCTCTAGCCCTATGGGCATACCGAACCACCCACAAGACAACAACTAGACATACTCCCTTCGCCCTCACCTACGGATCAGAAGCCGTCATTCTTATTGAACTCAAGCTTCCATCTCACCGAGTTACCTATTTTGATCGAAAGATAAACAAAGATTTACTTTTAGGATCACTTGACTTGTTGGAAGAAAAAAGGAACGAAGGTGATCTCCAAGCTGCCGCCCAATGGAAGCGAGTCGCCCGATGCTTCAATTCTAGGGTCCTCCATAAGGACCTCAACGTCGGCGACCTCGTCTTAAAACGGGTCTTCCCTCCATCAACAGGCCTTGCTCCTCGTTGGGAAGGTCCGTACTCCATACAACGGAAGCTCGGCAATGGATATTTCAAACTCACAACCGTGGACGGAGTTGAACACCCAAGGGCATGGAACAGTGAACATCTCCACCGCTACTTTACATAACTTAGTACACAGTTATTTACGCTTTCCAACAATGTTTTGTTTTCTAACAATTCAATGCAATGTAAAGGCTATTATTGCCAAAGTTATTAGCGGAAATGATGTTCAACTTCCTATCTCTTCCTACTTATGTTTACTCCGCGCATGACACATTTGACTAATCCTGACAACTAGCATACGTTCAAAAAGTCGATTGTTGTATTGACCTCTGATCCCGAAGTCGGCACTGTTGTCCGAGTCTCAAGCCAACCTCGAGGCCAAAACACAATGGCTACGACCGACACCCCGAGCACGGGAGCCGGCAACGCTACTTGAGTCGCCGATCCATGGCGCAATCAAGTATAAATAACCACAAACTCGAATCTCGGCCCCGTGCCGAGACCGAGGATAAATTGTTCCAGGCCCAAGTCCAAAGCGACTTGAGGCCACCCACCATCCGGGCAGGAGTGATGTAAATCCCTCCCCCGACTATGGGTATCGGTCAAATCTTGGCGCAGCACCGAGACCGACCCTTAAATCGTTTCCTCCCCGAAGCTATCAAGGCTAAGGGGTAGCCCATGGCCACGACTGGACCCTACGAGCCGATGATCCGAGCTTCTCTTCTTTGGTGAATAAACGACACCTACGGCTCGCCTCGACCCGATGAACGATGGGAGAGCCACACACCGGACAGACCGCACAATGCGACTTCGTACGCCTTTGCTACACTTAGGATTAACCCCGGGCAACCCAAAAACAACAGGCGCTTAGCTTGGCTTCACAAACTACGGGTTTCCTGAGTTGAGCAAAACTTACAAGAAGCCTACGCTCTATCACACCCCTCCGGAATAATTGACCCGGAGCGCGGTACAAAATCACACCCCTTTGGAATAATCGATCCAGAGTGCGCCACACATTCGATTTTTTGTTAGGTGTAACGATAAGTATACTTATGCAAGTACGGGACGCCTGAAAATATAAGAACCTCCAAACACTTAACAAAAATTACGATCTTTACTAATTCATATTTCATTTCTACACACACACATTAAGACAAACTACATGCCTATCATCTTTCTTTCTAACGACAGGGTGTACATGAAAACCACACCATGTCTTGAAAAACCAAAAGAGAGGGTCGTACTCGCTTAAACTATCGGCCTACACTAAATAAATGCACAGTAACTTCTACTTAGGTTACTAACACTAATCATGTTTCTTCCTCTTGTTCTTGTGCTTGTTCTTTTTTGCAGATTTAGTGCTCGGCGGTTCATCCTTTGCACCGGGCCTCTTCTTACTAGACCCGCTCTTTCCATCTCGGCCCTTCCGAGAAGTGGTCGACTCATGAGAAGCCGAAATACACTTCTCGTCCGCACCCTCACATCTAGAGATCTCAGTGATATCAACAAGGGCGGTATGCAATGTAGGCACGGGGGCACTCCCAGCAGCGAGGCCAACCACAGTGTCACTCTTCTCCGGGATCGCCTTGCCTTCTCGCTTAGCCTGTTCCTTGGCCTCTCTTGCAGCCTGACGCTCAACAAGCTTCTAGGATCTATGCGGTGTGTCACCATCAGCCTTGGTTTCCTCAAGGGACTTAGTAGCCCTCTATTGTTCTTCCTCATCCTCCTTCTTCTTCTGGGCCTCATCATCAGCCCTCTTCTTCTCGGGATCCTCATCGGCTTTCCTCTTCTCAACCGTCTCAGCGGCTCTCGCCTCAACATCCTACCTGGTCTTCATTAGGACCTCCTTCCTAGCAGCCTCATCATGCCTCTTCTGCTCCTCTACCTCCTCATGCTTAGCCACTATTTTGGCTTTTTGGGTCTCCACCATAACATCCATCGATGGCACATCAGCCTCCGTTGGGCCTCAGGTAGTCGCGCTCTGCCCATCAACTACCTTTCCTTCCTCCATAAGGCTCCCATACATGTGGGGAGTTAACCTTATATCCGAGTAGGTATCCAGTTGATCGTTGCCCTTTCCAAATTGCGTTGCCATAGGTCCTAGCCTAGATTCAGTTGTTTATGGGACCACGGCGGCAGGGCCCGATGTCATGGTCAGTCCAGCAAGGGCTGTACATTGAAAACACAACCTTTATTCTACAAATTCGGTAATTACATCATCCTTGGGGATGCATGGCAAAAGAAATTTACCACCGGGAAGGGATGGTGTAGAAATGGCAAGAGGGTTATTTGTGGCCGTAGGTAAAGTGAATCCGGTCTCTCTTAGCTCCGAGTGCTCAGGGTCATACTCGTTCGAAACCCGAATCGAAGTCATGGGATCACTCACCATACCCAATTCAAGGGCCAGTGGTTGATAGGAGCCTGCTTCTGCAAATGTCTCTGCAACCACAATGCTCTCAGTCATGGCTACTTTCCCTTTGTCGGCTGTGATCCTCTCCAACCTCTCTCTCTCGGCATCCTGAAGCAATAACCTATTGCCCACTTCCAGCTTCTCGCGCTCTTCAGGGGTCAAGAGATCAATCGTAAGATGTCATTCATCCAAGGACTCGACATCCACTTGGCGCAAAAAGGCCTCATATGGAACCAACCTCTCCCAAGTCCGAGATAGTTCCCGGGGATAATCGTCAACCCACGAGAGTCCATGGAATCTCAGAACCTTGACATACATGTTTCAGATATCCTTCACCATAGACAATTGCACTTGGAACTCTGTATCCTCCAACTCCTCTCTCAATTATTCCACCTCTCTCAGGTGTGCCACTCTCATTCCATCCATTGTACCTATCACATCACAGTTACTGGCCTTCGCATCCTACTTGGCCTTTCTCATTTCCTCGAGCTGTGTAACACCCTATAATTTTAATGACACTAAAGACGAGAAATTAAATAATAATTAATTTAATAATTAGAATTAAGAAAAACAGATTGCACCATTGCATCCATCTCAAAATTCTGGTCAAGATAGACATTTGGTTTGTGTAAAACGAACTTGTATGAAGAAGATATCAAGGTTTGAAGTTTTATACGCGCAAGAAGAATATACATATATAGGGTCCAGAAATTCAAAATTAGGTCCAAAAATTGAAAAATAATTTCAAAATTCGAAATTTGGGGAGGCGGCAGATTTCTCGCCCATGGGTGTCGACCCCTTCAAAGGGGGGTTGACCCCATCAAAGGGGGTCAACCCCACCAAAGAGGTGTACACCCTTGGGTCGACCCCATAAGGGGGGTCGACCACCCTGAGCAGATCTTGGCGAAATACTTCATTTTTTATTTGGACACCTTTCTGAGTAAGATTCATTGATCCTAGGCTATATAAAGGACACTAAACCTAGGTTTTTATTAATCTAAAAAAATGGTGGCGATGGAGGAGCTCTGCTGCAACGTAAGTTGAATGGCCTTTTCTTCTCTAAATCCAATTCAGCAAAGATTGTACAAATTCAACGATTGCTACAACAACAAATTCAATGTGTTCTTCGTAGTTACTTGGATCCATTTCCTTAGATCTATTCACTGTGAGTTCATGTAATTTTTAGATCTAAATATTTAATTGGTAATCATAAAATGTATATAAAAATTGGATATTGGATTTATGCCTAAACAAGTTCTGTTAAGACATAATTATCAGACCTACCTTTATATATTCATATCGTCACCATGTCAAATCTTGTCATAATATCCCTATTCAGTTTTCATGACTATTTCTATCAGTTTATTATTGATTCGCTAGTATGCCTATTCTGGATTCCCTTCTCTCCCTCTTTTCCCCCTTATTTTTATATATCCCGGCTACCTTCGAGCCTAGGCCTAACGCCGAAATATGCAAACGTGCGAAATTGGGAATGATTGGAAAAGACATAATTTGGGGCATAATTGGTATTGGAAAATATGAATTTAAATTTGGGCATAAAATTTGGAAATATACGAATATAGATTTTGGAATATATATCGTGTTGGATAATGTGAATATGAATTTAGATACACATTGGAAAATATGATTTAGGCGTAAGTTGGAACATATGTAAAATATGATTTGGCATATTATTTGGGCGTAAATTGGAATATATATGAATTTGGGCATAACTTGTGATGAAATATATGAATATTAACTAGGAACATAAATTAGCAAATATGCGAATACAGATTTGGGGATAATATATATATCTTGAGTTTTGACTTGGGAAAAAGGGGCATATTGTGTATAATGAAATATGAATTAAAAAGGGGCATGAAAATCTATATTTGGAATAGGGAAATTTATTAATATGAATATGCCTGAAATAGTGGAACCGTAGTTACGATTAGAAACGAGGTTAGATTGCACTTGTAGTATAAGTCTGCCTAGAGCCGCCTGGCATATCCAGCGACCACATGTGGTTAATCTAATGTGATGGGTCGAATGCATAACAACACCATGACACGCGGTTAAGCCTAAACTTGTGGTTTAAGTCTTCCCGAAGCCGCCCGGCATATCCAGCATCCACAAGTGGCTGATTTAATGTGAGAGGTCTGGGGCATTAACATGTATGAACAGAAAAGATAAGATGTTTAGGCTTGTCCTAGGGACAAGTGGACATTATAACTTAGGTTATAATAAATGGAAAAGGTAATTGAATAACTTAAGTAAGGGGATAATTCATAATTAATTGTAAATTAAGCTATTTACAAGAACAAGAGTCTGAAATCTATGGATTAGGACAACATAAGTTATATTCGTGGGGAGAGAAACTTATTAGTGGACCTTAGTTAAGAGAACTAGGTTAATAAGTAAACAATGCTAAGTTGTAGTGACAACATAAAATGGAATTATGATTAAATGAGAAACAATAAGGGAAACTTATAAAATGATATAGGTTATATTTAATCATAATTAATAAGGGGCATGTTAAAAAGGAAACATGTAAAATGAGACATACTTAATTACACATTAAGCAAGAACATGTTATTATAACTATGGAATCGGATGATGAAAATATAAAGAGATTGTGAAGTACAGACCTTGAATTACAGTCTAGAGAATAACATGTTGTGGGCTTATTAATGGGTCAAGTTATATAACTGAAGTTAATAAGCAAGAGAAACTTGGTAACTTGAATAAGAAGTCAATGTGAATGGGGATAACCAAGTTAAATGGAAACCTGGTGAGGTAAAGCAAGCGCGTAAAAGAATGTTTAGACATAGGGTCTAATGACACATTAAAAAGAGGCGCTTTGACCAGTCCATACGTTTGAGGGTGAGTAACCCAATGGGGTAGATCATTGTGGTGTTATCAGGCATGATGGGAGCGCACGTTCGTCTGATTACTCTGGCAGTTGCAAAGGACTGGAAGTGGAAGCATGCGGCTTCCTGAGATACGTAAGAAGCTCCAGGTAGTCCTTTTTGCGGTGGAAGATGATTAGGTTGTGCCCCCAGAGGTTGGGTCTCCGCGTAACTACTAGGTGGGTGGGCCTTCATTGCAAAAGTAGCTACGTAGTCTGAATGCTGTGACACGGTGACGCTATGGTGATTCGACGGTTGCCTATATGGGGATGTGAAGGTTCATGACCAACAAGGACGGTAGATCGTCGGATGCCTGTCATCGGCAGCCAGCGGGATGCGAAAAGACTAGAGCTAAAACTAACAAACCATTTCACCGTTCACTATCGGGGTACAGGTGGTTGAGGGAAGTTGCCAAATGGATGTTTAGATTGTTTGTTATTAGGGGTAGTCGTTTAGCTTTTGTACTCTTTACTAGTTTAGGAAGGGGCAAACGTGGAGCCATAGCCACCATGAAAACAGACCCTAGGAATATCTGTATATTGAGGCTCTTAAAGGCGGCCCTATACAAATATGGAAAAGCTCCTGACTGAGTTCCGTGTTTCTTATATCGCCCTGTCATGGAACTCGGTGCACATTAGAGGACGTGCGGTTGAGGCATCGAGCTACAATTAACGGCTTGTATGTGGGACAGTCTAGATACATGCATATCGGTTCTGGGTGGTGCATCATAGACTTGAAGGCACTACTCTAGAATGAAATCTGATTCGATCGAGTGTGGCAGTCCGTACACTTACATAGCATAGTAACGACAGATTTACGCCGAACTTAACATTGTTATATAGGGATACGTACGTCATTCCGGCGTAGGATGAGGGACTGCATTTATTACGGTGGAGACCGTGCGAGTGGGTACTATAGGGTATATCTCAATATTGATAGATAGCTACATATATTGTATTAGGTTAATCCATGGGAAAGTAAATGGGTACGATGCACGGATAAGTCTAGAGTTCTATTAACCCAAGTAACCTAATAATCAAGAAAATGTAATGGAACGATATTGGTAGGGATCATTCTATTTTTGATATACTAGTATCAATGCGGTGTAGAGAAATGTATTTAAGAAGCGCAATATATTCTGTTCATCTTATCTTGCTAAGTTCACACTTGTCTTGGTTATTGTTATCTTGTTCTTCCAGTTTTTATATGCCTGCCATGATACTTTTATTTATTTATATTTAAAAGTAACCAGACTCGCCAGACTTTATGTCTAACCCTTTTTGTTTCCTCTTCTCTCTCTTCCATTTCCCTCTCCCCCTAGGTTCTTAGGGTTTAAGTGCTTAAAGTTGATTTGGATTCTTTCAGATTAGCTTGGATATTGAATATTGAATTATCGCTTTGACTTCTTTTCAAATCTCTTGTGGCTTCGTAAGGGAAATATGGTTTTATGCTTTTGTACTCTGATATTTTTGGCAAGACAGATTATTAATGTAATTTGTTATTTCAAACATATGATGTAAACTTAGTATTTGGGACCATGATGTTTTGATTTAAATAAAGTTTTTAATTCTGCTGTTATTTTACATGTCTGTCTTGTGATATTATGTTCTTATTTATCTATAACGCTTCACAAAACGTAATGCATTCTATATAGAGTGACATTAATGGACGTGGGGTGTCACATTTGGTATCATAGCATATGGTTATAAGATCGGATAAAATATTTTGAAAATGGTTTTCGAAAAGGTCTCAAAAACAAAGTATTTTAAAATAAAAAGTATGTTTTTGAAAAGCATATTTCCCAAAGCCATAAATATCTACTCGATTCTCCGCTTAATTCCTTTTCCTTTTTGTTCGCAGAACCATTTCTTCCTGAAAGGGTATCCCCATTTCAACATGGTTCCGCAAGCCTATTAAAACTACGATACATGTCGAAGGGCAAACAAGTGCCCAACCTCCATCTGTAGCCGTAGTAGTTTTGCCTATGGCTTATTTTCTCTCAAGTCTCCTAAGGATTTACGTGCGATGGAGACAGCTTTCAAGAGACTTGTTAGCATGTTGCACAAGGATGGTAAAAAGGAGAATAAGGGAGTTGGGCCTAAGGAGCACAACCCAAAGATGAAAGAAGAAAAGAGGAAATACCATAATTACGGAACGGTGGGTCATCTAAAAATGGATTGCAAAAAGAAGAAAGACGTTTGTTACCACTTTGGTAAGGCAGGACACCTTATTTAGGAGTGCCCAAAGAGACAAGGAAAAGGCCAAAAGGCAGGAACTTCTAGAGGGCAAGCTAATGTTCTCATACCTGGTGGACCGGATAGGGGTAGGAAAGTTTCCGTCGAAGGTTTGATTTCTATTTCTGATCATCCTGTTAGGATTCTTTTTCTGGCGCTTCACATTCTTTTATATCTGATTCTTTAGTTGAGTCTCTGCTCCTAGATACTAGTGTGGTACTGGATGCCATTATTGTCTCAAACCCCATTGGAGGTATGGCTCATTTATTGAAGATTTTTCGGGGTATGAGAACCTTTTGTGTTAGGCGTCAAGTTCGATTGTGATGCATATGTTCTTGATTTCATGAGATACGGTTTGATTCTAGGGATGGATTGGTTAACCAAATATGGAGCCATTCTAGATTGTGAGAGGTGGGTCACTAGACTTTTGACTTGCCATGGAAAGACTCTCGAGATTTCTTATGACCCTAAAAGGGTCTGTCATGCTTAGTCTCCTAGAACATCTTGATATATCTATCAAAGATTTGCGATATGTACCAACAGTTATGAGTATCCTGATGTTTTGATGAGGTTCGAGATTTACCCCTGAGGCACGAGATTGGTTTCCACATATACTTGGTGGACAATGCAAAGCCAGTTGCATTGCATGTGCAACATGTCACTCCTAAAAGGAAAGAGGTAACTTTGTAAGCAAGTAGGGGAGCTACCTTAGAAGAAGTTTGATAGGTGAATCATATTGGGATGGGAAACCTATTGAAGATAGTCCTTGAGGAAGCCCATCATTCTAAGATGACTATTCATCCAAACGCCGATAAAATGTGTAGAGTTCGAGGTAATGAAGCCTAAATTGTGAAAGGAAGTGAAAATAGAGAAGGGAGCAAAGATTGGACAAGTTACGACTCGAATACTTGGATCGGAGGTTAAGAAATTGTGCAACAAGGAAGTGAAGCTAGTAAGAGTGCAATGGGGAAAGGGTCGCGAGAACGCTACTTGGGAGGCTGAAGACAAGATTCGCACTTCATATCCTTTCCTTTTCGAGAATATGTTCTTAACTTCATTTTCCAAGCTTCGAATTAATACTTGTATCTATCGTTTGAATATCTCTTATCGATCAAGTCTTTATATAGAAAACTAATGAATGTAAACATGTGTTTGAGACATGTTATGTTTGATGGATGCAAATGTTTGCTAGTGATTGCTTGTGGATGCATATACACACACATAATAGGCACTAGATCGGCTTAATCACTTACATATTGCATATGGATTTGTGTGCATTTCAAATTTTAATGGATGAAAATGGGTGTATCGTTACATTTATGTTCGCATTTGGATAGATGATTGTGCATACATATAGAACTTACATGGATTAGGACGATTTGCATACATTTTGGTTGCATGGCACAAACATACATTGCATTAAGGAGGTCAACTGAATCAGTAGAACGCTTGATCTTTCGCATTAGTTTACGAACATATACACACACTATTGCATATGTTCATAAAAACATTATAAATTCCTTAAGGACAATTGATGCCTGTGATTGCTAGATGAATGTATGATTGTTGGATGTTATGATATACGTTCTTCTTAACTTAGAGATTTCGAGGACGAAATCCTTTGAATAGGGGAGAATGTAAAACCCTGTAATTTTAACGACACTAAAGATGATAAATTAAATAATAACTAATATAATAATAAAAATAAAGGGAAACGGATTGCACCATTGCATTCGTCTCGAAATTCTGGTCAAGATAGACGTTTGATTTGCGTAAAAAGGACTTCATAAGAAGTTATCAAGGTTTAAATTTTGTATACGTGCAAGAAGAATATATATATGTATGTATGTATATAGGCTCCAGAAATTCAAAATTAGTTCCAGAAATTCAAATATCGGTTCAAAATTCGAAATTTGGGTAGGTGACAGATTTCCCGCCTATGGGTGTTGACCTCATCAATGGGAGGTTGACCCCTTCAAAGGGGTATCGACCCCATCAAAGGGGGGTCGACCCACCAAAGGGGTGTCGACCCCTTCAAAGGGGGAGGGGGTCGACCCCATAAGGGGGGTCGACCTACCTAAGCAGATCTGGGCGAAATACTTTGTTTTGTATCTGGACACCTTTCTGAGTAAGATTCATTGATCCTAAGCAATATAAAGGAACCTAAACCTAGATTTTTATTCATCTACTCCAAATCCAATTCAGTTAAGATTATCCAAATTCAACGATTGCTACAACAACAAATTCAACATGTTCTTCATAGTAATTTGGATCAATTTCCTTAGATCTTTTCACTATGAGTTCATGTTATTTTTAGATCTAAATATTTAATTGGTAATCATAAAACGTATATAAAAATTGGATATTGGATTATGCCTAAACAAGTTCTGTTATGACATAATTATCAGATATGCCTTTCTATGTTCATATCGTCACCATGTCAAATCTTGTCATAATATGCATATCCAGTTTTTATGCCTATTTCTATTAGTTTATTATTGGTTCACTATTATGCCTATTCTTGATTCTCTTCTCTCCCTCTTTTCCCCTTTATTTTTATATAGCCAGGCTACCTTCGAGCCTAGGCCTAACGCTGAAATATGCAAACGTGCAAAATTGGGAATGATTGGGAAAGGCATAATTTGGGGCATAATTGGTATCGGAAAATATGAATTTAAATTTAGGCATAAAATTCGGAAATATACGAATATGGATTTAGGAATATATATTGTGTTGGATAGTGTGAATATGAATTTAGGCATACATTGGAAAATATGATTTGGGCGTAGGTTGGAACATATGTAAAATATGATTTGGCATTGATTTGGGCATAAATTGGAATATATATGAATTTAGGCATAACTTGTGCTGAAATATGTGAATATGAACTAGGGACATAAATTAGCAAATATGCAAATACGGATTTAGGCATAATATATATATATATATATATATATATATATATATATATATATATATATATATATATATATGACTTAGGAAAAGGGGCATATTGTGCATAATGAAATATGAATTAATAAGGGGCACGAAAGTCTATATTTGGAATAAGGAAATTTATTAATATGAATATGCCTAAAATAATGGAACCATAGCAACACTTAGACACGAGGTTAGATTGCACTTGTGGTATAAGTCTGCCCGGAGTCGCCCGACATATCCAACGACCACAAGTGGTTAATTTAATGTGAGGGGTCTAATGCATAACAGCACCATGACAAGAGGTTAGGTCTAAACTTGTGGTTTAAGTCTTCCCGGAGCCGCCCGGCATATCCAGCATCCACAAGTGGCTGAAATAATGTGAGAGGTCTGGGGCATTAACATGTATGAACAGAAAACAAAAGATGTTTAGGCTTGTCCTAAGGACAAGTGGAAATTATAACTTAGGTTATAATAAACGGAAAAGGGAATAGAATAATTTATGTAAGGGGATAACTCATACATAATTGTAAATTAAGTTATTTACAAGACCAAGAATCTGAATTCTATGGATTAGGACAACATAAGTTATATTCATGGGGGGAGAAACTTATTAGTGGACCTTTGTTAAGAAAACTAGGTTAATAAGTAAACAACACAAAGTTGTAGTGACGGTGTAAAATGGAATTATGATTAAATGAGAAATAATGAGGGAAACTTATAAAATGATATAAGTTATATTTAATCATAATTGATAAGGGGCATGTTAAAAAGGAAACATGTAAAATGAGACATACTTAATTACACATTAAGGAAGAACATGTTATTGTAACTATGGAATCAGACGATGAAAATATAAAGAGATTGTGAAGTACAGACCTTGAATTACAGTCTAGAGAATAACATGTTGTGGGCTTATTAATGGGTCAAGTTATATAACTGAAGTAAATAAGCAAGAGAAACTTGGTAACTTGAATAAGAAGTCAATGTTAATGGGGATAACCAAGTTAAATGGAAACCTGGTGAGGTAAAGAAGCACGTAAAAGAATGTTTAGACATAGGGTCTATTGACACATTAAAATGAGGTGCTTCGTTGAGGGTGAATAACCCAATGGTGTAGATCATTATGGTTTTATCAGGCACAAGGGGAGCGCACGTTCATTATGATTATTCTGGCGGCTCCAAAGGACTGGAAGGGGAAGCATGCGGCTTCCTAAAACACGTAAGTTGCTCCTGGTAGTCCTTTGTGTGGTCGTAGATGATTAGGTTGTGCCCGCAGAGGTTTGTTCTGCGCGTAACTACTAGGTGGGTGGGCCTTGACTGAAAAAGTAGCGATGTTGTCAGAATGTTGTGACATAGTGATGCTAGGGTGATTCAGCGGTTGCCTCTATGGAGAGGTGAAGGGTCACGACCAACAAAGATAGTAGATTGTCGGATGCCTGTCATTGGCAGCCAATGGGATGCGAAAAGACTAGAGCTAAAACCAACAGACCATTTCACCTTTCACTATCGGGGTATGGGTTGTTGAGGGAAGACGACAAATGGATGTTTAGATTGTTTGTTATTGGGGGCAGTCATTTAGCTCTTGTACTCTTTACTAGTTGAGGGAGGGGACAAGGAGGGGCAATAGTCACCGTGAAAACAGACCATAGGAATATCTATATTTTGAGGCTCTTAAAGGCGGCCATATACAGATATGGAAAAGCTCACGATTGAGTTCCGTGTTTCTTGTATCGCCCTGTCACGGAACTCGGTGCACATTAGAGGATGTGCGGTTGAGGCATCGAGCTAAAATTAATGGTATGTACATGGGACAGCCTAGATACATGCATATCGGCTCTGGGTGGTGTATCGTAGACTTGAGGGTATTACTTTGGAATGAAATCTGATTCGATCAAAGGCGGCAATCCGTACACTTACGTAGCATAGTAATTACAGATTTATGAGGAACGTAACATTATTATATAGGGATCCGTACGTCACTCCGGTGTAGGATGAGGGACTGTGTTTATTATGGTGCAGACCGTGCAAGTGGGGTACCATGGAGTATATCTCAATATAGAGAGATAACTATATATATTGTATTAGGTTAATCCATAGGAAAGTAAATGGGTACGATGCGCGGATAAATCTTGAGTTCTGTTAACCCAAGTAACCTAATATTTAAGAAAATGCAATGGAACGGTATTGGTAGGGATCATTCTATTTCTGATATACTAGTATCGGTTAGGTGCAGAGAAATGTATTTAATAAGCGCAATGTATTATGTTCATCTTATCTTGCTCAGTTCACACTTGTCTTGGTTATTGTTATCTTGTTCTTCCAGTTTTTATATGTCTACCATCATACTTTTATTTATTTATATTTAAAAGTAAATGGACTCAGCAGACTTTATGTCTGGCCCTTTTTGTTTCCTCTTCTCTCTCTTCCGTTTCTCCTCCCTCCCCCCTCCCCCCGGTTCTCAGGGTGGAAATGCTTAGAGTTGATTTGGAATCTTTCAGCTTAGCTTGTATTTTGGATATTGAATTACCGCTTTGAATTCTTGTCAAATCTCTTATGGCTTAGCAAGGGAAATATGGTTTTATGCTTTTATACTCTGATATTTTTGGCAAGACAGATTATTAATGTAATTGGTTATTTCAAACATATGATGTAAACTCTGTATTTGGGACCATGATGTTTTGATTTAAATAAAGTTTTTAATTCCGCTGCTATTTTACATGTCCGTCTTGTGATATTATGTTCTTATTTACCTATAACGCTTCACGAAACTTAATGCATTATATATAGAGTGACATTAACGTACATGGGGTGTCACAAGCTGCCTCTTTAGGCTGTCATTCTCCGCTCTCAGAGCATTGTTATCAGTTTGGAGGTCGAAAACTCGTGCATTTTCCCTTTCCATATCAGCACATACTTTATCCACCTCGGCCTTATCCCTATTTAGGGTCATGTTTTGGGTAGTAAGATTAGCTATAGTTTCAGTGAAGACGGAGTAGGAGTGTTCACCCTCCCTCACGAGTGCCTCGTACCCTTTCTTTATCTCAGCTACAGCAACGAGATTCATGAGTTAGCATTTAAAGATACGGGAATGAATGACAATGTGCTCACAGTACAAAAAGCAAACTCAACAATGTCTACATCTAGATGAACGGCGGTGGTCTTCTCAGCATCAATACTTAGCTTCTGATTCATGAGCTCCACATTCTTCCTCTTGATCAGCTCCGATAGATGAAAGGAATAGGTGGTAAGCTCGTCTGCCTGATGTTACGCTTCCTTCACATGTATCCAGATCTCTCCGGAGTCCCTAACAGGAGGCAAGCGGAGATCGGGGAGTACCGTCATCTCATCAAAGTAGTGCTGAGGGGAAGTCGTTTCCAACCCCGCCCTTCGTTCCTCCATAGAAAGCCTTTGTTTCTCAGAGGCCGCTAATTCCCACATCCTGGTTACGGTCTCCCTCTCCTATCTTGGTTAGCTGAGTGGTGGCTCCCTCTCTTGGACAACGTGAATAGGGGCATGAGACGTGGTACCTGAAGTAGCCGTCAAAGGTGAACGCCGAGAACCCCTCAAGTTAAGTCGATAATCTCCCTCGGACACCTGCATTGGAGGGGGAGTCGGAGACCATCAAGATTGATCCCTATCTCGGTGTCCACGACCGCGGCCAATCGAGGGTGGAGTGCCATACAAGTTGGTCCCTCTTCTGAAGCCCTCAAAGAAAGGATTCCTAAGGCGTTGACGGTCTCCATGTCCATTACCACGTCCTCCACTCCCTCTAGCCATATCACCTATCAAACAAATGAAGTAAAATCAGTTAAGTTGCATGCTAATGAGTGTACGCCCTAAGTGTTCTCTCAACAGACCAAACTGTTATCTGCTCGAAGGAGTTAACCCCTCCGCAGCAAAAGCTAATTCGTCCATGATAGCCTGAGTCCGCCGCAGGGATACTTCAAGGTCAAGTTTATTCAAGCCATCAAACTGGCTCTCGTCCTCAAGCTGGATAGCAGCTCCAGGATAAGCAACTGGAGACAATGGCCTAATTGACTCTCCCTCCCCCGTCCCTCCAGTCGGGGGCGGAATGGGAACATTCAATGGGCCCTCATCTCCGGCTGCAACCTCCTCACCACGAGCCCCATCTTCACCGACGTCTCCTTGAAATTTGACGACCTTCTTCGGTCAAGGCCTAGCAGAGGACATCTTTCTTTTCTTACCACGGGTCGTAGGGCCTTTTGCCACCACCTTTTTTGGTACATCGCTTGCCACTGCGGGCCTAATTACAGCCCGATCGTCAGGAAGCAACCCCGCACGGCGAAGGCGTTTTTTGGCTTGTCACAGTTTCCATTTAGCGAAATTCCTCGGGAATCGCCCGCAAGGCATTAAGACGCTGCCTATACTCTTTGCTGGTGGGTGCCTCTGGATTCCCTACCGCAATTAAAAAAAAAGATAATAATAATAATAAGATACGAGCTCCAAGAACTTTATAATTGGAAGCAAAGTTCAAAAGCACTTACTCCCTTCAATCCACCTCCTTACTAATCCAGGAGAGCAGCGCACAAAGAAACAATCTTGTTTGAACACCAATGTCATGGGCCATGTCCCGCAAAAAAAATTGTTGGCAGCTGTCGCTTCTAGGAACCATTGGGAAGGCGATCTGCTAGACGTTCTCCTCAGGCTGAAGAAATACCGAATGTCCTCTCCAATATGATCCAGGTTCAAATACTCCCGGTATAGAAAGTAAGTGCCTAAGAGCGACGAGTAAGCATTTGGATGCAGTTGTGAAGGTGCAAGGCGGAAATAGGATAGAATATCCTGAATAAAATAAATGGCCGGGGGCATGCACCCCGCAAAACAAGCTTGCGTATTCCAGGCAGGTAAACCCTCGGGCGGCGCATGAGCCCTTCCACCTTCTCCTAGCGCATGAGCGTCACCTACCGGTATATTGAACTGCTGCGCCATTTTCATGACTGCTGTAGCATCCAGGCGCGACGGTACCGAGTCCGTCGGAATCCACATTCTCGACCTCCTCATGTATGACCGAAGAATGTAGCCTCTCGATTTGTTCCCCATGATCAGATACTTCGGGTGAACTAGCCGATTGAGAAGGATCAGATCCTTCGGTAGTCTCAAGCTCGCTGCCACTCGAGCTACCGCTATCGGTAGAATCAGATGAATGTGACGATGACGAGGAAGCCTCGGCTTCCAGGATTTTCCCACTCTTTGATCTTGTTTGCATGGCTAACTATACTTTAACACACTAGAATTAGACATCGCATTGGAATAACTTGTACCCCTCATGTTGAAAGCTAAAATGTGTGTGTGGTGTCATGCAAGATTAAGATATACACAGGAAGATAGAAAAGTCCAACAGTTCGGTAACAGTGCGAGTATATGCTTTATCCTATGTGAAAGATACAAGTCCTTATCCGTGTGACTATCATCATATGCACTCACACAATCACGCAAGCGAAAAGGCAATATGTAAATTTAAGGGCGGGCAGTCAAGAGATCGAAGTCCTGTACAAGGGGAGCAAAACCCCGCCAAAACTTAGCACAGAGCAGTTGGACTGGCAGCCAATCCGAACCCTGCGGATAAACCAACAACTCGGTTACTACTTAGACCAATCCAAAGCACATCATGTCGACACAAGAAGTAATTTGGGGGGAAAATGTTAACCAGCCTTTTGGTCCGGTTCCCAAAAGTACACAAGACGCGCTCGACTCAACGCATCGCATGGAACTAAAGTCGAGAGGGACACTTAGGAACGAAGAAAACAAGATGAAAAGGGATCATGTCAAAAGAGGCCTCGTGGCACACCAAACACCCGCTTATGCAGCCTTCGCGAGCCTCGAAAAGCAAATTTCGCACCCAGGGGGCACGAATTTGACATCTCCGTGGGGCGCAAATTCCGCACCCATGAGGAGTGGAATTTCACACCTACAAGGTGTGGAATATCGCACCATCGAGGTATGAAATATCGCACCCTCAAGGTGCGAAATCTCGCACCCTCGAGGTACGAAATCCCACAACCTCGAGAAGCGAAATCCTGCACCCTCGAGGTGCGAAATTTCGTACCTGCGAGTTGCGAAATTTCGCACCCCAGGCTCAGGTGCGAATTTTTCATATGTGCAGGCTCCAGGTGAGAATTTCTGCATGTGGTCCCCTATTTCTACCTACTCCTGCCTAACCCCTACCTACTCCTTTCCTATAAATACCCCATGACTTCACACTTTAAAGGGGTTAGAATTTGAGACCTTAGGATCTCTAGAGAGCTCCGTTAATGGCATCTCCAATTTGAGGAAGAAGAAGGGCAAAAGTGTCCTTTTTTAATATATTTAGTATATGATAATTATGACATCAGATATGAGAAGGATGACATCATGTCTTAGAGATGACATCTAGCCTCAAGGATGACAACATATAGCTTAATTATGACATCATCTAGCATAAAGATGAATGTAAGGAGATGTAATGGGATGGTCTCACACTTGTAACTTTGAGTGATTAATAATATTCGAACAACGCTTCAACGTGGATGGGGGCCCCTTACGAGGTCGAACCACTATAAATCTCTTGTGTTATTTACTGCTTTCAACTCTTGTCTATGCGACCAAATTAACTATTCCTAGTAATTGGAATCTTTAGTGTTTACGACATTTTTTGTTGTCAACAATATTTATTTAAATAAATTCGATCTAATCGAATTAAATCATAAATCCATACGAATTTATTTTAATTCAATTTACATTTTTAATATCAGAATAGATTTATCGTTTCTCTTTAAAACTAATTTCAATCTCCCTTTTTAAATTCACGTTTGAATTTAGACTTCCTAAATTATCCAAATGATATTTTTTTCCATTTCAGTCATAAATACCGTTTATAAATTCCCTGCATTATTTAATTTTAAAACATCGTTTATAAATTCACTTCAATTCTCGTGTTATTTAATTTATAAATTTCTTTCCTTGGTTTTATTATTAAAAACAAGTTCATATTTCTTAGCACAATCAAAACTCAAATTCTAGATTTTCCCTTTTAAATCTCATAATCCCTTTTTCATGATATTTTTATAAATCTACATTCATGCGCAGTGATATTTAAACATTCAAAAACACCCAATTATCAATCACTGGTTTTTTAACATATCATATATGATAATATATATAAATGAAAACAAACAAATAATAATATTTTTGAGGAATCCAGTTGGATCCCTCCAACATGTTTTTCCTACATCCATAGACTTTAGCCAATATAAATAATACCCATCCTGCTTCAAGGCAGGATATCGCGGTATAGAAGGTCATCCACTATCATATTGTGGGGCGCATAGTGTTATCTGCTAATGGTACGACGGGTATCCACTAATGGTAATGCGGAAATATCCAACCACCAATATATATATATATATATATATATATATATATATATATATAATAACCACAACCACCAAGCCTAAATAACTAATATATTTATATAATAGCCACAAAAATATTTCAGTGCAACCAAACAACCAACAAACAATTATTTTAAACAAATAAAAATAATTATTAATAAAAATTTGAATGAGATTTACTTACCTTGATTCTTAATTAGAACCATTCCGTTTCCAATTTTCATTCCTGATTATGCAACCCTTAGGTACGAACTACTCGACAGACTTTGTTTTGATAAAATCTCGTATACCTTTTAATATGATATTCGTTAGTTAATATTATATATATACATATATATATATATACCCACATATAACTAATGAACTTAGGCCGAAAATGGTATAAATAAATTACCTAATTTCTTATAACCTCTCTTCCCCAAAAATGAAATATTAGAACTGAACTTCCATTTTCCCCTTTCAGAAATTACAATCCATCTCCTCCAGAAAGATGTTGCCTTAGTTTGACTCATCGCTGCGACCATGATGGTCATTGACTTGCTTCAGCATCACCCAGCGAACAACGAAAAACTACATCAGTTCCTACGTTGAAAACCTTCTCCGATTCACATCCCAAAATCACGAATCGCACTGTCTAACTTCATTGTCACAAAATCAAACACTGAAAACCACGCCATACATCCTAGAACTTCGGTGCTAGCTACGCCGGCTGTTACTTGGCAATTCGAACGCCACCTCAAACGATACAAGTCGCGACTCTTTATATTTGGTATGGTAGTTTCCAATCTTTGCCCCCTTTTCAAAAGTGTCGCACCCAAAAGAATAGGGCTCGTATATATTAAACGCCATAGGAATTTCACAAATTCAAGTTCTGGATTTTAGAATTATTAGTGGTGGCTATGATTTCATCACGAGCTCTCTTTGATTTTGCCAAATGAAAATAAGAATGAGGTCGGCGTGTTTGTAAATGAGAATGTGAGAGCAGAGATTTTATATTTAACAAGGGATGGCCATTTTAATTTCCTGAAGCTCGATTTAATTTCAGAAGGAAGAATAGACAAGGAAATTGGCGTGCGATTTTATAAATGAAATACTTAAGAACCAAGGAATAGGGTCTGTAAATGGTAAAATATAGGTGATAGGTTAAGTACCTATAATTTAATTTGATTTGAAATAAATAGAATTTTATTTATTTAAATGGATATCAATTTGATTTTAAGCCTATCCACTTAATTTTAAAATCAATATATCTCGCGGTTCCGAACTCTTATTTGAACGTAGCAACTGACATTCTTAGTTTTATACCACTATTCTGAACACAACAGAATAGATTCTGAAATTAAATTCGAATGTATATATAAAATAACCCTATTTAATTTATATTATATAATTTATATTCGAAACAATCAAATTCTTCGATAATAAATTATTATTATGGTTTATAAATTCAAAAAAAAATATTGACTGTCTGAACCATTTCAATTCAATTTGAAACTTTAAATTCATTTATTTATCATTTTTGTATTATGATAATTAAATATATTCAAATTTAAACCATGTATCAATTATTAAATCGATAAACTCGATAACAAAATCCATTTATTATCAACTCAATATTTAAAACAATATTAAATATTTAAAATTAATCATCCAAAAATCAGGGTCGTTATTGAAACATTTATATGATGTTAATAAAAGGTCTTTTGTGTTTGTTCTGATGTTAGTGCGCCCAACATTAACGAATTCGAGGATTTCCGACTTTCGGATTGGACCTTACAGTCGATTCAATGGGCGGGGGTTTTCAAGTTATTACAAGAAGCTTCCTTCTTCGCCACCAAACTTGATATATTTGTAAAAATCAATGTACATGACTCTTAGGAAATACTTATCAGACATTCGTCCATACAAGTCATCCAGGACCAGGATGAACCGAAGGCACCCTACTATTACATCCTATGTAAGAATCACCCTAAGGATAACTAGCGAGAAGTCCTCACAAATCTGTAGATTTCAACCATGATAGTAACACGGTTTATCTCTGGGAGCTAACCAGAGATTATAAATAGTTCTTCCGTTTTATGAAGACCTATGGTCTTCAATGCTCCATCTTATTCCCTGCAAATTAGTTTCGACCGCATCATTGGTTCGAAGTGGTTTTGGGTCTAGTTCCCATCCCTCTTTCTTCGAAATAACACGTCAAAAGTCCGAGAACAATATTTCATTTGATAGTTGGTTGTTTAACCATCAAATCCAACTGTATAGTCAAGTACATTGGCAGTTCAGGTTTTTTATATCAAAATCATTCAATAATAATGTATTAACGATTCTTATAAATCTATCTTATATAATTATCTCAACAAATCCCTTTGGTTTTGTTATGTTGAAACAATAGCCAATACTTATAGGTGTGTTCACAAAATTCTCCTTTCTTATCTCTTTACTTCAAAAATTGCCACTATAATTTCACAAACCCATTTCTATTTTCTTTACTTGGAAAATATAACTTATGGATTCACCTACACTCTTTTATTTGTAAATATCATTCAAAATTTCACAAAAACCCTTTGCAAACTTCGTTTGGATTTATTTTAATCCCTTTATGCTAATTTATTAATATCAATCCATTAAATTACCAAGCGACTTGCAATATATCTTAAATTTGGATTTTCTTACTAAAATCCTTCTATCATATCTTATAAACATTTTTTTTGTATTCCTGAAACCTCTTTTCAATTTCAGTTGTTTCACTTAATTCAATTGTTAATTGAACATTTACTTAAAATTGTTGCATTAGCACCGAATTCCTTTTATAACTTTTTATTTATAAGATTGGATTCATCATCAAATTCTTTTACAAAACCCTAATAACATCAAATTTAAAATTCCATTTCAAGTTCGATTACTTCTTAAATGAATTCTCATTAAAAAGTAATTCACTTTAATTATTATTAATTAGAATAATAATAAATTTCATTATTTACCGAGGTAAAAGTAACTTACTTCATTATTAACTAAACATATAGTTTATCTTTTTTAATAGATCATTAAAATAATAATTAACTTCATTAAAAGTATAAAGTACTCAATAGTTCTGTTAAAAGAGGAATAATTCTTTTATGAACCGACTATAAAGTTTTTAAATAGTTACGTGTCAAATTTATTTCTATTAGATCGGTCGAAAACAAATTAAATAAACAATTCCAATTAAAATAGTTGACTATGTCAATTAGTAAACACTAGTTAACTGTTAACTGATTTCTTTAATCCTTCTTATTAAAAGTGTAACCCAATTAATATAAACCCGCTTAATTGTTTCCTTGAAAAGAATTATCTAAGATTATTAACCTTTCGGTTAATTTGTGTTTTCCTTATTATTTAAAACATAAGAATTTCCTTTGTAAATTTAGTAATAAAAATGCTGTTATAAATATTGATATATTTATAGAAACTTAGAAAAAATAAACTTAAAAACTTCGATTCAGTTATAAAAATAATTTTTATAACTTAAAATTTCATCAATTCACCTGACGGCAAAGCGATGTCTTAAAAACAATGGATTTTGGGCCATCAACTGCCATTCACTTAAATAATACAATCTATTGATTAAAATACAACGGTTGTTGAATTAAAATTTAACAATCAATATCCAATCAACAAATATCATCCAAACAGGTTATAACCTCACTAGGATTAAACAGTTCATATAAAGAATATGAAATAAATACACACAAATGTTGAGGAATCTAGTTGGATCCCTCCAACCTATTTTTCCTTGCATCACAGATCATAATATCATTTAATAGTAATATCTGAAAAAATATTATAGTCCAAATCATCTAATTCAACGTAAATAATGTGGACAACCAATAATAAACCAAGTAACAAACACCCAATTTAAAATTAATAATGATAAGTTATAATTATATGAATTTAATCACATTATAATATTTCAGAAAGCGTGGGAGTTAGCTCCAAATTTGTTTTGATTGATGATTTCTTCGTCATTTCATTTAATTTTAAACAAGCATTTAAATTTTCATGAAATTACGATGAGCTCCAATCCATCCCGAACCAACTCGGCAGCATTGTATTTGCAGCATTGTATTTTCCACCGCGATTCCAGTGCCTCTTGTTTTGCACAATTCTGATAATATATGACGAGGTTATGGTTTGCACAAGATTTATACAATTATATGATCGTTAAACTTAAACAAATTATTAATTTAATTTTAATTAACAATTTACGGTTAATTACTCTAACTATTAACGCGATTCTTCCAGATCAACACTGACAAGCCGACTTCCCCGATACTTTACTTTCTTGAACTGACAACAAACCTTTGAAACCCACCACCGTCACTGGCCATCACCGAAGGCCACGCCACCGACCTCATCCGAACAACCACTACACCAGCGTCCCTCGATCGGCATCCGGAGCCCCCTAGAATGCCGTCCCTCGCTAGAATCGAACCATGAACCAAAATGCTCCCTTGTTAAAATTTGACCACCAGCGAGGACTATAGGGAAGCGGACCTCCGCCGATCGGTCGGCCATCCTCCCCTCCACCTTTCCGTTTTAGGGATCCAACCCTATAATCACTGTAACACCCCACCTTCGCCAGTGCCACTCTTGCAAGGGCACTGACTTTGGAGGGGCGTTTAAACAAGGTAAACATGCATGCAGATATCACAAGACAGAACATATAAGTAAAAAAAAACAGAGTAAATATAGCAGCGGATAAAAACTAGCATATCAAAACCATAAGTTAAGTTACAACACAGTAATTGATCATTATTTTCCATAAACAAAGTCTAGAAACATAAAACTGGAAACTGGAAAGGAAAACATAAAGTAGCTATCCCCAAGGTAGAAAACCATAGCGAGCTCAAGTCCAACGCATACATGAGCTATCCAGGAAAAGCAGCTAAGATCCAAGCTAAGTACTGGTATTCCCGCCCTGTAAACCTGGGGGGGGGGGGAAACGAAAGAAAAGAGGCGAAAGAAAATGGGTCAGTCAAAAGACTGGTAAGTCCTACCTACTATTGTACAACAACTAATAAAGTTAGCTGTATATGTAAACAAGGATGAGTCATAGGATGATAACTGGCATGGAAAAAGTCAACAAGATAGATCAAGTGTGGCACCGCATATACAAGGTTGAGGTTTGCACCAAGTGTACTAGTATCACAAGTCATGTCAAGTGTAAACAAGAAGTGATCCCCAGGCCCAAGTTTGGCCCAACATCATGAATGACCTAAACCAAGGTCCAACCAGCACGGTCTAGTCGATCGGCTCTCCTAAAGCCTAACTCGTCAAGTGTCGGTGTCATACGGCCCAACTACGAAGTGTAGCTAAACTGTGCTAGGTCCACCCTAGGGTGTATCAAGTCCTAGGGTGTCAACCACTGACACAAACCAAGCACGCACAGTTTAAACCTACTGGTGCCCGTGCCTGCTTTTTCAACTCCGGACCATGTGCACGACCATGGCCCGCCTGAACCTACACCGGCGCACCTACACAGCCGTCGTCTTGGTCGCTTACATGTCATCCCAGTAATCGTGCCCCACCCTAGCCTAGTCCCTAGGGTATCATGATACAACTAAGAGGGTTACTGGTGCAAAGGACCACGTAACTAGGGTTTCCTTAATGGGTTAAATGTGGTTAACCCAACTCATCCAAGTACCAAGTTGGTTAAGTGTACCCAAGGTTCATGACTTAACCGTATCAACCCATCGTGTTTAATTGGTTAAGTATTCAAGCGGTCCATGACTTAACCCTACCATGTGGCATTAATTAATTTAATGCACCCAACCTCTCACATTAGACCTTGTTGTGGTTACTAGTTAGGCCGGGCGGGTCCGGGTAGGTTTACACCACAACTTAGTCTAACCTCGGGTTTCACGTGCAACATGACCAACTACTCACATTGGGTCCTATTGCTTGTAGCCACTAGTTAAGCCGGTCGGTTCCGGGTAGGTTTATGCTACAACTCAACCCAACCTCGAGTTGGCCATCCTCATGTTTTCTAAGTGTCATGTCCATCATGTTTCCAAAACACATTACAAATTTTCAAGCAATTGGGTAGACCTAACTTAATAGGTAAATTCCCAATGGGTAGACCTAACTTAATAGGTAAATTACCAAGCTTACATTTTTATGTCTTTTAAGTTTACCCAACCCCAAATGCAATCCCCTCGCTTACATATCGCAATAGCGCATAAAGGATAGAAAGAGGGAACTTGGCAAAATCATGACATAAAGGTGTTGGAGCCACAAGTTAAACATGGTGGCATACGAGACAAAGATGTGATCACAAACTTGCATATCATGTTATCAACTTGCAAAATATTCCTAAGCATGCATAACATCATTTTAACTTGCATAGTGTTCATATGCATTCATAACATGGTTTCAACTTGCATAAGGTTCATATGCATGCATAACATCAAACTTGGCAAATAGGCGGAACATGGCCATAGATAGCATGAGATAAGGACTAGTAACATGCATATAAGATTATATGCATGTTAATACAAGGTTTATGAGAGTTTCAAAGTTGCATCATGCAACATTTCCAACCAAAGATCACATCTTTCTATGCATAAAGCCAAGGTAATGACTTTACTAACATGCATAGAGTAAGCTTATGCATAAAATCATAAGATCAAAGCACATATCATGATTAACCCCAAACTCAACTTGCAACATAACATATTAACTTCATAGTTAAAATACAAGAGTAGAAATTGGCTTACAATGCTTATGTGGACTCAAATGAGTATAGCAAATGTAAGAAACCCCTTATGCAACAAATTAAAACCCCAAAATGCAAGCAAACTTGATCAAGACTCCTCTTTTATGATGCCAATAGAGAAACAAGACTTTAATGCAAGCTAAAGAGGATCATACAAGCCTAAATACACTTGTATGCATGGAAATCTCTTAGAAATTTGATTTAGGAATTTTATGAAGAGAGTGGAGGCCATGAGAGGATTGATTTTGCCATAGTTTAGTTGTATGAATGAATAATGATGATTTAGGGTAGGTTAGGGTCTTATTTATAGAGTAGGCAAGTGTTTTAGGCCATAGGATTAAACCTAGATTCAATCCAAGCCATCAAAGCATGTCTTGGGGAAGAAGTCAAGTGTAGGAACCATCTAGGGCCTTTAGATTAAAGATGAACCATGAGAACCATCCAAATGCAAAATCTGCATTTGAGCGAATCGGCCCACGGGTTGACAGCCAAACACCCTGGATTAACCGCTAGTCGACCCAGCGGGCTTGGGTCGACCTCAAAAATCAGCCGGTTCGGTTATTCCCCTCTCCCAATTCGCTGTTTTGAACATTTTTGCATATTTATCTATTTAATTTTCAATTATATATATATATATATATCAATATATATATATTTCTCTGCGCAACCCATTTCACTTAATTAAGTATACTTTAATTTGGGAATTTTTCGTGAAACTTCGCGAGCCCACATCTTGGTCATACGGACTCCGATTTTCGAAAACTCGGACTCTATTTCGCGTATTTTTCCGAGACGAACGCAATGGCATAGCCCGTTTCCCTTGATTCAGATTTTACAGTTTAATTCTGCCTCCATTTATGTTATAACATGTTATTCAAAAATACGGGTTGTTACATTCTCCCCTCCTTAAAGGATTTCGTCCCCGAAATATCCATGTTAGGAAGAACGTATCCTACCATCCATCATCCATCTACTCAAAACATCATCCACGAGCAATCATTGTCCTTAAAAGGTTCTAAATGCTCTATGATCATATGCAAAGGTGTGTGTATATGTACTTATCTAATGCAAATATCATCAATGCAGATTATGTTAGTGAAATGAATCCATATGTATGCAATTCCTAACATAATGTATAACATCTATATGTGTGCACATCACATACATCCATATGCAACATCCATGTGATAACACAAAAATTTTCATCCATGAATAAGCATAAACACTCATGCATATGCAATATGAGAGTGTGAGAGCCGATCTTAGTGCCTAATGTGTATCATGCATCCACGAGTATCCACTTGCAACCACTTGCAACCACTTGCAACCATCAAGCATAACATGTTTCAAATACATGTTTCATCCAAATGGTTTCTACCTAAGTTTCTCACGACAAGGTTAGCACGATAACTAGATAAACATGGATAGCAAAGAGAAAGATATGCTAACAAAGAAAAGAGATTGAGAGTGTACCCTCAAAAAGGAATGGATAAAGCCCACGCATCTTCTCCTCGGTTTCCCAAGTTGCGTCTTCTTCGGCTTCACCCCATTGAACCTTCACCAACTTGACCTCTCGATTCCTTAGCTTCTTGGTCTCCGTCCCCAAGATACGAATCGGATCTCTCCTCAAAGTAGCTTCTTTCTCCACTTCCACATCTTCCAGAACACTTGGCTCAACAACCTCTGCTGACTCATGTAAACACTTCCGGAGATGCGAGACATGAAAAACATCGTGTACTCCGGCAAGCTTCTCGGGCAATTTCACTCTATAAGCCATCTGCCCGATCCTCTCTATAATAGGGAAGGGTCCAACAAATCTCGGTGCTAACTTCCCAACGGCTCCAAATCGGACCACATTCCGCAAAGGAGAAACCTTCACGAAAACCATATCTCCAACATCAAACTCCAAATCAGATCTTCGCTTATCAGCATAGGATTTCTGTCGGTCTTGGGCCGCTTTCATCCGTCTTCGAATCAACTCGATCTTCTCGGATGCATCTCTGATCATATCAGGCCCAAGTATAAGCTTATCTGTAGTCTCCCACCAACATGTAGGCGACTTGCACGGCCTCCCATATAAAGCTTCAAATGGTGCCATCCCTATGCTTGCTTGATAACTGTTATTATATGAAAACTCAACAAGAGGAAGATGGTCTTCCCAAGTACCACCAAAATCCAGAATACAAAGCCTTAACAGATCCTCGAGTACCCTATTCACCTTTCTGTTTGACCGTCCGTCTGTGGGTGATAAGCAGTACTTAGATTCAACCTCGTGCCCATGGCTTCTTGCAAGCTATTCCAGAACTGACTTGTAAAGATTGGGTCACGGTCACTGACTATACTAGAAGGGACTCCATGAAGTCTCACAATCTCACGAAGATATACAGACGCTAGCCAAGATGCGGTCCTCTTGCTCTTTACCGGAATGAAATGAGCACTCTTCGTAAGTCTGTCCACAATAACCCAAATGCTCGTATTCCCTTTCCTTGACCTTGGTAGCCCATCAATAAAATCCATGGAAATACTCTCCCACTTCCAAAGTGGAACGTCTAGAGGATGCAATAGCCCACCGGGCTTCTTCGACTCGGCCTTAACTTGCTAGCAAATGATACATCTAGAAACAAACTCTGCCACATCCTTCTTCATCCCAGGCCAAAAGAAAATACGCTTCATATCTTTATACATCTTATCTCCGCCTGGATGTATAGTCAACTTAGAGCGATGCGCTTCCTCAAGAATTTTTCTTACTAGATCTCCTACCACTGGAACACATAACCTTCCATCTCTCCTCAGCCAACCCTTGTCATCAATAGAATATCGAGCGAGATGACTAGACGTCTCTCCTCGAATCAGCTTATCCATAATCTCAACTATCTGAGGGTCTTCTTTCTGCGAAGCCCCAACTTGATCAAGAAGGGTAGGTCTGAGTTCCAGAGATGCTAATGAACCGGTCATCGACTCAATTGCCAAAGAGAAATCAAAGGTTGCCACATACTCTAAATTCTTCATCTCAACAAATAGAGGACTTAGGGTCAACCTCTTTCTGCTTAGTGCATCAGCCACAACATTACCCTTGCCAGGGGTATAAGCTATCTCGAAGTCATATGATGCCAAGAATTCCATCCACCTTTGTTGCCTAAGATTCAGATCTTTCTGCGAGAAGAGATACTTGAGTGATTTGTGATCAGTATACAACTCAAACCTTTCGCCTAAAAGATAGTGGCGCCAGGACTTGAGTGCAAAGACAATCGCCGCTAACTCCAAGTCATGAGTGGGGTAGTTCTTCTCATGAACTTTAAGTTGCCTACCCCCATAACATATCACTCTTCTCTCCTTCATCAGAATAGCGCCTAACCCCGTGCCACATGCATCAGTATACACGGTAAACATTTTACCGCCATCGGGTAATGCCAAAACTGGAGCTGTGGTAAGGGCCCTTTTGAGCCTTTGAAAAGCAAGCTCACACTCTAAGTCCCATGCAAAGACTAAGTTCTTCTTCGTCAATCTAGTGAGAGGGGCCGAAATCTTAGCGAAGTCTCTAATGAACTTCCTATAGTAGCCTGCCAGACCGAGAAAGCTTCGCACTTCGGTTGCATTCCTAGGAGTCTTCCAGTCTTGAACTGCAACCACTTTCGCGGGATCCACAGCTATACCCTGCTTAGAAACTATATGCCCAAGAAATCGGACTTCCTTTCTCCAAAAGTGGCATTTGGAGAACTTGGCTTTCAACTGATGGCCTCTAAGCGTATCCATCACTTCCTTGAGGTGTCTAGCATGTTCTTCCTCGTCTTTTGAAAAGATCAGAATATCATCCACGAAGACAACAACAAACTTGTTAAGGAACTCCCTGAACACCCTACTCATCAAATCTACGAAGTAGGCGGGTGCATTAGTCAAGCCGAATGGCATAACAAGCCATTCAAAGAATCCGTCTGGAGTCCTAAATGCAGTCTTATCAATGATGTTTTCGTCCACTCTAAGCTGATGAAATCCGGTGGCTAAATCAAGCTGAGAGAAAACAGAAGCACCAACAAGCTGGTCGAAGAGGTCATCTATCCTCGGTAATGGATGCCTATTCTTCTTGGTCAGCTTGTTCAACTCTCGATAATCAACACATAGACGAAGCGAGCCGTCCGCCTTAGTAGCGAACACTACAGGAGCACCCCATTCAGAAATGCTTCGCCTAATAAAATTCTTCTCAAGTAGCTCCTTGATTTGCTTACTGAGCTCTCTCCTTTCACGCGGGGCCATGTGCCTAACTGGTAAGGAGACTGGCTTAGCATTATCAACCAGATAAATGCGGAAATCTATCTCTCGCTTAGGGGGTAACCCCTTAACTTCTTCAAAGACATCAGGGTATTCTCGAACCACCCTTACAGATTGCAGATCATCGATGGACGAGTCAAGAGATTCAAGATAACATAGCATGACGGGATCTAGCGGGTTGTAAGAAATCTCTAGGGTATTACCCAGGTGAGTCATGAGTCTCACCACCCTATGCTCACAATCAAGAATGGCTCCATAGCGGGACAACCAATCCATGCCCAAGATCAACCCGTATCCCGTGAACCCGAGAACATAAGCATCACACGAGAATTCTACGGTCAAGATAGAAATCCTCAAATCCATACAGATCATAGATAAATGGGCTGAACCCCCAATCGGATTTGAAACACTAACGGGATCCTCAACATGACTAGTACTTAGGTACAAACTTCCAACAACATCAGAAGAAATAATGGTATGCGATGCGCCAGAATCAAACAAAGTGCGAACAGGAAAACCAGAAATATAAACAAGAGTTTCCACAGAAATAGTACCACGGTCCTGAACTGGAGTGGTGTTCAGAGCATGCACTTGCCCTCCAGATGAACCTGCGCGCTGAGTTTGTCCATGCCCCTGCTTCTTAGGGCAATCCTTGCTAAAATGTCCCGTCTCTCCACAATGAAAGCATCCACCCAATTTCATTCTCTTCTTCCTACAGTCCTTGGCCACGTGCCCAACAATCCCACAAAAGTGGCACTTTCTTGTGTCCTTTGCCTTGTTCTTGTTGCCCTTGTTGTTCTTGTTGTTCTTATTGTTCTGATTACTCTGATTCCCTCCCCACTTGGAGTCTGCCTTCTTAGGATGAGTCTCATTGGGATTGACTTCTTTCTTCCCATTCTTATCCTCTCCCTGCAGCAATGCCATGTCTACTAGGCTCTCGAAAGTGCCCCTCATGGGTATGTGTGACATTGCTAGACCTTGTAATGGCTCATTTAACCCTCGTGCAAAACGTAGAGCCTTCTTCTCGGGAGTATTGACCATGTCCAAACCGAATCGGGCAAGCTGGTTGAACTTATTCACATATTCTCTCACCGTCATGTCTCCTTGCTTCAAGGCTATGAACTTCTCTAGTTGCAAATTTGCCTCCGCAGACGATAAAAACTTAAGCCCAAACCTTGCCCCAAAGTCGGCCCAGGTTTCTACGGGCCTAGTAGCACTGGTGACCTCCCACCAATAAGAAGCTTCCTCCTTTAGTAGCCAAACCGCCAACAGAACCTTTCTACGGTCCTCTATATCAAAGATGGCAAAGAGATCTTCGGTCTCCTTCAACCAATTTCTTGCTTCCACAAAAGTCTCCGTCCCAATAAAATTTTTGCCACCCATTGCCTTGAAGTCCTTGCAAACCTTGGCGAAATCGGCTTGTGGTTGCTGAGGAGGAGGAGGAGGGGGTGGAACCTCAGTGATAGTAGGAGTGGTTGCTGGACCTGCATTGTTGGCCCCAGCTTCCAAGTACCTCCGGAACCATCCGGGAATGGTGACTCCCTCAGGAAGATTGAGATCGGCCATGCTGAAAAAAAAGGAAAAGATAGATTTAGAACGAGGAAACGAAGGATAGTGCTTATGTCTCTTGGGGGATAGCCTTTCAAAATAAACTAGACTTTTCTTTGGAAAATACTTAATTGGTTTTGAAAATAGCTTTTAAAAGTAACTTTAAAACCCTTTTTGCTCCAATCTTGTAAACCTTACGCTCTGATACCAAATGTAACACCCCACCTCCGCCAGTGCCACTCTTGCAAGGGCACTGACTTTGGAGGGGCGTTTAAACAAGGTAAACATGCATGCAGATATCACAAGACAGAACATATAAGTAAAAAAAAAAAAAACAGAGTAAATATAGCAGCGGATAAAAACTAGCATATCAAAACCATAAGTTAAGTTACAACACAGTACTTGATCATTATTTTCCATAAACAAAGTCTAGAAACATAAAACTGGAAACTGGAAAGGAAAACATAAAGTAGCTATCCCCAAGGTAGAAAACCATAGCGAGCTCAAGTCCAAAGCATACATGAGCTATCCAGGAAAAGCAGCTAAGATCCAAGCTAAGTACTGGTATTCCCGCCCTGTAAACCTGGGGGGGAAACGAAAGAAAAGAGGCAAAAGAAAATGGGTCAGTCAAAAGATTGGTAAGTCCTACCTACTATTGTACAACAACTAATAAAGTTAACTGTATATGTAAACAAGGATGAGTCATAGGATGATAACTGGCATGGAAAAAGTCAACAAGATAGATCAAGTGTGGCACCGCATATACAAGGTTGAGGTTTGCACCAAGTGTACTAGTATCACAAGTCATGTCAAGTGTAAACAAGAAGTGATCCCCAGGCCCAAGTTTGGCCCAACATCATGAATGACCTAAACCACGGTCCAACTAGCACGGTCTAGTCGATCGGCTCTCCTAAAGCCTAACTCGTCAAGTGTCGGTGTCATACGGCCCAACTACGAAGTGTAGCTAAACTGTGCTAGGTCCACCCTAGGGTGTATCAAGTCCTAGGGTGTCAACCACTGACACAAACCAAGCACGCACAGTTTAAACCTACTGGTGCCCGTGCCTGCTTTTTCAACTCCGGACCATGTGCACGACCATGGCCCGCCTGAACCTACACCGGCGCACCTACACAGCCGTCGTCTTGGTCGCTTACATGTCATCCCAGTAATCGTGCCCCACCCTAGCCTAGTCCCTAGGGTATCATGATACAACTAAGAGGGTTACTGGTGCAAAGGACCACGTAACTAGGGTTTCCTTAATGGGTTAAATGTGGTTAACCCAACTCATCCAAGTACCAAGTTGGTTAAGTGTACCCAAGGTTCATGACTTAACCGTATCAACCCATCGTGTTTAATTGGTTAAGTATTCAAGCGGTCCATGACTTAACCCTACCATGTGGCATTAATTAATTTAATGCACCCAACCTCTCACATTAGACCTTGTTGTGGTTACTAGTTAGGCCGGGCGGGTCCGGGTAGGTTTACACCACAACTTAGTCTAACCTCGGGTTTCACGTGCAACATGACCAACTACTCACGTTGGGTCCTATTGCTTGTAGCCACTAGTTAAGCCGGTCGGTTCCGGGTAGGTTTATGCTACAAGCTCAACCCAACCTCGAGTTGGCCATCCTCATGTTTTCTAAGTGTCATGTCCATCATGTTTCCAAAACACATTACAAATTTTCAAGCAATTGGGTAGACCTAACTTAATAGGTAAATTCCCAATGGGTAGACCTAACTTAATAGGTAAATTCCCAAGCTTACGTTTTTATGTCTTTTAAGTTTACCCAACCCCAAACGCAATCCCCTCGCTTACATATCGTAATAGCGCATAAAGGATAGAAAGAGGGAACTTGGCAAAATCATGACATAAAGGTGTTGAAGCCACAAGTTAAACATGGTGGCATATGAGACAAAGATGTGATCACAAACTTGCATATCATGTTATCAACTTGCAAAATATTCCTAAGCATGCATAACATCATTTTAACTTGCATAGTGTTCATATGCATGCATAACATGGTTTCAACTTGCATAAGGTTCATATGCATGCATAACATCAAACTTGGCAAATAGGCGGAACATGGCCATAGATAGCATGAGATAAGGACTAGTAACATGCATATAAGATTATATGCATGTTAATACAAGGTTTATGAGAGTTTCAAAGTTGCATCATGCAACATTTCCAACCAAAGATCACATCTTTCTATGCATAAAGCCAAGGTAATGACTTTACTAACATGCATAGAGTAAGCTTATGCATAAAATCATAAGATCAAAGCACATATCATGATTAACCCCAAACTCAACTTGCAACATAACATATTAACTTCATAGTTATAATACAAGAGTAGAAATAGGCTTACAATGCTTATGTGGACTCAAATGAGTATAGAAAATGTAAGAAACCCCTTATGCAACAAATTAAAACCCCAAAATGCAAGCAAACTTGATCAAGACTCCTCCTTTATGATGCCAATAGAGAAACAAGACTTTAATGCAAGCTAAAGAGGATCATACAAGCCTAAATACACTTGTATGCATGGAAATCTCTTAGAAATTTGATTTAGGAATTTTATGAAGAGAGTGGAGGCCATGAGAGGATTGATTTTGCCATAGTTTAGTTGTATGAATGAATAATGATGATTTAGGGTAAGTTAGGGTCTTATTTATAGAGTAGGCAAGTGTTTTAGGCCATAGGATTAAACCTAGATTCAATCCAAGCCATCAAAGCATGTCTTGGGGAAGAAGTCAAGTGTAGGAACCATCTAGGGCCTTTAGATTAAAGATGAACCATGAGAACCATCCAAATGCAAAATCTGCATTTGAGCGAATCGGCCCACGGGTTGACAGTCAAACACCCTGGATTAACCGCTAGTCGACCCAGCGGGCTTGGGTCGACCTCAAAAATCAGCTGGTTCGGTTATTCCCCTCTCCCAATTCGCTGTTTTGAACATTTTTGCATATTTATTTATTTAATTTTCAATTATATATATATATATATCAATATATATATTTCTCTGCGCAACCCATTTCACTTAATTAAGTATACTTTAATTTGGGAATTTTTCGTGAAACTTCGCGAGGCCACATCTTGGTCATACGGACTCCGATTTTCGAAAACTCGGACTCTATTTCGCGTATTTTTCCGAGATGAACGCAATGGCATAGCCCGTTTCCCTTGATTCAGATTTCACAGTTTAATTCTGCCTCCATTTATGTTATAACATGTTATTCAAAAATACGGGTTGTTACAATCACCTCCTCCGGCCTCTAGGTGCCCAAAATCGATCATTATTCCAGAATTCGCTATCCTCAATTCATCTCCCAGCAACTCCGACCACCAACAATAACAGGCCACTGCACCATTGCCAATTTAAAGCCCTCACTATCCTCTTCACTTCCTTTTCAAACCGTAACACCTGAAATGGCTCCACCCTCGCTAGTGACCTAAAGAACGAAATGTCTTTTCTCACTGTCCAGACTAATTCCGACCACCAAAAGTGTCCGATCATCCCGAAATTTTGGTCGTAGGTCTGCCTCAACATGTACTCCAACTTTGTAGTTGACGACATCTTCTGATTCTCAATGAATTGGGAGAGATAAATTAATTTGTACAAGAGGATTTATGTGTAAAATGTATGCCGATGAACTGAACTGGGGATTTATGTTGGGGTAGGGTCGTCAATGGATGCTTTCGGATACAGATAGTGCCATATTCGTATCTGTATCCTTATCCGAAATTATTTTTAGATATTGAATATCTGTATCAGTTTAATTTTGGATATCGGGTATCTGTATCTGCTTAATTTTCAGATATAGACGAATATCAAATATTTAACCAATCCGTGTGTAATTACTAAATTTACGAGTATAAATAAAAAATTTGGATGAATATAAAATAATTTTTATACTAATGCTTATAAAAAAACAAGAAAATAAAGAAGTGTGATGATGAAGCACTATTTTACACTAATATCCATAAGCATATCCCAAATTAAATACATGAACTACCATACTTCACTAAAAATGAACAAAAATTTATATCATAATAACATCCAATAGTTACAAAATAATTACTTACACTATTTTCATATTTTTTGAGTTATATAAATATATATATTACATCAATAAATCGGATGGATATTTTTCGGATATGGATACCACTATAACCATATCCGTATCCGATAAGCATTTCAAATATCGAATATCCGTATCTGATTTTTGGATAATGCTGGGTAATGGATATTTTTCATATTCTCGAGTACGGATTCAGACGGATATCGGATTTTTCGAGTATTCATTGACATCCCTAGTTTGGGGTAATGGGGTTATTTATAGTTGGGAAGATTTTGGTTTAATTAATTTTTAATTCGATTATTTTATTACGTTGATTCCTATCACCATTTCAATACGAAGTTTATTCGTTCGTACGATGACTTACAAACCCCATTGGTGGTGAAAATGGATCTCATGGTATAATTCGAAATTTCGTCCCCAATGAAACTTGTTTCGTCGAATTCGTAGTCCATTTTCTCAAACGACGCTCGTTCGAGTCCAAATGGTCGATTTATCTACATTTAATTTTCGTATGCTCACAAAATAACTCTGATTGATGCAAAACTTGAAATCTAGCAATAATAAGCTATTACGGATATAATAAAATTCATTTCATTGAAATGTAGGTTGTTTCAATAATATCCCTTTTTAAAGGTCCAAATTAAATTAAAATATATAAATTTTAAATACCTCAATATAATAATAAAAAGTTATTATTATCAGACATATCTGAGCAAAGTTTCAAAATAAAACAGTCTTGGATTCAATATTGAAAATACAGGTTAAAACGATATTATTATCATAATAAATTTCCCTTATTTTATATATAAAAGTTATAGTTTATAAAGAAAATTCCATAGCGACCTTTTGAAAATTTTATTTGAACATAAAACAAAATCTACATCATGAAAACTTGATTTTTCTCTTCCATTAGAAAATTATTATTCAACAGATCCGGGCGTTTCTTGTCAATTTATAACAAAATTTACATCATGAAATCTCATTTTATAATTAAATTATGAATTAAACATTCAGACGTCATTTAATAAACGAAATCGTTAACATAATTCAACTACAAATTGAATTAAATACTTTTATATTGCCAATTTATATAAAACTGCAAATCTAACATATTCCGACTATTTAAGAATTAAATTATTATTTATATTAATATAATTGTAATGACCTGGCTTTTTGACCACCTCAAGTCGGTAATTAAACCAACTCGAACCACTCAAAATCGCAGATTATTATTGCTTATGAAGTAGAAATACAAATCATCACAGAATCAGAACACAGAATATCTCACAGCGGAAGAAATATATATACAATATTACAAAATCCTTTACATTTACATAATATCAGAGTACAGAATAAATATATAAACAGCGGAAGAATGAATATAGAACCATACTAATATTCAGAAATAAGCAGAGATGGGCATAACCGAATACGACATGGTAGATGAATGGTTGTAACTACAATGATTCTCAAACTCTAACAGATATCTCTTCAAGCTAAAATACTCGACCTAACCCGGGCATTTTGCAAGGAACAAACAAAATACAAGAGTCAGGACTAACAGTCTTATATTAGTGAATTAACTCAAATGAATTGTCCACTGAAATGTACAACAACTCAAAGGATGTTTGGGATTCCCATCCTCTAAAGATCCATGAAACTAATACATATATAATAGTACGCTATTATTGTAATGTCTATTCAGTAAAATAAATCTAACAAAAATAGCGTAAGCGGGATTACCATATTACCCTTACGCAGTTTATAGCCATTACAGTCTATACAGTACCATAAATTCACCGCACTGGTGTTATCATAGGGCACTCCATAGAAAGCAATACTAAATCCAAATCGTATGGGCTCGTACGGGATAAATATGACAAGGCACATGAGGCAATGCGCAGGGTAGGATTCTACCAGTTGCACTCCCGGACGGGTGGTAACGCATAGAAGCAACTACTGCCCACCTCGTAACACACTCCCAAATCAAAGGTTTGCACACCCAAATCAGTCACAACAGTAATAGAGATGGTATTGAAGAAGCGTGTCCGATATGAGGTGTGACCTCAATTAGTCATGGTATAGCTCCTGTTTTAGTCATTTTAATTATGACCCGAAGGTCAAGGCCATTTCGTCATTGTTCGCCTTCTTCGATCCAGTGGTCGCCTCCAAGCCATCTTGTTTTCGTTCCGATACTCCATCACATACACAGTTGTTAAAGTGGTATCGGCACTGACAGAGAGTATGCCACTTACTGACTCTGGTCTCTTTAACAACCGATGCTTACATTTCTCACACTGTGGCCATTAGATTTGAAATCATATTTCAAATATCACTAATTGTTTTATTTTAAGTCTTGCCTTAAAATCAATTATCCCAAATCATTTGTAAAGCGTTCGATTAGGATTTATAAACCAATATTCACCATTGGATTCACTAGACTGAATTTGACATAAGCTTATTCAAATAAGGTAAAATAAAATAAATATATTTAGGAAAGCTAAGTGTGAAAATAGTATATGTATATTAAATTTAAAGAAGTGTGTAAACATATATATATGTATATTTAGAAACTATTATAACTTTTGTATGGTTAAAGAAATCAAATCATTTTATAAAGAATAATTATAAACCAAGTAATGCGGAAACTTACTTTTATAAAATTACAGTTCAACAAATAATATTAGTCCAATCCAATTCTAAATCCATGTTAACCATTTTCTTTCCCAACTAGAATTCATATTTAAACCCAATTCTCTTGATTTGGTTCAATTTCCACGCTTCATCGTTAAAACAATTCTAGAATCATTACTTAACTTGAAATTCATATATCCATTCATATGATAAATTCTCAAACCACTTTTAGCGTTAGCTATGGATCAAATTCCTTTTATACATTCACATGGTGAAATCCCTTTTGAAAAATCATATATTACAGTAAGTTTCGAAAATATTCATCAAGCCTTTGCAAATCCTTTACATTAAATCATTTTATTCAAAAATCATCGTATTATTATATTTATTATAAAATTATGAAGAATTCATTTAAATAAACTTAATATTAAGTATTAAATCTTGCAAAAGTCAATTAAAATTTTATTTTAATATAAATGGGATTTTTTTACAAAAATTCCATTAAGGTTTGAATAAAATTTCTTTAATTTTCTAAAACGACCCGAACTTCCCCCTGAAGGAAAGCACGGATTGAATTGAGAACAAGCCACATCGGGACACAAACAGAAGAATATTTCATTGTTAATTACAACAATTCCATCAGAATACAAGAATATACAGAGTATGAATCAATATTACACATCATAAAATATCAGAGATAACAATACATTACATAGCAACAGAAAATAATACAAAACACAACTGAAGGAGATATATGGATACAAAGCTTTCTGAATATCATTCTAGCTGTAAACCAGGATCCTGTGATTATAAATCTGCAAAAACAAAACTACTAGCTGCCCGTGTCGAAAATAGGGGCACCCAGAGTTTAGGTTAAAACAATAAATTCCAGGTCAGTCATGTGACTGGTGTGAAAACTAAAATAGTTATTTAAAACTTTACTTTAAACCAGACATATCAAGGGACCATGCCGTATAACACGGAATGGGTTTTCCCCCAAGAATACCAGTGCATATAACAAAATAGCGCAATGCTTTTTGGAAAAATGAAGCTATTATAAGACCCAGGTCCTATCACACAATGCAACGCAAGCAGGGGGATAGGGTTTTCCCTTATAATAGCCAAACATGCTTGGTACGTTTAAAACAAATCATTTGATACTATTATAAGTGCATGGTGTATAAAACAACTTCAAATATAAATGTATCAATCCTAGACGGCATGGGTACCATATATCATGTCGCCAATACTAGGCTATATAATCAAAACCGCAATTGTCACGTATTGGAAGTTGAATTTCCATCTGTGAACCGAGCCAAAAGATAGTCCTCACCGAATTCGAGAGGCTCTAGTCCGTGTCTCAGGCTACAGCCGCAACTGCACCTAGGAGCCACAGGGCTGGTCCATAGGTAGCGGATTAAAATGAAACCCTGAACAATATGTCTCCCCGCCCTATGGGGCGTAAATGAGCCAAATGACTCCATATCTGAGGTACCTCGCATTCCAACAACCACACAGGTGAAAAATATATAAATGTCAGGGCTGGTAGGTCACTAACACCACCTCTTACTAGAAATAGACGCATGTTCTCCTTGGATCCACTCCCGTTTCTGGTTCATACTGGGGTGTGAGGCTCGTGGATTAATGCCATACACAAAGCTGTGCCACATAGGTCGTGCTTTGATCATCAACCACGAGACTTTTCTTTTCAACAAAAGCCTTGATCATTTGCCACTTAGGCATGCCACACAGGCAGTTCACTCAATGCGACTGATTCCCATCAATATACAACCTATGAGCTTGTACGTCTCAGAGAAGGGTGTTAAGCAAGAGAATAAATTCTCCGCCACCAAACAGATGTATATTTAATAGAGATCAATCAACACAGAATAAAATCCAATTTCACACACACAGTCCATTTACAAGTTCATTCTGGATCTGAACGAAACCATAGGAACCTTATTCCTCGCATATCCATCAATCTCCAAGTACGTCTGGACGATCACCAATTGATTCCCTCCTCTTAGGTGTACAGCCCAATCAAGATCATCAGTAATCATCCAAACGATGTGAAGACCTCTAGTCTTCAACCATCGTCTTCATCTTCGACTAATCGTCATATCGGTTATTCAGAATGGAATAAACCCAGTCTTTCCGAATAACTCGCGTAGATAATAAACAAGTGTTACACAAACACAACATACGCCTCATTCCAATTCATCAGTCACTAACCGTAAGTTAGTAAGAGAACACTTCCCCAACCCGAAGGTCGAAACCTACATCAGATCAATACGCAGGAAACCATTCATCTTAACTAATCTTCAGTTAGTTTCTAAATTTCACATTCTTAGGGAGAGGTTCCCATTAATTTTATCAAAGATAAATTCTTTTAAATTTATACTTTAAACTTCCTTTGGATATCAAACCAAATTAAGGTTTATCCAAACTAGTCGGGATTAGCGAACCTTACTGAAGTAATCACTTGTTAAATTTCCCAACCCCAACATATTCATCCCATGAAGTAAAACTGGTCGTAACACCCCATGGCCATTAATGTCACTCATAAAGGGAATGCATTAATGTCATGAAGCGTTATAGTAGTATAGAATAGATAAATTACAAGAATAAATAAATAAAACATAGTGGAAGATACAACTTATTTCATAGCATCATAACTTCAAAACAAGCTTACATAAGTAGTCTCCAAAAACCATTACAACAGGATCAATTGCCTTTTCCAAAAACTTCAAAGTACATAAAGAAGCAAATACTTAAATAACATAAATGCATAAATCCCCACTGAGCATAAGCAAAGCCATAAAGATGAGAGAGTCCAAAGCGATACATCTACTCTCTTCAAGCAACTGAAAGAAATCGGCACTCAGCTGTAGTATTCCCTCCTTGCAAACCTGAGGGGGGGAAGGAAAGAAAAGAGGTGGAAACAAAAGGGGTCAGACATAAAGACTGGCGAGTCCAGTAATTTTAACAAATAATAGGTAAGGTAAATGATCAAAACATAAATAGGCATCATGATATGGTTGTAACATAGATAAGGTAGATAAAAAGGATGGACACGATGATTCCGTTCCTAAGTACTAAGTCAATCCTACACCTTGGCTAAGCGAACAACCCTCCAAGTACTAACCCCGAACACCGAAGTCAACATCAGACTAGCACCCAAAGGACTATCCAACTCAACCAACATGCATTTCGTTACACCGCACTTTTGCTAAGTTACACCACATTACATAATTACACCGCACCCTACTAGTCCCTATTTACTAAAGGTTGATCCCTTCCCACTAACTGTACCCACATGACAAACTGGGTAGTTACTTGTACCTAGCTAATATCGTAGGTGCCGGCTTGCTCCTACCACCGCTAAGGTACCCTTACTCTACCCATTCGATCGGCTCCCCAAACCCCGTAGGCACCCGTACTGGCCCCACACCGGGGTGTATCACTGCCTAAAGTGGAAAACCCGATACCAACATAAAATGCGCAGCCATACCTACACGATGCAACAACGTCTTACCAACTAGCCCGGACCCATGCACGCACATGAACCCGTTGGACTTGCGTTGCCACAGCTATTCACGTTTTGACCTCTTATATTCAAGCACAGTAAGCGTGCCCCAACCTCGGCCTAGTACCGAGGAACATTAAATAATCAAACGGGTTACTGATTGAAACGGGTCCCCATCCGACACAAGCCTCCCGCCTATGCTTGGTCCCTACTAGGTTTTCCCCACTTAACCATTTTAATTAAAATATCCATGTCTTACACATGCTAGGGTTAAGTCCACATTTACATGTTTTACATGTCTTATCTCATTCTGGTTAAGTCCATATTTACATGTCATAATTTGCATGTCACCCCACTTAACCCTCTAACCATACCCATGTCTTATTATGGTTAGTATTCCTTAATTCATTCATTATGACGAACGGTGCATGACCTCTCACATTAGACCGAACACTTTGTGGCTGCTGGATTTGCCAGGCGGTTCCGGGCAGTCTTACACCACAAAACGGGTCTAACCTCGTGTCACCAACCGTTACGCCTACAATTCATTCCTTTGACCTCTCACATTAGATGTCCAATTGTGGCAGCTGGATTTGCCGGGCGGTTCCGGGCAGTCCTACACCACAATTGCGCCTAACCTCGTGTCAAAGGTTCATTAATATTTGTATTTCACGCAAACCCCGTATTCATGTCATGAGTTTCAAATTTAACATATAATCATGTTCACAATTTTTTCCTATTCCAACTTATCTTTAATTGTACTAATTATATTTTAATTAGTCAAATTCACATATTATTCAATTATAGGCCAATTCATCAATTTCATGTGATTCATAACCAAATATGCCAATTTCACATATAACCCAATAATCCAAAATATCCAATAATATCCAATTTTCCATATTCCATATTCCATATATTTCCAATATTTCCCATCGTTCCCACGTATTCGCATTCGCGCGTATTTTTAACATAGGCTCGAAGGTTGCCTAGATCCAAAAATAAAAAGGAATAGGGGTAAGAAGAGAGAATCAAATCACAAAAAATTGGAATAAAACATCATCATGAAATAAAAGGGCATATGGACTGGCATAGAGACATAATAGAAGATCCAACATGAGTAAACTGATAAAAAGGCATGAACTTTACATAGAAACATAGGCATATGATGACATGAATCAAAAAAGGTGAAGACTTGGTGAGATAGAATCATAAGCATAAACATGAATCCTTTTTACAACCTTTTCATATTGCTTTAAAACCATATTGTCTTGTGAAAATAACTGAACTCAACTTTCGTGGCTTAAGAAAAGAATTAATGAATTGAAATTGGTGCAGAATTGACGTTGAGTAATCTTCTTTAATTGTTGTTGAAGCTATAAACTTTGATATGAATTGTGTATGAACACTTGAGATTTAATTTAGAGGCGGCGGCTAGGGTTTAAGAGAGAGCTTGACAGCATAATGGTGTCATAGATAATATTTTATGAATTAGGGTTAGGTCTTAAGGTGTATATATAGATGTCTAGGATCGATTAGAGCTCTTAGATTAACCCAGAAATTATCAGGACCACTCAGATGCAACATCAGCCCTTAGCGCGAATCGGGCCACGGGTTGACAGCCAAACACCCTCGATCGACCCCTAGTCGACCCTGCGGAGCTCGGGTCGACTCCAAAAATGGTGCGGTTCGGCTATTCCCCCTCCCGATTTGCTGTTTTGAACTTTTTTTGAATATTTATTTATTTAATTTATATATATATATATATATATATTTCTCTCATATGCATACAAACTTCAAGGCTTAATAACATCTTCATAAGGTATCCGTTTCGTGCAAACCAAATGTCTATCTTGACCCAAAATTTTGAGACGAACATAATAGCGCAACCCATTTCACTTAATTCTTCATCTAAAAATTAACTATACTTTAATTTGTGAATTTTAATGTTATAAAATTGTGGGGTGTTACACTGGTCATACTTCATATCTAACACTACGGTGTTATCGGTAAATTCAATTACCATTTCACGTTCAAATCTAATTAAAGATTTAACTATCGCCTAGAGCAAAACTGGTGATACTCCATTCTCGATCATTTCAATCTAATTAAAGATTCATTAAAACTCCACTTGGTTTTAATCTTCCCAAAAATCAATATTAATGATTATTTAACTTGGGAAGTCATATCCTGTCTTTAACTGGGTTAAAGAACCAATGTCATTTAAAACACGGTTCACGATAAACCCAAATCACATTCCATTAACAATGGAATTTTCACGGAAAACGGATCAATGTATATATTCGATATGAACTTCCATATCTAACTAATAATATAAATGGAATAACGGCAAAGCCTTCTAAATTCCATATGTATTAGCAATCTTCCTCCACAGAAATTCACTTCGATTATCACCAAATCGAATTCCATTCCATTCCAATTTATTTTATTAAATTGGAAAACTTTACTTTGGAAAATCTCCTTTAAATCTTAACAAAAGATTTATAAATTCCAAATCACATTTCATTGCAAATCGGGTTAAAGAACGAATGTCGTTAAAAAAAGCTCACAACAAACCCAATTCACATTTCATTAATTATCGGGTTAAAGAACGAGTGTTATATAAAACACCGTTCACGATAAACCTAAAAATCAATTCCAATTCAATTCCAATTAAATATCATTTAATTGACACATTTCATTAAATCTAAATAAAAAGATTTAATCTTTTTCTCAAATGGGTTTAAGAACAGTGTTAATAAAGACACCATTCATGACAAACCCAAATCCCATTTGATATTAAATACAAGGCTCTGAATAGAAAATATATCGGTTTATATTCAATATCAAATTCTACAACCAAAAAATATCGAATTGGAAATAACGATATAAATATATCTTTCAAATTTCCATAAAAATATCTGTATAATCACGAAATCCAACATCGAAATATTCCAAAGACAATTTCGATTCAAATCCATTCCAATTCAATTACTGGAAATTCTGGTTACTTTTAAAACCCTTTTAAATCCAATTTATTTATTTCAAAAATAAATGGATTATAATTCTAGTTCAAAACTAGTTCATTTCGATAAAAATCTATTTTTATCTTTTTAAATTTGGAGTTTTTCATCCCAATTCTTTCCAAATCATTTCTTATGATTTTACACAAATTATTGCTATTTTTAATAATTATATCAAGGCCCGTACAGTCGATTTCCATCAACGGCCATCGAACTGCACTTACAGTGACCTTTTCCAAATTTGATTTGGACATAATTCCAAATCCAACCATTAGATTCCAAACCTCTAATATTCGTTAGAAAGCTCTTTTCGATACGAACCCAACGGTTTCGGTTTTAGGAGTATCTGATGGTCGGATCTCCCGTAATGTCCCTTCGAAGTCAATGGTCGAAATTTGTGAACTGCCGCAGCGTGGCGCGTTCTTTTCAGGCCATTATATATATAATATATATATTATATTTCGTCGATTTCCTTTCAAAATGTATTTTATAAATTGTTTTAAATTCGTTTTCAAAACGATTTCAACTTCCTATTCAATTTCTAATCAAAATTGAATATTCCATATCATCGAGATATAAATGATAATATTTTCAAAACATTATATTTTGAAATCAATTCCTTTTCGCCATTCATTATAAAAATAAATAAAATCGATATAAATATCGTTCACGTCAAAATGGCGCATATCTAATCAACACGGCTTTATATATTTCAATAACTTCATTATTCTATTCAACAAATGAATATTTTCTTCAACACATAAATATAAATTTTATTAACCACATGAATATTTATTAATTCTTACTTACAATAAAAATGTGAATTTTATTGTATAAATATTTCGTTCAACACATGATACGTTTCAACACATGAATATTCTCAACACATGAGTATTGTCAATACATGACTATTTTGTTTATTCAACACATGAATATTTAGTTTTCGGTTCTGAATATTAATTTAAAATATTTTTTATTTTCTAAATTGGAATGAGGCCCAATCAATTACCATATAATGTTAATTATATGGATTCCATACAACACCTGTATATAATAGCAATGATAAATAATCAACCATCATCCAGAGTGCACCACATAACTGCATAAGCATTAAATATAAATAATTAACGCTTACACAGTCTGTCGACCAATCGATCAACATACAACTAAATAATTGGGACTAGTGTATGCCAAATATCATCCCTACACCCGTATGGGGTTTCAAATCAACAAACACAGATTTTTATTTTCGCAGTTGGGCGATGTGTAAAATTTATCGTCCCAATCAATATCAGTCAAATGGGTGTACATAAACAAATCTTCTGATTTGCAAATGAAGATTTATTTCAACACATGAATATATTTTATTTTGTTTCAACACATGAATTTATTTTATTTTATTTCAACGCATGAGTATTATTTTCCATTCCACATCACTTACCAAATTCACACACACAGATCAATCAAAACACAACCAAATAAACAAGTCGTCCATGGTCTGTGGACGACGGGTATCGGGTGCTGCTAAGCACCGTCTGCATCCTTGTATATATATTTCAACTAGAAAACAAATTAAAAGTGAGAAGTTCTCACCAAGAGCGAAACCACCGCGATTCTTCATATGTTGAAAATCTTCGCCGTATTGCCAACGAGATATGCACTTACAACGACCTTTTCCAAATTTGATTTGGACATAATTCCAAATCCAACCGTTAGGTTTCAAATCTCTAATATTCATTAGAAAGCTCTTTTCGATACAAACCCAACGGTTCCGGTTTTAGGAGAATCTGACAGTCGGATCTCCCGTAATGTCCATTCGAAGTCAATGGTCGAAATTTGCGAACTGCCGCAGCACAGCGTGTTCTTTTCAGGCCATTATATATATATATATATATATATATATATATTACATATTTCATCAATTTCCTTTCAAAACATATTTTATAAATCGTTTTAAATTCGTTTTCAAAACAATTTCAACTTCCTATTCAATTTCTAATCAAAATTGAATATTCCATATCATCGATATATAAATGATAATATTTTCAAAACATTATATTTTGAAATCAATTCCTTTTCGCCATTCATTATAAAAATGAATAAAATCGATATAAATATCGTTCACGTCAAAATGACGCAAATCTAATCAACACGGCTTTATATATTTCAATGACTTCGTTATTCTATTCAACAAATGAATATTTTCTTCAACACGTGAATATATGTTTTATTCAACAATGAATATTTATTAATTCTTACTTACAATAAAAATGTGAATTTTATTGTATAAATATTTCGTTCAACACATGATACGTTTCAACACTTGAATATTCTCAACACATGAGTGATGTCAACACATGACTATTTTGTTTATTCAACACATTAATATTTAGTTTCCTGTTCTGAATATTAATTTAAAATATCCTTTATTATCTAAATTGGAATGAGGCCCAATCAATTACCATATAATGTTAATTATATGGATTCCATACAACACCTGTATATAATAGCAACAATAAATAATCAACCATCATCCAGAGTGCACCACACAACTGCATAAGCATTAAATATAAATAATTAACGCTTACACAGTCTATCGACCAATCGATCGACATACAACTAATTAATTGGGACTAGTGTACACCAAATATCATCCCAACACCCATGCGGGGTTTCGAATCAACAAACACAGATTTTTATTTATGGAGTTGGGCGATGTGTAAAATTTATCGTCCCAATCAATATCAGTCAAATGGGTGTACATAAACAAATCGTCTGATTTGCAAATGAAGATTTATTTCAACACATGAATATATTTTATTTTGTTTCAACACATGAATATATTTTATTTTATTTCAATGCATGAGTATTATTTTCCATTCCACATCACTTACCAAATTCACACACACAGATCAATCAAAAGACAACCAAACAAACAAGTCGTCCACGGTCTGTGGACGACAGGTATCGGGTGCTGCTAAGCACCGTTTACATCCTAGTATATATATTTCAACTAGAAAACAAATTAAAAGTGAGAAGTTCTCACCAAGAGCTAAACCAAACGCCGTGATTCTTCATATGTAGAAAATCTTCGCCGTATTGCCAACGAGATATGTTTCACGCGGTATACGTTAAAAAAATATTTTTAACAACGCTTCTTTCTATATAAAAATTATATTTTTATATTTCTACTTCTTATATAAAGATCGAATTTTCCTATTTAAAAATATCAGCTTTACTACGATAAAAATATAATCTTTACTATGATAAAAATATAATCTTTTCTACGAGCTAAAAATCACATTTTTATTATCTATTTAATATAAAAATCATATCTTTATTCTCTCCGTAATATAAAAATCCTATTTTTATTATCTATATAATATAAAAATCATATTTTTATTCTCTACATAATATAAAAATCATATTTTTATAATCTCTACTATATAAAAAATCATATTTTTATATCATTAAAAATCTAACCTTTTCTACATTATAAAAACCATTCCTTTCTACATATAAAAATCTATTTTTATATCGTTAAAAATCACTTCTTTATTTCATTAAGAATCGTTTCTTCGCTATGATAAAAATCTAATCTTTCATAAGATAAAAATCCTAACTTATACAGTTTAAAAATCCTATATTTTTTAATATAAGTTAAAAACCATATTTTTATTTTAAATAAATAAAACTCGAAAGAAAACACTCACCGTTGGTCTGGATGTCGACTGGAGGGAGGGGAGTGCTCATAGGTAGGTGCTTCGCGGCTAAGACTGGCTGGTGGTGGCGGTGGTGGGCCACGGCGGCGCTGGGGGAGGCATTGTCGAGGGTCTCGCGTCTGCTTAAAGGAGGATGGAGGTGATGGTTTGGCCGACGGTGATGGGAGCGGCGGGGTAGAGGCGCGCTCGACGGAAGGGGGCAACCTGGAGGAGCGACACGCCATAGAGGCGGCGGCGTCATCGTGGGGGTGGGGCTGAATCGCGATCGAGGGTTCCATTTTTTTCTTTTATTCGAGCGTTGACTCTCTGAGGGAGGAAGAGAGAATAGAGAGGGGGCCAAGTAGATTTATATAATTTAATTTAATTTTTAATTCCCCAAAAAGTAACTTTTTATTTTGAACTCTAAATCGAACCCACCGACTGTCGCCTCTAGCTAATTACCCCCATTATGAACACAATGGGATATGTATCGTAAGCTGATTCAATAGTTTTGCTCAGTTTCCGTCAAAATATAAATCTATATATTGAATTTGAACGCACATTTCAACTTACCAGGGCCACATACTAACTCTAAAAATTACAGAAAATTTATTTTTGGCTTCGTATTGACGATACGGTCCCGATGAAACTAATTTCGTCAAATTTGAAGACCGTTTGAAAAACGACCATTTTCTGGTCGATCGAAATTGACTAAAACTTACAAAACACGTTTTCCTTCACCACGCTCACATATTAACCCAAAAATTATGAATTTTGGAATCTAGCAATAACTTGACATCCCGGATCCAACAAAAGTGGTTTCGTCGAAAACAGAGATCGTTTGCAAAATTTCTATTTTTAAGGGCCAAAATTCCGTAGCAACTATTCTGAAATTTCAACTGGGCATAACTTTTTATCCCCGTTATGAAATTTCGATTTTTCGGATTCGTTGGAAAGATATTCTCAAATAGATCCTAATATTTTTGGTTTCGCTAAAATCCGGTTTATTTTGAATCATGTACATTCATTTGAAATTTGAAATCGAATTTTCAAACTACCGCGCCATTTTCAATTCCTTTTATAATTAAAAACAATTATTTATATTCTAACGACGAATCAAATAAATATATACATTCTAATTCTATTCAAAATAAATTTCTTGCTGTTATTATTTAAAATAATTCATTTTAAATATTCAAAATTCATTAAAATTGCCAAAATAAAAATTTTAAATTGGCTTAGATTTCCGGGTTATTACATTTTCCTTTATGCTAAAGAAATTCCATCAAAAGTTTCTACTTATAAAATCCGATAAATATTTCAAAAATATTTATTTTATTGACCACGGTGTCCGTATAAAATTTTCTATCATATGGTCAAGTGATACGAGTGTTTATCATTTCAATCCGCTCTTTAAGATATTTGAATCCCGGGTACGTATCATTTCAACCCGCATCCCAAATCAATTCGAATACAAAAGGGGTTCGGGTATGTATCATTTCAACCCCTAATGGTTACTAATCAAAAGGGAAACTTGCATAGTGGGAAAATAACATAGCATGGCAATTATACATCCATATGTGTCATGTGAAATAATAGTGTGTGCGTCACACGTGCACAAACACAAAGCAACCAAAAGTAGAGCACCCTAACATTTTATTCAACATCTCATATTTTTAATTCACTTAAAAATCGTTTACTCTATGAGTGAGAAAAACTCACCTTTCGAGGCTTGGAGAAGAATGCAAACTTTTATTGAAATCCGAGATCAAGATTTGATGACTAAACAACATACATCTATATTTATATACACATATACATAGGTGTATATATGTACATAAATGTAGTATTGGAAGTGTACTATTCTTATTCCAATATGACCTCTGCCGAACATAACCCGCAACCCAACGATGTCCTCAACTGTAGTAATTAAATCTGAATGGAAATCCAAATCGAGTTTTTAAATAAGGGACGGCGACATGCATGCGGGAGTATTTGGAAAATAAACAAGGCAAAACGTACCTTTTAAGGTCAACTAGATAGAACCCAGGCAATACGGATAGACTCGAGGAAGAACTGGACTTGTAGCCAAGATAGTACTCCCTAAATCTACTATAGTAGTTTTGCGGCATTTCCACAAGCACTTGGCCTGCTTCTGCAAATGACTTAGCACTTCATCGGTTTCATCTCGTCGTGGTCAGGGTTGGCGGCTAACTCGACTGTTTGGAGGAAGATGGTTTCGCGGTGGAGGCCTTGCGTTGATTTTCAGGCAAATTCAAGTAGTCTCGGATCTGATTAAAGCAATGGAAACACACCATGGTAGCTTCAGGGTTTGCGCGCTCTACACGGGGAGTGCCTTGACCGATGACGGTCTCCAGGTGGTGGAGTATGCGTTCACAAATGAACTAGATGGTGACGCTCATTTGGATGAGAGGGAAAAGGAAAGGCATGGTGGATCTAGATGGCCATTTCGAGGAGGAAAATGATCGTAGTCGATGAAGGTGACCGACAACGTCGGATGCGAGGCTTCCATGGAGGTGCAGATCACCAACTGCGCGAGGATGGTCAGTCGAGGATGGCAAAAAACAATTTGGTGGTTGAGGTACGGAGTTGAGCTCTGATTTGGGAAAGAGGAACTTCCCTTTTTTTTCATTCGATCCGAAAATAAGGGATGGACGAGGGAAAGCTTTTTGAGGAAAAAGGCTTGTACGATTTGGGCTAACCACTAGAGGAAGGTTTGGGTAAACCAAAACTTTAGAGTTCACTCTCCCTTTTTTCCTTTTTTTTCTTTTGAATTGAGGACGCTCAAACTTTACAAGAGAAAGGATGAGAGAGGGGAAAGCAGATGCTCACGCAATGAAGAAAGGGACGGGATTTTATTTCTGCAATTCGAATTATTTTATTAGAGCATGGCGGTGGGTTCCTGTTCATGAAAAGTGTCCAAATATTTCCTACTGACAGGAGAGATATTTGGAAATCTGGTACAGTGACTTCAAATATTTGGTTACTGACAAGGAGGATTGTTGTCGCTGTCATACTTTAAGGGATGTAAAATATCAGATCTAAAAGCCACGTGAATGACCAATTCAAAATATAATGGACCTTTGTTATCTTTGTTCAGTGTTAATTAGGCTGAACATTTCCTACCGTTACTACATGGTCCTAATTTTCTTTCACACTGTTAATTTTCTTCCATGCTTGATTAACGCGGTTAAAGAAATAAAATTTTACTCCTTCTCTTTTATTGATTATTACTTATTATTCATTTGTACCATCATAAATGGACCATGCAGTGAACGCGCTAACGAATGTTAATCCGTTTTACGCTTATTCCAACATTGTGTGTTATGATATTGCTCCATTAAACCTTATTAACAAGAAATTTTGAACTTATCCACAATTAAATTTTAGAATAAATAATTTTTTTTCCAATATTAAAGTCATTTATTCATTTTATTTCTCCTTTTAAAGTTTTAAAATCATTAATACATCATTTTGTTCTTTTAAAATTTCGGGTTCATTACAGCTTCCCCCACATAGCACTTTTCGTCCTCGAAAAGAAAATGTCATATTAATTTAAGTTTTCACATATAACATTACAAAAACTTTACTTAGTTTTAAACTTGTTAGGAAGAAAAATAAGTTATAGATTTTTAAAACTTAAAATTTATTCTGACACTTGAGATCTATGGAAAATTTCGGCAGCACCACCCTTGTACGGCTTGCCCGGAAAAATTTACAACTTCAATATACATCTCATTCGCATCATGAGTCATCCCAACATAGGGGAAATAAAAAAATCAACCCAAACGAGATATGTAAACCGAGGTTCTTACCTTTTAGTGTTTTTAAAGTGTATTTGCTTATGTTTATTAGCATTTGACGCATAAGCGAGCTCTATAAGCAAAGCGCGCCATTGCAATCTACCAAGATACTCAAACACAATGAGAATTAACATATATATGGCAAAACTTCATATGCATAATATGCAAACATGACATAAAATAAAGGTAGCATTTTGACAAATATGCGAATGCACTAACGATGTACATAATCTTGTTACTATGCAACATACGTTTCATTTTCATTAACATGCTTTTTTTTTCATTCATGACAAATACTTATTTATTTTTACTATCTTACCTCTTGTTTCATGGGATTTGTTTATCTTTTAACCATCGATCTCATTTGAAAAGGAGTGAGAACAACAAAACAATAAACATATGTAACTTGCATCCTTCCACAGTATATATATATATATATATATATATGTGTGTGTGTGTGTGTGTGTGTGTGTGTGTTCCTAAATGGTTCTGTATAAGTTTACCTTTCGACATTCTAACTAAAAGGGGGTACTTAGTTATTTGGCATACCCATTGTACTAAATGTGCTGCTGCCTTACGGCAGCCAGCCCTCAGTTGCAGCAGTTTTTTTCTCTGTAGGTTTTTTTTATTACTGCGCTATAGCAGCAGCAGCTAGGGGTGCTGCAATCATTGCTGCTGGCGGCAGCAGCTCGTGTGGCAGCAGCTAACAACAACCATTCCCACATATTTTTCATTAACTTGCTAAATGCAAACATAGACTTGGGACTACAATAGTCCGAACTCAGGAAGCAGCGTCGTATTTAATCGTAGTTGAACTTATTTACGAACATAGTTCCTAGGCAACAGCTTAATCTCAAAACCCATTTTCAAGTAATTTTTCTGAAGCTAAATTTCATGCAATGACTAAGCTTTGAAGCTAGGCACAAAGATTAAAATAATTTATCGTTAAATCTACTAGCGTAACTATAATAGATTTGTATATGGGGGAAAATATAATTTAGATTGCAAAAAAAACAAACCAAAGAAATTTCAAGAAGAAATAAAATTAAACTTAAACAATGGTTTTTTTTCTTTTCTCTTTCTTTGTTCAAAATTACGGGTGGAGCTGCCAATACGATGTCACAATTGACCGGATAAATTTCAACACCTAAAATGAAATTTTTCTCATAAAAATATGAAGATGAACTATCAAAGTTGTGGACCTGAAAACCTGAAAATTAACATGATTTCACAAACAAGTATTTACGGAATGCTCACACGCCCATTAGATCAATAAATGTGAAACCAGAATGAACTGCAGAAGGTGGAGACCTTAAAATCTGGCAAGCTAAAGGTGATTTCATAACATAGATTTTAGATAAAGTTGTACGGTCCAACGTATAAGGGAAACCCATAGATGTCGCGGAATGCCTAACTAAAGTTTATCTTTCCAGGCACATAACAGCCTCAGTCATTGTCTCAGAATGAATTAAACGGCTGGCACACAACTCAGGGAAATGGAATGAGAAAACTATTATACCGAAATGGTTAATAAACTCTACTTGTAACACCCCGATTTTTCTGAGAATATTAAAATTAACAAATTCAAGAACACTTAATTTTTAGAAGAAGAATTAAGTGAAATGGGTTGCGCTATTACGTTCGTCTCAAAATTTTGGTCAAGATAGACATTTGGTTTGCATAAAACGGATACCTTATGAACAAGTTATTAAGCCTTGAAGTTTGTATGCATATGACAAATATATATATAGATATATATAAAAATTAAATAAATAAATATGCAAAAAAGTTCAAAACAGCGAATTGGGAGGGGGAATAACCGAACCGGCCCATTTTTGAGGTCGACCCGAGCCTTGCTGGGTCGACTAGGGGTTGATTCAGGGTGTTTGGCTGTCAATCCGTGGGCCGATTCTCTCTAAGGCGGGTGTGGCATCTGATTGGTTCTGATGGACTTCTTGTTGAGTCATTAGGGATGATGTGGCTATTCTATCTTGTCTGAATGGCTTTGATTTGCTCTAGGTTAATTTGACGGTTCCTATTAAATAAAACTTCTATATAAGCAACCTAATACCTCAACCCTAAATCATATTAAATATCAAACCAAGAGCAGTCATGCTGCTGTTGGACAACCTCGAGTAGTCGTCGTTCAACTTGAAGCAAGTTAAAAGAGACAAACCAAATCAAATCAAAATTAAACTAAAACAACGATTGTCTACATCAAAGGCGAGCATTTCAACTTCAGAATACAGATTCCAGAAATCAAGATTGTCTTTTGTAAGTGTAGTTATCTTTTAGATGTAAATAAATTAAAGACGTGATTTGATATAAAGCGAAAAATAAAATTATACCATGTTGTATAATATTGACGATGCTAATTCATGTTTGTTTCTTGTGATGATTTTATCATGAATTGTCTTCGAATGTTTGTGGCTTATTGGACTTGGTGTTGGATCTATTAAAGATTGAGAATGAAACTATTAATATCATATGCAAGTTATATGTTTCATGTTAAGATCTACTTATATATATATATATATATATATATATGTTTATATGATTAATGCAAGTTATATGTTTTATGATAGATCCAAGTCACGATCTAATTATACATATGTTCATATGCAAGTTACATGTTAGATCCAAAACTAGATCTATATTTATATGCATGTTTGTAAAGTGGACTTATGCAAGTTCACCTTGTTAGATCTAGTTCACACCTATATGTTAATGTTAAAATTATACATGCCTTGGGATTAGACATGTCATGATTATGTCATATGCTAGTTTATAATTGAGGTTATGTTCACACATGCCTAGATCTACATATTAACATGTTTTAGGCTTATGATTATCTAAGTCTAAATTATATGCAAGTTCATGTGACATGTTAAATTATATGAATAAAGTTTTATGCAAAATTTACATGTTTGGTTGAATCTATATTATGCATGTTCCCTTCTTTACCTCATGTTTATAAATTCGGCTAATATGCGGGCCCAATGACATTATGTGATTAATACGAATGAACAAACGGGGGTAACGTTGGGATGGTTATTAAATCAAAACATGTTAATAATGTAGGTGGGCCCAAAACCATGTAAATGGTTAAGGCCATGAATGGTATAATTTATACCATTAGTCTTGAACATAATTAAAATATGTGACATGAAACACTTGTAGAAAATTCACATATATAAAATGTAAAAGATGAATATGCCTAACCCGAGGTTAGACTGAGTTGTGGTGTAAACCTGCTCGTAACCGACCGGCACATCTAGTAACCACAACAATACCTATCTAATGTGAGAGGTTAGTGCATCAAGCCCCGAAAGACCCGAGGTTAGATTGAGTTGTGGTGTAAAACTGCCTGGAACCGACCGGCACATCCAGTAACTACAACAATACCTGTCTAATGTGAGTGGTTGGTGCTTTAATTAATTAATTAATTAAAGCTCATGAAAAACCAAGCTAGAAATGGTGAGGTAAAGTAATTAAGGGAACACTTAACCAACTTAACATGTTAACAAGACAATATTGGTAGGGTTAAGTAATTGAGGAAACACTTAACCAACTTAACATGTTACTAGACAAGATTGATAGGGGTTAAGTCAAACCAAGGACACTTAACCAATTTAGCATGTTGACTAGAAAAACCCTGGTAACGGGGACTGGTTTCAGCAATAACTCACATGGATTTATCAAGGTACCCTGAACTAGGCAGGGTGGGGCACGATTACTGGGCTGAATATAAGCGGTCAAAAGGGCGGCGGGTAGGTGCGTCAGTGTAGGTTCCGACGGTGTATGGGTAGGCACGGGCTCCGGAGTGGAAAAAGCAGGCACTAGGCACCAGGCGTACACTTGTGCATCTTTTAATCGTGTCAGGGTTGACATTATAGGACTTGATACACCCTATACTGGAACCAGCACAAGTACTTAAAAATCACGTGGGGCCGCATGACACTGGGAATACATGAATGGGAGTAGGAGTCGATCAATACATGAATGGGATCACTTTATCATGAACATACATTGCTAGTTAAACAACTCTTAGTGGGTGTAGAGAAGTAAAAGTGGGTGCGATAGCCAAATCTAGTTAAATTTTACTTTACCTCGTTTTAGGACTACCCTATCCTTGTGTTATCATTCTAAGTTCTGTTTATTCATGTCATAGTCTTTTACTTGTTTACATGTTATTAAATAACTGGGCTTACCAGACTTATGTCTGACCCATTTTCCTTTTGCTTCTTTTCTTCCGTTTCCCCCCCAGGTGCGCAGGGAGGAAACACTTCTGCTTGGTCCAGGTTAGCCAAAGCTTGAAGACCATAGATGTACGGCTTGGACTTTCCTTTTTGAGCTATGCCTATGGTCATGCACTTGTTGGGGATTTATGTCATTTTATTTCAGTATTGCTTCTTTATATTTTCAAGACAAATGAAAAGTTGTAATAATTTGGAAGGTTGAAACAGTTGTTGAATTGTTGTGTTGAACAAGTATTTATGAAATAATATTGATCTTTTTCCACTGCATAAATTTTCTATCTTGTAATTTATTAGTATGTTGTACCTTAAAACGCTCCACCAAAGTTTAGGCATTCCCTTTGAGAGTGACCTTAATGGAGGTGGGGTGTTACACTTGGTATCAGAGCTAAAGGTTACCAGATCGAATAAAATTTTTGAAACTATTTTTCAAAAAGAAGTAAAATAGAAGCATTTTCAAGAAAAAGTGTTAATTTAAAAAGGCATAATCCCCAAAGCCATATGCACTATCTTTCTATCCTTCGTTTTGAATCTTTCTTTTTTGTTTCAGCATGTCTGGGGATCTTAACCTTCCAGAGGGTGTACCGATACCTGCCTGGTTCAGGAGATACCTATAAGCTAGGGCCAATGACGCGGGCCCAACAGACATTCCTCCTCCCCCAGCTGCTACTCCTCCTCCTCCTCCAAGAGGAAATGCTTTCTCAACGATCTGTAGAGACTTTAGATCCATCGGTGGAAAAGGCTTTAAGGGGAGCGAATCATTCGTGGAAGCCAGAAACTGGCACAAGGAGACTGAGGACTTATTTGTTATCTTTGAAGTAGATGAGAGGCAGAAACTACAGTTGGTGGTGTGGTTGCTCAAAGACGAGGCCTCCTTCTGGTGGGAAGTCACTAATGCTGAAAGACCGATAGAGACTTAGGAGGACTTCAGGGCGAGATTTGAAATGAAGTTCTCTCACAAGCTGAGTAGAGTCTGCAAATGGAGAAGTTCCTATCACTTAAACTGGGCAGCTTGTCGGTCAAAGAATACGTCAATAAATTCAACCAGCTTGCTCGATTTGGATTGGAGTTAGTAAACACTCCACACAAGAAGGCTCTCCGCTTTGCCAAAGGACTGAATGAGCCATTGCAAGGTTTGGCAATGTCCCATATACCTATGGGAGCGACTTACGAGAGACTGGGGGGCATGGCTCTATTGCAAGAGAGAATAAAGATGGTAAGAAGGAGGTGAAGAAGGAAGATCCTCAAAACAAGAAAGGAGATGGATCTCAGAACAAGAAGACGGACCCCAAGAAAGGCGGGAAGGATAATAAATCCCGTAAGAAGATGAAGTGCAATTTCTGTGGGATACCTGGACACTTTTCTAGGGACTGTAGAAAGAAAAAGAGGAAATTGGGCGCTTGTTTCCAGTGCGGGGATACTGGACACTTGTCTAAGGACGACCCAAAAAGGCAAGGGCTGGGACAGAGGACTGGATCATCTTTTGGAGGGTAGATTCTTGCTCTCGTTGCACCTCTGCAGGAACAAGGTAGACATATTTCTGTTGAGATTTTAGTTTATCTGTTTGATAATCCTGTTCGTACTCCCTTTGATTCTAGGGCATCGCGCACTTTTATATCTACTGCTTTAATTGAATCTCTACACCTATACACCCATATAGTAGAGGATCCCTTGGTTGTTTCAAATCCAATTGGGGGCTCAGTTTATTTGTCAATGATTTGTTTGGATTTGGAAATATCTATTTTAAGCGTTGGGTTTAAATGTAATGCTTATGTTTTGGGCTTCACGGGCTATGGGCTGATTCTAGGCATCGACTGGCTATCCAGTAATGGTGTCGTCCTCGATAGTGAAAAGAGAGTGGTTGGACTCGTGACTCGCCTCGGTAACACTCTCGAAATCTCTTGTAATCCCATGAATTCTGTTATGCTAAGTTATCTAGATTCTCTTGATGCGTCTGTTGAGAATTTGCAGTCTGTTAGAGTGGTCCGTGAATACTTGGATGTGTTTTAAGAGGTAAAGGGCTTACATCCGAAGCGGAAGATAGACTTCCGCATATACCTCGTTGACAATGCAAAACACGTTGCTTTACCCGTTAGACACATAGCTCTAAGTGAGGGAAAATAACTCAGCAAGCAAGTTAAAGAGCTGCTTGAAAAGGGGTTCATAAGACGGAGTATTTCTGAATGGGGTGCTCCAGTAGTGTTTGCAACCAAAGCCGATGATTGGCTCTGCCTATGCGTGGATTATAGGGAGCTGAACAAGCTGACCAAGAAGAATAGGCACCCACCCACAAGAATTGACGATCTGTTTGATCAGCTCGTAGGTGCATCCGTTTTCTCCCAACTAGATCTGGCTACCGGGTTTCATCAGCTAAGAGTTGCTGAGGATAGCATTAACAAGACCGCATTTAGGACCCCGGATGTTTCCTTCGAGTGGCATGTCATGCCTTTCGGCTTGACAAACGCACCTGCCTATTTCGTGGACTTGATGAGCAGGGTGTTCCGGGAATTCCTCAAAAATTTTGTGGTGGTCTTCGTGGAAGATATTTTTATATTCTCGAAGAGTGAGGAAGAGCATGCTCAGCACTTAAGGGAAGTCATGGATACTCTCCATGCACATCAGTTGAAAGCCAAATTCTCCAATTGCCATTTTTGGAGAGAAGAAGTTAGATTCCTTGGACATGTGGTGTCCAAAGAGGGGTTAGCCGTGGACCCTGCAAAAGTGGTTGTTGTGCAAGATTGCAAGATTCCACGAAACGCAACTGAAGTCCGAAGCTTTCTCGAGCTAGCAGGCTTTTACCGGAAGTTCATCAAAGACTTTGCGAAAATGTCAGCTCCACTTACAAGGTTGTCGAAGAAGAACCTAGTTTTCGCTTGGGATTTGGATTGCGATATTGCTTTCCAACGCTTGAAAAGGGCTCTAACAACAGCCCTGGTTCTGACATTGCCTGATGGAAACAAGATGTTTAACATATACACGGATGCATGCGGTATAGGATTAGGCGTTGTCTTGATGCAAGAAGGGAAGGTAGTAGTTTATGGTGGAAGGCAGTTGAAAGTACATGAGAAAAACTACCCAACCCCTGACCTAGAATTGGCGGCCATCGTTTTCGCTCTTAAGTCTTGGCGCCATTATCTCCTAGGTGAGAAGTTTGAATTATTTACTGACCATAAATCGTTGAAGTACCTTTTCTCTTAGAAAGATCTCAACTTGAGGCAACAAAGATGGATGGAGTTTCTTGCCTCATACGATTTTGTGATTTCCTATACTCCTGGAAAGGGCAATGTGGTAGCAGATGCTCTGAGTAGAAAGAAGCTGACCTTAAGCCCTCTCTTTGTAGAAAGGAAAAGCTTAGAGTACATAGCCAACTTTGACTTTTGACCCTCCTCTGAATTTGTACATGGCTTGTTAGCAACACTGGAAGTGCGGCCTACACTTTTTGACTTAATAGGAACCGCACAACGTGAAGACCCTTAGCTAGTAGATGTGTAGATAAGCTGAACAGGGGTGAGACTTCGAGTCACCTCAATAGATACTCCATCGATGATAAGGGATGGTTGAGACGGGATGGAAGGCTATGCGTCCCACAAGTAAGAGATTTAGTGAAAACGGTTCTAGAAGAAGCACGCCATTCAAAGCTGACCATACACCCAGGTGGAGACAAAATGTATAAAGACATCAAAAGAGTTTTCTTTTGGAATGGCATGAAGAGGGACGTAGCTGAATTCGTTTCTAAGTGCATGATATGCCAGCGGTCAAGGCGGAGCAGAAGAAGCTTGGTGGTTTGCTTCATCCTCTAGAGTTCCCACAGTGGAAATGGGATAGCATCTCGATGGACTTTATTGATAGGTTGCCTAGGTCAAGAAGGGGAAATACCAGTATTAGGGTAGTAGTGGACAGGCTTACAAAAAGCGCTCACTTTATACTCGTCAAGAGTAGAAGGACTGCCTCATCTCTAGCATCCATTTATCTTAAAGAAATAGTTCAACTCCATGGGATACACTCCAGCATAGTGAGTGATCGAGACCCTATCTTTATGAGCTAGTTTTGGAGGAGTTTGCAAGAGGCTGTAGGCACACAATTATGCTTAAGTACGGCCTATCACCCCCAAACCGATGGTCAGACAGAAAGGGTGAACAGAGTATTAGAAGACCTTTTGAGACTGTGCATTCTTGACTTTGGAGGTACGTGGGAGGATCATCTTCCTTTGGTGGAATTCGCTTACAACAACAGCTACCAAGCCACCATAGGCCTGGCACCCTTCGAAGCATTATATGGGAGACCGTGTCGATCACCAACCTGTTGGTGGGAATCCACAGATAAGCTTATACATAGGCCAGACATGATTAGGGAGACCTCGGAAAAGTTGGACCTAATACAAAGACGAATTAAGACTGCACAAGATAGACAGAAGTCCTACGCATATAAAAGAAGGACCGACCTTGAGTTTGAGGTTGGAGATAGAGTGTTCCTTAAGGTATCTCCTTTGAGGAATATTATTCTGTTTGGATCCAACGGGAAATTGGCATCTAGATTCATAGGACCATTTCCTATCATTGAAAGAATTGGGACGATGGCCTACAGATTATAGCTACCTGAAAAGTTGGCTGGAGTTCACAATGTCTTTCATGTTTCTCACCTACGGAAGTGCTTACATGAGTCTGCGAAAGTGGTGGAACCAAAGATACTAGAAGAGGTAGAAGTGGAACGAGAAGCAACAGTGAGAAGAATCCCAACTTGTATCTTGGGAATGAAAGTCAAAAAGCTATGTAACCGTGAAGTCAAGATTGTTAAAGTACAATGGAGTGACAATGAAGAAGACGCGACTTGGGAGACCGAAAGCAAGATACGCGCATCCTACCCTTATCTTTTTGAGGGTACATCATTGATCTCTCCTTTATCATAAGTTTATTCATGCTTAGTTATCTTCTCGGTCCTATTTCTTGATCCTTAGTAGAAATCAATGGATGTAAACATGTATTTGAAACATGTTATGGTTGATGGTCGCAAAGTGGTTGCTACTGATTGCTCGTGGATGCATATGCACATACACATTAGGTTCTTGATCGGCTCAATCACTTTCATATTGCATTTGCATATGAACGCATGAAATTGTATGTGGATTGAAACTTGATGTGTAATCATATGGACATTGCAATTGTATGAATTATTGTGCACTCATGTAGAATTATGAATAGGAAAAATTGCATACATAATGGACTCATGGCACTCTCATGATTCACATTAAGGCGGTCAACTGGATTAGTAGACCACCTGATTTTGCACTAGATAAGAGACATATACACACACTCTGCATATGTTCATATGGCATTAGAAGTCTTTTAAGGACAATGGATGCTTGTGGATGATGGATGAGTAGATGGATGATTGGATGCTAAGATGCATTCTTCTTAACTTGAAGGTTTCGGGGACGAAATCCTTTAAGGCGGGGAGAATGTAACACCGCTAATTTTCTGAGAATATTAAAATTAACAAATTCAAGAACACTTAATTTTTAGAAGAAGAATTAAGTGAAATGGGTTGCGCTATTACATTCGTCTCAAAATTTTGGTCAAGATAGACATTTGTTTTGCATAAAACGGATACCTTATGAAGAAGTTATTAAGCCTTGAAGTTTGTATGCATATGAGAAATATATATATATATATATATATATATATATATATATATATAAATTAAATAAATAAATATGCAAAAAAGTTCAAAGTAGCGAATCGGGAGGGGGAATAACCGAACCAGCCCATTTTTGAGGTCAACCCGAGCCTTGCCGGGTCGACTAGGGGTTGATACAGGGTGTTTGGTTGTCAACCCGTGGGCCAATTAGCTCTAAGACGGTTGTGGCATCTAATTGGTTCTGATGGACTTCTTGCTGAGTCATTAGGGCTGATGTGGCTACTCTATCTTGTTTGAATGGCTTTGATTTGCTCTAGGTTAATATGACGGTTCCTATTAAATCAAACTTCTATATAAGTAACCAAATACGTCAACCCTAAATCATATTAAAAATCAAACCAAGAGCCGTCATGTTGCTGTTGGACAACCTCGAGAAGCCGCCGTTCAACTTGAAGCAAATTAAAAGAGACAAACCAAATCAAATCAAAATTAAACTAAAACAATGATTGTCTACATCAAAGGCGAGCATTTCAACTTCAGAATACAGATTCCAGAAATGAAGATTGTCTTTTGTAAGTGTAGTTATCTTTTAGATGTAAATAAATTTAAGACGTGATTTGATATAAAGGGAAAAATAAAATTATACCATGTTGTATAATATTGACGATGCTAATTCATGTTTGTTTCTTATGATGATTTTATCATGAATTGTCTTGGAATGTTTGTGGCTTATTGGACTTGGTGTTGGATCTATTAAAAATTGAGAATGAAACTATCAATATCATATGCAATTTATATGTTTCATGTTAAGATCTACATATATATATATATATATATATATATGTTTATATGATTAATGCAAGTTATATGTTTTATGATAGATCCAAGTCACGATCTAATTATACATATGTTCATATGCAAGTTACATGTTAGATCCAAAACTAGATCTATATTTATATGCATGTTTGTAAAGTGGACTTATGCAGGTTCACCTTGTTAGATCTAGTTCACACCTATATGTTAATGTTAAAATTATACATGCCTTGGGATTGGACATGTCATGATTATGTCATATGCTAGTTTATAATTGAGGTTATGTTCACACATGCCTAGATCTACATATCAACATGTTTTAGGCTTATGATTATCTAAGTCTAAATTATATGCAAGTTCATGTGACATGTTAAATTATATGAATAAAGTTTCATGCAAAATTTACATGTTTGGTTGAATCTATATTATGCATGTTCCCTTCTTTACCTCTTGTTTATAAATTAGGCTAATATGCGGGCCCAATGACTTTATGTGATTAATACGAACGAACAAACGGGGGTATCGTTGGGATGGTTATTAAATCAAAACATGTTAATAATGTAGGTGGGCCCAAAATCACGTAAATGGTTAATGCCATGAATGGTATAACTTATACCATTAGTCTTGAACATAATTAAAGTATGTGACATGAAACACTTGTAGAAAATTCACATATATAAAATGTAAAAGATAAATATGCCTAACCCGAGGTTAGACTGAGTTGTGGTGTAAACCTACCCGGAACCGATCGGCACATCCAGTAACCACAACAATACCTGTCTAATGTGAGAGGTTAGTGCATCAAGCCCAGAAAGACCCGAGGTTAGACTGAGTTGTGTTGTAAAACTGCCCGAAACCGACCGGCACATCCAGTAAACACAACAATACCTGTCTAATGTGAGTGGTTGGTGCTTTAATTAATTAATTAATTAAAGCTCATGAACAATCAAGCTAGAAATAGTGAGGTTAAGTAATTAAGGGAACACTTAACCAACTTAACACGTTAAAAAGACAAGATTGGTGGGGTTAAGTAATTGAGGAAACACTTAACCAACTTAGTATGTTAACTAGACAAGATTGATAGGGGTTAAGTCAAACCAAGGACACTTAACCTATTTAGCATGTTGACTAGAAAAACCCTAGTAACGGGGACCGGTTTCATCAGTAACCCACATGGATGTATCAAGGTACCCTGAACTAGGCAGGATGGGGCACGATTACTAGGCTGAATATAAGCGGTCAAAAGGGAGGCAGTTAGGTGCGTCAGTGTAGGATCCAACGGAGTACAGGCGTGCACGGGCTCCGGAGTGGAAAAAGCAGCCACTGGGCACCAGGCGTACACTTGTGCATCTTTGAATCGTGTCAGGGTTGCCATTATAGGACTTGACACACCCTATACTAGAACCAGCATAAGTACTTAAAAATCACGTGGGGCCGCATGACACCGGAATACATGAATGCGAGTATGAGCCGATCAATACATGAATGGGATCACTTTATCATGAACATAAATTGCTAGTTAAACAGCTCTTGGTGGGTGCAGAGAAGTAAAAGTGGGTGCGATATCCAAATCTAGTTAAATCTTACTTTACCTCGTTTTAGGACTACCCTATCCTTGTGGTATCATTCTAAGTTCAGTTTATTCATGTCATAGTCTTTTACTTGTTTACATGCTATTAAATAACTGGGCTTACTAGACTTATGTCTGACCCATTTTCCTTTCGCTTCTTTTCTTCCATTTCCCCCCCAGGTCCGCAGGGAGGAAACACTTCTGCTTAGTCCAGGTTAGCCAAAGCTTGAAGACCGTAGATGTAAGGCTTGGACTTTCCTTTTTGAGTTATGGCTATGGTCAAGCACTTGTTGGGGATTTATGTCATTTTATTTTAAGTATTGCTTCTTTATGTTTTAAAGATTGATGAAAAGTTGTAATAATTTGGATGGTTGAAACAGTTGTTTAATTGTTGTGTTGAACAAGTATTTATGAAATAATATTGATCTTTTTCCGCTGCATAAATTTTCTGTCTTATAATTTATTAGTATCTTGTACCTTAAAACGCTCCACCGAAGCTAAGGCATTCCCTTTGAGAATGACCTTAACGGAGGTGGGTTGTTACACTATTCCAGTCAAACATGGATATCAAATCATAAATGGATCAAAATATAACTCAGTAGAAGAGTAATGCATAGGTCAGAAAAAGGATTGTACAATAGTTTTGAATTGAGAATGAATTGGAGAACGATGGGTTATTTCAACTAGCGGCAGCTATTCATTGGAAAAGCCATTACGCAGTTTTAGAAAATGGTTAACAAATCGATTTGATTTTGGAAACAAGGGATTTCAGACCGACTTTGTCTAAATATTCATATAACTTAAATTTGTATAATAAGTTAACTCACATGTCTAAATTTAGTATAAACTTAAATGGATTTATATGGAAATTATTAATTTAGACTTCTCTACCTGATAAATTTTTAGTTCCAATCATACATTGTTTCCCCTTTTTCTTCACACATGTGCCTGCCATAAATAGTTTATATTTCCCAAATCTATTCAATTTCAAATTTATATATTCACACTTACGAAAAAAATCCATTTATAATTTACATTCTTCACTTAGAAGAAAACTAAATTTCCAAACTATTTACTTATAACATATAACTTATATTATATTTATTGAGAATATATTTTATTTCCCACATTCTTTACAAATCCGCACAGATTGTTACTTCAGTTATCATTTTTGCAAGTCTAATTATGTAACTTTTTGTTAATATAACCCTTTTTAAGTTTACAACATGTAAACTATTTCAATTCATTTTGAAAGACTTGATCTGTTATTTGTTTTAAATATTTCCAAGAAAATCTATAACTTCCTAATTGCTTCAACCAAGTGTTTAACAAATAACGCAACCAAATGCTAACACCATATTTGTTATTATTTACCTAAATGTTTAATATGATAGTCATGTATTCATCTCTGTTTAATTCAGATTCTCAAACATTGCTGAATTTACATATTTCCAACATTTTGAACCTGGTATTTCATCAATGAAAGGTACGACAAGCATTTGTAAGGAGAATTTTCCATTTACACCTTATTAATCGCGTATAGGCACGATATGGTTTAGCATATTACCAGTATTTATTTGTATTTATATATATGTGGCCGCATTTACACAGCAGCGCTTCTGCAGACACTGCTGTTGGCGGTAGCAACCTTATGGCTACTGCTTACAGCAGCCTTCTCCCTTTTAAACATAAGCATAAGGCTTATGTCCTTGATGTGGTGCTGACATCATTTAAACTTCATCACTCAAAGCAATGCAGTAACATGTTCCTTTCAGCTATTCCCATCGAGAACGAATATCCTGATTTTTTTTTATGAAACAATTTGGTTTCCAATCCTAAACTAACCTATTGGCTATGTATATTTTTTTCATATTTGATTAGATTCGTTATATTACTGTTCTATATTTTCTTGTTACATAAATTAGTTTTTGTCATTGTTATTTATCCCAATTTCTCAGTTAAAAATTCATTTAAAGCACTTAGAATGGATATTTATAGATTTTCAAATTACCATTAATTTATGCACCTTACAACCTATATTTCCAAAAGTTATCCCTTAGGAAAATTGTTTATTCTAGGCTAAATTCATTTGTGGACTCTTCTTAAAACAAATCCAAGCATTCATTTACTAAAAGAATTTAGATAAGCACTTTTTTTAGTATGTTTATGAAACTCTTTTCAGCTTCATATGCTATCGTCGTAAAAGAATTTCTTCATCAAATTTTAGATTACAATCGTTTTCACTGTCTTATCATATATATAGTTATTAAAATACACCTTAAGTATCAAGTTACTATTTTAACATGTTTACTCAAACCCTTTAATATCTGTGCTTTGAACTTATGAAGTTTTATTATCCTTTAGTCATAAAGAATTTAACCAAGTCGTTTGTTTACAACGTTTCAATTTACGAGTTATACTAACTATAAATTTTTAAGTTCAAAATATATTGACCAATGAATTTTTCTTCTTAATATAGGTTTATATATATATACTCCCAAAAACAGTTGGACTTCAATTCAATTTATTAACACAATCAGGTATTTAACTCTTAGTTGTTATCTCAGTTTTTATTTTAAATTCTCTTGTTCTAATTTAATTCGATTCTAGCCGAATCCAAATATAAACCAGAAGCTGGATAAATGAATCTACCAAGTAAATTAAATGAACTAAGAAAGATTCAGGATCTAGAAAGGGACGAATTCTAACTTCCTTAAGACAGGACAAAACACTATCAGAACTCTGATTTGGAAACTCCTAACTCAAGAGAGATCCCATTCGAAGGAATGAAACTTAAAACCAGGACATATATTTAAACAAGGCGAAAATTTCAAATTATTGATATATAGAAAATTCTTTAAAATCCTTAAAACATTTTTTTTTAATTTTCAAAATACGCTCTCTCGGGTATGATTCCAAAATGATTGCACTCATTCTAGAGTATTTCTACTCCATCTCTAATGAGTGTTTCAACCTCATATGCTAAGCTTTATATGAACCAAAGCTCTTATACCACGCTGTAACGACCTGGCTTTTTGACGGCCTCAAGTCGGTAATTAAACCAACTCGAACCGCTCAAAAAGGCAGATTGTTATTGCTTATGGAGTTGAAATACAAATCATCACAGAATCAGAACATAAAATATCTCACAGCAGAAGAAATATATATACAATATTACAAAATCCTTTACATTTACATAATATCAGAGTACAAAATAAATATAGAAACAGTGGAAGAATGAATATAGAACCATACTAATATTCGGAAATAAGCAGAGTTGGGCATAACAGAATATGACATGGTAGATGAATGGCTGGAACTCCAACGATTCTCAAACTCTAACAAATATCTCTTCAAGCTGAAATACTTGGTCTGACCTGGGCATTTTGCAAGGAACAGACAAAATACACGATTCGGGACTAATAGTCTTATATAAGTGAATTAACTCAAATGAAGTGTCCACTAAAATGTACAATAACTCAAAGGATGTTTGGGATTCCCATCCTCTAAGGGTACGTGAAACTAATACATATATAATAGTACACTATTATTGTAATGTCTATTCAGTAAAATAAATATAACGAAAATAGCGTAAACGAGGTTACCATGTTTCCCTTACGTAGTTTATAGGCATTACAGTTTATACAGTACCGTAAATTCATCGCACTGGTGTTATCAGAGGGCACTCCATAGGAAGCAATGCTAAATCAAAATCGTATGGCCTCGTATGGGATAAATATGACAAGGCACATGAGGCAATGCCCAGGGTAGGATTCTACCAGTTGCACTCCCGGACCGGTGGTAACACATAGCAGCAACTACCGCCCACCTCGGAACACACTCCCAAATCAAAGGGGTGCACACCCAAATCAATCACAATAGTAATAGAGATGGTATCGAAGAAGCGTGTCCGATATGAGGTGGGACCTCAATTAGTCACGGTATAGCTCATGTATTAGTCATTTAAATTATGACCCGAAGGTCAAGGCCATTTCGTCATCATTCGCCTTCTTCGATCTGGTGGTCGCCCTAAAGCCATCTTGTTGTCGTTCTGATACTCCATCACGTACATAGTTGTTAAAGTGGTATCGGCACTGTCAGAGAGTATGCCACATACCGACTCTGGTCTCTTTAACAACTGACGCTTGCATTTCTCACACCGTGGCCATTAGATTTGAAATCATTTTTCGAATATCACAAATTGTTTTATTTCAAGTCTTGCCCCAAAATCAATTATCCCAAATCATTTGTAAATCGTTTGATTAGGATTTATAAACCAATATTCACCCTTGGATTCACTTGACTGAATTTGACATAAGCTTATTCAAATAAGGTAAAATAAAATAAATATATTTAGGAAAGCTAAGTGTGAAAATAGTATATGTATATTAAATTTAAAAGAAGTGTGTAAACATATATATATATATATTTGGAAACTATATAACTTTCGTATGGTTAAAGAAATAAAATCATTTTATAAAGAATAATTATAAAACCAAGTAATGTGGAAAATTACTTTTAAAAAATTATAGTTCAACAAGTAATATTATTCCAATCTATAACGAACTGGGATTTTCGACTCCGAAAATCAACACAAAACTACCATGTTGACTATTCTGACATCGGAAATACCTGATCATTAATAGAAAGAAGTTAGAGGGTGAGAATAGATAAGATAGAAAATTTGAATAGAAGAAGAAGAAAAACACCACAGAACAAAATCAGAGTAACACGAATCTCACAGCGGAACGAATAAAATATATTATAACATAACTTTGAAATAAAACAGTATATATATACAATAACATTATCAAAGTATGACACTTACACATAGCGGAAATACCAATAGCTATATAATCCTGAAGCCTCCTGCCTCAAGCTCCTCCAAGTATATCTGCAAAGACCTGAACTACTTAACTGCCCGTACAAATTTGGGTACCCAAAAGTTTAGGGAAAACAAAACAAAATAAACTCCGGGTCAGTCATAGGACTGGTGTGAGTAAACTCAAATCATCGGTTTAACTTTTCAAAATCCTTTTCAAAAGAAAAGATAATCGTAAAACCGATCCACACATAAACACAGATGGTTTTTACCTTATGATAACCCAAAACACTTTCAAAATCAATACTTCTCTTGATATTATAATAATGTCTGATCACAAGTAATTAACAATCTAGTAGAACTCTTGCATCTCACGTTCCACATATATAGTATACAAACAAAACCGCGGGCGCTTATTGGAGATTGGATTCTGACTATGAAAAGGTATGGGACCACCTGCCGATAGTGTATCTCTAGAGGCGAATACACTGGGTTCAACAAGAACATCTTGCAACCCGGCCCACACATGACCGACCACTCATTTCGCTTGAGTGTATCGAATGTATACCACCAACGGTTGGGAGCTACCCACCGTTTCCCGAAAAGGGACAGCATCGATAATAGATAAAGAATGAATTAGATTTTCTCTAGATAGGTGATATACACCCTAATGGGAGCGACCCACTTAGCCATGCTGCCTGCCCGATTTCTGTCATTCCCAGTTGATGAGGCTTGAGGTCATAACGTATCTTTTGACAGATCATACATTCATTTACTTTGAATGCCACATCGTCATACCCGCTAAATCACAAATTGATTTCCCCAAAAATACCACCGGTATAAAGCTAAGAGAAACGAATTCCTCCGCCACCAAACATAAGTACGTTTGAAGAGATCAACTTATGCGATCCATTAGATATACTTTGTCATACATTCGTCCATTTACGTTGTCCTGGGACTGGACAAACCCAAGGCACTATTCTGTAAACAGGATAGCCCTTGCACAACTCCATCTACAATGATTTTCATCATATCTGATCGCAATGCTAACATCCATACAGAGTGGTTTTCAGAAAATGAATCTGATCCCGGTCTCTCCGTATTGACGACGATAAAATGGTCAAAAACTTCGATAGTCGGTGATTTAACTATCAAAGAAAAATAAGTGTACAACCAACGATATTATTTCCAGATGGAAATTCTATCGATCATTCAACATTTATCTCTTTTAATTACTTTATCATTAATTTATTCATTTCCCATTTCTATATACTCAATGTTCCTTATTTCCTAAATTTAGGAAATATACGTCATCAACATTTACATCTCTGTTTCACGTATCACTGTCATTCCAATATTCTTTCTCATCAACATTTCATTTTCTATGATTAGAAAATATCTCTGATTATATTGGGAAAATGTTTCCAAAATTTATTCATTTGATTTAAAACAGACATTAAATAAAACATCACTAAGCTAATTTAAACCATTATACTCATTAACTAAATTCACTTAATCAATCTTCACTATCGAACCTTACCCATCCCTTAGTTAAAAACGAAGTCAATCAAGTTGGGATATGATTACCTCTCAGACCTTAACTGAATAACATTTCTAACCTCGAAATAGACAAAGTTCACCTTTTAAACCTTTAACAACTTCCTTACGCAAACTCTTGGATTCTATTTACGAATCCACTTCAAAAATCATTTGATTATAACACTAGTGTTATAATTTCACGCTTTCAAATATATATATTAACTTAAATATAACTTTTCTTTATTAATTTGGATAATTAAACAAACAACTAATTTATTAACAAATAAGTAAAAACTTGATTTGAAACGGAAAGTAAATATCACTTTCCTTAATTCGATATAATCGAATTCCAATGTATAATTCATTCTCGAATAATCACTATTCGATAACTCTCTTTCGAATAAACTATATTTGATAACTCTTTCTTCGAGTAACTATATTTGATAATGCAACACCCCACCTCCGTTAGGGTCACTCTCAAAGGGAATGCCCTAATTTTGGTGGAGGTTTATAAGTACAAGTCACAGATATACAAGACAGATATAAGAACACATATTTGTAAACAGCGGAAGAACAACAAACTTTTATTTCATAAAGTCAAATACATGTTACAACAACATCCTTTCCAAAAACATAACATAACACTTTCATAATCTGTCTTGAGTACATTATTTAAAGAAGCATAAATAAAACATAGATAAACTGCAAAAGCCCCATAGTGGATTGTCCAAAGCCATAGTTCAAAACAGGAAAGTCCAAGCAATACATTTCTCTACTTCAAGCTGGATGTTGAGGTTGGTCAAGCTGCTGTGTTCCCTCCCTGAGGACCTGGGGGGGGGGAGGGGGGGGGAAACGGAAGAAAGAAGACGAAAGAAAAATAGAGTCAGACATAAAGCCTGAGTAAGTCTAGTACTATTTTGTCTATGAATAAAGAACTGGGTATGATAAGTATAAACAGGAAGTGGGCAAGCACTATGAACTTGGTTAAGTTATCTAGGGTCGAATATACTATCGTACCCCATGTTAATCTTTGAACCCATATAAACTAGTTTCCAATTTGCACCCCATAATCAGGGTGATGTGATCCATTCTATGATGATCGGCTCCTACTCGCATAGTTAAATGTGTCTTACGGCCCCCGATGTTGTAGTTACCTATGTTGGTCCTACCATGGGGTGTATCAAGTCCCATAGTGGCAACCCGACACAACCTTAGAGTGCACAGGTATGCTTCTGGTGTCCAGTGCCTTATTTTTCTGCGCCGGAGTGTGTGCACGCCCGCACTCCGTTAGAACCTACACTGCTACACCACCGCCGTCGATTTGACCTCTTACAATCAGCCCAGTAATCGTGCCCCACCCTGCCTAGTTTCATGGTATCCTGATACACCTTTTAGGGTTACTGCTGAAAAGGGTCCCCCGTTACTAGGTTTTCTATCTCTAGCCAACATGCTAAGTTGGTTAAGTGTTTTCTAACCTAACCCCCACCAGTCCGTTTAGTTTAGCATGTTCCATTTTGATTAAGTCTTTAGTCCACTTAATCCTGACAATCCTGACTCAGCCTTAATTGTCTTATTAAGGCCGTGACCTCTCACATTAGACAGGTATTGTTGTGGCTGCCTGTTGCCGGTTGGTTCCGGGCAGTCTTACGCCACAACTCAGTCTAACCTCGGGTCCTTGCTAGGCTCCATGTTTAACCTCCCACATTGGATAGGTATTGTTGTGACTACTGGACAGCCGGGCGGTTCCGGGCAGGTTTACATCACAACTCAATCCAACCTCGGGTTAAACACATCGTATGTTCTACATTTACATATTTTGTCATTCTTCTTTATTTCTTATATGTAAATATTTGCGGCCCATTATTAAGTTAATGGTGTAAAGGTTACACCAATCATGGGCCCAACCCATACTTGAATTTGGGCCCTTCTATTTTATATTTTCATTCATTAATTTATTTTAACCCAACGTTATTTTCCCCCGTTTTACACGTTCGTTTATATATATTTTGGGCTTAGCCTTTTAAAGCCCAATTTAGCCATGCGAAAAGGGGAGGCTTAAAGCGTGATTACATACACAAAGAGGGGAAGGTGAGCGTATGAACTTGCAATATGACGATGGGAATACAAAGTAGAAACTGGTGTACTTGCATAGTAGTGACATATACTTTGGTCATAAAACATAGGTGACATGAATCAAAGCATGTGAACTTGTAATTGAGATATCATTATTGACACATGAACCTATATTTTTATTTAGGCATAATGTCAAACATAAGCATGGCATAAATACTTCTAGCATAAACATGGCATAATGTCAAACATAAGCATGTCATAAATACTTCTAGCATAAACATGGCATAATGTCAAACATAAGCATGGCATAAATACTTCTAGCATAAACATGGCATAATGTCAAACATAAGCATGGCATAAATATTCCTAATCATGGTGTTTGCTTTAAACATGCAAAAAGGGATTTTTGAGTCTAACCTAGCCATGTCTCACATATGTCATCATATAATTCTTTTAAACAAGATAGACTTAATCATAGATTTCAATTATGCCAAATATCATTCATAGCCTAGCCATATTCATAAGTTTTGCAAAAGCATGACTTAATACATGGATTATGGTGTCAAAATTCCAACATAGTTTCATATGAACTATAACAACCAAACTTGTTTCAATTACTTGCAAAATGATTTATGCACAAAAATATACATCATGATGGCATAATAACAAAGCCCCAAACTCGCATGAATTTCAATCAACTACATACATGTAGCTTCAACATAGATTACATAATTTGCGCAATATTCCAAACGTATACTTGCATAGAACTACCGTATGTAGTTCTTTATAATGAATAACATAAATTTTGCACAAATATGAGTTACTTTATTATCCCAATTCAAGCATACAAATCAACACAGTTATTTATTCATACCAAAGTAATACTCTACTTACAATGGTTGCGGCGAATTCTCTAATTAGGAGATATGATTCCTTTGTTGAATTGATTGGCTTTAGGTTGCTTGAATTGCTTTAGGCTTTAGAACTTTCTTCCTAATTCTCTCTCTAGTTGGCGGCTACTCTTAGTCGTTCCTCAGCAACATGGCGGCTATGTTCTTAATTTTGAATGAATAGATTAGGGTTTAGTCTAGGGTTGTTTATATAGAGGTTAGGAATTGATTAGGACCATTGATGTTGCTAGGTTAGATCGTAGCCATTCATTAGATAGAGAGACCAATTAGAACCCGCCACCTAGCCCTAATGACAAAGCAGACCACAGAAATTCGACCAAACACAGACCTGGCCAGCCGGGTTGACTGGGCTCGACCAGGTCGACACCCCTGTCGACAGGGCTGTCGACAGCCCTGTCGACATGGGTAGCCCAGGTCGACAGCCCAGTCGACCTGGGTGGCCTAGGCGGGTGTTTATCCGCCCTGGACCATTGGGCCCGATTTTTAATTATTTTATTCTGTTTGAATTTTAAATTTAATTCAAAACTTCCGAAGGCCATATCTTCTTCATACGGACTCCGTTTTTCGAAAACTCGGACTCTATTTCGCGTATTTTTCCGAGACGAACGCAATGGTGTATCCCGTTTCCCTTAGTTCTTTGTTTTCAGATTGATTATTCTTTAATTTGTTAATTTTCACAGTTATAGAATTTTCGGGGTGTTACATTCTCCCCCACTTAAAAGGATTTCGTCCCCGAAATCTTCAAGCTAGGAGGAATGTATATCCTAACATCCAATCATCCATCTACTCATCCATCAAACACGAGCATCCATTGTCCTTAAAAGACTTCTAATGCTTCATGATCATATGCGAAGTGTGTGTGTACATGTACTTATCTAATGCAAAATCAGGTGGTCTACTGATTCAGTTGACCTCCTTAATGCGAATTATGTAAGTGCCATGAATCCATTACGTATGCAAATTTTCCTATTCTTGATTCTACATGAGTGCACAATCATTCAATACAAATGCAGCATCCACATGACAACACATTAAAGTTCAATCACATACGAATGCAAACATATATGCATATGCAATATGAAGTGACTGAGCCGATCTAAAACCTAGATTGTGTGTGTATATGCAACCACGAGCAACCACTAGCAATCACTTGCAACCACTTGCAACCATCATCCATAACATGTTTCAACTACATGTTTCCATCCAAAGAGTTTCTACCTAAAAGATACGGTCGAGGAAATATGCCTAAAAAGATAGATAAAAGCGCAACTTAAGAAAGATCAAGGATGTACCCTCGAACAGAAAAGGGTAGGCAGTGCGGATTCTAGCTTCAGTTTCCCAAGTCGCGTCTCCCTCGGCGTCGCTCCACTGGACTTTGACGAGCTTGACTTCGCGGTTGCGTAGCCTCTTCACTTCCGTTCCTAATATGCGGGTTGGAATTCTTCTTATGGTTGCTTCGCGTTCCACTTCGGCCTCTTCGAGGACGTTTGGCTCTACTACTTCAGCAGACTCGTGTAGACATTTTCGGAGATGTGAAACGTGAAAAACGTTGTGGACTCCAGCCAACTTCTCGGGTAGCTCTAATCTATAGGCCATTTTCCCAATTTTCTTAATGATAGGGAATGGTCCTACCTAAAAGTATAGTCGAATGATAGAAGCAAGTAAAAACTTTGTGCCCATTAGGCAATGTCGAAACTAGAAATCTATGCCACATATATATTGATTAGGAGAAGAACTCTCTAAGCATCAGCCCCGAAGACCGAAATCAACATCAGACTGACACCCAAAGAATTACTCAACCCAACCACCGTATATGATTCTAGGAAACTAAGCATGATGGACTCCTTTTAGGTCACAAGGGAGTCCCTTCCTAAGACCAACCCGTATCCTATAAAGCCCAAAAACTTTAGTAAAATCAACGAACACCCTCGAGTCCCAACATGTGTTACTAACAGATGAGTCATACTCCCTATGGGGTTTGCAATAGAAATTGGATTAAGAATAGGACCAAGAGGATATACACAAAAGATAGCATGCAAGTGAGCTTTACAGGAAGAGAGGGATCAAGGATATACCCTTAAGAAGAGATATTATGCACGAATCTAGTCTTCAATCTTCTAAGTCGCATTTCTTGAGCTTAACCCCATTATGCTTTGTCCGTCTTTAACTTCACAATTTCGTAGCTTCTTAATTCTTGTTTCCAAAATATGGGTTGGAACCTATTTCTTGTTCCTCTTTCACTTATTCTCCTTCTAGTATACTTGGCTCAAGCCTTAACTGCGTACTCATGGTTCCATGCAAGCTCTCCAAAATTCATTAGTGAATCTTGGATCTTGTTCACTTACTAGAAGGTATTCCACATAGATGAATTATCTCTTGAAAATAAACAAATGTCAACTATGTTGCCAAATGTACTTACTAAGGTAACTCATGCATCAGCGAAATGAACCTTCAGCCTTAGTGGCGAACACTACTGGAGCGCCCTATTCTGAAATGCTCCTCCTAATGAACCCCTTTTTTAGAAGCTCTTTAATCTGTTTACTGAGCTCTTTCCTTTCTCGTGGAGCCATGTGTCTAACGGGCAACGCAACGGGCTTTGCATTATCTACAAGATATATGCGGAAGTCTATTTCCCGCTTCGGAGGCAAGCCCTTCACCTCTTCGAAGACATCCGGATATTCCTGGACCACTCTAACTGATTGCAAATTTTCAACAGAGGCATCTAGCGATTCAGGATAACTAAGCATAACCGCATACGAGGGATTACAAGAAATTTCCAAAGTATTACCGAGCTGGGTTAGGAGCCTAACAACCCTTTTCTCACAATCAAGGATGGCCCCATTACTGGATAGCCAATCCATACCCAAAATCAAACCATAACCCGAAAAGCCCAAAACAAAGGCACTACATAGAAATTCTACGCTTAGAATAGAAATTTTCAATCCCACACAGATCATAGACAAATGAGCTGGGCCCCCAATTGGGTTTGAAACAATTAAGGAGTCCTCTACCATACTAGTTTCTAGGTGCAGAGATTCTACTAAAGCAGACGAGATAAAGGAGTGTGATGCGCCAGAATCAAATAAAGTGCGAACGGGGTGATCATACAGATAAACTACACTTTCTACAGAAGTATTTATACCTCGCTGTTGCAAAGGTGGCGCTTCCAGCACATGAACCTGTGCCCCTGGGGTGGATCCAGCGCCCTGCCCCTGTCCCCGTTTCTTTGGGCAGTCCTTAGCCCTATGGCCCGTCTCACCGCAAGAAAAGCACCCACCATTCTCCTTGGCCTTCTTTTTCCGGCAGTCCTTTACCAAGTGCCCCACTTTGCCACAGAAATTACACGTCCTCTTCTCTTTGTTGCCTTCCCCGCCTTTTGTAAAGTCTGTCTTCTTAGGCTGAAAACCCTCTTTCTTCCCTTGAGAGCTTTCTACCTTTGTCTCCTTCTTGCCCTTATCCTCTTCATTCAGCAATGCCATTTGCACCAATCTTTCATACGTGGCTCCCATGGGTATATGGGTCATGGCCAAACTGTGTAATGGCTCATTTAACCCTTTGACGAAACGGAGAGCCTTCTTGTGCGGGGTGTTGACTAGGTCAAGTCCAAACCTAGCCAGCTCATCGAACTGATTCACATACTCTCTGACAGTCTTGTCTCCTTGCTTAAGAAATAAGAATTTTTCCAACTGCAAACTTCTTTCCGCATCTGAGAGAAATTTAGTCTCAAACCTTGCCCTAAAGTCCTCCCATGTCTCCACTGGTCTTTCAGCATTAGTGACTTCCCACCAGTAGGAAGCCTCGCCCTTCAATAGCCACACCGCCAGCTGTACTTTTTGTCTATCTTCTACCTCAAAGATGATGAATAGGTCCTCAGTTTCTTTCAGCCAATTTCTAGCTGCTACGAAGGACTCAAGTCCATGGAAATCCCTTCCTCCCATAGCTTTAAAATCTTTACATATCTTAGCAAACGTGTTTCCCCGAGGAGGAGGTGGAGGAAAAGGTGCTGCTGCAGCTGGATGATTTCCTTCCGCTGGTGGAGGAGGAATGGTAGGACCTGGCTGAGTGGCCCTTGCTTCTAAGAACCGTCTAAACCAACCAGGTATTGGCACCCCTTCCGGCAAGTTAAGTTCTTGGGACATGCTGAAACAAAAAGGATAGCTTCAAAACGAAGGATAAGAGATAGTTCCTATGGCTTTGGGGAGTGGACTTTACCTTTTTAAAATAAAATAATATTTTTCTTTTAAAAATGCTTCTTTAAATTTCCTTTTTGAAAATAATTTTTCCAAAACTTTTTATCTTATCTGGTAAAACTATGCTCTGATACCAAGTGCAACACCCCACCTCCGTTAGGGTCACTCTCAAAGGGAATGCCCTAATTTTGGTGGAGGTTTATAAGTACAAGTCACAGATATACAAGACAGATATAAGAACACATATTTGTAAACAGCGGAAGAACAACAAACTTTTATTTCATAAAGTCAAATACGTGTTACAACAACATCCTTTCCAAAAACATAACATAACACTTTCATAATCTGTCTTGAGTACATTATTTAAAGAAGCATAAATAAAACATAGATAAACTGCAAAAGCCCCATAGTGGATTGTCCAAAGCCATAGTTCAAAACAGGAAAGTCCAAGCAATACATTTCTCTACTTCAAGCTGGATGTTGAGGTTGGTCAAGCTGCTGTGTTCCCTCCCTGAGGACCTGGGGGGGGGGGGGGGGGGAACGGAAGAAAGAAGACGAAAGAAAAATAGAGTCAGACATAAAGCCTGAGTAAGTCTAGTACTATTTTGTCTATGAATAAAGAACTGGGTATGATAAGTATAAACAGGAAGTGGGCAAGCACTATGAACTTGGTTAAGTTATCTAGGGTCGAATATACTATCGTACCCCATGTTAATCTCTGAACCCATATAAACTAGTTTCCAATTTGCACCCCATAATCAGGGTGATGTGATCCATTCTATGATGATCGGCTCCTACTCGCATAGTTACATGTGTCTTACGGCCCCCGATGTTGTAGTTACCTATGCTGGTCCCACCATGGGGTGTATCAATCCCATAGTGGCAACCCGACACAACCTTAGAGTGCACAGGTATGCTACTGGTGTCCAGTGCCTTAATTTTCTGCGCCGGAGTGTGTGCACGCCCGCACTCCGTTTGAACCTACACTGCTACACCACCGTCGTCGATTTGACCTCTTACAATCAGCCCAGTAATCGTGCCCCACCCTGCCTAGTTTCAGGGTATCCTGATACACCTTTTAGGGTTACTGCTGAAAAGGGTCCCCCGTTACTAGGTTTTCTATCTCTAGCCAACATGCTAAGTTGGTTAAGTGTTTTCTAACCTAACCCCCACCAGTCCGTTTAGTTTAGCATGTTCCATTTTGATTAAGTCTTTAGTCCACTTAATCCTAACAATCCCGACTCAGCCTTAATTGTCTTATTAAGGCCCTGACCTCTCACATTAGACAGGTATTGTTGTGGCTGCCTGTTGCCGGTTGGCTCCGGGCAGTCTTACGCCACAACTCAGTCTAACCTCGGGTCCTTGCTGGGCTCCATGTTTAACCTCCCACATTGGATAGGTATTGTTGTGACTACTGGACAGCCGGGCGGTTCCGGGCAGGTTTACATCACAACTCAATCCAACCTCGGGTTAAACACATCGTATGTTCTACATTTACATATTTTGTCATTCTTCTTTATTTCTTATATGTAAATATTTGCGGCCCATTATTAAGTTAATGGTGTAAAGGTTACACCAATCATGGGCCCAACCCATACTTGAATTTGGGCCCTTCTATTTTATATTTTCATTCATTAATTTATTTTAACCCAACGTTATTTTCCCCCGTTTTACACGTTCGTTTATATATATATTGGGCTTAGCCTTTTAAAGCCCAATTTAGCCATGCGAAAAGGGGAGGCTTAAAGCGTGATTACATACACAAAGAGGGGAAGGTGAGCGTATGAACTTGCAATATGACGATGGGAATACAAAGTAGAAACTGGTGTACTTGCATAGTAGTGACATATACTTTGGTCATAAAACATAGGTGACATGAATCAAAGCATGTGAACTTGTAATTGAGATATCATTATTGACACATGAACCTATATTTTTATTTAGGCATAATGTCAAACATAAGCATGGCATAAATACTTCTAGCATAAACATGGCATAATGTCAAACATAAGCATGGCATAAATACTTCTAGCATAAACATGGCATAATGTCAAACATAAGCATGTCATAAATACTTCTAGCATAAACATGGCATAATGTCAAACATAAGCATGGCATAAATATTCCTAATCATGGTGTTTGCTTTAAACTTGCAAAAAGGGATTTTTGAGTCTAACCTAGCCATGTCTCACATATGTCATCATATAATTCTTTTAAACAAGATAGACTTAATCATAGATTTCAATTATGCCAAATATCATTCATAGCCTAGCCATATTCATAAGTTTTGCAAAAGCATGACTTAATACATGGATTATGGTGTCAAAATTCCAACATAGTTTCATATGAACTATAACAACCAAACTTGTTTCAATTACTTGCAAAATGATTTATGCACAAAAATATACATCATGATGGCATAATAACAAAGCCCCAAACTCGCATGAATTTCAATCAACTACATACATGTAGCTTCAACATAGATTACATAATTTGCGCAATATTCCAAACGTATACTTGCATAGAACTACCGCATGTAGTTCTTTATAATGAATAACATAAATTTTGCACAAATATGAGTTACTTTATTATCCCAATTCAAGCATACAAATCAACACAGTTATTTATTCATACCAAAGTAATACTCTTCTTACAATGGTTGCGGCGAATTCTCTAATTAAGAGATATGATTCCTTTGTTGAATTGATTGGCTTTAGGTTGCTTGAATTGCTTTAGGCTTTAGAACTTTCTTCCTAATTCTCTCTCTAGTTGGCGGCTACTCTTAGTCGTTCCTCAGCAACATGGCGGCTATGTTCTTAATTTTGAATGAATAGATTAGGGTTTAGTCTAGGGTTGTTTATATAGAGGTTAGGAATTGATTAGGACCATTGTTGTTGCTAGGTTAGATCGTAGCCATTCATTAGATAGAGAGACCAATTAGAACCCGCCACCTAGCCCTAATGACAAAGCAGACCACAGAAATTCGACCAAACACAGACCTGGCCAGCCAGGTTGACTGGGCTCGACCAGGTCGACACCCCTGTCGACAGGGCTGTCGACAGCCCTGTCGACATGGGTAGCCCAGGTCGACAGCCCAGTCGACCTGGGTGGCCTAGGCGGGTGTTTATCCGCCCTGGACCATTGGGCCCGATTTTTAATTATTTTATTCTGTTTGAATTTTAAATTTAATTCAAAACTTCCGAAGGCCATATCTTCTTCATACGGACTCCGTTTTTCGAAAACTCGGACTCTATTTCGCGTATTTTTCCGAGACGAACGCAATGGCGTATCCCGTTTCCCTTAGTTCTTTGTTTTCAGATTGATTATTCTTTAATTTGTTAATTTTCACAGTTATAGAATTTTCAGGGTGTTACAGATAATCTCTCTTCGAATCATTTACATTCGATTAATTCTCTTCAAATGATTTACATTCAATTAATTCTCTTCGAATGATTTACATTTGATTAATCTCCTTTCGAATAAACTATATTTGGTTAACTCCTTTAATTTTATTTGAATAAACTATTTCGAATAACTCCTTTGTATTAACTCATTTGGATTAACTCGGTTTGATTAACTCATTTTGACTAACTCAACTCGATTAACTCAACTTGACGAACTTAACTCGATTAACTCAACCTGATTAACTTACTTCATTAACTCAACTTATTTAACTCACTTATTTAACTCAACTTATTTAACTCACTTATTTAACTCCTATCGAATAAATAATATTCGATTAACTTATTTTTGAATAACTATGTCTGTTTTAATTTTGTTTCGAATGGCTAATATTCGATTTAACTCCATTTGCTTGACTCTAGATCGCAGCGATCTCAGTGGTTACGCCTGATTCCCTCAGGAAACGTCCGACCGCTGTAGGCTATCTATATCCCTGCGAATTTACGCTAGCAGTCGTACGAAATGGCTACTCATCCTGAATAACTATGTTTGACTATCTCTATCTCAAATAACTATATTCGATCAACTCTAATTGAATAACTAATATTCAATTAATTTTAATTCGATTAACTCCTTTGATTAACTCTACTTCCCTATTCAGTTCCAAATATCGATGTTGAAATCGATTCTTACTTCTCTATATATGCTTGACTTATATTTTCAATTTATCCAATGATAAATATTTTATTCAATTTATAAAATATTATTTATAAATTTATCTTCTTGCTTTATCTGTTAAAACAGATTCTATTTAAAATCTTTTCTTTAAATCCATAGCATGTTATACCCGTGTGCGAAGCACGGGTCTAAACCTTTCAAGTGTAAAATTCTCCTTTTCTACAATTCTAGTCGCTTTTCAAGTATTTCCTTTTAAAAATCCATTTATTTAAAAAATAAATCCCTTTTTGATTATTCTATTTATTTTATAAAATATTTTCTATTTATAAAATCCGTTGATTTTATAAGTAATTCCTTTGATAATCTAACTATTTCCTTTCTATTTGTTTTACAAATATTCCTTTTTTCTGTTCTATTTATTTTATAGTAAATATCCCTTTTCAATTCTATTTGTAAATAATTTAAAAATATTTCTTTTTCAATTCTATTTGTAAATGTTTTACAAATATTTCCCTTCAATTCTGTCTATTTGATTAACAAATAAATATTCCTTTTTAATCTATTTATTTCTTCTAAATAATTAGTTTTCTTTTTATAAAATCTTTTAATTTTATAAATATTTCGTTTTCAATATAACATTGATAATTTCCTTTTATAACATTCCAGTATTCACTATGGTATTTAACGTACCATATAATAATGATCGGCATCATTCAACCATATAAAATCAACAACAGATTTTATATCACATCATATAACACAATATATAAAGAAACAGTAAAATAAATGTTGAGGAACCCATTTGGATTACTCCAACCTGTTTCCCTGCATCCACAGATGTTAAACAATAAAATTAAGACCAATTTCATTTCACTATGAAATATTCTGCTAAATAGAATCAATATTTGATTAACGATTTATATCTATATCGTTGTCTATATTTTCAATCAACTGCCTAGCAGTTCAACCAAACAACCAACACACAGCAAACAACCATTATTTATTAGTTATAAAAGTACATTATAAAAATATAACTGAGAAGAGTTAGTGAGTTTTACTCACATTGGACGGTTATCGTTAAATAACGATAATTGGTCTTTAATTTGATTCAGGAGTTTAATTTCACCATAAATCCAAATGAGCTCTAATCCGCTCCCAGTCAGTTCCATGGTGTAGCTCCCTTCAATACGATCCAACGGATCCAATCGTTCGAAATTCTGATAACGTATGATTAAGATATTAAATTCACAAGTTATAATACTAATTTAAATAAAAATTAACTTAACTTATTATTAGATGGGCCCCATCATTTAAACTAAAGCCCATACCCATCTTAAATTTTCCAGGCCCGACTGTGACCCTTCTTCCCTTTCACGATGCTCATTCCCAGGAATCGCACTGTTAACACACAATGGCCGATTGTTTTTTCTACCAAACCCCTTTTATCTTCACATTAATACTCAAACTAATTAAACCATTGAGCTTATCTTCCTTCCATCTTCAATCCTATACCACTCATTTCCACCTCGCGTCATCTCTCAAGAATCCGACTACAGGAGTTCGCGAGCCCCCCATACACAGGCGCGACACATTTTTAACAGGAAAATCGACCAAACTTCACCAATTGATGAGATACATTACCACAAACACTAGCTCACACCCAGATCTTCGAATCAGTGATTCAATTTCCAACAATTTCAAACCCTAGCATCATCTGTGTATAAATTACACGGAAGCAAAAACACATCGAACTGAATAAATGTGGTACCAAGATAAAGCTATTGCTTTCCTCGATCCATCTATACGGTTTCTGAGATTTATTGATTTTGTTTGGAATTTGTTTGGATTTTTTTTGTTTGCGTTTTACTGTGAGGAATTAATTTTTTTTTTTGTGGCGGTTGTGGAAGTTGACCACGGGATGAGGTAAACTAGGTTAGGAAGAAAGGGTGGCTATTTATAGAAGTAGGAAATTATTTTTATATTCGATTATTAAATTCATTTTAGTCTATCGCTGTTTGTATACATTGTATAAAAATTCCTGTGATCACACATGACCTTCAAAAATCACGAAAATGGACATACAGCTATAGTCCGATATAACGGTCCCAACGAAACTGGTTTCGTCGAATTTCGACTTCGTTTGCTCACACAGTATATTTTTAACCGTCAAAATATTGACTATTTTTCGCATTAAAAATCGGTACGGCCACATACTGACTCTAAAAATCATAGAAATTGAAATCTAGCAATAATTAAATATTGCGGATCCAACAAACTTAGTTTCGTCGAAAACGAAGGTCGTTTGCAAAACTGGCTATTTTTAAAGCCCTAAATAACCCTTTTAATTATATAAATATATTTAAAAATAATTAAATTTAATATTTAAAAATAAATATTATCCTATATATTGGCATACACTATCATACGGCTTCAAAATATAGCTATCTGGATTTATAACTCGATATTTCAAATCCAGTGTTACATTGATATTCGATTTATATTTAAAAATACATTTTAAAATATAAATAAATCGATATAAATTATAAAGGAATTCCATAGCGACTTTTCTAGAAAAATTTTGGACATAACTCAAAATCTACACCATGAAATCTCGATTTTTCTCTTCCATTAGAAAAGTATACTTCACCAGCTCCTAACGTCTCTTGTTTTATAGAAATCCGATTTAGAATGGACCCTGTACATTAAGTTGAAGTTCAAATCGCCAAATAGCGAATTGCCGTGCCATTTCGAGCTCGATTATAATTATAATATAAAATATTCGTTCAATTGTCGTTTAAATAATACATTCGTCATTCTAATTCAATTCTAAACCGAATTAAATATCACAGATGATCCAGTTGACACCATTTTGTGAATTCCACTATTTCTTACTATTTCAGAAATTAAATATATTATTATATTATTTTATTTTAATTAGATATTCATTATTATTTAATTATGGTCATTTTAAATAACCAAACCATTATTTAAATAATTAAATAAATTATTTATATACCGTAAAAATACGGGTCGTTACATTCTTCCCCCCTTCAAATAATTTCGTCCTCGAAATTGCTAAGGTAGAGAACAAACCCTATTGACTACTATACATTTATTTGTTTACTTACCAATTTTAATTTCAACTGAACCAATTTGATTTCAACTAAAAATTTATTTATTCCTACTAACGAAATTTTTCAAAAATCTTGAAAATTTTCTAACACCCGAAATTTTAGAAAAATTTCGCCAGCACCTCCCTTGTACCGGTCAATAGTTCAAACCCCAACTCGCCTCCCTAGGCCTTCTCCAATCCAAAAGAAAATCAAACAGCCAAGCAGCTTGCCAAATCGGCCCATAAATCACCAAATCCATAAAAATAAACATGTACCTTTTTGTTGGGCATATCATTATATCCTTTCATTCTGCTGCCGACTCAGCATATACCAAAGTCATCCCAATCAATCTCTGATCAATTTATCCTCAACACAGCTATTCGCTTAAACAAGCCAATTACCATTTCAAACTCAAGTTTCACTCTCGATTCCAAATTCCTAACTCACCAATCCAATACCATTTCAGATTCTATCTCACAATTAAAAATCTGATTTTACTTCATATATTATATTCCAATTAAATTTCCAGTTAATTGGTTTCAATTCAATGCATATTTGCTTTCACAAATTTCTTTTATTTGTTTTTAATTCATACTATCTTCCTGGAAATTTTAAACAGTTTAGTTTTTTCTCTAAAATAAATTATACCCTTTCGGGATTCAAAACAACTTCCTTTTTCCCAAATTAATTTGAAATCAAAATCTTTGGTAGTAATCCGTCACTTGCAACTCGAAAATGAACACTGAAGATGTGGCCAGTATCATTAGAGTTATTTCCCAGCCATCGAAGTGAGTTTAATACTATATCACTTTCAAAACCATATCTAAACACTTCCATTTTGAAATCTTTTCAAAATACCATTCACGATACTTGTAAACAATTTAAAATCTCCCAGGATCTTAAAATTTTCTTATATTTAACTCAAATCCATTTATGAACATTTTTCCCAGTTTTCAGAATTTTTATTCCAATTCTGATTTAATTCAGATTTAATTAATCTGCTTTTATATTATACGAACTCAAATTGGTCATTTATATAACCATTTAAATTATAATCAACCAACACATCCAACATACTATAATATTTCCAATATTAATCATTCTTTTATCAAAATATAATTTGGGTAAAATTATTTCATTTACCCTCTTTCAAAACATACTGTGTCGGTTTATCGTACTTGAGTGTTTAAAAACTCTTATCGATATAGTGGAATAAACTGATCGATCAGAACCCATAAACAACTCAACCAATAAATCTCCACAATATAAAACAATTTTTATAAAATCTACAAATACGTTCACTCGTATATATACACTCAAACTCAATTTAGGGCATTACTAACCCCATCTCTACTGAGTCACACCACAGAGCCAAGGTAATCACTTAACCTCGCTCTGATACCACTATAACGAACCGGGATTTTCGACTCCGAAAATCAACACAAAACTACCATGTTGACTATTCTGACATCGAAAATACCTGATCATTAATAGAAAGAAGTTAGAGGGTGAGAATAGATAAGATAGAAAATTTGAATAGAAGAAGAAAAACACCACAAAACAAAATCAGTGTAACACGAATCTCACAGCGGAACAAATAAAATATATTATAACATAACTTTGAAATAAAACAGTATATATATACGATAACATTATCAGAGTACGACACTTACACACAGCGGAAATACCAATAGCTATATAATCCTGAAGCCTCCTCCCTCAAGCTCCTCCCAGTATATCTGTAAAGACCTGAACTACTTGACTGCCCGTACAAATTTGGGCACCCAAGAGTTTAGAGAAAACAAAACAAAATAAACTCTGGGTCAGTCATAGGACTGGTGTGAGTAAACTCAAATCATCGGTTTAACTTTTGAAAATCCTTTTCAAAAGAAAAGATAATCGTAAGACCGATCCACACATAAACACGGATGGTTTTTACCTTACGATAACCTAAAACACTTTAAAAATCAATAATTCTCTTGATATTATAATAATGTCTAATCACAAGTAATTAACAATCTAGTAGGACGCTTGCATCTCATGTTCCACATATATAGTATACAAACAAAACCGCGGGCGCTTATTGGAGATTGGATTCCAACTATGACAAGGTATGGGACCACCTGCCGATAGTGTATCTCTAGAGGCGAATGCACTGGGTTCAACAAGAACGTCTTGCAACCCAGCCCACACATGACTGACCACTCATTTCGCTTGAGTGTATCAAATGTATACCACCAACGGTTGGGAGCTACCCACCGTTTCCCGAAAAGGGACAGCATCGATAATAGATAAAGAATGAATTAGATTTTCTCTAGATAGGTGATATACTCCCTAATGGGAGCGACCCACTTAGACATGTTGCCTGCCCGATTTCTGTCATTCCCGGTTGATGAGGCTTGAGGTCATAATGTATCTTTTGACAGATCATACATTCATTTACTTTGAATGCCATATCGTCATACCCGCCAAATCACAAATTGATTTCCCCAAAAATACCACGGGTATAAAGCTAAGAGAAACGAATTCCTCCGCCACCAAACGTAAGTACGCTTGAAGAGATCAACTTACGCGATCCGTTAGATATACTTTGTCATACATTCGTCCATTCACGTTGTCCTGGGACTGGACAAACCAAAGGCACTATTATGTAAGCAGGATATCACTTGCACAACTCCATCTTCAATGATTTTCATCATATCTGATCGCAACGCTAATATCCATACAGAGTGGTTTTCATAAAATGAATTTGATCTCGGTCTCTCCATATTGACGACGATAAAATGGTCAAAAACTTCGATTGTCGGTGATTTAACTATCAAAGAAAAATATGTGTATAACCAACGATATTATTTCCAGATTGAAATTCTATCGATCATTAAACATTTATCTCTTTTAATTTAATTTATCAATAATTTATTCATTTTCCATTTCTATATACTCAACGTTCCTCATTTCCTAAATTTAGGAAATATACGTCATCAAATCATCGGAAAACATTTCCATCTCTGTTTCATGTATCACTGTCATTCCATCATTCTTTCTCATCAACATTTCATTTTCTATGATTAGAAAATATCTTTGATTATATTTGGAAAATGTTTTCAAAATTTATTCATTTGATTTAAAACAGATATTAAATAAAACATCACTAAGCCAATTTAAACCATTATACTCATTAACTAAATTCACTTAATCAATCTTCACTATCGAACCTTGCCCATCCCTTAGTTAAAAACGAAGTCAATCAAGTTAGGGTATGATTACCTCTCAGACCTTAACTGAATAACATTTCTAACCTCGAACTAGACAAAGTTCACCTTTTATACCTTTAACAACTTCCTTACGCAAACTCTCGGATTCTATTTACGAATCCACTTCAAAAATCATTTGATTGTAACGCTAGTGTTATAATTTCATGCTTTCGAATATATATATTAACTTAAACATAACTTTTCTTTATTGATTTGGATAATTAAACAAACAACTAATTTATTAACAAATAAGTATTAACTTTATTTAAAACGGAAAGTAAATGTCACTTTCCTTAATTCGATATAATCGAATTCCAATGTATAACTCATTCTCGAATAATCACTATTCGATAACTCTCTTTCGAATAAACTATATTTGATAACTCTTTCTTCGAGTAACTATATTCGATAATTGCCCTTCGAATGATTTACATTCGATTAATTCTCTTCGAATGATTTACATTCAATTAATTCTCTTTGAATTATTTACATTCGATTAATCTCCTTTCGAATAAACTATATTCGGTTAACTCCTTTAATTTTATTCGATTAAACTATTTTGAATAACTCCTTTGGATTAACTCGGTTTGATTAACTCATTTTGACTAACTCAACTCGATTAACTCAACTTGACTAACTTAACTCGATTAACTCAACCTGATTAACTTACTTGATTAACTCAACCTGATTAACTTACTTGATTAACTAAACTTATTTAACTCACTTATTTAACTCAACTTATTTAACTCACTTATTTAACTCCTATCGAATAACTAATATTCGATTAACTTATTTTTGAATAACTATTTTTGTTTTAACTTTATTTTGAATGGCTAATATTCGATTTAACTCCATTCGCTTGACTCTAGATCGCAGCGATCACAATGGTTACGCCTGATTCCCTTAGGAAACATCCGACCGCTGTAGGCTATCTGCAGCCCTGCGAATTTACGCTAGCAGTCGTACGAAATGGCTACTCATCCTGAATAACTATGTTTGACTAACTCTATCTCAAATAACTATATTCGATAAACTCTAATTGAATAACTAATATTCAATTAATTTTAATTCGATTAACTCCTTTGATTAACTCTACGTCCCTATTCAGTTCCAAATATCGATGTTGAAATCGATTCCTACTTCTCTATATAAGTCCTGACTTATATATTCAATTTATCAAATGATAATTATTTTATTCAATTTATAAAATATTATTTATAAATTTATCTTCTTACTTTATCTGTTAAAACAGATTCTATTTAAAATCTTTGCTTTAAATCCATAGAATGTTATACCTGTGTGCGAAGCACGGGTCTAAACCTTTCAAATGTAAAATTCTCCTTTTCTGCAATTCTATTCACTTTTCAAGTATTTCCTTTTAAAAATCCATTTATTTACAAAATAAATCCCTTTTTGATAATTCTATTTATTTTATAAAATATTTTCCATTTATAAAATCCATTGATTTTATAAGTAATTCCTTTGATAATCTAACTATTTCCTTTCTATTTGTTTTACAAATATTCCCTTTTTCTATTCTATTTATTTTATAATAAATATCCCTTTTCAATTCTATTTGTAAATAGTTTGCAAATATTTCTTTTTCAATTCTAGCTGTAAATGTTTTACAAATATTTCCCTTCAATTCTATCTATTTGATTAACAAATAAATATTCCTTTTTAATCTATTTATTTCTTCTAAATAAATAGTTTTATTTTTAAAAAATCTATTAATTTTATAAATATTTCTTTTTCAATATAGCATTGAAAATTTCCTTTTCTAACATTCCAGTATTCGCTATGGTATTTAACGTACCATATAACAATGATCGGCATCATTCAACCATACAAAATCAACAACAGATTTCATATCACATCATATAACACAATATATAAAGAAACAACAAAATAAATGTTGAGGAACCCAGTTGGATTCCTCCGACCTGTTTCCCTGCATCCACAGATGTTAAACAATAAAATTAACACCAATTTCATTTCACTATGAAATATTCTGCTAAACAGAATCAATATTTGATTAACGATTTATATCTATATCTTTATCTATATTTTCAATCAACTGACTAGTAGTTCAACCAAAAAGCCAACACACAGGAAACAACCATTATTTATTAGTTATAAAAGTACATTATAAAAATATAATGGAGAAGAGTTAGTGAGTTTTACTCACATTGGACGGTTGTCGTTAAATAACGATAATTGGTCATTAATTTGATTCAGGTGTTTAATTTCACCATAATTCCAAACGAGCTCTAATCCATTCCCAGTCACTTCCATGGTGTAGCTCTCGTCCATACGATCCCAACGGATCCAACCATTTGAAATTCTGATAACGTATGATTAAGATATTAAATTCACAAGTTATAATACTAATTTAAATAAAAATTAACTTAACTTATTATTAGATGGGCCTCATCATTTAAACTAAAGCCCATACCCATCTTAAATTTTCCAGGCCCGACCGTGACCCTTCTTCCCTATCACAATGCTCATTACCAGGAATCGCACTGTTAACACACAATGGCCGATCGTTTTTTCTACCAAACCCCTTTTATCTTCACATTAAACCTCAAACTAATTAAACCATTGAGCTTATTTTCCTTCCATCTTCAATACTATACCACTCATTTCCACCTCGCGTCATCTCTCAAGAATCCGACTACAGGAGTCCGCGACCCCCCCCCCCCCACATACATAGGCGCGACACATTTTTGATAGGAAAATGCAAACTTCACCAATTGATGCGATACATTACCACAAACACTAGCTCACACCCAGATCTTCGAATCAGTGATTCAATTTCCAACAATTTCGAAACCTAGCATCATCCGCGTATAAATCCCACGGAAGCGAAAACACATCGAACTGAACGAAAGTGGTACCAAGATGAAGCTATTGCTTTCCTCGATCCATCTATATGGTTTCAGAGATTTATTGATTTTGTTTGGAATTTGTTTGGATTTTTTTTATTTTTTTGCGTTTTACTGCGAGGAATTAATTTTTTTTTGTGGCGGCTGTGGAAGTTAACCACGGGATGAGGTAAACTAGGTTAGGAAGAAAGGGTGGCTATTTACAGAAGTAGGAAATTATTTTTATATTCGATTATTAAATTCATTTTAGTCTATCGATGTTTGTATACGTTGTTTAATAATTCCTGTGATCACACATGACCTTCAAAAATCACGAAAATGGACATACAGCTACAGTTCGACATAACGGTCCCAACGAAACTGGTTTCGTCGAATTTTGACTTCGTTTGCTCACACAACGTATTTTTAACCATCAAAATATTGACTATTTTCACATTAAAAATCGGTACGGCCACATACTGACTCTAAAAATCACGAAAATTGAAATCTAGCAATAAATAAATATTGCGGATCCAACAAAATTAGTTTCATCGAAAACGAAGGTCATTTGCAAAACTGGCTATTTTTAAAGCCCTAAATAACCCTTTTAAATATATAAATATATTTAAAAATAATTAAATTTAATATTTATAAATAAATATTATCGTATATATTCGCATAAACTATCATACGGCTTCAAAATATACCTATCTGGATTTATAACTCGATATTTCAAATCCAGTGTTACATCGATATTCGATTTATATTTAAAAATCCATTTTAGAATATAAATAAATCGATATAAATTATAAAGGAATTCCATAGCAACTTTTCTAAATTTTGTTTTGGACATAACTCAAAATCTACACCATGAAATCCCGATTTTTCTCTTCCATTAGAAAAATATACTTCACCAGCTCCTAACGTTTCTTGTTTTACAGAAATCCGATTTAAAATGGACCCTGTACATTCTGTTGAAGTTCAAATCGCCAAATTGCGAACTACCGCACCATTTCGAGCTCGATTATAATTATAATATAAAATATACGTTCAACTGTCATTCAAATAATATATTCTTCATTCTAATTCTGTAACACCCCACGCCCGCTATGGTCACTCACTAAGGGAATGCCACAGCATCGGTGGAGTATTTTAGTGAATATAGAACAGAAAAATTGCAACAAGACAGATATAAATAGTACTTGAAATTTAAAACATCATCTCATAACAGCGGAAATAAACATGTCTGGTTACATAAATAAGCCACAATAAAAGTCATGTACAATATCCATCAATATAAAAAGTACATAATCCCACTCTCCCATACAATAGCCAGGACAAAAGAAAAGATAACTAGGTAACTGGAGCTTTACATCTACCCAAGCTCCTAAAGACTGGAACAGCAATCCGATCAAGCTCCACTACTGCTAGGATCCACCGTAGGACCTGAGGGTTGGGAAAAAGATAAAAACAACGGGGTCAGACATAAGTCTGAGCGAGTCCTATAACTTTAACAATACAATCATTAAAGTAACCAGAGAAGACATAAACTTGACATACGGTAATGTCTGGGGATGAGTGGCTACACTACGCAGCTTGGTATACTTAGGATAAACTAAGATAACTGTAAAGACGCATCTACCCACCCAAGGATAATTACTAACTGCACCACACCGGTCCTTCCTACTCAAAGATTGATCCCACCCAAGGACTTAAAGAGAGATATAACTAGTAGTTTCATGTACCCCTAGCTGACCACATAGGTGCCGTCTGCCCCTATCTCCACTAGGTGTACCCCACTACTCCCCAAGCGATCGGCTCCCTACAGTAGATACCCGTGCTGGTCCCACAGTGGGGTGTATCACTCCCCTAAAGTGGCCACCTGATAATATCAACGGTGCACGGCTTTATATCTACACGATGCAACAACGGCTTATCTACCAGCCCGGGCCCACACACGCATATGAAAACCGTTGGACTTGCGTTGCCACCGCTAACCCGTTTTGGCCTCTTATAATCAAGCCCAATATGCGTGTCCCGTCACTCGACATGGGTCGAGCCCACAAAGATACGTTTGGGATATTGGTTGAAATGGGCCCCCACAAGCTACCCACCTAAGCTTGTCACTTATCTAGTGAATCCCACTTAACCCTTTAATCATGTTTAATTACATGTTTCACTTGGTTAAGTATTCTAATCGTATTTTCTATTGCCACCCAAGGCAACCCACTAGATTCCACATGCCACCCAAGGCAACCACTAAATTTCCACATGCCACCCAAGGCAACCACTAAATTTCCACATGCCACCCAAAGCACCCACTTAACCCCTCATGTCCCACTACATGCTAATATGGTTAAGTGTTTCTTAATTAATTAAGACCGTGATCTCCCATAAAGACCTCCCACATTAGACTGGCTGTTATGACCGCCTGGTTAAGCCGGTAGGGTCCGGGCAGTCTTACGTCATAACAGAGTCTAACCTCGTGTCTTTACTTTAATCACGTATTTAATTTATGGCTAAGACCTCTCACATTGGGCTGACATTTGTAGCAACTGGTTAAGCCGGTTGGGTCCGGGCAGTTTTACACTACAAATGAGTCCAACCTCGTGTCTTAGTCGATTAATTACACCTAATTAATCACCCCCATATTAATTATCCCTAATTAATATCAAGTTTTTCATAACATGGGTAGACCTAACTCAATAGGTAAATTCCCATGGGGTAGACCTAACTCAATAGGTAAATTCCCAGTTATGTTAATTTATTTTTATGGTATGCTTAATCATACACAATCATACTTTTTATTAACATATTCATTACCCCATCGTTCCCCACGTAAATCGTTCTCATTTCACGACATAATAAAGGGAAAGATCCATCACAAATATCATGGGTTTAGCATATAACTTTGTCATGGGTTAAAAGGATGTCAACTTGCATATATGAGCATATATTAACCCAACTACATTTAACCCAAACTTGCATATTATCATACACATATCATGCATAACATGTTAAACATGCATTTAAGCATACACATAACTTGCATAAGCATTCACATACTTGCATAAGCATTCACATACTTGCATAAGCATTCACATACTTGCATAAGCATTCACATACTTGCATAAGCATGCATAACTTGCATATCATGTTAAACTTGCATTTAAGCATATACATATCTTGCATAGGCATTCATATACTTGCATAAGCATGCATAACTTGCATATCATGTTAAACTTGCATTTAAGCATATACATAACTTGCATATGAACTTGCATAACAACCTACACATAACTTACATAACATCATACACATAACTTGCATGTGAACTTGCATAACTCACTTTGTTAAACATGCATAAATCCACGTATTAAATATGCATAAACCCACTTGTTAAACATGCATAAACCAACTTGTTAAGCATGCATAAACCAACTTATCAAACATGCATAAACCCACTTATTAATTATGCATAAACATAGGAAAACATAGAGTAGCATATCATTATAAATGATTCAAACTCACTAATCCGCATTTAAGACCATAAGTCTCATTACACCCAATCTACTTACTTTAACAATTGATGTTAAAGTGATAGAAACTCACCAAAACCAAGATTAGCAAACTTATGAAGTAGAACTAGTTGCTAAATATGAAGAAAGATGATGCTTAGAGGTTGATTAGAGAGTGATTAGCTTGCAACTTCCTTCATAAATTAGTGGAGGCTCCTTCTAGGATTTAATTTGGCGGCATGAGGCCATCATTCCTATTTTTAGTATCGATTAGGGTAGGTTTAGGGTGTATTTATAGATTAGGTGAGTGTTTTAGGCCCTTAGATTAACCCTAGATTAGATTAGGTCCGTTAGATTTAGGAAATCTCTAGAACCTAACCCAGCCCTAGCCAGAAAACCAAATCTGGTGCACCCATCTTTCTGGCTCGACACGCCGTGTCGACAGGCAAGTCGACAGGCAAGTCGACTCCCCCTGTCAACAGGCCTGTCGACAGCCCTGTCGACATGGTCAGGGCGGGAATTTTCCCGCCTGGCCCCGCTGGTTCTACTTTGAAATCTGAATTTGAATTTTTAAATCTGTTTTTAACTTTAAATTTTCTGCAAACTTCTTTGGGCCATAACCGGGCCATACGGACTCCGATTCTTGAAAACTCGGACTCTATTTCGCGTATTTTTCCGAGACGAACGCAATGACGCAGTCCGTTTCCCCCAATTCTCACGTCTGAGAGTATTTATTCTGTAATTAGTGAATTTTAGTATTAACTAAAATTCGGGGTGTTACATTCTCCCCTCCTTAAAGGATTTCGTCCCCAAAATCTCTAAGCCAAGGAGAATGCATATCCTACCATCCAAACAACCATCTTCTCAAACCATCAACCACGGGCATCCATTGTCCTTAAACAGTTTCTAATGATGTATGAGCATATGCAAAAAGTGTGTGTATATGTTCCCTATCTAATGTATGAACATATGCAAACCATGATAGTGCCATGCATCCATTATGTATGCGAGAGAACCCTATCGACACATACAATATCTACATGAGTGCACAATCATTCACCAAAATGCATCATCCATATGATAACACAATCATTATACATCCATAAATATAGCCTCCTACACACAATTTTTATGCAATATGCAATATGAAGTGACTGAGCCGATCTAGTGCCTAGTGTGTGTGTGTATGCATCCACGAGCAACCACTAGCAAATACTTGCATCCACTTGCATCCATCAACCATAACATGTCTCAAACACATGTTTCAACCATAGCTTTACCCTATCTAAAGGTCAATCAGTACTAACGAGAGGATATACTAAAGATAAGATAAGTACTAGACAACGATAGAGGAGAAAGTAAAGACGTACCCTCAAAAAGAAATGGGTACAATGAACGCATCTTCGCTTCCGTCTCCCAAGTTGCGTTGCTCTCATCTTCTCCCCATTGCACTTTGACTAGTTGAACCTCTCTGTTTCTCAACTTCCTAGTCTCTGACCCAAGGATGCGAGTAGGAGCTCGTCGAATAGTCGCATCACGCTCTACTTCCACTTCTTTAAGCAAGCTCGGCTCTACCACCTCTGCGGTCTCATGTAAGCACTTCCTCAGATGTGATACATGGAATACATCATGAACACCACTAAGTCTGTCAGGCAACTCCACTCTATATGCCATCAGTCCAATCCTTTCCTTAATAGGAAACGGCCCAACAAACCTCGGTGCTAACTTCCCAACGGATCCAAAGCGAACAACATTTCTCAACGGAGATACCTTGACAAAAACCATGTCCCCAACTTCAAACTCAAGATCCGTCCTCCTCTTATCCGCATAAGATTTTTGCCTATCCTGCGCTGCTTTCATCCTTCTTCGAATCAAGTCAATCTTCTCAGAAGTCTCCCTAATCATATCAGGCCCAAGCAAGATCTTATCCGTAGATTCCCACCAACATGTAGGTGATCGACAAGGCCTTCCATAGAGAGCTTCGAAAGGAGCCATACCAATACTGGACTGAAAGCTGTTATTATATGCGAACTCCACCAATGGAAGATGCTCTTCCCATGTACCTCCAAAATCTAAGATACAAAGCCTCAAAAGGTCTTCTAGAACACGATTCACCCTCTCAGTCTGGCCGTCCGTCTGAGGATGATATGCGGTGCTCAGACACAATTGAGTCCCCACTGCTTCTTGCAAACTTCTCCAGAACTCGCTAGTGAAGATAGGATCTCGATCACTCACTATGCTAGAGGGTACCCCATGCAATCGAACTATCTCTCGAAGATATACCGAGGCTAGCCATGGAGCGGTCCTCTTGCTCTTCACAGGTATGAAATGGGCGCTCTTAGTAAGTCTGTCTACCACCACCCAAATTCCTGTATTACCTTTCCTCGATCTGGGTAACCCGACAATAAAATCCATCGAGACGCTATCCCACTTCCATTGCGGAACTTCCAATGGGTGAAGTAACCCACCTGGTTTCTTTTGCTCCGCCTTCACTTGTTGGCACACCAAGCATCGAGCGACATACTCGGCCACATCTTTCTTCATACCGGCCCAGAAGAAAACCCTCTTCATGTCTTGGTACATCTTGTCCCCACCGGGATGAATAGTCATCCTAGAACGGTGTGCATCATCAAGAATAACCTTCCTCAAACCCTCGTCTTGCGGTACACAAAGTCTACCGTCTCTACGCAAGCACCCCCTATCGTCTAGGGTATACCTACTCAAATGGCTGGACGACTCCCCCTTATGAGCTTCTCCACCAACTCAACCAACTGTGGGTCATCTCTCTGTGCTTCACCAATCCGCCCCAAAAGAATAGGTCTAACTTCCAAGGAAGCTAGCAAACCGGGTACATAATCAACGGAAGGTCTGAAGTCAAACATCGAGATAAATTCCAAGCGTCGTTGTTCCACGAACAATGGACTCAAGGACAACCTCTTCCTGCTCAAGGCGTCCGCCACCACATTACCCTTGCCAGGGGTATATGCTATCTCGAAATCATAGGATGCTAAGAATTCCATCCACCTTTGCTGTCTCAGATTCAAATCCTTCTGAGAAAACAAGTACTTCAATGATTTGTGGTCAGTGAACAATTCGAATCTCTCACCAAGAAGATAATGGCGCCAAATCTTAAGCGCAAAAACAATAGCGGCCAACTCTAGATCGTGGGTAGGGTAATTCTTCTCATGTGCCCTCAACTGCCTTCCACCATAGGCTATTACCCTTCCCTCTTGCATTAAGACTGCGCCAAGTCCTGTCCCACAAGCATCGGTATAAACAACAAATGGCTTGCTCCCATCTGGCAACACTAAAACTGGAGCAGTGGTTAAAGCTCTCTTTAACCGTCGGAACGCATCATCACAATCTACGTTCCATGTGAAAACAAGATTCTTCTTCGTTAAGCAGGTTAATGAGGCTGATATCTTCGCGAAGTCTTTGATAAACTTCCTATAATAACCCGCCAACCCCAAGAAACTTCTCACTTCGGTAGCATTCCTCGGAACCTTCCAATCCTGAATTGATACTACCTTCGCGGGATCCACAGCTATCCCTTCCTTGGAGACCACGTGCCCCAAGAACCGCACCTCCTTCCTCCAGAAGTGACATTTAGAGAATTTAGCCTTAAGGCTATGTGCTCGAAGAGTCTTCAATACCTCCCCAAGATGTAGGGCATGCTCTTCTTCACTCTTAGAAAATACTAAGATATCATCCACAAAGACCACCACGAATTTATTAAGGAACTCCCTGAACACCCTACTCATCAAATCAACAAAGTATGCAGGGGCGTTCGTCAACCCAAATGGCATCACCAGCCACTCATAAAAACCATCTGGAGTCCTAAAGGCAGTCTTGTCTATGCTATCCTCAGCCACCCTCAACTGATGAAACCCCGTGGCTAAGTCCAACTGAGAAAATACTGAAGCGCCAACCAACTGATCGAAAAGATCATCAATCCTCGGCAATGGGTGTCTATTCTTCTTTGTGAGCTTGTTGAGTTCTCTATAGTCTACACAAAGTCTGAGGGCCCCATCCGCCTTCGTAGCATATACTACTGGAGCACCCCACTCCGATATACTTCGTCTTATGAACCCCTTCTCAAGCAACTCCCCTACTTGCTTATGGAGTTCCCTCCTCTCACGAGGAGCCATGTGGCGCACTGGTAAAGATACAGGTTTAGCATTATCCACCAGATATATTCGGAAGTCAATCTCCCGCTTCGGAGGTAAGCCCTTCACCTCCTCAAACACATCCGGATATTCCCGGACCACTTTAACAGATTGCAAACTCTCGACCGAAGCGTCAAGTGATTCAAGATAACTTAGCATAACAGAGTCCATGGGATTACAAGAAATATCGAGAGTGTTACCCAAGCGGGTCATGAGCCTAACAACTCTCCTTTCGCAATCAAGAACGGCACCATTACTGGATAACCAGTCCATGCCCAAAATCAACCCATAGCCCGTGAAGCCCAACACAAAAGCATCACATCTAAACTCAATGCTAAGTATAGAAATCTTCAAACCCAAACATATCATGGACAAATAAGTGGAGCCCCCAATTGGGTTTGAAACAACCAAGGGATCATCTACCAGACTGGTGTCTAAGTGCAGTGACTCAACTAACAATGATGAGATAAACGAATGCGATGCGCCTGAATCAAACAATGTACGGACAGGATGATCAAATAGAAAAACCAGACTTTCAACGGAAATAGTTCTACCTCTCTCCTGAATCGGTGGAACTGCGAGAGCCTGTACTTGCCCCCTAACCTGACCCGGTGCCATAAGAGCTTGCACCTATCCTCCTGAGGTAGACCCCGTCCTTTGCCCCTTCTTAGGGCAATCCTTCACTAAATGCCCTGCTTCGCCACATTGGAAGCAGCCAGTCTTCTTCTTCTTGCGACAATCCTTGCTTAGGTGGCCAGGTGTTCCACAATTGAAACACTTCTTCTTCTTGCCTTTGCCACCGTTGCCTTTCCCACCTTTGTTTTGTTGTTGTTGCTGAGGTCTCTTTTGATCTCCCTTCTTCTCGGGTGCCTTATTAGCATTGGGACCCTTCTCTTCTTCATGCATGAGTGCCATGTCAACTAGCTTCTCAAAGGTGGCCCCCATAGGGATATGAGTCATAGCTAACCCATGCATTGGTTCATTCAAGCCTTTCACGAACCTCAAAGCCTTCTTCTCCGGTGTATTCACCATGTCTAGGCCAAGCCTTGCCAATTGATTAAACTTGTTGACATATTCCTTCACCGAGAGATTTCCTTGCTTTAGAGTCAAGAATCTTTCCATATACAAGTTTTCCTCCGCCCTTGAGAGAAACTTTGCCACAAACCTTTGCCTAAAATCCGCCCAAGAGTCAACGGGGCGTTCTCCATTAGTGACCTCCCACCAGAATGAGGCCTCTCCTTTCATAAACCAAGCAGCCAACTTGACTTTCTTTCCTTCTTCCATCTCAAAGATATCTATCAATTCTTCCACCTCCTTAAGCCAATCTCTAGCCTCCACAAAAGTTTCAGATCCTTGAAAAGGTTTCCCTCCCATAGCTTTAAATTCCTTGCAAGTCTTAGCAAAAGTATCCGTGTGAGGAGGAGGGGGAGGAGGAAGATCGGGTGCTACGGTTGGTGGAGGAATATTTGCTGGACCCGCAGTGGTGGCCCTAGCCTCCATCAATCTCCTATACCATACTGGTACCGTCACACCCTCCGGGAAGTTAAGATCCTCAGCCATGCTGAAACGAAAAAGGAAAGACTCAAAACGGAGAATTCGAAGGATATAGATATGGCTATTGGGGATTATGTTTTTCTTTCAAACACTTTTCTCTTAAAAGACATGTCTTTGAAAATATTTCTTCCAAAAGTGTTTTTAGAAAAAAAAATAGTTTTCTAAAAATTTTATCTGTTCCGGTAACCTTTGCTCTGATACCACGTGTAACACCCCACGCCCGCTATGGTCACTCACTAAGGGAATGCCACAGCATCGGTGGAGTATTTTAGTGAATATAGAATAGAAAAATTACAACAAGACAGATATAAATAGTACTTGAAATTTAAAACATCATCTCATAACAGCGGAAATAAACATGTCTGGTTACATCAATAAGCCACAATAAAAGTCAAGTACAATATCCATCAATATAAAAAGTACATAATCCCACTCTCCCATACAATAGCCAGGACAAAAGAAAAGATAACTAGGTAACTGGAGCTTTACATCTACCCAAGCTCCTAAAGACTGGAACAGCAATCCGATCAAGCTCCACTACTGCTAGGATCCACCGTAGGACCTGAGGGTTGGGAAAAAGATAAAAACAACGGGGTCAGACATAAGTCTGAGCGAGTCCTATAACTTTAACAATACAAGCATTAAAGTAACCAGAGAAGACATAAACTTGACATACGGTAATGTCTGGGGATGAGTGGCTACACTACGCAGCTTGGTATACTTAGGATAAACTAAGATAACTGTAAAGACGCATCTACCCACCCAAGGATAATTACTAACTGCACCACACCAGTCATTCCTACTCAAAGATTGATCCCACCCAAGGACTTAAAGAGAGATATAACTAGTAGTTTCATGTACCCCTAGCTGACCACATAGGTGCCGTCTGCCCCTATCTCCACTAGGTGTACCCCACTACTCCCCAAGCGATTGGCTCCCTACCGTAGATACCCGTGCTGGTCCCACAGTGGGGTGTATCACTCCCCTAAAGTGGCCACCTGATAATATCAACGGTGCACGGCTTTATATCTACACGATGCAACAACGGCTTATCTACCAGCCCGGGCCCACACACGCATATGAAACCCGTTGGACTTGCGTTGCCACCGCTAACCCGTTTTGGCCTCTTATAATCAAGCCCAATATGCGTGTCCCGTCACTCGACATGGGTCGAGCCCACAAAGATACGTTTGGGATATTGGTTGAAATGGGCCCCCACAAGCTACCCACCTAAGCTTGTCACTTATATAGTGAATCCCACTTAACCCTTTAATCATGTTTAATTACATGTTTCACTTGGTTAAGTATTCTAATCGTATTTTCTATTGCCACCCAAGGCAACCCACTAGATTCCACATGCCACCCAAGGCAACCACTAAATTTCCACATGCCACCCAAGGCAACCACTAAATTTCCACATGCCACCCAAGGCACCCACTTAACCCCTCATGTCCCACTACATGCTAATATGGTTAAGTGTTTCTTAATTAATTAAGACCGTGATCTCCCATAAAGACCTCCCACATTAGACTGGCTGTTATGACCGCCTGGTTAAGCCGGTAGGGTCCGGGCAGTCTTACGTCATAACAGAGTCTAACCTCGTGTCTTTACTTTAATCACGTATTTAATTTATGGCTAAGACCTCTCACATTGGGCTGACATTTGTAGCAACTGGTTAAGCCGGTTGGGTCCGGGCAGTTTTACACTACAAATGAGTCCAACCTCGTGTCTTAGTCGATTAATTACACCTAATTAATCACCCCCATATTAATTATCCCTAATTAATATCAAGTTTTTCATAACATGGGTAGACCTAACTCAATAGGTAAATTCCCATGGGGTAGACCTAACTCAATAGGTAAATTCCCAGTTATGTTAATTTATTTTTATGGTATGCTTAATCATACCCAATCATACTTTTTATTAACATATTCATTACCCCATCGTTCCCCACGTAAATCATTCTCATTTCACGACATAATAAAGGGAAAGATCCATCACAAATATCATGGGTTTAGCATATAACTTTGTCATGGGTTAAAAGGATGTCAACTTGCATATATGAGCATATATTAACCCAACTACATTTAACCCAAACTTGCATATTATCATACACATATCTTGCATAACATGTTAAACATGCATTTAAGCATACACATAACTTGCATAAGCATTCACATACTTGCATAAGCATTCACATACTTGCATAAGCATTCACATACTTGCATAAGCATTCACATACTTGCATAAGCATGCATAACTTGCATATCATGTTAAACTTGCATTTAAGCATATACATATCTTGCATAGGCATTCATATACTTGCATAAGCATGCATAACTTGCATATCATGTTAAACTTGCATTTAAGCATATACATAACTTGCATATGAACTTGCATAACCACCTACACATAACTTACATAACATCATACACATAACTTGCATGTGAACTTGCATAACTCACTTTGTTAAACATGCATAAATCCACGTATTAAATATGCATAAACCCACTTGTTAAACATGCATAAACCAACTTGTTAAGCATGCATAAACCAACTTATCAAACATGCATAAACCCACTTATTAATTATGCATAAACATAGGAAAACATAGAGTAGCATATCATTATAAATGATTCAAACTCACTAATCCGCATTTAAGACCATAAGTCTCATTACGCCCAATCTACTTACTTTAACAATTGATGTTAAAGTGATAGAAACTCACCAAAACCAAGATTAGCAAACTTATGAAGTAGAACTAGTTGCTAAATATGAAGAAAGATGATGCTTAGAGGTTGATTAGAGAGTGATTAGCTTGCAACTTCCTTCATAAATTAGTGGAGGCTCCTTCTAGGATTTAATTTGGCGGCATGAGGCCATCATTCCTATTTTTAGTATGGATTAGGGTAGGTTTAGGGTGTATTTATAGATTAGGTGAGTGTTTTAGGCCCTTAGATTAACCCTAGATTAGATTAGGTCCGTTAGATTTAGGAAATCTCTAGAACCTAGCCCAGCCCTAGCCAGAAAACCAAATCTGGTGCACCCATCTTTCTGGCTCGACACGCCGTGTCGACAGGCAAGTCGACTCCCCCTGTCGACAGGCCTGTCGACATCCCTACCGACATGGTCAGGGCGGGAATTTTCCCGCCTGGCCCCGCTGGTTCTACTTTGAAATCTGAATTTGAATTTTTAAATCTGTTTTTAACTTTAAATTTTCTGCAAACTTCTTTGGGCCATAACCGGGCCATACGGACTCCGATTCTCGAAAACTCGGACTATATTTCGCGTATTTTTCCGAGACGAACGCAATGACGCAGCCCGTTTCCCCCAATTCTCACGTCTGAGAGTATTTATTCTGTAATTAGTGAATTTTAGTATTAACTAAAATTCGGGGTGTTACAAATTCAATTCTAAACCGAATTAAATATCACAGATGATCCAGTTCACACCATTTTGTGAATTCCGCTATTTCTGACTATTTCAGAAATTAAATATATATTATTATATTATATTATTTTAATTAAATATTCATTATTATTTAATTCTGGTCATTCTAAATAACCAAACCATTATTAAATAATTAAATAAATTATTTATATACCGTAAAAATACGGTTCGTTACACAATCCAATTCTAAATCCATGTTTACCATTTTCTTTCCCAACTAGTATTCATATTTAAACCCAATTCTCTTGATTTGGTTCAATTTCAACACTTCTTCGTTAAAACGATTCTTGAATCATTACTTAACTTGAAATTCGTAAATCCATTCATATAATAAATTCTTAAACCACTTTTAGCATTAGCTATGGTTCAAAATCCTTTTATATATTCACATGGTGAAATCCCTTTTGAGAAGTCATATATTAAAGTAAGTTTCGAAAATATTCATCAAGTCTTCGCAAATCCTTTACATTAAATCATTTTATTCAAAAATCGTCATATTATTATATTTATTATAAAATTATGAAGAATTCATTTAAATAAACTTAAAATTAAGTATTAAATCTTGCTAAAATCACTTAAAATTTTATTTTAATATAAATGGGATTTTTTACAAAAATTCCATTAACGTTTGAACAAAATTGCTTTAATTTTCCTTTATGCTAAGGAAGCTCCATCAAACATTTCTAATTATAAAAATCGATAAATATTTTAAAAATATTTATTTTATTAACCACAGTGTCTGTATAAAATTTTCTATCCTATGGTCAAGTGATACGAATATTTATCATTTCAATCCGTTCTTTAAGATATTTGAATCCCGGGTATGTATCAATTCAACCCGCATCCCAAATCGATTCGAATACAAAGGGGGTTCGGGTATGTATCATTTCAACCCGTAATGGTTACGAATCAAAATGGGGGTTCGGGTATGTATCATTTCAACCCGTAATGGTTACTAATCAAAAAGGGAACTTGCATAGTGGGAAAATAACATAGCATAGCAGTCATACATCCATAGGTGTCATGTGGAACAATTGTGTGTTCGAAAGGGGAACTTGCATAGTGGGAAAATAACATAGTATAGCAGTCATACATCCATATGTGTCATGTGAAACAATTGTGTGTTCGTCGGACATGCACAACCACAAAGCAATCAAAACTAGAGCAACCTAACATTTGATTCAACATCTCATATTTTTAATTCACTTAATAATCGGTTAGTCTGTGAGTGAGAAAAACTCACCTTTCGAGACTTGGAGAAGAATGCAAACTTTTATTGAAATCCGAGAACAAGATTTGATGACTAAACAACGTACATCTATATTTATATACACATATACATAGGTGTATATATGTACATAAATGTAGTATTGGAAGTGTATTATTCTCATTCCAATATGACCTCTGCCGAACATAACCCGCAACCCAACGATGTCCTCAATTGTAGTAAATCCGAATGGAAATCAAAATCGAGGTTTTACGTAACGACCCATATTTTTACAGTATTATAATAATTTATTTAATTATTTAAATGATGGTTTGGTAATTTAAGATGAGCATAATTAAATAATATTGAATATTTAATTAATATAAATAATAGAATAATATATTTAATTTCTTAAATAGTCGGAAATAGAGGAATTCGCAATATTGTGTGAATTGGATGCGACAACGTCGAGTATATAAATAATATGAAGGGGACGGACAACGTCGGATGCGAGGTTTCCATGGAGGTGCGGATCTCCAATTGCGCGAGGATGGTCAGTCGAGGATGGCAAAGAATGATTTGGTGGTTGAGGTACGGAGGTGAGCTCCGATTTGGGAAAGAGGAACTTCCCTTTTTTTCGTTCGATCCGAAAATACGAGACGGATGGGGGAAAGCTTTTTGAGGAAAAAGGCTTGCACGATTTGGGTTAACCACTAGAGGAAGTTTTGGGTAAAACAAAACTTCAGAGTTCACTCTCCCTTTTTTCTTTTCTTTTTCTTCTGAATTGAGGATGCTCAAACTTTACAAGAGAAAGGATGAGTGAGAGGAAAGCAGATGCTCACACGAGGACGAAAGGGACGGGTTTTTATTTCTGCAATTCGAATTATTTTATTAGAGCGTGGCGTTGGGTTCCTGTTCATGAACCGTGTCCAAATATTTCCTACTAACATGAGAGATATTTGTAAATCTGGTATAGTGTCTTTAAATATTTGGTTACTGACAAGGAGGATTATTGTCGCTGCCATACTTTAAGGGAGAGTAAAATATCAGATCTAAAAGCAACGTGAATGACCAATTCAAAATAGAATGGACCTTTGTTAAGTGTTAATTTAGCTGAACATTTCCTACTATTACTACATGGTCCTAATTTGCTTTCACACTCTTAATTTTCTTCCATGTTTGATTAACGCGGTTAAAGAAATAAAATTTAACTCCTTCTCTTTTATTGATTATTATTTTTTATTCATTCATTCCATAATAAATAGACCATGCAGTGAACGCGCAAATGAATGTTAATCCGTTTTTCGCTTATTCCAACATTGTGCGTGATGATTTTTCTCTGTTAAACCTTATAACAAGAAATTTTGAACTTATCCACAATTAAATTTTAGAATAAATAAATTTTGTTTCCAATATTAAAGTCATTTATTCATTTTATTTCTCCTTTTAAAGTTTTAAAATCATTAATACATCATTTTATTCTTTTGAAATTTCGGGTTCGTTACAATAATACTCAAAATAATTGAATTCAAGTTATTTATATATTCCAGATTAACGTTTAAAAACCCATTTTTAGATGTTCAATAAAACAGTTAAAAATATGGGTTGTTACAATTAATTTCAACAATTATGTTTTATAAGCACTTTAATTAAACTATTATATATTAAATTTAACTATTATATTTATATTATAGTCTTAAATAAAGGTCCATTTCCAGTGAATCGTTAACGTTCATAGTGTTTGAATATAAAGATTTCATTTGGATAATTTATAATATGAAAATCTAAAATCAAAGTTTGAGTTTTGATAACAAACTATCGTGTAGTACATGAATTTGAATCAATACTTGAGTTTAACATTAAAGTGATCTAAAATGATAACCAATTTAGTACATAAAAAACAATGTCTATTTTAACTTGAGCATTCCATTTATTGAGTTACATGTACATTTCACTTGAGTTAATTTAATTGCATAAGAATGTTTGTCTCGACTCTAGTGTTTTGTTTTACTTTTTGCTCGGATGAGACCTAATGTTTCAGTATATCGAAGACATTAGTTGCTTAAATACATAAATATTGTTTGAAGATCATATATAGTACTATTTTATTTCCACTGCATTATTGGTTTGTCATGATATTATGACTTTGGTACTTTTGTAATCGAAATCAAATGTATATTAAATAGTAGTTTCAAGAAATATTTACGCTATTATATTTTCGTTCCGCTGTGAGATTTCCTTTATTGTTTTGTTCCTTTGCTTCTTATTTTCTCTTCTTGTATTAAGCGCAGTTAATAATTCATCATATTTTAATGATTTGAAATAGACGTGTTTGGTTTATAGTTGACTTCAATCATCCTAAAAAAGTATGTTGTTAAAAAAATTTAAGGTTCGTACATCCTAAAGCCTTTTCCTTTCTTTGTTTGAGTGTCTATGCCAAGTTTCAAATCATTCTAGATTTTCCTTGATTCTCTAATTTCTTTGGATTTCTTTTAGGTGAAACCCGATTGACATACACACACAATAGCTACAAAAAAATATTTTTTATAATGTCTTTTGTGCAACTTTGATTGTGCTTATTGTGCCTTCTATTTTATACAATTTTTTTTTAAATAACTTCCTTTATATTATATAAAGTGATAAATCTAATTCAAATAAATTTTATAAAATTATGTGATACCCAAAATATTATTTATCTATATTTCTTTATTTATGCTGCTAATAACCAAATATAATATAATCATTATTTTGCGCTTTGTTGATTTTGAATTTGGATTTATAATTTAAAATTCCGATGAATTTCTTTTGTGCTTTTTCATTTGTTAATTTAATGGCTTGATTTTGCCATATAAAAACATACACTTAATTTTTTAATTTGATTTATGTTTTTTGAATATATTTTTAAAGAAAGATTACATTTCCAAATTGTTAGAACTTCTTGAAGATCATTTTTGCAAAAAAATCAAAGAGATATACCAGTTCATTTGAGAGAAATTCAACTTAGAAACATGAATATACAAATTTTAAACGATTTTACTTGTCATAGATACTTTTTTCCTATTAGCCATATTTTTTTACATTTCTAAAATGATAATTAGTTCTCTATTTAACTTTTAAATATTTTTATAATGCAGATCACAAAATACATTGACTTCATTTTTGTTGTTTTTGCGAAACAAACAAATCTACACAATGTTATCCCTAAATTATATAATTACCCAAACAAATTAAAAAGGAAATGAAAGTTTGGATGTCCATCTTAACACTTAAAATTCCACAACTAAGAGCGTATGACATTAATTTTGGGATTTATTTACAAGATACGTTATTAGGGTATACAATACATTTGAGTCGCTGAAAGAATGTAACGCACCAAAAATTAATACACTATAATCATACTGTAAAGATAATAAATTAGGAAATACTTAATTAAATATTCATAATTAAGTAAAATCAGATTTACTGTTGCGTACATCTTGAAATTCTAGTTCAAATAGACCCCAAGTTTGCATAAGTTAGGTAACATATGAAGAAGTTATGAGCACTAGAAGTTTGTATACATATAAGGGGGTTATATACAAGTATATTCAAAATAATTCAAACCACAAAAACAATGCACGAGAAAGACCATTAGAGGACGACCTACAATGGGCCTGGGTCGACCCAAGTCAAGTGGAGTCGAACTATGGATCGACCCAAGGGGTTGGTGGGTCGACCCACCCAGATCCGGGGAATATTCTGAATTCTGTATTTTGATAGTTTTGTGGTTAGTTCATCATTGACTCAGCGCTACGTGTATGACTTAGATTGAAAACCTAGAGTCTAATGGTTAAAGGTTAGCTCTATTAATTTATATAAAGGGGTTATCTCTCCCATTTTATCTACACATAATTCTTCACCTTCTCTCTACCTAAATTACATATTTAGAACTAAATAATAAGATTGGGAGACTCTGCTGGAATCTAGATTCACAAAGAAGATTCAAGATCTATAACCAACCTTCAACCCTGCAATCAACAAAAAAGATAGAAGTGAACTTTTCTACAAGGCATGTAGATATATATAAAAAGAGATCTAATATCTTCTTCAGCAAGACCCAATGTGAGTTCCCTATTATATTAATTTCTATACATGTTCTTTCACTATTATTTACTAATGTCATTATTATAAGTGAAATATGTGCCTTTACTATCAGATGATTAATTAATTATGTGTATCTATCTTCCTTTTCCCGATTTCTACAGTTTAATTTATTTCCAGTCTTGCCTATATGCCTGTACAGTTTGATTTGATTCTATTCCCCTTCCTTTATTTTTTCCTTTTTTTACACAAAGCCTGGACCTTTGAAAGCCTAGACCATGTCCGATTAAAACTTGCATATAGTAAAATTGGGATAATAAGAAATGACACGAAAAGGGGAATTTGGTCATATTGTTAAATTGAGGATTGTTAGTCTATAATTTGGGAAAAGGGATAATATGCATATACTTGAACTTGTTGTGGCTTAGGAATGTAATAAAAGGGGGAATATGCATATACTTGTACTTGCTGTAAATTGGGAATGTAATAAAAGGGATAATATGCTTAAACTTGTACATGCTGTAATTTGGGAACATTATTGAATGGAATAATATGCATAAGTATAAACATGTTAGATTTGACTTAATACAGGGCATTAAGTAAAAGGATATTTTAAAATTATGTTAGTACCAGATGTAGCATAGTAAACTGAATCACTATAGTAATTATATACATCTGGGCAGGTGTTTTAGGGAAGTGTTGTACACACATAATAATATGTAATATTACAACCATGCTTATTAGTAAACCTAAACCTAATAGGTTAAACTTGATTATTAATAAGCCAAGAGGTCCCTCATTCTGCTGTTGTATCGAGTTTTTAGGGACTCTTAAATCCTAGTAAATTGGGGGTACAAGCTTAGGTGGTTTAGCTTGTGTCAATCTTGCTATGTGGAACCGATATTTGTCAGTATCCATGTTGGTATTTTGTCGGAGGACCTCGCACTAGGTAGGGGACAGGGCACGCTTTACTGAACTGGACAGTAAGAGTTTTAGATAGGGAAGGTGGGTCGGGCGCGTTCTGGCGAAGTCATGAGCATGCATTGGTCTGATTAGGGAAACTAAGCTGTTGTAACACTAGTAAATAGGTTTTTGTTATATAAGTCGCTGGGTTAGAGAGTGATACACCCTACTATCGGGACCGATATAAGGTATTTACATATTAAGGAGACGATCGCATGGGTAGTATTTAGGGTACACCTAATCCTGCTGTTATGTAATTAGGGTAACACCTAATCCTGTTATGTAATTAGGGCTTACCTAATCCTATTGTTTATGTTAAGTAATTAGGTTAACACCTAATTCTGTTACACTAGTATTGGCACAAACACAACCGGTTTTTAGGATATAATTGAGAAGCATTACTTGATTGTTGTTTATTCCTTTTTATCCTACTGTTTTGTTTATCATGTTTACATGTTGCCTTATACGATGATGTGCTTTCTCATCCATTCTTGTTTATCTATCTTGATATCTCTATTTTATGCATATTTGAAAATCACTGGAACTCGCCAGACTTTATGTCTGACCCTTTTTTCGCTTCTTTCTTCATTTCCCCCTCCCAGGTCGTCAGAGTTTTAGCACTCCTTGGTGATTAGGACTTTCTCTAACAACTTGGATCTGGACTTTTTGAGATGTACCTCTTTGATTTACTTTCTACTATGTTATGGCTTGCTATGATGGATATGGTTTTATATTATTGCGCTTTGTTATTTTGCATTATGAGATAGATTTAAGATACTTGGTTTTGATTTAAATGGTTTGATGATGTAACCTGTTTGAAGACTATGTTTTATTTTCAACAATAAAGTTGAAATTTTCGCGGCTGACTTTATATCTGTCTTGTGAATTTCTGTATTGTTTACCTATTGCGCTTCACGAAACTTAATGCATTCTTTTATGAGTGACATTAATGGACGTGGGATGTCACATTTGATGTCAGAGCTGAAGGTTACAAGATCGGAGAAATTTATGAAAAAATGCTTTCAAAAGCAAAGTATTTTCAAATAAAAACCTGTTTCTGAAAAACATATCCCCTCAAGCCATATTTAATATTCACTCGACCTCTTATTGAATCTTTTGTTCCTTGTCTTTTCAACATGTTTGGGGCACCTAATCTTCCTGAGGGCATTCCACTACCGACATGGTTTCATAGGTATCTTGAGGCAACGGCACCTGCCGGAGGTCAAGGAGATGTCCCACCCCCAGCTGCAATCGCGTTAGCTCCACCTCCACGAGTATATAACTTTTTTATGCTATGTAAATACTTTTGCACTATGGGAGTAAAACTGTTCCGTGCTTCCGAGAGCTTGGTTGAGGCATGAAATTGGATAAGAGAAATGGAGAACATATTTGGTCTTTTTAAGCTAGATGATAGGAGGGAGATACAGTTAGCCTTATGGCAACTGAAGGACAAAGCTTCCTATCGGTAGGAAGTAACACAGGTAGACAACTAGTAGCTACTTGGGATGATTTCAGATAGAGGTTTGAGATGAAATTTCTATCTTAGGAGGAAGAAGGATTATAGTTGGAGAGATTCTTGGCTTTGAAATAAGGGGACACGTCTATTAAGGATTATGTTAATAAGTTTAATCAGCTTGCGAGATTTAGTCTGGACTTGGTGAATACTCCCCATAAGAAGGCTCTTAGGTTTAAGAGAGGGTTGAATCAACCTCTCCATGGACTTGCATTATCTCATATACCGATATGGGCAACATTTGAGAGGTTGGTTGACATGGCTCTAATGCACGAAGATGGAAAGGATGAGAAGAAAGATAGTAAGGCTGAGGGGACATAGACTAAGGGTGAGAAAAAGAAATGGTGGCCCAAGAAGGGAGCACAAAAGAAAGGAGGGAATCCTGATAAGGCTCAGATCAAGAAAGATTTCAAGTGTCATGGTTGCGAAGCTATATGCCATTTTGTGAAAGACTGCAAAAAGACAAAGAAAGTCTGCTTTAATTGTGGTCAAATAGGACACTTCACTAAGTAGTGCCCTAGCAAGCAAGGACAATGGGTAGGAACTTCAAGACAAGTACATGCTCTTGAGGCTAGTGGACCTGATTGAGGTAGGAAAGTCATTGTTAAAGGTTTGATCTCCCTTTTTGACTATCCTGTTAGAGCCCGTTTTGATTTAGGCACTTCACATTCATTTATATCCAGTTCATTAATAGATAGTCTGCACCTTAACACTAGTATAGTCTCTGATCCTATAGTGGCCTCAAATCCCCTTGGAAGTATGGCTTATTTATCCATTATATGAAGGGGTTTAAGGATTTCTATCTTGGGCGTCGAGTTTGAATGTGACACATACATGCTGGGCTATATGGGCTATGGTTTGATTCTAGGAATGAATTGGCTAGCCATGTATGGTGCCATTCTTTATTGTGAAAAGAGATTAATTAGACTTATTACTTGTCATGGTAGGACTCTCAAAATTTCCTATGACCCACGGGTGTCGGTGATACTCAGTTTCACAGATTAGATCAATACTTCTATTGATGGTTTATACCCATAGTCAGAGATTATCCGGACATGTTTGATGAGGTTAAGGGGTTACCTCTAAGGCGTGAGATAGACTTCTAGATTTACAATGTAAAAAATGTGAAGCCAGTTGCTCTGCCAGATGCGCCACATGGCTCCTAGAGAGAGGAACGAGCTCAGCAAGCAGGTAGGGGAGCTATTCGAGAATGAATTTATTAGTCAAATCATATCAGAGTGGGGAACTTCAGTTGTCTTTGCAACTAAGGATAACGACTCACTTTGTTTGTACATGAAATATAGGGAGATGAATAAGCTCACCAAGAAGAATAGGCACTCACTTCGAAGGATTGATGACCTGTTTGATCAACTAGTAGGCACATCAGTTTTCTCGCAAATGGATTTGGCCATGGGATTTCATCCACTAATGGTGGCAGAGGCAGTATTGATAAGACTGCATTCAGAACTCCAAATAGTTTCTTTGAGTGCCTGATTATGCCTTTATGGCTAACTAATGCACTCGCATATTTCACAAACTTAATGAATAGGGTGTTTTCTGAACAAGTTTGTGGTGGTCTTTGTGGATGATATTCTAATCTTCTCAAAGAATGAGGAGGAGCATGACCTACACTTATGAGGGGTTCTACGCACTCTAAGATCGCATCAGCTCAAAGAAAAATTTTCTTAGTGTCATTTTTGGAGAAAGGAAGTAAGGTTCCTATGGCATGTGGTCTCCAAGGATGGGACAGCAGTGGACCCCACTAAAGTCGTTGCAGTCCAGGATTGGAGGGCTCCAAAGAATGCGACGGAGGAGAGAAGTTTTCTATGGTTGGCGGGCTATTATAGAAAATTTATCAAGGACTTTGCAAGGATATCATCCCCACTCACCTGATTGATGAAGAAGAACTTGGCCTTTTCATGAAACATGGATTGTGAGGATGCCTTTCAGAGATTGAAAAGGGCTCTAACAACAGCCCCAGTTCTGACTCTTCCCGATGGAAGAATGATGTTCATGGTCTATACAGATACTTGTGGCACAGGGATTAGTGGCATTCTGATGCAAGAGCGAAGGATAGTTTGCTATGGTAGTAGACAGTTGAGAGTTCATGAGAAAAGCTACTCTTCCCATGATCTAGAGTTGGGTACTATAGTGTTTGCATTATAATCTTTGCGATGTTATCTTCTGGAGCGAGATTTGAGCTATATACGGATCATAAGTTGCTCAAATATTTGTTCTCGTTGAATGATCTCAACTTAAGGCAACAATGGTGGATGTAGTTCCTAGCATCGTACGACTTTGAGATAGCTTATGGCCCGAGCAAGGGTAAAGTAATGGCTAACACGTTGAGCAGACAGAGGATGACTTTGAGTCCTCTATTCATAGAAAGGCGGAGCTTGGAGTTAATGTCGACCTTACATTATAAGCCATCTACAGATTTCACATTGGGATTGTTAGCATCATTGGAGGCGTGACCTATTCTATTGGAGCTTATTGGATCAATGCAACGAGAGGACCCGCAGATATTAGATATCTTGGATAGGCTTGGTAGAGGAGAGACTTCTAATCACCTATCTAGATATACTATGGACGAGAAGGGGTGGCTAAGATGAGATGGAAGGCTATGTCCCTATAATTGGGGAATTGCTAAAGGCAGTGCTTGAGGAAACTCGTCATTCTCGGATGACTATCCATCCGGGGGGCGACAAGATGTATCAAGACATGAAGAGTCTTTTCTTTTAGACGGGTATGAAGAAGGATGTGGTGAAATTTTTAGCATGATGTTTGACTTGCCAGCGAGTAAAGGATGAATAAAAAAACCTAGCAGATTGTTTCAACCCTTGGGTGTCCCACAATGGAAGTAGGAGAGCGTCTCTATGGATTTCATCGATGGATTGCCCCGATCAAGGAAGGGTAATACAAGCGTTTGGGTGATAGTGGATAGACTTACGAAGAGCGCTCACTTTATTCCAGTTGGAAGTAAGAGAACAACGGCTTGGCTAGCATCGATTTATCATCGAGAGATAGTCCAACTACATAAGGTAGCTTCCAATATAGTAAGCGACTGTGACCCCATCTTCACTAGTGAGTTCTGAAAGAGCTTACAGGAGGAATTAGATACACAACAACGTTTGAGCATAGCATACCACCTTTAAACCGATGGTCAGATTGAGAGGGTGAATAGAGTTCTCAAGGATCTTCTAAGACTGTGTATCCTAGATTTCGAAGGGACTTAGGAGAAGCATCCCCCATTAATTGAGTTCGCTTATAACAACAGTTACCAATCGAGCTTAGGCGTGGCACCCTTCAAAGCGTTATATGGACGACCTTGCAGATCGTCGACTTGTTGGCGGGAGTCTACGAACAGACTTATGCTTGGACCTGAGATGATTCGAGATACTTTCGAGAAGATTGATCTTATCCACCAAAGAATGAAAGCAGCTCAGGACAGACAAAAGTCATATGCTGATAGAAGGAGGACCGATTTTGAATTCAAAGTAGGAGATATAGTCCTCATTAAAGTATCACCACCAAGGAATGTAGTTCGCTTTGGTTAGGTGAAGTTGGCAACAAGATTCATAGGGCCATTCCCTATAGTGGATATGATAGGCCAGATGGTCTATAGGATCAGACTACCAAACATACTAGCAGGCGTACACGATGTGTTTCATGTTTCCCATTTGAGGAAATGTCTACATGATGCGGTAGAGATAGTAGGGCCGAGTACACTCGAAGACGTGGAAGTTGAGAAGGAACATGGGTAAGAAGAGTTCCTACTCATATTATTGGATGTTAGGTTAAGAAGCTACGCAACAAAGAAATCAGATTGGCAAAGGTACAGCGGGGAAAGGACCGCAAAGATGCGATGTGGGAACCTGAGGATAGGACTCACGCCTCTTAACTTTTTCTTTTTGAGAGTACGTTCTTAATTTCTTTTTGATCTTTTAAATTCGCATTTGCTTCTATCATTCAAGTATGTTTATCCTATTGTTCGAACCTTCGATCCTTAGGTAGAATCCAATGGTTAGAAACATGTGTTTGAGACAAGTTGTGATTGATGGTTGCAAGTGGATGCAAGTGTTTTCTCTTGGATGCATATACACACTAGGCACTAGATCATCTCAAGCACTTACATATTGCATATGGATGTGTTTGCATTTTAATTTTCTATGGATGGAAGTGGGTGAACGATGTTGCATTTTTGTGAATGATTGTGCACACATGTACAATTTATATATGTTATACTAGGATTATTTACATACATGTTGGATGCATGACACAAATATATATTGCAATAAGGAGGTCAACTGAATTTGTCGACCGCCTGATTTTTGTATTAGTATAGGTACGTATACACACAACACATTTGCATATGTTCATACATGCATTAGAAATTCTTTAGGACAATACCAGTGGATGATGGATGTGTAGATGGTTATGGGTGGTTGTTAGGATAATAACATTCTTCTTAACTTGGAGATTTCGAGGACGAAATTCTTTAAGTAGCGGAGAATGAAACACCCCAAAAATTAATACACTACAACCATATTGTAAAGGCAATAAACTGGGAAATACATGATAAAATATCCATAATTAAGTAAAACTAACTTCACTATTGCGTTTGTCTCGGAATTCTAGTTCAGATAGACCCCTAGTTTGCTAAATTAGATAATGTATGAAGAAGTTATGTGCATTTGAAGTTTGTATACATATTAGGGGATTATATACAAATATATTCGAATTAATTCAAACCAAAAAAACAATGCGCGCAGAAAGACTGTTAGGGGATGACCCACAATAGGCCCGGGTCGACCTACGGGTCGATCCAAGTTAAGTAGAGTCAACCTATAGGTCGACCCAGCGGGATGATGGGTCCACCCACCCAGACCCGGGGGGATTCTGAATTATGTATATTGACAGTTTTTGTGGCTAGGTTCATTGTTGACTCAGCGATATGTGTATGGCTTAGATTGAAAACCTAGAATCTAACGGTTAAAGGTTGGCTCTGTTAATCTATATAAAGGGCTCTTTCTCCCATTTTATCTACACACAATTCTTCACCTTCTCTCTGCCTCCATTACATATTCTAAACTAAATAATAAGACTGGGAGACTCTGTTAAAATCTAGATTAAGAAAGAAGATTCAAGATCTGCAACCAACATTCAACCCTGCAATCAAAAAAAAGATATAAGTGGACTTTTCTACAATGGCATATAGATATATATAAAACGAGATCTAATCACTTCTTCAACAAGACCCGTTGTGAGTTCCCTATTATTTTTAGATATGATACCTAGAACTATATCATGACAGTAAATAAAATTGGGTTTAGAACATACAGTGTTTATAAGATAATTTCTATACCTGTTCTTTAACTATTATTCACCAATGCCGTTGTTAAAAGTAAATATATGCCTTTACTGTTAGATGATTAATTAATCATGTGTATCTATCTTTCTTTTCCCTATTTCAACTGTTTTATTTTATTTCCAGTCTTGACTATATGCCTATACAGTTTGATTTGATTCTATTCTCCTTCCTTTATTTTTTTCCTTTTGTTTACACTAAGCCTGGACCTTTGAAAGCCTAGATCATGTCCGATTAAAGCTTGCATATAGTAATATTGGGATAATAAGAAATGGAACGAAAAAGGGGAATTTGGGCATATTGTCAAATTGAGGATTGTTAGTCTATAATTTGGGAAAAAGGATAATATGCATATACATGAACTTGTTGTAACTTGGGAATGTAATAAAAAGGGTAATATGCATATACTTGTACTTGCTGTAAATTGAGAATGTAATAAAAATGGATAATATGCTTAAATTCCCATGTGCTATAGTTTGGGAACATAATTGAATGGAATAGTATGCATACGTATAAACATGTTAGATTTGACTTAATACAGGCATTACGTAAAAGGACATGTTAAAATTATGTAAGTACCAGACGTAGGCTAGTAAATTAAATCGTGATTGTAATTATACACATTTGGTCAGGTGTTTTAGGGAAGGGTTGTACACACATAATAACATGTAATATTACAACCATGCTGATTAGTAATCCTAAACCTATTAGGTTAAACTTGATTATCAATAAGCCAAGAGGTCCCTTGTTCTGTTATTGTATCGTTTTTGGGGACTCTTAAATCCTAGTAACTTGGGGGCACAAGCTTAGGGGGTTTGTATTGTGTTAATCTGGTTGTGTAGAACCCATATTAGTTGATATCCTTGTTGGTATTTTGTTAGAGGGCCTCGCACTAGGTTAGAGACAGCGCACGCTTTACTGAACTGGACAGTAAGAGGTTCAAATGGGGAAGTTGGGTACAGGCGCATTCCGACGGAGTCATGAGCATTATGTGTAACGACCGGTATTTTTAGAGTATTTTTATTTAATTATTTAATTTAAATATTGATTTCTATTTTATTTTAGATCATTTAAAACTCATTCCGTTTGAATTTGTTTGAAATGACTACTTTGATTTTTAATTTAAAACTAAGTTTATTTTTGATTTTATATAACAAATAAATTTGATTTCGACTTGAATATAATTTAATAATGCAAATAGATATTTTTCTATTTCTGTTCTTATTCATTTAATTATTTTTATCGAGTATTCATTTGAATTTGAATTTAGTTCTTAGGATTTTATTTTAAATATTTAACTCATTATTTTTATTTGATTTACTAATATTATATAATTTGTTATCGATATTTATCGAATTTTATTTTTTACCTAATTCAAAATATTTCTCACTAAATATCGTCCACTTTTATATTGTTTTAAAACCGTTAATTTTTATTCACAAACGTCCGTTTGTTTTCTATATTTTGAACGTTCGTTATATATTATTCAAAACTATTCATTTTATATATATTTTAAAAACCATCTGTTACATATTTACGAAACTATTAGTTTTTTTTATATTCAAAAACCGTTCGTCCTGTTTGTTCATTAACTTTAATTTCATTTCTTAGTATTAAAAACCCTTTCTGTCCCCAAAAGGACAGTTCAGAACTTTGAATCAACGCATCATTTGGACCCTTGTTCTTCCCAAAAATATAAAGTGAAATAAATACATGTCTAGAGAAGTGTTAAATACGGCAGCTCCTATTCCCACGTATAGAGTCCGCTCCTTCTATTTTTACCACAAATCGCAAGTTCTTTCTTTTTTTCCCCATTGTCTTCGCTCATCCCATTCTTCCCCATCAGCTTGCCATTACTTCTTCTTCCATTTAGTCCCTGCTCTCCCAACCGCACCACCAAGCCGCCTCACCACCTGCATCGCGCACCACCCCATCAGCTAGCCGACCCCACTCCGTGTTTCCGCTCAGGCCAACTATCAAGCTGACCTCCGGTGCTCCACCCTCTAACTGTAGAACTCCTCCGACCAAGTTCACTTCTTCCTTCTTTGCCTGCAAGACTCCAAACGTCAGCACCCTCTCCGCGCCTAGCATCCAAGCTGACCCGAAGCAGCGGCCATACCTTCCCTCTAGACTCACATCTCCTTCAGCTTCCTGCCCATCACATCCCCTCCTCCATGAGCCGTTGATCCACGTCCAGTCGAGCCCAACAGCCGCGAGCCTCCCCACCAGCTCACACACGCCGAGCCGAGCAGAGCCCATCTCAAAGCCTACTGATCCGCCGTAGCCAAGCCCACGCAGCCTCCGACCTCTTCCATGTTGTTGTCTCATGCCTAGCCCAAGCCCGTCCTCGTCCCTTCTCCACCTCGAGTCAACTCTGCTCCGACCGATTTCGTTGCATGACGTATGTGTGGATTTTATGCGTGAGTGGATATGAATGTGTTGTTGTGTGTGTTTGTATGTGTGGAGTTATGTGTTTGTGTGTGCATGACATTCGAATATGTGTGTGTGTAAGTGTCGTGTGTGTGTTATGAGTAGTGTCCGGGTTAGTGGCATGCGTTTGTGTGTATATGTATGTTGATTATGTGTGTGAGTTCTTTGCAATTTATTTAAATATATAAATGTTTATTTTGGTAAGCATTAAAATTTTAAAATGTTTATATAAATATATAATTATATGACTGACTTCGATGAGCATTAAATTTTAAAAATATATATGTTAATATTTAGTTAAATTCAAAATTTAAATTCGAAGTTTAAAGATGTAAATTTATAAAACGATGAATTTATATTAAGTTATGAATTCGAATTGATACGAACTTTTAGTAGAGATGAATTTGAATTGGAATTAAAATATAAACTTATATAAGAAATAAACATGAATATTTTAAATTGATGTTAATTTGAATCATATTTATATAATATGAATTTGATTTCTATAGCGACTAAAAATGTGAATTTGAATATATATAAACTTTATATAGAATTGATTTTATAAATCGTTTGGTTTTGAATCGGGAAATTTGTTGAATTGATTTATAAGAATGGTTTTAAATCCTATAAATTGTTTGAATTGAATATATGCTTCGAGTCAAATCTTAAGTAATGAATTTGAATGGTTCGATTTGAATTAATATATTATATGATTTGGTTTAAATTGAAACATAAGATTTCGATTTGAATTATATAAACTGGATTTGAACCTAAGTGATCGGATTTTTCGAATTGACTTAATTGAATCCATATAAAGGAAAATTAGATTACACTAATTGTTAAATTTATAAATAACGATTCAGAATCGTATGACTTGAATATATTTTGTTTAAATTGAAATGTAAGTTTTTGACTTGAATCGAATATTTTGAACTTGAACCAAATGTTGAATGTTTGAATCGACTTAAAGCAAATTCTTGAATATAACTTGGATTTTCGGATATAAATTGAACTAAAATATCCTTGAAGTTAAATATTTTAGTATTGATTTAATTGGCGTTTGGATTTTTAAATTATGATTCGAATATAAGTCGATTTTGGATTTGAATTGAAAATAGTTATGCGAACATTTTCGGAATTTAAATCAAATATAATCGAAGTTAAATAGTATAATATTAATTTATACTATATTTTGAGATCTTTTCGATATGTTTTCGAAATCAATGTGATTGAGCGATATAAATGAGTTGATTTCAAAATTTAATATAATCAAAGTTAGACATTAGATTTTTGATTTCAAATTCAAATATGAGATTTCGTATAAATTATTTTATAAGTGATTTATAAAATAATGGCCATAGTGTGAAAAATGTAAACGTTTGGTTGTTAAAGAGACCGGGAACGGCTATTTTCATACTCTCTACCAATGTTGAAAACCACATTAACAACTGTGTATGCGGTGGAGTTCCAGAATGAAGGGGATGATTTGGCGAACGACTCTATTTTTTATTCATATTAATTACGAGACCCTGACTACCTTGAGTTAGCTTGATGTGGCTAAAACAGGGGCTACTCACGGACCAAGTGAGGTCATACCTCCTATCGAGCACACTTCTTTGATTTTATTCTATCATTGATGAGAATCGATTTGGTCCCTTTTGATTATGGGAGTGTGTATCGAGGTGGGCGGCAGTAGCTGATATGCGTTACCACCAGTCCGGCTATGCAAACGGTGAATCCACCCTGGCATTCCCTACGTGCCTTGTCACATGCCTTATATGAGCCCACTACGATTTTTTTGTACTGTTTTATTTGGAGTGCCCTCTGATAGCCCTCCAGTTTACGGAGGAATTACGGTACTGTATATACTACGGGAATATATAAACGGTGTAAGAGCAATCATGGTAATCCCTCTTATGCTATTTTGATATTTTACTTTACTGATAGACACTATTGCATATAGTGTACTATACTATATATGTGACACCCCACGTCCGTTAATGTCACTCACAAAGGGAATGCATTAAGTTTCATGGAGCGTTATAAGTAAACAGAACAAAATATTACAAGACAGATACATAAAGTAGTATTTGAAAAAATTATAACTTTATTGCAGCAGAAACAGAAATAAGTTTGGTTACATCTTCAAACACCAAAACCAAGTAGATAATATCAGTCTTGTACAAAAGCCATCAGAGTGCATAATTTTTAAAACCATAATCCCACTCCAAAATGCCATATGTGAGAGAAACAAAGCTAAGCATTACTTTCAGCACTTCGTAGTACTTTAAGCAAAAAGAAATCCAAATCAAGCTTATATGTTCCCACCCTGAGAACATGGGGAGGGGGGAAGGAAGAAAAGAGGCAAAACAAAAGGGTCATACATAAAGTCTGGCAAGTCCAGTGACTTTCAGCATAAAAATACATAATAGTATCATGACATGTAAATAAAACTGGATGAGAGATAACAGTAACAGGAGTAGCAGGTATACATAGGTTAACCAAAGGAAACAAAATGATATAGACCAAGCCATGCTTCTTACTTACTTTTCACTTCTCTACACTAATACTAGTATAACAAGATTATGTTTTACCCTAATGTCCAAACTGAAATAGAAACGGAAACAGAATGACCTCTACAGAAATAGAATGCTAGTAATGGGCCTTTACCACCCCAACAGAGACAAACGGTACAAAAACAGAAGTAGAAACGAAATCAGAGATAGAAACAGAATAATCCCTACAAAAACAGAATGTTAGAATTAGGTGTACACTATTGACGGGCCTTTACCACCCCAACAGACAGTACCATACAGAAACAGACAGGTGTTACCACTCCAACAGAAATAGACGGTAACCCAACAGAAACAGACATAACTAGATGTACCCTAAATTCTACCCCAAGCGATTGGCTCCCTAATACATAAATACCCTGTGTCGGCCCCACATAAGGGTGTATCGCTCCCTAAAGTGGCAACCTACAGAAAGACACAGACCTATTTACAGATGTCACTACGTCTTAACTTCTCCAGAGCAGACTGGATCCATGCACGCACATGACCCGGCTGGAACGCGCCATCAACACCCCTCGCCATTATCAGAATGGATGTAACACCCCACACCCGCTACGGTCACTCACTAAGGGAATGCCATAACATCGGTGGAGTATTTTAAGTGAATATAGAACAGAAAAATTACAACAAGACAGATATAAGTAATACTTGAGAATTTAAAACATCATTTCATTGCAACGGAAAGTAAAACATGTTTGGTTACACCAAAACCATAAACAAGAGTCAAGTACATAATATCCATCCTGATAAAACAAAAGTACATAATCCCACTACATAACTTAATAGCCATAATAGAAAAGATAAACTGAGCTTTACATCCACGGTCCAAGCTAGATAAAGCAGTCTGATCAAAGCCCACTAGTGCTAGGCCCACTCTGAAAACCTGAGGGTTGGGAAAAAGATAAAAAAACAATGGGGTCAGACATAAGTCTGAGCGAGTCCTATAACCTTAACAATACAATCATTAAATAATTAGGTTTTGATATAAACAAGGTACGGTACCTTTGGGGATAATGACTACACTAAGTAGCCAACTAAACACAGGATGCACTAAGATAACCGAAAAGACGCATTTACCCACCCAAGGATAATTACTACACTGCACCACCCCAGATCTACCCACCCAAGAGTAATTCCTACACTACACCACACCAGTTCTACCCACCCAAGGGTAATTCCTACTTAAGGTTGATCCCACTAAGTGTACTTAGTAATTTTTAATAGTAGTTTCGTGTACCCCTAGCTGACTACATAGGTGCCGTCTGCCCCTATCTCCACTAGGTGTACCCACTACTCCCCAAGTGATCGGCTCCCTAACGTAGATACCCGTGCTGGCCCCACAGTGGGGTGTATCATTCCCCAAAGTGGCAACCTAATAATATCAATGGTGCACGGCTTATACCTACACGATGCAACAACTTCTTACTTACCAGCCCGGGTCCACACACGCATATGAAACCCGTTGGACTTGCGTTGACACCGCTAACCCGTTTTGGCCTCTTACAGTCAAGCCCAATATGCATGTCCCGTCCTAGACTTGGGTCGAGCCCACAAAGATACGTTTGGGATATTGGTTGAAATGGGCCCCCACAAGCTACCCACCTAAGCTTGTCATTTCTAGTGAATCCCACTTAACCCTTTAACCATGTCCACTTACATGTTATAAATTTTGGTTAAGTCTTTTAATCATATTTTAATTGCCACTCAAGGCACCCACTAGATTTCCACATGCCACCCAAGGCACTTACTTGATTCCCACATGCCACCCAAGGCACTTACTTAACCCTTTAACCATGTTTAATTACATGTTCCACTTTGGTTAAGTATTCTAATCGTATTTTCTATTGTCACCCAAGGCAACCCACTAGTTTCCTCATGCCACCCAAGGCACCCCCACTAGTTACTACATGCCACCCAAGGCACCCACTTAACCCCTCATGCCCCACTACATGATAATTTGGTTAAGTGTTTCTTAATTAATTAAGATCGTAACCTTTGTAAAGACCTCTCACATTAGACTGTCTTCTATGGCAGCTAGATATGCCGGTTGGTTCCGGGCAGCCTTACACCATAACAGAGTCTAACCTCGTGTCTTTACACTTGTCACGTATTTAGTTTATGACTAAGACCTCTCACATTGGGCCAATCATTTGTAGCCGCTGGACTTGCCGGTTGGTTCCGGGCAGTCTTATGCTACAAAAGGGTCCAAACTCGTGTCTTAGTCGATTAATTACACCTAATTAATCACCCCCATAATTTGTATTAATTATCCCTAATTAATTACCAATTTCAAGAATATGGGTACACCTAACTCGATAGGTAAATTCCCAATTCCATAATATGGGTAGACCTAACTTAATAGGTAAATTCCTAATTATGTCCATTCACTTTATGTTATGCTTAAGCATACCCATTTCACACCATTTTATTAACATGCATATTAACCCCATCGTTCCCCACGTAATTCGTTCTCATAACATGACATAATAAAGGGAAGCTTCATCACAAATGCCATGGGTTTAACCAATCATAGCATATAACTTTATCATGGGTTTAAAAGGTGTCAACTTGCATATATGAGCATACATTAAACCCAACTAGCATTTAACCCAAACTTGCAAGAAGCACATATGTCCCAAAGGGGGTAACTTGCATATGATTCTCATGTCATACAAAGGTGTGAACTTGCATAGCATGTCACATGTTAACTTGCATATAACCAAACATATAACTTGCATAACATGTTACATATGAACTTGCATATAATCATGCACATAACTTGCATATAACCAAACACATAACTTGCATAACATGTTACATATGAACTTGCATATAATCATGCACATAACTTGCATATAACCAAACACATAACTTGCATAACATGTTATATATGAACTTGCATATAATCATGCACATAACTTGCATATAACCAAACACATAACTTGCATAACATGTTACATATGAACTTGCATATAATCATGCACATAACTTGCATTACATGTTACATATGAACTTGCATATAATCTCACATATAGCTTGCATAACATGTTACATATGAACTTGCATATAATCTCACATATAGCTTGCATAACATGTTACATATGAATCAATGTTCAACATAGTGTTTTGCATAATGAGCATCATAAAACATAGCATTAAACTTGCATAACATATAGCATAAAACTCGCAAAACACACAACATACACTATACTAAACTTGCATAAACACATTGATCCACAAACATAGCCATATCTTATCATATCCTATCATAATCAATTTAACAATTGATTATTAAGGCTATAGAAACTCAACACTAAACTCCAATAAACAAACCCTTTCCAAAAATCACCCAAAAACTCTAGCCTTGGAAATAAAGCTTGCAACTTGATGATGAATGCAAGCTAATGATCACTCATACAACTTAAAAATGCTTGTATGAACATGAAAGCCTTCATAGAAATAGTTTAGAAAGAGGATGGAGGCTAGGGTTTTGAGTGGAGGCCATGATCATAGAAAATTTTGGCATAGTTTAGTTAGAGGATAGGATTATGATCATTTAGGGCTAGCTTAGGGTCTTATTTATAGGATTAGGATGTGTTTTAGACCCTTAGATTAACCCTAGGTTAGTTTAGGTCCATCAGATTTCGTCCTAAGCCCTCAAACCCAGCCCAAAACTCAACCAGGTGCACCCAGGCCAGAATCAGCCGACAGGGCAAGTCGACAGCCCTGTCGACTGCCAAGTCGACAGGCATGTCGACAGGCAAGTCGACAGCCCTGTCGACAGCCAAGTCGACTGCCTCCATTTCTGCATGTTTCGAAATTCAAATTTCCCGAAAACTTCTTTGGGCCTTAACCGGGTCATACGGACTACGATTTACAAAATTTCGGACTCTATTTCGCGTATTTTTCCGAGACGAACACAATGACGTAACCGGTTTCCCCTGATTCTCACATCTGAGATTATTAATTCTGTAATTAGTGAATATCAGTGTTAACTGAAATTCGGGGTGTTACATTCTCCACTCCTTAAAGGATTTCGTCCCCGAAATCTCCAAGTTAAGGAGAATGCGTATCCTACCATCCAAACAATCATCTATTCAATCCATCAAACACGGGCATCCATTGTCCTTAAAACAATTTCTACTGATGTATGAGCATATGCAAAAAAAGTGTGTGTATATGTTCCCTATCTAATGTATGAACATAAGCAAACCGTGATAGTGCCATGCATCCAATATGTATGCGAAAGAACCCTATCGACACATACTATATCTACATGAGTGCACAATCATTCACCAAAATGCATCATCCATATGATAACACATCCATTATACATCCATAAATATAGCTACCTACACACAATTATATGCAATATGCAATATGAAGTGATTGAGCCGATCTAGTGTCTAGAGTGTGTGCATATGCATCCACGAGCAACCACTAGCAAACACTTGCATCCACATGCATCCATCAATCATAACATGTCTCAAACACATGTTTCAACCATAGGTTTACCCTATCTAAAGGTCAAAGGCACTAACAAGAGGACATACTAAAGATAAGATAAGTACTAGACAAACGATAAAGGAGAAGTTAAAAGACATACCCTCATAAAGGAATGGGTATAATGAACGCATTTTCGCTTCCGTCTCCCAAGTAGCATTGCTCTCATCTCCTCCCCATTGCACTTTGACTAGTTGAACCTCCCTGTTTCTCAACCTCTTAATCTCTGACCCAAGGATGCGTGTAGGAGCTCGTCGAATAGTCGCATCACGCTCTATCTCTACTTCTCTAAGCAAGCTCGGCTCTACCACCTCTGCGGTCTCATGTAGGCACTTCCTCAAATGTGACACATGGAATACATCATGTACACCTCTAAGTCTGTCGGGCAACTCCACTCTATAGGCCATCTGTCCAACCCTTTCCTTAATAGGAAACGGTCCAACAAACCTTGGTGCTAACTTCCCAAGAGATCCAAAGCGAACCACATTCCGTAACGGAGATACTTTGACAAAGACCATGTCCCCAACATCAAACTCAAGCTCTGTTCTCCTCTTGTCCGCATAAGATTTCTGTCTGTCTTGCGCCGCTTTCATCCTTCTTCGAATCAAATCAATCTTTTCCGAAGTCTTCCTAACCATATCGGGCCCAAGTAAGATCTTATCCGTAGATTCCCACCAACATGTAGGTGATCGACAAGGCCTTCCATAAAAAGGTTCGAAAGGAGCCATGCCAATACTAGACTGAAAGCTGTTATTATATGCGAACTCCACCAATGGAAGATGCTTTTCTCATGTACCTCCAAAATCTAAGATAAAAGGTCCTCTAAAATGCTATTTACCCTCCCGGTCTGGCCGTCCGTCTGAGGATGATTTGCGGTGCTTAAACACAGCTGAGTCCCTACCGCCTCTTTCAAACTCTTCCAAAACTCGCTAGTGAAGATAGGATCTCGATCACTCACTATGCTGGAAGGTACACCATGTAATCTAACAATCTCTCGAATGTAGATTGAAGCTAGCCATTGAGCAGTCCTCTTACTCTTCACGGGTATAAAATGGGCACTCTTAGTAAGTTTTCTTCCCCAACCCAAATTCCCGTATTACCCTTCCTCGATCTTGGTAATCCATTGACGAAATCCATCGAGACACTATCCCACTTCCATAGCGGAACCTCCAATGGGTGAAGCAACCCACCGGGTTTCTTTTGCTCCGCTTTTACTTGTTGGCACACCAAGCATCTAGCGACATACTCGGCCGCGTCTTTCTTCATACCGGCCCAAATGAAAACTCGCTTCATGTCTTGGTACATCTTGTCCCTACTGGGATGAATGGTCATCTTCGAGCGATGTGCATCATCAAGTATAGCCTTCCTCAAACCCTCGTCTTGTGGTACACAAAGTCTACCGTCTCTACGCAACCACCCCTTACCATCTAGGGTGTACCTACTCAAATGGCTGGACGACTCCCCCTCCTCATGAGCTTCTCTACTAACTCAACCAACTGTGGGTCGTCTCGCTGCGTTCCGCCAATCCGCCCCAAAAGAGTACGCCTAACCTCCAAGGAGGCTAGCAAACCGGGTACAAAGTCAACGGAAGGTCTAAAGTCAAACATAGAAATAAACTCTAAGCTCCGTCGTTCAACGAACAATGAACTCAAGGACAACCTTTTTCTACTTAAGGTGTCCGCTACCACGTTACCCTTGCCATGGGTAAACGCTATCTCAAACTCATAGGATGCTAAGAATCCCATCCACTTTTGTTGTCCTAAGACTATGCGCTCGAAGAGTCTCCAACACTTCCCTAAGATGTAGGGCATGCTCTTCTCCACTTTTAGAGAAAACCAGGATATTACCCCATCCAAAATCATCACAACTGTCCATCTCTCACGCAGACCACCCTAGTCGAACTCGACATCCCCCAAATGCAAGCCCCAAAGGCTTAAACCAATATCAGACAAACACCCAAGGGATACCTCCTTCGAATTCAGACGACCTACGTGAGATGATACTAGTAAAAACGGCTAAATAATTAAGCCTTTGTCCAACTCTGGATGTCCTCGCCAGTCTCGCTCCAAAACCACCGTTTATCCCATAACTGGCTTTGCTCAACCTATTGAGCACATACGAAAACTTATTTCGCTCCCAGAAAAGACCAAGATGTCATTTACAAAGACCATCACGAACTTATTTAGGTACTCCCTGAACACCCTTCTCATCAAATCAACAAAGTATGCGGGGGCGTTCGTCAAACCAAATGGCATCACCATCCACTCATAAAAACCATCCGGAGTCCTTAAGGTAGTCTTCTCTATACTATCCTCAGCCACTCTCAACTGATGAAACCCCGTGGCTAAGTCCTACTACGAAAACACTGAGGCGCCAACCAACTGATCAAAGAGATCATCAATCCTCGGCAATGGATGTCTATTCTTCTTTGTTATCTTGTTAAACTCCCTATAATCTACACAAAGTCTGAGGGACCCATCCGCCTTCATAGCAAAAACTACTGGAGCACCCCACTCCGATATACTTCGTCTTCTAAACCACTTCTCAAGAAAATCGCCTACTTGCTTATGGTGTTCCCTCCTCTCACGAGGAGCCATGTGGCACACTGGCCAAGATACTGGTTTGGCATTGTCTACCGGATATATTCGGAAGTCAATCTCCCGCTCCGGAGGTAAGCCCTTCACCTTCTCAAACACATCCGAGTATTCCCGGACCACTCTAACAGATCGCAAACTCTAGACCGACGTGTCAAGCGATTCTAGATAACTTAGCATAACAGATTCCATGGGATTACAAGAGATCTCGAGAGTGTTACCCAAGCGGGTCGTAAGCCTAACAACTCTCCTTCCACAAACAAGAACGGCACCATTACTGGATAACCAGTCCATGCCCAAAACTAACCCATAGCCCGTGAAGCCCAAGAAGCATCACATCTAAACTCAACGCTAAGTATAGAAACTTTCAAACCCAAACACATCATGGAGCCCCTAATTGGGTTTGAAACAACTAAGGGATCATCTACTAAACTGGTGTCTAAGTGCAGTGACTCAACTAACAACGATGAGATAAACGAACTCGATGCGTCAGAATCAAATAAAGTTCGAACCGGATAATAAAGAAATCCAAATTCCAACCTAGACGGTCTTATCCCCATCTGGTACACTAGCCGTGAGGGAATACAACTACCCTCCAGAAGATTCCATACCTTGCCCTTGCCCCTTTGGACAACCCTAATAAGGTGTCCTATTCCTCCCAAAAGGATAACTACTCGCCTTCTTCTTCCCATTCTCCACTCGTAACCTCCCACCAATGAGGTTTCATCCTTCATTAACCAAACAACTATTTGAGCCTTCCTCCCATCGTCTATCCAATGGGTACCTACCAGTCCTCCTTCTTGAACCAACTTGTAATCCGACTAACGTCTAAGTCCCTTGAAGTGGTTTTCCATTCTTATCTATCTTAGAAAGATCATCTATACACGGAGGGGAAACTCAAAACGAGAGAGGAAGAGATTCAAAACGGAGATTTCGAAAGATAAAGATATGGCTATCGGGGATTATGCTTTTCTTTCAAAAACTTTTCTTAAAAGACATGTTTTTGAAAATACTCCTTTCAAAAATATTCTTAGAAAATAGTTTTTCTAAAAATTTTATCTGTTCTGGTAACCTGGCTCTGATACCACGTGTAACACCCCACACCCGCTACGGTCACTCACTAAGGGAATGCCAAAACATCGGTGGAGTATTTTAAGTGAATATAGAACAGAAAAATTACAACAAGACAAATATAAGTAATACTTGAGAATTTAAAACATCATTTCATTGCAGTGGAAAGTAAAACATGTTTGGTTACACCAAAACCATAAACTAGAGTCAAGTACATAATATCCATCCTGATAAAACAAAAGTACATAATCCCACTACATAACTTAATAGCCATAATAGAAAAGATAAACTGAGCTTTACATCCACGGTCCAAGCTCCAAAAGATAGATAAAGCAGTCTGATCAAAGCCCACTAGTGCTAGGCCCACTCTGAAAACCTGAGGGTTGGGAAAAATATAAAAAAACAACGGGGTCAGACATAAGTCTGAGCGAGTCCTATAACCTTAACAATACAATCATTAAAGTAATTAGGGTATGATATAAACAAGGTACGGTACCTCTGGGGATAATGACTACACTAAGTAGCCAACTAAACACAGGATGCACTATGATAACCGAAAAGACGCATTTACCCACCCAAGGATAATTACTACACTGCACCACCCCAGATCTACCCACCCAAGGGTAATTCCTACACTACACCACACCAGTTCTACCCACCCAAGGGTAATTCCTACTTAAGGTTGATCCCACTAAGTGTACTTAGTAATTTTTAATAGTAGTTTCGTGTACCCCTAGCTGACTACATAGGTGTCGTCTGCCCCTATCTCCACTAGGTGTACCCACTACTCCCCAAGCGATCGGCTCCCTAACGTAGATACTCGTGCTGGCCCCACAGTGGGGTGTATCATTCCCCAAAGTGGCAACCTGATAATATCAATGGTGCACGGCTTGTACCTACACGATGCAACAACGTCTTACTTACCAGCCCGGGTCCACACACACATATGAAACCCGTTGGACTTGCGTTGCCACCGCTAACCCGTTTTGGCCTCTTATAGTCAAGCCCAATATGCGTGTCCCGTCCTCAACTTGGGTCGAGCCCACAAAGATACGTTTGGGATATTGGTTGAAATGGGCCCCCACAAGCTACCCACCTAAGCTTGTCATTTCTAGTGAATCCCACTTAACCCTTTAACCATGTCCACTTACATGTTATAAATTTTGGTTAAATCTTTTAATCATATTTTAATTGCCACTCAAGGCACCCACTAGATTTCCACATGCCACCAAAGGAACTTACTTGATTCCCATATGCCACCCAAGGCACTTACTTAACCCTTTAACCATGTTTAATTACATGTTCCACTTTGGTTAAGTATTCTAATCGTATTTTCTATTGCCACCCAAGGCACCCCCACTAGTTACTACATGCCACCCAAGGCACCCACTTAACCCCTCATGCCCCACTACATGCTAATTTGGTTAAGTGTTTCTTAATTAATTAAGATCGTAACCTTTGTAAAGACCTCTCACATTAGTCTGTCTTCTATGGCAGCTGGATATGCCGGTTGGTTCCGGGCAGCCTTACACCATAACAGAGTCTAACCTTGTGTCTTTACACTTGTCACGTATTTAGTTTATGACTAAGACCTCTCACATTGGGCCAATCATTGGTAGCCGCTGGATTTGCCGGTTGGTTCCGGGCAGTCTTATGCTACAAAAGGGTCCAACCTCGTGTCTTAGTCGATTAATTACACCTAATTAATCACCCCCATAATTTGTATTATTTATCCCTAATTAATTACCAATTTCAAGAATATGGGTAGACCTAACTCAATAGGTAAATTCCCAATTCCATAATATGGGTAGACCTAACTTAATAGGTAAATTCCGAATTATGTCCATTCACTTTATGTTATGCTTAAGCATACCCATTTCACACCATTTTATTAACATGCATATTAACCCCATCGTTCCCCACGTAATTCGTTCTCATAACATGACATAATAAAGGGAAGCTTCATCACAAATGCCATGGGTTTAACCAATCATAGCATATAACTTTATCATGGGTTTAAAAGGTTTCAACTTGCATATATGAGCATACATTAAACCCAACTAGCATTTAACCCAAACTTGCATGAAGCACATATGTCACAAAGGGGGTAACTTGCATATGATTCTTATGTCATACAAAGGTGTGAACTTGCATAGCATGCCACATGTTAACTTGCATATAACCAAACATATAACTTACATAACATGTTACATATGAACTTGCATATAATCATGCACATAACTTGCATATAACCAAACACATAACTTGCATAACATGTTACATATGAACTTGCATATAATCATGCACATAACTTGCATATAACCAAACACATAACTTGCATAACATGTTACATATGAACTTGCATATAATTATGCACATAACTTGCATATAACCAAACACATAACTTGCATAACATGTTACATATGAACTTGCATATAATCATGCACATAACTTGCATTACATGTTACATATGAACTTGCATATAATCTCACATATAGCTTGCATAACATGTTACATATGAACTTGCATATAATCTCACATATAGCTTGCATAACATGTTACATATGAATCAATGTTCAACATAGTGTTTTGCATAATGAGCATCATAAAACATAGCATTAAACTTGCATAACATATAGCATAAAACTCGCAAAACACAACATACACTATACTAAACTTGCATAAACACATTGATCCACAAACATAGCCATATCTTATCATATCCTATCATAATCAATTTAACAATTGATTATTAAGGCTATAGAAACTCACCACTAAACTCCAATAAGCAAACCCTTGCCAAAAATCACCCAAAAACTCTAGCCTTGGAAATAAAGCTTGCAACTTGATGATGAATGCAAGCTAATGATCACTCATACAACTTAAAAATGCTTGTATGAACATGAAAGCCTTCATAGAAATAGTTTATAAAGAGGATGGAGGCTAGGGTTTTGAGTGGAGGCCATGATCATAGAAAATTTTGGCATAGTTTAGTTAGAGGATAGGATTATGATCATTTAGGGCTAGCTTAGGGTCTTATTTATAGGATTAGGATGTGTTTTAGACCCTTAGATTAACCCTAGGTTAGTTTAGGTCCGTCAGATTTCGTCCCAAGCCCTCCAACCCAGCCCAAAACTCAACCAGGTGCACCCAGGCCAGAATCAGCCGACAGGGCAAGTCGACAGCCCTGTCGACTGCCAAGTCGACAGCCCTGTCGACTGCCAAGTCGACAGCCCTGTCGACTGCCAAGTCGACAGCCCTGTCGACTGCCAAGTCGACAGCCCTGTCGACTGCCAAGTCGACAGCCCTGTCGACTGCCAAGTCGACAGGCATGTCGACAGGCAAGTCGACAGCCCTGTCGACAGCCAAGTCGACTTGGCTGGGCGGGAGTTTTCCCGCCTGGCCCCCATTTCTGCATGTTTCGAAATTCAAATTTCCCGAAAACTTCTTTGGGCCTTAACCGGGTCATACGGACTACGATTTACGAAATTTCGGACTCTATTTCGCGTATTTTTCCGAGATGAACACAATGACGTAACCCGTTTCCCCTGATTCTCACATCTGAGATTATTAATTCGGTAATTAGTGAATATTAGTGTTAACTGAAATTCGGGGTGTTACAATGGACCTCTTATAACCAATTCAATTAGCATGCCCTGACACCTACCTAGTGTTGGGTCGCCATTTGATACCAGATAGGGTTACTGACTGATATGGGTCCCATACAACAGATGACACAAGAAAATACCCCTCCTAACCTTGTGTCCCCAGACTAACAGATATTAGATGTACAGATTTCAGATTAACATGTTTGTAGACTAATAGAGCAGATTTACATATTCACAGGTTACAGATTAATATAGTAGATTTACGAATTAACATGTTTACAGATTAACAGGTTCGCAGATTAATGGATCAGATGTACGGATTATCAGATTAACAGATCAGATTGTACAGATTCAACATATACAATAGGTTAAGTTTGTCGGGCTATATACATATAACCCACCCCATCGGTTTATTAGGATTAACTTAACCCCTTCCACTTATTCAAGCAAGTTCACTTAACCCCTACTCAATTTAATTAGGTTAAGTATTACAATTTGGCAAATTATTATCATTTCTGGTTAATGCACCAGACCTTTCACATTAGATTTACCATCTGTGGATGCTGGATATGCTAGTGGTTACGGGTAGACTTCTACCACAAGTGTAATCTAACCTCGTGTCTGAGTACTATTTCATATGTACGTACTAGGCCCCTCACATTAGATTCACCACTTGTGGTTGTTGGATATGTCGGGCGGTTCCGGGAAGACTTATACCACAAGTGCAATCTAACCTCGTGCCTAGGCGTGGTTCAGTTTTGGGCATATTCATTCTTAAACAGTTATCCATGTTCATCGTAGGTTTTTTTTTCAATTACAGTATTCAGCTTCAACGGATTAAATAGACTTCACAGCCTCTTTACTATTCCATTAACATATTTCGCTTAATCATAAATTAAGCCTACAAATTTACATGCCCTAAATTACGGTCATAATTCACAATATAACATTTGGCCCAAGTTTTTGTCAAATTGCACAGTACAGGGTATGCCCCAAAAACCCCAATCATGGTTCATAATACAAACTATGCCCAAATTAAAGTTTTTGTTTATAGTGTATGCCAATTACCCAAAATCCCAATTTAGGCGTGTTCACAGTTATCCCTATTTCATTATAGGTTTTCATGCCCTTTTCCCAAGTCATATATTATTATGCACAATATTCCCGTTCTTCCAAGTCATAAATCATCATATATAGTATGCCCCCAAAATTAGGTCTTAAACCACAACATGTATTATGCCCCCTAATCCCAAGTCATATTTTCCAATACACTTTATGCTCCAAGTTTATATTTACCAACGATTCCCAATTTCATGCATTCGCATATTTCAGCATTAGGCCTAGGCTCGAAGGTAGCCTAGCTATAAAAAAAGGAAGAAGAATAGAATATGCACATAACCAAAAGTAACATAAATGGGCATATGATAGCAGAAATAGGCATATAAGAACAGATTTGATGAACATAAATAGACATATAAGAAGAAATTTGATTAATAGAAATAGGCATATGATGAACAGATTTGATGAACAGAAATAGGCATAGTCTCAGGTTCAGGTTTATTAACATGTCAGGATTACAATTTAATTTCAGATCTAAAAGTAACATGAACTCACCGAGATTTAGAGAAAAGAACTAGGCTTTGTTATTGCAAATCTTAATCTTCGAAAACTTCTAATCTGATTTGTCTTGGTGGAGAAGAAAGTCTATTTTAATTTAGATTAGAGCAGCATGGTGTCGCCATGGATTAGGTATGGAGAAAACAATAGGTCTAGGGTCCCTTAAATAGCATAGGAGTCAACGAACCAGGCCATGAATCAGTCCAGAACCAGAAAAACGAATTTGCCTAGATTTGACGGCGGCGGGGGGGTGGGGGCTTATAAGGGGGTCGACTGCCCTGTCGACGCCCCCTAAGGTGGGTCGACACCTTTGAGCGGGAATTTTCCCGCTCACCCGATGTCGGTTTCGTTTGAATTTTGAACGGTTTCTGGAATTATTATATATATATATATATATTCCTTGTGTGTAAACAAACTTTTAAGGCTTATAACTTCTTCATACGATATCCGTTTAAGGCAAACTCGGATTCTATCCCAAGCAGAATTCCAAGAAAACGCTATGGCGTAGCCCATTTCCCTTAATTCTTCTTCCAAAAATTAAGTATTCTTTAATTTGTCTCTTTTTATATTCTTAGAAAATACGGGGTGTTACATTCTCTCCTCCTTAAAGGATTTCGTCCCTGAAATCTCCAAGTTAAGAAGAATGTATATCCTACCATCCATCATCCATCTACTCATCTACCAATCACAGGCATCCATTGTCCTTAGAAAATTTCTAATGTTGTATGAACATATGCAAAGGTGTGTGTATATGCCACTATGCTAATGCAGAAATCAAGCGGGCCGCTGATTCGGTTGACCTCCTTAATGCAAATTTATGTCAGTGCCATGAGTCCAATCATGTATGCAAACAATCCTAATGCATCATATAAGTACTATATGCGTGCGCAATCATTCATCCAAATGCAACCCTCATGTAATGACACATCCAATTTCATCCATAAAAGAAACAAAAAATATGCACACGTATCCATATGTAATATGAGAGTGTTTTTGAGCCGATCTAGTGCCTAGTGTGTGTGTGTGTGTGTATGCATCCACGAGCAAACACTAGCAATCACTTGCATTCACTTGCAACCATCAAACATAACATGTCTCAAACACATGTTTACACACATTAGTTTCTACCTAAAGGTCGAAGATTCGATTGATAAGATATACTCAAACGCCTAACATAGATATCCTTAAACCCCGTCATCAGACAGATGAGCTGTATCCCCTATGGGTTGAGATAATAATAGAACTAGTATTAAAGTGCAGAGACTTAACCACAGAATCAGAAATAAAAGAATGAGAAGTGCCAGAATCAAAAGAGTTCCAATTGAATAATCAAATAGGGAAAATCAAACCTTCTACAGAAACTTTCCTACCTCTGTTCGGTCTACTGGCTTAATTAGCATTCACCTGCCCTCCAGAATATCCTCCCCTTTGGCCTTGTCCTTGCTTCCTCGGGCAGTCCCTAGTAAAGTGTCCCATTTTACCACAGTTGAAGCAAGCGCCCCTCCTTTTTTGCAATCCTTGTTCAGATGACTCAAACTCCTACAGGTAAAGCACTTTTTCTCCTTCTTATTCTCAGTCTTTTCATCCTTCTTTTGTGTTTCCTTCTTAGGCCACACTTTCTTGTTTTGTGGTTCTTCGAGCTTCTCCTCTTTCTTCCCACCTTTGGCTTCCTCATGTAACAATGCCATATCAACCAACCTTTCAAAAGTTGCACCCATTGGGACATGGGACAGAGCCAATCCATGTAACAGCTCCTTCAATCCTCTAGCAAACCGTAAAGCTTTCTTGTGTGGAGTATTTACCAACTCCCACCCGAATCTCTCCAACTGGTTGAACTTGTTAACATATTCTTTAACAGACATGATTCCCTGTTTGAGTGACAAAAAATTTTCCATTTGCAAACTCTGCTCGGCTTGCGAAAGAAACTTCAGCTCGAATCTTCGTCCGAAATCCACCCAAGTTTGTATCGAACGTTCAGCATTAGTAATCTCCCACCAAAAAGAAGCTTCGTCCTACAGTTGCCAAACGGCTAATTGAATATTTCTTCTATCGTCGACTTCAAAGATATCAAACAAATCCTCTGTTTCCTTAAGCCTGTTCCAAGCTTCCACAAACGTCTCAGTTCCATTAAAGGTTTTTCCACCCATAGCACGGAAATCCTTACATATCTTTGAAAAAGCATCTACATGCGGAGGAGGAGGAGGAGGAACAATGGCTGCAGTTGGGGGAGGAGCGTCTGCTAGGCCTACAGCAGGTGTTGTAGCCTCCAGATACTTTCGGAACCATCCCGGTATCTGTACGCCCTCTGGAAGATTAAGATCCCCAGACATGCTGAAACAAAAGAAAAAGAGATTCAAAACAGAGGATCAAAAGATAGCTAGATATATGGCTTTGGGGATTATGTTTTTCAAAATAAACTTTCCTTTTGAAAATACTTCCTTTTAAAACCTTTTTGAAAATAGTTTTCAAAAACTTTTATCTAATCTGGTAACCTCCAGCGCTGATACCAAGTGTGACACTCCACGTCCATTGATGTCACTCACAAAGGGAATGCATTAGGTTCCATGGAGAATTATAAGTAAACAGAACAGAATATTACAAGACAGATACATAAAGTAGTATTTGAAAATTTTATAACTTTATTGCAGTGGAAACAGAAATAAGTTTGGTTACATCTTCAAACACCAAAACCAAGTACATAATATCAGTCTTGTACAAAAGCCATCAGAGTACATAATTTTTAAAACCATAATCCCACTCCAAAATGCCATATGTAAGAGAAACAAAGCTAAGCATTACTTTCAGCACTTCCAAGCACTTTAAGCAGAAAGAAATCCAAATCAAGCTTCTACGTTCCCACCTGAGAACTTGGGGGGAAAGGAAGAAAAGAGGCAAAACAAAAGGGTCATACATAAAGTCTGGCGAGTCCAGTGACTTTCAGCATAAAAACATATAATAGTATCATGACATGTAAATAAAACTGGATGAGAGATAACAGTAACAGGAGTAGCATGTATACATAGGTTAAACAGAGGAAACAGAATGATATAAACCAAGCTATGCTTCTACTTACTTTTCATTTCTCTGCACTAATACTAGTATAACTGGATTAGGTGTTACCCTAATGTCTAAACTGAAAGAGACAGAAACCGAATGATCTCTACAGAAACAGAATGCTAGTAATGAGCATTTACCACCCCAACAGAGGAAGACGGTATAGAAACAGAAGCAGAAACGGAATCATAGACAGAAACAGAATAATCCTTACGGAAAAAGAATGTAAGAATTAGGTGTACACTAGTGACAGGCCTTCACCACCCCAACAGACGGTACCACATAGAGACAGACAGGTGTTACCACCCCAACAGAAATAGATAGTAACCAACAGAAATAGACATAACTAGATGTACCCTAAATTTTACCCCAAGTGATTGGTTCCCTAATACATAAATACCCTGTGTGAAGGGTGTATCACTCTATAAAGTGGCAACCTATAGAAAGACACAGACCTATTTACAGATGTCACGGTGTCTTAACCTCCCCAGAGCAGACCGGGTGCATGCACGCACATGACCCGGTTGGAACGCGCCATCAACACCCCTCGCCATTATCAGAATGGACCAGAAAGGGTTACTGACTGATATGGGTCTCACACAACAGATAACACAAGAAAATACCCCTTCTAACCTTGTGTCCCCAGACTAACAGATTTTAGACGTACAGATTTCAGATTAACACGTTTGCAGACTAACAGAGAAGATTTACATATTCACAGGTTTACAGATTAATATAGTACATTTACGAATTAACATGTTTACGGATTAACAGGTTCGCAGATTAATGGATCAAATGCACAAATTATCAGATTTACAGATTAACATATCAGATTGTACAAATTCAACATATACAATAGGTTAAGTTTGTTGGGTCTATATACATATAACCCACCCCATCGGTTTATTAGGATTAACTTAACCCCTCCCACTCATTCAAGCAAGTTTACTTAACCCCTACTCAATTTAATTAGGTTATGTATTCCAATATGACAAATTATTATCATTTCTGGTTAATGCACCAACCCCTCACATTAGATTTACCACCTGTGGATGCTGGATATGCTGGGCGGTTCTGGGCATACTTCTACAACAAGTGTAATCTAAACTCGTGTTTGAGTACTATTTCATATGTATGCACTTGGCCCCTCACATTAGATTGACCACTTGTGGTTGTTGGATATGCCGGGCGGTTCTGGGCAGACTTATACCACAAGTGCAATCTAACCTCGTGCCTAGGTGCGGTTCAGTTTTAGGCATATTCATTCTTAAAAAATTATCCATGTTCATTGTAGATTTTTTTTTTCAATTACAGTATTCAGCTTCAACGAATTAAACAGGCTTCACAGACTCTTTACTGTTCCATTAACATATTTCGCTTAATCAAAAATTAAGCCTACAAATTTACATGCCCCAAATTACGGTCATTATTCACAATATAACATTTGCCCCAAGTTTTAGTCAAATTGCACAGTACAGGTTATGCCCTAAAAAGCCCAGTCTTGATTCATAATACAAACTATGCCAAAATTAAATTTTTTGATTACAGTGTAGCCAATTGCCCAAAATCCCAAATTAGGCGGGTTCATAGTTATCCCTATTTCATTATAGGTTTTCATGCCCTTTTCCCAGGTCATACATTATTATGCACAATATTCCCTTTTTTCCAAGTTATAAATCATCATATATAGTATGCCTCTAAAATTAGGTCTTAAACCACAACATGTATTATGCCCCCAAATCCCAAGTCATATTTTCCAACACACTTTATGCCCCAAGTTTATATTTACCAACGATTCCAAATTTCGCGCGTTCACATATTTCAGTGTTAGGCCTAGGCTTGAAGATAGCCTGGCTATAAAAATAAAAAAATAAAGGAAGAAGAATAGAGTAGGCATATAACCAAAAGTAACATAAATGGGCACATGATAGCAGAAATAGGCATATAAGAACAGATCTGATGAACAGAAATAGACATATAAGAACATATTTAATTAACAGAAATAGGCAAATGATGAACAGATTTGATGAACAGAAATAGGCATAGTCTCAGATTTAGGTTATTAACATGTCAGGATTACAATTAAATTTCAGATCTGAAAGTAACATGAACTCACCGAGATTTAGAGAAAAGAACTAGGCTTTGTTATTGCAAATCTTAATCTTCGAAAACTCCTACTCTGATTTGTCTTGGTTGAGAAGAAAGTCTATTTTAATGTAGATTAGAGTAGCATGGTGTCGCCATGGATTAGGTGTGGAGAAAACAATAGGTCTAGGGTCCCTTATTTTGTATAGGAGTCAACGAACCAGGCCACGAATCAGTCCAGAACCAGAAAAACGAATCTGCCCAGATCTTCTAAGATGGTCGACACCCCTATAGGGGGGTCGACACCCCTATATGGGGGTCGACTCCCCTGTCGACACCCCCTGGGGGGTCGACACCTTCGAGCAGGAATTTTCCCGCTCACCCAATGTCAGTTTCGTTTGAATTTTGAACGGTTTCTGGAATTATTATATATATATATATATATATATATTTCCTTGTGCGTAAACAATCTTCTAAGGCTTATAACTTCTTCAAGCGATATTTGTTTTACGCAAACTCGGAATCTATCCCAAGCAGAATTCCGAGACAAACGCAATGGCGCATCCCATTTCCCTTCATTCTTCTTCCAAAAATTAAGTATTCTTTAATTTGTCAATTTTTTTGTTCTTAGAAAATACGGGGTGTTACAATATAGTATTAGTTTGACGGATCCTTAGAGGATGGTGATCCCAAACATCCTTTAAGTTACTGATTGCATTTCATTGAACATTTCATTTGAATTGATTTACTTCCATGAGAATTTTAGTCCTGATCCGAGTTGTTTTGTTTTGCTTTATTGCTCGGGTTAGATCGAGTATTCCAGTTTCGAGATTCATCTTCGGAATTTGGAGCTTATATTTGAATATTGATAACATGTATTTGTAATTATTTGGGTATAATATATAATAATATTGTTATATATTTGATTTAATAATAATATTGTTAATATATTTATTAAGATTTGAAGTTCAATTGTAATAAATAAATGAGTGGGGGAGAAATATAATTTTCCCTACTTAAAATTTAAATGATTTGACATATATTATTTATAATATATGATTTGAAATTTGGTATAAAATCTGTTAAATTTATATATAAATGTTTTGAGTATTTATTTGACGTTAAAATTGGCCTATCGAGTACCTAGTGATTTGGGTATACATTTGATCAACGTGTATATTAAATCCTATATGTGTTAGATAGACACAGAGTCACACTCTAGTCGCTTGAAAATGATTCTGGTGATGACAGCGACATCGTCGATATCTATTTTCGAGTTTCAAAAGTGGGATATATCGCCAATCGAGACTTGGAGTGAATACTCAAAACTATTCAGAAATGTTTGAAAATAATTTTAACTTTTGATTTGTATATATTTCAAATTATATATATGTTGGTATAAAATAAATATGAACCATTTGTTTAAATATACTATTTAATTACTATTTCCTTGCCTCGTTCCTTTTCGAGGACGAAAAGATTTGAGTAGGGGAGATTGTAATGACTGGTATTTTTAGAGTATTTTTATTTAATTATTTAATTTAAATATTGATTTCTATTTTATTTTTGATTATTTAAAACTCATACCGTTTGTATTTATTTGAAATAACTACTTTGATTTTTAATTTAAATCTTAGTTTATTTTAGATTTTATATAACAAATGAATTTGATTTCGACTTGAATATAATTTAATAATGCGAATAGATATTTTTTTATTTCTGTTCTTATTAATTTAATTAATTTTATCGAGTATTCATTTGAATTTTGTTCTTTGGATTTTATTTTAAATATTTAACTCATTATTTTTATTTTTATTTGATTTACTAATATTATATAATTTGCTATAGATATTAATCGAATTTTATTATTTTTACCTAATTCAGAATATTTCTCATTAAATATCGTCCACTTTTAGAATGTTTTAAAACCGTTAATTTTATTTGCAAACATCTGTTCGTTTACTATATTTTGAACGATCGTTATATATTATTTAAAACCATTCATTTTATATGTATTTTAAAAACCGTCTTTTACATATTTACGAAACTGTTCATTTTTTTATATTCAAAAACCGTTCGTCCTGTTTGTTCGTTCAATTTAATTTCATTTCTTAGTATTAAAAACCCTTTCTGTCCCCAAAAGGTTCGTTCAAAACTTTGAATCAACGCATCGTTTGGACCTTTGTTCTTCCCAAAAATATAAAGTGAAATAAATACATGTCTTGAGAAGTGTTAAATACGGCAACTCCTTTTCCCACATATATAGTCTGCTCCTACTATTTTTACCAGAAATCGCTAGTTATTTCTTTTTTCCCCATTGTCTTCGCCCATCCCGTTCTTCCCATCAGCTTGCCATTACTTCTTCTTATATTTAGTCTCTGCTCTCCCGACCGCAGCACCAAGCCGCCTCACCACCTGCATATCGCGCCACCCCATCAGCTCGCCAACCCCGCTCCATGTTTCCCCTCAGGCCAGTTACCAAACAAACCTCCGGTCCTCCGCCCTCTAACTGCAGCACTCCTCCGACCAAGCTCACTTCTCCCTTCTTTTCCCGCAAGCCTCCAAACATCAGCACCCTCTCCGTGCCTAGCATCCAAGTTGACCCCAAGCCGTGGCCAAGCCTTCCCTCCAGACTCGCATCTCCTTCAGCCACCTTCCCATCACATCCCCTCCTCCTTGAACCGGTGATCCACGTCCAACCGAGCCTAATAGCCGCTAGCCTCCCCACCCGCTCATACACGCCGAGCCAAGACTATCTCGAAGCCTGCTGATCCGCCGTAGCCATGCCCACGTAGCCTCCGACCTCCTCCATGTCGTTGTCCTGCGCCTAGCCCAAGCTCGTCCTCATCCCTTCTCCACCTCGAGTCAAGCCCGCTCCGACCCATTTTGTTGCATGACGTGTGTGTGGATTTTATACGTGAATAGATGTGAATATGTTGCTGTATGTGTGGAGTTATGTGTTTGTGTGCATGGCATTCAAATATGTGTGTTTGTAAGTGTCGTGTGTGTGTTATGATTAGTGTCCAGGTTAGTGGCGTGCGTTTGTGCGTATATGTATATTGATTATGTGTGTGAGTTCTTTGCAATTTATTTAAATATTTAAATGTTTATTTTGGTAAGCGTTAAATTTTAAAAATGTTTATATAAATATATAATTATATGACTGATTTCAATAAGCGCTAAATTTTAAAAATATATATGTTAATATGTCCTTGTATTCGTGTATATATTTATATATATATATATTAGTTGTGTGATATTTTGTGTAAAAGAAGTGTTTGTGTAAGTTTTATTTATTGATTTCGGTGTTATGTTTGAAAACGGTAGTAAAACCAATACCCGTACTGATCCATCAACAATTCCTTGTCCTCCTCTCATAAAAATAAAATAAATATTGAGTTGATTGTCGAGAAGAAACCATTCTGAGTCATGCCTAGATGTCGTCATCTCATTCATTGTCCATCTGTTGTCATCTCCACTTCTGTGCCTCGAAAGGTGAGTTTATCTCACACCTAACTTACATTTTTGATGGATGTTAGAACAATAATGAACTGTTATATGAAATGTATAGGATTACTGGTAGAAATTGTTTGATTTGGTATGTATGCACATTTCATTCGTATGACACGCAGTTGCACTAATGATATATATGTTGTTATTGATGTATGTGATTGTTGTTGTGATTCTTGATACCCTAGTTTTAGGGAAAAAATCACTAAGGGTTGTTATGATACATACCCGAACAGATATTAGAATAAGAAAAAACCGTTATGGGTTGAAATGATAGACCTAAATGATTTTATTGAATTTGGGATCGCGGGTTGAAATGATAGACCCATAGAAATTTTATAAATTGCGGATTGAAATGATAACTATCTGTATCATTGACCATAGGATAGAAAACTATATATATAGACACTGTCGGTCATGTTTCGAAGTATTTTGATTTGGGAATTCGATTTTACAATAATAACTTAAGATTTTATAATTTATATATATTATTTTTAAATTTTCTAAAACTTAAATTTTAAAAAAATTAAATTATATGTTTTAAAATGATTTTATAAGTAAATATGGATTTAAATACTTATTTAAGATTTCACTTATAATTTTATTTATTTTAAACTGTATTATTTAATCTTATAGGTATTTTAAACTTTTATATTATAATAAATAATTATTTTAAACTTATTTTTTATATTATTTTTATCTTATATATGTTTATAATCTATATTCTAATTAATTTTAGAATTTTATAAACTTATATATATTTTCAAAATTTATTTCCTTATATATATATATATATTTCATAAACTTTAATAATAAACTAGGGTGGATAAGTTAGATTTCGTGATTTAAATTCGAAGTTTAAAGATGTAAATTAATATAATGATATTTGAATAATGATGTACTTATATTAAGTTATGAATTCAAATTGATACGAACTTTTAGTAGGGATGAATTTGAATTGGAATTAAAATATGAACTTATATAAGAAATAAACATGAATTTTTTAAATTGATGTCTAATTTGAATCATATTGATGTAATATGAATTTGATTTCTAGCGACTAAAAATGTGAATTTGAATACATATATATAAACTTTATATAGAATTGATTTTATAAATCGTTTGGTTTTGAATCGGGAAATTTGTTGAATTGATTTGTAAGAATGGTTTTAAATCTCATGAATTGTTTGAATTGAATATAGGCTTCGAGTCAAATTTTAAGCAATGAATTTGAATGGTTCGATTTGAATTAATATATAATATGATTTGGTTTAAATTGAAACATAAGATTTCGATTTGAATTATATAAACTAGATTTGAACCTAAGTGATTGGATTTTTCGAATTAACTTAATTGAATCTATATAAAGGAAAATTAGATTATACTAATTGTTAAATTTATAAATAACGATTTAGAATTGTTTGACTTGAATATAATTTGTTTAAATTGAAATATAAGTTTTTGACTTGAATCGAATATTTTGAACTTGAACCAAATGTTGAATGTTTGAATCGACTTAAAGAAAATTCTTGAATATAACTTGGATTTTCGGATATAAATCGAAATAAAATATCATCAAAGTTAAATATTTTAGTATTGATTTAATTCGCATTTGGATTTTTAAATTATGATTCGAATATAAGTCGATTTTGGATTTGAATTGAAAATAGTTATGCGAACATTTTCGGAATTTAAATCAAATATAATCGAAGTTAAATAGTATAATATTAATTTATACTATATTTTGAGATCTTTTCGATAAGTTTTCGAAATCGATGTGATTAAGCGATATAAGTGATTTATTTTCAAACTTTAATATAATCGAAGTTAGACATTAGATTTTTGATTTCAAATTCGAATATGAGATTTCGTATAAATTATATTATAAGTGATTTATAAAGTAATGACCACGTTGTGAAAAATGTAAACGTTTGGTTGTTAAAGAGACCGAGATCGGCTATTGTCGTATTCTCTGCCAATACTGAAAACAATGTTAACAACTGTGTATGCGGTGGAGTTCCAGAATGAAGGGGATGATTTGGCGAACAACTCTATTTTGTATTCATATTAATTACGAGACCCTGACTACCTTGAGTCAGCTTAATGTGGCTAAAACAGGAGCTACGCACAGACCAAGTGAGGTCATACCTCCTATCGAGCACACTTCTTTGATTTTATTCTATCAGTGTTGAGCTTCGATTTGGGCCCTTTTGGTTATGGGAGTGTGTATCGAGGTGGGCGATAGTAGCTACTATGCTTTACCACCAGTCCGGCTATGCAAACGATGAATCCACCCCGGCATTCCCTACGTGCCTTGTCACATGCCTTATACGAGCCCACTACGATTTTGTTTTGTACTGTTTTATATGGAGTGCCCTTTGATAGCCCTCCAGTTTATGGAGGAATTACGTTACTGTTTATACTATGGGAATATATAAACGGTGTAAGGATAATCATGGTAATCCCGCTTACGCTATTTCGACATTTTACTTTACTAATAGACACTATTGTATATAGCGTATTATACTATATATATTAGTTTGACGGATCCTTAGAGGATGGTGATCCGAAACATCCTTTAAGTTACTGATTGCATTTCATCAAACATTTCATTTGAATTGATTTACTTTCATGAGAATGTTAGTCCGGATCCGAGTTGTTTTGTTTTGCATTATTTCTTGGGTCAGATCGAGTATTCCAGTTTCGAGATTCATCTTTCGAATTTGGAGCTTATATTGGATTTTGGCTCACTTTCATCTACCTGTTGATCAGTTGTTCTAGTCATTCAGTTATTTCTGTTTTCAGACTATTATCAATTATTTATTGTATTAGACTTCCGATGTATTAGTTATGTAAACTCTGATGTAAATTTTTACTTAGTGGCTTCATGAACTACTATTGTATTTTAAACTTTTCGCTGTGAGATATTATATTGCTCTGCATCTGTGTCTATGATTTTGTGATTTATTCTATTTATCTCAGAAGCTAATAACAATCTGTTGTTTTGGACGTTTCGAGTTGACATGTTTTGTCGATTCGGTACTGTCAAAATAGCGGGTCGTTACATGTTTGGATTGTGTCTCGAGGTGGGCGGTAGTAGCTGCTATGCGTTACCACCAGTCCAGCTCTGCAAACGGTGAATCCTCCCTAGCATTCCTTGCGTGCCTTGTCACATGCCATATACGATCCCACTACGACTTTGTTTTGTACTGTTTTATATGGAGTGCCCTCTGATCAACCTCCAGTTTACGGAGGAATTATGGTACTGTATATACTATGGGAATATATAAATGGTGTAAGGGTAATCGTGGTAATCCCGCTTACGCTATTTTGATATTTTTACTTTACTAATAGACACTATCGTATATAGCGTATAATACTATATAGTATTAGTTTGACGGATCCTTAGAGGATGGTGATCCCAAACATCCTTTAAGTTACTAATTGCATTTCATCGAACATTGCATTTGAGTTGGTTTACTTCCATAAGAATGTTAGTCCTGATCCAAGTTGTCTTGTTTTGTATTATTGCTCGAGTCAGATCGATATTCCAGTTTCGAGATTCACTTTTAGAGTTTCGAGCTTATACTGGATTTTTGTCTCACGTATATCTACCTTTTGATTAGTTGTTCTAGTCATTTAGTTATTTCTGTCATTCTGTTTCAGATTGTTATTAATTATTTATTGTAATAGACTTCCGCTGTATTATTTATGAAAAATCTGATGTAAAATTTATTTAGTATCTTCATGAACTACTATTGCAATTTGTAACTTCCGCTACGAGGTATTACATTGCTCTATATCTGTGTCTGTGATCTGTGATTCTATGATTTATTTTGTTTACCACAGAAGCTAATAACAACCTGTTGTTTTAGACGTTTTGAGTTGACATGTTTTTATCGATTCGGCACAGTCAAAATGGTAAGTCGTTGGTCTGATTAGGGAAACTAAGCTTTTGTAACACCAGTAAATAAGTCTGTGTTATATAAGTTGCTGGGTTAGGGAGTGATACACCCTACTACCGGGGGTGACACAAGGTATTTATGTATTAAGGAGACGATCGAATGGGTAGTAATTAGGGTACACCTAATCCCGCTGTTATGTAATTAGGGTAGCACCTAATCCTGTTATGTAATTAGGGTACACATAATCCTGCTATTTCTGTTAAGTAATTAGGTTGACGCCTAATCCCGTTATACCAGTATTGGTGCAGACGCAACCTGTTTTTAGGATATAAATGAGAAGCATTACTCGATCATTGTTTATTCCTGTTTATCCTGCTATTCTGTTTATCATGTTTGCCTGTTGCCTTATACGATACTGTGGTTTCTCATCCAGTCTTCTTGACATGTCTTGATATCACTATTTTATGCATATTTGAAAATCACTGGAACTCGCCAGACTTTATGTCTGATCCTTTTGTTTTCGCTTCTTTCCTCCTTTCCCCCTCCCAGGTCGTCAAATTTTTATCATTCCTCGGTGATTAGGACTCTCTCTCAGCTTGGATCTGGACTTTTTGAGATGTACCGCTTTAACTTACTTTCTAATCTGTTATGGCTTGCTATGAGGGATGTGATTTTATGTTATTGCACTCTGTTATTATGCATTATGGGACAAATTTGAGAATACTTGATGTAACTGGTTTAACGATGTAACCTGTTTTGAGACAATGTTTTATTTTCAATAATAAAATTGAAATTTCCGCAGCTGACTTTATATCTGTCTTATGAATTTCTATACCGTTTACCTGTTGCGCTTCACGAAACTTAATACATTCCCTTATGAGTGACATCAACGGACGTGGAGAGTCACAAAGAAATTGATAAGGAAAAAATCGCTAGACGAGTCGGTCTACAAATAAAACAGCTTGAGTTAATTTTTGTAAAAGGTTAAAAGTGTTAACATATATTTTGCCAACTGTTAGTGTACTCATTCAAACGTTATAAGCTTATAAGCAGACTGATAATCAAATTGTAAATATGAAAAAAAAAACAATAATAGAATTAAAACTTCTTTTCTCTCTATCTGGCATGATCCTGATTATAATGGTATTGCTGCGATAAGGTTTCCAATTCAACACGCCTGATGAAACACCCCACCTCCGTTAGGGTCACTCACAAAGGGAATGCCCTAATTTTGGTGGAGGTTTATAAGTATAAGTCACAGATACACAAGACAGATATAAATACACATATTTTTATAACAGCGGAAACGACAGCAACTTTTATTTCATCAAAATACGTGTTACACAAACCATACCATAATTGTCTTACAATACTTCCAAAAACATTACATTTCCATAACTGTCTTGATTTCATAACTTAAAGAAGCATAAAAACATAAGTAAACTGCATAAGTCCCCATAATTGCTATCCAAAGCCATAGTCCAAAACGAAAGAGATCCAAGCAATACATTCTCTCTCTTCAAGCTGGATGTGAAACTGGTCAAGCTGCGGTATTCCCTCCGTGTGGACCTAGGGGGGAGAAACGAAAGAAAAGAAGACGAAAGAAAAGTAGAGTCAGACATAAAGCCTGAGTAAGTCTAGGACTATTCAGTCTATGAATAAGAAAAAGAGCATGACAAGTATAAACTGGAAATGGGAAAGCACCATAAACTAAGTTTAAGTTGTCTAGAGTCGAGTACACTATCGTACACCATATTAGTCTCTGCACCCCCTATAAACTAGTTCCCAACTGGCACCCCACAATCAGGGTGAAGTGATCCTTTTTATTGATCGCCTCCTACTCGCATAGTTACATGTGTCTTACTTCCCCCGATGTTGTAACTACCTATGCTGGTCCCACCATGGGGTGTATCAAGTCCCATGGTGGTGGCCCAACACAATTCTAGAATGCACAGGTATACTACTGGTGCCCAGTGCCTAATTTTTCTGCGCCGGAGTGTGTGCACGCCCGCACCCCGTTAGAACCTACACTGTTGCACCACCGCCGTCGATTTGACCTCTTACAGTCAGCCCAGTAATCGTGCCCCACCCTGCCTAGTTCAGGGTATCCTGATACACCTTGTAGGTTACTGCTGAAAAGTGTCCCCCACTACTAGGTTTTCTATTTCTAGCCAACATGCTAAGTTGGTTAAGTGTTCTGTATAGACTTAACCCCCAATTAGTCTGTATAGTTTAGCATGTTGTGTTTGATTAAGTATTAATTCAACTTACTTAATCCTATCAATCCTGACTTAGCCTTAATTGTCTTATTAAAGCTCAAACCACTCACATTAGACAGGTTTTGTTGTGACTGCTTGTTGCCGGTTGGCTCCGGGCAGTCTTACGTCACAACTCAGTCTAACCTCGCGTCTTTATGGGGCTCAATGCTTAACCACCCACATTGGATAGGTATTGTTGTGACTACTGGACAGCCGGGCGGGTCCAGGCAGGTTTATGTCACAACGCAATCCAACATCGGGTTAAGCATGTCGTATTTTCTAAGTTTACATATTTTGTCTCTTTTTCTTTTATATGTAAATATTTGCGGCCCATTATTCAAATTCATTATTCTTGGGTATAGTAATTTATACCATTTTAAATGTCATGAATCGTTGGTATGTGCCAAACATGCCAACACATATATTTTAATTAACCCCAACGTATTCCCCCGTTTGTACGTAATAATATAACATATGTTGGGCTTCAACATTTTAGCCCAACTTAGCCACATAAAAAGGGGAGGCTTAGAACATGATGTATATATATTCTAAGTAACATCAAAAAGGGGTGTGTAAACGCATGAACTTGCAACATAGCGGTCTAATTAACATAAATTAGGCACTTGTGAACTTGCATTGTAATAGCATAAAATCTTGACATAAAACATACCTAAACATGAATCATGGTTTTAATCTAATCGTGTAAACTTTTAATTAAAGTGTGAATCTAACTTAATTATGTGCCACATATATTATCATATGTTTTCTAACAACAACCTAGGCTTAAAACATATTTTGTTTGGGCATAAAGTTAAACATGAACTAGCCATGTTCATAAAGTCAACACAAGTTCACAAAGATGCTTACTTTTGTCACTAATACAAAAGTATGGTTTTCACTTGAATCAATGATGCCTATTCCAACATAAATTCATATGAATCATAATACCCAATTGGATCCAACTACACTAAAAGTGATCATAAAAATATACATAGAAGGATCCAAAATCATGTTGGCATAATAGTGAATCATATACTTGCATAAGTCTTAACTTGGTTGCAACGAAATATATATAACTTCTCATTAACCACAACGTATAAGTATCAAATTTCCAACATAAGTTATATACTTGTATCGCAACTATTCAATAGATCCAATATCATGTTAATTACACTACCACATCCCAAATCCATTCATAGCAAATCATAGCAACATACAATTATGAATTAACATCATTATAATTAAAGTACAATCCCATTTCTTATTCTACACAAATCAAGTCTCAATTATTCATTCACATCGGAATAGCACTCTACTTACAACGTATGACGAGTCTTGTATTCAGGACTCTGAATTCTGAATTTGGTGATGCTTATCCTTTGTTGTAGGCGTTGTTTTGATTTAATTGTCGTGGCTTTAAGCTTTTGAATCAACTCCTAATCGTCTCTTGATTTGACGGCTTCTCTTAGTCTTCCCTCAGTAGCCTGACAGCTCCATACTCATTTTATTTGTGTGAATTAGGTGGAGTCTTAGGTCCTTTTTATAGAGTTTGTGAATTGATTAGAGCCGTCGATGGAGCCAAGATTAATATAAGTCGTTCGTTTTAAAGAGAAACCAATCAAGAGTTGCCACATAAGCCCTAGTGACAAGACCAAGTCCAAAAATTCGGCCAAGCACAGACCAGGCCAGCCAGGAGGGGCTGGGTTCGACCTGGCTCAGGGGCTGGGTTCGACTGGCTCAGGGGCCAGGTCGACTACCCAGGTCGACTGCCCAGTCGACCTGGGTAGCCCAGGTCGACTACCCAGTCGACCTGGGTCTTGTGTGGGAAAATTCCCGCCCAGCCCAATCTGGGTCCGATTTTGAATTTGAATTCGTTTTTATGAACTGTTTCAGCCTGTTTGAATTTTAAACTGGATTCTGAAACTTCTGGAGGTCATATCTCCCTCATACAGAGTCCGTTTTACGCAAACTCGGACTCTATCTCAAGCAGAATCCCGAGACGAACGAAATGGCGTATCCCGTTTCCCTTAATTCTTTGATTTGAAATTAATTATACTTTAATTTATGAATTTCACTGTTATAGAATATACGGGGTGTTACATTCTCCCCAGCTTAAAAAGGATTTCGTCCCCGAAATCTTCAAGTTTAGGAAGAACGTATATCATACCATCCAATCGTCCATCTACTCAACCAACAAACACGAGCGTCCATTGTCCTTAAAAGACTTCTAGTGCTTCATGATCATATGCAAAGTGTGTGTACATGTACTTATCTAATGCAAAATTAGTCGGTCTACTGATTCAGTTGACCTCCTTAATGCAAATTATGTAAGTGTCATGAATCCATTATGTATGCAAACCTTCCTATTCATGATTCTACATGAGTGCACAATCATTTATATAAATGCAACATCCATATGAAAACACATTAAACTTCAACCACATAAGAATGTAAATACATATATGCATATGCAATATGAAGTGACTGAGCCGATCTAAAACCAAGATTGTGTGTGTATATGCAACCACGAGCAACCACTAGCAATCACTTGCAACCATCATCCATAACATGTTTCAATTACATGTTTTCATCCAAAGGGTTTCTACCTAAAAGATAAGGTTGAAGAGATATACCCTAAAAGATAGATAAAAGCACAACTTAAGGGAAAAAGAAAGATCAAAGATGTACCCTCAAAAAGAAAAGGCTAGGCTGCGCGTATTCTAGCCTCAGTTTCCCAAGTCGCGTCTTCCTCGGCGTCGCTCCATTGAACTTTGATGAGCTTGACCTTGCGGTTGTGTAGCTTTTTCACTTCAATTCCTAAGATGCGTGTTCAAACTCTTCTCGCAGTTGCTTCACGTTCCACTTCGGCTTCTTCTAGAATGCTAGGCTCTACTATTTCAGCAGACTCATGTAAACACTTCCGGAGGTGAGAAACATGAAAGACGTTGTGAACTCCGGCCAGTTTTTCAGGTAGCTCTAATCTATAGGCCATCTTCCAAACCTTCTCGATGATAGGAAATGGTCCTACAAATCTCGGTGCTAGCTTTCCAGTGGATCCAAAACGAACAACGTTCCTTAGAGGAGATACCTTAAGAAAAACTCTGTCCCCAACCTCAAACTCAAGGTCGGTCCTTCTCTTGTCGGCGTAGGATTTCTGTCTATCTTGGGCGGTCTTCATCCTTCTTCGTATCAAGTCCACTTTTTCTGAAGTTTCTCTAATCATGTCTGGACCAAGAATAACCTTATCTGTAGACTCCCACCAACAAGTTGGTGACTTGCACGGTCTTCCATATAATGCTTCGAAGGGTGCCATGCCTATGGTAGCTTGGAAGCTATTGTTGTAAGCAAACTCCACTAAGGGAAGGTGATCCTCCCATGTCCCTCCAAAGTCTAGAACGCAAAGTCTCAAAAGATCCTCTAAAACTCTATTCACCCTTTCCGTCTGTCCATCGGTCTGGGGGTGATAGGCCGTGCTCAAACACAACTGTGTGCCTACAGCTTCTTGCAAACTTCACCAAAACTCGCTTGTGAAGATAGGGTCTCGGTCGCTAACAATGCTGGATGGTATTCCATGAAGTCAAACAATTTCCTTGAGATAAAGAGATGCTAGAGATGAGGCAGTCCTTCTACTCTTAACAGGTAAAAAGTTGGCGCTTTTTGTAAGCCTATCCACTATTACCCAAATGCTAGTTTTGCCTCTTCTAGACCTAGGAAGCCCATCAATGAAGTCCATTGAAATGCTATCCCACTTCCACTGTGGAACCTCTAGAGGATGGAGTAGACCGCCAGGTTTCTTCTGTTCCGCCTTAACCTGTTGGCAAATCATACACTTAGAAACGAAATCTGCCACGTCCTTCTTCATGACGCTCCAAAAGAAAGTTCTCTTTATGTCCTTGTACATTTTATCTCCGCATGGATGTATCGTCATCTTGGAGTGATGTGCTTCCTCGAGAACCGTCTTTACCAAATCTCTTGTCCGTGGGATGCATAGTCTTCCGTCTCGCCTTAGCCAACACTTATCGTCGATGGAGTATCTGTTGAGGTGACTTGAAGTCTCACCCCTAATTAGCCTATCAATCGTCTCCACAAGATGAGGGTCTTCTCGTTGTGCTGTCCCTATTGAGTCCAAAAGAGTAGGGTGCACTTCAAGAGATGCTAACAAACCGGGTACAAAATCAGAGGAGGGCCTAAAGTCAAAGCTGGCTATAAACTCTAGGCTTTTCCTTTCAACAAACAGCGGGCTTAATGTTAGCTTCTTTCTGCTCAAAGCATCTGCGACTACGTTGCCTTTGCCCGGAGTGTAGGAGATCTCGAAATCGTACGAGGCAAGAAACTCTATCCACCTTTGTTGCCTCAAGTTAAGGTCCTTCTGCGAGAAGAGATACTTGAAAGATTTATGGTCAGTATACAGTTCGAATTTCTCACCTAGGAGATAGTGTCGCCAAGACTTAAGTGCAAAGACGATGGCGGCTAACTCAAGATCGTGGGTCGGGTAGTTCTTTTCATGAACTTTCAATTGCCTTCCACCATAAGCTGCTACCCTCCCTTCTTGCATCAAGACAGCGCCTAGCCCTGTCCCACATGCATCTGTATAAACTGTGAACATCTTGCTTCCATCTGGCAACGTCAGAACTGGGGCTGTTGTAAGAGCCCTTTTTAGTCGTTGGAAAGCAAACTCGCAATCCAAGTCCCAATTGAACACTAGATTCTTCTTTGTCAGCCTTGTGAGTGGAGCTGAGATTTTCGCAAAATCCCTTATGAATTTTCGGTAGAAACCTGCTAGTCCTAGAAAACTTCGGACCTCAGTTGCATTCCTTGGTGTCTTCCAATCCTGTACCGCTACTACCTTAGCATGGTCCACAGCTAACCCTTCTTTGGATACTACATGCCCAAGAAACCTTACTTCCTCTCTACAAAAGTGACACTTGGAGAATTTGACTTTTAGCTGATGCACTCGCAGAGTTTCCATGATTACCCTTAGGTGCTGAGCATGTTCTTCTTCACTCTTTGAGAAGATCAAGATATCGTCTACGAAGACTACCACGAACTTGTTGAGGAATTCTCTGAACACCCTACTCATCAGGTCCACGAAGTAAGCGGGTGCGTTTGTCAAGCCGAAAGGCATGACAAGCCATTCAAAGAAGCCGTCTGGGGTTTTGAATGCTGTCTTATCGATGCTATCTTCAGCCACCCTTAGCTGATGAAATCCGGTCGCCAGATCGAGTTGGGAGAAAACTGACGCCCCTATAAGCTGATCAAACAGATCGTCAATTCTGGGGAGAGGGTGCCTATTCTTTTTCGTTAGCTTGTTGAGCTCCCTATAGTCAACACATAGACGGAGTGAACCATCCGCCTTTGCAGAGAACACCACTGAAACGCCCAATTCTGAAATGCTCCTTCTAATGAACCCCTTCTCTAGAAGCTCTTTAACCTGTTTACTGAGCCCTTTCCTTTCCCATGGAGCCATGTGTCTAACGGGCAACGCAACGGGCTTTGCATTATCTACAAGATATATGCGGAAGTCTATCTCCCGCTTCGGAGATAAGCCCTTCACCTCTTCGAAGACGTCCGGATATTCACGGACCACCCTAACCGATTGCAAACTCTCAACAGAAGCATCTAGTGATTCAAGATAACTAAGCATAACCGCATAAGAGGGATTGCAAGTAATTTCCAGAGTGTTACCGAGTTGGGTCAGAAGCCTAACCACCCTTTTCTCACAATCAAGGATGGCACCATTACTGGATAGCCAATCCATGCCCAAAATCAAACCATATCCCGAGAAGCCCAAAACAACTTGGCCTTCTTCTTCCGGCAGTCTTTCACTTGGCCACAAGAAAAGCACCCACCATTCAACTTGGCCTTCTTCTTCCGGCAGTCTTTCACTAAGTGCCCCACTTTGCCACAGAAATTACACTTCCTCTTCTCTTGGGACTTGTTGTCTTTCCCGCCCTTCTTAAAGTCTGTCTTCTTAGGCTGTAAACCTTCTTTCTTCCCTTGAGACCCTTCTGCCTTTGTCTCCTTCTTGCCCTTATCCTCTTCGTTCAGCAATGCCATCTGCACCAACCTTTCATACGTAGCTCTCATAGGTATATGAGTCATGGCCAAGCTGTGTAATGGCTCATTCAATCCTTTGACAAAGCGGAGAGCCTTCTTGTGCGGAGTGTTGACTAGGTCCAGTCCGAACCTAGCCAGTTGATCGAACTGATTAATGTACTCTTTGACTGTCATATTCCCTTGCTTAAGAAATAAGAATTTTTCCAATTGAAGACTCCTTTCAGCTTCTAAGAGAAATTTAGTCTCAAACCTCGCCCTAAAGTCCTCCCATGTTTCCACTGGTCTTTCTGCATTGGTAACTTCCCACCAGTAGGAAGCCTCGCCTTTAATTAGCCATACTGCCAGTTGTACCTTCTGCCTATCTTCTACCTCAAAGATGACGAATAAGTCCTCGATTTCCTTCAACCAGTTCCTGGCTGCCACGAAGGACTCGGTTCCATGAAAGTCCTTCCCTCCCATAGCTTTGAAATCTTTACATGTCTTAGCAAAAGCATTACCACGCGGAGGAGGTGGAGGAGGAGGTGCTGCTACAACTGGGGGAGGAGAATGATTTTCTGTAGCTGGGGGAGTAGGAATAGCGGGACCTGGCTGATTGGCCCTTGCTTCTAAGAATCGTCTGAACCAACCAGGTATTGGTACACCCTCTGGCAAGTTAAATTCTTCAAACATGCTAAAACAAAAAGGACAGATTCGAAACGAAGGATAAAACATAGTACCTACGGCTTTGGGGGACTATGCCTTTTTTTTTTAAAATAAAATAACATTTTATCTTTAAAAATACTTCTTTAAATTTTCTTTTGAAAATAAATTTTCAAAACTTTTTATCTGATCTGGTTAACCTATGCTCTGATACCAAGTGAAACACCCCACCTCCGTTAGGGTCACTCACAAAGGGAATGCCCTAATTTTGGTGGAGGTTTATAAGTATAAGTCACAGATACACAAGACAGATATAAATACACATATTTTTATAACAGCGGAAACGACAGCAACTTTTATTTCATCAAAATACGTGTTACACAAACCATACCATAATTGTCTTACAATACTTCCAAAAACATTACATTTCCATAACTGTCTTGATTTCATAACTTAAAGAAGCATAAAAACATAAGTAAACTGCATAAGTCCCCATAATTGCTATCCAAAGCCATAGTCCAAAACGAAAGAGATCCAAGCAATACATTCTCTCTCTTCAAGCTGGATGTGAAACTGATCAAGCTGCGGTATTCCCTCCCTGTGGACCTGGGGGGAGAAACGAAAGAAAAGAAGATGAAAGAAAAGTAGAGTCAGACATAAAGCCTGAGTAAGTCTAGGACTATTCAGTCTATGAATAAGAAAAAGAGCATGACAAGTATAAACTGGAAATGGGAAAGCACCATAAACTAAGTTAAGTTGTCTAGAGTCGAGTACACTATCGTACCCCATATTAATCTCTGCACCCCTTATAAAATAGTTCCCAACTGGCACCCCACAATCAGGGTGAAGTGATCCTTTTTATTGATCGGCTCCTACTCGCATAGTTACATGTGTCTTATGGCCCCCGATGTTGTAGCTACCTATGCTGGTCCCACCATGGGGTGTATCAAGTCCCATGGTGGTGGCCCGACACAGTTCTAGAATGCACAGGTATACTACTGGTGCCCAGTGCCTAATTTTTCTGCGCCGGAGTGTGTGCATGTAACACCCCGTAAATCAGTTAATACTAATATTCACAAATGAAAGAATAATTAATTTCAAATATAAGAATATTTGGAAACGGGCTGCGCCATTGTGTTCGTCTCGGAAAAATACGCGAAATAGAGTCCGAAATTTTGTAAATTGGAGTTCGTATGACCGAGATATGGCCTCGAGAAGTTTCATGAAAAATTCAAATTTTAAAACAGATTTCAAAAACACAGAAATGGAGGCAGGCGGGAAAACTCCCGCCCAGGCCAGGTCGACCTGGGGGTCGACTTGGGAGTCGACCTGGGGGGGCCAGGTCAACACTAGAGTCGACCTAGGTGTCGACCTCCCAGGTCGAGCCCAGGTGACCTGGGTGCATCTGGTTCGGTTTTCGGGCTGTGTTTTGAAGGCTGGACGAAATCTAATGGCTCTAATCTATTCTAGAGTAAATCTAATGGCCTAAATGCATCCTAACATCTATAAATAAGTGGGTAGACTCTAACCCTAAATCACTTGTAAAATTGGAGAGCTACCGACATGCCGTTGCCATGGAGTTTTGCGTAGCTGTCACAAACTAAAGAAGAAGGAGAAAGCCTAGCCTACAACTAAATCTACTCAACAAACAAATTAAATCAAAGACTCTTTCTATTTCTCTTCTTTAAATTGTGAGTATGATGATTCTCACAATGTTATTATAAAATAATTCGATTAAGTTATGAATGGATCACAAGAAAGTGATGTGAATTTTAATTGTAAATTCTATATTGTGGATCTCTTGTTATGTTATTATGTTGTCATATGTTGTAAATTATATGTTGTAAATTCTCCTATGCTATGCCATGCTATGATGAAAATCATGCTATGCTATGTTATGCTATCATGCTATGCTATGTGTAAATCATGCTATGTTATGTCATAAATCTTATATATTTTGTAGATCTCATGTTAACACATATGTTGAAATCCATATGTTATATGATAATGATAGCATGTTAAGTTGTGTTGAATCGTACAAGTCGTAAAATCATGATGTTGTTATTTATGTGAATTGGATCATGTTTAAAGTTTATGTTTTTTTAAATTAAATGGATCATGATTATGGGAATTTGCTTATTAGGTTAGGTGTACCCATATACATGAATCCACAATTTAAATTGGATCTTGAATATGGGAATTTGCCTATTAAGTTAGGTGTACCCATATGCATGAATCTATGACTAAATGAATTTTTATTATGGGAATTTGCCTATTGAGTTAGGTGTACCCATAAAAACCCATATTGTTAGATTAGATGATGTTGATTCACACATGTTCCTATGCAATTTTATGAAATTTGATTGAGATCATATTATGTGAATTATGAACAAGTTGACATCTTTAGATCCATGACATGTATAATCCTATGCAAGTTGTACATATGCAAGTTTCACCCCTTATTATGATTCATTTAGTCATATATACATGTTGTTATTGTGATAATCTCTTTTATGCTATGAGTTAGACTATTCGAGTCTAATATATATATTTTGCGAATAAACGTTCAAACGTGGGGTAGGGATGATATTAGGAATTAATAAATTGGGTGCAATTTTGTATGATTTTGCACGCCTTGAATGGATGTCCATAATTGAGTCAATTATGGACGTTGTTGAATTTGGAATTAATTAATAATTCAATAGGGAATTATTAAAATTGGGGAAAGTGGATTATTAATAATAATCAATGCTTAGGACACGAGGTTGGACCCGTTTGTGACGTAAACCTGCCCGGACCCGCCCGGCAAATCCAGTAGTCACAAATGTCGGCCCAATGTGAGAGGTCCTAGGCCCAAACTAAAGCATAACAGTTGTAAAGACACGAGGTTAGACTCTTTTATGGTGTAAGACTGCCCGGACCCGCCCGTCAAATCCAGCTGCCATAAATGCCAATCTAATGTGAGAGGTCTTTATGAGGTTATGGCCTTAATGAATTAAGAAATACTTAGCCAGATAATCATGTAAGGTGGGACATGGGGGTTCAGTAGGTGCCTTGGGTGGCATGAGGAATCTAGTGGTTGCCTTTAGAGGCATTTGAAATACGATTAGACTTAACCAAATACACATGTAAATGAACATGACTAAGTGGGTTATGTGGATGGACTAATGGGACAAGCTTAGGTGGAATGCTTGTGGGAAATAATGGAGGCCCATTTCAACCAGTATCCCAAAACGTATCTTTGTGGGCTCGACCCAAGTCGAGGACGGGACACGCATACTGGGTCTGACTATAAGAGGCCAAAATAGGGAGCGGTGGCAACGCAAGTCCAACGGGTTTCATATGCGTGTGTGGACCCGGGCTGGTAGGTAAGACGTTGTTGCATCGTGTAGGTATAAGCCGTGCATCTCCGTTATATCGGGTTGCCACTTTAGGGGAATGATACACCCCACTGTGGGGCCAGCACGGGTATCTACGAGTAGGGAGCCGATCAAAAAATGGAAAGTGGAGTACACCTAGTGGAGATAGAGGCAGGCAACACCTATGTAGTCAGCTAGGAATACGTAAAGACATTAAGAAAGTTTCTAAGTGAAGCTAAGTGGGATAAATCTTTAGGGTGCCTGGTGTGGTGCAGTATAGTGTTTATCCTTTAGTATTTAGGAGCGCCTATAACGTTGCCTTTAGCGATTGTCTATGTCCTTAATCTGCTCTTTCATAGACATTTCCTTGTTTTCCAGCTTATGCCTTAGTCTAGTTATTTTGATAATAGTATTGTAGAATTATCATACTTGCCAGACTTTATGTCTGACCCCCTCTTTTCCATCTTTCTTATTCCCTTCAGGTCCTCAAGTTGGGCCAAGTTCTAGTGGAGTCTAGTTGGATCGCTTATCTCTTGGAAAGCTTGGACTGCAGAAGTAAAGTCCAGCTTGTTATCTTTCTTTTTAATGGCTATTTATTGTAATGGGATTATGTATTTTTTTTGTGAAGACAGATATTGTACTTGGTTATGATCTATGGTTTTATGATGTAACAGACATATTTAATTTCCGCTGCAATGAAATGAATTTTTAGATTTTCAAGTGCTATTTATTATCTGTCTTTTTGTAATTTCTCTGTTCTACATTCACTTATGACCCCCATGGAAGTTATTGCATTCTCTTGGTGAGTGACATTAATGGACGTGGGGTGTTACACGTGGTATCAGAGCATAAGGTTACCAGAACAGATAAAATTTTTAGATAAATATTTTTCTAAACTATTTTTGGAAGAAGTGCTTTCAAAAACATGTTATTTAGAGAGAGTTTTTATGAAAAACATAGTCCCAAATAGCCATATCCTTATCTTTATCTTTCGAATTCTCCATTTTGAATCTTTCCTTTTTCGTTTCAGCATGGCTGAAGATCTTAATCTCCCAGAAGGTGTGACGGTTCCAGGGTGGTTTAGGAGATATTTGGAGGCTAGGGCCACCACTGCAGGCCCAGCAGATGCTCCTCCACCCCCAGTTGCACCTATTCCTCCTCCTCCTCGTGTTGACACTTTTGCAAAGACGTGCAAGGAATTTAAGGCTATGGGAGGAAAAACTTTTCAAGGGACTGAGACGTTTGTGGAGGCCAGAGACTGGCTTAAGGAGACTGAGGAATTGTTGGATATCTTTGAAGTGGAAGATGGGAGGAAAGTCCGTTTAGCTGCTTGGTTATTGAAGGGAGAGGCCTCGTTTTGGTGGGAGGTCACTAACGGGGAACGTCCAGTTGATTCATGGGCGGATTTCAGACGAAGGTTTGAGGCAAAGTTTCTTTCAAGGGCGGAGGAGAATTTAAATATGGAAAAATTCCTGACATTAAAGCAAGGGAGCTTATCAGTGAAGGAATATGTCAACAAATTTAATCAGTTAGCAAGGTTTGGCTTGGAGTTGGTAAACACGCCAGAGAAGAAAGCTTTGAGATTCGTTAGAGGCTTGAATGAACCGTTGCAAGGGTTGGCTATGACCCATATCCCTATGGGAGCCACCTTTGAAAGGCTAGTAGAAATGGCACTTATGCATGAGGATAAGGCAGTTGAAAAGAAAGGGGATCAGAAAAACCCCAACAGCAAAATAAGAAGAGTGGTAAAAACAATAATGGCAAAGCGAAGAAGTGATGCTTCAATTGTGGGACGCCTGGCCATCTCAGCAAAGATTGTAGAAAGAAAAAGAAGACTGGTTGTTTTCATTGGAGATGCAGGACATTTGGTGAAGGACTGCCCAAAGAAGGGGCAGAGGGCAGGGTCTACCTCGGGAGGACAGGTGCAGGCTCTTATGGCACCAGGGCAGGCAAGGGGGCAAGTTCAGGCTATTGCGGCCCCACCGCTGCAAGAAAGAGGTAGAACATTTTCTGTTGAAAGCTTAGTTTTTATGTTTGATCATCTTGTCCGTACCTTATTCGATTCTGGCGCATCTCATTCGTTTATCTCTGCATCATTAGTTGAATTACTGCACTTGAACACCAGTTTAGTAGAGGATCCCTTGGTTGTTTCAAATCCAATTGGGGGTTCAGCTCATTTGACCATGATATGTTTGGATTTGAAAATCTCTATACTTAGCGTTGAATTTAGATGTGATGCTTATGTATTGGGCTTCACGGGCTATGGGCTAATTTTAGGAATGGATTGGTTATCTAGAAATGGGGCCATTCTTGACTGTGAAAGGAGAGTAGTTAGGCTTGTGACTCGCCTTGATAATGCTCTTGACATCTTTTGTAATCCCATAAATTCCTTTATGCTAAGTTATCTTGAATCGCTTGACGCGTCTGTAGAGAATCTGCGATCGGTAGAGGTGGTCCGGGAATATCCGGATGTGTTTGAGGAGGTGAAGGGCTTACCTCCAAAGCGGGAGATAGACTTTCGAATTTATCTTGTGGATAATGCTAAACCCGTATCTTTGCCAGTACGCCACATGGCTCCTCGTGAAAGGAGGGAACTCAATAAGCAAGTGAAGGAGTTGCTTGAGAAGGGGTTCATAAGACGTAGTATATCGGAGTAGGGTGCTCCAGTAGTATTTGCCACAAAGGCGGATGGGTCCCTTAGACTTTGTGTGGACTATAGAGAACTAAACAAGCTTACTAAAAAGAACCGACACCCACTGCCGAGGATTGACGATCTCTTTGATCAGTTAGTTGGCGCCTCAGTGTTTTCGCAGTTGGACTTAGCCACTGGCTTTCATCAACTGAGAGTGGCTGAGGATAGTATAGATAAGACTGCTTTTAGGACTCCTGACGGATTTTATGAATGGCTAGTGATGCCCTTTGGTTTGACAAACGCCCCCGCATATTTTGTTGATTTGATGAGTAGGGTGTTTAGGGAGTACCTTAACGAATTCGTGGTAGTCTTTGTGGATGACATCTTAGCCTTTTCTAAGAACAAAGAAGAGCATGCCCTACGTCTTAGGGAAGTGTTGGAAACCCTTCGAGCGCATAACCTTAAGGCAAAATTTTCTAAGTGTCACTTCTGGAGGAAAGAAGTACGGTTCTTAGGGCACGTGGTTTCCAAGGAAGGGATAGCAGTGGATCCCGAAAAGGTGGTGGCCATCCAAGATTGGAAGGTCCCTAAAAATGTAACCGAAGTAAGAAGTTTCTTGGGGTTGGCTGGCTATTATAGGAAGTTTATCAAAGACTTCGCAAAAATATCAGCTCCATTAACACGGTTAACGAAGAAGAACCTGGTTTATACGTGGGACGAAGATTGTGATGATGCGTTCCAACGTTTGAAGAGAGCCTTAACTTCAGCCCCAGTCTTAGTGCTGCCAGACGGGAATAAACCGTTTACCGTCTATACTGATGCTTGTGGGACGGGACTTGGCGCGGTCCTCATGCAAGAGGGAAGAGTAATAGCCTATGGTGGAAGGCAGTTGAGGGTTCATGAAAAGAATTACCCTACGCATGACCTTGAGTTAGCCGCAATTGTTTTCGCGCTTAAGTCTTGGCGTCACTATCTTCTTGGTGAGAAATTCGAACTGTTCACTGACCACAAATCATTAAAATACTTATTCTCTCAGAAGGATTTGAATTTAAGGCAGCAACGGTGGATGGAATTCTTAGCCTCCTACGATTTTGAAATAGCATATACCCAGGGCAAGGGTAACGTGGTAGCAGACGCCTTAAGTAGGAAAAGGTTGTCCTTGAGTCCGTTGTTTGTTGAACGACGAAGCTTAGAATTCATCTCCATGTTTGACTTTAGACCCTCCGTTGACCTAGTACCTGGTTTGTTAGCATCCTTGGAGGTTAGACCTACACTTGTAGGATGAGTTGGTGAGGCACAGCAAGACGACCCACAGTTGGTTGAGATAGTAGAAAAGCTCAAAGGAGGGGAGTCGTTTAGCCTTCTTCGTAGGTATACCCTAGACGATAAGGGTTGGTTACGAAGGGATAATAGACTTTGTGTACCACAAGACGAAGACTTAAGGAAGGCCATTCTTGATGATGCTCATCGCTCAAAGATGACCATTCATCCCGGTGGAGACAAGATGTACAAAGATATGAAGCGGGTTTTCTTTTGGGCCGGTATGAAAAAGGATGTGGCCGAGTACGTCGCTAGATGCTTGGTGTGCCAACGAGTAAAAGCAGAACAAAAGAAACCCGATGGGTTGCTTCACCCATTGGAAGTCCCACTATGGAAATGGGAAAGCGTCTCAATGGATTTTGTGGATAGATAACCTAGATCAAGGAAGGGTAATACGGGGATTTGGGTTATAGTAGATAGACTTACTAAGAGCGCCCATTTTATTCCCGTGAAAAGTAAGAGGACTGCTTCGTGGTTGGCTTCTGTATACATTAAAGAGATAGTTCGTTTGCACGGTATTCCTACTAGTATAGTAAGCGACCGTGATCCCATCTTCACTAGCGAATTTTGGAAGAGTTTACAAGAGGCGGTAGGGACTCAGCTATGTTTGAGCACTGCATATCATCCTCAGACGGACGGCCAAACAGAGAGGGTGAATCGTATTCTAGAGGATCTTTTAAGGCTTTGTATCCTAGACTTTGGGGGTACATGGGAAGAGCACCTTCCGTTGGTAGAATTCGCATATAATAATAGCTTTCAGTCTAGTATTAGCATGGCACCTTTCGAAGCTCTTTATGGAAGGCCTTGCCGTTCGCCTACATGTTGGTGGGAATCTACCGATAAAATCCTACTTGGGCCCGATATGGTTAGGGAAACCTCGGAGAAGATTGATTTGATTCGAAGGAGGATGAAAGCAGCACAAGATAGGCAGAAATCGTATGCTGATAAGAGGAGGACAGATCTTGAGTTTGACATTGGGGACATGGTTTTTATCAAAGTATCTTCGTTACGGAATGTTGTTTGCTTTGGGTCCATTGGGAAATTAGCGCCAAGGTTTGTAGGGCCGTTTCCTATAAAAGACAGGATTGGGAAGATGGCGTATAGGGTGGAGTTGCCTGAGAAACTTAGTGGGGTACACGATGTATTCCATGTATCACATTTGAGGAAGTGTTTGCACAAGACCGCGGAGGTGGTAGAGCCGAGCTTGCTTAAAGAGGTGGAAATAGAGCGTGATGCAACAATTAGACGAGCTCCTACATGCATTCTTGGGTCGGAGATCAAAAAGTTGAGGAATCGAGAGGTCAGACTAGTTAAAGTGCAATGGGGAGATGATGAGAGCAACGCTACTTGGGAGACAGAAGAGAAGATGCGTTCGTTGTACCCTTTTCTTTTTTAGGGTATGTCTTTTAATTTCCCCTTTATCGCTTAGCTTATCTTATCTTATCTTTAGTATGTCCTCTCATTAGTATCTTTGACCTTTAGTTAGGATAACCCTATGGTTGAAACATGTGTTTGAGACATGTTATGTATGATTGATGCAAAATGGATGCAAGTGTTTGCTAGTGGTTGCTCGTGAATGCATATATACACACACTTTAGGCACTAGATCGGCTCAGTCACTACATATTGCATATTGCATAAATGAATGTATTTAGTATAATGGATGTATAATGGTTGTACCATCATATAGATGTTGCATTCGGTTGAATGGATGTGCACGCATATAGAAGTAGTATGTAAGCAATTAGGATCTTTTGCATACATAATGGATGCATGGTCCTATCATGAATTGCATCAAGGAGGTCAACTGAATCAGTGGACCGCCTGATTTTGCATTAGATACGGACATATACACACACTATGCATTTAAACATAAAAGCATTAGAAGTCTATAAGGACAGTGGATGCCAGTGTTTGATGATTGAGTAGATGGTTGATTGGATGTTAGGTTAAACATTCTTCTTGACTTGAAGATTTCGGGGTCGAAATCCTTTAAGGAGGGGAGAATGTAACACCCCGTAAATCAGTTAATACTAATATTCACAAATGAAAGAATAATTAATTTCAACTATAAGAATATTGGGAAACGGGTTGCGCCATTGTGTTCGTCTCGGAAAAATACGCGAAATAGAGTCCGAAATTTTGTAAATTGGAGTTCGTATGACCGAGATATGGCCTCGAGAAGTTTCATGAAAAATTCAAATTTTAAAACAGATTTCAAAAACACAGAAATGGAGGCAGGCGGGAAAATTCCCGCCCAGGCCAGGTCGACCTGGGGGTCGACTTGGGAGTCGACCTGGGGGGGCCAGGTCGACACTAGAGTCGACCTGGGTGTCGACCTCCCTGGTCGAGCCCAGGTGACCTGGGTGCATCTGGTTGGGTTTTCGGGCTGTGTTTTGAAGGCTGGACGAAATCTAATGGCTCTAATCTATTCTAGGGTAAATCTAATGGCCTAAATGCATCCTAACATCTATAAGTGGGTAGACTCTAACCCTAAATCACTTGTAAAATTGGAGAGCTACCGACATGCCGTTGCCATGGAGTTCAGCGTAGCCGTCACAAACTAAAGAAAAAGGAGAAAGCCTAGCCTACAACTAAATCTACTCAACAAACAAATTAAATCAAAGACTCTTTCTATTTCTCTTCTTTAAATTGTGAGTATGATGATTCTCACAATGTTATTATAAAATAATTCGATTAAGTTATGAATGGATCACAAGAAAGTGAAGTGAATTGTAATTGTAAATTCTATATTGTGGATCTCTTGTTATGTTATTATGTTGTCATATGTTGTAAATTATATGTTGTAAATTCTCCTATGCTATGCCATGCTATGATGAAAATCATGCTATGCTATGTTATGCTATCATGCTATGCTATGTGTAAATCATGTTATGTTATGTCATAAATCTTACATATGTTGTAGATCTCATGTTAACACATATGTTGAAATCCATATGTTATATGATAATGATATCATGTTAAGTTGTGTTGAATCGTACAAGTTGTAAAATCATGATGTTGTTATTTATGTGAATTGGATCATGTTTAAAGTTTATGTTTTTTTAAAATTAAATGGATCATGATTATGGGAATTAGCCTATTAGGTTAGGTGTACTCATATACATGAATCCACAATTTAAATTGGATCTTGAATATGGGAATTTTCCTATTAAGTTAGGTGTACCCATATGCATGAATCTATGACTAAATGAATTTTTATTATGGGAATTTGCCTATTGAGTTAGGTGTACCCATAAAAACCCATATTGTTAGATTAGATGATGTTGATTCACACATGTTCCTATGCAAGTTTATGAAATTTGATTGAGATCATATTATGTGAATTATGAACAAGTTGACATCTTTAGATCCATGACATGTATAATCCTATGCAAGTTGTACATATGCAAGTTTCACCCCTTATTATGATTCATTTAGTCATATATACATGTTGTTATTGTGATAATCTCTTTTATGCTTTGAGTTAGACTATTCGAGTCTAATATATATATTTTGCGAATAAACGTTCAAACGTGGGGTAGGGGTGATATTAGGAATTAATAAATTGGGTGCAATTTTGTATGATTTTGCACGCCTTGAATGGATGTCCATAATTGAGTCAATTATGGACATTGTTGAATTTGGAATTAATTAATAATTCAAATAGGGAATTATTAAAATTGGGGAAAGTGGATTATTAATAATAATTAATGCTTAGGACACGAGGTTGGACCCGTTTGTGACGTAAACCTGCCCGGACCCGCCCGGCAAATCCAGTAGTCACAAATGTCGGCCCAATGTGAGAGGTCCTAGGCCCAAACTAAAGCATAACAGTTGTAAAGACACGAGGTTAGACTCTTTTATGGTGTAAGACTGCCCGGACCCGCCTGGCAAATCCAGCTGCCATAAATGGCAGTCTAATGTGAGAGGTCTTTATGAGGCTATGGCCTTAATGAATTAAGAAATACTTAGCCAGATAATCATGTAAGGTGGGACATGGGGGTTAAGTAGGTGCCTTGGGTGGCATGGGGAATCTAGTGGTTGCCTTTAGAGGCATTTGAAATACGATTAGACTTAACCAAATACACATGTAAATGAACATGACTAAGTGGGTTAAGTGGATGCACTAATGGGACAAGCTTAGGTGGAATGCTTGTGGGAAATAATGGGGGCCCATTTCAACCAGTATCCCAAAACGTATCTTTGTGGGCTCGACCCAAGTCGAGGACGGGACACGCATACTGGGTCTGACTATAAGAGGCCAAAACAGGGAGCAGTGGCAACGCAAGTCCAACGGGTTTCATATGCGTGTGTGGACCCGGGCTGGTAGGTAAGACGTTGTTGCATCGTGTATGTATAAGTCGTGCATCTCTGTTATATCGGGTTGCCACTTTAGGGGAATGATACACCCCACTGTGGGGCCAGCACGGGTATCTACGAGTAGGGAGCCGATCGAAAAATGGAAAGTGGAGTACACCTAGTGGAGATAGGGGCAGGCGGCACCTATGTAGTCAGCTAGGAGTACGTAAAGACATTAAGAAAGTTTCTAAGTGAAGTTAAGTGGGATAAATCTTTAGGGTGACTGGTGTGGTGCAGTATAGTGTTTATCCTTTAGTATTTAGGAGCGCCTATAACGTTCCCTTTAGCGATTGTCTATGTCCTTAATCTGCTCTTTCATAGACATTTCCTAGTTTTCCAGCTTATGCCTTAGTCTAGTTATTTTGATAATAGTATTGTAGAATTATCATACTCGCCAGACTTTATGTCTGACCCCCTCTTTTCCATCTTTCTTTTTCCCTTCAGGTCCTCGGGTTGGGCCAAGTTCTAGTGGAGTCTAGTTGGATCGCTTATCTCTTGGAAAGCTTGGACTACAGAAGTAAAGTCCATCTTGTTATCTTTCTTTTTAATGGTTATTTATTGTAATGGGATTATGTATTTTGTTTTTGTGAAGACGGATATTGTACTTGGTTATGATCTATGGTTTTATGATGTAACAGACATATTTAATTTCCGCTGCAATGAAATGAAGTTTTAGATTTTCAAGTGCTATTTATTATCTGTCTTGTTGTAATTTCCCTGTTCTATATTCACTTATGACCCCCATGGAAGTTAATGCATTCCCTTGGTGAGTGACATTAATGGACGTGGGGTGTTACAGTGCACGCCCGCACCCCGTTAGAACCTACACTGCTGCACCACCGCCGTCGATTTGACCTCTTACAGTCAGCCCAGTAATCGTGCCCCACCCTGCCTAGTTCAAGGTATCCTGATACACCTTGTAGGGTTACTGCTGAAAAGGGTCCCCCGCTGTAACAACCCGAAAATCTGGGCCAATTTAAAAATTTTATTTTGGCAATTTTATTTAATTTTGCACGTTTAAAATGAATTATTTTAAATAATATCGATGTGAAATTTATTTTGAATATAATTCGAACGTATATATTTATACGCGCCGTCGTTTGAATATAAATAATTATATATAATTATAAATAGAATTGAAAATGGCGCGGTAGTTCGATAATTCGATTTCAAACTTCAAATGAATGTACCGGGTGCAAAACAAACCGGATTTTAGTGAAACGAAAAATATTAGGATCTAATTGGGAATATCTTTCCAACGAATCCGAAAAATTGGAATTTTATAGCGGGAATCAAAAGATATGCCCAGTTGAAAATTCTAAATAGTCGCTATGGAATTCAGGCCCTTAAAAATAGACATTTTGCAAACGACCTCGGATTTCGAAGAAACCACTTTTGTTGGGTCTGTGATGTCAAATTATTGCTAGATTCCAATTTTCATAATTTTTCGAATCAATATGTGAGCGTGGCACAATTAAACGTGTTTGACCAGATTCAGTTGATTTTAATCGACTAGAAAATGGCCATTTTTCCAACGGTCTCGGAATTCGACGAAACTAGTTTTGTAAGGACCGTATCATCAATACAAAGCTAGAAATAATTTTTATGGAATTTTTAGAGATTGTATGTGGCCCCGGTAAATTAAAATGTGCGTTCAAATTCAATATACATTGATTTATATTTTAATTTGAATGGAAACTGATCGTAACAACCGAATTGGCTTGCGAAACATATCCCATTGTGTTCAGAATGAGGGTATTACGCTAGAGGCGACAGTCATTGAGATTGATTTGGGGTTTGAACGAAAATGAATTAAATAGAAAATTAAAATATTATTTAATATTAATATATATGCTTCCATTGGCCAGAAGAAAATGGTCAAACCCCTAAAATGATTTTTCCGCGGTCAAACCCTTCTTCATGCCGCTGTGATAACGATTGAAGGGCGGACTTCTTCAATTCTTCTTTCCCGATTTACTCATATCCGCACAATGAAATACCAAAAAACTCTGAAGCAATATTGTGGAGCTCGTCAGAATCTCCACGTCCAACGGAAGTGATGGGCTGATTCGTGTCGTGGTGGCCAATTTCTCAGCCTAAAGACAGCCGCGTCGAGTTCAGTTCCTGGGCCATAGGGGGTTTCGGGTTTCGCACGGTGGATGGAGGAGAGAGAAGGTGCTCCGGCGAACCACGTGACAGCTTCAGATCGACTTCCGGCGCCTCCGTTCTGGTGCGAGGTCGAGCCCTAGTGGCGAAGCAAAATGGGGGTAGCGGCGTGGATTTTTCTGGGCGACGACATTGAGTAGGGATGTCGGCTGTTTCCAGTATTTTACTGAGGGGGAAGGTAGTTTCTTTTCTGTTTTTCTTTGGTTTTTAAAAAATATAAATACATTGATTTTTTTTTAAAAAAAATATACATTAGTTTTAAAAATATATATATACATTAGTTTTAAAAATATATTTATTCATTGTTTTAAAAATATATATATTCGTTGTATAAAAATATTATCTTTTTTTTGAAAAGGACTGTATAAAAATATTATCTTTGTTTTGAAAAGGACTGTATAAAAATATTATCTTTATTTTGAAAAGAACTGTATAAAAATATTATCTTTGTTATGAAAAGAACTGTATAAAAATATGATTTTTATATATTGAATAACGAAGTAAAAATTCGATTTTTATATATTGAATAACGAAGTAAAAATTCGAATTTTATATATTGAATAACGAAGTAAAAATTCGATTTTTATATATTGAATAATGAATTAAAAATTCGATTTTATATATGTAGTGGCTACGAGCAACGAAAGTGATAAAAGGCGAGAACAGTGAGGATTTCCTACAAAAGGAGTGTCGTGGAGTTGGGATAGCTATTGGTGAGAACTTCTCACTCTAAATTTCTTTTTCTAGTTATATATATACTAGGATGTAGACGGTGTTTAGTAGCACCCGACACCCGTCATCCACAGACCATGGATGGCTTGTTTGTTTAATTGATGTGTTGTGAAATTCGTTTGTGTTGATGATGTGAAATCGATAATAAATGTAGAGGTGCTGAAATAAATTAATTATCGTTAACAATATAATTTTTAACGTGAAAGTGGATAAATAAATATTTATAAACAAATTAGCCGATTTGTCTGTATACACTGATTTGACTGATATTGATTGGGACGATAAATTTTACACAACGCCCAACTGCACAAATAAAAATCTGTGTTTGTTGATTTGAAACCCCACACGGGTATTGGGATAATATATGACATACACTAATCCCAATAATTAGTTGTATGTCGATCGATTGATTGACATGCTGTTATAAGCGTTAGATATCTATATTTGATGCTTATACAGTGTAGTGCACTTTGGATGATGGTTGATTATTTATCGTTCCTATTATATACATGTGTTGTATAAAATCCATATAATTAACTTTATATGGTAATTTATTGGGCCTCATTCCAATTTAGAAGATAAAGAATATTATAATATAAAGGTTCATGTGTTGACAGTACTCATCCGTTGAGGTTAGTCATGTGTTGAACAAAATATTTTAACGATAAAATTTACATCTTTATCATATAGGAAATTAGAAACTAACTGGAAAATAGATAAGATGAGTGGTCTCCTGGATGTTGATCTGATGTTGGTTTCGGCCTTCGGGGTTAATATTCAGGGAATCGTTCTCTTACTAGTTTACGGTTGGAGTCTGATTTGAAATCAAACGATAGATACCATAATTTTTATAAAATATATTAAATAACAAAAAGAGTCACACGTGGACAGTACTCATTCGTTGAGATTAGTCGTGTGTTGACAAAAATATAGATTCACGTATTGAATAGGATAAATATTCATTTGTTGAATAGAATAACGGAATTATTGAAATATATAAAGCCGTATTGATTAGAGATGCGCTATTTTGACGCGAACGATATTTATATCGATTATATTCGTTTTTATAATTTGATTTGAATAGAAAATGAATTGAATTTGATTTGAATAGAAAATGAATTGAATTTGATTTGAATAGAAAACGAATTTGATTTGAATTAAATAGAAAACGAATTCGAATTGAATTGAAAAGAAAACGAATTCGAATTGAATTGAATTGAAAAGAAAATGAATTCGAATCGAATTAAAATCGATTTGAATTGAAATCAAATAGAAATGAAAGTAAAAAAGGATTTATAATAGAAAATTCAATTTTGATTTGAATTTGAAATAAAGGTTGAAATTGTTTTTGAAACGAATTCCAAACTATTTATAAAATTCGTTTTAAATAGTAATCGACGAAATATATATTATATATATTATATATATAATATAATGGCTTGAATAGAACGCGCCGCGCCGCGGCAGTTTGCGAGTTTCGACCATTGACTTCGAACGGACATTACGGGAGATCCGACCGTCGGATTCTCCTAAAACCGGAACCGTTGGGTTCGTATCGAAAAGGGCTTCCTAACGAATATTAGAAATTTAAAATCTAACGGTTGGATTTAGAATTATGTCCAAATCAAATTTGGAAAAGGTTGCTGTAAGTGCAGTTCGATGGCCGTTGATGGAAATCGACTGTACGGGCCTTGATAAAATTATTAAAAATAGTAATAATTTGTGTAAAATCATAAGAAATGATTTGGGAAAAATTAGGAGGAAAAACTCCATATTTGAAAAGATAAAAATAGATTTTTATCGAAATGAACTAGTTTTGAACTAGAATTAAAATTCTATTTATTTTTAAATAAATAAATTTGATTTGAAAGGGTTTTAAAAGTAACCAGGATTTCCAATAATTGAATTGGAATGGATTTGAATCGAAATTGTCTTCGGAATATTTCGATGTGGGATTTTGTTATTATACAAGTATTGTTATGGGAAATTTAAAAGATATATTTATATCGTTATTTCCAATACGATATTTGTTGGTCATAGAATTTGATATTGAATATAAGCCGATATATTTTCTATTCAGAGCCTTGTATTTAATATCGAATGTGATTTGGGTTTGTCGTGAATGGCGTCTTCATTAAAACTATTCTTAAGCCCAGTGGAGGAAAAGATTAAATCTTTCTTTTTTATTTAGATTTAATGAAGTGCACCAATTAAATAATATTTAATTGGAATTAAATTGGTATTGATTTTTGGGTTTATCGTGAACAGTGTTTTAAATAACACTTATTCTTTAACCCAATAATTAATAGAATGTGATTTTAGGTTGTCGTGAACGGTATCTTCAATAATACTGTTCTTAGATCCAAAGGAGTTAAGAAAATCAGAAACTAACTGGAGATTAGTTAAGTTGAATGGTTTCTGGGGTATTGATCTGATGTTGGTTTCGGCCTTCGGGGTTAATACTTAGGGAATTGCTCACTTGCGAATTTATGGTTAGGGTCTGATTGAAATGTAATGTGATTTTGGGTTTATAGTGAACCGTGTTTTAAATGACACTGATTCTTTAACCCAGTTAAAGTTTAAAACTAAGTGGAGTTTTAATGAATCTTTAATTAGATTGAAAAGATCGAGAATGGAGTATCACCAGTTTTGCTCCAAAGCGATAGTTAAATCTTTAATTAGATTTGAACGTGAAATGGTAATTGAATTTACCGATAACACCATGGTGTTAGATATGAAGTATTACCAGTTTTGCTTCATGGGATGAATAGGTTGGGATTGGGAAATAAAATAAATAATTACTTCGGTGTGGTTCGCTAATCCCGACTAGTTTGGAAAACCATACTTTGGTTTGAAATGATATCCAAAGGAAGATTAAAGAATAAATTTTAAAGAATTTATCTTTGATGAAATTAATGGGAACCTTTCCCTAAGAACATGAAATTTAGAAACTAACTGTAGGTTAGCTAAGAAGGATGGTTTCCTGGGTATTGATCTGATGTTGGTTTCGGCCTTCGGGGTTAATATTTGGGGAATTGTTCTCCTGCTAATTTACGGTTAGTGACTGTTGAATAGGAATGAGGCGTATGTTGTGTTTGTGTAACATTTGTTTATAATATACGCGGGATGTTCGGAAAGGCCGGGTTTATACCCATTCTGAATAACCGATTCGACGATAAGTCGAAGATGATGACGGTGGTCGAAGACCGGAAGTCTTCACATCGTTTGGGTGATTACTGATGATCTTGATTGGTCTGTACACCCAAGATGAGGGAATCAGTTGGTGGTCGTCCAGATGTACTTGGAGATCGACGGATATGCGAGGAAAGTGCCTCAGGTTTCGTTCAGACCTAGAACGGACTTGTAAATGGATGGTGTGTCTGACATTCTATTCCTTTATATTGTATTCGTTGATCTCTGCTAAATATATATCTGTTTGGCCGCGGGGAATTTATTCTCTTGCTTAACGCCCTTCTCTGAGACATACGAGCTCAGAGGTTATATATTGGCAGAAATCAGTGGTACGATATGGATTGATAGTGTGGCATGCTGAGATGCAGTGATCCAGACTTTTGTTGAAAAGCAAAGTTTGGTGGATGATGATCAAAGCGCAGCTTTGATATAGCATGGCTTTGTGTATAGCGTTGATTCGCGAGCCTCACACCCCGGTATGGTGGTAAACTGATGGTTTGATCAGTATGCTTTTTAGTGGATGGGCACCTTAGTGGTGTCGTGGATTCGGTCGACCGAGATGAGCTTAGTGCTCAGGGATATATAGAGTAAGAGGTGTTTTCTCTCGCTGGGACGTAAGCCGCGGTGATACTCTGGTCCCAAAAGTGCGGATGTGCATTACGGTGTTTTCTCTTGCTGGGACGTAAGCCGTGGGGAATTGCACTACGTGATCGATCTTTCGAATCAGGAGCCACCATGATGGAAATCCAATTTCCAATACGTGTATTTCAGTTTTATTTGTAGAGCCTAGTATGGCGACATAGTGGGATGGGGCGATTATGCCGTCTATGATTGATACTTATGATTTGAAGATTGTTTTATACACTATGCACTTATGATAGTGTAATGACCCGCATTGGCAGTGGTGTTATAATTAATTTATTTAATTATATAAATTGTGAATTAAAGGATTTAATGGTCGTGGAATTAAATAAATGGGAATATTTAATTAAAATAATTAATTAAATAATATATTTAATTCAGAAATAATCAAAAGTATTGCAAATCACAATATTCTGTGAACGGGGTCGTCCCTTAGATTTAATTCAGCTTAGAGTTGAATTATATTGACGAATATATACAATCGACGACAGTTTGAACGTATAATTATATTATAATTAAAATCGAGCTTGAAATGGCGCTGTAGTTCGCGATTTGGCGATTTGAACTTCAACTGAATGTACATGATTCATTTTAAGCCGGATTTCTGTGAAACAAGAAACGTGTGGAGCTGGTGGAGTATATCTTTCTAGTGGAAGAGAAAAATCGGGATTTCGTCGGATAGATTTTGATTTACGTCCATATCAAATTTCAGAAAAGTCGCTGTAGAATTCCTTTATAATTTGCGACGCTTTATTTACGTTATAAAAGGATTTTCGATATAAATTGAATATCGATAAATCTAAAATCTGAAATATCAAGTTGTAAATTCTGATATGATATTCTTGAGCTGGACGATATCATATGTGGAGATATACGATAATATAAATTTATTTATATTTAATTTAATTATATTTAAATATATTTATATATTTAAATGGGTCATCCAAAGCGTTAAAAATAGCCACTTTTGCAAACGAAGTCGGAATTCGACAAAACCAGTTTTGTTGGATCCGCAACATCAAATTATTGTTAGATGTCAAGTTCCGTGATTTTTAGAGTCACTGTGTGGCCATACGGATTTTTAGAGTGAAAAACAGTCAGTATTTTGAAGGTTAAAAATACGCTGTGTGAGCATACGGACTCGGAATTCGACGAAACCAGTTTCGTTGGGACCGTAATATCGAACTGTAGCTGCACGTCCAGTTTGGTGATTTTTGAATATCGTGTGTGATCACACGAATTTTTAGAAGGTGAAACGAATATAATAATAATAATAATAATAAAATATCTAGATATTTTATCCCAGTATAAATACCCCCCCCCCCCCTTAACCCCTTAAAACCTAAAAACACTTCATTTCAGAGGTCAACGAAGCAAGAAAATGCGTCGTTCTCTCTTTTTTTCATCCTCACAGTAAAATCCACTTCAAAGAGAAATCAAGAATAAACCAAATAAATACATACAAATATAGATGTATATATTTCTGACATCTCTACATCTTGCTCGTCATTCTGGTATAGAAAACATAGGGCTCGATTCCTGTTCTGAAGCTCGACGCGGACAACAGTAGAATTAGGGTTCGAAAATTCTTGAACTCTGAGCAACGTTTGAGTATTTGGGTGTTAGATTTGGGTTGGTGGTTGGTTTTGGTTTCGATTGTGCTGATATTGGGAATGTCCGCAACAAAAAGGGTCGATCGACGCTGTAATGGGGCGGACGGCATTTCTGTGCAGGCAGGGGCGAGTTCGAAGTTTTGGGTTTGGGAAGGAAGAGTTTTTGATGGAGAAGCTATCGGTGGTGATCTCTCGGCGAACGGTGTTGGGAGGAGAGAGATGTGAGAGCAAGAACGAGTGAAAATGACTGGAGTTCGACATTCTGGATCGCGACCAGGAGTTTGTGGAAGAAGGTGCGTTGTGGGCTGAGCTATTAAGACTTGGGTGCGGTGGATTTAAAAGGAGAATGGGCCTAGAGTTTTGAGGAGAAGTAAATGGGCCGAGGATGGTAAGTGGCCCAATAACAAAAGAATTGTTTTAATTAAAACCATTTTAAAGTGTATAGATTTGTAAATGCGATATCTATCTCATATGAAATCAGAATCACGAACCGTCAGTCACGTTGGGACCGTATGGACAAGAGCTTCACTATGAAGCTGACTGGAAGTGGATTGGGGTTCGTTACAATTTATAGCAAAATAAATTGTTTGAATCAAGCGATGGTTATTGTCATTGACGATGATCGTCCAATGTGAGTAAAACTCACCAACTCTGAACAGTTATATTTTTATAATGTATTTTTAGAACTGTTAATCATCTGTTGATTGTTGTGTGTTGGTTGATTGAACTGCTAGTCAGTTAGTGAAATATATATATACATATATATATATGTAATAATATATATATATATATATATAAACCGTTAAATATTTATATATTGATTCTGCTATCAGAATAATCTATATTGAACTGAAAGTGATGATAATCATATTGTGGAACATCTGTGGATGCAGGGAGACAGGTTGGAGAAATCCAACTGGATTCCTCAACAGTTATTTTACTGTGATTTATATATTGTGACATATAATCTGTTGGCGATTATATGTGTTTGAACGATATTGAACATCGTGATTTGATATGATTGGATACCATAACATACAGGATGTTGGTAAGGAATAATTTCAATGTGATATTGAAATAAAAATATTTATAAATGGAATATTTATATATAAGAAATGTTTATAAATTGGAATATTTATAAATAGGAGATATTCAAAAAGGAAATAATTACAAACCATTTTCTTTTTTAATGGAAAGGCCTGTGTGGCGGGTTTGGGGATTTTCCCGATGCTCCCGTTACAAAGGAGGTTATGGCGAATTTTTCAGAGAATTTAAGGAGTTAGAATATTTCAAGAATAAATTTGAAAAGGAAATATTTGTAAACCATTTACAAATAGAATTGAAAAGGAAACATTATAAAAAGGAACATTTATAAAGTGAAGAACCGTTACGAAAAAGTAAATCTTTATAAATGAATAAACGTTGTTAAAAGGGAATCTTTTCAATGGATAAACGTTATCAAAAAAGGAGAAATCGAATATGGTATTCGAAGTTAGTTAATCGAATATGGTATTCGAAGTTAGTTAATCGAATATGGTATTCGAAGTTAGTTAATCGAATATGGTATTCGAAGTTAGTTAATCGAATATGGTATTCGAAGTTAGAAATCGAATATGGTATTCGAAGTTAGTTAATCGAATATGGTATTCGAAGTTAGTTAATCGAATATGGTATTCGAAGTTAGAAATCGAATATGGTATTCGAAGTTAGTTAATCGAATATGGTATTCGAAGTTAGTTAATCGAATATGGTATTCGAAGATAGTTAATCGAATATGGTATTCGAAGTTAGTTAATCGAATATGGTATTTGAAGTTAGTTAATCGAATATGGTATTCGAAGTTAGTTAATCGAATATGGTATTCGAAGTTAGTTAATCGAATATGGTATTCGAAGTTAGTTAACCGAATATGGTATTCGAAGTTAGTTAATCGAATATGATATTCGAAGTTAGTTAATCGAATATGGTATTCGATGTTAGAAATCGAATATGGTATTCGAAGTTAGTTAATCGAATATGGTATTCGAAGTTAGTTAATCGAATATGGTATTCGAAGTTAGTTAATCGAATATGGTATTCGAAGTTAGAAATCGAATATGGTATTCGAAGTTAGTTAATCGAATATGGTATTCGAAGTTAGAAATCGAATATGGTATTCGAAGTTAGTTAATCGAATATGGTATTCGAAGTTAGAAATCGAATATGGTATTCGAAGTTAGTTAATCGAATATGGTATTCGAAGTTAGTTAATCGAATATGGTATTCGAAGTTAGTTAATCGAATATGGTATTCGAAGTTAGTTAATCGAATATGGTATTCGAAGTTAGTTAATCGAATATGGTATTCGAAGTTAGTTAATCGAATATGGTATTCGAAGTTAGAAATCGAATATGGTATTCGAAGTTAGTTAATCGAATATGGTATTCGAAGTTAGAAATCGAATATGGTATTCGAAGTTAGTTAATCGAATATGGTATTCGAAGTTAGAAATCGAATATGGTATTCGAAGTTAGTTAATTGAATATGGTATTTGAAGTTAGTTAATCGAATTTGGTATTCGAAGTTAGTTAATCGAATATGGTATTCGAAGTTAGTTAATCGAATTTGGTATTCGAAGTTAGTTAATCGAATATGTTATTCGAAAGGGGTTAGTCGAGTCGAGTTATTCAAATAGAGTTAATCAGTTAGAGTAAATCAGTTAAGGTTAATCCAAATGAGTTGTTATCTCGTACGACTGCTAGCGTAATTCGCAGGGCTGTAAATTGCCTAAGGCGGTCGGATGTTTCCTGAGGGAATCAGGCGTAACCATTGTGATCGCTGCGATCTAGAGTCAAGCGAATGGAGTTAAATCGAATTATTCGATATGAGTTATCACATTAAGTTATCAAGTCAAGATGATTGAGTTAAGTGATTAAGTTAAGATAATCGAGTTAAGAAAATCGAGTTAAGTTAGCAAGTTAAGTTATCAAGTCAAGATGATCGAGTTAAGTAAATAAGTTAAGTAAATCGAGTTGAGTTAATCGATTATGGTAAGTCAAACCAAGTTAGTATAATCGAGTGGGTGGAACCAAGTATTTGAAAAGAGATGTATCGAATATAGTTATTCGAGAAGAGAAATCGAATATAGTTCATTCGAGAAGAATTATCGAATATTGGTTATTCGAAGCGAGATAATCGAATATAAGTTATTCGAAGTAAGATAATCGAATATTGGTTATTCGAGAAGAAGTTATCGAATCTAGTTATTCGAAAGGACTTATCAAATATAGGTATTTGAAAGTAGTTATCGAATACAGTTTATTCGAATAGAGTTAGAAGAGTTAATCGAATACACTTTATTCGAATAGAGTTAGAGGAGTTATCGAATATAGTTTATTCGACAGAAGTTAAGTGAAAAAGAATAAATCGATTAGAGTTAAATCAAATAGAGTTAATCCAATAGGGTCAGTCCAATAGAGTTAATTGAAAAGAGTTAATCGAATATAGTTGTTGAAAAGAAAGGTTAAGTAAGGAAGTTAGTTAAAGAAATATAAAGTGAACTTTGCCTATTTCAAGGTTAGAAGTGTTGCTCAGTTAAGGTCTGAGAGGTAGCTATACCCCAACTTGATTGACGGCGTTTTTAATTAAGAAATGGTTACGGTTCGAAAGTGAAATAGTTAAGTGGACTTAGTTAATAAACATAATGGTTTAAGTTGGTACCGCGATGGTTTGTTTAACCATCTGTCTAAGTCCAATGTTTGAGTTTTGGAAATGTTTTCCAAAGAAGTATCAGAATTGTTTTCTAGTATAGAAAACAAGGAATGGAAATGTTTTCCAGTGGTAATAAATATATTTTCTAAACTTAGAAAATAAGAAATACTGAATAGGGAAACAGGAGATAAGTAAATAAATGAACTAAAGAGATTAATGTTAAATGATGTTCGTTCGATATAATTTCCATCTGGAAATAATATCGTTGTTTGCACACTTGTTTTTCTTTGATGGTTAAATCACAGACTATCGAAGTTTTGACCATTTTAACATTGTTAATAGGGAGAGACCGGTTGGATTATTATCCAAAGAACCACTCTGTATTGGCATAAGCGTCGCGAATCATATATGCCAAAGATAATTGAAGACGGAGTAAAATGCAAGGGCTGTTGTATAAGTCTTAGATAACAGTGACTAAGATGGATATACGGAATAGTGCCTTCGGTTTGTCCAGTCCCAGGACAACTTGTATGGACGAAGGTCTGACAGAGTATATCCAATGGATCGCATAAGTTGATCTGTTCAAACGTATTCACGTTTGGTGGTGGAGGTATTCGTTTCTCTAAGCTGTATACCCGTGTTATTTTTGGATAAATCAATTTGTGATTTGGCGGGTATGACAATGTGACATTCTAAGTGAATGAAGATGAATGTCCGACAGAATATTTCCAGAAAGGTCACGTACCTTGATTTCTTCGACCGTACCAAGAGTGGAAGCGGAGAAGGAAACTTCTTTTAGCTGACACGTAATGTACTGTTGTAGACGTCAATTGGTGATTTTCGATGGATCTGACAATGTGGCATTCGAAGTGAATCTGATGTAATGATAAAGCGTAGCTTCTAGCCTCATCAACCAGTAAATGACAAAAATCGGGCAGGCAGCACGGCTAAGTCGGTCGCACCGAAGTAGGGTGTATAATCACCTATCTAGAGAATATTCATTTGCTTCTTAAATCTATCAATGTTGTCCCATATATATACGGGAACGGTTGCTGATCCCAACCGTTGGTGATGTACATTCGATACACTCAAGCAAAATGAGTGGTTGGTCATGTGTGGCTGAGTTACAAGATGTTCTTGTTGAACTCCAGTGTAACGTTCCTAGAGTACACTGATCGGAAGGTGGTTCCATACCTTGTCATAGTTGGAAATCCATTATCCAATACGTGCTTGCGATTTTGATTGTATACTATATATGTAGAACGTGAGATGAAAGCGTTTCTGCTAGTTGATATCTATTTGTACATAGACATTATTATAATATCAAGAGGTTTTTGATAAAAAGATATTTTGCATCCTCATAAGGGAAAAACCCGTTCCGTTCTGCGGCGTGGTCTTATGAGATATCGTTTACTTGTTCATATACATGTTCAAACTGTTTTACTCACACCAGTCCCATGACTGACCCGGAGTTTACTTTGTTGTTTTCCCGAAACTCTTGGGTGCCTGAATTTGTACGGGCAGTCAAGTAGTCGGGATTTGCAAATACATTGAAGAGCTGGAGCAGGAGGCTTCAGAATCATATAGCTATAGTTTATTTCCGCTGTGTTGTAAGTGTTCTACTCTGATAAGTGCTATTGTATACATAACTGTTATATTTCAAAGTTATGTTATATATTATATGTTATTCGTTCCGCTGTGAGGTTCGTGTTACTCTGATGTTGTGTTCTTCTTCTTCTTCTATTCTAAGTTTCTATCTTATATATTCTCACCGTCTAATTTCTTTCAATAATTACCAGGATTTTTCGATGTTTTGGTTATCGACATCGAGCTTATGTCGATAACCAAAGTCGCCTAAAATCCGGGTCGTTACATTTGGTATCAGAGCTTAAGTTAAGAATTACTTGGCTCTGTGGCGTGACTCGGTAGAGATAGGGTTAGTAATACCATAGATTCAGTTGAGTGTATATATACGAGTGAGTATTTGTATTTGATATAAAAAATGGTTTTATATTGTGGAGATTCATTGGCTGAGTTGTTTATGAGTTCTGGTCGATCAGTTTGATCCACTGTATCAGTAGGAGTAAATAAATACTTGAATACGATGGACCGACACAGTATGGATATGTAACATATTATCATATATTAGATATATTGGTTGTTATTATAATCGAGTAAGATTAAAAATATAATGGTTATGTAAATAATCAATCAGAATCATATAAGTATATGAAATAAGATAAATTAAATATGAATTTAAATCAGATTTGGAATTAAAATAAGGAAATTTTAAGTTCCTGGGAGATTTTGAGATGGTTTCAAAATGGATGTATTTAGTAAGGGTTTTGAAATGATATAGTATTGAAAGCACTTGTGTGACGGCAAGGAATTTCGCTCGGTCCGAACCAGTCGCTAAACCGATCCAGGCCGTTCGAAACGCCCTATCGTTTGAGAACACGACAAAATAGAACGCATACAGAAGAACATTTCATTGTATATTACAACAATGCATCAGATTACAAGAATATACAGAGTAACAATGAATATTACGCAGAAATATCAGAGATTTAAATTACATTTAAATACATAGCAGCGGAAAATAATACAATACACAACTAGAATGAGATATACGGATACAAAGCTTTCCGGATATCGTTCCAGCTGTAAACCAGGATCCTGTGAATATAAATCTGCAAAACCAAAACTACTAGCTGCCCGTGTCAAAATAAGGGCACCCAGAGTTTAGGTTAAAACAATAAACTCCAGGTCAGTCATGTGACTGGTGTGAGAACTAAAACAGTTATTAATCTTTATTTTAAATCATTAGGTAAATCAAGGTACCACGCCGTATAACACGGAACGGGTTTCCTCCCAAGAATACCAGTGCATGAAACAAACAGCGCAATGCTAAATATAGAAAAATGAAGCTGTTATAAGACCCAGGTTCCATCACACAATGCAACGCAGTCGAGGATAGGGTTTTCCCTTATAACAGCTAAAGAATGCTTGATACGTTTAAAACAAATCATTTGATACTATTATAAGTGCATAGTGTATAAAACAACTTCAAATCATAAGTATCAATCATAGGCGGCATAAGAGCCCCATCCCACTATGTCGCCATATATATAGGATTACAATTAAAACCGCAAATGTCACGTATTTGGAAATTGGATTTCCATCTATGAACCGAGGCAAAAGATAGTCCTCAACCGATTCGAGACTGCCTAGTCCGAGTCTCAGGATCAGAGCTCGAGTGACCCTTGGATCGTCAGGGTCGGTCCACACGGAGTGGATTAAAATGCCTGAACATGCGTTTCTCCGCCCTATGGGGCGTAAACGAGCCAACTAAATGACTCCATCGGTTCGAGAACGACCGATCAATCCGAGGCGCCTCGCAACAGCAACAACCACATAAGTCAAACTCGTCAGGGCGTGTAAAACCACTGACGCCACTTCTAACTAGGAAGAAACGAATGCCCTCCCTGAGGTCCGTTTCCCGTTTTTGGTTCATACCTGGTGTGAAACACGCGAGGTAAACGTTACACAAAGCTACGCCACAAAGGCCGTGCTTTGATCATCACCACAAGACTTTCTTTTCAACAGAAGCCTTGACATTTGCATCTTAGCATGCCACACAGGCAAACCATCCTATGCAACCGATATCAGTCACACAGAGTGAAATCCGATGTCAGACACACAGTCCATTTACAAGTCCGTTCTGGGTCTGAACGAAACCGGGAGCACCTAGTACCCCGCATATCCATCGATCTCCAAGTACGTCTGGACGATCACTAACTGTTTCCATCTTCTTGGGTGTACAGCCCAATCAAGATCATCAGTTATCACCCAAACGACGTGAAGACCTCGGGTCTTCGACCATCGTCTTCATCTTCGACTTATCGTCGTATCAGTTATTCAGAATGGGATAAACCCGGTCTTTCCGAATAACTCGCGTATATTTCAAATAAGTGTTACACAAACACAACATACGCCTCATTCCAATTCATTAGTCACTAACCATAAATTAATCAAGAGAATAATTCCCCAAATATTAACCCCGAAGGCCGAAACCAACATCAGATCAATATCCAGAAAACCCTTCTGCTTAGCTAACCGACAGTTAGTTTCTAAATTTCACATTCATAGGGAAAGATTCCCATTAATTTTATCAAAGATAAATTCTTGAATTTATTATTTAATCAACTTTTGAATATCAATTCAAACTAGTCGGGATTAGCGAACCTTACCGAAGTAATCATTTGTTTTAATTTCCCAATCCCAACCTATTCATCCCATGAAGTAAAACTGGTAATACTTCATATCTAACACCACAGTGTTATCGGTAAATTCAATTACCATTTAACGTTCAAATCTAATTAAAGATTTAACTATCGCCTGGAGCAAAACTGGTGATATTCCACTTTCGATCATTTCAATCTAATTAAAGATTCATTAAAACTCCACTTAGTTTTAATCTTCGACTGGGTTAAAGAATCAGTGTCATTTAAAACACGGTTCACGATAAACCCAAAATCACATTCCATTAATTATCGGGTTAAAGAACGAGTGTTATTTAAAACACTGTCCACGATAAACCCAAAAATCAATATCGATTCAATTCCAATTAAATATTATTTAATTGATACACTTCATTAAATCTAAATAAAAAGATTTAATCTTTTCTCAACAGGGTTCAAGAACAGTGTTAGTGAAGACACCATTCACGACAAACCCAAATCACATTCGATATGCAATACAAGGCTCTGAATAGAAAATATATCGGCTTATATTCAATATCGAATTCTACGACTAACAAATGTCGTATTGGAAATAACGATATAAATATATATCTTTCAAATTTCCATAACAACACCTGTATAATCACGAATTCCAACATCGAAATATTCCGAAGACAATTTCGATTCAAATCCACTCCAATGCAATCATTGGAAATTTTGGTTATTTTTAAAACCCTTTTCGAATTCAATTTATTTATTTAAAAATAAATAGAATTATAATTCTAGTTCAAAACTAGTTCATTTCGATAAAAATCTATTTTTATCTTTTCAAATATGGAGTTTTTCATCCCAATTCTTCTCAAATCATTTCTTATGATTTTACACAAATTATTACTATTTTTAATAATTTTATCAAGGCCCGTACAGTCGATTTCCATCAACGGCCATCGAACTGCACTTACAGCGACCTTTTTCGAATTTGATTTGGACATAATTCCAAATCCAACCGTTAGATTTCTAATTTCTAATATTCGTTAGAAAGCTCTTTTCGATACGAACCCAACGGTTCCGGTTTTAGGAGAATCCGACGGTCGGATCTCCCGTAATGTCCGTTTGAAATAAATGGTCGAAATTCACGAACTGCCGCGGCGCGGCGCGTTCTATTCAGGCCATTATATTATATATATAATATATATAATATATATTTCATCGATTTCTATTTAAAACGAATTATATAAATAGTATTAAATTCGTTTCAAAAGCAACTTCAACTTCCATTTCAATTCAAATCAAAATTGAATTCTTCTTTATAAATTCGTTTCAAAATTCATTTCTATTCAATTCAAATTTCAATTCAATTTGAATTCATTTCAATTTGCTTTCAATTCAATTTGAATTCGTTTTCAATTCAATTCATTTCGAAATCGTTTTCAATTCAATTCATTTCGAAATCGTTTTCAATTCAATTTGGATTCGTTTTCAATTCAATTCATTTCGAAATCGTTTTCAATTCAATTCATTTCGAAATCACTTTCAATTCAATTCACTTTGAAATCACTTTCAATTCAATTTGAATTCGTTTTCAATTCAATTCATTTCGAAATCGTTTTCAATTCAATTCATTTCGAAATCGTTTTAAAATCGATATAAATATCGTTCACGTCAAAATGGCGTCAATCTAATCAACACGGCTTCATATATTCCTTTATTTTCAAATATTCTATTTCAAATATTTCTTTTTCAAAACTGGAATGAGGCCCAATCAATTACCATATAAAATTAATTATATGGATTTTCATACAACACATGTATATAATAGCATTGAAAAATAATCAACCATCAACCAAAGTGCACTACACTGTATAAGCATCAAATATAGATATCTAACGCTTATAACAGCCTGTCAATCAATCGATCGACATATTTAATCAATCAGGATGAGTGAACTTCAAATTTCATCCCAACACCCGTGTGGGGTTTCAAACAATCAAACACAGATTTTATTTGTGCAGTTGGGCGATGTGTGAAATTTATCGACCCAATCAATATCAGTCAAATCAGTGTATATACAAACAAATCGGCCGATTTGTTTATAACTATTCATTTATTCACATTCACGTTAAAAATTATATTTTTAACGATAAAACATTTTATTTCAACCTATGAATTTCTATTCAATTCATTTACACAATAAAATGATATTTTTATTTTCTAACATATTTTAGAAAATTTCGGCGGCATAACGGCACGATACTAGAAACGGGACGAGGCCTAGCCTTATCCCCGGTCTAGTGAAGGCCCACGCCATTCACACATCATCAAATCAATTCATTTCACCACACAATTCAATTTCAATCAAACAATCTCTAATCTATGCAACCAAACAAACAAGTCCATGGTCTGTGGACGGTTGTGTCGGGTGCTACTAAGCACCGTCTGCATCCTAGTATATGTATAAAACTAGAAAAGAAATTGAAAGGTGAGAAATTCTCACCGAAAGCTATCCAATCATCTTGACTCTCCTTTTGCAGAAGTCTTCGTCGTTATCGCCTTTTGTTGCTTTCGTTGCCCGTATTCACTACATATATAAAAATCATATTTTTATTTCGATGTTCAATATATAAAAATCATATTTTTACTTCGATGTTCAATATATAAAAATCATATTTTTACTTCGATGTTCAATATATAAAAATCATATTTTTATGCCGAAGTTCAATATATAAAAATCATATTTTTATGCCGAAGTTCAATATATAAAAATCATATTTTTATGCCGAAGTTCAATATATAAAAATCATATTTTTATGCCGAAGTTCAATATATAAAAATCATATTTTTCTTTCGAAGTTCAATGTATAAAAATCCTATTTTTCTATCGAAGTTCAATATATAAAAATTCTATTTTTCTATCGAAGTTCAATATATAAAAATTCTATTTTTCTATCGAAGTTCAATGTATAAAAATTCTATTTTTCTATCGAAGTTCAATGTATAAAAATCCTATTTTTCTATCGAAGTTCAATATATAAAAATTCTATTTTTCTATCGAAGTTCAATATATAAAAATTCTATTTTTCTATCGAAGTTCAATGTATAAAAATTCTATTTTTCTATCGAAGTTCAATATATTAAAATCCTATTTTTCTATCGAAGTTCAATATATAAAAATCATATTTTTATTCTCCTATCCTATCAAAATTATATTTTTATTCTTTCTATTAATTAAGAGAAATCTCGTCTTTTATCTATTAAAAATCTAAACTTTTCCATCTTAAAAATCTGTTTTTAATCATTTTAAAAATCTGGTTTTAATCATTTTAAAAATCTGTAAAAATCAGTTCTTTTCATAAGGAAATCACTTAAATAACATAAACCAAATAAACAAACTAAGTAAATAAAATAAATTAAAACTTACAAATTTTCAGCGAAGAAAGAGGGAGGGTCTGAGGCGTGTCACTGAAGAGATGCGGTTGGGGCTGATGCCGTGGGCTTGGGCGCTGGGTTTGGGTGTGGTTCAGGCGGGATTAGGAGGAAGGATGGTCTGGAGGAGGGAGAGAAGATGCAGAGGGGCGCGAGGAGGAGATCGGTGGACTAGAGAGGGCGCGGAGGTGCTGGAAGGTGGCAATGACCTGCGGCATCGAAGGTGGGGCCTTCAGTGGCCAGCGTCGAGGGGTTTGGAGGCGGGGATGCTAACGGAGAAAGGGCTCGGGACCACGTCGGTGGCGACGCTCCTGGAGGAGGCGCGATTTGGGGCGGCGCCGCGGTCTCCTGGGTCCGTCGCTTTTTTTTTTTTTTTTTATTTGGATCGAAATGAAAACGATAGGGGGGGGCAGAAATATAAGAGAGAGGGGTATTATATTTTTATTTTATTTTATTTATTATTTAATTATTATAAAGTTGACTTTTACATACGACCTCGAAACGAGGCGCACCGCCTGTCGTCCATAGCGTTTTACCCCCATCCCGAACACAATGGGATATGTATCGCTAGCTGCTTTGATCGTTTCGATCAGTTTCCTTTAAATCTACATTTAAATCGCTATATTGAATTTTAAATGCACATTTTAAATTACCGGGGTCACATACTAACTAGAAAAATTCCAGAAAAATATTTTCTAGCTTCGTATTGACGATACGGTCCTAACAAAACTAGTTTCATCGAATTCTGAGACCGTTTGCAAAATGGCCAATTTCCAGTCGATTAAATTCAACAGAAACTGGTCAAACGCGTTTTCCTTTGCCACGCTCACATATTGATTCGAAAAATTATGAAATTTGGAATCTAGCAATAACTTGGCACTGCGGATCCAACAAAACTGGTTTCGTCGAAATCCGAGGTCGTTTGCAAAATGTCCATTTTTAAGGGCCTGAATTCCATAGCGACTATTCAGAATTTTCAACTGGACATATCTTTTGATTCCCGCTATGAAATCTCGATTATTCGGATTCGATAGAAGGATATTCACGAATAGATCCTAATGTTTTTGGTTTCACTAAAATCCGGATTGTTTTGCGCCCGGTACATTCAATTGAAGTTTGAAATCGAATTATCGAACTACCGCGCCATTTTCAATTCTATTTATAATTATATATAAATATTTATATTCTAACGACGACGCGTATAAATATATACGTTCGAATTATATTCAAAATAAATTTCACGTCGATATTATTTAAAATAATTCATTTTAAATAATCAAAATTCGCTAAAATGGCCAAAATAAAAATTTTAAACTGGCCCAGATTTTCGGGTTGTTACAATCTCCCCCACTTAAAACTTTTCGTCCCCGAAAAGGAACAAAGTCGAAAGTGGTTTGATTATTCAGCTCTACGCTCGATCTGGCTTTCATTCTCCAACTTTTTAGTTTCTGAGAATTTTCAAAATTTCAAAAATTTGGCTAACACCCTAAATTTTCGAAAAATTTCGCCATAACCTCCCCTGCACCGGGAGCATCGGGGAATTTCAAATAGCTTCCCCGGTCCTTCAGATCTCAAAAAGAAAAAGAAAAAGCCAAGCGGCTAGCCAATAGGCTCACAAAATCATCATCACCCAAACAAAACAGGAAATTATGTAGTAAACATGTACCTATTTGTCGGGCAAACAAATTTTATTCTCTGCTCTAGCCTCCTTGCTATGACCTGTTCAAAGATATATATGTATATGCAAGCAAATGCAACCAATTTTCAATATAATTCAATATTTGGTTCAATTAGGCATAATGGTTCAAAATTAGCAAACAAATGAACAAACAACACAAACATCAATCAATTAGTGAATTAGAGTTTCAAATTCATAACTTTGATACACAGTCAAAAATCAGATTTTTGATGCCAAATTACAACAATGTATTCTAGCTATATTAGTTTTGGTTCTCACACCAGTCTAATGGAAATATATAGAAAATCACACCTTCGAAACACGAACATAAATACTGATGATGTCATGACAATCATCAGTACCATCTTCGGGCGACTAGAGTGTGATGCTATATCTATCCAATATATTAAAATTTCGAATACACGCGGATCAGACGTATACGCAAAATCTATATATACTGGATTGTCCACATCTATATAAATAGATAATCAAATACGAATAATTGATTTAAATCTTCAAAACCAAAAATTTGTTTTCATTTTCAAAAATATACTCTTCACACTCGTTCTAGGATACTACTGATCCCATCTCTAACGAGTCATTCTAATTGGATATTACTAATCCAATATCTGATGAATTCTTTCGTATGGTTCTAATGTGCCTTGTTCTCTGAGCTTTGTAAACCAAAGCTCTGATACCAACTGTGACGGCAAGGAATTTCGCTCGGTCCGAACCAGTCGCTAAACCGATCCAGGCCGTTCGAAACGCCCTATCGTTTGAGAACACGACAAAATAGAACGCATACAGAAGAACATTTCATTGTATATTACAACAATGCATCAGATTACAAGAATATACAGAGTAACAATGAATATTACGCAGAAATATCAGAGATTTAAATTACATTTAAATACATAGCAGCGGAAAATAATACAATACACAACTAGAATGAGATATACGGATACAAAGCTTTCCGGATATCGTTCCAGCTGTAAACCAGGATCCTGTGAATATAAATCTGCAAAACCAAAACTACTAGCTGCCCATGTCAAAATAAGGGCACCCAGAGTTTAGGTTAAAACAATAAACTCCAGGTCAGTCATGTGACTGGTGTGAGAACTAAAACAGTTATTAATCTTTATTTTAAATCATTAGGTAAATCAAGGGACCACGCCGTATAACACGGAACGGGTTTCCTCCCAAGAATACCAGTGCATGAAACAAACAGCGCAATGCTAAATATAGAAAAATGAAGCTGTTATAAGACCCAGGTCCCATCACACAATGCAACGCAGTCGAGGATAGGGTTTTCCCTTATAACAGCTAAAGAATGCTTGATACGTTTAAAACAAATCATTTGATACTATTATAAGTGCATAGTGTATAAAACAACTTCAAATCATAAGTATCAATCATAGGCGGCATAAGCGCCCCATCCCACTATGTCGCCATATATATAGGATTACAATTAAAACCGCAAATGTCACGTATTTGGAAATTGGATTTCCATCTATGAACCGAGGCAAAAGATAGTCCTCAACCGATTCGAGACTGCCTAGTCTGAGTCTCAGGATCAGAGCTCGAGTGACCCTTGGATCGTCAGGGCCGGTCCACACGGAGTGGATTAAAATGCCTGAACATGCGTTTCTCCGCCCTATGGGGCGTAAACGAGCCAACTAAATGACTCCATCGGTTCGAGAACGACCAATCAATCCGAGGCGCCTCGCAACAGCAACAACCACATAAGTCAAACTTGTCAGGGCGTGTAAAACCACTGACGCCACTTCTAACTAGGAAGAAACGCATGCCCTCCCTGAGGTCCGTCTCCCGTTTTTGGTTCATACCTGGTGTGAAACACGCGAGGTAAACGTTACACAAAGCTACGCCACAAAGGCCGTGCTTTGATCATCACCACAAGACTTTGCTTTTCAACAGAAGCCTTGATCATTTGCATCTTAGCATGCCACACAGGCAAACCATCCTATGCAACCGATATCAGTCACACAGAGTGAAATCCGATGTCAGACACACAGTCCATTTACAAGTCCGTTCTGGGTCTGAACGAAACCGGGAGCACCTAGTACCCCGCATATCCATCGATCTCCAAGTACGTCTGGACGATCACTAACTGTTTCCATCTTCTTGGGTGTACAGCCCAATCAAGATCATCAGTTATCACCCAAACGACGTGAAGACCTCGGGTCTTCGACCATCGTCTTCATCTTCGACTTATCGTCGTATCAGTTATTCAGAATGGGATAAACCCGGTCTTTCCGAATAACTCGCGTATATTTCAAATAAGTGTTACACAAACACAACATACGCCTCATTCCAATTCATTAGTCACTAACCATAAATTAATCAAGAGAATAATTCCCCAAATATTAACCCCGAAGGCCGAAACCAACATCAGATCAATATCCAGAAAACCCTTCTGCTTAGCTAACCGACAGTTAGTTTCTAAATTTCACATTCATAGGGAAAGATTCCCATTAATTTTATCAAAGATAAATTCTTGAATTTATTCTTTAATCAACTTTTGAATATCAATTCAAACTAGTCGGGATTAGCGAACCTTACCGAAGTAATCATTTGTTTTAATTTCCCAATCCCAACCTATTCATCCCATGAAGTAAAACTGGTAATACTTCATATCTAACACCACAGTGTTATCGGTAAATTCAATTACCATTTCACGTTCAAATCTAATTAAAGATTTAACTATCGCCTGGAGCAAAACTGGTGATACTCCACTTTCGATCATTTCAATCTAATTAAATATTCATTAAAACTCCACTTAGTTTTAATCTTCGACTGGGTTAAAGAATCAGTGTCATTTAAAACACGGTTCACGATAAACCCAAAATCACATTCCATTAATTATCGGGTTAAAGAACGAGTGTTATTTAAAACACTGTCCACGATAAACCCAAAAATCAATATCGATTCAATTCCAATTAAATATTATTTAATTGATACACTTCATTAAATCTAAATAAAAAGATTTAATCTTTTCTCAACAGGGTTCAAGAACAGTGTTAGTGAAGACACCATTCACGACAAACCCAAATCACATTCGATATGCAATACAAGGCTCTGAATAGAAAATATATCGGCTTATATTCAATATCGAATTCTACGACTAACAAATGTCGTATTGGAAATAACGATATAAATATATATCTTTCAAATTTCCATAACAACACCTGTATAATCACGAATTCCAACATCGAAATATTCCGAAGACAATTTCGATTCAAATCCACTCCAATGCAATCATTGGAAATTTTGGTTATTTTTAAAACCCTTTTCGAATTCAATTTATTTATTTAAAAATAAATAGAATTATAATTCTAGTTCAAAACTAGTTCATTTCGATAAAAATCTATTTTTATCTTTTCAAATATGGAGTTTTTCATCCCAATTCTTCTCAAATCATTTCTTATGATTTTACACAAATTATTACTTATTTTAATAATTTTATCAAGGCCCGTACAGTCGATTTCCATCAACGGCCATCGAACTGCACTTACAGCGACCTTTTTCGAATTCGATTTGGACATAATTCCAAATCCAACCGTTAGATTTCTAATTTCTAATATTCGTTAGAAAGCTCTTTTCGATACGAACCCAACGGTTCCGGTTTTAGGAGAATCCGACGGTCGGATCTCCCGTAATGTCCGTTTGAAATAAATGGTCGAAATTCACGAACTACCGCGGCGCGGCGCGTTCTATTCAGGCCATTATATTATATATATAATATATATAATATATATTTCGTCGATTTCTATTTAAAACGAATTATATAAATAGTTTTAAATTCGTTTCAAAAGCAACTTCAACTTCCATTTCAATTCAAATCAAAATTGAATTCTTCTTTATAAATTCGTTTCAAAATTCATTTCTATTCAATTCAAATTTCAATTCAATTTGAATTCATTTCAATTTGCTTTCAATTCAATTTGAATTCGTTTTCAATTCAATTCATTTCGAAATCGTTTTCAATTCAATTCATTTCGAAATCGTTTTCAATTCAATTTGAATTCATTTTCAATTCAATTCATTTCGAAATCGTTTTCAATTCAATTCATTTCGAAATCACTTTCAATTCAATTCACTTTGAAATCACTTTCAATTCAATTTGAATTCGTTTTCAATTCAATTCATTTCGAAATCGTTTTCAATTCAATTCATTTCGAAATCGTTTTAAAATCGATATAAATATCGTTCACGTCAAAATGGCGTCAATCTAATCAACACGGCTTCATATATTCCTTTATTTTCAAATATTCTATTTCAAATATTTCTTTTTCAAAACTGGAATGAGGCCCAATCAATTACCATATAAAATTAATTATATGGATTTTCATACAACACATGTATATAATAGCATTGAAAAATAATCAACCATCAACCAAAGTGCACTACACTGTATAAGCATCAAATATAGATATCTAACGCTTATAACAGCCTGTCAATCAATCGATCGACATATTTAATCAATCAGGATGAGTGAACTTCAAATTTCATCCCAACACCCGTGTGGGGTTTCAAACAATCAAACACAGATTTTATTTGTGCAGTTGGGCGATGTGTGAAATTTATCGACCCAATCAATATCAGTCAAATCAGTGTATATACAAACAAATCGGCCGATTTGTTTATAACTATTCATTTATTCACATTCACGTTAAAAATTATATTTTTAACGATAAAACATTTTATTTCAACCTATGAATTTCTATTCAATTCATTTACACAATAAAATGATATTTTTATTTTCTAACATATTTTAGAAAATTTCGGCGGCATAACGGCACGATACTAGAAACGGGACGAGGCCTAGCCTTATCCCCGGTCTAGTGAAGGCCCACGCCATTCACACATCATCAAATCAATTCATTTCACCACACAATTCAATTTCAATCAAACAATCTCTAATCTATGCAACCAAACAAACAAGTCCATGGTCTGTGGACGGTTGTGTCGGGTGCTACTAAGCACCGTCTGCATCCTAGTATATGTATAAAACTAGAAAAGAAATTGAAAGGTGAGAAATTCTCACCGAAAGCTATCCAATCATCTTGACTCTCCTTTTGCAGAAGTCTTCGTCGTTATCGCCTTTTGTTGCTTTCGTTGCCCGTATTCACTACATATATAAAAATCATATTTTTATTTCGATGTTCAATATATAAAAATCATATTTTTACTTCGATGTTCAATATATAAAAATCATATTTTTACTTCGATGTTCAATATATAAAAATCATATTTTTATGCCGAAGTTCAATATATAAAAATCATATTTTTATGCCGAAGTTCAATATATAAAAATCATATTTTTATGCCGAAGTTCAATATATAAAAATCATATTTTTATGCCGAAGTTCAATATATAAAAATCATATTTTTATGCCGAAGTTCAATATATAAAAATCATATTTTTCTTTCGAAGTTCAATGTATAAAAATCCTATTTTTCTATCGAAGTTTAATATATAAGAATTCTATTTTTCTATCGAAGTTCAATATATAAAAATTCTATTTTTCTATCGAAGTTCAATATATAAAAATTCTATTTTTCTATCGAAGTTCAATGTATAAAAATTCTATTTTTCTATTGAAGTTCAATGTATAAAAATCCTATTTTTCTATCGAAGTTCAATATATAAAAATTCTATTTTTCTATCGAAGTTCATATAAAAATTCTATTTTTCTATCGAAGTTCAATGTATAAAAATTCTATTTTTCTATCGAAGTTCAATATATAAAAATCCTATTTTTCTATCGAAGTTCAATATATAAAAATCATATTTTTATTCTCCTATCCTATCAAAATTATATTTTTATTCTTTCTATTAATTAAGAGAAATCTCGTCTTTTATCTATTAAAAATCTAAACTTTTCCATCTTAAAAATCTGTTTTTAATCATTTTAAAAATCTGTAAAAATCAGTTCTTTTCATAAGGAAATCACTTAAATAACATAAACCAAATAAACAAACTAAGTAAATAAAATAAATTAAAACTTACAAATTTTCAGCGAAGGAAGAGGGAGGGTCTGAGGCGTGTCACTGAAGAGATGCGGTTGGGGCTGATGCCGTGGGCTTGGGCGCTGGGTTTGGGTGTGGTTCAGGCGGGATTAGGAGGAAGGATGGTCTGGAGGAGGGAGAGAAGATGCAGAGGGGCGCGAGGAGGAGATCGGTGGACTAGAGAGGGCGCGGAGGTGCTGGAAGGTGGCAATGACCTGCGGCATCGAAGCTGGGGCATTCAGTGGACAGCGTCGAGGGGTTTGGAGGCGGGGATGCTAACGGAGAAAGGGCTCGGGACCACATCGGTGGCGACGCTCCTGGAGGAGGCGCGATTTGGGGCGGCGCCGCGGTCTCCTGGGTCCGTCGCTTTTTTTTTTTTTATTATTTGGATCGAAATGAAAACGATAGGGGGGGGCCAGAAATATAAGAGAGAGGGGTATTATATTTTTATTTTATTTTATTTATTATTTAATTATTATAAAGTTGACTTTTACATACGACCTCGAAACGAGGCCCACCGCCTGTCGTCCATAGCGTTTTACCCCCATCCCGAACACAATGGGATATGTATCGCTAGCTGCTTTGATCGTTTCGACCAGTTTCCTTTAAATCTACATTTAAATCGCTATATTGAATTTTAAACGCACATTTTAAATTACCGGGGTCACATACTAACTAGAAAAATTCCAGAAAAATATTTTCTAGCTTCGTATTGACGATACGGTCCTAACAAAACTAGTTTCATCGAATTCTGAGACCGTTTGCAAAATGGCCAATTTCCAGTCGATTAAATTCAACAGAAACTGGTCAAACGCGTTTTCCTTTGCCACGCTCACATATTGATTCGAAAAATTATGAAATTTGGAATCTAGCAATAACTTGGCACTGCGGATCCAACAAAACTGGTTTCGTCGAAATCCGAGGTCGTTTGCAAAATGTCCATTTTTAAGGGCCTGAATTCCATAGCGACTATTCAGAATTTTCAACTGGACATATCTTTTGATTCCCGCTATGAAATCTCGATTATTCGGATTCGATAGAAGGATATTCACGAATAGATCCTAATGTTTTTGGTTTCACTAAAATCCGGATTGTTTTGCACCCGGTACATTCAATTGAAGTTTGAAATCGAATTATCGAACTACCGCGCCATTTTCAATTCTATTTATAATTATATATAAATATTTATATTCTAACGACGACGCGTATAAATATATACGTTCGAATTATATTCAAAATAAATTTCACGTCGATATTATTTAAAATAATTCATTTTAAATAATCAAAATTCGCTAAAATGGCCAAAATAAAAATTTTAAACTGGCCCAGATTTTCGGGTTGTTACAACTTGGGTCGCTGGAAAATAATTCCGATGATGACTGCGCAGTATCATCGGTGCGATTTTCGAGTTCTAAGTGGTGGATTACTACCAGAGATTTTGATTTGAATTGTTTTGAGAAAACAGGTTGTTTAGAAATTCAAAGGTTTTGAATTGGTATTATGATTTCAAATTTGATTTGAAATAAAACCGGGAATATAATTTCTAGAAATTAAAATTTAACTTGTGAAGTTAATTCGAATGGGATGGTAAAAGTAAATAATAAACCAGAATTTACCTTGAGATGATAGGTTAAGAAAAACTGGAAGTGATTAGAGAATAATCTAGATTTGAAATGATAAGTTGAGAGTTTGGAATTTGAAACTCGAATTTGAAATTAAATTCGGCTTGAATAAGCGAATGGTTGTGTTAAGAATAACTTGGTTGGAGTTGATTGGGATGACATTTGTATATGCCGAGTTGATAACAGATGGTAGGGATATAATGATATGCCCGACAAAAAGGTACAAGTTTATATTTTATATGAGTTTGGAATTTTTGAGCCGAACCGGCAAGCCGCTTGGCGTTTTGATTTTCTTTTGGGTTGAAGAAGGCCCAGAGAGGCGATTTAGAGTTTGAGATATTGACCAGTACAAAGGAGATGCTGGCGAAATTTTTCGAAAAGTTAAGGTGTTAGAAAATTTTCAGGATTTTTGGAAATTTTCGTTGATAAGAATTAATTAATATTTAATTGAAATTAAATTGGTTCAGTTGAAACTGAAGTTAAGAAGTGAACAAATATGTTCTAACCAATCGATAGGGTCGTCCTCTAACTTAGCAATTTCGAGGACGAAATTATTTTAAGTGGGGAAGAATGTAATGACCCGCATTGGCAGAGGTGTTATAATTAATTTATTTAATTATATAAATGGTGAACTAAAGGATTTAATGGTCGTGGAATTAAATAAATGGGAATATTTAATTAAAATAATTAATTAAATAATATATTTAATTCAGAAATAATCAAAAATATTGCAAATCACAATATTCTGTGAACGGGGTCGTCCCTTAGATTTAATTAAGCTTAGAGTTGAATTATATTGACGAATATATTCAATCGATGACAGTTTGAACGTATAATTATATTTTAATTAAAATCGAGCTTGAAATGGCGCTGCAGTTCGCGATTTGGCGATTTGAACTTCAACTGAATGTACAGGATTTGTTTTAAGCCGGATTTCTATGAAACAAGAAACGTGTGGAGCTGGTGGAGTATATCTTTCGAGTGGAAGAGAAAAATCGGGATTTCGTCGGATAGATTTTGATTTACGTCCAAATCAAATTTTAGAAAAGTCGCTGTAGAATTCCTTTATAATTTGCGACGCTTTATTTACGTTATAAAAGGATTTTCGATATAAATTGAATATCGATAAATCTAAAATCTGAAATATCAAGCTGTAAATTCTGATATGATATTCTGGAGCTGGACGATATCATATATGGAGATATACAATAATATAAATATATTTATATTTAATTTAATTATATTTAAATATATTTATATATTTAAATGGGTCATCCAAAGCGTTAAAAATAGCCACTTTTTCAAACGAAGTCGGAATTCGACAAAACCAGTTTTGTTGGATCCGCAACATCAAATTATTGTTAGATGTCAAGTTCCGTGATTTTTAGAGTCACTGTGTGGCCGTACGGATTTTTAGAGTGAAAAATAGTCAGTATTTTGAAGGTTAAAAATACGCTGTGTGAGCATACGGACTCGGAATTCGATGAAACCAGTTTCGTTGGGACCGTAATGTCGAACTGTAGCTGCACGTCCAGTTTGGTAATTTTTGAATATCGTGTGTGATCACACGAATTTTTAGAAGGTGAAACGAATATAATAATAATAAAAATAAAATATCTAGATATTTTATCCCAGTATAAATAACCCCCCCTTAACCCCTTAAAACCTAAAAACACTTCATTTCAGAAGTCAACGAAGCAAGAAAATGCGTCGTTCTCTATTTTTTTCATCCTCACAGTAAAATCCACTTCAAAGAGAAATCAAGAATAAACCAAATAAATTCCTACAAATATAGATGTATATATTTCTGAGATCTCTACATCTTGCTCGTCATTCTGGTATAGAAAACATAGGGCTCGATTCCTAATCTGAAGCTCGACGCGGACAACAGTAGAATTAGGGTTCGGAAATTCTTGAACTCTGAGCAACGATTGTGTATTTGGGTGTTAGATTTGGGTTGGGGGTTGTTTTTGGTTTCGATTATGCTTATTTTGGGAATGTTCGCAACAAAAAGGGTCGATCGACGCTGTAATGGGAGGACGGCATTTTTGTGCAGGCAGGGGCGAGTTCGAAGTTTTGGGTTTGGGAAGGAAGAGTTTTTGATGGAGAAGCTATCGGTGGTGATCTCTCGGCGAACGGTGTTGGGAGGAGAGAGATGTGAGAGCAAGAACGAGTGAAAATGGCTGGAGTTCGACATTCTGGATCGCGACCTGGAGTTTTTGGAAGAAGGTGCGTTGTGGGCTGAGCTATTAAGACTTGGGTGCGGTGGATTTAAAAGGAGAATGGGCCTGGAGTTTTGAGGAGAAGTTAATGGGCCGAGGATGGTAAGTGGCCCAATAACAAAAGAATTGTTTTAATTAAAACCATTTTAAAGTGTATAGATTTGTAAATGCGATATCTATCTCATATGAAATCAGAATCATGAACCGTCAGTCACGTTGGGACCGTATGGACGAGAGCTTCACTATGAAGCTGACTGGAAGTGGATTGGGGTTCGTTACAATTTATAGCAAAATAAATTGTCTGAATCAAGCGATGGTTATTGTCATTGACGATGATCGTCCAATGTGATTAAAACTCACCAACTCTGAACAGTTATATTTTTATAATGTATTTTTAGAACTGTTAATCATCTGTTGATTGTTGTGTGTTGGTTGATTGATTGAACTGCTAGTCAGTTAGTGAAAATTATATATATATATATATATATATATATATAAACCGTTAAATATTTATATATTGATTTTGCTATCAGAATCATCTATATTGAACTGAAAGTGATGATAATCATATTGTGTAACATCTGTGGATGCAAGGAGACAGGTTAGAGGAATCCAACTGGATTCCTCAGCAGTTATTTTACTGTGATTTATATATTGTGATATATAATGTGATATATAATCTGTTGGCGATTATATGTGTTTGAACGATATTGAACATCGTGATTTGATATGATTGGATACCATAACATACGGGATGTTGGTAAGGAATAATTTCAAAGTGATATTGAAATAAAAATATTTATAAATGGAATATTTATAAATAAGAAATATTTATAAATTGGAATATTTATAAATAGGAGATATTCAAAAAGGAAATAATTACAAACCATTTTCTTTTTGAATGGAAAGGCCTGTGTGGAGGGTTTGGGGATTTTCCCGATGCTCCGTTACAAAGGAGGTTATGGCGAATTTTTCAGAGAATTTAAGGAGTTAGAATATTTCAAGAATAAATTTGAAAAGGAAATATTTGTAAACCATTTACAAATAGAATTGAAAAGGAAACGTTATAAAAAGGAACATTTATAAAGTGAAGAACCATTACGAAAAAGTAAATCTTTATAAATGAATAAACGTTGTTAAAAGGGAATCTTTTCAATGGATAAACGTTATCAAAAAAGGAGAAATCGAATATGGTATTCGAAGTTAGTTAATCGAAAATGGTATTCGAAGTTAGTTAATCGAATATGGTATTCGAAGTTTGTTAATCGAATATGGTATTCGAAGTTAGTGAATCGAATATGGTATTCGAAGTTAGTTAATCGAATATGGTATTCGAAGTTAGTTAATCGAATATGGTATTCGAAGTAAGTTAATCGAATATGGTATTCGAAGTTAGAAATCGAATATGGTATTCGAAGTTAGTTAATCGAATATGGTATTCGAAGTTAATTAATCGAATATGGTATTCGAAGTTAGTTAATCGAATATGGTATTCGAAGTTAGTTAATCGAATATGGTATTCGAAGTTAGTTAATCGAATATGGTATTCGAAGTTAGTTAATCGAATATGGTATTCGAAGTTAGTTAATCAAATATGGTATTCGAAGTTAGTTAATCGAATATGGTATTCGAAGTTAGTTAATCGAATATGGTATTCGAAGTTAGTAAATCGAATATGGTATTCGATGTTAGAAATCGAATATGGTATTCGAAGTTAGTTAATCGAATATGGTATTCGAAGTTAGAAATCGAATATGGTATTCGATGTTAGTTAATCGAATATGGTATTCGAAGTTAGTTAATCGAATATGGTATTCGAAGTTAGTTAATCGAATATGGTATTCGAAGTTAGTTAATCGAATATGTTATTCGAAAGGGGTTAGTCGAGTCGAGTTATTCAAATAGAGTTAATCAGTTAGAGTTAATCAGTTAAGGTTAATCCAAATGAGTTGTTATCTCGTACGACTGCTAGTGTAATTCGCAGGGCTGTAAGTAGCCTAAAGCGGTCGGATGTTTCCTGAGGGAATCAGGCGTAACCATTGTGATCGCTGTGATCTAGAGTCAAGCGAATGGAGTTAAATCGAATATCAGTTATTCGATATGAGTTATCACGTTAAGATATCAAGTCAAGGTGATTGAGTTAAGTGATTAAGTTAAGATAATCGAGTTAAGTTAGCAAGTTAAGTTATCAAGTCTAGATGATCGAGTTAAGTAAATAAGTTAAGTAAATCGAGTTGAGTTAATCGATTATGGTAAGTCAAACCAAGTTAGTATAATCGAGTGGGTGGAACCTAGTATTTGAAAAGAGATGTATCGAATATAGTTATTCGAGAAGAGAAATCGAATATAGTTCATTCGAGAAGAATTATCGAATATTGGTTATTCGAAGCGAGATAATCGAATATAAGTTATTCGAAGTAAGATAATCGAATATTGGTTATTCGAGAAGAAGTTATCGAACCTAGTTATTCGAAAGGACTTATCAAATATAGTTATTTGAAAGTAGTTATCGAATACAGTTTATTCAAATAGAGCTAGAAGAGTTAATCGAATACACTTTATTTGAATAGAGTTAGAGGAGTTATCAAATATAGTTTATTCAACAGAAGTTAAGTGAAAAAGAATAAATCGATTAGAGTTAAATCAAATAGAGTTAATCCAATAGGGTCAGTCCAATAGAGTTAATTGAAAAGAGTTAATCGAATATAGTTGTTGAAAAGAAAGATTAAGTTAGGAAGTTAGTTAAAGAAATATAAAGTGAACTTTGCCTATTTCAAGGTTAGAAGTGTTGCTCAGTTAAGGTCTGAGAGGTAGCTATACCCCAACATAATTGACGGCGGTTTTAATTAAGAAATGGTTACGGTTCGAAAGTGAAATAGTTAAGTGGACTTAGTTAATAAACATAATGGTTTAAGTTGGTATCGCGATGGTTTGTTTAACCATCTGTCTAAGTCCAATGTTTGAGTTTTGGAAATGTTTTCCAAAGAAGTATCAGAATTGTTTTCTAGTATAGAAAACAAGGAATGGAAATGTTTTCCAGTGGTAATAAATATATTTTCTAAACTTAGAAAATAAGAAATACTGAATATAGGGAAACAGGAGATAAGTAAATAAATGAACTAAAGAGATTAATGTTAAATGATGTTCGTTCGATATAATTTCCATCTGGAAATAATATCGTTGTTTGCACACTTGTTTTTCTTTGATGGTTAAATCACAGACTATCGAAGTTTTGACCATTTTAACGTTGTTAATATGGAGAGACCGGTTGGATTATTATCCAAAGGACCACTCTGTATTGGCATAAGCGTCGCGAATCATATATGCCAAAGATAATTGAAGACGGAGTAAAATGCAAGGGCTGTTGTATAAGTCTTAGATAACAGTGACTAAGATGGATATACGGAATAGTGCCTTCGGTTTGTCCTGTCCCAGGACAACTTGTATGTACGAAGGTCTGACAGAGTATATCCAATGGATCGCGTAAGTTGATCTGTTCAAACGTATTCACGTTTGGTGGCGGAGGAATTCGTTTCTCTAAGCTGTATACCCGTGTTATTTTTGGATAAATCAATTGTGATTTGGCGGGTATGACAATGTGACATTCTAAGTGAATGAAGATGAATGTCCGACAGAATATTTCCAGAAAGGTCACGTACCTTGATTTCTTCGACCGTACCAAGAGTGGAAGCGGAGAAGGAAACTTCTTTTAGCTAACATGTAATGTACTGTTGTAGACGTCAATTTGTGATTTTCGATGGATCTGACAATGTGGCATTCGAAGTGAATCTGATGTAATGATAAAGCGTAGCTTCTAGCCTCATCAACCAGTAAATGACAGAAATCGGGCAGGCAGCACGGCTAAGTCGGTCGCACCGAAGTAGGGTGTATAATCACCTATCTAGAGAATATTCATTTGCTTCTTAAATCTATCAATGTTATCCCATATATATACGGGAACGGTTGTTGATCCCAACCGTTGGTGATGTACATTCGATACACTCAAGCGAAATGAGTGGTCGGTCAGGTGTGGCTGAGTTACAAGATGTTCTTGTTGAACTCCAGTGTATCGTTCCTAGAGTACATTGATCGGAAGGTGGTTCCATACCTTGTCATAGTTGGAAATCCGTTAACCAATACGTGCTTGCGATTTTGATTGTATACTATATATGTAGAACGTGAGATGAAAGCGTTTCTGCTAGTTGATATCTATTTGTACATAGACATTATTATAATATCAAGAGGTTTTTGATAAAAAGATATTTTGCATTCTCATAAGGGAAAAACCCGTTCCGTTCTGCGGCGTGGTCTTATGAGATATCGTTTACTTGTTCATATACCTGTTTAAACTGTTTTACTCACACCAGTCCCATGACTGACCCGGAGTTTACTTTGTTGTTTTCCCTAAACTCTTGGGTGCCTAAATTTGTACGGGCAGTCAAGTAGTCGGGATTTGCAGATACATTGAAGAGCTGGAGCTGGAGGCTTCAGAATCATATAGCTATAGTTTATTTCCGCTGTGTTGTAAGTGTTGTACTCTGATAAGTGTTATTGTATACATAACTGTTATATTTCAAAGTTATGTTATGTATTATATGTTATTCGTTCCGCTGTGAGGTTCGTGTTACTCTGATGTTGTGTTCTTCTTCTTCTTCTATTCTAAGTTTCTATCTTATCTATTCTAACCCTCTAATTTCTTTCAATAATTACCAGGATTTTTCGTTTTTTTTGGTTATCGACATTGAGCTTATGTCGATAACCAAAGTCGCCTAAAATCCGGGTTGCTACAGATAGTATCAAATGATTTGTTTTAAACGTATCAAGCATTCTTGGCTATTATGAGGTAAAAACCCTATCCTCCGGCTTGCGTTGCATTGTGTGATGGGAACTGAGTCTTATAATAGCTTCATTTTTCCTTATTTAGCATTGCGCTGTTTGTTTTATGCACTGGTGTTCTTGGGAGGAAACCCGTTCCGTGTTATACGGCGTGGTCCCTTGATTTACCTAACTTTAAAATAAAGATTAATAACTGTTTTTAGTTCTCACACCAATCCCATGACTGACCTGGAGTTTATTGTTTTGACCTAAACTCTGGGTGCCCCTATTTTGACATGGGCAGCTAGTAGTTTTGGTTTTGCATATTTATATCCACAGGATCCTGGTTTACAGGTGGAACGATATCCATAAAGCTTTTATCCGTATATCTCCTTCTAGTTGTGTTTTGTATTATTTCCGCTGCTATGTATTTAAATGTAATTTAAATCTATGATATTTCTGTGTAATATTCATTTATACTCTGTATATTCTTGTAATCTGATGCATTGTTGTAATATACAATGAAATGTTCTTCCGTCTGCGTTCTATTTTGTCTTGTCCTCAATTCTATCCATGCTTTCCTTACCGGGGAAGTTCGGGTCGTCTCAGTTTGGAATCAGAGCTTTGGTTTATAGAGCTCGAGAACAAGACACATTAGAACCATACGAAAGAATTCATCAGATATTGGATTAGAAATATCCAATTAGAATGACTCGTTAGAGATAGGATCAGTAGTACCCTAGAACGAGTGGGAAGAGTATATATTTCAAATGAAAACAATTTAATTTTGAAAATTTAAATCACTTTATACGTATTTGATTATTTATTTATTTTGAATTTGGACAATCGAGTATATAAAGATTTTGCATATGCGCGTCATGAACGTATATTCGAAGTTTTAATATACTGGATAGATATAGAGTCACATTCTAGACACCCGGGGATAATTCTGATGATGTGGCCACATCATCAGTATTTATGTTCGTGTTTCGAAGGTGTGATTTCTATATATTTCCATTAGACTGGTGTGAGAACCAAAACTTACATAGATAAATTTATTGTTGTGAATTGGCATCAAAAACATGATTTTTAGTATATGTATCAAAATTATGAATTTGAAACTCTAATTCACTAATTGATTGATGTTTGTGTTGCTTGTTTAGTTGTTTGATAAATTTTGAACCATTATGCCTAATTGTACCAAATATTGAACTATATTAAAAATTGGTCGCATTTGCTTGCATATACATGTACTTACATTGAACAGGTCATAGCAAGGAGGCTAGAGCAGAGAATAAAATTTGTTTGCCCGACAAATAGGTACATGTTTGCTATATAATTTACTGTTTTGTTTGGGTGATGATGATTTTATGAGCCTATTGGCTAGCCGCTTGGCTTTTTCTTTTTCTTTTTGAGATCAGAAGGCCTGTATGGCAATTTCAGGATTTTCCCGTGGCTCTCGGTGCAGGGGAGGTTATGGCGAAATTTTTCGAAAATTCCGGGTGTTAGCCAAATTTTTGAAGAATTTGAAAATTCTCAGAAACTGAAAAGTTGGAGAATGGAAGCCAGATCGAACGTAGAGTTGATTAATCAAACCACTTTCGACTTCGTTCCTTATCGGGGACGAAAAGTTTTAAGTGGGGGAGATTGTAACAACCCGAAAATCTGGGCCAGTTTAAAATTTTTATTTTGGCAATTTTAATGAATTTTGCACATTTAAAATGAATTAATTTAAATAATATCGACGAGAAATTTATTTTGAATATAATTCGAACGTATATATTTATACGCGTCGTCGTTAGAATATAAATAATTATATATAATTATAAATAGAACTGAAAATGGCGCCGTAGTTCGATAATTCGATTTCAAACTTCAAATGAATGTAGCGGGTGCAAAACAAACCGGATTTCAGTGAAACGAAAAATATTAGGATCTAATTGGGAATATCTTTCCAACGAATCCGAAAAATTGGAATTTTATAGCGGGAATCAAAAGATATGTCCAGTTGAAAATTCTAAATAGTCGTTATGGAATTCAGGACCTTAAAAATAGACATTTTGCAAACGACCTCGGATTTCGACGAAACCACTTTTGTTGGGTCCGTGATGTCAAATTATTGCTAGATTCCAATTTTCATAATTTTTCGAATCAATATGTGAGCGTCGCACAATTAAACGTGTTTGACCAGATTCAGTTGATTTTAATCGACTAGAAAATGGCCATTTTTCCAACGGTCTCGGAATTCGACGAAACTAGTTTTGTAAGGACCGTATCGTCAATACGAAGCTAGAAATAATTTTTCTGGAATTTTTAGAGATTGTATGTGGCCCCGGAAAATTAAAATGTGCGTTCAAATTCAATATACATTGATTTATATTTTAATTTGAACGGAAACTAATCGTAACAGCCGAATTGGCTTGCAAAACATATCCCATTGTGTTCAGAATGAGGGTATTACGCTAAGGGCGACAGTCGTTGAGTTTGATTTGGGGTTTGAACGAAAATGAATTAAATAGAAAATTAAAATATTATTTAATATTAATATATATGCTTCCATTGGCCAGAAGAAAACGGTCAAACCCCTAAAATGATTTTTCCGTGGTCAAACCCTTCTTCATGCCGCCGTGAAAACGATTGAAAGGCGGACTTCTTCAATTCTTCTTTCCCGATTTACTCATATCCGCACAATGAAATACCAAAAAACTCTAAAGCAATATTGTGGAGCTCGTCGAAATCTCCACATCCAACGGAATTGATGGGCTGATTCGTGTCGAGGTGGCCAATTTCTCAGCCTAAAGACAGCCGCGTCGAGTTCAGTTCCTGGGCCATAGGGGGTTTCGAGTTTCGCACGGTGGATGGAGGAGAGAGAAGGTGCTCCGGCGAACCACGTGACAGCTTTAGATCGACTTCCGGCGCCTCCGTTCTGGTGCGAGGTCGAGCCCTAGTGGCGAAGCAAAATGGGGGTAGCGGGGTGGATTTTTTTGGGCGACGACATTGAGTAGGGATGTCGGCTATTTCCAGTATTTTACTGAGGGGGAAGGTAGTTTCTTTTCTGTTTTTCTTTGGTTTTTAAAAAATATAAATACATTGATTTTAAAAAAAAAATACATTAGTTTTAAAAATATATATATACATTAGTTTTAAAAATATATGTATTCATTGTTTTAAAAATAAATATATTCATTGTATAAAAATATTATCTTTGTTTTGAAAAGGACTGTATAAAAATATTATCTTTGTTTTGAAAAGGACTGTATAAAAATATTATCTTTGTTTTGAAAAGGACTGTATAAACGTATTATCTTTGTTTTGAAAAGAACTGTATAAAAATATTATCTTTGTTACGAAAAGAACTGTATAAAAATATGATTTTTATATATTGAATAACGAAGTAAAAATTCGATTTTTATATATTGAATAACGAAGTAAAAATTCGATTTTTATATATTGAATAACGAAGTAAAAATTCGATTTTTATATATTGAATAACGAATTAAAAATTCGATTTTATATATGTAGTGGCTACGAGCAACGAAAGTGATAAAAGGCGAGAACGGTGAGGATTTCCTACAAAAGGAGTGTCGTGGAGTTGGGATAGCTATTGGTGAGAACTTCTCACTCTAAATTTCTTTTTCTAGTTATATATATATATATATATATACTAGGATGCAGACGGTGTTTAGTAGCACCCGACACCCGTCATCCACAGACCATGGATGGCTTGTTTGTTTAATTGATGTGTTGTGAAATTTGTTTGTGTTGTTGATGTGAAATCGATAATAAATGTAGAGGTGCTGAAATAAATTAATTATCGTTAACAATATAATTTTTAACGTGAAAGTGGATAAATAAATATTTATAAACAAATTAGCCGATTTGTTTATATACACTGATTTGACTGATATTGATTGGGACGATAAATTTTACACATCGCCCAACTACACAAATAAAAATCTGTTTTTGTTGATTTGAAACCCCACACGGGTATTGGGATAATATATGACATACACTAATCCCAATAATTAGTTGTATGTCGATCGATTGATTGACAGGCTGTTATAAGCGTTAGATATCTATATTTGATGCTTACACAGTGTAGTGCACTTTGGATGATGGTTGATTATTTATCGTTGCTATTATATACATGTGTTGTATGGAATCCATATAATTAACTTTATATGGTAATTGATTGGGCCTCATTCCAATTTAGAAGATAAAGAATATTATAATATAAAGGTTCATGTGTTGACAGTACTCATCCCTTGAGGTTAGTCATGTATTGAACGAAATATTTTAACGATAAAATTTACATCTTTATCATATAGGAAATTAGAAACTAACTGGAAAATAGATAAGATGAGTGGTCTCCTGGATGTTGATCTGGTGTTGGTTTCGGCCTTCGGGGTTAATATTCAGGGAATCGTTCTCTTACTAGTTTACGGTTGGAGTCTGATTTGAAATCAAACGATAGATACCATAATTTTTATAAAATATATTAAATAACAAAAAGAGTCACACGTGGACAGTACTCATTCGTTGAGATTAGTCGTGTGTTGACAAAAATATAGATTCACGTATTGAATAGGATAAATACTCATTTGTTGAATAGAATAATGGAATTATTGAAATATATAAAGCCGTGTTGATTAGAGATGCGCTATTTTGACGTGAACGATAATTATATCGATTATATTCGTTTTTATAATTTGATTTGAATAGAAAATGAATTGAATTTGATTTGAATAGAAAATGAATTGAATTTGATTTGAATAGAAAACGAATTTGATTTGAATTAAATAGGAAACGAATTCGAATTGAATTGAAAAGAAAACGAATTCGAATTGAATTGAATTGAATTGAAAAGAAAATGAATTCGAATCGAATTAAAATCGATTTGAATTGAAATCAAATAGAAATGAAAGTAAAAAAGGATTTATAATAGAAAATTCAATTTTGATTTGAATTTGAAATAAAGGTTGAAATTGTTTTTGAAACGAATTCAAAACTATTTATAAAATTCGTTTTTAATAGTAATCGACGAAATATATATTATATATATTATATATATAATATAATGGCCTGAATAGAACGCGCCGCGCCACGGCAGTTCGCGAATTTCGACCATTGACTTCGAACGGACATTACGGGAGATCCGACCGTCGGATTCTCCTAAAACTGGAACCGTTGGGTTCGTATCGAAAAGAGCTTCCTAACGAATATTAGAAATTTGAAATCTAACGGTTGGATTTAGAATTATGTCCAAATCAAATTTGGAAAAGGTCGTTGTAAGTGCAGTTCGATGGCCGTTGATGGAAATCGACTGTACGGGCCTTGATAAAATTATTAAAAATAGTAATAATTTGTGTAAAATCATAAGAAATGATTTGGGAAAAATTAGGAGGAAAAACTCCATATTTGAAAAGATAAAAATAGATTTTTATCGAAATGAACTAGTTTTGAACTAGAATTAAAATTCTATTTATTTTTAAATAAATAAATTTGATTTGAAAGGGTTTTAAAAGTAACCAGGATTTCCAATAATTGAATTGGAATGGATTTGAATCGAAATTGTCTTCGAAATATTTCGATGTGGGATTTTGTGATTATACAAGTATTGTTATGGGAAATTTGAAAGATATATTTATATCGTTATTTCCAATACGATATTTGTTGGTCATAGAATTTGATATTGAATATAAGCCGATATATTTTCTATTCAGAGCCTTGTATTTAATATCGAATGTGATTTGGGTTTGTCGTGAATGGCGTCTTCATTAACACTGTTCTTAAGCCCAGTGGAGGAAAAGATTAAATCTTTTTTTTATTTAGATTTAATGAAGTGCACCAATTAAATAATATTTGATTGGAATTAAATTGGTATTGATTTTTGGGTTTATCGTGAACAGTTTTTAAATAACACTTATTCTTTAACCCGATAATTAATAGAATGTGATTTTGGGTTGTCGTGAACGGTATCTTCAATAATACTGTTCTTAGATCCAAAGGAGTTAAGAAAATCAGAAACTAACTGGAGATTAGTTAAGTTGAATGGTTTCTGGGGTATTGATCTGATGTTTGTTTCGGCCTTCGGGGTTAATACTTAGGGAATTGCTCACTTGCTAATTTATGGTTAGGGTCTGATTGAAATGTAATGTGATTTTGGGTTTATAGTGAACCGTATTTTAAATGACACTGATTCTTTAACCCAGTTAAAGATTAAAACTAAGTGAAGTTTTAATGAATCTTTAATTTGATTGAAAAGATCGAGAATGGAGTATCACCAGTTTTGCTCCAAAGCGATAGTTAAATCTTTAATTAGATTTGAACGTGAAATGGTAATTGAATTTACCGATAACACCGTGGTGTTAGATATGAAGTATTACCAGTTTTGCTTCATGGGATGAATAGGTTGGGATTGGGAAATAAAATAAATAATTACTTCGGTGTGGTTCGCTAATCCCGACTAGTTTGAAAAACCATACTTTGGTTTGAAATGATATCCAAAGGAAGATTAAAGAATAAATTTTAAAGAATTTATCTTTGATGAAATTAATGGGAACCTTTCCCTAAGAACATGAAATTAGAAACTAACTGTAGGTTAGCTAAGAAGGATGGTTTCCTGGGTATTGATCTGATGTTTTTTTCGGCCTTCGGGGTTAATATTTGGGGAATTGTTCTCCTGCTAATTTACGGTTAGTGACCGCTGAATAGGAATGAGGCGTATGTTGTGTTTGTGTAACATTTGTTTATAATATACGCGGGTTGTTCGGAAAGGCCGGGTTTATACGCATTCTGAATAACCGATTCGACGATAAGTCGAAGATGATGACGGTGGTCGAAGACCGGAAATCTTCACATCGTTTGGGTGATTACTGATGATCTTGATTGGGCTGTACACCCAAGATGAGGGAATCAGTTGGTGGTCGTCCAGACGTACTTGGAGATCGACGGATATGCGAGGAAAGTGCCTCCGATTTCGTTCAGACCTAGAACGGAATTGTAAATGGATGGTGTGTCTGACATTGTATTCCTTTATATTGTATTCGTTGATCTCTGCTAAATATATATCTGTTTGGCCGCGGGGAGTTTATTCTCTTGCTTAACGCCCTTCTCTGAGACATACGAGCTCAGAGGTTATATATTGGCAGAAATCAGTGGTACGATATGGATTGATAGTGTGGCATGCTGAGATGCAGTGATCCAGACTTTTGTTGAAAAGCAAAGTTTGGTGGATGATGATCAAAGCGCAACTTTGATATAGCATGGCTTTGTGTATAGCGTTGATTCGCGAGCCTCACACCCCGGTATGGTGGTAAACTGATGGTTTGATCAGTATGCTTTTTAGTGGATGAGCACCTTAGTGGTGTCATGGATTCGGTCGACCGAGATGAGCTTAGTGCTCAGGGATATATAGAGTAAGCGGTGTTTTCTCTCGCTGGGACATAAGCCGCGGTGATACTCTGGTCCCAAAAGTGTGGATGTGCATTACGGTGTTTTCTCTTGCTGGGACGTAAGCCGTGGGGAATTGCACTACGCGATCGATCTTTCGAATTAGGAGCCACCATGATGGAAATCCAATTTCCAATACGTGTATTTCGGTTTTATTTGTAGAGCCTAGTATGGCGACATAGTGGGATGGGGCGCTTATGCCGTCTATGATTGATACTTATGATTTGAAGATTGTTTTATACACTATGCACTTATGATAGTATCAAATGATTTGTTTTAAACGTATAAAGCATTCTTGGCTATTATAAGGTAAAAACCCTATCCTCCGGCTTGCATTGCATTGTGTGATGGGAACTGGGTCTTATAATAGCTTCATTTTTCCTTATTTAGCATTGCGCTGTTTGTTTTATGCACTGGTGTTCTTGGGAGGAAACCCGTTCCGTGTTATACGGCGTGGTCCCTTGATTTACCTAACTTTAAAATAAAGATTAATAACTGTTTTTAGTTCTCACACTAGTCCCATGACTGACCTGGAGTTTATTGTTTTGACCTAAACTCTGGGTGCCCCTAATTTGACACGGGCAGCTAGTAGTTTTGGTTTTGCAGATTTATATCCACAGGATCCTGGTTTAGAGCTGGAACGATATCTGGAAAGCTTTGTATCCGTATATCTCCTTCTAGTTGTGTTTTGTATTATTTCCGCTGCTATGTATTTAAATGTAATTTAAATCTCTGGTATTTCTGTGTAATATTCATTTATACTCTGTATATTCTTGTAATCTGATGCATTGTTGTAATATACAATGAAATGTTCTTCCGTCTGCATTATATTTTGTCTTGTCCTCAATTCTATCCGTGCTTTCCTTACCAAGGAAGTTCGGGTCGTCTCACCCGCTACTAGGTTTTCTATTTCTAGCCAACATGCTAAGTTGGTTAAGTATTCTGTATAGACCTAACCCCCAATCAGTCTGTATAGTTTAGCATGTTGTATTTGATTAAGTATTAATTCAACTTACTTAATCCTATCAATCCTGACTTAGCCTTAATTGTCTTATTAAAGCTCCAACCACTCACATTAGACAGGTATTGTTGTGACTGCCTGTTGCCGGTTGGGTCCGGGCAGTCTTACGTCATAACTCAGTCTAACCTCGGGTCTTTATGGGGCTCAATGCTTAACCACCCACATTGGATAGGTATTGTTGTGACTACTGGACAGCCGGGCGGGTCCAGGCAGGTTTATGTCACAACGCAATCCAACCTCGGGTTAAGCATGTTGTATTTTCTAAGTTTACATATTTTGTCTCTTTTTCTTTTATATGTAAATATTTGCAGCCCATTATTCAAATTCATTATTCTTGGGTATAGTAATTTATACCATTTTAAATGTCATGAATCGTTGGCATGTGCCAAACATGCCAACACATATATTTTAATTAACCCCAACGTATTCCTCCGTTTGTACGTAATAATATAACATATGTTGGGCTTCAACATTTTAGCCCAACTTAGCCACATAAAAAGGGGAGGCTTAGAACATGATGTATATATATTCTAAGTAACATCAAAAAGGGGTGTGTAAACGCATGAACTTGCAACATAGCAGTCTAATTAACATAAATTAGGCACTTGTGAACTTGCATTGTAATAGCATAAAATCTTGACATAAAACATACCTAAACATGAATCATGGTTTTAATCTAATCATGTAAACTTTTAATTAAAGTGTGAATCTAACTTAATTATGTGCCATATATATTATCATATGTTTTCTAACAACAACCTAGGCCTAAAACATATTTTGTTTGGGCATAAAGTTAAACATGAACTAGCCATGTTCATAAAGTCAACACAAGTTCACAAAGATGCTTACTTTTGTCACTAATACAAAAGTACGGTTTTCACTTGAATCAATGATGCTTATTCCAACATAAATTCATATGAATCATAATACCCAATTGGATCCAACTACACTAAAAGTGATCATAAAAATATACATAGAAGGATCTAAAATCATGTTGGCATAATAGTGAATCATATACTTGCATAAGTCTTAACTTGGTTGCAACGAAATATATATAACTTCTCATTAACCACATTGTATAAGTATCAAATTTCCAAAATAAGTTATATACTTGTATCGCAACTATTCAATAGATCCAATATCATGTTAATGACACTACCACATCCCAAATCCATTCATAGCAAATCATAGAAACATACAATTATGAATTAACATCATTATAATTAAAGTACAATCCCATTTCTTATTCTACACCGATCAAGTCTCAATTATTCATTCACATCGGAATAGCACTCTACTTACAACGTACGACGAGTCCTGTATTCAGGACTCTGAATTCTGAATTTGGTGATGCTTATCCTTTGTTGTAGGCGTTGTTTTGATTTAATTGTCGTGGCTTTAAGCTTTTGAATCAACTCCTAATCGTCTCTTGATTTGACGGCTACTCTTAGTCTTTCCTCAGCAGCATGACAGCTCCATACTCATTTTATTTGTGTGAATTAGGTGGAGTCTTAGGTCCTTTTTATAGAGTTTGTGAATTGATTAGAGCCGTCGATGGAGCCAAGATTAATATAAGCCGTTCGTTTTAAAGAGAAACCAATCAAGAGTTGCCACATAAGCCCTAGTGACAAGACCAAGTCCAGAAATTCGGCCAAGCACAGACCAGGCCAGCCAGGAGGGGCTGGGTTCGACCTGGCTCAGGGGCCAGGTCGACTACCCTGTCGACACCCAGGTCGACTGCCCAGTCGACCTGGGTACCCCAGGTCGACTACCCAGTCGACCTGGGTCTTGGGCGGGAAAATTCCCGCCCAGCCCAATCTGGGTCCGATTTTGAATTTGAATTCGTTTTTCTGAACTGTTTCAGCCTGTTTGAATTTTAAACTGAACTCTGAAATTTCCGGAGGTCATATCTCACTCATACGGAGTCCGTTTTACGCAAACTCAGACTCTATCTCAAGCAGAATCCCGAGACGAACAAAATGGCGTATCCCGTTTCCCTTAATTCTTGGATTTGAAATTAATTATACTTTAATTTATGAATTTCACTGTTATAGAATATACGGGGTGTTACACCTGAAAATTCAATTACGATGATTATTTCAATGATCCATACTTTCTTTCTTATAGAGATTCTTCAAACAACCATCTTGGTCAGATCTTCTTCAATGGTGGTAATTATTTTTATTAAAGTAGCCGTGTTAAGCTCGGACTTGGAGGTGAAGAACAAATCGTGTTTCACCGATGGAACACTTCCACCTCATCTAGATAATTCTCCTGATTACAAAAATAGATACGTAATGATTGCATGGTTACATGTTGGATTTTGCTCCGTGGATGTCACGACCCAAACATCCCCGTAAATGAAAGCCTGGATTGCTTTGAGAACAACACACATCAGAACACAAACTGAAGAACATTTTATTGCTGATTACAACAATTACATCAGAGTACAAGAATGTAACAGAGTATGGAAGAATAATACACATTGGAAATACAACATCAGAGTTCTAAATTACATTTAAATAGCAGCGGAAAATATTACAAATATACAACTGGAAGGAATACACGGATACAGAGCTTTCCGAATACCGCTCCAGCTGTAAACCAGGATCCTGCAAATATATCTACCAAAAGCTACTCGACTGCCCATGTGGAAAATATGGGCACCCGAGTTTTCCAGTGAAACAAACTACAGGTCAGTCATGGGACTGGTATGAGAAATCTAACTTAACTTATCTAATTAATATGGCTAATCACAGGACCACGCCGCTAAGGCGGAACGGGTTTACTCCATTGGATTGCCAGTGCATAAAATAAAGTAAAACGTTAAACAACGCAATGCTTTTTAGAAAAATGAAACCATTATAAGACCCAAGTCCCATCACACAATGCAACGCAAACTGGAGGATGGGTTTTTACCTTATAATGGTCAAAAGATGCTTGATACGATAAAACGGATTTAATATTAGTGTGTATATATATGGGTATATATATAATTCAAAAACAATTTCAATCATAATGAATTAATCATAGACGGCATAGTACCCCATCCTACTATGTCGCCATACTAGTTCTACAATCAAAACCGCAAGTTCGTGTTGGAAATTGGATTTCCATCATGAGTCGAGGCTAGGGGCAAGCTCCTCTCCGATTCGAGACACTCTAGCAAATGCCTCAGGATCACACCTATGGGCAACCCTTGGAGCGGTAGGGCCGGTCCCTGCCTATCGGCAATGGATTGGTTATGCCTGAACACACGTTTCTCGGTTCCTTTGAACCTATAATATGACCACTATCGGCCTATGAAAATCTGAGGCATCTCAAAATCCATCATCCACATAAGTAAAATGCCAGCCAGTTTAAGCACTGACACTACCACTAGCTAGAAAGAAACGTGTACACTCCCTACGGTTCATATCCTGTTTTTGATTCATACCAGGGTGTGAGGCTCGCGAAGTCACGCTATACACAAAGCTATGCCGTAATAGGCTTTGCTTTGATCATCCCACAAGGCCCTGCTTTTCAACAAAAGCCTTGATCAATTGCATCTTGGCATGCCACATTGACAATTCACTCCATGCGATCAATCACTATTAATATATACCAGGGTGTTAAGTAGATAATAAATTCTCCATCACCAAACAGACATACATTAATAGAAATTGATTTAATTCACATGGAACAAAATCCAATGTCAGACACGCATCCATTTACTAGCTTATGCTCTGGGTCTGAGCGAAAACCAAATCTGAACAATCAACAATAGTCCGAACGTCCACCACTGAAGCCCGTTCAAGGTAGCTACTCCAATCGTGGGCATCAGTAGCAATACATCCATTCGATGTGAAGATCGTCGGTCTTCAATCACAGTCTTCAACTTCGACTCTTCATCGTCGTAGTGATTATTCGGAATGGGTTAAACCCGGTCTTTCCAAATAATTCGCGTATTTTTATAATTAAAAATCAAGTACTATAAAAGCACATCCAACGTCTCATCCCAATTCAGAATATCCTTCTAATAAAATATTCGCATTATTTTATCAAAGATAAATTCTTTAAGTTTATTCTTAAACCTTTCTTTTAAAGATCTATTAAGAACCCAATTCGGTTTTAAATATCAAAAATCATTATTCAATGATTATTTAAATTTAAGAAATAAATCTTATCTTTAACTGGGTTAAAGAACTAGTGTCATTTTAAAACACCGTTCACGATAAACCCAAAATCGACTTCCATTAAATATGGAATCTTCACAGAAGTGAAATCAATATATAATCGTTATAAATTTTTGTATCCGACCAATAATATAAATGGAATAACGGCAAAGCCTCTTAAATTCCATATGTAGTATCGATCCTCTTTTACAGAAGCTTATCTCGGTTATTATTAATTCGAATTCCACTCAATTCCAATTTAATATGTTAAATTGGAAAACTTGGCTTTTGGAAAGTTCCCATTTAAATCTTAATAAAAGATTTATAAATTCAAAATCATATTTTCACTGTCAGTTGGGTTAAAGAACACATGTCACTTAAAAACATGGTTCACAATAAACCTAACTCACGTTTCATCTTATTTCAATTACCGAATATACTTGAAAACTTTAATAATCTGAATTAAAAGATTATTCTTTTCATACGGGGTTTAAGAACAACGTTATTTAAGACACTATTCACGACAAACCCAAAATCCAATTTATTTAATTTATTTTCAATTAAATATTAACCAGTTGGAAAACTTCATTAAGTCTAAATTTAATGATTTATTATAGTTAATAACTAGCTCATCTCAATAAATAAATATATTTTTCTAAAATATATTCTTTTTTTCTAAATATTCTTTTTCTAACATGTTTTCAAAAATATTCTTTTCCTAGAATATTCTTTATTGGAATGTGACTCAATCAACAACCATATATTGCATGTAATCAACAATCATGATAAATAATTATCAAGCATCCAAATAACACCCAAAGTGGATTCTACACTAAATGTTGGGACTAGTGTAGATCAAATATCATCCCAACACCCGTGTGGGGTTTCATCCAACAATCAAATAATAAATTATTTGTGCACTTGGGAAATGTGTAAAAATTATCGTCTCAATCACATAAACAAGTCGGATGACTTGTAAATGGAAGTGTAATATTCAGTTTGAAAATACTAACATTATATTTAACACATCAAACATTTCAACATCACAGACATATATTTCAATTCTTTTTATTGTGGGCAAATGACAATAAAAGTCTATTCTTTTAATTCAATTCCTTTTATTGTTGATAAATGACAATAAAAGTCTAATCTCTTATTTAAATTCTTTTTATTGTAAATAACTGACAATAAAAATCTTAACTTTCGTATCTTTTGTGTAATCCTTTCCAATGACCAAAATGTATATTTTGGTGAAATCTTTTTAAGTGACCAAAATGTCTCTTCTTTTCTAATTCTTTTAAAGTGACAAAAATATTGTACTTTTGTCTAATTCCTTTCAATGTACAAAATATGATAATTTTCTCAAATTCTTTTCAATGGACAAAATATGCATTTCTAGTTCATTCTTTTTAATGTACAAAAATATTCATTTTTGTATAATTCCTTTTTAATGTACAAAATATTATATTTTGTATAATTCCTTTTTAATGTACAAAATATTCAATTTTCTATAATTCTTTTTTAATGTACAAAATATTCAATTTTGTATAATTCCTTATCAATGACAAAATGTGTATTTTTTACTTCACTCTTTTTAATGTGACAAAAAGGTCCCTTTTTAATTCATTCTTTTCAAAGTGTCTAATTGAATGTTTTTAATTCATTTTTTTCTAAAGTGACTAAATGAATGAATTTACTTCATTCTTTTTCAAAGTGACAAAATGAATGTTTTCTAATTCATTTCTCTAAATTGACAAATTTATTTTATAAATTTCAATGCGACCAAATGACTAATTTCGTTAACAACTTTCAAAACAACAAAATGATAAATTGGTTTGTTAACTTTTGATGCAAACAAAAATGATGAATTTGTTTATTAACTTTTAATGCAAACAAAAATGACGATTTTGTTTATTAACTTTTAATGCAAACAAAAAACGAGAATTTTGTTTGTAAACTTTTAATGCAAACAAAACGAGAATTTTGTTTGTAAACTTTTAATGCAAACAAAAAGGTGAATTTTGTTTGTAAACTTTTAATGCAAACAAAACGAGAATTTTGTTTGTAAACTTTTAATGCAAACAAAAAGGTGAATTTTGTTTGTAAACTTTTAATGCAAACAAAACGAGAATTTTGTTTGTAAACTTTTAATGCAAACAAAAAGGTGAATTTTGTTTGTAAACTTTTAATGCAAACAAAACTATATATATTCTAATCTAATCTTTTAAAGTAAACAAAAATGCTAACTTTTCTTTAATCCTTTTTAATGATCCAAAAATGTAATCTTTTTTCTTAATTGACCAAAATGTATATTTTGGTTAAACTATTTTTAATGTATAAAAATATACTTTTTTTCCAATTCATACTTATAATGTATAAAAATATGCATTTTCATGTCATTAACAGGTCTTAACAAAAATTGTTATTTTTATTTCAATAATCATTCTCTTGACAAAAATGTAATTTTATTTCACAAATCATTCTTTTGACAAAAAGGTAATTTTAACTCGTATTAACATTTTATAATCAAAATGTCCTTTTTATTTTCATTAACATTTTATAGTGACAAAAATGTCAATTTCCTTTAATGTAAACAAAAATGTCAATTTCCTTTAATGTAAACAAAATGTGAATTTTGTTCTAAAATCATTCTTTCACAAAAATGTGATCAAAATGTTGTTCTTTTATCACTAATCAAATTTAACACAAATGTTGTTCTTTCATCACTAATCAAATTCTAATCAAAAATGTTGTTCTTTTTATTCTTAAAGAAAATGACATATAAAGGTGTTCTTTTTATTCTAAAAGAAATGACAAAAATGAGGATTTTGTCCAATTATTATATTTTTGCCAAAATGATAACTCTAATTCAAATTGGTCAAAAATGACAGTTATGATTCAACTATCTAGATATGTCAATTATGATAATTTTAATTATCTAATTATAACAAACATGAATACACACACAATTCAAATCAGAGGCTCATCGCAATCACCAAACAATCAACATCTCAATAGATACAAACAACACCAACGCGAATTATACATAGATTAAATATATAAATTTCAAAATGAAATAAATAATTAATTTTTAATTTAAAATAGAAATCTCACATTGCCTTTAATTCAGATCTGAATTTTCCTGAATTTTCAACATGCTCGGTTTCAACTCTAGTCAGCTTCATAGCGTAGATCTGCGCTTCACGATTCCAGCGTTTTTCATTTCGCTGAATTTCGATAAGAATTGAAGAAGTTATCACTATTCAAACCGTATGGATTGGTTGCCCTCTCTTTGTACTTTGATCTTATAATTATAAACTTCTCTAATTTATGAACGAATAAGGAGGATTTAAGGGTTTAAATTCGGAGAAGGAAGGCCATTGAAAAAGGTGGGCGGCGGCTGTTGAAGTTTAGTCCTAGGGTTTACTGTATTGGACGGTATTTATACTGTATTTTCCTTTTTATTTAATCCTTTTAATTCGTAAATTACCTGTTTAATATCCCGAACTCCAAATCAAACTCAACGAATGTCGCCCTTAGCTAATAACCCCCATCCTGGATACAATGGAATATGTTTCGTAACCCAGTTCAGCCGTTACGATATGTTTTTCTTTAAATTAAATTATAAATCATTTAATTATTAAATTCGAACGTACATTTTAAATTACTGGGGCCACATACTGACTCTAAAATTACAGAAAAATTATTTCTAGTTATGGTAAGACGATACGGTTCTAACAAGACTAATTTCGTCGAATTATGAGACCGTTTGAAAAATGGCCATTTTCAAGTCGATTAAATTTGACTGTAATTGACAAAACACGTTTTCCTTTGCCACGCTCACATATTAATTCAAAAAATTATGAAAATTGAAACTTAGCAATAATTTGACATTCCGGTTCCAACAAAAGTGGTTCGTCGAAAACCGAGGTCGTTTGAAAAATGACTATTTTCAAGGCCAATATATTATACTAAAATATAATTAAATTCTACAGCGACTTTTGAAACTTTTAAACTGGACATAACTTTTGATTTCTAAAGTGAAATTTCAATTTCTTACATTCGTTAGAAAGATATGATTAAACAGATTCAAATATTTCTGGTTTCGCTCAATTCTGACTTAAAATGAATCCTATACATTCAGTCAAAGTTCAAATTTAAATTTTCAAACTGCAGCGCTGTTTTAAACTCCTTTTATAATTAAATTGAATTTATTCGTTTTAAAATAAATTTTTAGTCGTTATTAGTTAAACTAAATTATTTTAAATATATAAAATCCATTAAAATTTCTAAAATAAAATTTTTAAAATTGGCCCTAAAATTCTGGGTTGTTACAATCGTCCCGAATTAAAATCTTTTCGTCCTCGAAAAGAAATGTAGCTAAAAGTTGTTAAATTAACTAACTTAAATAAATTTTTATTTATTGGTTCAATTAATTATTATTCTAATATTTAATTAGTGAAACTAATTATCAAACATCACAACCATCAATCAATTAGGTGATTAATTTTCCAAATATACATAACTTTTATATATAGTCAAAAATCATATTTTTACTGCAAATCACAGCCGAGTGTTCTAACTAAGTTTTGGTTCTCATACCAGTCAATGGAAATATATAGAAATCCCACTTTCGAAACTCGAACATAAATACTGGTGATGGGGCCCCATCATCAGAATTATCTCCGGGCAACTAGAGTGTGATTCTATATCTATCCAGTATATTCAAACTTCGAATATCCGTTGATTAACATAGAAATGTGTTTATTTTATGCTCTTATATCTTATCTTTTGTAAATAAATAATTGATACTTTGGGTACTTTTGTGTGTTTTTACAGGTTGTCAAGAAATGCCTCCTTCGTATCAAATTAAAGGCCAGCTACAGATAAAAAGCTACTTCCCCGTATTAAAGTCATCTCAATTACAAAAGACGTTGTAGGTCACTGGTAAATGCATAGAGATTTGTACTGAGAGACCTGAGTTCGATCCCCGTCGAGCTCACTTTTTGCCAAAGAACGGAACTTTCACACTGCCCCTTTTGCTATGAAGAATATATTAATTAGTGTTATATTATATATATACATATTCATGTGTATGTATGATATTCACTAATAGACAATTCAGGAGTAGTCATGGAAATCAATTCAGAACATTCATTTTTTTTCAATTTCCAATTAGAAGAATTACTGATTGAATTATTGCCAAGAAAAGATCAATTTTGAAGATTTCATCCTTTGTTGCCTTTGGAGTTTAATGAATATCCTTGTTTGGAAGAATTAATCACATGCAATCTGCTCATCAATCAATCAATCAATTTGCAACAGGGAAGATTTGGAAGATATTCACCGTGATTTGCTTTCCAATCAAGCTTGGTCAAGAAAGGCAAGAGAAATATGGATGATGAGGCCCATTTATTCGTAGACTTAATTAGGATTTTTCCTATCTCATCTATAAATATACGTTGTAACCATTGTAAGAGGATCCCAATTTTTGTACTCTCTTTTAGTTTTAATAAAGCTCTTCTTTGTCTAGTTTATTTGCCTTACTTTCATAACAATTTGTGTTCTACTCAATTAGTTTTGGTAGACAGAAATTGTTATTGTTATTTCTATTGCTTATTAGTGATTCGTCGTTTGATTAGTTTCAACGACAATCCTAATTTACTTTTTGTTGTTCTTCTTTTCCTGCAATTTTAATTTCTGCATTTTATTTCTGTTTTGCATTTTAATTTCCAATTGATAATTGTGATTTAATCATCGGTTCAATTAGATTTGTTCTGAATCGGATCGCAGTTTCAATTTTTATTGTTTTCAAAAACCAACCTTGAAAATCGTCTAACTCGCCCAAGAGATTAAATAAATAATTTGATTTTAATCTACCTCCCTGTGTTCGACCTGTATGCTACACACCTGTGCGCTTGCAGTAATTTAATTTTGAAATTCGCGCTTTTCTAGTTCATAGGAAAGCGACGATCAAGTTTTTGGCGCCGTTGCCGGGGAGGTAACAATTGAATTTTATTATTTATTTAATTTATGATTCGTGTTAGTTTTTTTTTCTTTTTATTTGATTTTGTTAAAAAAAATCTTGCCAAAATTTCTTTTTATTTTCCTATTGTTTTCTTGTACATATATATAGATAAAAATCTTGATTAGTTGATTGTGTATCACATATTGATATTATAATCTCTAAGACAAGGAAAAAAAATCTTTCCCCTTTTTTCTTTTAATTTTCCTTCATTTTATTTTCATTTATTCCTTTCTTTTTTTTGTTCGCATTTCTTCCAATCTAATTCCTTCTTCAAAAAGAAAAAAATATATATACAAAAAAAGAAACTTGCTAATTTTTCTTCAATTTCTTTCCATCTTTCTGCCACCTCGCTGATTTTCTCATTTCTCTTTTCCCTTTCCTTTTCTTTTTATTTGTTTCCATCTTTTGTCTACAACTTTCTAAAAAAAAAACTTTTGCAATTTCTTCTCTGTCTACTTTGATTTCTTTCTTGTTTTTGTCTGCTTTTATTTCTTTCCTCAATTCCTTCTACCCTTCCTCTCTACTCAAAAAACCTTGCTTTTTTTCTCTTATTTCCTTCCTCTTTTAATTTTTTTTTCCTTTTTTGTTTTGGTTTTTCCCATTCATTTCTTTCCCTTTCTTCTTGTTCAAATTTTCATAAAAAAAAACTTGCATTTTATTTATTTATTTCTTTCCAATTGCATTTCTCATTCACCTCCTACAATCTCTCTTTCCGTTTTTTCATTTATTTCTTTTCGGCTCTCTCCATCATTAAAAAAAAACAACTTTCAATTTTCCTTTATTCTTTCCATCTTTCCACTTTCTTTCCAATCATCTACATTCATTTTCTTTTTACAAATTTCAAAAAAAAAAAGATTCCTCTTTTGCAATTTTTTTTCCTTTCTTCTTTTATCTTTCTTGTTCTCAATACATTTGATTTCTTTTCTTCTCTTACAAATTTCCTTTTGTAACGACCTGCATTCTACGCATCATAGGATCGTGGAATATTTATTTCTTTCACATATGAAGTCGTATGGTAATGTAAATTTGGGAGACGATTACTGGGGTCATTTCCCATGTTCATGATTTTTGTCGATTTTTAAATGATCGTTTTGCCCCTAGTTGGTACTGTTTTGGCCATAACTTTTGACCGGAAAGGAATTTTGACCTGAAACCACTTCCATTGGATTCAAATGATGGTTTCTCTTTCCGTAGAGTGGTTACATTAGCCAAACGGACTTACCGTTTGGGAGATATGGCTGAAACAAGGTTTAGAAGGTGAAAAACAGCTAATCGGGCTTAACCGGGTGATTAGCAACTAAGCCCAATGGGAGATTTCGGGATTTGGGGTATTTAAGGGCTGCTAGGGTTAGGATTTTGGTTTTAGACTCATTTTTCCAGCCGCCACTTACCTCCTTCAAGCTCTAGCAATGGCCTCCACCTTCTAATTTCATCTCAAATCATCTCTAATCACTTTCTAATCGAATATTAAGCAAAACTACATCAAATCAAGGAAGGGTAGCACCAAATCAGAGAGAGAGCTGCTGGAACACATAGGGATTAGATCCAAATCAGAGATTATTTCAGATCTAAAGTTTGTTTGTGGCTATGTGATTTGCATAGTTCCTCACTAATTATGGCTAATTATGTTAATTAGCAAAGATTAGCGAAATTATGGCTCAGAAAAATCTAGAAAAATTCCTAAAATTCTAAAACATCATTTTACGCCTCTGATATGAATTTGGGTTGATTTCGACTAATTTTGCAAATCCCGGAATTTGGGGGATTAAGGGGTAATTAGTGATAATTAGCGAATTTGTGCATGTTAAAAATCTGGGAAAATATTCATAAATTCTGAAATATTGTTTTAGACCTCTGATGTGAATTTGGGAAAATTTGGTTAAGTTTTGCTAATCATATCATAAGTTTCACCCAAACATGCTTAAGGGAAAATATGGGGTTTTGGCTATGTTTGATCCATTTTAACCTATCATATTGTTGTTTTGGTGTTTGTGGTTGATTATATTTGTTGCTATGACTGTATGTTATACTTTGTGATTGTTTAGAATAGTTAGAATGGTCGAAAACGCGTCGAATGACGTAAACTGCTCGCTGGAAGAACTGCAGGAAATCAGCCCGAACCGGACCAGATTGGTGGAAGCAAAGGCGATCCGAACCGATGGCGCGACCCGATCCGCCGATGCTTGAAGACCACGATCCGATGATGTGATCCGATCCGAGCCCTCCACCACGATCCACCTTCACGATCCGCTAGTAGCTTCGATCGCCAGAAGGAAGCACAACCCGATCCGACAGGGGCCCCACGAACTGATGAAGCACGACCCGACCCGAAGGAGCTTGTCACGAACCGATCCGAGGCGATGGACTTGGAGACTCCGACCCGATCCGCTGAAGGGTACTCGAACCGATCCGATGGAGCTGGAGGACCACGAGTTGATGGCGCGACCCGATCCGAATGGAGGAACTCGATCCGAACCAGTATGGTGACTGCGAACCGAACAAGGAGGCTATGAACTGAATGAAGACCGATCCGGAGGATGATGACTAAAACCCGAGATGCAAAGGTAGTCCAAATGGAAGTTTGAGCTCAGGATCCCGGACCCAGTTGGGAACCAATGAGTTCACTTCATGGTTGGGCTTTGCTGCGGGATGTGTGCAAAGGGGTTGTCGGTATTCATAACTTTGGTTCACCATTGAGAGATGGATGGTGGGCTTGTAGTGATAGTTACACGGGATTGGATTCCGTCATGGCCCAAAGGATTAGAGGACCAAGGTAGTGGGTATCGTATGATTTACGCACTTAGTGAGAGATGTGAGGATGCTTGCTATGTTTGATTGTTTGACATCACTATGACATGCACACCCCCACCCCCGTTATCTTTACACCATTTGAAAGGGCACCTTAGAGTGTTGTACAATATGTAGTGCTAACTCTTTGGTTGCCGGTCCAGGTTCAGGTATGATTGGATTATACCTGTTATTATTCTGTTTAGATGCTTATCGCTCATACCAGGCTTTATGTCTGACCCAGAGTTTTATGTCTCTTCTTATTACTCTGGGTGCTCACACGAGCAGACTAGAGACAGGTTGTGGTTAGCTGGTGATGCGCGAGTAGCTGATTCGTAGGCGAGCAGGAGGCTTCCACGTATGATATATAGATATTCTCCCTGTGTTGTTGGTGGTCGCTACTTGGGCATTAGTAGTGTGCCTCCTTTATCTTGCTTTTGCTTTGAGACAGTTTGAAAAGTTGTAATAAGCTATATTTTGGATTTCCGCTGCTATGATGCTCAGTTCTGGTTTTTAGCTTATGCATTGTCTCTCATGTTTATGTCAAGTATGTTATTATTATATTTTGTTCTATGCGCTGTGAGACATATTACAGGTTCGTTGATTAGTCCATTCTCTTCTTTCTTTTTCTTCTGGCGACCGCCCCGTGCTAACTGGATATGTGTACAGCGCACTTTTGGAGTAAATGTCGGTTGGTGCGGGGCGGGCCGTCACACTTGGTATCAGAGCTCTAGGTTGCGTAGTTAACCTAGGGAAAGACACTAGGGAGAGATAGTACGTATACGAGAGCGCGTATTTGTGATTACTTTGGTTTTTAAAAGCTATATATATACTATTGGTAGTATAAGAATGAAGTTGTACTGCACTAGCACCACTATGGGGTCGTTAATCGTTTCCCCTTTTACAGATTAACGATGAGCCGATAGCCTAGAGGTGCTGGTAGAGGGACCAACCATGGGAATGCTCCTGACATGAGGACAATGTTCACCAACTTCATGAGAGACATGCTTAGAGACGTTCAGGGAGCAGTTCCCAATCCCGGAAATGGTGGTGGTCCAGTAGTGCAGGCGCCTAGGGTCGATTTCGCCAAGTTGTGCAAGGATTACACTAACCTTGGTGGGAAGCCGTTCCACGGAATGGAGTCGGCTACAGATGTTCAGGATTGGTTGGATAGTTGTGATCGTATCTTCGATGACTTTGGTCTTGAGGATGCGATGAAGAGAAGGCTAGCGTCTCGTCAGCTGCAAGGGCGAGCGATGAATTGGTGGAATGCCATTAGAACAGCTACTCTAGAAGATCAAGTTACTTAGAATCAGTTTAAGACTCGCTTTTGTGATAAGTTTATTCCAACTGCTCATAAATCAGAACTGTTCAGGAAGTTCTTGGAGCTTAAGCAGAACGGTAGAGCAATCTCGGAGTATATCGCTGAATTCGACACTTTATCGAAATATGGATGGTCCCTTATCGATACAGTCGAAAAGAAGAACGAGAAGTTCATAACTGGCTTGGATGGGTACTTGGGGGAAAGACTTATAAACCATATCGATGAGACGTTCGAGTCTATTGTAGGAAAGGCATTAAGGTTAGAGAGCCTTTTTTCCTAAGTCGAAGACCGAAGTTGCTACGACATCTGCAGAGGAGCCAAAGCCGCAAGCAGGCGGTGAAGGCAAGAAGAATTCTCAGAACAAGAGGAAGCAGAACCCGACCAAGGATGGTCAGAGTAAGAAAAATAAGAAAGATAGAGAATGCTTTAGTTGTGGCCAGAAGGGCCATTACGCCAGAGATTGTCGAGAAAAGCCTGGGGAAAGGAAGTGCTTTAACTGCGGCCAGGCGGGACATCACAAGGATGATTGCCCACAACCTCCTAGGGAGAAGCAGATTGTGAAAGCGTATGCTATCAACGCTGTTCCTTCTTCGTCAAATGCCCCAACTGCGGCGCAGAAGGAAAAAGGTGTCGTTATTCGAGGTATGCTTTCTATTTAAGAAGTTTTGATCGGGTTTTGTTTGACAAACCTGAGTTAGTCGATAGACCTTTAGTAGTGACGAACCCGATTGGTGGTTCGACTAGTTTTGACATGATTTGTTAATGTGGTTTTATCGAGTCATGGATGTATGTTTCCTTGTGATTGCTTTGTTTTGGGCTTTACTGGGTTTAGCATTATTTTGGGGAGTCGATCTACTCCAAAGGAACAGGGTGGTATTAGGTACCTACCTAGTAATGGCGATAGTAACTGGAGTTAAGGAAGCTAAGAAGTTATTGTTGTAATAAGTTCTAGTTGTCTCTGGGAGGCAAATGAGTACTCCAGTGCTAGATTGTTTTGCTAGTGTCACCTCATGTGGATTGTCCGAATTCGGAGGAGATGTTCCTTGGGCGCTTGTCTGATATTGGTTTAGGCCTTTGGGGATTGTGCTTGGGGAATGTCGATTTCGACTAGGATGGGTTGCGTGAGGGGTAAATAGTTGTTGTGATTTTTCATTGGATGATATCTTGGTTTACTCGAGGAGTGATGGGCAGACGGAACATGATAAGACTGTTCAATGGTATAGACTGCCCAGAGTTAGACTCGATAGGGTTATGAGATTGCTCGAGTGGGACTCGAGAAAGATGCAAAGTAATGGATTGTTTAGGACCCTATATTGATGTTCTCTATTGGATAGTAGAACTTTGAAGGAATAGGATGTGTTCGTTGATCATGGAAGATACAACGAAGATTAGAGCGATTCAAGTTGGACTTGAACTCGTAAAAGAAAATAGGTGTTCGTTGATGTTGGAGATGCAACGAATAGGGAGACGACTCACGTTGGACTAGAGTTTGTCGGTACACAAGACTGGGTCTGAGTTATAGATTGACTCGAGTTGGACTCGAGAAGGCTGCAAGGAATTGGATTCGGCTCGGGTTGGACTCGAGAGGGCAGCAAGATAATGGATAGACTTGGGTTGGACTCAAGTATTTTAGGAGGACTAAAAGCAGGGGTATCTAGGGACGCCCGTTACCTTGGATCCGTTGGACGTGATCTAGTTATCCTTGGAGGATAAACGTACGTTGGATGTACGGTAGTCCGATTGGAGGCTGGGCTTCCATTAGTTTAGTTATCCTTGGAGGATAAACATACGTTGGACGTACAGTAGTCCGAAGGGAGGCGGGGCTTCCATTGGCCTGGGATTGGTTGGACCAGTCAAGTAGGCATCGGTGTATGTATGGGGGCTGGGCTTCCATTAGTTAGTGATGTTGGTTGGACCAGACATGCTAGAATCGACATATTGGGATTGGTTAGACCAGTCATGTAGGTGTCGATGTGTTTATGAATTTAGCAGGTGATAGGTAGGACTTGTTTGATGGATGTTATGGTTGCTATGTTTGTTCCTATCTTTCTTCTCTTGAGTAGACTATCACCTGTAGGGTTCCAGCGATGGGGAACAAAGTGATTGTTGTAGGACTATGAGCCAGTGCAGTAGAGTCGTCATGACTCGAGGGGTAAAGTGGACATAGTAAAGGATTAGTAAGGCTATGAGCCAGTGCAGTGGAGTTGTTATGACTTCATGGGGCAGAGTGGACATAGCAAAGGACTAGTGACTATGGATCAGTGCAGTGGAGTCGCCATGACTCCATGGGGTAGAGTGATCATAGTAAAGGATTTGGGTGCAGTACTAGTTGCATTGAGTAGGAGACATGCCAGTTTAGGGGTTTTGTTTCTAGGATGGAAGCAACTAGAGTATGTCACAGGATATGATTTCAGACCCAAGACTGAATTGGATTCAGAAACGCTAGTAAGCTTGACGATTAGATCGATTTTGATTGAGTGGATTGTTTCCAGTTAGAAGGACGATCCTAATCTATTGGAAACCATCTCTAGGGCAGAGATGGGTATCGATGGAAAGAGAATGATCAAGTAAGGATTTGATCGAGAAGGGTGGCTTCGAAAGAATAAGGGACTAGTTGTACCCAACGTAGATAGACTGAGAGGTGAAGTGCTTAGAGCATATCATCACTCGAAATTGACTATACATCCCAGTGGTAATAAGATGTATTGGGACATAGAGCAGATCTACTACTGGGAAGGGATAAAGATAGGCAGAAGGCTTATCTCGGTAAGAAACGAAGAGATTTGGAGTTCTTCGTTAACGACTTGGTGTTCGTCGAGATCTCTCCATAGAGAATGTGATTCGGATTGGTTGGAGAGGTAAGTTAGCACCAAGATTTGTTGGCACATTCCCAGTCCTCGATCAAGTTGGGAATTTGGCGTATGAAGTAGAGCTACCTGACAAGATGGCGGGAGTTCACAACGTATTTCATGTTTCTCAGTTAAGGAAGTTTGTGCAAGACCCTAATGTGACTATTTCACCTGATCAGTTGGATGATATCGAAGTTGAACCCGAGGCGGTTGGGAACCGCAAGTCTATGCGTATTGTTGGGAACGATACAAAGCAGCTTCGAAGGAAGGCGGTGAAACTAGTCAAAGTCCAGTGGGGTGAGAATGAAAAAGACTGTACTTGGGAAACAGAGGAAGATATAAGGAAGAAGTATCCAGAACTCTTTGCCTAGTAAGGTTTTGGTAGTGATAGTTTCTTCCCTTGTTAGTAAACCGCATGCTAGGATAGACTTGTTTTGCATGTTGATTGTTGTTTATGGTTGATAGGCATGCGGAACCCTTTTTGTGTTTTTGTTAGGGAATTTCGGGGGCGAAATTTCTTAAGGGGGGAAGAGTGTAACGACCCGCATTCTACGCATCATAGGATCGTGGAATATTTATTTCTTTCACATATGAAGTCGTATGGTCATGTAACTTTGGGAGACGATTATTGGGGTCATTTCCCATGTTCATGATTTTTGTCGATTTTTAAATGACCGTTTTGCCCCTAGTTGTTACTGTTTTGTCCATAACTTTTGACTGGAAAGGAATTTTGACCTGAAACTACTTCCATTGGATTCGAATGATGGTTTCTCTTTCCGTAGAGTGGTTACATTAGCCAAACGGACTTACCGTTTGGGAGATATGGTTGAAACAAGGTTTAGAAGGTGAAAAACAGCTAATCGGGCTTAACCGGATGATTAGCAACTAGGCCCAATGGGAGATTTCGGGATTTGGGGTATTTAAGGGCTGCTAGGGTTAGGATTTCGGTTTTAGACTCATTTTTCCAGCCGCCACTTACCTCCTTCAAGCTCTAGCAATGGCATCCACCTTCTAATTTCATCCCAAATCATCTCTAATCACTTTCTAATCGAATATTAAGCAAAACTACATCAAATCAAGGAAGGGTAGCACCAAATCAGAGAGAGAGCTGCTGGAACACATAGGGATTGGATCCAAATCAGAGATTAATTCAGATCTAAAGTTTGTTTGTGGCTAAGGTGAGTGATTTGCATAGTTCCTCACTAATTATGGCTAATTATGGTAATTATCGAAGATTGGCGAAATTATGGCTCAGAAAAATCTAGAAAAATTCCTAAAATTCTAAAACATCATTTTATGCCTCTGATATGAATTTGGGTTGATTTCGACTAATTTTGAAAATCCCGGAATTTGGGGGATTAAGGGGTAATTAGTGATAATTAGTGAATTTGTGCATGTTAAAAATCTAGGAAAATATTCATAAATTCTGAAATATTGTTTTAGACCTCTGATGTGAATTTGGGATAATTTGGTTAAGTTTTGCTAATCATATCATAAGTTTCACCCAAACATGCTTAAGGGAAAATATGGGGTTTTGGCTATGTTTGATCCATTTTAACCTATCATATTGTTGTTTTGGTGTTTGTGGTTGATTATACTTGTTGCTATGACTGTATGTTATGCTTTGTGATTGTTTAGAATAGTTAGAATGATCGAAAACGCCGTCGAATGGCGTAAACTGCTCGCTGGAAGAACTACAGGAAATCAGCCCGAACCGGACCGGATCGGTGGAAGCAAAGGCGATCTGAACCGATGGCGCGACCCGATCCGCCGATGCTTGAAGACCACCATCCGACGATGTGATCCGATCCGAGCCCTCCACCACGATCCACCTTCACGATACGCTAGCAGCTCCGATCGCCAGAAGGAAGCACGACCCGATCCGACAGGGGCCCCACGAACTGATGAAGCACGACCCGACCCGAAGGAGCTTGTCACGAACCGATCCGTGGCGATGGACTTGGAGACTCCGACCCGATCAGCTGAAGGGTACTCGAACCGATCCGATGGAGCTGGAGGACCACGAGTTGATGGCGCGACCCGATCCGAATGGAGGAATTCGACCCGAACCAGTATGGTGACTGCGAACCGAACCAGGAGGCTATGAACTGAATGAAGACCGATCCGGAGGATGATGACTAAAACCCGAGATGCAAAGGTAGTCCAAATGGAAGTTAGAGCTCAGGATCCCGGACCCAGTTGGGAACCAATGAGCTCACTTCATGGTTGGGCTTTGCTGCGGGACGTGTGCAAAAGGGTTGTCGGTATTCATAACTTTGGTTCACCATTGAGAGATGGATGGTGGGCTTGTAGTGATAGTTACACGGGATTGGATTCCGTCATGGCCCAAAGGATTAGAGGACCAAGGTAGTGGGTATCGTAGGCTTTACGCACTGAGTGAGAGATGTGAGGATGCTTGCTATGTTTGATTGTTTGACATCACTATGACATGCACACCCCCACCCCCGTTATCTTTACACCATTTGAAAGGGCACCTTAGAGTGTTGTACAGTATGTAGTGCTAACTCTTTGGTTGCAGGTCCAGGTTCAGGTATGATTGGATTATACCTGTTCTTATTCTGTTTAGATGCTTATCGCTCATACCAGGCTTTATGTCTGACCCAGAGTTTTATGTCTCTTCTTATTACTCTGGGTGCTCACACGAGCAGACTAGAGACAGGTTGTGGTTAGCTGGTGATGCGCGAGTAGCTGATTCGTAGGCGAGCAGGAGGCTTCCACGTATGATATATAGATATTCTCCCTGTGTCGTTAGTGGTCGCTACTTGGGCATTAGTAGTGTGCCTCCTTTATCATGCTTTTGCTTTGAGACAGTTTGAAAAGTTGTAATAAGCTATATTTTGGATTTCCGCTGCTATGATGCTCAGTTCTGGTTTTTAGCTTATGTATTGTCTCTCCTGTTTATGTCAAGTATGTTATTATTATATTTTGTTCTATGCGCTGTGAGACATATTACAGGTTCGTTGATTAGTCCATTCTCTTCTTTCTTTTTCTTCTGGCGACCGTCCCGTGCTAACTGGATATGTGTACAGCGCACTTTTGGAGTAAATGTCGGTTGGTGCGGGGCGGGCCGTCACACCTTTCTTTTCAAAAAAAAAAATCCACTTTTGATTTCTTTCCTCTTTATTCCTCCTTTCCAATTTTCAATACAATTACTTCTCATTCTTCTTTTACAAGTTCAAAAAAAAATCTTGCCATTTTTCTTTTATTTCTTCCCTGTTTTCAACTTCTTTCTCCTTTCTTTCGTTTGTTTTCCCTCTTACTAATATCTCGCATCCTTTCTTCTTTTACAATTTGCTGAAGAAAAAAATTCCTTATATAAATTTCTCTTCTCTGCCTTGTAATTGATTTTCTTTCCTTTCTCCATTTATTTCTTTCCCTTTTGAAGTTTTTCCTTTTTCATTTTTTTCTCTCTTCTAATTTTACAACAATAAACAAAAGAAAAAAAATTCTTTTTGTTTTTGTCTTCTCTTTTTTTCTTTTCCTTCTCAATTTCTTTTCCAAATCTTTTACAATTACTTTCCTTTCTTCCTTTACAATTCTCTTTCTTTCCTGAAATCTCTCTTCCCAATTTTTTTTGTCATTTGTTTCTTTCCTATTTGTCCACTTTTTCAACAATAATAAAAAAAAGGGAGGTCATAAAAAGATTCTTTTTTTTCAATTATTTTTCCCTGCTTCATTTCTTCCCTCTAATCAAATACCCCTCCCTCTCACATAATCTCATTTCAGCACAGTTTTTTTTTCAATCAACACTTCAGCACCATCTTTTCCAAAAAGTTAGCTTTTTTTGTTAATTCCTTTTTCTTTTTCTTGTGCTTTTTTTGTTATTCAATTCATTCAAAAAAAACCAAAAAAAAATGAGTTTCGAACTAAGGACAAGGTGACTGGAGTTCAAGCAACAAATCAAGATTTCAGAAATCAAAAGAAATTGCAAATAGTGAGATTTCAATCATTGACGCTACTCATTTTTTCTGGATGGACAGCCATGCCCCACTGTAATAATTTCTGAACTCTACAGGTGCTCTGCTGCAAAGAAAAATATAGACATTGCTTGTAAAAAAATTCTGCAGGGGCAGCGGCTTGCTAGTACAATTTTTATTTTTGTAATTATTCTTGTGTGACTGTTGTGTTGCTTGAAATTTGTACATTGATTTGGTGAGGAACGAATTTCCATAATTATAAGCATCACTCTTATCGCTTTTCAAGAATAAAATCTGATTTGATTTTCAAAATATTTAGCTACTAGAGTGTATTTTGTGAAATTGATTGTTTCAACGGTTTGATCGCGGATATATATTAGTTCAATTTATTGAACTTCTAGCAAAAGAGGTTGCATACTACCCGTAAAACATTGGTCGTATCCCTTAGTATTTATACTATACGTGAACGGCCATAAGACCCTCTTCCCCCTTTAAATCGAGATTATCAACTAATAAAATATATTTGAGTCCGTTATTTATTTTGTAATAATAGCTACATGTGTCAAATTTAAGTTTTGCATTTTCCAAATTTAATAACGATGATTGAGAAAAGTCTTAGCCACCACAATTCTTCTAGGGATTTGGAGATTGATAAAATTAGCACGATTCAGACCATAGTTGATGAAACTTTTATTGACACTTCTGAAGCCTTGAAAATGTGTTTTAACCATTTCAACTCTGATTTTTATGAGCTCGAATACATTTCTGAATTAAATGAACTTCTTGACCCAAAACCTATGTCATCTGAATCTAACCAAGGAACATTGACCAATTTCATACACGAACTTCCTAGGTTAGACCTCAAACCCCTGCCACAAGACTTTGAGTATGATCACTTGGACTTTTCGAAAAATTCTCCCATAATCTTGGCCTCTGATCTTACCGAGGACCAAGAAGAAAAACCTGAGAAAATTTTACGGGATAATCTGCATCTTAGTTATATAAATCATTGGCACGACAACATTTTCATAAGAAAGATTTTGATTTCGGAATTTATTGACATGCCTCTTGTACCTCAAACACCAGATAGGAAATCATCATACATCATTTTCGATAGAGGCAAGTGTAGGGGAAAAAGAAAATATCATTTTTCACATAACACTCATCACCGTTATAGATTTCATTTTGTTTATGATTGGCATTCACATATAGTGGCTAGACTGCATTTCATTCTACAAATAATTTTGCATCTCATTCACCATTAGGTATGATCTTTCAAATTTAGGAAACGTTTACAGTGTGGACACTGTTTAGTTCTAGTGTGGGGGGGAGTCTGCATTTCACTCATTTTCGTTTTTTCTTTATTTATTTTTCCTTTTCATTTTTCATGCATTTAGATAGGACCATCAAGCATTTAGATTGTAGTAACATGCCTTTTTTTTTTTGAAACACGACTCATTTTAGATTGATACAACAAAATAAGTTAAGGATTGTTAGTCAGTTGATAGTATTTTTTTCTCTCAGCTAGGATCGAATATGAAATATAATGAAAAGTTAATTTTGAGGGATAATAGTATAACCGGTACATAGGGAGATTCTTAGGTGATGGCCATGAAATCTATTCTATATTGTAGACTTTGTTTAAATAAGTGGAGGACTTAAAATACTTATATTGGCTTGTAAAATCTTTAAAACTAAGTTATGTTAAGTTGAATTCGCGTAACTCTCTTTTGTGCTTATAATTTCAATAATAATAATAGTAATCCAAGGGTATCCAACATTGCTTGTATATTAAGCATTGGTGTGCAAACCCGCCAAGCTCTATCTGATACGTTGTTGACAAAGTCAGCGTTGGAATATCTTGGTCTCATTTTATGAGATTGGACACCTAAGGATTACCGACACGTTGACAAAGTCAAAGTCGGCCTGCACAATCCGTCAAGCTCTTTACCCACTCTCCGTTAGTCCGCGAGGCAGTGCATGGGTGGTAAACCTTGGTCTTTTTAGTTAGGTGTATGTACTTAATCATAAATTTTAAAATTTTATAGAATAAAGAATAAGCGATGATGCCCAAGCACTTCTTGACCTTGTTGATTTGAATAACCATACACAAGGAAATCAGAATACCACTTTACAAACTGTGCCAAGAAAACTAAGAATCTATTTCATGGCTGCACTATGTTATCGACCGAACTAACTGGCCAAACTGGGATTTAACATTTGAAAACTTGATTTATATTGAAAATTTGTGACCAGTTGAGGTATCTAAAATAAAATCAACTGATTAGAAATTGTTAACTTAATTTGTTGTACCACTTTCCTGAAACAAGTCGTGTTGTCATTCTTGTTGTCTTTGTTTTTTGTATATAACCATTGCATTCATATAGTTACATTAGATCCACACATACTGCATTTGGATTTTGTGGGTAGTATCAGCTGAAAACCCTCACGAGACACCACTCGTCCTACTAGGGACACCTAGAGGTTTAACGGCTTGTTGCATACGCTCAATGCAATCGTGTTTCCTACGAAAGTGTGACCTATCTAGTTAGTTTTCATTTTCTTTTTACTCGAGGACGAGTAAAAGATAAGTGTGAGGGTATTTGATTAACATAGAAATGTTTTTATTTTATGCTCTTATATTTTATCTTTTGTAAATAAATAAATGATACTTTGGGTACTTTTGTGTGTTTTTACAGGTTGTCAAGAAATGCCTCCTTCGTCTCAAATTAAAGGCCAGCTACAGATAAAAAGCTACTTCCTCGTATTAAAGCCATCTCAATTACAAAAGACGTTGTAGCTCACTGGTAAATGCATAGAGATTTGTACTGAGAGACCTGAGTTCGATCCCCGTCGAGCTCACTTTTTACCAAAGAACGGAACTTTCACACTTCCCCTTTTGCTATGAAGAATATATTAATTAGTGTTATATTATATATATACATATTCATGTTTATGTATGATATTCACTAATAGACAATTCAGGAGTAGTCATGGAAATCAATTCAGAACATTCATTTTTTTTCAATTTCCAATTAGAAGAATTTCTGATTGAATTATTGCCAAGAAAAGATCAATTTTGAAGATTTCATCCTTTGTTGCCTTTGGAGTTTAATGAGTATCCTTGTTTGGAAGAATTAATCACATGCCAACTGCTCATCAATCAGTCAATCAATTTGCCATAGGGAAGATTTGGAAGATATTCACCGTGATTTTCTTTCCAATCAAGCTTGGTCAAGAAAGGCAAGAGATATATGGATGATGAGGCCCATTTATTCGTAGACTTAATTAGGATTTTTCCTATCTCATCTATAAATATACGTTGTAACCATTGTAAGAGGATCCCAATTTTTGTACTCTCTTTTAGTTTTAATAAAGCTCTTCTTCATCTAGTTTATTTGCCTTACTTTCATAACAATTTTTGTTCTACTCAATTAGTTTTGGTAGACAGAAATTGTTATTGTTATTTCTATTGTTTATTAGTGATTCGTCGTTTGATTAGTTTCAACGACAATCCTAATTTACTTTTTGTTGTTCTTCTTTTCCTGCAATTTTAATTTTTGCATTTTATTTCTGTTTTGCATTTTAATTTCCAATTGATAATTGTGATTTGATCGTCGGTTCAATTAGATTTGTTCTGAATCGGATCGCAGTTTCAATTTTTATTGTTTTCAAAAACCAACCTCGAAAATCGTCTAACTCGCCCAAGAAATTAAATAAATAATTTGATTTTAATCTACCTCCCTGTGTTCGACCTGTATGCTACACACCTGTGCATTTGCAGTAATTTAATTTTGAAATTCGCGCTTTTCTAGTTCATAGGAAAGCGACAATCATCCGTTAATTACTCGTATATTCAAAATCCTTATATACTCGATTGTTCACATAAAAATATAATAATATACTCAAATACGTATTTTTAGATAAAATTTTCAAAACCAAATTTTTTTTTTCATTTTTATTTTATACTCTTCACACTCGTTCTAGGATACTACTGATTCCATCTCTAACGAGTTATTCTTATTGGATATTAATAATCCAATCTCTGATGAAATCTTTCGTTCGGTTCTAATGTGTTTTGTTCTCGAGCTCTGTAAACCAAAGCTCTGATACCGAATGTGACGACCCAAACATCCCCGTAAAGGAAACCCTGGATTGCTTTGAGAACAACACACATCAGAACACAAACTGAAGAACATTTTATTGCTGATTAGAACAATTACATCAGAGTACAAGACTGTAACAGAGTATGGAAGAATAATACACGGTGTAAATACAACATTCGATGTGAAGATCGTTGGTCTTCAATCACCGTCTTCAACTTCGACTCTTCATCGTCGTAGTGATTATTCGGAATGGGTTAAACCCGGTCTTTCCGAATAACTCGCGTATTTTTATAATTAAAAATCAAGTACTATAAAAGCACATCCAACGTCTCATCCCAATTCAGAATATCCTTCTAATAAAATATTCGCATTATTTTATCAAAGATAAATTCTTTAAGTTTATTCTTAAACCTTTCTTTTAAAGATTTATTAAGAACCCAATTCGGTTTTAAATATCAAAAATCATTATTCAATGATTATTTAAATTTAAGAAATAAATCTTATCTTTAACTGGGTTAAAGAACTAGTGTCATTTAAAACACCATTCACGATAAACCCAAAATCGACCTCCATTAAATATGGAATCTTCACAGAAGTCAAAACAATATATAATCATTATAAATTTCTGTATCCGACCAATAATATAAATGGAATAACGGCAAAGCCTCTTAAATTCCATATGTAGTATCGATCCTCTTTTACAGAAGCTTATCTCAGTTATTATTAATTCGAATTCCACTCAATTCCAATTTAATATGTTAAATTGGAAAACTTGGCTTTTGGAAAATTTCCATTTAAATCTTAATAAAAGATTTATAAATTCCAAATCATATTTTCACTGTCAGTTGGGATAAAGAACATAAGTCACTTAAAAACACGGTTCACAATAAACCCAACTCACATTTCATCTTATTTCAATTACCGAATATACTTGAAAACTTTAATAATCTGAATTAAAAGATTATTCTTTTCATACAGGGTTTAAGAACAGCGTTATTTAAGACACTATTCACGACAAACCCAAAATCCAATTTATTTAAATTTTTTTCAATTAAATATTAAACAATTGGAAAACTTCATTAAGTCTAAATTTAATGATTTATTCTAGTTAATAACTAGCTCATCTCAATAAATAAATATATTTTTCTAAAATATATTCTTTTTTTCTAAATATTCTTTTTCTAAGATGTTTTCAAAAATATTCTTTTCCTAGAATATTCTTTATTGGAATGTGACTCAATCAACAACCATATATTGCATGTAATCAACAATCATGATAAATAATTATCAAGCATCCAAATAACACCCAAAGTGGATTCTACATTAAATATTGGGACTAGTGTAGATCAAATATCATCCCAACACCCGTGTGGGGTTTCATCCAACAATCAAATAATAAATTATTTGTGCACTTGGGCAATGTGTAATAATTATCATCCCAATCACATAAACAAGTCGGATGACTTGTAAATGGAAGTGTAATATTCAGTTTGAAAATACTAACATTATATTTAACACATCAAACATTTCAACATCACAGACATATATTTCAATTCTTTTTATTGTGGGCAAATGACAATAAAAGTCTAGTCTTTTAATTCAATTCCTTTTATTGTTGATAAATGACAATAAAAGACTAATCTCTTATTTAAATTCTTTTTACTGTAAATAACTAACAATAAAAATCTTAACTTTCGTATCTTTTGTGTAATCCTTTCCAATGACCAAAATGTATATTTTGGTGAAATCTTTTTAAGTGACCAAAATGTCTCTTCTTTTCTAATTCTTTTAAAGTGACAAAAATATTGTACTTTTGTCTAATTCATTTCAATGTACAAAATATAATAATTTTCTCAAATTCTTTTCAATGGACAAAATATGCATTTCTAGTTCATTCTTTTTAATGTAAAAAAATATTCATTTTTGTATAATTCCTTTTTAATGTACAAAATATTCAATTTTGTATAATTCCTTTTTAATGTACAAAATATTCAATTTTGTATAATTCTTTTTTAATGTACAAAATATTCAATTTTGTATAATTCCTTATCAATGACAAAATGTGTATTTTTTTACTTCACTCTTTTTAATGTGACAAAAAGGTCCCTTTTTAATTCATTCTTTTCAAAGTGTCTAATTGAATGTTTTTAATTCATTTCTTCTAAAGTGACAAAATGAATGAATTTACTTCATTCTTTTTCAAAGTGACAAAATGAATGTTTTATAATTCATTTCTCTAAATTGACAAATTTATTTTATAAATTTCAATGCGACCAAATGACCAATTTCGTTAACAACTTTTGTAACAACCCGTATTTTCAATAACCTGTTATAACGTAAATCGAGGCAGAATTTAATTCAAAAATCTGAATCAAGGTAAACGGGCTATGCCATTGCATTCGTCTCGGAAAAATACGCGAAATAGAGTCCGAGTTTTCGAAAATCGGAGTCCGTATGACCCGATTAAGGCCCAACGAAGTTTTCAGAAAATTTCAAAGTAAAAACAGATTTCAAATTCAAGTTTGAATTTGGAAAATTGGGTAAGATTGGGCCAGGCGGGAAAATTCCCGCCAGAGTACCCAAGTCGACAGCCCTGTCGACTTGGGAGTCGACTTGGTTGGACCCAAGTCGACAGCCCTGTCGACTTGGCTGTCGACTTGGTCCAGCCGGGCAGTTCTGCCTGGTGCACCATTTTGGGTTTGTGTTGAGCTTGGGGGCCAGATTCGGTTTTGAGGGCTGAGATTGCAACTAGGGTTTAATCCTATGGCCTAAAACACTTGCCTAATCTATAAATAAGACCCTAACCTAACCCTAAATCATCATTATTCATTCATACAACTAAACTATGGCAAAATTTTACCTCTCATGGCCTCCACTCTCTTCATAAAATTCCTAAATAAATTTCTATGAGATTTTCCATGCATACAAGTGTTTTCAAGCTTGTATGAGTGTCATTAGCTTGCATTCAAGTCAAGTTTCTATATTTGCATCATAAAGAAAGAGTTTTGATCATTTTGGCTCAAGGGTTTTTATGTTAGAGCTTGCATTTTGGGTCTATTTGATTGCATAAGGGCTTTGTCATATCTTTTGTGCCTTCATAAGTATTGTAAGCCCTTTTCTACTTTCATACTTAAACTCTAAAGTTAATGAATGATGCAAGTTGTGATTGATCATTATGATATGCAAGTTTACTATGATGTGTTATGCAAGTTTGATATGCAAGTTTGATATGCAAGTTTGTCATATGATATGCAAGTTATGTTATGCAAGTTTACCATGTTATGATATGCAAGTTTGCCATGCTATGTTATGCAAGTTAATCATGTTATGATATGCAAGTTTATCATGTTATGATATGCAAGTTTATATGCAAGTTTGCTATGTTATGTTATGCAAGTTTGCTATGTTATGATACGCAAGTTTGCCATGTATGTTATGCAAGTTTGGGTGAATCATTTTACTCATGTTATCATGTTATGCAAGCTTATCTTGAGTATATGAACATAAAGCTTCAAGCTTTATGCTAAAGATTGCATTTTGGCAACATGTAAGTTATCATATCCCTTATGATAACTTGCATGTGAGGCTAAATGCGAACTTATGGCCATTTCTACATGTCATATATCACCATGTATCACCAATATGCTAAGTTTGGTTTTATGCATGCTTTTGAGGCCTAAAATGTAATATGCAAGTATATGAACATATGTACATTTCATATGCCACCATGTTAAACTTGTGGCTTCAATACCTTTATGTCATGATTATGCCAAGTTCCCTCTTTCTATCCTTTATGCGCTATTGCGATATGTAAGCGATGGGATTGCGTTTGGGGTTGGGTAAACTTAAAAGACATAAAAACATAAGCTTGGGAATTTACCTATTAAGTTAGGTCTACCCTTTGGGAATTTACCTATTAAGTTAGGTCTACCCAAATGCTTGAAAACTTGTAACATGTTTTGGAAACATGATGGACATGACACTTAGAAAAGATAAGTGTGACCAACTCGAGGTTGGGTTGAGTTTGTAGCGTAAACCTACCCGGAACCGACCGGCTTAACTAGTTGCTACAAACAATAGGACCCAATGTGAGAAGTTGGCCATGTTGTACCTTGAACCCGAGGTTAGACCAAGTTGTGGTGTAAAGCTACCCGGACCCGCCCGGCTTAACTAGTAACCACAAAAGGTCTAATGTGAGAGGTTAAGGCGCATTAAATTAATTAATGCCTCGTGATTAGGGTTAAGTCATGGTCCACTTAATAATTAACCAATTTGGGCTTGGAAGATTAATCAGGGTTAAGTCGTGAACTCATCGTTACACTTAACCAAGTTAATCCATGATTAGCAAGAGGGTTAAACCGTACTTAACCCACTGGAAAATCCTAGCAATGGGGGTCCACTCCAGCAGTAATCCCAAGTTTGTATCATCATGGCCCTAGGGTCTAGGCTAGGGTGTGGGGCACGAATTACTGAACTTGAGGTAAGCGACCAAAAACGACGGCAGAGTGGTACGCCGGTGTAGTTCCGGGCGGACTTATGGTCGTGCACATAGTCCGAGGCCGGGGAAAACATGCACGGGTACCAGTAGATCAAGACTGTGCACGCATGTTTATGGTGTCCAGGGGTTGCCACCCTAGGGCTTGATACACCCGACAGGAGACCCGGCACAGTCTGACTACAATCATGTTTGGGCCGTATGGACACCAACACATGACGAGTTAGGCTTATAGGGAGCCGATCGACTAGACCGTTTGGTTAGACCTTGTATTAGGGTCATTTCATGTTATTGGGCCAAAGCTTGGGCCAAGGGATCAATACTTGTTTATTCAAGTCATGTTAGTTTGCTAGTACACCTGTGGTGCAAACCCTTAAAACCTGATTATGCGATGACACCTTTATCTACCTTGTTAGTTAATCATCATGCCAGTATGTAGTTATCCATATGTTCATCCCAGCTTTCATCATGCCAGTTAACTTTATCAGTTTACATTGATTGTAGTAGGGCTTACTCAGTCTTTTTGAATGACCTGTTTTCTTTCGCCTCTTTTCTTCCGTTCCCCCCCTAGGTTCTCAGGGTGGGAACGTTGGAGCTTAGCTTGGATTTCGGATTGCTTGCTTGTGGGATTTCAGCTCATGTACGGTTTCGACATAAAGCTAGCTATGGTTATCACTTATTTGGGGATAGCACTTATGTATTTCGGTTTTTCAGTTGATGTTGTTTTTATCTAGACTTGTTTATTTGGAAAGCTATGTTGTACCAGACTTGTTTTGAAATAGTATGAAATCTTCCGCTGTTTTATCTATGTTATTTACTCTGTTTACATATATACATATGTTCTTGTTCTACCTTGATATATCATTATGCATGTTTACCTGATTCAAACGCCCCTCCAAAGTCAGAGTGCTTGCAAGAGCCACCCTGACGGAGGTGGGCTGTTACATTTGGTATCAGAGCATATGGTTTACGAGAAGGAACAAAAAGGTTTTTAGAAAACTTTTGAAAAACTATTTTAAAAATCAAGTATAAATTATTTTCCAAAGAAAAGCCTAGTTTATTTTAAAGGCTATTCCCCAAAAAAAAAGCCATTAGCAAAATTCCTTCGTTTTTCTCCATTCTGAATCTATCTTTTTCTTCGTTTTCAGCATGGCCAATAACTTTGCCATTCCGTAGGGAGTACACGTACCTGTTTGGTATAAGAGACTTATGGACGCTAGGGCGACCGAAGCCGGCCCCGCAAATGTTACTCCTCCTCCGGTAGTTAATGTTCCTCCTCCTCCTGTCGCTGAGGTTCCTCATCCTCCTCCCCCTCAGCATCCACAAAAGGATTTCGCGGAGATTTGCAAAGACTTTAGGGCGATGGGTTGCAAGAATTTCATTGGAACCGAGACTTTCGTAGAGGCCAGGAATTGGTTGAAAGAAACCGAAGATCTTTTTGCCTTCTTTGATATAGATGACCATAGGAAGGTTTTATTAGCAGTGTGGTTGCTAAAGGAAGAAGCTGCACGTTGGTGGGTGGTCACCACCGCTACTAGGCCAATTGAGACTTGGGATGACTTTCGGGGAAGGTTTGGACTAAGGTTCCTATCACTAAAGCAAGGGGACATGACTATTAGGGAATACGTGGATAAGTTTAATCAACTTGCTCGGTTCGGTTTAGACTTGGTCAACACAGCTCAGAAGAAGGCCCTATACTTTGCTCTAGGATTAAACGAGCCATTACATGGTTTAGCCATGACTCATATACCCTTGGGGGCAACTTTCGAGAGTTTGGTGAATATGGCCCTACTCAATGAAGAGAATAGGAGTGACAAGAAGGAGATCAAGATGAATGATACTCAAGCCAAGAAGACTGATTCCCAGTGGAAAGGAAATCAGGGTAATCCAAGCGGTCAGAGCAGTCAAGGCAATAAGAACAAGAACAAGAGTCAAGGCAACAAGGGGAACAACAACAAGGGCAATAACAAAAAGGGAAAGTGCTATTATTGCGGTTTAGTTGAGCATCTTATTAAGGAGTGTAAGAAGAGGAAAAGGGAGAATAGTGAATGCTTTTTCTGCTGTGAGACTGGACATTTCAGTAAGGATTGCCCGAAGAAGCAAGGGCAAGGCTAGGGTCAGACTCAGTGTGCTGGACCTTCAGGAGGGCAAGTTCATGCTCTCAATACCGCTCCAGTTCCCGATCGAGGTAGTATTTCTGTTGAGAGCCTTGTATATATTTCCGATTTTCCAGTTCGTACCTTGTTTGATTCTGGTGCATCGCATAGCTTTATCTCATCTGATCTTGTTGATAGTTTGCACCTAAGTACTAGTCTAGTTAATGGTCCCGTGTGTGTTTCAAATCCAATTGGGGGTTCCGCCCATTTGTCTATTATCTAGGTGGATTTGAATTCTTGCGTGATGCTTATATTCTCGGTTTCATGGGGTATGGGTTGATTTTTGGGCATGGATGGGTTGTCCAGTTTTGGAGCCATCCTTGATTTTTGAGCATAGGGTTGTGAGGCTCATGACTCGCCTCGGTAATACCCTAAAAATTTCTAGTAACCCTATGAGTCCCGTCATGTTGTGTTATCTTGAACCCCTCGACTCGTCTATCGATAGTTTGCAATCGGTGAGGGTGGTCCGAGAATATCCTGATATCTTGGGTGAAGTAAAGGGGGGTTACCCCTAAGCGAGAGATTGATTTCCGCATTTATCTGTTTGATAATGCCAAGATAGTTTCGTGGCCGGTTAGGCACATGGCCCCGCAAGATGAGAGTTAAGAAAGCAAGTCAAGGAGTTGCTTGAGAAGAACTTCATTAGATGAAGTATATCTGAATAGGGAGCGCCTGTAGTATTTACTACCAAGGCAGATGGTTCTCTTCGACTTTGTGTTGATTATCGTGAGTTAAACGAAGAGAATAGACAACCATTGCCAAGGATCGATGATTTGTTTGATCAGCTTGTAGGAACATCTGTTTTCTCTTGATCTTGCTACTGGATTCCATCAGCTCAGAGTAGCTGAGGATAGTATAGACAAGACTGCGTTCAGAACTCCGGATGGATTCTTAGAATGGCTGGTCATGCCATTCGGCTTGACTAATGCACCCGCATATTTCGTGGACTTGATGAGTAGGGTGTTCAGGGAGTTCTTGAACAAGTTTGTTGTGGTCTTCGTAGATGATATTCTGATCTTCTCTAAGGATGAGGAAGAGCATGCAAGGCATCTCGTGGAGGTGATGGATACGCTTAGAGCGCATCAGTTGAAGGCCAAGTTCTCCAAGTGTCACTTTTGGAGAAGGGAAGTTAGATTCCTTGGGCATATAGTATCTAAGCAAGGCTTAGCGGTGGATCCCGCTAAGGTAGTTGCAGTTCAGGATTGGAAGACTCCAAGGAATGCAACCGAAGTGAGAAGTTCTCTCAGTTTGATTAGTTAGTTAGCGTCCCTTGAGCTTAGACCTACCCTTCTGGATCAAGTAGGGACTTCATTGAAAGAAGACCCGCGGTTAGTCGAGATCATGGACAAGTTGATTCGGGCGAGATGTTGAGACACCTCGCTATAGATGACAAGGGATGGCTAAGACGCGATGAGAGAAAGAAGGTTCTTGAAGATGCACATCACTCGAGGAGGTGGCCGAGTTTGTCCCAAGGTGCATGTTGTGCCAACAGGTTAAAGGCCAAGTCATAGAAGCCCGGTGGGCTATTATATCCATTGGAGGTCCACGCAATGGAAGTAGTAAAGCGTCATGAAGGATTTCGTGGATGGACTGCCTAGGTCAAGGAAAGAGAATACGAGCATGTGGGTCATAGTAGGTAGACTCACGAAGAGTGCTCATTTCACTCCGGTAAAGAGCGAAAGGACTGCATCATAGCTAGCGACAGTTTACTTTCAAGAAATAAAGCGGTTGCACGAGGTTCCCTCAAGTATAGTTAGTAACCGTGACTCAATCTTCACTAGCCAGTTTTGGGATGGTCTATGGGAAGTCATGCGCAAGCAACTGAATCAAAGTACGACCTATCATTCGCAGGCGGATGGTTCATTTCGTTCAAGCATGAGTTATAGAAAATCACGTTGGTAAGAGCAATTGGCAACGTGGATTGGTATTTTCAAGAAAAGTTCTGCTGCGTGGAATACTTTATAGTAAGTAAACGAGATCCAGGATTCACTAGTGAATTTTGGAGAGCTTGCATGAAATCATGAGGTCATAGTTATGTTTAAGCCAAGAATGATAGAAGAGTAAGTGAAAGAGGAAGACGAGAGGCGACAATGAAATGGGTTCCAAGTCATATTTGGAAATAAGAATTAAGAAGCCAAGAAATCATGAAGTAAAAGACGGTCAAAGCACAGTGGAGTTAAGCTCAAGGAAGCGTGACTTAGAAGATTGAAGGCTAGATACGCGCATCATATCTCTTTTTAAGAGCATATCCTTGATCCTTATTTTCCTATGGAACTTACTCGCATGTTATCTTTTTACGTATATCCTCTCGGTCCCATTCTCGATCCCATTTCTGTTGTAAACTCCATAAGGGGGTATGACTTATTGGCTAGTAATACATGTCAGGGTTTGAAGGGGTCCGTTAGGTTGACTAAACCTTTTGGGCTTTTATAGAATATGGGTTGGGTTAGGAAGGGATTTCTTGTAATCCGAAAGGAGTATATCCTGCTTATCTTCCCGATCTCTTTGTAGCATATCTTTTGCTATCCATGTTTGTCTTGATTATCTAGTATATCATGTAAATCTGGTCATGAGAACCTTAGGTAGAAACCCTTTGGATGAAACATGTGTTTGAAACATGTTATGCTTGATGTTTGCAAGTGGTTGCAAGTGGTTACTCGTGGATGCATTATACACGTTAGGCACTAGATCGGCTCACACACTCCTCATATTGCATATGCATGAGTGTTTATGCTTATTCATGGATGAAAATTTTTGTGTTATCACATGGATGTTGCATATGGATGTATGTGATGTGCACACATATAGATGTTATACATTATGTTAGGAATTGCATACATATGGATTCATTTCACTAACATAATTTGCATTGATGATATTTGCATTAGATAAGTACATATACACACATCTTTGCATATGTTCATACAATATTTAGAATCTTGTAAGGACAATGATTGCTCGTGGATGATGTTTTGAGTAGATGGATGTTGGATGGTAGGATACGTTCTTCCTAACTTGAAGATTTCGGGGACGAAATCCTTTAAGGAGGGGAGAATGTAACAACCCGTATTTTCAATAACCAGTTATAACGTAAATCGAGGCAGAATTTAATTCAAAAATCTGAATCAAGGGAAACGGGCTATGCCATTGCGTTTGTCTCGGAAAAATACGCGAAATAGAGTCCGAGTTTTCGAAAATCGGAGTCCGTATGACCCGATTAAGGCCCAACGAAGTTTTCAGAAAATTTCAAAGTAAAAACAGATTTCAAGTTCAAGTTTGAATTTGGAAAATTGGGTAAGATTGGGCCAGGCGGGAAAATTCCCGCCAGAGTACCCAAGACTACAGCCCTGTCGACTTGGGAGTCGACTTGGTTGGACCCAAGTCGACAGCCCTGTCGACTTGGCTGTCGACTTGGTCCAACCGGGCAGTTCTGCCTGGTGCACCATTTTGGGTTTGTGTTGAGCTTGGGGGCCAGATTCGGTTTTGAGGGCTGAGATTGCAACTAGGGTTTAATCCTATGGACTAAAACACTTGCCTAATCTATAAATAAGACCCTAACCTAACCCTAAATCATCATTATTCATTCATACAACTAAACTATGGCAAAATTTTACCTCTCATGGCCTCCACTCTCTTCATAAAATTCCTAAATAAATTTCTATGAGATTTTCCATGCATACAAGTGTTTTCAAGCTTGTATGAGTGTCATTAGCTTGCATTCAAGTCAAGTTTCTATATTTGCATCATAAAGAAAGAGTTTTGACCATTTTGGCTTAAGGGTTTTTATGTTAGAGCTTGCATTTTGGGTCTATTTGATTGCATAAGGGCTTTGTCATATCTTTTGTGCCTTGTAACGGCTGGAAATTTCCGACTCCTCGAGAGTCGGAAATTCCGCGACGTTAGTGAAAGAATTTAGAAGGTGAGAAAGAAAAGATAGAACTAATAGAATAGAAGAAGAAGAACATCAGAATCATCAGAGTAACACGAATCTCACAGCGGAACGAATAACATATAATATATAACATAGCTTTGAAGTAAACAGTTATATATATACAATAGCACTTATCAGAGTACAACACTTACAACACAGCGGAAATAACTATAGCTATAGAATCTTGCAGCCTCCTGCTCCAAGCTCTCCAAGCATATCTGTAAATCCCGACTACTTGACTGCCCGTACAAATTTAGGCACCCAAGAGTTTAGGGAAAACAACAAAGTAAACTCCGGGTCAGTCATGGGACTGGTATGAGTAAAATAGTTTAAAACAGGTATAGGGTATGTCATAAGACCACGCCGTAAATACGGAACGGGTTTTTCCTTATGAGTATCTGAACAACTTTGACAAGCAATATCATTGTGATATTATAATAATGTCTAAGTACAAATAGATATCAATCTAGCAGAAACGCTTGCATCTCACGTTCTACATACATAGCATAAAATCATAAACCGCAGGGCGCTTATCGGAGAATGGATTCCAACAGACAAGGTATGGGAGCACCTTCTGAATAGTGTACTCTAGAGGTGATACACTCAGGGTTCAACAAGAACGTCTTGCAACCCGGCCACACATGACCGCTCACTCATTTAGCTTGAGTGTCGCGAATATATTGCCACCACGGTTATAGGCCATCAAACCGTCATCCGAAGATACAAAATCAAAAAGAAGTATAAATATGAATATTCTCTAGATCGGTGACAATACACCCTGCTTGGGGATGACCCAACTAGCCATGCTGCCTAGCCCAACTTTTGTTACTTCCTGGTTGTGAGGCTAGAAGCTACGTCTATCTTCAGAACATCTGATCACCATTCACTTTGAATGCCACATCGTCATACCCGCCAAATCACAAATTGACTTATCCAAAATTAACACGGGTATACAGCTAAGAGAAACGAATTCCTCCGCCACCAAACGTGAATACGTTTGAACAGATCAACTTACGCAATCCATTGGATATACTCTGTCAGACCTTCTTCCATATAAGTTGTCCTGGGACTGGACAAACTGAAGGCACTATTCAGTATATCCATCTTAGTCACTGTTATCTAAGACTTATACAACAGCCCTTGCACTTTACTCCGTCTTCAATTTATCTTTGGCAGATATTGCTCGCAACGCTTATGCCAATACAGAGTGGTTCTTTGGATAATAATCCAACCGGTCTCTCCATATTAACAATGTTAAAATGGTAAAAACTTTGATAGTCTGTGATTCAACTATCAAATTAAAACATGTCGGTGTACAAACAACGATCTTATTTCCAGATGGAAATTCGATCGATCAATCATCATATGTTCATATTTCCTTATTTCATATATTTAGAAAATATATGTTATTAATCATTGGAAAACATTTCCATAGCTTATTTTCACATCACTATTATTTCGCAACTATCAGTCCCTAACTGTAACTAGTATGAGAACAATTCTCTAAGTATCAATCCGGAAGGTCGAAACCAACATCAGATCGTCACTTAGAAAACTGTTCAACTTACCCTCTCCAGTTAGTTTCTGAATTTGCTTAACTCTATTTCTTAAATTCTTATCGTGAAAACATTTCATTTTCTATGTTTAGAAAACATATCTGACTATATTTGGGAAACGTTTCCACAACTCATTTACGGATTTCCAATGAACGTTGTATAAAACATCGTTACGCTTAATCCATTAATCGCTTATTACTTAACTATATTTCAAATCAACCTTTTCTATCGAACCACAACTATTCCTTTGTCAATTCTGAAGTCAATCAAGTTGGGGTATAATTACCTCTCAGACCTTAATTGAACAACGTCCTTTACTGTGAAATAGATGAAGCTCGTCACTCACTTTTTCCAATCATCTGTTTACGCAAATTCTCGGATTCAGGTTACGAATCTACTTCTTATATGAAAACGTTTGATTATAACTATAACGTTATAATTCATACTTCTGCAATATCTAACCTAAATTATAACTTTATCTCCTAACTCGAATAATTTAACAGACACCTAATTTCTAAATCAATAACTAAATCTTGATTTAAACCCTGGAAAGTAAATAGTACTTTCCTGAATTCGCTATAATCGAATTCGACGTATAACTCTCTTTCGAGTAATCTCTATTCGATTAACCCTTCCTTTTTAATAACTTATATTCGATAAACTCTATTTCGATTAACTCCTATCGAATAACTAATATTCGAATAACTCTTCTTGGTTGGCTCTATTTCATTAACTCTTATCGAATAACAAATATTCGATTTTCGTAAATGTGTCAATTCTTATCGAATAACTAACATCCGATTTAACTTAAATGGATTTACTCTTATCGAATAACTTATTCGATTAACTCAACTTGATTTTCTTAACTCGATTATCTCAACTCGATTTCTTAACTCGATTACTTAGCTTAACCCAAATCGATTAACTCAACTCTAATCGATTAACTTAATTTGATTTACTCCTTCGAATAACTCATTCGAATAACTTAATTGATTTACTCCTTCGAATAACTAATTCGAATAACTTACTTTCGAATAACTAATATTCGATTTACTCTAACTCGATTAACTAAATTCTAATCGATTAACTTAACTCAAATTGATTAACTCCTTTCGAATAACTAAATTCGATTTAACTCTTCTCGAATAACTAAATTCGATTAACTCAAATTGAATAACTAATATTCAATTAACTCTTCGATTAACTCCTTTGGATTAACTAATCTTCGAATAACCAATATCCGATAACTACTCTTCGAATAAATAATATTCAGTAACTCTTCTCAAATGAATAACATTTGATTTCTCTACTCGAATAAACTATATTCGATTACTCTTCCCTCGAATACACTACATTCGATAACTCTACTTCGAATAAGTGATATTCGGCAACTCTACTCGATTAACTCCACTTGGATAACTCTAACTGGTCAACTCTAACTGTTTATCTTTAACTGGTAAACTTTAACTGGTTAACTCAAATGGTTTAACCTAACTGGTTAACTCAAATGGTTTAACCTAACTTGATTTACTTGTCTAGATTAACTGAACTAATCCACTTAGTTTAACTTAGTTAATTCACTAAGTTTGACGCAACTAATTCACTTTGATTTGCACATTAGTTTAACTTAACTAGGTCACTTAGTTTGACGCAACTAATTCACTTTGATTTACCAATTAGTTTAACTTAACTAATTCACTTCGATTAACCGCTTGGTTTATCTAAACTAATTTACTTTGGTTAACTTAACCAATTACTTTGATTAACTCGACTAACTCGCTTTGGTTAACTTAACCAATTACTTTGATTAACTCGACTAACTTTCTTTGGTTAACCTAACAAATTACTTTGTTTAACTCTATTCGAATGAGTAATTCGAATCACTATAATGGGTTTAACTCTATTCAAATATCTAATTCGAATAACTCATTTCGAATAACTAAATTCGATTAACTCCTTTTATTAACGTTTATTCATTTCAAAAGATTTCCTTTTTACAACGTTTATCCATTGATAAAGATTTACTTTTTTACAACGTTTATCCATTTATAAAGATTTACTTTCAGTAACGGTTCTTCACTTTATAAATGTCCTTTTAATAACGTTTCTACTTCTCTATATAAGTCCAGACTTATATATATTCCATTTATCAACGATAAATAATTTATTTAATTTATAAAACATTATTTATAAATTAATCTACTTCAATTTATCTGTTTAAAACAGATTTCCTATTTAATATCTCATTTAAATCCATATCCTGTTATACCGTGTGCGAAGCACGTGTTTAAATCTATCCTTGTATAATTCTATTTATTTTCCGAACAAGTGTTCCTTTATTTATCCCCTAAATAAATATTCCTTTATTCCATTTATTTATAATCTAAATAAATGTTCCTTTATTTATTTCCTAAATAAATAAAAGTTTTCATTTTATAAAGTCCTATCGATTTTATAAATAAGATTTATTTTCAATATAAACATTGAAAATTCCCTTTTTACATTCTAGTATCACCTACGGTGTTTAACGTGTCGTATAACAATGATCGGTATCATTCAAACATATGAAATCAATAACAGATTTCATAACACATCATATATCACAATATATGAAAAACGGTAAAATAAATGTTGAGGAATCCAGTCGGATTCCTCCAACCTGTTTCCCTGCATCACAGATGTTAGACAATATAGATAACATCACTTTCAGTTCCATATGATATATTCTGTTAAACAGAATCAATATAGAAATTTAACTAACTGACTAGCAGTTCAATCAACACACAGTCAAACAGACAATTTTAACAGTTCTAAGAATACGTTGTAAAAATAGAACTGTTCAGAGTTAGTGAGATTTACTCACTTTTGCAGTTCATCGTTAAAGAACGATAAACCGTTTGTTTGATTTGAATCAAACAATTTATTTCGCCATAAATTCAAACGAGCTCCAATGGACTTCCAGTCAGTTTCATTGTGAAGCTCTCGTCCATATGGTCCCAACGCAACTTACGGTTTGCGAATCCGACCTCGTATGAAATAGATATCACGTTACGAAGTTATACCCAATTAAACGAATATTTAAATTGAATTAACGTTAAATGAATTCCCATTTGGGCTTAACCTTTGAACTAAAGCCCATCACCATCTGTTAAAGCCCAGACTGCTCATCCTTGTCTTCCCCAACTCCGTAAAATCTCGTCGTATTCCTCTTGTAACTCGAAACAAACTCCCAGTCTCAAAGCCGATGACTACTTCCACTAAATCATGAACTAATTACACTAATTAACACAACAATTTGAACTTCGCTAACCACATACCACTCTCGTTACTCTCAACGTCCTTCTTCCCAAACCCGTCGCCTGTACTGTATCCCTTTTTCAACTATGATGCTAACGCCAGCTCGAAAACATCTCCAGGCGCCATCTGTAACTACACGCTCCTAGTCTCCTCTTCATGTGATCCATGTTCCACATATACACGTTGGTACCAATAAACCATCTTCCTCCCACAACTAACGCACATTTCCAGAAATGTTTGGAACTCCATATTTTAAACTCATTTTTTTATCACCAAATCTTTCCCAAATGGCGGTTGGGATCCCTCCTTACTACAAACTGTGGTAACCTTCCGATTGTTTGAACGCACAGTCCCCCCCCCCCCAACCATATATATATATCACGTTGCGGTGAATAAATCCTTGGCCATGTTGACTTCCCAATGCCACCGCAACTCCCTCCCATCCCTGTTCATTTCCGCATGGATTTCTCTTCACACATTACATCATGCCCTTCCACTCCTTTGCGTTATGCACATGAACCAGCATCTCATACGTGTTTTCCCCCTCAACTGTTCCTCCGCATCATTTAAAACTTCCATTATTCCATCATTAAAACTTCCCACTCAACTATTCAAATGCACCATTCACTGAAACATAACCGCCTACCTCCCCCTTCTCCATCCATGACTTTGAATCTTGAACTCAACTAAAATCTGCGTCAGCATCTTCAGTCCAAGCAGAAAGGGGAATGGACTCGGACTCTACCAGTGCAAATCATACAGACCAGGCCGCTAACTGTATATTTGATGTGAATAAAGAAAACGAATTAGAGCCTGAAATGCACATAGGTTTAGGAAGTAGAGGTATTATATAGAAATTAATTTGCGTTGTGGAGGAAGGGCCACGTCGGTTGCTTTTGGACCAAAGAAAACGAGTGGTTTTTGAGAAGAATGAAACGTGGACAGTTAAGTATCAAGGAATATGTTTATTTATTTAGGGATACCTCATTTCGTGAAAATTCGTTCGTTTACGACTGCTATAGACAGAAATGATCATACCGTTGTGATCAGCTCGGTGTCACGATCCCAAAAATGTAATAATACCGGTAGGTGGACTCATATTTTGAAACTTCAAAATGTTGATTTCAGGGTGCGAAATACTTCAATTAAAAAGTTGCTTATTAAATCAATTAAAAATTACAGTAAAATTCTAAAAATTAAATTATCGTTATGTCTCAAAAGAACCTTGTCTGAATTCACACCCGATATCTAGTTATTTCGAAATAACTGTTATGGCCGATAAAAGATTCTATAGCGACTATTTTAAAATTTGATTTGGACATATCTCAAAATCTACATGACGAAATATCGATTTTTCTCTTCCACTAGAAAGATATACTCCACCAGCTCCACACGTTTCTTGTTTCACAGAAATCCGGCTTCAAACGGATTCTGTATATTCAGTTGAAGTTCGAATCGCCAAATTGCGAACTGCCACGACGTTTCAAGTTCGTTTTAATTGTAATTATAAATTATAAATTCGAACATTGTATTTTAAGTTATCGATATCGCCAAATCGATATATAAATAATTAAATAAATTAATTATTCGACAGCTAGCAAAACGCGCCATTACAGACTTCCCCCCTTAAAATAATTTCGTCCTCGAAATTGCTAAGCTAGGAAAATGCTACCAACTTTACTAACTAGATTCAAATATCTTTTAGCTTACTTCTCAACTCCAGTTTCAACTGAACCATTAAATTTTAAATTAAATTATTAATTCATTCTGGCTAACTGAATTCCCATAAATCATGAGAATGTTCTAAAGCCTGGAATTTTCGAAAAATTTCGCCATAACCTCCTTTGTATTGGTCAATATGACAAACCACCCCTCGCCTCTCTAGGCCTTCTCCAACCCAAAAGGAAATCAAAATTGCCAAGCGGCTTGCCAATTCGGCTCATAAAATCCAAACTCATATATAATATAAACTTGTACCTTTTTGTCGGTCGTATCATTATATCCTTTTGATCTGTTATCACTTCTGCATATATCATGGTCATTCCACTCAGTTTATATCCTCAAACCAAATCGAATTTCATTCGAACTCTAATATCAAATTCCAAATTATTGACTTATCAATTTAGTTCCATTCAAGATTATCTCTAATCCAATTCAATTTTATTTAACTCGGTTCAAGTTAAATTTCATTTTATTTTTACCATCTTATTTTATTTAACTTCATTAGTTAAATTTTAATTCCAGAACTTAAGTTCCTGGGTTTCTTTCAAATCAATTTGAAATCATAATGCCAATTCAAAACCTTTGAATTTCTAAACAATTTGTTTTCTCAAAACAATTCAAAAACAAAACCTTTGGTAGTAATCCGTCACTTAGAACTCGAAAATGAACACTGATGATGTCTAGATTCATCATCAGAATCTATTTTCTAGTTATCGAAGTGAGTTCAATACTATATCATTTTCAATTTGAAAAACATTTTCAAAATCTCCCAGGAACTTAAAATTTCCTTATTTTAAATTCCAAATTCTGATTTAAATTCATATTTAATTCAAACTATTTCATATATTACATTCATATGAATTCTGATTGGTCATTTATAGACATTTCACCCTTTTATAATCTTATTCGATTATAATAACAACCAACACAATCAATATACTATAATAATTTCAAGATATATATTTCTTCTATAAACAAATATATTTTTGGGAAAAATTATTTCATTTACCCTCTTTCAAAACATACCATGTCGGTTCATCGTATTCAAGTGTTTATAAAATTCCTACCAATACAGTGGATCAAACTGATCGTCCAGAACTCATAAGCCACTCAATCAATAAATCTCCACAATATAAAACCATTTTATATTGAGTAACAATTACGCGCTCATATATATACACTCAAACTCAATCTAGGATATTACTAATCCCATCTCTATCGAGTTATGCCATAGAGCCAAGGTAATCACTTAACTTAAGCTCTGATACCAACTGTAACGGCTGGAAATTTCCGACTCCTCGAGAGTCGGAAATTCCACGACGTTAGTGAAAGAATTTAGAAGGTGAGAAAGAAAAGATAGAACTAATAGAATAGAAGAAGAAGAACATCAGAATCATCAGAGTAACACGAATCTCACAGCGGAACGAATAACATATAATATATAACATAGCTTTGAAGTAAACAGTTATATATATACAATAGCACTTATCAGAGTACAACACTTACAACACAGCGGAAATAACTATAGCTATAGAATCTTGCAGCCTCCTGCTCCAAGCTCTCCAAGCATATCTGTAAATCCCGACTACTTGACTGCCCGTACAAATTTAGGCACCAAAGAGTTTAGGGAAAACAACAAAGTAAACTCCGGGTCAGTCATGGGATTGGTATGAGTAAAATAGTTTAAAACAGGTATAGGGTATGTCATAAGACCACGCCGTAAATACGGAACGGGTTTTCCTTATGAGTATCTGAACAACTTTGACAAGCAATATCATTGTGATATTATAATAATGTCTAAGTACAAATAGATATCAATCTAGCAGAAACGCTTGCATCTCACGTTCTACATACATAGTATAAAATCATAAACCGCAGGGCGCTTATCGGAGAATGGATTCCAACAGACAAGGTATGGGAGCACCTTCTGAATAGTGTACTCTAGAGGTGATACACTCAGGGTTCAAAAAGAACGTCTTGGAACCCGGCCACACATGACCGCTCACTCATTTAGCTTGAGTGTCGCGATTATATTGCCACCACGGTTATAGGCCATCAAACCGTCATCCGAAGATACAGAATCAAAAAGAAGTATAAATATGAATATTCTCTAGATCGGTGACAAAACACCCTGCTTGGGGATGACCCAACTAGCCACGCTGCCTAGCCCAACTTTTGTTACTTCCTGGTTGTGAGGCTAGAAGCTACGTCTATCTTCAGAACATCTGTAACAACCCGTATTTTCAATAACCTGTTATAACATAAATGGAGGCAGAATTAAACTGTAAATTCTGAATCAAGGGAAACGGGCTATGCCATTGCGTTCGTCTCGGAAAAATACGCGAAATAGAGTCTGAGTTTTCGAAAATCGGAGTCCGTATGACCAAGATATGGCCTCGCGAAGTTTCACGAAAAATTCCCAAATTAAAGTATAGTTAATTAAGTGAAATGGGTTGCGCAGAGAAATATATATATTGATATATATATATATATATAATTGAAAATTTAATAAATAAATATGCAAAAATGTTCAAAACAACGAATTGGGTGAGGGGAATAACCGAACCGGCCGATTTTTGAGGTCGACCCGAGCCCGCTGGGTCGACTAGGGGTTAATCCAGGGTGTTTGGCTGTCAACCCGTGGGCCGATTCGCTCAAATGCAGATTTTGCATTTGGATGGTTCTCATGGTTCATCTTTAATCTAAAGGCTCTAGATGGTTCCTACACTTGACTTCTTCCCCAAGACATGCTTTGATGGCTTGGATTGAATCTAGGTTTAATCCTATGGCCTAAAACACTTGCCTAATCTATAAATAAGACCCTAACCTATCCTAAACCCTCATTATTCATTCATGCAACTAAACTATGGCAAAATTGCTACTCTCATGGCCTCCACTCAACTATCCTAGCCTCCACTTCATTTCTATGAGAGGTTTCATGATCATGAGAGTATTAGAGAGTCCCTATGTTAGTATGAGAGCTTCTCAAGTTGATCTCAAGGCTAAAGCTTTGATCTTTGTTCATAAAGATGGGTTTTTTTATTGATTTGGAGTGTTCATCTTTGGGTTTTTGGGTGATGGCATGCATAGGCTTCATCACAATCTTTGTTTTGCATTTCGATTTGTGCCTTCATAACAATGTAAGCCCTTTCCCTACTCTTAGATATTAACTATGAAGTTAAATGTTCATGTTGCAAGTTTGGGTTTGATCATTGAGAATGATACATGCTATCATGTCATGCAAGCTTATGAAGTCATTATCTTGATCTTATGAGCTAAAAGCTACAACCTTTATGTTGAAATGTTGCATTATGCAACATGAGAACCTTCATAATCTTTATGTCAACTTGCATATGAAGTCATAACCCTTATATGATGATACATGCGAGTTTCTAGTCATCATTCCATGTCTTTTGTCACCATGATTCGTTTATGTGCCAAGTTTGGGTTTATGCATGATTTTGAGGCTTAAGAATGTAACATGCAAGCTAATGAACACATTTGTGCCTCATTTGCCACCATGATTAACTTGTGGCTTAATATCCATTTTTGTCATGCCTTTGCCAAGTCTCTTCTTTTAATCCATTAAGTTGTTGCGAACGTATATGCGAGTTTAAAAGCGTTGGGTTATGTTATGGGTAATTTCTAATGACATGAAAATACAACTTGAAAACATGACTTGAATCATAACATGGAAGTTGACATGTAAGTATGCATAAAAACATAAGCTTGGTAATTTACCTATTAAGTTAGGTCTACCCATTGGGAATTTACCTATTAAGTTAGGTCTACCCAATTGCTTGAAAACTTGACTATGAACATGACACTAGACTAAACATGAAAGTGGCCAACTCGAGATTGGGTTGAGTTTGCAACGTAAAACAACCCGGAACCGACCGGCCTAACTAGTAGTTGCAAACAATAGGACCCAATGTGAGAAGTTGGTCATGTTGTGCTTGAACCCGAGGTTAGACCAAGTTGTGGTGTAAAGCTACCCGGAACCGACCGGCTTAACTAGTAACCACAACAAAGTCTAATGTGAGAGGTTGGGGTGCATTAAGTAATTAATGCCACATGATAGGGTTAAGTTAATTTGATTAATGACTCTTAACCAAATATGACATGGGTAAATGGGTTAAGTAAATTGGTTAGGCTAATGATACTTAACAAAACATGACAAGGTTGGGTAGGTTAAGTGATTTGATTTGCCTAATGACGCTTAACCATTTTTATACGACTAGTGGACAGGGATTAAGTTAACCAACACTTAATCAATCCAACATGATAATTTGGCAAGGTTAAGTAAGTTTTCTTAATGACACTTAACCATACAAGATGATTAGGGGATGGGGTTAAGTAATTTGCACCTAACTAATCCGACACGGTAATTAGATGGGGTTAAGTAATCCACACTTAACTAATTTAAACACGGTAATTCGATGGGGTTAAGTTAAACACTTAACCAATTTAAACTCGGTAATTCAATGAGGTTAAGTAACCAATACTTAACCAACTTAACGTGATAATTTAATGGGGTTAAGCAACTTATACTTAACCAATTATACATGATGATTTGATGGGGTTAAGTAACTTACACTTAACCAATCTAATACGCGGACCTGATAAGGTTAAGTCACAAGACCTTTTTAGAATATACTTATCCATTGTAGTACGATTAGAGGATGGGGTTAAGCCAACCTATACTTAACCAATCCGACTCGATAATTTGATGAAGATAATCTATGCTTAATCGATCTAGCAAGATAATCCGATAGGATTAAGGTAAGCTAGTACTTGACCAATTTGACTTGATAGGGTTAAGTCATGAGCCTCTGGGTACACTTAACCAACTTGTGGGACTAAGTCTTGAACTTAAATACTTAGCCAATCTTTGACGTGATTCGTGGGCGGGTTAAGTCATGGACTTGAATGATAACACTTAACCCAATAGACAAACCCTAGCTAGAAGAACTAGGTAGAAAACCGTGGTTAATCAAGGATAACGGGAAAGGAAGCTAAGTGGTAAACCTTAGTTAAGGGTAACTAAGTAATAATTCTTAGCTAAGGACATAGGACTAATTCTCAAAACGATGAGTAACCTGATACGGTAGGTCATCGCTTAGTATACGAGGGGGAGCAAGTTATCTGACTTGGATAAAAGCTCCAGCGCACTGGGTGCCGAAGTGGAAGCTTCGGGGGACGTGAGGATATTCTTGGGATCCCTCTGTGGGCTGCCAGGTAATTATACTAGGCCCATGAGAGGTTAAGGTCTGCGTTAGAAGGACCAAGAGTATGCCTTGGTTGTTATGCGAACAACCTAAAGACTGGGATGGATTAGCGTGGAGTCGACGATTCTTGTTTTTGCCCTGGATAGCACATCGCCGACTACCTACCATCTTTAGTCAATCGTGTACGTGCGGAAAGGCAGGGAACCCCCAACAGACCATGTGCTTGCTATCGAGTCATGGGTGAGGTTGGCCCGTAGGAAAGTGGGCTATAGTGGGGCCGTGGAGTGGTTCTTATACATGATTTTTCTTGGATTGCCTTTCAGTAGTTGAGGGAGGGGTCACGTGGGACCATAGCCACGGGTACAAAAACAGACCTTGATATCTGCATCGGTAGACGATTTAAAGCTCCTGACCGAGTTCCGTATTTCTTGATTTGCCCTGGCACGGAACTCGGATGGCACATTGGGGAACATGTGCATCTAGACATGGAAAACGATTCACGATACATACTTGGGATCAAGGGTGCGGTTGACGGGTGGCGTAATCCTTAGTGGTCCTAGGTGGCCAAAACCCAAACCGAGACACGGAAACGTTCATTAGGTAGCATAATCCCTAGCGGTCCTAGGTGGCATAAATCCTAAGTGGACGCGCGATAGTTCATGGTAAGGAAACACAACTAGATCAAGGGTTGCAGTCCAAAACAACTTCAAGGATAAACCGTTTACATGGGAAAGCCCGTACAGCCTACGGCAAAGGACTGAACTTATACATGGAAAGAAATATATGAGTTGAGTAACCTATATATGCGGCATATTAGGTTGACATGGACCATTACACGACTTTTAAGTAAGGGTCATTCACGGATAACACGTAATACAGTTGGGATACTAGTACGGTAGGTGCAGAGCGGATATACAGGATAGATGCCATGGGACGTTATACGCGATAGATATCTTGAGATATTATACTTGATAGGAACCTGACAATGTGATACCTTGTTTTATCTTGACATCGTAGTTTATCACGACACCCTAGTTTATCTGAGTTCAGTAGTTCATCCTGTTATTTTGATTTAATTGACCTATCTTGTATCATGCTTATGTTCATCTCAGTTTCTCATGACAGTTAACTTTACTAGTTTTTATACTAATAGTAGATAGGGCTTACTCAGTCTTTTTGACTGACCCGTTTTGTTTCGCCTCTTTTCTTCCGTTTCCCCCCCAGGTTACAGGGAGGAAACACTGCTGTTTAGTTCGGACTTCTTCTGCTTGAAGGTCATCATGGATGGCTTGGACTTTTCCTGGCTATGGCTACTTTACTGTTTTTATTTGGGGAATAATTTATGAAAAAGTCTTTATGCTTCTTTACTATTGCAAGACAGGTTTTGATGTACTCTGATGTAAAAGGCATTAGACCTTATGTATTCATGTTTATGAAAGTTCGATTTTACTTCCGCTATTTTATATGTTCTGTCTTGTGATATTTCTGTGCATGTTTACCAATAATGCCCCTCTAAAGCTAGTGCATTCCTTTGCGAGTGACCCTAGCGGAGGCGGGGTGTTACATTTGGTATCAGAGCCAGGTTGGTTACCAGATTGGGCAAAAGTTTTTAAAGACCTTCTGAAAACTATTTGAAAATCGTTTATAAAGAAGCATTTTTCAAGAAAGTTTTCTTTTAAAAAGAAAAGGCTATTCCCCAAAGGCCATTAGCATTATCCTTGTTTCCTTAATTAAATCTCTTTTCCTTTCTTTCCTCCATCTGTAGTCACAGTGGTTTTAACTGCGACTAGTCTTTTCTATCTACGAAAGTGCTTTCCATGCGATGGAGGTGGTTTTCAAGAGACCAGTGGCCGCGTTATAAGAAAGGATAGTGAGAAAGAGGATAAAGGATACGAGCTTAAGGATGAGCAACTTGTTGGTATGGCTTAGTCCTCAAAGCAGGGAGAAAGATGAACAATGAAACCCATGACGAGAGAGTACCTTTGGCATGGTAAAACGGGGCGGATAGTTAAGTATTATGGGACAAGGACAAGATCATCGGGAGGGCAGTAGTATGCTCTCATTTCTAGAGTACCTCGGAAGGAGGGTAACGATCTTGTTACAGGTTTAGCTTTTCTTCTCTATCATCCCGTTAGGACTTCATTGTTCGTATCATTTAAGTCTGCTTCGATAGTTGAGTCTCTGCACCTTAAGTACTAGCATAATAGAGAATCCCATTTTTGTCTCAAAGTCCTATTGGAGAATCAGTCCATTTATACATGACTTGTTTGGATTTGGGAATGTCTATGCCAAGTGTTGAGTTTGGAAATAATGCTTATGTTTATAAGCTATGGATGGATTCTAGGGATGAAGTGGTTATCCAGTAGGGGGTGCCACTCTCGGTTTTGATAGGAGGGTAGTTAGACCTTTTGACTAGCCTTGGTAATGCCCTCGAAGTACCGGGTAACCTTTTTGAGGTTCTGTCATGACTAGTTACTTAGAATCCCTTGATGCCTTTATTGGAAATTTGAAGCCCGATCGAGTGGTGTTCGCCGATAAGACGGATGGTTTACTTCACTTATGCGTGGGTTATAGAAATCACCCTAGTAAGTGCGCTTGATAACCTGGTTGGCATCTGTTTACTTTCAAGAGAAAGTTCTTCTACGTGGAATACCTTGTGGTACGAGGTCCGAGATTCACTAGTGAATTTTGGAAAGCTTGCATGTACGCAGTCATGTTTGCGCCAAGTGTGCAAGTGGAACGAGAGGCGACGAAGAAATGAGTTCCAGCTCATGTTATGGAAACAGGAAATAGGAAGCTACGAAATCGCGAAGTTAAAAGACGGTCAAGGCACAATGGAATTAAGCTCGAGGAAATACGACTCTGATGGTCAAAGACTATATACGCGCATGATATCTCTTTTGGGAGTATATCCTTGATCCCTGTTTTCTGTAGAGCTTACTTGTAGGCTATCTTTTGTGGACATCCTCTCGGTCCTATTTTCTGTTACAAACCCCGTAAGGAGTTTGTCTTGTTTTTCTTCTCGACCCTGTTCCAGGGAATTCTAGGTAGAACCCTATGGATGTAAACATGTATTTGAAACATGTTATGATTGATATGGTTGCAAGTGGTTGCAAGTGGTTGCTCGTGGATGCGCGAATACACATTAGATACTAGCTCGACTCGGTCACATTTCATATTGCATATGCACGAGTATTTATACTTATTTATGGATGAAATCGAATGTATTATCATGCGGTTGTTGCATATGAATGAATGATTGTGCACGCATATAGTACCTATATGGCTAGGACTATTTGCATACATGTTGGATTCATGGCACTATACATATTTTGCATTAGAAAGATTATTCAGGCCTGATCATTAGCATTAGCTAAGGAACATGTACACACACGTTTTGCATATATTCATACAGCATTAGAAATCATCTAAGGACAATGGTTGCTTGTGGATGATGTTTTGAGTAGATGGATGATAGATGGTAGGATATGTTCTTCCTAACTTGGAGATTTCGGGGACGAAATCCTAAAAGGCGGGGAGAATGTAACAACCCGTATTTTCAATAACCTGTTATAACATAAATGGAGGCAGAATTAAACTGTAAAATCTAAATCAATGGAAACGGGCTATGCCATTGCGTTCGTCTCGGAAAAATACGCGAAATAGAGTCTGAGTTTTCGAAAATCGGAGTCCGTATGACCAAGATATGGCCTCGCGAAGTTTCACGAAAAATTCCCAAATTAAAGTATACTTAATTAAGTGAAATGGGTTGCGCAGAGAAATATATATATATTGATATATATATATATATATAATTGAAAATTTAATAAATAAATATGCAAAAATGTTCAAAACAGCGAATTGGGAGAGGGGAATAACCGAACCGGCCGATTTTTGAGGTCGACCCGAGCTCGCTGGGTCGACTAGGGGTTAATCCAGGGTGTTTGGCTGTCAACCCGTGGGCCGATTCGCTCAAATGCAGATTTTGCATTTGGATGGTTCTCATGGTTCATCTTTAATCTAAAGGCTCTAGATGGTTCCTACACTTGACTTCTTCCCCAAGACATGCTTTGATGGCTTGGATTGAATCTAGGTTTAATCCTATGGCCTAAAACACTTGCCTAATCTATAAATAAGACCCTAACCTATCCTAAACCCTCATTATTCATTCATGCAACTAAACTATGGCAAAATTGCTACTCTCATGGCCTCCACTCAACTATCCTAGCCTCCACTTCATTTCTATGAGAGGTTTCATGATCATGAGAGCATTAGAGAGTCCCTATGTTAGTATGAGAGCTTCTCAAGTTGATCTCAAGGCTAAAGCTTTGATCTTTGTTCATAAAGATGGGGTTTTTATTGATTTGGAGTGTTCATCTTTGGGTTTTTGGGTGATGGCATGCATAGGCTTCATCACAATCTTTGTTTGCATTTCGATTTGTGCCTTCATAACAATGTAAGCCCTTTCCCTACTCTTAGATATTAACTATGAAGTTAAATGTTCATGTTGCAAGTTTGGGTTTGATCATTGAGAATGATACATGCTATCATGTCATGCAAGCTTATGAAGTCATTATCTTGATCTTATGAGCTAAAAGCTACAACCTTTATGTTGAAATGTTGCATTATGCAACATGAGAACCTTCATAATCTTTATGTCAACTTGCATATGAAGTCATAACCCTTATATGATGATACATGCGAGTTTCTAGTCATCATTCCATGTCTTTTGTCACCATGATTCGTTTATGTGCCAAGTTTGGGTTTATGCATGATTTTGAGGCTTAAGAATGTAACATGCAAGCTAATGAACACATTTGTTCCTCATTTGCCACCATGATTAACTTGTGGCTTAATATCCATTTTTGTCATGCCTTTGCCAAGTCTCTTCTTTTAATCCATTAAGTTGTTGCGAACGTATATGCGAGTTTAAAAGCATTGGGTTATGTTATGGGTAATTTCTAATGACATGAAAATACAACTTGAAAACATGACTTGAATCATAACATGGAAGTTGACATGTAAGTATGCATAAAAACATAAGCTTGGGAATTTACCTATTAAGTTAGGTCTACCCATTGGGAATTTACCTATTAAGTTAGGTCTACCCAATTGCTTGAAAACTTGACTATGAACATGACACTAGACTAAACATGAAAGTGGCCAACTCGAGGTTGGGTTGAGTTTGCAACGTAAAACTACCCGGAACCGACCGGCCTAACTAGTAGTTGCAAACAATAGGACCCAATGTGAGAAGTTGGTCATGTTGTGCTTGAACCCGAGGTTAGACCAAGTTGTGGTGTAAAGCTACCCGGAACCGACCGGCTTAACTAGTAACCACAACAAAGTCTAATATGAGAGGTTGGGGTGCATTAAGTAATTAATGCCACATGATAGGGTTAAGTTAATTTGATTAATGACTCTTAACCAAATATGACATGGGTAAATGGGTTAAGTAAATTGGTTAGGCTAATGATACTTAACAAAACATGACAAGGTTGGGTAGGTTAAGTGATTTGATTTGCCTAATGACGCTTAACCATTTTTATACGACTAGTGGACGGGGATTAAGTTAACCAACACTTAATCAATCCAACACGATAATTTGGCAAGGTTAAGTAAGTTTTCTTAATGACACTTAACCATACAAGATGATTAGGGGATGGGGTTAAGTAATTTGCACCTAACTAATCCGACACGGTAATTAGATGGGGTTAAGTAATCCACACTTAACTAATTTAAACACGGTAATTCGATGGGGTTAAGTTAAACACTTAACCAATTTAAACTCGGTAATTCAATGAGGTTAAGTAACCAATACTTAACCAACTTAACGTGATAATTTAATGGGGTTAAGCAACTTATACTTAACCAATTATACATGATGATTTGATGGGGTTAAGTAACTTACACTTAACCAATCTAATACGCGGACCTGATAAGGTTAAGTCACAAGACCTTTTTAGAATATACTTATCCATTGTAGTACGATTAGAGGATGGGGTTAAGCCAACCTATACTTAACCAATCCGACTCGATAATTTGATGAAGATAATCTATGCTTAATCGATCTAGCAAGATAATCCGATAGGATTAAGGTAAGCTAGTACTTGACCAATTTGACTTGATAGGGTTAAGTCATGAGCCTCTGGGTACACTTAACCAACTTGTGGGACTAAGTCTTGAACTTAAATACTTAGCCAATCTTTGACGTGATTCGTGGGCGGGTTAAGTCATGGACTTGAATGATAACACTTAACCCAATAGACAAACCCTAGTTAGAAGAACTAGGTAGAAAACCGTGGTTAATCAAGGATAACGGGAAAGGAAGCTTAGTGGTAAACCTTAGTTAAGGGTAACTAAGTAATAATTCTTAGCTAAGGACATAGGACTAATTCTCAAAACGATGAGTAACCTGATACGGTAGGTCATCGCTTAGTATACGAGGGGGAGAAAGTTATCTGACTTGGATAAAAGCTCCAGCGCACTGGGTGCCGAAGTGGAAGCTTCGGGGGACGTGAGGATATTCTTGGGATCCCTCTGTGGGCTGCTAGGTAATTATACTAGGCCCATGAGAGGTTAAGGTCTGCGTTAGAAGGACCAAGAGTATGCCTTGGTTGCTTTGCGAGCAACCTAAAGACTGGGATGGATTAGCGTGGAGTCGACGATTCTTGTTTTTGCCCTGGATAGCACATCGCCGACTACCTACCATCTTTAGTCAATCGTGTACGTGCGGAAAGGCAGGGAACCCCCAACAGACCATGTGCTTGCTATCGAGTCATGGGTGAGGTTGGCCCGTAGGAAAGTGGGCTATAGTGGGGCCGTGGAGTGGTTCTTATACATGATTTTTCTTGGATTGCCTTTCAGTAGTTGAGGGAGGGGTCACGTGGGACCATAGCCACGGGTACAAAAACAGACCTTGATATCTGCATCGGCAGACGATTTAAAGCTCCTGACCGAGTTCCGTATTTCTTGATTTGCCCTAGCACGGAACTCGGATGGCACATTGGGGAACATGTGCATCTAGACATGGAAAACGATTCACGATACATACGTGGGATCAAGGGCGCGGTTGACGGGTGGCGTAATCCCTAGTGGTCCTAGGTGGCCAAAACCCAAACCGAGACACGGAAACGTTCATTAGGTAGCATAATCCCTAGCGGTCCTAGGTGGCATAAATCCTAAGTGGACACGCGATAGTTCATGGTAAGGAAACACAACTAGATCAAGGGTTGCAGTCCAAAACAACTTCAAGGATAAACCGTTTACATGGGAAAGCCCGTACAGCCTACGTCAAAGGACTGAACTTATACATGGAAAGAAACATATGAGTTGAGTAACCTATATATGCGGCATATTAGGTTGACATGGACCATTACACGACTTTTGAGTAAAGGTCATTCACGGATAACACGTAATACAGTTGGGATACTAGTACGGTAGGTGCAGAGCGGATATACAGGATAGATGCCATGGGACGTTATACGCGATAGATATCTTGGGATATTATACTTGATAGGAACCTGACAATGTGATACCTTGTTTTATCTTGACATCGTAGTTTATCACGACACCCTAGTTTATCTGAGTTCAGTAGTTCATCCTGTTATTTTGATTTAATTGACCTATCTTGTATCATGCTTATGTTCATCTCAGTTTCTCATGACAGTTAACTTTACTAGTTTTTATACTAATAGTAGATAGGGCTTACTCAGTCTTTTTGACTGACCCATTTTGTTTCGCCTCTTTTCTTCCGTTTCCCCCCCAGGTTACAGGGAGGAAACACTGCTGTTTAGTTCGGACTTCTTCTGCTTGAAGGTCATCATGGATGGCTTGGACTTTTCCTGGCTATGGCTACTTTACTGTTTTTATTTGGGGAATAATTTATGAAAAAGTCTTTATGCTTCTTTACTATTGCAAGACAGGTTTTGATGTACTCTGATGTAAAAGGCTTTAGACCTTATGTATTCATGTTTATGAAAGTTCGATTTTACTTCCGCTATTTTATATGTTCTGTCTTGTGATATTTTTGTGCATGTTTACCAATAATGCCCCTCTAAAGCTAGTGCATTCCTTTGCGAGTGACCCTAGCGGAGGCGGGGTGTTACAACATCTGATCAACATTCACTTTGAATGCCACATCGTCATACCCGCCAAATCACAAATTGACTTATCCAAAAATAACACGGGTATACAGCTAAGAGAAACGAATTCCTCCGCCACCAAACGTGAATACATTTGAACAGATCAACTTACGCGATCCATTGGATATACTCTGTCAGACCTTCTTCCATATACGTTGTCCTGGGACTGGACAAACCGAAGGCACTATTCAGTATATCCATCTTAGTCACTGTTATCTAAGACTTATACAACAACCCTTGCACTTTACTCCGTCTTCAATTTATCTTTGGCAGATATTGCTCGCAACGCTTATGCCAATACAGAGTGGTTCTTTGGATAATAATCCAACCGGTCTCTCCATATTAACAACGTTAAAATGGTAAAAACTTTGATAGTCTGTGATTCAACTATCAAATGAAAACATGTCGCTGTACAAACAACGATCTTATTTCCAGATGGAAATTCGATCGATCAATCATCATATGTTCATATTTCCTTATTTCATATATTTAGAAAATATATGTTATTAATCATTGGAAAACATTTCCACAGCTTATTTTCACATCACTATTATTTCGCAACTATCAGTCCCTAACTGTAACTAGTATGAGAACAATTCTCTAAGTATCAATCCGGAAGGTCGAAACCAACATCAGATCGTCACTTAGAAAACCGTTCAACTTACCCTATCCAGTTAGTTTCTGAATTTGCTTAACTCTATTTCTTAAATTCTTATCATGAAAACATTTCATTTTCTATGTTTAGAAAACATATCTGACTATATTTGGAAAACGTTTCCAAAACTCATTTACGGATTTCCAATGAACGTTGTATAAAACATCGTTACGCTTAATCCATTAATCGCTTATTACTTAACTATATTTCAAATCAACCTTTTCTATCGAACCACAACTATTCCTTTGTCAATTCTGAAGTCAATCAAGTTGGGGTATAATTACCTCTCAGACCTTAATTGAACAACGTCCTTTACTGTGAAATAGATGAAGCTCGTCACTCACTTTTTCCAATCATCTGTTTACGCAAATTCTCGGATTCAGGTTACGAATCTACTTCTTATATGAAAACGTTTGATTATAACTATAACGTTATAATTCATACTTCTGCAATATCTAACCTAAATTATAACTTTATCTCCTAACTCGAATAATTTAACAGACACCTAATTTCTAAATCAATAACTAAATCTTGATTTAAACCCTGGAAAGTAAATAGTACTTTCCTGAATTCGCTATAATCGAACTCGACGTATAACTCTCTTTCAATTAATCTCTATTCGATTAACCCTTCCTTTTTAATAACCTATATTCGATAAACTCTATTTCGATTAACTCCTATTGAATAACTAATATTCGAATAACTCTTCTTGGTTGGCTCTATTTCATTAACTCTTATCGAATAACAAATATTCGATTTTCTTAAATGTGTCAATTCTTATCGAATAACTAACATCCGATTTAACTTAAATGGATTTACTCTTATCGAATAACTTATTCGATTAACTCAACTTGATTTTCTTAACTCGATTATCTCAACTCGATTTCTTAACTCAATTACTTAGCTTAACCCAAATCGATTAACTCAACTATAATCGATTAACTTAATTTGATTTACTCCTTCGAATTACTCATTCGAATAACTTAATTGATTTACTCCTTCGAATAACTAATTCGAATAACTTACCTTCGAATAACTAATATTCGATTTACTCTAACTCGATTAACTAAATTCTAATCGATTAACTTAACTCAAATTGATTAACTCCTTTCGAATAACTAAATTCGATTTAACTCTTCTCGAATAACTAAATTCGATTAACTCAAATTGAATAACTAATATTCAATTAACTCTTCGATTAATTCCTTTGGATTAACTAATCGTCGAATAACCAATATCCGATAACTACTCTTCGAATAAATAATATTCAGTAACTCTTCTCAAATGAATAACATTTGATTTCTCTACTCGAATAAACTATATTCGATTACTCTTCCCTCGAATACACTACATTCGATAACTCTACTTCGAATAAGTGATATTCGGCAACTCTACTCGATTAACTCCACTTGGATAACTCTAACTGGTCAACTCTAATTGGTCAACTCTAACTGTTTATCTTTAACTGGTAAACTTTAACTGGTTAACTCAAATGGTTTAACCTAACTGGTTAACTCAAATGGTTTAACCTAACTTGATTTACTTGTCTCGATTAACTGAACTAATCCACTTAGTTTAACTTAGTTAATTCACTCAGTTTGACGCAACTAATTCACTTTGATTTACACATTAGTTTAACTTAACTAAGTCACTTAGTTTGACGCAACTAATTCACTTTGATTTACCAATTAGTTTAACTTAACTAATTCACTTCGATTAACCGCTTGGTTTATCTTAACTAATTTACTTTGGTTAACTTAACCAATTACTTTGATTAACTCGACTAACTCGCTTTGGTTAACTTAACCAATTACTTTGATTAACTCGACTAACTTGCTTTGGTTAACCTAACAAATTACTTTGTTTAACTCTATTCGAATGAGTAATTCGAATCACTCTAATGGGTTTAACTCTATTCAAATATCTAATTCGAATAACTCATTTCGAATAACTAAATTCGATTAACTCCTTTTATTAACGTTTATTCATTTCAAAAGATTTCCTTTTTACAACGTTTATCCATTGATAAAGATTTACTTTTTTACAACGTTTATCCATTTATAAAGATTTACTTTCAATAACGGTTCTTCACTTTATAAATGTCCTTTTAATAACGTTTCTACTTCTCTATATAAGTCCAGACTTATATATATTCCATTTATCAACGATAAATAATTTATTTAATTTATAAAACATTATTTATAAATTAATCTACTTCAATTTATCTGTTTAAAACAGATTTCCTATTTAATATCTCATTTAAATCCATATCCTGTTATACCGTGTGCGAAGCACGTGTTTAAATCTATCCTTGTATAATTCTATTTATTTTCCGAACAAGTGTTCCTTTATTTATCCCCTAAATAAATATTCCTTTATTCCATTTATTTATAATCTAAATAAATGTTCCTTTATTTATTTCCTAAATATATAAATGTTTTCATTTTATAAAATCCTATCGATTTTATAAATAAGATTTATTTTCAATATAAACATTGAAAATTCCCTTTTTACATTCTAGTATCACCTACGGTGTTTAACGTGTCGTATAACAATGATCGGTATCATTCAAACATATGAAATCAATAACAGATTTCATAACACATCATATATCACAATATATGAAAAACGGTAAAATAAATGTTGAGGAATCCAGTCGGATTCCTCCAACCTGTTTCCCTCCATCACAGATGTTAGACAATATAGATAACATCACTTTCAGTTCCATATGATATATTCTGTTAAACAGAATCAATATAGAAATTTAACTAACTGACTAGCAGTTCAATCAACACACAGTCAAACAGACAATTTTAACAGTTCTAAGAATACGTTGTAAAAATAGAACTGTTCAGAGTTAGTGAGATTTACTCACTTTTGCAGTTCATCGTTAAAGAACGATAAACCGTTTGTTTGATTTGAATCAAACAATTTATTTCGCCATAAATTCAAACGAGCTACAATGGACTTCCAGTCAGTTTCATTGTGAAGCTCTCGTCCATATGGTCCCAACGCAACTTACGGTTTGCGAATCCGACCTCGTATGAAATAGATATCGCGTTACGAAGTTATACCCAATTAAACGAATATTTAAATTGAATTAACGTTAAATGAATTCCCATTTGGGCTTAACCTTTGAACTAAAGCCCATCACCATCTGTTAAAGCCCAGACCGCTCATCCTTGTCTTCCCCAACTCCGTAAAATCCCGTCGTATTCCTCTTGTAACTCGAAACAAACTCCCAGTCTCAAAGCCGATGACTGCTTCCACTAAATCATGAACTAATTACACTAATTAACACAACAATTTGAACTTCGCTAACCACATACCACTCTCGTTACTCTCAACGTCCTTCTTCCCAAACCCGTCACATGTACTGTATCCCTTTTTCAACTATGTTGCTAACGCCAGCTCGAAAACATATCCAGGTGCCATCTGTAACTACACGCTCCTAGTCTCCTCTTCATGTGATCCATGTTCCACATATACACGTTGGTACCAATAAACCATCTTCCTCCCACAACTAATGCACATTTACAGAAATGTTTGGAACTCCATATTTTAAACCCATTTTTTTATCACCAAATCTTTCCCAAATGGCGGTTGGGATCCCTCCTTACTACAAACTGTGGTAACCTTCCGATTGTTTGAACGCACAGTCCCCCCCCCCCCAACCATATATATATCACGTTACGGTGAATAAATCCTTGGCCATGTTGAGTTCCCAATGCCACCGCAACTCCCTCCCATCCCTGTTCATTTCCGCATGGATTTCTCTTCACACATTACCTCATGCCCTTCCACTCCTTTGCGTTATCCACATGAACCAGCATCTCATACGTGTTTTCCCCCTCAACTGTTCCTCCGCATCATTTAAAACTTCCATTATTCCATCATTAAAACTTCCCACTCAACTATTCAAATGCACCATTCACTGAAACATAACCGCCTACCTCCCCCTTCTCCATCCATGACTTTGAATCTTGAACTCAACTAAAATCTGCGTCAGCATCTTCAGTCCAAGCAGAAAGGGGAATGGACTCGGACTCTACCAGTGCAAATCATACAGACCAGACCGCTAACCGTATATTTGATGTGAATAAAGAAAACGAATTAGAGCCTGAAATGCACCTAGGTTTAGGAAGTAGAGGTATTATATAGAAATTAATTTGCTTTATGGAGGAAGGGCCACGTCGGTTGCTTTTGGACCAAAGAAAACGAGTGGTTTTTGAGAAGAATGAAACGTGGACAGTTAAGTATCAAGGAATATGTTTATTTATTTATGGATACCTCATTTCGTGAAATTTCGTTCGTTTACGACTGCTATAGACAGAAATGATCATACCGTTGTGATCAGCTCGGTGTCACGATCCCAAAAATGTAATAATACCGGTAGGTGGACTCATATTTTGAAACTTCAAAATGTTGATTTCAGGGTGCGAAATACTTCAATTAAAAAGTTACTTATTAAATCAATTAAAAATTATAGTAAAATTCTAAAAATTAAATTATCTTTATGTCTCAAAAGAACCTTGTCTGAATTCACACCCGATATCTAGTTATTTCGAAATAACTGTTATGGCCGATAAACGATTCTATAGCGACTATTTTAAAATTTGATTTGGACATATCTCAAAATCTACACGACGAAATATCGATTTTTCTCTTCCACTAGAAAGATATACTCCACCAGCTCGACACGTTTCTTGTTTCACAGAAATCCGGCTTCAAACGGATTCTGTATATTCAGTTGAAGTTCGAATCGCCAAATTGCGAACTGCCATGACGTTTCAAATTCGTTTTAATTATAATTATAAATTATAAATTCGAACATTGTATTTTAAGTTATCAATATCGCCAACTCGATATATAAATAATTAAATAAATTAATTATTCGACAGCTAACAAAACGCGCCATTACATGCCTTCATAAGTATTGTAAGCCCTTTTCTACTTTCATACTTAAACTCTAAAGTTAATGAATGATGCAAGTTGTGATTGATCATTATGATATGCAAGTTTACTATGATGTGTTATGCAAGTTTGATATGCAAGTTTGATATGCAAGTTTGTCATATGATATGCAAGTTATGTTATGCAAGTTTACCATGTTATGATATGCAAGTTTGCCATGCTATGTTATGCAAGTTAATCATGTTATGATATGCAAGTTTATCATGTTATGATATGCAAGTTTATATGCAAGTTTGCCATGTTATGTTATGCAAGTTTGCTATGTTATGATACGCAAGTTTGCCATGTATGTTATGCAAGTTTGGGTTAATCATTTTACTCATGTTATCATGTTATGCAAGCTTATCTTGAGTATATGAACATAAAGCTTCAAGCTTTATGCTAAAGATTGCATTTTGGCAACATGTAAGTTATCATATCCCTTATGATAACTTGCATGTGAGGCTAAATGCGAACTTATGGCCATTTCTACATGTCATATATCACCATGTATCACCAATATGCTAAGTTTGGTTTTATGCATGCTTTTGAGGCCTAAAAATGTAATATGCAAGTATATGAACATATGTACATTTCATATGCCACCATGTTAAACTTGTGGCTTCAACACCTTTATGTCATGATTATGCCAAGTTCCCTCTTTCTATCCTTTATGCGCTATTGCGATATGTAAGCGATGGGATTGCGTTTGGGGTTGGGTAAACTTAAAAGACATAAAAACATAAGCTTGGGAATTTACCTATTAAGTTAGGTCTACCCTTTGGGAATTTACCTATTAAGTTAGGTCTACCCAAATGCTTGAAAACTTGTAACATGTTTTGGAAACATGATGGACATGACACTTAGAAAAGATAAGTGTGACCAACTCGAGGTTGGGTTGAGTTTGTAGCGTAAACCTACCCGGAACCGACCGGCTTAACTAGTTGCTACAAACAATAGGACCCAATGTGAGAAGTTGGCCATGTTGTACCTTGAACCCGAGGTTAGACCAAGTTGTGGTGTAAAGCTACCCGGACCCGCCCGGCTTAACTAGTAACCACAACAAGGTCTAATGAGAGAGGTTAAGGCGCATTAAATTAATTAATGCCTCGTGATTAGGGTTAAGTCATGGTCCACTTAATACTTAACCAATTTGGGCTTGGTAGATTAATCAGGGTTAAGTCGTGAACTCATCGTTACACTTAACTAAGTTAATCCATGATTAGCAAGAGGGTTAAACCGTACTTAACCCACTAGAAAATCCTAGCAATGGGGGTGCACTCCAGCAGTAATCCCAAGTTTGTATCATCATGGCCCTAGGGTCTAGGCTAGGGTGTGGGGCACGAATTACTGAACTTGAGGTAAGCGACCAAAAACGACGGCAGAGTGGTATGCCGGTGTAGTTCCGGGCGGACTTATGGTCGTGCACATAGTCCGAGGCCGGGGAAAACATGCACGGGTACCAGTAGATCGAGACTGTGCACGCATGTTTATGGTGTCCAGGGGTTGCCACCCTAGGGCTTGATACACCTGACGGGAGACCCGGCACAGTCTGACTACAATCATGTTTGGGCCGTATGGACACCAACACGTGACGAGTTAGGCTTATAGGGAGCCGATCGACTAGACCGTTTGGTTAGACCTTGTATTAGGGTCATTTCATGTTATTGGGCCAAAGCTTGGGCCAAGGGATCAATACTTGTTTATTCAAGTCATGTTAGTTTGCTAGTACACCTGTGGTGCAAACCCTTAAAACCTGATTATGCGATGACACCTTTATCTACCTTGTTAGTTAATCATCATGCCAGTATGTAGTTATCCATATGTTCATCCCAGCTTTCATCATGCCAGTTAACTTTATCAGTTTACATTGATTGTAGTAGCGCTTACTCAGTCTTTTTGACTGACCTGTTTTCTTTCGCCTCTTTTCTTCCGTTCCCCCCCCCCCCCCAGGTTCTTAGGGTGGGAACGTTGGAGCTTAGCTTGGATTTCGGATTCCTTGCTTGTGGAATTTCAGCTCATGTACGGTCTCGACATGAAGCTAGCTATGGTTATCACTTATTTGGGGATAGCACTTATGTATTTCAGTTTTTCAGTTGATGTTGTTTTTATCTAGACTTGTTTATTTGGAAAGCTATGTTGTACCAGACTTGTTTTGAAATAGTATGAAATCTTCCGCTGTTTTATCTATGTTATTTACTCTGTTTACATATATACATATGTTCTTGTTCTGCCTTGATATATCATTATGCATGTTTACCTGATTCAAACGCCCCTCCAAAGTCAGAGTGCTTGCAAGAGCCACCCTGACGGAGGTGGGGTGTTACAACTTTCAATACAACAAAATGATAAATTGGTTTGTTAACTTTTGATGCAAACAAAAATGATGAATTTTTTTATTAACTTTTAATGCAAACAAAAATGACGATTTTGTTTATTAACTTTTAATGCAAAAAAAAACGAGAATTTTGTTTGTAAACTTTTAATGCAAACAAAACGAGAATTTTGTTTGTAAACTTTTAATGCAAACAAAAAGGTGAATTTTGTTTGTAAACTTTTAATGCAAACAAAACGAGAATTTTGTTTGTAAATTTTTAATGCAAACAAAAAGGTGAATTTTGTTTGTAAACTTTTAATGCAAACAAAACGAGAATTTTGTTTGTAAACTTTTAATGCAAACAAAAAGGTGAATTTTGTTTGTAAACTTTTAATGCAAACAAAACTATATATATTCTAATCTAATCTTTTAAAGTAAACAAAAATGCTAACTTTTCTTTAATCCTTTTTAATGATCCAAAAATGTAATCTTTCTTCTTAATGACCAAAATGTATATTTTGGTTAAACTATTTTTAATGTATAAAAATATACTTTTTTTTTTCCAATTCATACTTTTAATGTATAAAAATATACATTTTCATGTCATTAACAGGTCTTAACAAAAATTGTTATTTTTATTTCAATAATCATTCTCTTGACAAAAATGTAATTTTATTTCACAAACCATTCTTTTGACAAAAAGGTAATTTTAACTCATATTAACATTTTATAATCAAAATGTCCTTTTTATTTTCATTAACATTTTATAGTGACAAAAATGTCAATTTCCTTTAATGTAAACAAAAATGTCAATTTCCTTTAATGTAAACAAAATGTGAATTTTGTTCTAAAATCATTCTTTCACAAAAATGTGATCAAAATGTTGTTCTTTTATCACTAATCAAATTTAACACAAATGTTGTTCTTTTATCACTAATCAAATTCTAATCAAAAATGTTGTTCTTTTTATTCTTAAAGAAAATGACATATAAAGGTGTTCTTTTTATTCTAAAAGAAATGACAAAAATGAGGATTTTGTCCAATTATTATATTTTTGCCAAAATGATAACTCTAATTCAAATTGGTCAAAAATGACAGTTATGATTCAACTATCCAGATATGACAATTATGATAATTTTAATTATCTAATTATAACAAACATGAATACACACACAATTCAAATCAGAGGCTCATCGCAATCACCAAACAACCAACATCTCAATAAATACAAACAACACCAACGCGAATTATACATAGATTAAATATATAAATTTCAAAATGAAATAAATAAATAATTTTTAATTTAAAATAGAAATCTCACATTGCTTTTAATTCAGATCTGAATTTTCCTGAATTTTCAACATGCTTGGTTTCAACTCTAGTCAGCTTCATAGCGTAGATCTGCGCTTCACGATTCCAGCGTTTTTCGTTTCGCTGAATTTCGATAAGATTTGAAGAAGTTATCACTATTTGAATATTAAGTATATTATTATAGAATTAAATATAACTAATTATAATTTATTACATCTTTGATTACGTTGACCCAAGCGCTGCCAATTCCTTCTTCCACATCCCGTTATTCTCTTACAGTGATGAACGAACCCAAGTCCGATCTCCATTATCCAAATCGCACCAATCTAGAGCCACCCATCCGCTGATCAGACATCGCCCCCTCGAAGAGCTACTCAGCCCCATCCATCGCCAGCAACGGCTCGAAGGCCGATGGCCCCCTGCGCCTGGAGTCACGCCACGAACGGTGGCTGCTCACGCTCGAAATCCGAGCCCAGCACCACCTGAAAGTCGATCATAACCGTACGGATTGGTTTCCCTCTCTTCGTACTTTGATCTTATAATTATAAACTTCTCTAATTTATGAACGAATAAGGAGGATTTAAGGGTTTAAATTCGGAGAAGGAAGGCCATTGAAAAAGGTGGGCGGCGGCTGTTGAAGTTTAGTCCTAGGGTTTACTGTATTAGACAGTATTTATACCGTATTTTCCTTTTTATTTAATCCTTTTAATTCGTAAATTACCTGTTTAATATCCCGAACTCCAAATCAAACTCAACGAATGTCGCCCCTAGCTAATAACCCCCGTCCCGGATACAATGAAATATGTTTCGTAACCCAGTTCGGTCGTTACGATATGTTTTTCTTTAAATTAAATTATAAATCATTTAATTATTAAATTCGAACGTACATTTTAAATTACCGGGGCCACATACTGACTCTAAAATTACAGAAAAATTATTTCTAGTTATGGTTTGAAGATACGGTTCTAACAAGACTAATTTCGTCGAATTCTGAGACCGTTTGAAAAATGACCATTTTCAAGTCGATTAAATTTGACTGTAATTGACAAAACACGTTTTCCTTTGCCACGCTCACATATTAATTCGAAAAATTATGAAAATTGAAACTTAGCAATAATTTGACATTCAGGTTCCAACCAAAGTGGTTTCGTCGAAAACCGAGGTAGTTTGAAAAATGACTATTTTCAAGGCCGATATATTATATTAAAATATAATTAAATTCTACAACGACTTTTGAAAATTTTAAATTGGACATAACTTTTGATTTCTAAAGTGAAATTTCAATTTCTTACATTTTTAGAAAGATATGATTAAACAGATTCAAATATTTCTGGTTTCGCTGAATTCTGACTTAAAATGAATCCTATACATTCAGTCAAAGTTCAAATTTAAATTTTCAAACTGCAGCGCTGTTTTAAACTCCTTTATAATTAAATTGAATTTATTCGTTTTAAAATAAATTTTTAGTCGTTATTAGTTAAACTAAATTATTTTAAATATATAAAATCCATTAAAATTTCTAAAATAAAAAATTTTAAATTGGCCCCAAAATTCTGGGTCGTTACAGTGGATAGGTCAAATTTCTGAGGCTTTTATTGTCTCTTCTTCTGCTAAAAGCTTTTTGATTGAAACTCAGGAACATAATAGTGAATCTAGTGCTCCTCTTCTTTATGAGTGTCATAAGGAACTGTGTTCTTCTAAAAAAATGATGATTCGATTGCTGAGCATTATGGAAAATAGAAGAAAGTTTGGAATAAATTGAAGGCTTATAAACCTTTTCCTAATTGATCATGTAGTGTAATGTTGAATTGTTCATGCAGTGTTCTTAAGAAAATTTCGGAGGTTGATCAACTCATATTTAATAGATTGTTCGTCTAAATAAATCTTATGATTAGGTTAGGACGAATATTTTGAGTATAGATCCTTTACCTTCTATTAATAACGCAAACCATATTTTGCAACCAATTGACAAACAAAACTCTCTCAATATTCCTCAAAAATTTCTAAGATGAGTGCACTACTTTCCTTTATGAATGCTACTTGTTCAAAGTCACAGTTTCCTTTTATAAGAGATTATAAGCACTATATGAAGATGAAGTACGAAATGTTTTTTTATCACTGCAAGCAAAAGGAACATACTAAAGAGTAATGCTTCAAATTAGTTGGTTTTCTAGAGTGGTATGTTGATTTGAAAGGAAATAAACCTCAAAATTCTTTTGTCAAAACTGGTGTTGTTGTTCATGAACTTCTGGAATCTTAGAGAACTCTCTTATTGATACTCCTTTAGATTTTGAACAAGTTTCTTCATCAATCCCATCATCTTCTGCTATGAATGCTCCATTTTTTTTCTACTTTTACAAGGAAGTTTTCAAGATGATGCAGAATGGTAACTTGAAATATCACCTTTCGATTAATTTGTAGGTAATGCTTTTATTTTCAACATAGCCTTATCAAATAAGCATGTTAATAATTCTTGGATTAAAGACATCGGTGCTAGCGATAATATAGCATATGACTTAATAATGTTTGCTAACACGAGCATGTTAAACTAAACCGTACGAATCTCTTAAACTGATGAAACCTTGAAAATTGTTGATACAATTTGAATAAATATGATGCCATCTGTTTTTTCTTGGAAAATACCTCATGAAGTACTACTTAAAAAACTTCCTGACTATTATCATTTAAGGGTATTTGGTTGTAAATGGATCAAAGGTCATAAAGATGCATTTCGATTGGTTATCCACATGATTTATAGGGATACAAGTTGTAACAACCCAGAATTTTGACAATATAAATTAATTATTAGAATTTCAAAAATAGGAATTTTGTAAATAATGGAATTTGACTACGAAACTTTAACTGATGCGTTCATTTCAGAATTCTGGTCAACTTTCATGTTTGGAATTTTGCGAATGGAGTCCGTATGAAAAGTTACGAACGAAAAAGAATCTGAATTTAAATATACATTATACCTTATATAATAGGCCGACCTGGGCATCTGATGTCCTAATTGATTGACCATAGCGGTCGACCGCTACGATCAAACCACTAGGGGTCAGATCGCTCATTGACGGCTATGTTTTATAGGTTTAGTTCATAATATATATAAAACGAATCGACGGATATAAATTAAAACTAATCCAAAGGTTCAAAGCCAATTCCATCCCTATAAATAGAGGTGTAAGGCTTCATTATTTTCCACAAAAATATGCAGTAGCAGCATAGCTCTGCTATTTTCCTCCTTCCCCAAACCTAATTTCTAAAATAAAGATATATTCATACACAACAAATCAAATCCGTTAATCCCAGAATTCCAAATAGATCTAATGGAGGATCCTGTCCCTCCTGATCTGGCGAATCAAAATTCTTTTCAATCCAATGCAAACACTAACTCCTATGATGCTTATTCTGGTTGGCTAGAGGTTAGATGAAAATCATATGCTAGAGTTGCTATTGGAAAGGGGATTTTGTATGGAAAGTAAAAATGGGGTGCCAAGGTCCCTAGATCAAATGCACTTGATCATGTATCTAATTTGAAATTAAACAATCAAACTTTCGGATTTGGCGTAAAATCATGGATAAATGCAGTTGTAGGTAATACTAAGATTGATGGGGGAGTTGAGTCCTTTGCGGCTAAATTTGATGATGATGGCGAATTTGCTCTTCTTGATGATCAGGTATTTGATCCAGCTAAACAAATGTGGACATATTCCTTATATATATATATAAGGAATATGTATATATCTGGTGGGCAGACGCCCGTATTATGTTCACCTAAATGCGTATATCAAGCGTGAATGGAAACCAACTGGTAGGTGGGATGTATATGCGAGAGAGAATGGTTTTATCTAATTAAATTTAAGAATGAAAATGATTGCAATCGTGTTTTAACTGGAGGTCCATGGTTTATGGATTAGAAACTAATGTTTATCAAGCGTTGTGAACCTAATGTTCGTCTAGAACGGGACATGCTGGAATCTTATCTTGTTTGATTAAATTAATGAATCTGGATCTATCTTTATGGAATTCTAGAGGTATTAGTATGTTGGCTAGCCTAATTGGTACCCCTCTAGCAATGGATGAATACACAAAAAATGTAAAATGGTTGAACTATGCAAGAGTGCTTGTAGACTTAAAAGCAAGTAAAGAAATTAAACCCCAAGTTAGAGAAAAAGACACCAAAGGCAATATCTACATTCAACAGGTAGAATACGAGTCCATTCCACCTTTCAACAAAAGTTGTCAGTGTTTCGGTCATTCGGACGATCAGTGTGCCACTGTAGTAAAGCCTACTAGTCAAATCTGGATGGCAAAAACTGCTAGTAGTAGCATAGATTTATCTAATAGCCAGACTGTTGATGCAAATAAAATTACTGAACCTACTATTAACATATTTACAAATGGTGAAGATAACCCATCATCTAAGGCAGTGAAGGAAGGTCAAGATAAGCCTCCAGACCAGCAAAATGATACTGTGCATACTGATCTGGCCCACAATATTCCTGGTCCGATTGCTCAGGCTCACGATCCAAAGGCTCGTACTGATTCTAGCTTCAGTTTCCCAAGTCGCGTCTTCCTCGGCGGTTGATCTAACCCAAGGAAAGGTTGCACGAGTACAGTTCATCCAGTGGATCTGACAAAGGTGGATTCAGATTCTCTTCCTGAAACATTAGAAGATGTGAATAAGCTCAATATTGATTTAAATAGTGATGAGGAAAGCGAAGATGATGAAATTAACAGCAACGCACCCCTAACTAAACTAAATCAAAAATACATTGAACAATTCAAAGAACTAGAGGTGAATAATAAAAAGTAGGCTGAAGTAAGCGAGGGCTCCTCACGAGTGTTAAGGAATAGACCTCCCAAACCTCCATGTCTATAATCACATGGAATGTGAGAGGTCTAAACAATGATACTCAGAGTTTATGTAACGGCGCGATTTTCGACCCTCTGAAAACCGTGTCATTATTGAAAGAAATTAGAAGATGGGATAGAAAAGATAGAACTAATAGAATAGAAGAATAAGAAGTTATCAAAAATCTCACAACGGAATTTAAAAATACAAATACATTACATCATAGGGTCTGATACATCATAGTACATCAACAACTTACATCATCATAGTACATTCACATAATAATACATCATGATATGGAAATACAAATCTAACTGGATACATAGGTGTAGTAAACTACTAGACTTGTCCTGCAACTTGAACTTCGTAAGGTTCCATTTGCCAACCTGAATTACTTGCCTACTCATAATAAATATTATGAGTACCCAAGAGTTTAGGGAAAACACAGAAAATAAAGTCCGGGTCAGTCAGGGGACTGGAGTGAGTAAACACAGTTAAATAGATGTAAACAGGGAAATAAGGAATAAGGTGTTCCGTTATTAATAGAGTCAATTACTTTAGAAATCTTAAGCCCAATCCATAACTAATATATGGAAAACGACCCTTGTATTTTAAATAACAAAACGTTGGATATTTATGATAGTATTTATCAAATAAATAATCATCTAGTGAATCGCTTGCATCTCACGTTCACGTACGTAGAATAAAATCTAAAACCGTCAAGCTCTTATTGGAATTTGGTTTCTAACTGACAGGGTATGGGAGCACCCACCGATCAGTGTATTCTAGAGAGGATACACTGGGGTTCAACAAGAACATCCTGCAACCCTGCCACACATGACCGTCCATGAAACACCCCACCTCCGTTAGGGTCACTCTCAAAGGGAATGCCCTAATTTTGGTGGAGGTTTATAAGTATAAGTCACAGATATACAAGACAGATATAAGAACACATATTTGTAAAAAGCGGAAAAACAACAACTTTTATTTCATAAAAGCAAATACGTGTTACAACAACATCACCATAATTGTCTTACATCTTTTCCAAAAACATAGCACTTTCATAATCTGTCTTGATTACATTATTTAAAGAAGCATAAAGAAAACATAGATAAAACTGCAAAAGCCCCATAGTGGTTGTCCAAAGCCATAGTAGTAATGTATACTTTGGTCATAAAGCATAAGGGGCATGAATCAAAGCATGTAATCTTGTAGTTGAGATAAGAATATCACTATTAACACATAGGCTTAACATAAACCTATATTTATTCAGGCATAATGTCAAACATAAGCAAATCATGTTCATAAGATTACTACATGTTTACAAAGGTGTTTACTTTTGTTACTAACACAAGAGTATAGTTCAAACTAATCATGATTTTAAATCTATTCACAGGGCATAAATATTTCTAACATGAAATCATGATTTTTACTTTGGTCATGCAACTTGCAAAAGGGATTTTTTTTTGAATCTAACCTAGCTATATACCACATATGTCATCGTATAATTCTTGTTAACAATATGGATTTCAACTATGCAAAATATCAATCATAGCCCAGTCATATTCATAAGTTTGCAAATAGGTTTTCTAGTACAAAAGCATAGCTTAATACATAGATCATGATGCCAAATTTTCAACATAATTTCATATGGATTATGATAACCCAAACTTATTCCAATTACTTCACAAAAATGATGTTTGTATAAAAATACACATTATGATGGCATAGTAGCAAAACCCCAAACTTGCATGAATTTCAATTAATCAACTACATACATGTAGCTTCAACATGGATCACATAATTTGCGAATATTCCAAACGTATACTTGCATAAAACTACCGCATGTAGTTTTTATAATAAATAACATGCTTTGCGAATATCCAAACGTATATAATATTCCCAATCGATAAGAATCATAGTAACGCGCAAATATGAATTACTTTATCGCCACAATCAAGTATACAAACCAACACAATTATTTGTTCATACCAAAATAATACTCTACTTACAATGGTGAGGCGAATTCTCAAATTTAGGGATTTGAAGATGCGATTCCTTGTTGATTTGATTTGATTAAGTTGCTTTATGCTTTAGAATTTTCCTTCTAATCCTCTCTCTCCAATTGGTGGCTATTCTTAGTCGTTCCTCAGCAACATGGCGGCTTTGTTCTTATTTTTGAATGAATAGATTAGGGTTGAGTCTAGGGTCATTTTTATAGGGGTTATGAACTGATTAGGACCATTGATGTTGCTTGGATTGATCGTAGCCATTCATTCGAAAGAGAGACCAATTAGAGCCTGCCACCTAGCCCTAATGACAAAGCAGACTACAGAAAATCGACCAACATAGAATAGGCCAGCCAGGTTGGACTGGGTTCGACCTGGCTCTGGACCAGGTCGACAGCCCTGTCGACAGCCCTGTCGACCTGGTTAGACCAGGTCGACAGCCCAGTCGACCTGGGTGCCTTAGGCGGGTGTTTTTCCGCCCTGGACCATTGGGCCCGATTTTGGAATTTAAACTTGATTTTCTGAGCTATTTTATTCTGTTTGAATTTTAAACTTAATTTAGAAACTTCCGAAGGCCATACCTTCTTCATACGGACTCCGTTTTTCGAAAACTCGGACTCTATTTCGCGTATTTTTCCGAGACGAACGCAATGGCGTATCCCGTTTCCCTTGGTTCTTTGATTTGGAATTAATTATACTTTAATTTGTGAATTTCACAGTTATAGAATTCGCGGGGTGTTACATTCTCCCCCACTTAAAAGGATTTCGTCCCCGAAATCTTCAAGTACGGAGGAATGTATATCCTAACATCCAGTCATCCATCTACTCAACCATCAAACACGAGCATCCATTGTCCTTAAAAGACTTCTAATGCTTCATGATCATATGCGAAGTGTGTGTGTCCATGTACTTATCTAATGCAAAATCAGGCGGTCTACTGATTCAGTTGACCTCCTTAATGCGAATTATGTAAGTGCCATGAATCCAATATGTATGCAAATTCTCCTATTCACGATTCTACATGAGTGCACAATCATTCAATACAAATGCAACATCCACATGACAACACATTAGAGTTCAACCATATACGAATGCAAACATATATGCATATGCAATATGAAGTGACTGAGCCGATCTAAAACCTAGATTGTGTGTGTATATGCAACCACGAGCAACCACTAGCAATCACTTGCAACCACTTGCAACCATCATTCATAACATGTTTCAATTACATGTTTCCATCCAAAGGGTTTCTACCTAAAAGATAAGGTCGAGGAAATATACCTAAAAAAAGATAGATAAAAGCGCAACTTAAGGAAAAGGAAAGATCAAGGATGTACCCTCGAACAGAAAAGGGTAGGCTGTACGGATTCTAGCTTCAGTTTCCCAAGTCGCGTCTTCCTCGGCGTCGCTCCACTGAACTTTGACGAGCTTGACTTCACGGTTGCGTAGCTTCTTCACTTCCGTTCCTAATATGCGGGTTGGAACTTTTCTTATGGTTGCTTCGCGCTCCACTTCGGCCTCTTCTAGGACATTTGGCTCTACCACCTCAGCAGCCTCATGTAGACATTTTCGGAGATGTGAAACGTGAAAAACGTTGTGGACTCCAGCCAACTTCTCGGGTAGCTCTAATCTATAGGCCATTTTCCCAATTTTCTCGATGATAGGGAATGGCCCTACGAACCTTGGTGCCAGTTTTCCTGTGGTTCCAAAACGAACAACGTTCCTTAGTGGTGATACTTTGAGAAAAACTCTGTCTCCAACCTCAAATTCAAGGTTGGTCCTTCTCTTGTCGGCATAGGACTTTTGTCTGTCTTGGGCCGTCTTCATCCTTCTTCGTATTAATTCTACTTTCTCTGAAGTCTCTCGGATCATATCTGGTCCAAGTATGAGCTTATCAGTAGACTCCCACCAACAAGTGGGCGACCGGCACGGTCTTCCATATAAAGCTTCGAAGGGCGCCATTCCGATGGTTGCTTGATAGCTGTTGTTGTAGGCAAATTCCACCAAAGGAAGGTGGTCTTCCCTAGTCCCTCCGAAGTCAAGGACGCATAGCCTTAAAAGGTCTTCCAAAACTCTGTTCACTCTCCCTGTTTGGCTGTCGGTTTGGGGATGATAGGCTGTGCTCAAGCATAACTGCGTTCCTACTGCTTCTTGCAGACTCCGCCAAAACTCACTGGTGAAGATGGGGTCTCGGTCACTAACAATGCTAGATGGTATTCCATGGAGTCGAACGATTTCCTTGAGGTAAAGTGATGCTAAGGATGAGGCAGTTCTTTTACTTTTGACAGGTAAAAAGTGGGCGCTTTTAGTAAGCCTATCCACTATTACCCAAATGCTAGTGTTGCCTCTCCTAGACCTAGGCAGCCCATCGATGAAGTCCATTGAGATGCTATCCCACTTCCACTGCGGGACCTCCAGAGGATGTAGTAGTTCGCCAGGCTTTTTCTGTTCCGCCTTAACCCGTTGGCACACCATGCACTTAGAAACGAATTCTGCCATGTCCTTTTTCATGCCGTTCCAGAAGAAAGTCCTTTTTATATCTTTGTACATTTTATCTCCGCCTGGGTGTATCGTCATCTTGGAGTGATGTGCTTCCTCGAGAACCTTCTTTATCAAATCTTTTGTCTGTGGGACGCATAGTCTTCCGTCTCGCCTTAGCAAACCCTTATCGTCGATGGAGTATCTGTTGAGGTGACTTGAAGTCTCACCCCTAATTAGCCTATCAATTGTTTCCACAAGCTGAGGGTCTTCGCGTTGTGCTGCCCCTACCGAATCCACTAAAGTTGGGCGCACTTCGAGAGATGCTAGCAAGCCTGGTACGAAATCGGAGGAAGTCCTAAAGTCGAAGCTGGCTATAAACTCTAGGCTTTGTCTTTCAACAAACAACGGGCTTAGGGTCAATTTCTTTCGGCTCAACGCGTCTGCCACTACGTTGCCTTTGCCCGGAGTGTAGGAGATTTCGAAATCGTACGAGGCAAGAAACTCCATCCATCTTTGTTGCCTCAAGTTAAGATCCTTCTGCGAGAAAAGATATTTCAACGATTTATGGTCAGTGTAAAGTTCGAACTTCTCACCTAGGAGATAGTGTCGCCAAGACTTGAGTGCAAAGACGATGGCGGCTAACTCAAGATCGTGGGTTGGGTAGTTCTTTTCGTGCACTTTCAACTGCCTCCCGCCATAAGCTACTACCCTTCCTTCTTGCATTAAGACGGCGCCTAGCCCTGTCCCACATGCATCTGTATAAACAGTGAACATCTTGCTCCCATCTGGCAGCGTCAAAACTGGGGCTGTTGTGAGAGCCCTTTTCAGTCGTTGGAAAGCAAATTCGCAATCCAAATCCCAATTGAACACTAGATTCTTCTTAGTCAATTTCGTGAGTGGAGCTGAGATTTTCGCAAAATCCCTTATGAACTTTCGATAGAAACCCGCTAGTCCTAGAAAGCTTCGGACCTCAGTTGCATTCCTTGGTGTCTTCCAATCCTGTACCGCCACTACCTTAGCAGGGTCTACTGCTAACCCTTGTTTGGATACTATGTGCCCAAGGAACCTCACCTCTTCTCTCCAAAAGTGGCATTTGGAGAATTTGGCTTTTAGTTGATGGACTCGCAAAGTTTCCATGATTGCCCTTAAGTGTTGAGCATGTTCCTCTTCACTTTTTGAGAAGATAAGGATATCATCTACGAAGACCACTACGAATTTGTTGAGGAAATCTCTAAATACCCTACTCATCAGGTCCACGAAGTAAGCAGGTGCATTTGTCAAGCCGAAAGGCATGACAAGCCATTCAAAGAAGCCGTCTGGGGTTCTAAACGCCGTTTTATCGATGCTATCTTCAGCCACCCTTAGCTGATGAAAATCGGTTGCTAAATCGAGTTGGGAGAAAACAAACGCTCCTACAAGCTGGTCAAATAAATCGTCAATTCTAGGGAGAGGGTGCCTATTCTTTTTCGTTAGCTTGTTGAGCTCCCTATAGTCAACACATAGACGGAGTGAACCATCCGCCTTTGTAGCGAACACCACCGGAGCGCCCCATTCTGAAATGCTCCACCTAATGAACCCCTTTTCTAGAAGCTCTTTAATCTGTTTACTGAGCTCTTTCCTTTCTCGTGGAGCCATGTGTCTGACGGGCAACGCAACGGGCTTTGCATTATCTACAAGATATATGCGGAAGTCTATTTCCCGCTTCGGAGGCAAGCCCTTCACCTCTTCGAAGACATCCGGATATTCCCGGACCACTCTAACTGATTGCAAATTTTCAACAGATGCATCTAGCGATTCAAGATAACTAAGCATAACCGCATACGAGGGATTACAAGAAATTTCCAAAGTATTACCGAGCTGGGTTAGGAGCCTAACAACCCTTTTCTCACAATCAAGGATGGCCCCATTACAGGATAGCCAATCCATACCCAAAATCAAACCATAACCCAAAAAGCCCAAAACAAAGGCACTACATAGAAATTCTACGCTTAGAATAGAAATTTTCAATCCCACACAGATCATAGACAAATGAGCTGGGCCCCCAATTGGGTTTGAAACAATTAAGGGGTCCTCTACCATACTAGTTTTTAGGTGCAGAGATTCTACTAAAGCAGACGAGATAAAGGAGTGTGATGCGCCAGAATCAAATAAAGTGCGAACGGGGTGATCATAAAGATAAACTACACTTTCTACAGAAGTATTTATACCTCGCTGTTGCAGAGGTGGCGCTTCCAGCACATGAACCTGTGCCCCCGGGGTGGATCCAGCCCTCTGCCCCTGTCCTCGTTTCTTTGGGCAGTCCTTAACCCTGTGGCCTGTCTCACCGCAAGAAAAGCACCCACCATTCTCCTTGGCCTTCTTTTTCCGGCAGTCCTTAACTAAGTGCCCCACTTTGCCACAAAAATTGCACTTCCTCTTCTCTTTGTTGCCTTTTCCGCCCTTCTTAAAGTCTGTCTTCTTAGTCTGCAAACCCTCTTTCTTCCCTTGAGAGCTTTCTGCCTTTGTCTCCTTCTTGCCCTTATCCTCTTCATTCAGCAATGCCATTTGCACCAATCTTTCATACGTGGCTCCCATGGGTATATGGGTCATGGCCAAACTGTGTAATGGCTCATTCAACCCTTTGACGAAACGGAGAGCCTTCTTGTGCGGGGTGTTGACTAGGTCAAGCCCAAACCTAGCCAGCTCATCAAACTGATTCACATACTCTCTGACTGTCTTGTCCCCTTGCTTAAGAAATAAGAATTTTTCCAACTGCAAACTTCTTTCCGCATCTGAGAGAAATTTAGTCTCAAACCTTGCCCTAAAGTCCTCCCATGTCTCCACTGGTCTTTCAGCATTAGTGACTTCCCACCAGTAGGAAGCCTCGCCCTTCAATAGCCACACTGCCAATTGTACTTTTTGTCTATCCTCTACCTCAAAGATGATGAATAGGTCCTCCGTCTCTTTCAGCCAATTTCTAGCTGCCACGAAGGACTCAGTTCCATGGAAATCCTTTCCTCCCATAGCTTTAAAATCTTTACATATCTTAGCAAAAGTGTTTCCCCGTGGAGGAGGTGGAGGAAAAGGTGCTGCTGCCGCTGGATGATTTCCTGCAGCTGGGGGAGGAGGAATGGTAGGACCTGGCTGAGTGGCCCTTGCTTCTAAGAACCGTCTAAACCAACCAGGTATTGGCACCCCTTCTGGCAAGTTAAGTTCTTCGGACATGCTGAAACAAAAAGGATAGATTCAAAACGAAGGGTAAGAGATAGAACCTATGGCTTTGGGGAGTGGACTTTGCCTTTTCAGAATAAAATAATATCTTTCTTTTAAAAATGCTTCTTTAAATTTCCTTTTTGAAAATAAATTTTTAAAACTTTTTATCTTATCTGGTAAACCTATGCTCTGATACCAAGTGAAACACCCCACCTCCGTTAGGGTCACTCTCAAAGGAAATGCCCTAATTTTGGTGGAGGTTTATAAGTATAAGTCAAAGATATACAAGACAGATATAAGAACACATATTTGTAAACAGCGGAAAAACAACAACTTTTATTTCATAAAAGCAAATACGTGTTACAACAACATCACCATAATTGTCTTACATCTTTTCCAAAAACATAACACTTTCATAATATGTCTTGATTACATTATTTAAAGAAGCATAAAGAAAACATAGATAAAACTGCAAAAGCCCCATAGTGGTTGTCCAAAGCCATAGTAGTAATGTATACTTTGGTCATAAAGCATAAGGGGCATGAATCAAAGCATGTAATCTTGTAGTTGAGATAAGAATATCACTATTAACACATAGGCTTAACATAAACCTATATTTATTCAGGCATAATGTCAAACATAAGCAAATCATGTTCATAAGATTACTACATGTTTACAAAGGTGTTTACTTTTGTTACTAACACAAGAGTATAGTTCAAACTAATCATGATTTTAAATCTATTCACAGGGCATAAATATTTCTAACATGAAATCATGATTTTTACTTTGGTCATGCAACTTGCAAAAGGGATTTTTTTTTGAATCTAACCTAGCTATATACCACATATGTCATCGTATAATTCTTGTTAACAATATGGATTTCAACTATGCAAAATATCAATCATAGCCCAGTCATATTCATAAGTTTGCAAATAGGTTTTCTAGTACAAAAGCATAGCTTAATACATAGATCATGATGCCAAATTTTCAACATAATTTCATATGGATTATGATAACCCAAACTTATTCCAATTACTTCACAAAAATGATGTTTGTATAAAAATACACATTATGATGGCATAGTAGCAAAACCCCAAACTTGCATGAATTTCAATTAATCAACTACATACATGTAGCTTCAACATGGATCACATAATTTGCGAATATTCCAAACGTATACTTGCATAAAACTACCGCATGTAGTTTTTATAATAAATAACATGCTTTGCGAATATCCAAACGTATATAATATTCCCAATCGATAAGAATCATAGTAACGCGCAAATATGAATTACTTTATCGCCACAATCAAGTATACAAACCAACATAATTATTTGTTCATACCAAAATAATACTCTACTTACAATGGTGAGGCGAATTCTCAAATTTAGGGATTTGAAGATGCGATTCCTTGTTGATTTGATTTGATTAAGTTGCTTTATGCTTTAGAATTTTCCTTCTAATCCTCTCTCTCCAATTGGTGGCTATTCTTAGTCGTTCCTCAGCAACATGGCGGCTTTGTTCTTATTTTTGAATGAATAGATTAGGGTTGAGTCTAGGGTCATTTTTATAGGGGTTATGAACTGATTAGGACCATTGATGTTGCTTGGATTGATCGTAGCCATTCATTCGAAAGAGAGACCAATTAGAGCCTGCCACCTAGCCCTAATGACAAAGCAGACTACAGAAAATCGACCAACATAGAATAGGCCAGCCAGGTTGGACTGGGTTCGACCTGGCTCTGGACCAGGTCGACAGCCCTGTCGACAGCCCTGTCGACCTGGTTAGACCAGGTCGACAGCCCAGTCGACCTGGGTGCCTTAGGCGGGTGTTTTTCCGCCCTGGCCCATTGGGCCCGATTTTGGAATTTAAACTTGATTTTCTGAGCTATTTTATTCTGTTTGAATTTTAAACTTAATTCAGAAACTTCCGAAGGCCATATCTTCTTAATACGGACTCCGTTTTTCGAAAACTCGGACTCTATTTCGCGTATTTTTCCGAGACGAACGCAATGGCGTATCCCGTTTCCCTTGGTTCTTTGATTTGGAATTAATTATACTTTAATTTGTGAATTTCACAGTTATAGAATTCGCGGGGTGTTACAGTCCACTCATTTAGCTTGAGTGTAACGAATATATTACCACCTCCACAGTCGGGAATGACCCACCGATTACCGAAGGTAACAGAAGTGAATATAGATTTAGGAACAAAAGGAATCACTCTAGCTGGTGATAATATACCCTGCTTGGGTATGACCCAACTAGCCATGCTGCCTAGCCCAATTATTGTCTTTCCGGGTTGTGAGGTTTGAAGTCACGTTTACCGTTTCACGGATTATTCTTCAACGACTTTGAATGTCACACCGTCCTATCTGACAGATCACTCATTTGTTTCCACAAATATATTTTGGGTATGAGGCTAAAGAAACGAATCTTTCCGCAACCAACATAACACACTTATGTAAAGTCGATGTGTAAAATCTGATTGATATACGTTGTCAGACATCCAACTGTTCGGATCTGTTCTGGGATTTAACAGACCGTAGATACTATTTTGAAATAGTCCTTGCATTCTTCATCTTTATAGATTTCCGGTATACGTCGTAATATTCGAGTCGAAGTGGAATGTATATTCCGGACTCTTCGAAACGATGTACGAATTTTCTTTTATAGTCGATAATTGATTCTCAGCTTAACTGTCTTTAATTTAGTTTACACATTCTGTATTTAGTTTATATATACAATATATAACCCTCTGGTTCATCTTGGATATGTAAAAATATCTTTTATCATTGATCAGTTGAAGTGTGTACGTCGTACACACGTTGTTGTATAGCTTTTACAAATATTTGGTGTAGTATAGAAAAAGCCCGTGCTACGCACACGGTGTTTTATCTCGCTTGTCATCGATTGTCAGACGATGTTCTATACTCCGATTTGATTTGTCAAATATTTATTTTCCTTTATTTACACTTAAATAATTGTTTTATAATTTATTTAGATTAAATTATCTTTTAAAACTCCAGTTCTAACTCGACGAACTTCTTCGAACAACTTCGATTCGGGGACATCACTGTCGTCTTGACTGTTTCACTGGTTTACGCCATATTAAGTAAAAACTCTATTTTTATTTAAATTAATTAATTACTGATTAATTATATTTATTAATTTAATTTAATTAAATTCGATTTTATAAAATTCTTGCTTTGAAACTCTATTCTCGCTTGTATTTACCAAGTCGATATTGGCATCTCAAAATCGTGTGATTACCAAGGGAAATCGTTGATTTTCTCTTGCCAAACCAATCTGGTTTTCTCGCTTAACCAACCACTTTTCTAGCCTCGTTACCAACCTCGAAAAGGTGGTGAAATCACTCGAGCCAAATCATTTACCAAGCCATCGTACCAACCTCTTGATCACGTCGAAAAACATGGTGGATCACTCGTGCCAAACCATCGTTCCAGCCCCTTGCCAACCCTTCGAAATCCAAGTGATCCATCGATGGATCACTAAAAATCCAAGTGCCAACCCCTTTCCAGATCTCCTCTTCTCCTTCTCCCTTTCTTCTTCTCGCCTCGCCTGTACAACGTGCACTGGTGTGCACGTGCACACCTCCACTCGACGTCGAACCATCGCCGAACCACCACCCACAAACTCCACTTCATCCACCGATCACCACTGACCCATCGCCACCACCTATCGTCGCCTCCTCCTCGAAATCGCCATTCCACCAAACTTCCAGTAAACAGCATCGAAAAGGACACCCCCTAAACCGACCTCGACCCCACGCCTCAGACCATCGGAGCACCTCGCACCGCAGCCATCAGCTCCGCCAAGACCCAACGCCACTCCACGTCACTTCCTGGCCCACTCGATCGCCTGTGGACCCCGTACGACGCCTCCAAAAAGTCGAACCCATTCACCCCCTCAAAACATAAATCGAGCTCGACAGCTCGAAATACTCCATGGAAAAATCGTGGGGCATTTTTCTCGTGTTCCCCGATGTGACCAGCTCCTTCACGCTCCACGCCCCGACCATCGTCGTCACCGATCGTCGGAATTAGGTCAAAGTGCCATTTTCGGTTGTCCCCTTCTATCTCGCTCATCTCAAAAATAAAAACCTTGAAATTACTTTTAAAATTCATTATTTAGTCCTACGATTACATCTATAACCCTGTAATTCATTTCTATGATGTTTGAAAATTTGGTGATTAAGTTTGAGACAGAGAACCATATGTTTCTTCTGTTTTCTTGTTTCAAACATATATAAATGAGGTTTGGTTCTTGCTAAAATGTTTATATATATTTTCGTATATGAGTTAACTCATACATATGCTTGTATAGCTTGCGTTTGAGATCATCAAGGTATATTTCATTTTACAAAGGTTTGTTTTTGACAGTAAACAAAACTGTCTTGGTTTCTTTGATCAAATAATTGATGAACTCATTACCATTTCTATTATGAATAACACTTGCATACATAGTTTTACAGATGATCTAAGCAGGGTGTTTTAACATCTATAAGGTGATAACAATCATGGTATACTTGCAAATGATGATATAAATATGAAACACACAAAACAGTTTACAGTAACTTGCAAATCATCTTGACTTAAGTGAGTGATTACTCACTTGTTTAAAGCTCCTGAATTCTTGTTCGTAAAAGGATTATAACTTCAGCACTTTCTTGTATTTGAGTAAAGAGAAAATGCATGGAATTGGATGTGTATTTATAGGCAATTCCCTCTCAAGTTTCCTACAGCAAAAAGCTTTTGTTTCCTACCTACCCCCTCTTTCTCTCTCTTCGAATGGCTCACATATGTTACAGCAAACATGTAAGTATCCTTCACAAGAGATGATTCCTACCAACCCTTATTTCCCTCTTCAAAGTACATGAGACTATGTTTGCATTTAATGCAAAGCTTACTTTCATTTAATGCCAAGCTCAACCCTTCAAATCAATTTACAAGAGAATGGGTTTCCTCTCTTTGATATTTGTTTTGCATTCTTACAAATGCGCAGATATTATGTATGAGGTGATTAGGTGATGTTTGAGTCCAAATCTACTACTAAATGATGGGTTTTGCACTTTCTTTTGTTTTGGTTTAAACTCTCTTGTTTGTTGCTAATTGAAATGGTGTATACATGCATATATACATGCATATTTGGCCGTAACATATATATGTATGAATATATATATATATATATATAAGTGTTAATCTCCTTAAACTTGTTTGCCTTTATTTGCTTTTGATTTAAATCTCTATATTAAAATAGATATCAGAGGCCTGAAAAATCCCGCCATTACAGTTTAGACCTCTCCAATCTTAGAAGGACGTACCTTCGTTCTATTATAGGCATTTTGGAGAACAAATTTACTGATGACAATCTTAATTTATTTACGTCTTTGTTGGGCATTGAATGGGACTACACTAATGATGATAATACTCAAGGTCGTATTCTCGTTGTATGGAATAAACGTGTTTGGAAGACTGCATTTTAGATAAAGTTTCACAATAAATAACTTTGCATGCAAATAATTCTGGAGGTTTGGAACTGGTTGTCACCATTGTCTATGCAAATAACCACTCTAATATTATAACCTCTCTCGAGGATAAGATTAATACTATTGCAAATAACATTCATGGTCCGTGGATTGTTTGAGGTGATTTTAATGCAGTATTACATGCAAAAGAGAAAAAAGGCGGCTTAGCTATTCTTGTAAATCAACTTACCAAATTCAATAACTGTGTATTATCAGCGGGACTCCTTGAACCGAAACACATTGGCCTGCATTATACATGGAGTAGTGTTAAGTGTAGAAAAATTTCATGCAAACTGGATCGGGCACTTGTTAATCATACTTTCTAAAATATGTTCCCTGAAATGAAAGTAAATGTGCTTCCCCCATCTACCAGTGACCACTGCCCTATACACATAAACTTAAAACCTAGGAATAATGACGATAAGGGCAAACCATTCAGATATGCCAATCATTGGTAGATGCTAGAAGGGTATAATTGCAATATCATGTGTTCTGAACTATCTATTTATAGTGACTCTTATATGTTCCACCTTGTTCAATTTCTTTATGTACAAAAGAGAGATTAAAGGTGTAGAACAGAGTGAGACCAAAAAATGATAATGATATTGGTGAATTAGAAAAACAATGTGCAGAGATGTTAGAAATTCTAAAGGGAGATAATGCATCAAATGAAGATTGGAGGAAATACACTGAAACTCAGACTAAACTCAAAAATGCAATGCATGTCAAAGCTACAAAACTCAAGCAGAAAGGAAAAGAATTGTAGCTATCAAAGGGAGATGATTGTACAAAAATTTTCTATACTAAAATGTCAGTTAGGAAAAATACTAACTTCAACTTTCAATTGTTTGACCAGGAAGGACAAGTGACTGTAGATCTTAAAAAAATTGAAAGTGAAGCTTTGGCATATTTTTCTAACTTATTTAATCATGAGCATGAAAGAGAAGATGTGGACTTACCCAGCATAACTCCCCGACGCCTGGTTAATGTTGTTGGTCGCCGCATGCTGCTCAGCCCTTTTACTGTTACTGAAGTCAAGCTGGCGCTGGACAGTATTCATCATGACTCGTCTCCCAGACCCGATGGGTTCGGATCCAGATTCTTCAATAAGCATTGGCCCAGCCTACAAAATCGTATAACTTTTGCAATTCAAGAATCATTTACTTCTGGTAAAATTTTAAAGGAAATAAATCATACTTTTTTAAGTCTGATTCCTAAAGTTGAAAAATCTACGTCAATTGCTGATTATCGACCTATTGTTTGTTGTAATGTGGTGTATAAGATTTTCAGTAAAGTGTTGTGCAACAGAATGAAAACTATGTTACCAGACACGATTGCAGAATGTCAGAGTGCCTTCATTAAGGGTAGACATATTTCAGATAACCCATTACTTGCTCATGAGCTCATCCGTAACTTCAACAAGAAAGGTGCTGGAAAATTCTGTTTGAAGGTTGATTATAAAAAGCGTATGACAAAGTAAATAGATCATTCATTATCCATATGTTGAAGTGTATGAATTTCCTTGACAAATTTGTTGACTTGATCAATGAATGCATCTCTACGCCTACTTTCTCTATTCTGATCAATGGTGTTCCCAGAGGATTCATCAAAAGTACGCGTGGTATTAGACAAGGTGAACCCTTATCCCCCTACTTATTTGCTATTGTCATGGAATTACTCTCCTTACAGATGGAGTTAGCCTGTTATAGTAAGATAATACAACCTGTACACAATTTTCAATCGGACATCACTCACTTATTATATGTTGATGATCTTATTATTTGTATCAAAGCAAATGTTCCCTCAGCTATGGCCATTAAAGACATATTTGCAAAACTTGACAAATTTGTGGGCCTAAGAATGAATGAACAAAAAACAAAATGCTATTTTAGTAGATGCTGCAGTTTTAAAGAAGAAATCTTATCTATTTTGAATGTCAAGGAGGTTAATTTTCCGGTCAAATATTTGGGTTGTAACGATCCGGCTTTTTGCTCGGTTTGCCGGTAATTAAACCAACTTAAACCGTTCATAAAGACGGATTGTTAGGGGCACTTACACATTTGCACAAAATAAAAACAACTTTTCCATTATCATTAAAATAATATTATATCAGAGTTACAAGAGGTACATCAGAGTACATGAATTATGCAGTGGAAAAGATACTAAACTCAGTGGAAGAATGCGAATGCTCTGAGTCATAATAGCTTCAGCTAAAACCAGAATCCTTCTCCGACTAACTCCAAGGCAAAATCTGCGAACCAAACTACTAGGATGCCCGTGTAAAAATTATGGGCACCCAGAGTTTAGGTGAGGGAACAATAAACTCCAGGTCAGTCATGTGACTGGTGTGAGAACTCAAAACAGTTGTTTTTAGGGTTTATTTTAAAGTTAGGCAATTCACCGGACCACGCCGCTAATGTGGAACGGGTTTACTCCATGTGGATACCAGTGCATAGAAATCCGCAATGACTTTTTGAAAAATGAAGCTGTCATAAGCTATTCCCACATTACACAATGCAAACGCACACCAGATGGGAGAGTTTTGCCTTATGATAACCAAAAATGCATTCATACGTGAAAATCCACTTTTACTATTATATATTGTGTGAAAAACCTTTTCACAAATAAATGTATTAATCCTAGCCGGCATAATGCCCCATCCCATTATACTGACAATCCTACTGGTAACCAGCAGGCTGTACAATCAAAATCGTACGGGCTCGTAGTGGAGATTGGGTTTCCAACATGATGGTTCCTGGTACGAAAGATCATCCGTGGCTCACAAACTTTCTTGCGTGCATCATCCCAGTACTCGCGGATAATATCCAGACTCGAACTCCGTTATACTAACCCACCATACATGAATCAGAGTACCCAACAAATTGCGTCCCAGACTGGGGACTTCGCAGTACCCTTTCATCATCACATCCTGGTGCACCGAACATACGAAACGAACATAAAAATCTGACCACCAGTTTACCATCAATCCGAGGTGTGAGGTTCGTCGAGGTCACGATATACACAAAGCTGCGCTTAAATAAGTGATGCTTTGATCATCCATAGCTCATCTCATAACTTAAGTATGCACATTGTCCATTCACTACGCATCACTAATTTTCATCAATATATAACCTCTAAGCTCATACGTCTTAGAGAAGGGTGTTAAGCAAGAAAATAAATTCTTCGCCACCAAGAAGATATATATTTAACAAAGATCAGTGCTACGCAGTCAATTACAATGTCTGACACACAATCCATACAAGTCCGTTCTGGGTCTGAACGAAACCACAATCCGGAATTCCTTCACATACGTTCGGGCTTCTTGCCAATTAACTGATATAAAATCCATCTGCAAATGTGAGCGACCCATTCGAGACATTCAGCAAGTCGCCCTTACGACATGAAGGGTCCCGGTCTTCAATGTCGTCTCCAATGTCTTCAGTTGCTCCACAACGTCGTATTATTACTTGGAATGGTTTTCAGACATACATCCAATCTCGGTCTTTCAAAATAATTGGCGCAATTTTAAAAAAAACACAATTATAGAAAACACAGGTTTTCTACTAATCTCCTTTCGTCTTGGATTTTGTCGAAATTAAACTTCTTTAAACCCATTCTCAAATTATTACAAAATCCATATTTAACATTTCTATTTTAAAACACATCCCTTAAATCAAAGATGATTTAGCCTTAAAGCCTTACTTAATTTTCCGTTTGATAACTCGTTATCAAAATCCAGTTTCCTTTGAAAATCCTTAATCCACTTTTCAACCATAGTTTGCAATTAAATCGATTTTCCAACTTTCCATTCTTTAATCTTAACTAAAAGATTATACTTTCTTTCCAATTCCTCATTTTTAATTTCCTCAAATCAAAGATCTGATTAAATCCTCAAATTACGATATGAATTTCCATATCTCAATCTCATGGGGTTTCAAGAATGATATTATTGAAGATATGATTCACGACAAAACCCAAATCAATTGATACTGAACATAAGTTACACAAAAATTGTATCTACTTATATTCGATATCAATTCTCATAATCAACGAATACTATAAGTGGAATAACGATATAATAATATCTTCCAAAGTCCTCATATAGTATACGTTTACAACACCAAATTTCATATCAAATATCTGAAGATTATTTCTATCCAACTTATCCCAGTCAACTTAGGAAACTCGTATCTTAATTAAAAGATTTATCCAACTCTTTGACATTAGATCTGGATAGAAATACCATCAACTTATACTTAATATTAATCTCGATATCCAACTCACACTATAAGAGGAATAATGGTGAACTACCTATTGAATTCCTCAAATAGTAAGAATCATCATCTACCAGATTAATATCAAACATCTGAAGATTTATCTCCAACCATATTCAATTATTTAAAATTGAAAAACACATTTTAATTATTAAATAAATCAATTTAAATTCCAAACAAATTACTTTCAATACTTTTAAACATTTGAAAACATTCAACAAATAATTTACAAATGATTACTTATAGTTCGGAAAACATTTCGCAGTTTAAATACTTCAAAATAGGTTGTTTTCAAAGAAAGCGTTACAATAGTGCTTCAAAAGTGTTACAAAAAGCGTTACAAAATAGTTATCTTAACTATTTTGATCAAAATATCGTTTATTTTAGCCAAAACTTAAAATTTACAATTCAAAACACTTTTACATAATTTATTATGATTTTACAAAAAAATCCATATTTTTAAAACAATTAAAAATAGTTGTTTATAGTTATGGTCAACAATTGTTCTTACATCGATCTTTTCCGAAACGATTTCAAACATAACTTGAAAATTATAACTTGAATTTAAAACCTGCTTTCACTCATTTGAAATTTCTTGTTAATGGAAATCAAACTTTTTCCTTTTATGGAAATTCGATTTAGATTGCAAAAGTTGTAAGCATTTAAAGTTCGCATCTAAAATACGTAAATTGCCGTTATGCGACAAGCTCTATTTTGACAATAATAACCATTATTCTACGATACTTCAAAATATCTTAGAAAACAAATATATCCTTATATAACCCTTTTAAAATAATTTAAATTTACTTTCCAAATTATTTTGGGTCTAAAATTTAACTTTCATAAATTCCAATTCATTTCTAAATTCAAATAACTTCGAATTAACCTTCCCATTCGTCGGATCAGTTAGGGATAGCCAGGGTGAGCAGGAAACTTCATTTCCAAACCCAAGCCTAGACACTATCCTCTCTGTCATCCTAGAATGTTCCGGTAATTATTTAACCATTTAAAGGACTTTAACAATATATATGAATTCATACATATGGTCTTTTCCAATTATTAACATTCAATTTCAATATTGATATTGCTTTTAATTATGAAGGAGATTTTTCAATCACCAATGTGATACCATAATTGTTGTGTCATAATGTGTGCAAAACAACATCAATAACCATTTAAACATCCATAACAACCATCATCAACATGATTCAATAAATCATAATTGTGTACAAGCGTTATAACCCTAACGCTTAATAGTGTGTGTTCCAAACTTCGCATCCATCATCCATCACGACAAATGTCAATCACCATTAACCAATAATAATTCATCACTATATTTAAATTAGTCTTGCTACTAATTAAATATATAAACCGTGGTTAAAGAGTTCTCACTTAATAGCTTTCCAAATCTTCATGGTAGGCGAGCCTAGCTAAACGAATCGTCGGGCAATATTTCAGCGCAGCGTCTTCTTCACCAAAATATATATAATATAATATACACTCATCTCTCTTTGTATTATAAGAGGAGGAGGAGAATGACGAACTTTGGCAAGGTGGTGGTGGAAAAGAGGAAGACTTATGCCATGGAAACCATGGCCATAAGATTTAAGAAGAAGAGAGAAAGAAAATAAGTGAGAATGAATGAAAAAGTGGAAGGAAAGGGTGATATTTATAGGAAAAGAGGAGTAAGGAGAGAGTGACACATCATAGAACATGTGTATTTTATGCATGGAATGTTGTATGCAAAATTACAAGTGTCTTAACACTTGTAGAAAGGAGAAGGAATGTGTTTTTGGTAGCATTTACCCTAAACGTTATGAAAACAAAGAGCAACGCATAATACTAATGCTATTAATTTATGTTATCTTTTGACAAATCTGATCGAACGACAAATAATATCAGTAAATCAAAACTTATTAATAATCATTCCCATTTATAAATGTTATAATTCAAATAAAACCTATTGTTTAACCTATCAAAATTATTAAATGTTCTCAAACTAATTTTATGTTCAGAAAATTTAAATTAAGTGTTAAATATTCCAATTTCAAATTGGTTCAAAATTCTGGATCATTACATTCAAACCCCCCCCCCCACCCTTAAAACTTTTCGTCCTCGAAAAGGAAAGGGGATCGTAACTACTCATTCAACAAATTCAAGATTAAGATTCTTTATACCAAAGCTCCCTATTCTTATAATGGATATACCAGGTAAAATATTATAACACACATATTTATGGACAACCATATCTACATGTCCTCCAACGATAACCTCCAGTCACCTATTATATTCGACTCATCGTTTACTGGGCCAACTACTTATACTCAATCATTTACTTCTTTCAAAAAAAATCAGAGTTATAAATTTATTCTCTTAGATCTTATCTTGCAAATACAAAGGTTATGAAACTTATTCCTTTTCAGTTCCCCAAAATTACTATTATTCTTTACATGGAAAACTCGATCATATCAGAACTCATCTTATCTAAACGTTTTAGTTTAGATAATATCTTCTTAATATTCCCACTTTCCAAATATCCTTAAATCAAATTGTGAAACTTAATTCACAAGGTATTCATGCTCACTTAAACAATTCCTTTTATTGCCACAATATACTTTAAAACTTATTGACTATCCAAAATCGTCGATAATTCTAGATTTTAATTCCTTATATTGTTTAAGTTTGGCTATCCTCAATAATTATTCTAAATTCAAGATTACAAAACTTATTTCCTTCAAACTTTATAGAAACAACTTTAACCAATGCAGTCCTTAACCAAAATATCATCAAATATCATATTGTCATATTGAATTCTCAAGATATTTGCATTTTAAATTTAATTAGTTGGGGAGGACTAATTATAAAATATCCTGATTAATTAATTCCAACTTAGCCTTTAAATTGTTTCCCAAACTACTTGGATTGCTTATGTAAATTACAACTTTACGTAGATGTCTTTTAATCAACCGAGAAATTCCAATCATAAGATGTGCGTGCTCAAGTTTTTAACTTTCAAATATTTTCAAAGATCTTTTTCCTTTATATTCAAAATATATTCTTTCAAAATCAATTCCAAAGTAACTTCCAATTCTTACTCAAAATTTTGATTTGATTTTTCAAATTATACATCTTTTCAAAACCTTTATATATGCGACGATCAGGAATTTCGCTCGATCTGAATCGATCGCTAAAGCGATCAAGACCATTCGAAATGCCTGATTGTTTTGAGAACACGGCACATTGGAACACAAACAGAAGAACATTACATTGTTTATTACAACAATTTCATCAGAATGCAAGAATACACAAAGTATGAATAAATAATATACATCACAAATTATCAGAGATTTAAATTACATTACATAGCAGTGGAAAAATAATACAATACACAACTGAAAGTAATACATGGATACAGAGCTTTCTGAGTATCGTTCCAGCTGTAAACCAGGATCCTGTGAATATAAATCTGCAAAACCAAAACTACTAGCTGCCCGTGTCAAAATAAGGGCACCCAGAGTTTAGGTTAAAACAATAAACTCCAGGTCAGTCATGTGACTGGTGTGAGAACTAAAACAGTTATTAATCTTTATTTTAAAGTTAGGTAAATCAAGGGACCACGCCGTATAACACGGAACGGGTTTCCTCCCAAGAATACCAGTGCATAAAACAACAGCGCAATGCTAAATAAAGAACAATGAAGCTATTATAAGACCCAGGTCCCATCACACAATGCAACACAAGCCGGAGGATAGTGTTTTACCTTATAATAGCCAAAGAATTATTGATACGCTAAATTTCATCTTTTATTGTTACTATAAGTGAAGAAATCAATTTCAATCATAAATATCAATCATAGACGGCATGGGTACCATATATCATGTCGCCATACTAGGCTCTACAATCAAAACCGCAAAGTCACGTATTGGAAGTTGGATTTCCGTCTGTGAACCAAGGCAAGGGATTGTCCTTACCGAATTCGAGACGCTCTAGCCCGCCCCTCAGGTAAGTACTCAGTCAAGCCTTTGGATCGTCAGGGCCGGTCCACCGATGTGGATTAAAATACCTGAACACTGCGTTTCCCCACCCTATGGGGTGTCAATGAGTCCAATGACTCCATCGGCTCCACACAGTCACCGATATATCTGAGGCGCCTCGCAACAGCAACAACCACATAAGTCAAACTTGTCAGGGCGTGTCAAACCACTGACGCCACTTCTAGCTAGAAGGAAACGCATGTCCTCCCTTAGGTCCTTCTCCTGTTTCTGGTTCACAACCGGGGTGTGAGGCTCGCGAATCAACGTTACACAAAGCTATGCCACACAGGCGGTGCTTTGATCATCAACCACAAGACTTTGCTTTTCAACAGAAGCCTTGATCAATTGCCACTTAGGCATGCCACACAGGCAATTCACTCCATGCGATTGATATACATCAATATAAAACCCCGGAGCTCGTACGTCTCAGAGTAGGGCGTTAAGCAAGAGAATAAATTCTCCGCCGCTAAACAGATATATACTTAATAGAAATCAATCACACAAAATAAAATCCAATGTCAGACACACAGTCCATTTACAAGTCCGTTCTGGGTCTAAACGAAACCGGAGGCACCTCGTACCTCGCATATCCATCGATCTCCAAGTACGTCTGGACGATCACCAACCGATCCCCTCCTCTTGGGTGTACTACCCAATCAAGATCATCAGTAATCACCCAAACGATGTGAAGACCTCCGGTCTTCGACCACCATCTTCATCCTCGACACCACGTCGAATCAGTTATTCAGAATGGGATAAACCCGGTCTTTCTGAATAACTCGCGTATATAATAAACAAGTGTTACACAAACACAACATATGCCTCATTCCAATTCAGAATATTCTTTTATTCAAATATTCTTATACTTTGGGAAAGGTTCCCTTTAATTTTATCAAAGATAAATTCTTTAAATTCATTCTTTAATCTTCCTTTGAATATCAATTCAAATTAGTCGGGATTAGCGAACCACACCGAAGTAATCATTTATTTTATTTCCCAATCCCAACCTATCCATCCCATGAAGTAAAACTGGTAATACTTCATATGTAACACCACGGTGTTATCGGTAAATTCAATTACCATTTCACGTTCAAATCTAATGAAAGATTTAACTATCGCCTGGAGCAAAACTGGTGATACTCCATTCTCGATCATTTCAATCTAATTAAAGATTCATTAAAACTTCACTTGGTTTTAGTCTTCCTAAAAATCACTATCCTGTCTTTAACTGGGTTAAAGAACCAATGTCATCTAAAACACGGTTCACGATAAACCCAAAATCACATTTGATATTAAATACAAGGCTCTGAATAGAAAATATATCGGCTTATATTGAATATCAAATTCTACGACCAACAAATATCGTATTGGAAATAACGATATAAATATATCTTTCAAATTTCCATAACAATGTCTGTATAATCACGAAATCCAACATCGAAATATTCCACAAACAATTTCGATTCAAATCCATTCCAATTCAATTATTGGAAATTCTGGTAACTTTTAAAACCCCTTTCAAATTCAATTTATTTATTTCAAAAATAAATTGATTTTAATTCTAGTTCAAAACTAGTTCATTTCGATTAAAATCTATTTTTATCTTCTCAAATATGGATTTTTCATCCCAATTCTTCACAAATCATTTCTTATGATTTTACACAAATTATTACTATTTTTAATAATTTTATCAAGGCCCGTACAGTCGATTTCCATCAACGACCATCGAACTGCACTTACAGCGACCTTTTTCAAATTTGATTTGGACATAATTCCAAATCCAACCGTTAGATTTCAAATCTCTAACACTCATTAGAAAGCTATTTTCGATACGAACCCAACGGTTCCGGTTTTAGGAGAATCCGACAGTCGGATCTCCCGTAATATCCATTTGAAGTCAATGGTCGAAATTCGCGAACTGCCACGGCGCAGCGCATTCAATTCAGGCCATTCTATAAATATAATATATATATATATATATTATATATATATTTCGTCGATTTCCTTTCAAAACGTATTTTATAAAACGTTTTAAATTCGTTTTCAAAACGATTTCAACTTCATATTCAATTTCTAATCAAAATTGAATATTCCACTTCATCGATATACAAATGATAATATTTTCAAAACATTATATTTTGAAATCAATTACTCTTCGATATTCATTAAAAAAATTGAATAAAATCGATATAAATATCGTTTACGTCAAAATGGCGTCAATCTAACCAACACGGCTTTATATATTTCAATAACTTCGTTATTCTATTCAACAAATGAATAATTTCTTCAACACATGAATATATATTTTATTGTTCAACACATGAATTTATACTTCTATTGAACACATTAATATTTATTCTATTCAACACATGAATTCTTGTTTTTCTATTCAACACATGAATTTATACTTCTATTCAACACATGAATTTATACTTCTATTCAACACATGAATATTTATTTTTCTATTCAACACATGAATATTTATTTTTCTTATTTTCCAAATTGGAATGAGGCCCAGTCAATTACCATATAACGTTAATTATATGGGTTCCCTACAACACATGTATATAACAGCAATTATAAATCATCAACCATCATCCAGAGTGCATTCCACACTGTATAAGCATCAAATATAAATATTCAACGCTTATAATAGCCTGTCAATCAATCGATCTACATACAGCTAATTATTGGGATTAGTGTATGTCCAATTTCATCCCAACACCCGTGTGGGGTTTCAAACAATCAAACACAGATTTTATTTGTGTAGTTGGGCGATGTGTAAAATTTATTGTCCCAATCAATATCAGTCAAATCGGTGTACATAAACAAATCGTTCGATTTGTAAATGAATATTTCAACACATGAATATATATTTTATTTCAACACATGAATATACATTTTATTTCAACACATGAATATATATTTTATTTCAACACATGAATATATATTTTATTTCAACAAATGAATATATATTTTATTTCAACACATGAATATATATTTTATTTCATTCCACATCACACTATCAAATTTCACTACACAGAAATCTAACAAACAAGTCATCCGTGGTCTTTGGACGATGGGTGTCAGGTGCTGCTAAGCACGGACTGCATCCTAGTATATATTTCAAACTAGAAATAGAAATAAAAGTGAGGATTTCTCACCGATAAGCTAAACCAAACACCACGACTCTTCATATGTAGAAAATCTTCGTCGTGCTCGCCTTTTTTCACTTTCGTTGACCGTATCCACTACATATATAAAAATCACATTTTTATATTGTTGCTATGTATAAAAATCACATTTTTATAATCACTCTATATGGATAAAAATCACATTTTTGTACCGCTACTATATAGATAAAAATTCTATTTTTAAACAACGATTTTTATAAATAAAAGTTATATTTCGCTTTCAAAATGATAAAAATAGCATCTTTAACACGATGTGTTCATCATAAAGATAATATTTTTTTAACGCTACTTCTAATATAAAGATCGAATTTTTATATCGTCGCTATAAAAATCACATTTTTTTCTCAACATATATATAATAAAAATCATATTTTTATTTCGCTACACATATAAAAACTATATTTTTATATCTCTACATATATAAAAATCATATCTTTATACTTTCTATAATATAAAAATTATATTTTTATTCTATGAAAATCTCGTCTTTATCACATACAAATCTCTTCTTTATCATATACATACATATGAAATTGATTTTGTTCTTAAATTAATAAATAAAAACAAGAAAAATAACTTACACTGAAAATTAGATGGAGGGGGTTTCTTCAATCGCTGGAGGAAGCAGGGGGGCGCGGCAGGTCAGGGGGAGGCGCTGGTGGCAAGGGGAGGTCGGAGTGAAGAGGGGGGCTGCGTCGGAAAGGGGGGGTCGCGCTCAGAGCGAGGAGGAAGAAGGAGAGAAGAAGGGAACGAGGAGAAGGAGGAGGGAGGGCCTTGCTCTGGCGGCGCACCTGGAGGAGGCGCGATTGAGGGGCGTCGCGGTTTCCCCCTTCGTTCTTCTTTTTTTGCTTGATTTGGTAAAGTAACGGGGGCTGAGAGGGTATAGAGAGGGAGAGGGGGTTTATATTTTTATTTATTTTATTTTAATTTCAAAAAGGTATTTGACCTCGGAATCGAACCCACCGCCTGTCGTCCATAGCTAATTACCCTCATTCCGAACACAATGTGATATGCATCGTAAGCTGATTCGATCGTTTCGATCAGTTTCCATCGAAATCAAAATATAACTCTATATATTGAATTTGAACGCACATTTCAATTTGCCGGGAACACATACAGTCTCTAAAAATTCCCGAAAAATATTTTCTAGCTTCGTATTGACGATACGGTCCTAACAAAACTAATTTCATCAAATTCTGAAACCGTTTGAAAAATGGCCATTTTCCCGTCGATTAATATCAACTGAAACTGGTCAAACGCGTTTTCCTTTGCCACGCTCACATATTGATTCGAAAAATATGAATTTTGGAATCTAGCAATAACTTGACATCTCGGATCCAATAAAAATGGTGTCGTCGAAAACCGAGGTCGTTTGCAACATTTCCATTTTTAAGGGCCAGAATTCCATAGCGACTATTCTGAATTTTCAACTGGGCATAACTTTTTATCCCCGCTATGAAATTTCAATTCTTCGGATTCGTTGGTAAGATATTATCAAGTAGATTCTAATATTTTTGATTTCGCTAAAATCCGGTTTATTTTGAATCTTGTACATTCATTTGAACTTTGAAATCGAAATTTCAAACTACCGCGCCATTTTCAATTCCTTTTGTAATTAAAAATAAATAATTATATTCTAATGACGATTCAAATAATATATACGTTCTATTTCTATTCAAAATAAATTTCTCGTCGTTATTATTTAAAATTAATCATTTTAAATATTCAAAATTCATTAAAACTGCCAAAATAAAAATTTTAAATTGGCTCAGATTTCCGGGTTATTACAATATATATATATATATATATATATATATATATATATATATATATATCACAAATGCACTTTCTTATATACTCTTTACTGGCTTATACTTATTACAGGTTTACCTGACATAATTCTTTCCACTTATCAAGTTTTCAAGATCTCGCTTACTTATTCTAATTCACATCAATTTATCCAATATTTTCAAACACTTACGTAAATTGGTTTAAGTATATATTGCTATTTTAATCGGAATCATATAGTCATCCCACTTTCGAAACTCGAAAATACCTACTGATGATGCTGCAGTCATCAACAGAATCATCTTCAAGCGACTAGAGTGTGATTCTATATCTATCTAATATACTAAAGACTTCGTATATAAGTTGATCAGACATATATGCAAAATCTTCTTATACTTGATAGTCCAACCTCAACATCAAATAAAATACTCAAATTCCAATTTTTAATTTCTAACCATATTGATTAGTAACCATAACAAATTTGACCCAAGTTTATCGATATTTCAAAATGTTACCCAATAGTGAAATTAAATCCAAAAGGCATTTGTACTTAGATCATTTTCCTGATCAATGGAAGGGGCTTAATTACCATGCCATAAGAATTAGTTTATGTGTTATTATAATCACAAAATGTAAACTTAACCATAATCATTTGATTAAGCATCCAGGTTATAATTAACCATATATTTCCAAAATATGTTTCTTTCTTAAAATATAATTTTTCAAAACTCATTTCATATTTTCAAATACGCTCTCTTAAATATAATACTCCAAAATCTCATTCTAGGGCATTACTAACCCTATCTCTAATGAGATATATAACTCTGATGGGTCTTTCCTTTTGTTCAAATGTGTCGTACCCTATTGCTTTGTATAAACCAAAGCTCTGATACCAAAAATGTAACGACCAGGCTTTTTGCTCGGTTTTCGCCGGTAATTAAACCAACTTAAACCATTCATAAAGATGGATTGTTAGGGGCACTTACACATTTGCACAAAATAAAAACAACTTTTCCATTATAGTTAAAGTAATATTATATCAGAGTAACAAGAGGTACATCAGAGTACATCGATTATGCAGCAGAAAAGATACTAAACTCGGCGGAAGAATGCGAATGCTCCAAGTCATAATAGCTTCAGCTAAAACCAGAATCCTGCTCCAACTAACTCTAAGGCTAAATCTGTGAACCAAATTACTAGGCTGCCGATGTAAAAATTATGGGCACCCAGAGTTTAGATGAGAGAACAATAAACTCCAGGTCAGTCATGGGATTGGTGTGAGAACTGAGAATAGTTGTTTTTAGGGTTTATTTTAAAGTTAGGTAATTCACCGGACCACGCCGCTAATGCGGAATGGGTTTACTCCATGTGGATACCAGTGCATAGAAATCCGCAATGACTTTTTGAAAAATGAAGATATCATAAGCTCGTCCCACATCACACAATGCAAGCGCACACCAGATGGGCGAGTTTTGCCTTATGATAACCAAAAATACATTCATACGTGAAAATCCTCTTTTACTTTTATATATAGTGTGAAAAACCTTTTCACAAATAAATGTATTAATCCTAGCCAGCAAAATGCCCCATCCCATTATACTGACAATCCTACTGGTAACCAGCAGGTTATACAATCAAAATCGTATGGGCTCGTAGTGCAGATTGGGTTTCCAACATGATGGTTCCTGGTACGAAAGATCATTCGTGGCTCACAAACTTTCTTGCGTGCATCATCCCAGTAGTCGCGGATAATGTCCAGACTCGGACTCCATTATACTAACCCACCATACATGAATCAGAGTACCCAACAAATAGCATCCCAGACTGGGGACTTCGCAGTACCCTTTCATCATCACATCCTGGTGCACCGAACATACGAAACGAACATAAAAATCTGACCACCAGTTTACCATCAATCCGAGGTGTGAGGTTCGTCGAGGTCACGATATACACAAAGCTACGCTTAAATAAGCCATGCTTTGATCATCCATAGCTCATCTCATAACTTAAGTATGCCACATTGTCCATTTACTACGCATCACTGATTTTCATCAATATATAACCTCTAAGCTCATACGTCTTAGAGAAGGATGTTAAGCAAGAGAATAAATTCTTTGCCCCCAAGAAGATATATATTTAACAAAGATCAGTGCTAAGCAGTCAATTACAATGTCAGACACACAATCCATACAATTCCGTTCTGGGTCTAAACGAAACCACAATCCGGAATTCCTTCACATACGTTCGGGCTTCTTGCCACTTAACTGATATAAAATCTGTCTACAAATAGGAGTGACCCATTCGATACATTCAGCAAGTCGTCCTTACGACATGAAGGGTCCCGGTCTTCAATGTCGTCTCCAATATCTTCAATTGCTCCACAACGTCGTATTATTACTTGGAATGGTTTTCAGACATACATCCAATCCCGGTCTTTCCAAATAATAGGCGCAATTTTAAAAAAACACAACTATAAAAAACACAGGCTTTCTACTAATCTCCTTCCGTCTTGAATTTTGTCAAAATTAAACTTCTTTAAACCCATTCTCAAATTATTACAAAACCCATATTTAATCTTTCTATTTTAAAACACATCCCTTAAATCAAAGATGATTTAGTCTTAAAGCCTTAATTAATTTTCTGTTTGAGTACTCATTATCAAAATCCAGTTTCCTTTGAAAATCCTTAATCCACATTTCAACCAAAGTTTCCAATTAAATTGATTTTCCAACATTCCATTCTTTAATCTTAACTAAAAGATTATACTTTCTTTCCAATTCCTCATTTTTAATTTCCTCAAATCACAGATCTGATTAAATCCTCAATTTACGATATGAATTTCCATATCTCAATCTCATGGGGTTTCAAGAATGATATTATTGAAGATATAATTTACGACAAAACCCAAATCAATTGATACTAAACATAAGTTACACAGAAATTGTATCTACTTATATTAGATATCAATTCTCATAATCAATGAATACTATAAGAGGAATATCGATATAATAATATCTTCCAAATTCCTCAAATAGTATACGTATACACCACCAAATTTCATATCAAATATCTGAAGATTATTTCTATCCAACTTATCCCAGTCAACTTAGGAAACTCGTATCTTAATTAAAAGATTTATCCAACTCTTTGACATTAGATCTGGATAGAAATACCATCAACTTATACTTAATATTAATCTCGATATCCAACTCACACTATAAGCGGAATAATGGTGAACTACCTAACAAATTCCTCAAATAGTAAGAATCATCATCTACCGGATTAATATCAAACATTTGAAGATTTATCTCCAACCATATTCAATTATTTAAAATTGAAAACCACATTTTAATTATTAAATAAATCAATTTAAATTCCAAACAAATTATTTTCAATACTTTTAAACATTTGAAAACATTCAACAAATAGTTTACAAATTATTACTTATAGTTCGGAAAACATTTCGCGGTTTAAATACTTCAAAATAGGTTGTTTTCAAAGAAAGTGTTACAATAGTGCTTCAAAAGTGTTACAAAAGCGTTACAAAATAGTTATCTTAACTATTTTGATCAAAATATCGTTTATCTTAGCCAAAACTTAAAATTTTCAATTCAAACACTTTTACATAATTTATTATGATTTTACAAAAAAATCCATATTTTTAAAACATTTAAAAATAGCTGTTTATAGTTATGGTCAACAATTGTTCTTACATCGATCTTTTACAAAACGGTTTCAAACATAACTTGAAAATCATAACTCGAATTTAAAACCTGCTTTCACTCATTTGAAAGTTCTTGTTAGTGGAAATCAAACTTTTTCCTTTTATGGTTTAGATTGCAAAAGTTATAAGCGTTTAAAGTTTGCATCTAAAATACGTAAATTATTGTTATGCGACAAGCTCTATTTGACCATAATAACCATTATTCTACGATACTTCAAAGTATCTTAGAAAACCAATATATCCTTATATTACCCTTTTAAAATCATTTAAATTTACTTTCCAAATTATTTTGGATCTAAAATTCAACTTTCATAAATTCCAATTCATTTCTAAATTCAAATAACTTCAAATTAACCTTCCCATTCATCGGATCAGTTAGGGAGAGCAGGAAACTTCATTTCCAAACCCAAGCCTAGACACTATCCTCTCTGTCATTCTAGAATGTTCCAGTATTTATTTATTCATTTAAAGGACTTTAACAATATATATGAATTCATACATATGGTCTTTTCCAATTATTAACCTTCAATTTCAATAATGATATTGCTTTTAATTATGAAGGAGATTTTTCGATCAACAATGTGATACCATAATTTTTGTGTCATAGTGTGTGCAAAAAAACATCAATAACCATTTAAACATCCATAGCAACCATGATCAACATGATTCAATAAATCATAATTATGCACAAGCATTATAACACTAACGCTTAATAGTGTGTGTTCTAAACTTCGCATCCTTCATCCATCACAAAAAATTCAATCATCATTAACCAATAATAATTTATTACTATATTTAAATTAGTCTAGCTACTTGTTAAATTTATAAACCGTGGTTAAAGAGTTCTCGCTTAACAGCTTTCCAAATCTGCACGGTAGGCAAGCCAAGCTAAACGAATCGTCGGGCAGTATTTCAGCGCAACGTCTTCTTCACCAAAATATATATATAATATAATATACACTAATCTCTCTTTGAATTATAAACGGAGGAGGATAATGAAGAACTTTGGCAAGGTGGTGGTGGAAAAGAGGAAGACTTATGCCATGGAAACCATGGCCATAAGCTTTAAGAATAAGAGAAAAGAAAAGAAGTGAGAATGAATGAAAAAGTGGAAGGAAAGGGTGATATTTATAGGAAAAGAGGAGTAAGGAGAGAGTGACACATCATAGGACATGTGTATTTTATGCATGGAATGTTGCGTGCAGAATTACAAGTGTCTTAACACTTGTAAAAAGGAGAAGGAATGTGTTTTTGGTAGCATTTACCTTAAACGTTATGAAAACAAAGAGCAACGCATAATACTAATGCTATTAATTTATGTTATCTTTTGACAAATCTGATCGAACGACAAATAATATCAATAAATCCAAACTTATTAATAATGGTTTCCATTTATAAATGTTATAATTCAAATAAAACCTATTGTTTAACCTATCAAAATTATTAAATGTTCTCAAACTAATTTTATGTTCAGAAAATTTAAGTATAAAAAAAATCCAATTTCAAATTGGTTCAAAATTCTGGATCATTACATTCAACCCCCCCCCCCCCCCCACCCTTAAAACTTTTCTTCCACGAAAAGGAAAGGGGGTCGTAACTACTCATTCAACAAATTCAATATTAAGATTCTTTATACCCAGGCTCCCTATTCTTATAATGGATATACCAGGTAAAATATTATAACACACATATTTATGGACAACCATATCTACATGTCCTCCAACGATAACCTCCAGTCACCTATTATATTCGACTCATCGTTTACTGGGCCAATTACTTATACTCAACCATTTACTTCTTTCAAAAAAATTCAGAGTTATAAATTTATTCTCTTAGATCTTATCTTGCAAATACAAAAGATTATGAAACTTATTCCTTTTCAGTTCCCCAAAATTACTATTATTCTTTACATGGAAAACTCGATCATATCAGAACTCATCTTATCTAAACGTTCTAGTTTAGATAATATCTTCTTAATATTCCCACTTTCCAAATATCCTTTAATCAAATTGTGAAACTTAATTCACAAGGTATTCATGCTCACTTAAACAATTCCTTTTATTGCCACAATATACTTTAAAACTTATTAACTGTCCAGAATCGTCTATAATTCCAGATTTTAATTCCTTATATTGTTTAAGTTTGGCTATCTTCAATAATTATTCTAAATTCAAGATTACAAAACTTATTTCCTTAGAACTTTAGAGAAACAGCTTTAACTAATGTAGTCCTTAACCAAAATATCATCAAATATCATATTGTCATATTGAATTCTCATGATATTTGCATTTTAAATTTAATTAGTTGGGGAGGACTAATTATAAAATATCCTGATTAATTAATTCCAACTTAGCCTTTAAATCGTTTCCCAAACTACTTGGATTGCTTATGTAAATTACAACTTTACGTAGATGTCTTTTAATCAGCTAAGAAATTCCAATCACAAGATGTGCGTGCTCAAGTTTTTAACTTTCAAATATTTTCAATGATCTTTTTCCTTTATATTCAAAATATATTCTTTCAAAATCAATTCCAAAGTAACTGCCAATTCTTACTAAAAATTTTGATTTGAGATTTCAAATTATACATCTTTTCAAAACCTTTATATATATATATATATCACAAATGCACTTTCTCATATACTCTTTACTGGCTTATCCTTATTACAGTTTTACCTGATATAATTCTTACAACTTATCAAGTTTTCAAGATCTCGCTTACTTATTCTAATTCACATCAATTTATCCAATATTTTCAAACAATTACCTAAATTGGTTTAAGTATATATTGCTATTTTAATCGGAATCATATAGTCATCCCACTTTCGAAACTCGAAAATACATACTGATAATGCTGCAGTCATCAACATAATCATCTTCAAGCAACTAGAGTGTGATTCTATATCTATCTAGTATACTTAAGACTTTGTATATACGTTGATCAGACGTATATGCAAAATCTTCTTATACTCGATAGTACAACCTCAACATCAAATAAAATACTCAAGTTCTAATTTTTAATTTCTAACCATATTGATTAGATACCTTAACAAATTTGACCCAAGTTTATCGATATTTCAAAATGTTACCTAATAGTGAAATTAAATCCAAAAGGCATTTGTACTTGGATCATCTTCCTAATCAGTGGAAGGGGCTTAATTACCATGCCATAAGAATTATTTTATGTGTAATTATAATCACAAAATGTAATCTTAACCTTAATCATTTGATTAAGCATCCAGGTTATAATTAACCATATATTTCCAAAATATGTTTCTTTCTTAAAATATAACTTTTCAAAACTCATTTCATATTTTCAAATACGCTCTCTCAAATATAATACTCCAAAATCTCATTCTATGGCATTACTAATCCTATCTCTAATGTGATATATAACTCTAATGGGTCTTTCCTTTTGTTCAAATGTGTCGTACCCCATTGCTTTGTATAAACCAAATCTCTGATACCAAAACTGTAACGACCTGGCTTTTTGCTCAGTTTTCGCCAGTAATTAAACCAACTTAAACCGTTCATAAAGACGGATTGTTAGGGGCACTTACACATTTGCACAAAATAAAAACAACTTTTCCATTATCATTAAAATAATATTATATCAAAGTAACAAGAGGTACGTCAGAGTACATCGATTACACAGCGGAAAAGATACTAAACTCAGCGGAAGAATGCGAATGCTCCAAGTTAATAGCTTCAGCTAAAACCAGAATCCTGCTCCAACTAACTCCAAGGCTAAATCAGCGAACCAAACTACTAGGCTGCCCATGTAAAAAATTATGGGCACCCAGAGTTTAGGTGAGGGAATAATAAACTCCAGGTCAGTCATGGGACTGGTGTGAGAACTCAAAACAGTTGTTTTTAGGGTTTATTTTAAAGTTAGGTAATTCACCGGACCACGCCGCTAACGCGGAACAGGTTTACTCCATGTGGATACCAGTGCATAGAAATCCGCAATGACTTTTTGAAAAATTAAGCTATCATAAGCTCGTCCCACATCACACAATGCAAGTGCACACCACATGGGCAAGTTTTGCCTTATGATAACCAAAAATGCATTCATACGTGAAAATCCTCTTTTACTATTTTATATAGTGTGAAAAACCTTTTCACAAATAAATGTATTAATCCCAGCCAGCATAATGCCCCATCCCATTATATTGACAATCCTACTGGTAACCAGCAGGCTATACAATCAAAATCGTATGGGCTCGTAGTAGAGATTGGGTTCCAACATGATGCTTCCTGGTACGAAAGATCATTCGTGGGCTCACAAACTTTCCTGTGCGCATCATCACAGTACTCGTGGATAATGTCCAGACTCGGACTCCGTTGTACTAACCCACCATACATGAATCAGAGTACCCAACAAATAGCGTCCCAGACTGGGGACTTCGCAGTACCCTTTCATCATCACATCTCGGTGCACCAAACATACGAAACGAACATAAAAATTTGACCACCAGTTTACCATCAATCCGGGGTGTGAGGTTCGTCTAGGTCACGATATACACAAAGCTACGCTTAAATAAGCCATGCTTTGATCATCCATAACTCATCTCATAACTTAAGTATGACACATTGTACATTCACTACGCATCACTGATTTTCATCTATATATAACCTCTAAGCTTATACGTCTTAGAGAAGGGTGTTAAGCAAGAGAATAAATTCTCCGCCAACAAGTAGATATATATTTAACAAAGATCAGTGCTACGCAGTCAATTACAATGTCCAAGTGTGACGGCCCGCCCCGCACCAACCAACATTTACTCCAAAAGTGCGCTGTACACATGTCCAGTTAGCACAGAACGGGTCGTGAGAAGGAAAAGGAAGAAGGGAATGAACTAAACGAGGAACCTGTAGAATGTCTCACAGCGCATGGGATAAAATATAATAATAACATACTTGACATAAAACAGGCGAGACAGTGCATAAGCTGATAACTAATAATCAATGTCAACATCAGAGCAGCGGAAATCCAAATACAGCTTATTACAACTTTCCAAATTTACTGTCTCTAACAAAAGAAAACTAAAGTAAAAGATGCACCACCAATGCCCAAGCAGTGATCTTCAACAACACAGGGAGAATACTATATATATTACGTGGAAGCCTCCTGCTCGTCTCCGGATCATCTACCCGTGCATCACCAGCTAACCTGTCTCTAGTCTGCTCGTGTGAGCAACCAGAGTAATAAGAAGAGACATAAAACTCTGGGTCAGACATAAAGCCTGGTATGAGCGATAAGCATCTAAACAGAATAATAACAGGTATACTAAACCATACCTGAACCTGGACCTGCAACCAAAGAGTTAGTACCACATACCGTACAATGCTCTAAGGTGCCATAATGAATAGTGTAAGAATACGGGGGTGGGGTGTGTATGTCAAACAATCAAGCATAGCAACCATCCTCACGTCTCTCACTCAGTGCGTAAAGTATACGATATCTACCACTTTGGAACACTAGACAAAATGAGGTAACGACGAATCCCGACTTGTAGAATCCCCGCTGTGACCAAGCCAAACACTTGGAGTCATGACCAAACATTTCAATGACCCACTTCATTGGTCGTAGCCCTTGGTTCTACCGATGCCATAATGGCCCTGAATCCGCCTTTGTACCTCCTACCATAGTGGTCCAAAGCTATAGACGTCGATAACTCCTTGGCACGCGCCCCGCAGCAAAGCCCAACCATGAAGCGAACTCATTGATTCCCATCTAAATCTTGAGCTCTAACTTCTCATATGGACTTCCTTTGCACCTCGGGTTTTGATCGAATTGGAGTGGGTCTTCAGAAAAGTTGACGTGCAGTAACAGTCCTAGAACTCGGTTCGGTTCGGTAGCGTCGGTTCGGGTCGGTCCTCCATCCTTGTCATCTTCCATTCGATTCGGGTCGGGTGCTTCACTCCGGGTCGGGTCGGTGTCCTCCTCCGGGTCGGGTCGGGGTGCTGTCCTCCTCCAGCTCATGCTCCTTCTCCAATCAGCACCCTCGTTTCCATCTACTCCGATCTGATCCGATCACTTCGCCTTACTCTAGTCGTAGCCTTCCATTCTTGAGCCGATCCGATCTGGCTTCCATTACCCTTCCGATCCGATCCCCTTGTCCACTCCAACTCTAAGGAAACGGCCTTCCTTTTTGCCAAGTCTTCTATGTGACAAGTCCCAATCCAGTTCGGATTCCCTTGGTCAGTTCACTAGCCCGATCCGACCCCTGCTCCGATCCGAACCGGTTCGGGACCTGCACATTTCTGCAACCTTCCAGCGAGCTTTCTACGCCATTCGACGACGTTTTCGACCAATTTAACTATTCTAATCAATCATAAAACATACCATAGAGTCATAGCAACATGTAATAGCAACCACAAACAGCAAACAACAATTCAAATGAATCAAAAGGGATCAAAAGTGACTAAAACTTCATATTTTCCCATAGTCCCTCTTAATCATGTTTAAGTACATACTTAGTAAAACTTAACCAAATCGTCTAAATTTTATAACAGAGGCATGAAATATTATTTAAGAATTTCTAAACATTTTTCCAGAATTTATTAGTGTATAAATTCGCTAATCTTCACTAATTACCCTTAATTAACTGTAATTAGTGTCAAAACGATGCTATCACTCACCTTGGCCACAACTAAAACCCCAAAACTGAAATATTCTCTGATTTGGCGCTGTTCCCAATCTTACACAGCAGCTGTACCTCGGTTCTCGTGCTAATACTCCTTGATTTGTTGTTTGCTAAGCCTAATCTTCAATTAGAAAGTGATTTTTGGGTGTTTTAGAGAGATTTAGAGAGTGGAGGCCATAGCTAGGTCAAGAGGAATGAAAGTGGCGGCTGGAAAATGTCTAAAGAAATGTTTTCTATCCCTAATCAGCCCCTATATACCCCTAAACCCGAAATTCCCCTTGGGCCTAGCTGCTAATCACCCGCTTAAGCCCAATTAAGCTGTTTTCACCATCTGAAACTTGTTTCAGCCATATCTCCCAAACGGTGAGTCCGTTTGGCTAATGTGACCACTCTACGGAAAGAGAAACCATCATCCGGAGCCAATGTAAATGGTTTCAGGTCAAAATTCCTTTCCAGTCAAAAGTTATGGCCAAAACAGTGATAACTAGGGGTAAAATGGTCATTTAAAAATCGGGAAAAATCATGAACATGGGAAATGACCCCAATAGTCGTCCCCCAAAGTTACATGACCATACGACTTCGTATGTGACAGAAATAAATATTCTACGATTCTATGATGCGTAGAATGCGGGTCGTTACACTCTCCCCCCCTTAAGAAATTTCGTCCCCGAAATTCCTTAACCCAAAACATACAAAGTATCCCGCATGCCTAACAACCACGTACAACAATGAAACATGCAAAACAAGCAAACAAGCCTATCCTAGCATGCGGAAAACTAAATCGAAGTCAAAATCTTACCAGGTAAAGAGTTCTGGATGTGTCTTCCTAATGTCCTCCTCTGTCTCTCAAGTACAATCACTCTCGTCCTCGCTCCACTGTACCTTGACTAGCTTCACCGCCTTCCTTCGAAGTTGCTTCATGTCGTGCTCGACAATACGGGCCGGCTTGCGGTTCCCAACCGCCTCGGGTTCTACTTCGAAGTCCTCTATCTGATCAGGTGAAATAGTCATATCTGAGTCGTGAACGAACTTCCTTAGTTGGGAAACATGAAATACGTTGTGAACTCCCGCCATCTTCTCTGGTAAGTCAATCCTATATGCCAAATTCCCGACTAGTTCGAGAACAGGGAATGGACCAACGAATCTTGGTGCCAACTTGCCTCTCCTGCCAAATCGTATTACGCTCTTCAACGGAGAAATCTTGACAAACACCAAGTCGCCAACGGAGAATTTTAAGTCTCTTCTCCTCTTATCAGCATAACTCTTCTGCCTATCCTGGGCAGCCTTCATTCGTTGTTGAATGATCTTAATCTTATCTGAAGTTTCCCTCACCACATCTGGTCCAAGCATAAACTTCTCGCCAGTCTCTATCCAACATGATGGTGAGTTGCACGGTCTTCCGTACAAAGCTTCATATGGAGCCATACCGATACTGGATTGGTAGCTATTATTATATGCAAACTCTACTAGATGCAAATGGTCATCCCATGATCCACCAAAATCCAATATACATGCTCTCAGGAGATCTTCCAAAATACGGTTCACCCTCTCCGTCTGACCGTCGGTCTGAGGATGATATGCGGTACTGAGATGTAACTCTGACCCTAGAGCCTCTTGTAAGCTCTTCCAAAACCCACTAGTGAACAACGGTTATCGGTCGCTCACAATGCCTTTAGGTACTCCATGAAATCTCACTACCCACTTCATATACAACTCTGCTAACTTAGCTGCCGTTCTGGTCGATTTGACTGGTATAAACCTTGCGCTTTTAGTCAATCGATCCACAATCACCCAAATGATATCATGTCCCGATCTAGTCCTTGGTAAACCATCGATGAAATCCATCGAGACTTGCTCCCATTTCCATTCGGGAATTTCCAATGGCTGTAACAATCCACTAGGCTTCTTTTGCTCGGCTTTAACTAGCTGGCAATTCATGCATTTGGATATAAACTTCCCAACGTCTCTTTTCATTCCTTCCCAGTAGTAAGCCTGTTTCAAGTCTCTATACATCTTATTACCACCGGGGTGTATAGTCAGCTTTGAGTGATGACATTCTCTAAGCACTTCATCCCTCAATCCATTGACGTTGGGTACAACAAGCTTTCCATTCTTTCTAAGCCATCTATCTCGATCAAGCCCATACTTGTTCATCTCCTCATCGATACCCATCTCTAACTTGGACATGATTTCCAATAGGTTAGGATCGTCCCTCTGACTAGAGCCGATCCGCTCAATCAAAGTGGGTCTGATCGTCAAACTTGCTAACATTTCTGGATCCAATTCGCACTTTGGTCTGAAATCAAACCCCGCGATAAACTCCAGTTGCTTCCATTCAAGGAACATAGCCCCTAAGCTGGCATGTTTTCTACTCAATGCATCAGCCACCGCATTGCCCTTTCCTGGTGTGTATGCGATGTCAAAATCATAGGAAGCTAAGAACTCTAACCATCTCTGCTGACGGAGATTCAGATCTTTCTGAGAGAAGAGATACTTTAACGACTTATGATCTGTAAACAGCTCAAATCTTTCTCCCAAGAGATAGTGTCTCCACATCTTTAACGCGAACACGATCGCTGCCAATTCTAAATCATGGGTAGGGTATCTTCTCTCGTGCGGTTTCAATTGCCGACTTGCGTAAGCTATAACCCTACCGCCTTGCATCAATACAGCACCCAGTCTGGTACCACAGGCATCCGTGTATATCGTCATCTCTTCATTCCCTTTAGGAATGACTAACACTGGTGCGCTTGTCAACTTGTCCTTTAGACTCTTGAATGCATTCTCACACCTTCCATCCCAGACAAAAGCTTGATTCTTTTTAGTTAACTGGGTCAATGGTGCTACTATCTTGGAGAAACTTTGGATAAACTTACGATAGTATCCAGCTAATCCCAAGAAACTTCTTACCTCTGTTGCATTCTTGGGCGTAGGCCAATCCTGTACCGTAGCCACCTTCGCCGGGTCCACGTCAATACCATTCTCTGATACAACATGGCCCAAGAACCTCACTTCCCTCTTCCAGAAGTGACACTTAGAAAACTTTGCTTTCAATTGGTGTTTTCTCAACACCTCCATCACTATTCTTAAATGTCCCTTATGTTCTTCCTCTGTCCTCGAGTAGACCAAAATATCATCAACGAACACAAGGACAAACTTATTCAACTGATCTCTGAAAACCCTATTCATAAGATCCACAAAATATGCTGGGGCATTGGTCAGCCCGAATGGCATGACCAACCACTCATAAAACCCAGACGGCGTCCGAAATGCTGTTTTAGCTATACTCTCAGCTTCCACTCTAAGCTGATGAAAACCTGTCGCGAGATCCAACTGAGAAAATACTCTCGCGCTATTCAACTGATCAAACAAATCATCTATCCGCGGTAGAGGATACTTGTTCTTCCTCGTCACTTTATTCAACTCGCGGTAGTCTACACACAAACGAAGGGAACCATCCGCCTTGGTAGCAAACACAATTGGTGCTCCCCATTCAGAAACACTCCTTCTGATAAATCCCTTCTTCAAAAGATCGCTGACTTGCACCTCGAGCTCTCGCTGCTCCCTTGGTGCCATACGACGAAGTGGCATCACTATAGGCCTGGTATCTTTTACCAAATCAATACGGAACTCAATCTCTCGGTGTGGTGGAAGTCCGGTCACTTCTTCGAAAACATCCAGATACTGGCTAACCACGGGCAAACCTAACAACTCACTATGCGGAATATCGAGGGAGTTTAGAAAACTAGCCAATACCCCCTTACTGGGTAGACCACCAAACACTATCCTCCGACCATCATCCGCTCTAGCTGTCACCAACAAGCCCTCACAGTCTACCACCACCCCATACCTTCGGAGCCAATCTACTCCCAAAATAATGCCAAACCCAGTAAAGCCCAAAACAAAGCAATCACAAACAAACATGCATCCATGACTCGATAAGACCACATTACGACAAATCATGCTAAGGCTAGTCGAACCACCAATCGGGTTCGTCACTACAAAAGGTCTATCGACAATCTCGGGCTCCAATCCCACCCTATCTACCAGGTCACTAGATATGAAAGAACTGGAAGCTCCGGTATCAAACAAAACCCTAACAGGAACATCATAAACAGAAAGCATACCTTGAATGACGACATTCTTTCCCTTCTCTGCCGCTGTTGGGGCATTCGACGAAGAAGGAATAGCATTAAGAGCGTAGGCTTTCACCATTTGCTTTTCTTTAGGGGGCTGTGGACACTTGTCTTTGTGATGTCCCATTTGGCCACAGTTGAAGCACTTCCTATCCGCTGGCTTGGCCCGACAATTACTAGCATAATGGCCCTTCTTACCACAGCTGAAGCACTCCACATCTTGTTTATTCTTTTTCTTCTGGCCATCCTTAGCTTGGTTCTGCTTTCTCTTATTCTGGGAACCACCCTTGCCTCCACCACTTGCTTGTGGTTTTGGCTCTTCTGCAGATGCAACCTCAGTCTTCGACTTACGGTAGAGACTTTCTGATCTTAATGCTTTTCCCACAATCGATTCAAACGTCTCATCGATGTGGTTAATAAGTTTTTCCCCCAAGTACTGATCCAAACCAGTTATGAATTTCTCATTCTTTTTCTTGGCAGTATCAATAAGAGATAACCCATATTTTGACAAAGTGTCGAATTCAGCAATATACTCCGAGACAGCTCTGCCATTCTGCTTGAGCTCCAAGAATTTCTTAAACAGCACTGACTTCTGAGCAGCTGGAATGAACTTCTCGCTAAAGCGAGCTTTAAACTGCTCCCAAGTAATCTGATCTTCGGGAGTGGCTGCCTTTATAGCATTCCACCAATTCATTGCCCGCCCTTGCAGCTGACGGGACGCTAGCTTTCTCTTCATCGCATCCTCGATACCCAAATCCTCGAAGATACGTTCGCAACTATCCAACCAATCCTGAACATCTGTGGCCGACTCCGTTCCGTGAAACGGCTTCCCACCGAGGCTAGTATAATCCTTATTCAGCTTGGCGAAGTCGACCCTCGGCGCCTGCACTATTGGACCACCACCATTTCCACCATTGGGAGCTGCCCTCTGCACATCTCTAAGCATCTCTCTCATGAGGTCAGTAAACATTGTCCTCATGTCAGCAGCATTCCCATTATTGGCTCCCCTACCAGCACCTCTAGTATATCGGCTCATCGTCAATCTGAAAAAGGAAACGATTAACGACTCCATAGTGGTGCTAGTGCAGTACGACTTCATCCTTATACTAGTAATAGTATATATATATATAGCTTTTAAAAACCAAAGTAATCACAAATACGCTCTCTTGTATACGTATATTATCTCTCCCTGATAACTTCCCTAGGTTAACTACGCAACCTGACTCTGATACCAAGTGTGACGGCCCGCCCCGCACCAACCAACATTTACTCCAAAAGTGCGCTGTACACATGTCCAGTTAGCACAGAACGGGTCGTGAGAAGGAAAAGGAAGAAGGGAATGAACTAAACGAGGAACCTGTAGAATGTCTCACAGCGCATGGGATAAAATATAATAATAACATACTTGACATAAAACAGGCGAGACAGTGCATAAGCTGATAACTAATAATCAATGTCAACATCAGAGCAGCGGAAATCCAAATACAGCTTATTACAACTTTCCAAATTTACTGTCTCTAACAAAAGAAAACTAAAGTAAAAGATGCACCACCAATGCCCAAGCAGTGATCTTCAACAACACAGGGAGAATACTATATATATTACGTGGAAGCCTCCTGCTCGTCTTCGGGTCATCTACCCGTGCATCACCAGCTAACCTGTCTCTAGTCTGCTCGTGTGAGCACCCAGAGTAATAAGAAGAGACATAAAACTCTGGGTCAGACATAAAGCCTGGTATGAGCGATAAGCATCTAAACAGAATAATAACAGGTATACTAAACCATACCTGAACCTGGACCTGCAACCAAAGAGTTAGTACCACATACCGTACAATGCTCTAAGGTGCCATAATGAATAGTGTAAGAATACGGGGGTGGGTTGTGTATGTCAAACAATCAAGCATAGCAACCATCCTCACGTCTCTCACTCAGTGCGTAAAGTATACGATATCTACCACTTTGGAACACTAGACAAAATGAGGTAACGACGAATCCCGACTTGTAGAATCCCCGCTGTGACCAAGCCAAACACTTGGAGTCATGACCAAACATTTCAATAACCCACTTCATTGGTCGTAGCCCTTGGTTCTACCGATGCCATAATGGCCCTGAATCCGCCTTCGTACCTCCTACCATAGTGGTCCAAAGCTATAGACGTCGATAACTCCTTGGCACGTGCCCCGCAGCAAAGCCCAACCATGAAGCGAACTCATTGATTCCCATCTAAATCTTGAGCTCTAACTTCTCATCTGGACTTCCTTTGCATCTCGGGTTTTGATCGAATTGGAGTGGGTCTTCAGAAAAGTTGACGTGCAGTAACAGTCCTAGAACTCGGTTCGGTTCGGTAGCGTCGGTTCGGGTCGGTCCTCCATCCTTGTCATCTTCCATTCGATTCGGGTCGGGTGCTTCACTCCGGGTCGGGTCGGTGTCCTCCTCCGGGTCGGATCGGGGTGCTGTCCTCCTCCAGCTCATGCTCCTTCTCCAATCTGCTCCCTCGTTTCCATCTACTCCGATCCGATCCGATCACTTCGCCTTACTCTAGTCGTAGCCTTCCATTCTTGAGCCGATCCGATCTGGCTTCCATTACCCTTCCGATCCGATCCCCTTGTCCACTCCAACTCTAAGGAAACGGCCTTCCTTTTTTCCAAGTCTTCTATGTGACAAGTCCCAATCCAGTTCGGATTCCCTTGGTCAGTTCACTAGCCCGATCCGACCCCTGCTCCGATCCGAACCGGTTCGGGACCTGCACATTTCTGCAACCTTCCAGCGAGCTTTCTACGCCATTCGACGACGTTTTCGACCAATTTAACTATTCTAATCAATCATAAAACATACCATAGAGTCATAGCAACATGTAATAGCAACCACAAACAGCAAACAACAATTCAAATGAATCAAAAGGGATCAAAAGTGACTAAAACTTCATATTTTCCCATAGTCCCTCTTAATCATGTTTAAGTACATACTTAGTAAAACTTAACCAAATCGTCTAAATTTTATAACAGAGGCATGAAATATTATTTAAGAATTTCTAAACATTTTTCCAGAATTTATTAGTGTATAAATTCGCTAATCTTCACTAATTACCCTTAATTAACTGTAATTAGTGTCAAAACGATGCTATCACTCACCTTGGCCACAACTAAAACCCCAAAACTGAAATATTCTCTGATTTGGCGTTGTTTCCAATCTTACACAACAGCTCTACCTCGGTTCTCGTGCTAATACTCCTTGATTTGATGTTTGCTAAGCGTAATCTTCAATTAGAAAGTGATTTTTGGGTGTTTTAGAGAGATTTAGAGAGTGGAGGCCATGGCTAGGTCAAGAGGAATGAAAGTGGCGGCTAGAAAATGTCTAAAGAAATGTTTTCTATCCCTAATCAGCCCCTATATACCCCTAAACTCGAAATTCCCCTTGGGCCTAGCTGCTAATCACCCGCTTAAGCACAATTAAGCTGTTTTTCACCATCTGAAACTTGTTTCAGCCATATCTCCCAAACGGTGAGTCCGTTTGGCTAATGTGACCACTCTACAGAAAGAGAAACCATCATCCGAAGCCAATGGAAGTGGTTTCAGGTCAAAATTCCTTTCCAGTCAAAAGTTATGGCCAAAACAGTGATAACTAGGGGTAAAATGGTCATTTAAAAATTGGGAAAAATCATGAACATGGGAAATGACCCCAATAGTCGTCCCCCAAAGTTACATGACCATACAACTTCGTATGTGACAGAAATAAATATTCTACGATTCTATGATGCGTAGAATGCGGGTCGTTACAGACACACAATCCATACAAGTCCTTTCTAGGTCTGAACGAAACCACAATCCGGAATTCCTTCACATGCATTCGGGCTTCTTGCCACTTAACTGATATAAAATCCATCTGCAAATGGGAGCGACCCATTCGAGACATTCAGCAAGTCGTTCTTACGACATGAACGGTCCTGGTCTTCAATGTCCTCCCCAGTGTCTATAATTGCTCCACAACGTCGTATTATTACTTGAAATGGTTTTCAGACATACATCCAATCCCGGTTTTCCAAATATAGGAGCAATTTAAAAAAACACAACTATAGAACACATAAGCTTTCTACTAATCTCCTTTCATCTTGGATTTTGTCAAAATTAAACTTCTTTAAACCCATTCTCAAATTATTACAAAATCCATATTTAACCTTTCTCTTTTAAAACACATCCCTTAAATCAAAGATGATTTAGCCTTAAAGCCTTAATTAATTTTCCATTTGATAACTCGTTATCAAAATCCAGTTTCCTTTGAAAATCCTTAATCCACATTTCAACCATAGTTTCCAATTAAATTGATTTTCCAACATTCCATTCTTTAATCTTAACTAAAAGATTATACTTTCTTTCCAATTCCTCACTTTTAATTTCGTCAAATCAAAGATCTGATTAAATCCTCAAATTACCATATGAATTTCCATAACTCAATCTCATAGGGTTTCAAGAATGATATTATTGAAGATATGATTCACGACAAAACCCAAATCAATTGATACAGAACATAAGTTACACAGAAATTGTATCTACTTATATTCGATATCAATTCTCATAATCAACGAATACTATAAGTGGAATAATGATATAATAATATCTTCCAAATTCCTCAAATAGTATACGTTTATACCACAGAATTTCATATCAAATATCTGAAGATAATTTCAATCCAACTTATCCCGGTCAACTTAGGAAACTCGTATCCTAATTAAAAGATTTATCCAACTCTTTGACATTAGATCAGGATAGAAATACCATCAACTTATACTTAATATTAACCACGATATCCAATTCGCACTATAAGCGGAATAAGGGTGAACTACCTATTAAATACCTCAAATAGTAAGAATCATCATCTACCGGATTAATATCAAACATCCGAAGATTTATCTCCAGCCATATCCAATTATTTAAAATTGAAAAACACATTTTAATTATTAAATAAATCAATTTAAATTCCAAATAAATTATTTTCAATACTTTAAAACCTTTGAAAACATTCAATAAATCATTTACAAATGATTACTTATAGTTCGGAAAACATTTCGCGGTTTAAATACTTCAAAATAGGTTGTTTTCAAAGAAAGTGTTACAATAGTGCTTCAAAAGTGTTACAAAAGCGTTACAAAATAGTTATCTTAACTATTTTGATCAAAATATCGTTTATCTTAGCCAAAACTTAAAATTTACAATTCAAAACACTTTTACATAATTTATTATGACTTTAATTTTTTTTTTCCATATTTTGAAAACATTTAAAAATAGCTGTTTATAATTATGGTCAACAATTGTTCTTACATTGATCTTTTCCAAAACGGTTTCAAACATAACTTGAAAATTATAACTCGAACTTAAAATCTACTTTCACTCATTTGAAAGTTATTGTTAATGGAAATCAAATGTTTTTCCTTTTATGGAAATTCGATTTAGATTGCAAAAGTTATAATCATTTAAAGTTTGCATCTAAAATACATAAATTGTTGTTATGCGACAAGCTCTATTTTGACCATAATAACCATTATTCTACGATACTTCAGAATATCTTAGAAAACCATTATATCCTTATATAACCCTTTTAAAATCATTTCAATTTACTTTCCAAATTATTTTGGATCTAAAATTCAACTTTCATAAATATCAATTCATTTCTAAATTCAAATAACTTCAAATTAACCTTCTCATTCGTCGGATCAGTTAGGAATAGCCAGGGAGAGCAGGAAACTTCATTTCCAAACCCAAGCCTAGACACAATCCTCTCTGTCGTCCTAGAATGTTCCGGTATTTATTTATTCATTAAAGGACTTTAACAGTATATATATGAATTCATACATATGGTCTTTTCCAATTATTAACCTTCAATTTCAATAATGATATTGCTTTTAATTATAAAGTAGATTTTTCGATCACCAATGTGATACCATAATTGTTGTGTCATAGTGTGTGCAAAACAACATCAATAACCGTTTAAACATCCATAGCAACCATCATCAACATGATTCAATAAATTATAATTATGCACAAGCGTTATAATACTAACGCTTAATAGTGTGTGTTCTAAACTTCGCATCCATCATCCATCACAATAAATGTCAATCATCATTAACCAATAATAATTCATCACTGTATTTAAATTAGTCTAGCTACTAGTTAAATATATAAACCATGGTTAAAGAGTTCTCACTTAACAGCTTTCCAAATCTTCACGGTAGGCGAGCCTAGCTAAACGAATCGTCGGGCGGTATTTCAGCGCAACGTCTTCTTCACCAAAATATATATAATATAATATACACTAATATCTCTTTATATTGTAAGAGGAGGAGGAGAATGACGAACTTTAGCAAGTTGGTGGTGGAAAAGAGGAAGACTTATTCCATGGAAACCATGGCCATAAGCTTTAAGAAAAAGAGAGAAAGAAAAGAAGTGAGAATGAATGAAAAAGTGGAAGGAAAGGGTGATATTTATAGGAAAAGAGGAGTAAGGAGAGAGTGACTCATCATAGGACATGTGAATTTTATGCATGGAATGTTGCATGCAAAATTATAAGTGTCTTACCACTTGTAAAAAGGAGGAATGTGTTTTTGGTGTCATTTACCTTAAACATTATGAAAACAAAGAGCAACGCATAATACTAATGTTATTAATTTATGTTATCTTTTGACAAATCTGATCGAACGACAAATAATATCAGTAAATCCAAACTTATTAATAATCATTTCCATTTATAAATGATATAATTCAAATAAAACCTATTGTTTAACCTATCAAAACTATTAAATGTTCTCAAACTTATTTTATGTTCAAAAAATTTTAATTAAGTATTAAAAATTCCAATTTCAAATTGGTTCAAAATTTTGGATCATTACATGGGTGTTCCTCTTTCATCCAATAAGACAACTGGTAGAGAATGTGTTGTTTTGATTTCGAATATCATAAACTTTACAGTTGGAGCTCGAAGTTACTATCTTTTGCGGGGAGATTAGAATTAGTACACACTGTCATTCAATCTAAAGTGTACTTCTGGCTACAAACTTTTCAATTGCCCGAAGCATCTATTGACAAAATTGAAAGGGTATGTGCAGATTTTATATGGAAGGGCGGTTTACATAAAATTAAGTATCAGGAGTTATGCAAACCAAAGAATGAAGGTGGGGTTGGTTTGAGAAACATAAGAGACATGAAGAAAGTTTACGCTTTAAAATTGGCATGGAAAGTTATTTCTTCGAATGGACTATAGGCTCGATGGATGCGTAGAAGGTATATCAAAGATAATTTCTGGAATCTGGCTTTTGACAATAATGCGTCGACAACTTGTAAAGCCATTCTTAGAGTTCGTGATACTCTCGCGAAAAATTGTGAAAGACAGATTGCAAATGGTAGAAATACAAACCTTTCGCGTGATCCTTGGATTAATGGTAGTTCTATCATCGATTTGGTGGGTTAGGACACCTATTCATATTATGGCAGTCCAAATATTTGTGTTTCTCAAATTATTGATAACAATGTTTGCCATTTAACTGAAACATCACTGCCTCTCTTAGATAATCAAAAACGACACATTGAGTATACCCTAATATTTCATGGCAGGGAAAGCGATATCTGGACTTGAAAACATGATGAAGATTTCACTATTAAATCGGCCTATAACTGTGTCAGACACCAAGGTAATATTTGTGATTGGGCAAAAGTGGTCTGGGACAAATGTAATGTGCCAAAAATGTTATTTGCAACATACAAAGCCATCAAAGGAAGAATACTTACCAAAGATCGCAAGTAAATAGGGAGTGACTAATTCCAGTGCATGTGTACTGTGTGAAAATGAGGTAGAGTCTCACAAACGCTTATTTTTCGAGTGCAATTTCTCGCGACAAACAATTCTTGCATGTTATCAGAAGCTAAACCGCAATCTTTACTGTACTGATTTAATTCAATTAATAAGCTACCTGGCCATGAAGCGTAATCCCAAAGATATGAAAACCAAGATAGATAGCTTCTTGCTCACATTTGTAGTATGGTGGATTTGGAAAGAGCGTAATCATCGATCATTTCAGAGAAAATCAAGAACAAAAGAGGAAATCAGCCTTCGTATCTTGAATGAAGTGGCGATTAAACTGAAATCGATTATGAATCGGAGAAATACCTCCGCCCAGGTAGATAATGAAGCTCGTACTGTAGCCGATTGTATTGAGGAGATGTTCTTTCGAACCCGAAATACTTTATCTGATCCTCCTGAACCACCGCCGACGCCATGAATAGGTTTGGATTATTTTTGGAAGTTTTGTGTTTAACTATCACGTGTATAGTTTTGAACTGGTTGACGATCCAAATAAATTTGTACTTAACGCATTTTGGGTTGAATGCCTAATAAAGTTTATACCCATTTTCAAAAAAAAGAAAGAATAAAAACAAATCAAATCCAATTCATATGAAATTGAGAGGATTATCAAATCTAATGGAAAAGAATGCAAACTGACGCTCCAAATCAGATTCTCCCTTCTTTTCCTATTTTCTTACATCTCTATAGATCTGGAATTTTCCCCTTTATAGATAAATTTTAGATTTATATGAATTTGGGGATTGTAGGCCTAAAAGGGTTCAAACTTTGGATTTGGATGTTATAAGGTGAGTGAGAAATTTACGAATGCAGTTATAATAACTTATCAATTTCATTTGAATTTAATCTAAATTTTAATGCCTATTTCTGTCAGATCTATTCTTTAAATTAATGTAATTGGATTAACACCCATCATATCTAATTGTAAACATTGTTAAAAACTTGAATATATGAATTGTGGCTTGGCATAATGTTAATTGTAGAATTCTTAAAGTTGTTCATACCTATTCCTAGAATTATACTGTAAAATGTATTGTGGACATTGCATAACACTGTAGATCTGGAAATCAGTCCGATTAAACACTAATTAGACATACTTACATTCTAGATCTCTAGTTCAGTGTTGAATAATAAAGTATGCGAATTTGGATTAAAAAGTACAATTGGTAAATTATGTGATTGTACTATTAAAAGAATTATGACTATTTGTATTCAATATTGTTGTATTTTGGCTTAATCGTTGTAATTACGTCGTTTTCCTCTTTTTGAACAAAAATATGTCATTTTGAATTTACAAGAGATATGACAAAAAGATTAAAAAAAGGAAAAGTTGTGCAAACATACGTATAAATATAAATATACATATTTGTGTATAGTTTGCATCGAGTATTCCAAATATATATATACATATATATTTCTTGTGAATTTTAGATATGTCTATTTTACTAATCAGGCATAATTTACAATAATTACAGCTAATGGTCTTTTTGTATGAATGAAACTTTTTCGCAAGATTGGGTGCCAAAAAAATGTTTGGTTATTGACTTAACCAAATCATTAAATTTAAATAGTAATAATAATAACAACTACGTTGATCGCACGAAAACATAAAATATAAATATATACATATTATCTATCCAGATCAGCATAAAACGGTAAAATATACATTGTATTGAATGTTTGAATGTTTGGATAAGGTTCAATTATGGAATTATATGTAAATGTAATCCACGTTGAATTAATATATTTGTGGTGACCATTGGTAGCAATCAATATAATGAATTGATATAAATAAGACTGCAAATCAATAAATAACAATTGTAACCAATATTGATCAGGGAAAGTAAATATATTAGAATAATGTTTACAATTCCTAAATTAATTAGGATTGATGTTGTGCACCCCAATTAGAAAAACTGAATTATAACCGCAATTAAACACGAGGTTAAGCTTAACTTGTGGAAGAAGTCTGTCCAGAACTAGCCAGCAAATCCAGCATCCACAGGTGGTCAGCTTAATTTGAGAGGTCTAATGCGCAAAAATAAATATGCCAAGGCATGAGGTTAAGTTCAACTTGTGGTAGAAGTTTGCCCGGAACCGCCCGGCAAATCCAGCATCCACAGGTAGTCAACTTAATGTGAGGGGTCTGGTACGTAAATATATAAATATATATATACATATATAAATCAATAAATAAATAATAATAAATGTATGTTAGGGTTCAACAAATAAACACTTCAGGACTGATAAAATAAGGATATCCAGAGTTAAGGATTGCCTTAGGAAAAATGTGAGTGTTATGGTCATAAATGATAATAAACCTATGGATAAGAAAGAAAGGGGATTTATGGGTATTAAATTTTCATTTAAATACTAATTCCAATTAGGGAAATATTTAAATAAGTATTCTAGGGTAAAGGGATACAACTTTCCTTATTTACAATTCGTTAATATAGAACTTTTAAATAAAATCTAGAATTAGACTTGGTAAGTTAGTAATGTGAAACATTATTAACCATAGGAACTTGTGACGATAACTAATCGTGTGCGTATAGTATTTCAGTGTATATAGACTAAACGGGAATGACTTAATAACGTAGTCCACTTTATCCCAATAAGGGAAAATTATTAAAGGCTAATGGGGTACGAAACTAATAACCCTCGCATATAGTCCGCTTCATGGGTCTTAAGCGGCTAGGGTTGAAGAGTCCATCTAGGAATAGGTCTTTTAGTTTAGGGGTCTTAAATGGCAAGTGTGTACGGGTCTATCCAAACCCTGAAACTAAAACATCAGATATGGCTACCTATCCTACGGGAAGTAATAAGCGACTAAGGGGATTACCTAATAAGGTTAGTTAGATGGTATAATGAGCAATAAATTACCATCTCTCACCTTACGTGGCAAGAGTATATGCGTGAATGACGGAAGCCTTAACTAGTGGGGCCCGTAGCTAGTGCCCTCTAGTTTATGTTTATGTTAATGTGAAATAAATCTTCGAGGAATAATAAGTGACCAATAGGTCTACTTAGGGTCTTAAGCGATCAAGAAGAATCCACCCTATCTATCATTAATAGTAAGGCATTAAATAACAAGGGATGAATGAAAGTATAAATGTATAAAAGCTCCAGAACTAGAGGTCTAACCTCAATTAAATAACTAGCCATGCTCCGGTAAAGGGCTTCACAAATATATGCGTAAACGTCCTATCTCGGTATTATACTTTGGGATTACTACTTTAGGAAGAGTAGTAAAGTCGTGCATAAACATTTACCAGGTTATGCTAGAATCACTAACCTTGGTAGGCATACATTTTGGATTAAACCAAACGGGATACAACTGTGCATTATAATCTGTATTGTACATTTCCTGTTCACCAGAATCTTGTTGTTCTGACCCTCCTCCTTATTACAACCACTCAGGTTTTCTAGTGAAGGTCGGGTTCTCACAGGTGTTTAAGTTTGGCTTTCGTTTCTCGTTCTCTCTCATGCTCGGTATTGGAAAAGTGACTTACTTTGAAAACGGTAGTTACTTGAGTTAATACTAGTTTATCCTATTTTGTTTCTGTTGTGATTTATCTTATCGTACTCTGATTATGCTCATGCTCATTTATTGTCGGTACCAAATTTACAAGCTCCATGCTTGGATGTGCTTGAGTTTCGATTTTTGTCGAATTTGGGTGCGGAAAAGTGTGGGGTGTTACACAAGTTGTATTATTTGAAAGATCACAAAGTGATTCTCAGTAGAGATGTGGAATTTAAGGAGCACGTCATTCCATATTCATCTGATATAGAAAAACCTTTTCCTCCTTCACCTTCTTTTCCATTGGTTAATCTCACTCATGCTTCACCTAGTTCATCTTCACGTAAAAAAAGTCAACTTATGTCAATTTTATATTCAGCAAAATTACGATTTAGGGTCAGAAATTTCTCCACAAATTATCATTCTTTTCCCAGTACCATTAACAAAAATATTTCCTCTTCTTCGTCTTCTACTTCTAATTCTTTTTTTCTTACTGAAAATAATTCATATCCTCAACCTGATATTCTTTTAAGGTCTTCTAGGCCAACATAACTTCCAAAAAAGTTGGAAGTATTTATCCTCTCAAATAAACATGTTCTATCTGCACATTCTTCTTTTGCTTATAATGTTCTTTCTAATCCAGAACTTTATTTTTTGCCTTTTAAATTTCAACCCAGTTTGGCAAAAAAAATTACTGTATATGAGACAATTTCTTATAATCAAGAAAAAGATCGAAGGAATGACTAGAGTTTATGGATCAAGAGTTATAGGCTCTTGAGAAGAATGATGCATGGGACTTGATAGACTTACTCCTTGTAAAAAGGAAATATGAAGTAAATGGGTGTGTAAAGCAATGCTGAAACCTAATGGTAATCTTGAAAGATGCAAGGCCAATGTAGCAGCTAGGGGATATAAACAAATAAAAGAGAAATTTTCAAGCATACTTTTAGCGCTACAGCAAAGTTTGCAACTGTTAGAATTTTAAAAGATTTAGCGGTTGCAAAATATTGGGATTTGCAACAATTTGACGTAAATAATGATTTTTCACATGGCTACATTGAAGAATAAATTTACATGCATCCTCCGTCGGGTATAAGAAAACTAAACATGGGCAGGAATGTAAGCTAAAGAGGTCTTTATATGGGTTGAGGTAGTGGAATATTGAGTTGTTCAAATTTTTGTTGGATTTGGGTTATGTTCAATCCAAACAAGATTACTCTTTGTTTGTGAAGAATACAAAAAATGGTGGTTTTATTGTAATTGTAGCATATGTTGATGACCTCCTAATAACTGGAAATTGTTCATCTGAAATTGAAAACTTGAAAAATTATCTTGATTATGCTTTCACTATTAAAGACTTGGGAAAATTAATGTATTTCCTTGGCTTTGAGGTTTCAAGGATAAAAGCCGGTATACTTTTGAGTTAAAGAAAGTACATTCTTAATTTATTAAAAGATGCCGATTTGCTTGACTGTAAAGAAGTCTCTTTTCCTTTTCAAAAATCATTGAAGATGAGTACTTAAGTTAATGATTTTTATCTGATCTAGAAGTATATAGAAGGATGATTAGAAAAATGTTATATTTGAGTATGAATAGACCAGATATATCTTATGTTGTTCAACAAGTAAGTCAATTTCTAAATGTTCCAGCTAAGACTCATCTTAATGTTGTTATTCATGTTCTAGAATACTTAAAAGGCACATTCAATCTTGGTTTGTTCTATCCTGCTCGGTCTGAATATAAATTGATTTTAAGTGGATATTGTGATGCTAATTGGGGATCATGTCCTTTTTCTTCTAAAACATTATCGGATTATGCTTTCTTTCTTGGAAATTCCATAATTATTTGGAAAGCTAAAAAGCATAAGAAAACTTCAAAGTGTACATGTAAAGCTGAGTATGGAAGCATGAATTATTCTATAAGTGAATTGATTTGGATTGAATACCATTTATCTGATTTGTATGTCAACGTACCAAAATATATTGATTTGTTTTGTGATAATATTTGTAACGATCCGCCTTTTTGCCTGGTTCTTGTCGAAAATTAAACCAGCTTAAACCGTTCAAAAAGACGAATTGTTATGGGTACATACATACATTGAAAAAAATAACAGAACTTTTCATTGAACAATTCAATATTACATCAGAGTTACCTTAATATCTGAGTTACAACATAACGTATACAGCGGAAGAAAGAATATATACTCTCAGCGGAAGATCAAAATGATACAGCGGAAGCTTCAACTTTAGATTTCAACTTCAAGTCAGAAAGCACCTCAAACCTCGCTCCAACGAATCATAACTGCAAAATCTAAACTACTAGATGCCCATGTGAAAATTTATGGGCACCCAGAGTTTAGGAAGGAACAATAAACTCCAGGTCAGTCATGGGACTGGTGTGAGAACATAAAACTTTTGCTTTAAGGTTTATTTTAAAGTTGGGAATTCCACCGGACCACGCCGCTAACGCGGAACGGGTTTACTCCAGGTGAATGCCCGTGCATATGAATACTCCATGACTTTCAAAAATGAAGCTATCATAAGCTCGTCCCACATCACACAATGCAAGCGCACACCAGTTGGGCAAGTTTTATCTTATGATAATCAAACATGCTTCATACGTTAAATTCCTCTTTTCATATTATATATATTGTGGAAAACCATTTTGCAAATAAATGTATTAATCCTAGACAACATAATACCCATAATATTATGTCTCCATATATATATATATATATATATATATGTATGTATGTATGTATGTATGTATGTATGTATATACAAACCAAAACCGTATGGCTTATAGTGGAGATTGGGTTTCCGACTTGATGATTCCTGGCACGAAAGATCAATCAGGGATGCAAAGTGAAGTGCCTCACCGCTTTTTCGTCCATAACAGACACCAACTACAAATCGCAGGGTAGATCAACGGTTTTCGACCAGACATGGCCCCCCGAACATACCCAACTTCCCCAGTTCATAAGTGGTTTCCCACTGCTGCAGCTTCATCGTCAATTCATATATAAGTAAACAACCTGACCGCCATTTTCTCATCAATCCGGGGTGTGAGGTTTGTCGATGCCACGTCATACACAAAACATGCCTAGATAAGCAATGCCTTGATCGTACAAGCTCATTTCATATCTTAAGTATGTCACATTGTCCATTCACCGCATGACCACTGATTTCCATCCATACATAACCACTTCGAGCTCATACGTCACAAACCAGATACATATCAACGGAAATCAGTATTATGCCGTCAATTACAATGTCAGACACACAATCCATGCAAGTCCGACCTGGGTCTGAACGGAACAAAATCTGAAAGTTCTCCCTATACGTTCGGACTTTCTGCCACTCCGGCAATAGGGGCATCTCTCTACTGTAGCTATCAGTAAAGAAACCAATCAGCAGGCAGTCCGCTCGATGTAAAGAACCACGGTCTTCATTCATTGATTCCAAGTCTTAAATTTGCTTCTTGCGTCGTATTATTACTTGGAATGGTTTCCGGACTTAAATCCGATCCCGGTCTTTCCAAGTAATAAGCTTATTCTTAAATTGACAGTAATGGATCATACGGGCTTTTCAATCCAATCTCCTTCCAATCATTTAATTCGTTTACAGTGTCAAAGTTGGATTTGTCATAAATTCTTTCATCATTTTAACTTCTCTTTGAAATCAAAATATTCGATTTAACAACCTTTATTCCAACAAAAACCCTTTGATCCTTATACTCAAAACAAAATCCTTCAATTCCTTAAGTCTTTAAGTTTATCGAATCTTCATTTGGATTGGAATTCCATTAGTGATAATCCAAAAAATTTATATTCAAACGTACGTTTATAGAGTTAATTCGACTTATATTAGATATAAATTCACAACTCAACAAGCACTATCAGAACCTTGGTTTAAATAATTTCTAGTGCTTCTGATAGTTTTTGTTTAACCTTGGAATTACATATCGAATACCCATCACAAACTCCATCCAACTCATTTCCTTTTTAAATTCTAACTTTTTCGAATAAATAAAAATTTCTAGGTTCAATCGCTTAAATCCTTCCGAACCATTTTACAACTTTTTAACCATTTAAAAAATGGTTTGCGATTATAATTTCAAAACCCATTCATCTTTGGAATTTAGATAATAACGTTTGAATGTTATTAAAAATGCTGCAATAGCCATTTAATTCAAATAGATTCCAAATCAATTCAAAATTTCAAATAATCCATTTCTAATTAATTTAAGTTATAAAGTACGATTTATCATGAATTCTTTGTAAATTTCATATTGGTTTTATTTGAAATTTCGTTATGGTCGCCGAACTGCATATACAGCGTCCTTTTCCAAATTTGTTTTGAATATAACTTTAAAATCGTATGCTGAAATTTAAAAATTTCTTTTCTATTCAAAAATTAATAATATTTGAAAATCAATATATCTTGTTTCAAGTCAAACCGATTTCAAACGGTCAAGTTATAACCATTTGAAATTTAAATCGATATTTATGAACTTTCGCGCCACAGCGCGTTATAAATCGATTTAAATATAATTCCTTCAAATCCTTTTGAATTTAAATTTAAAAATCTCAAAACAACTAAATTCCAAAACCGATTTTTAAGTTAACTAAAAATCATTTCCAAATCCAAAATTAAATTTAAATAAGTTGTAAACCATAGGAATTCAAAACCCATTTAATTTAAATTTAAATTTTAAACTTCAAAATTTTTAAACTTCATAAATAGTCCTTATGCGACATTTTTATTCTAATTCAAATCGGTTTTTTCTAAGTTTAAAACAACTTCAAATTCAAATTCAAATTATATTTGAATTAACCGTTCCGTCCGTCGGACCAGTTAGGGATAGCCAGGAAGAGCAGGAAAATGGATTTCCAAACCCAAGCCTAGACACCACCCTCTCTATCATCCTAGAACGGTCTGGTATAAAATATTATAGAAAATTATATTTAAATTCCAAATCTCTTTTCAAATTTACTGGATAAAACAATATTTTAATAATTTGAAATCGATCTTATTTATATGGAAGGAAAATTTTAAACCGGTCGTCTGTATGATTCCACAACTACGGTGTTGTGTGTACTTTCATGCAAACATAATAAAACAACCATATAAATCAGATGATCACAAATTATAATTATAATCATCACCCATACACAAACAATTCAGTTGTGCACAAGCGTTACGGTCAATAACGCTTTCAGTGTTCAGTGTCATCTAATTACATGCACATCCATTCACACAATAACATCCATATCTAAACAACAACTAATTATAATTAATCTCATCTAATCATAATTATTCAATAATTACTAATTTAATAAAATAATTAAATTAAATGTTCTCACCATATATGCTCCAAATTCTTCAATGTCGGAGTTTTCTTTTGAACGATCCAACAAACAAAAGCCACTGCCACCAACCCAACTTCGATTAACAGCTGATGATTTCTCTGTTAATTTTTATATTAGAATCCGATTAACAAAGTTGTTGTTATATATATTGTCATATGTATAAGGACACTTCATTTTTTTTCATAATTTATACTCAACTAAAATTTCCAAACTTATATATTGATGGATTCTATTTTCCGATAGGATTCTAATGGACTTAACGGTTCGTAATTCCGACTTCAACGAATTAGATATTAACTCTTAAAGTTTAACTAATTTAAAGTTAAATCAAAATAAAAATCATACCAAAGCGATTTGGCCCAAGGCCCAAATTCTATGAACCCAAACCGACGGTCCGTTCCCCCTTTCTTCTTCCTCCTCCGTCCTCTTCTGTTCTTCCACTCCTGAACCCAAAACTGTCGTGCACGGTGTGCACCTACGCCGACGCCAACTCCACCATTCTCCAATCCAAGACCGCGTATGTAACGACCCGCATTCTACGCATCATAGGATCGTAGAATATTTATTTCTTTCACATATGAAGTCGTATGGTCATGTAACTTTGGGAGACGACTATTGCGGTCATTTCCCATGTTCATGATTTTTCCAGATTTTTAAATGACCATTTTACCCCTAGTTGGTACTGTTTTGGCCATAACTTTTGACTGGAAAGGAATTTTGAAATGAAACCACTTTCATTGGCTCCGGATGATGGTTTACAATTCCGTAGAGTGGTCACATTAGCCAAAAGGACTCACCGTTTGAGAGATATGGCTGAAACAAGTTTCAGATAGTGAAAAACAGCTTAATTGGGCTTAACCGGGTGATTAATAGCTAGGCCCAATGGGGGATTTCGGGATTAGGTTATGAGGAGGCTGAAATCAGTTAGAGAACGATCTTATCCTCATTTTCCAGCTGCCACTTTCATTCTTGAACCCTAACAATGGCTGCCAACATCTAGAAACATCCCCAAATCACTTTCTAATCAAGTTTTGGCTTAATCTACATCAAATTAAGGAGAGAAAACACGAAAGCAAGGTTAGAGCTGCTGTTAGACATCAGTATTCACCCAAATCAGCAAGGTTTTAGTTCTGAGAATTTTATTTGTGGCCAAGGTGAGTGATTTGCATAGTTTTCGCACTAATTACGGTTAATTAAGGGTAATTAGTGAAGATTAGCGAATTTATACACTAATAAATTCTATAAAAATATCTATAAATTCGAAAATAATATTTTATGCCCCTGGTAGAAATTTGGTTTAATTTGGTTAAGTTTTGTTAACCCTAGGATTAGTTTTGCTTAAACATGCTTAAGGGAAAATATGGGGTTTTGGGTATATTTGATCCATTTCGACATGTAAATTCATTGTTTTGGTGTTTGTGGTTAGTTTGCTATGTTGCTATGACTATTTGGGATGATTTGTGATTAATTAGAATGGTTTGATTGGTCGAAAACGTCGTCGAATGGCGTAAAACACTTGCTGGAAAAGTTTCAGGAAATAGTGCAGGTTTTCGGATCGGATCGGAGGAATGGGCTCGGATCGGATAAGTGAACTGAGCAAGGGATTCGATCGGATCGGAACTTAGAACTTGAGAGACCTGGCAAAAAGGAAGGCCATGCTAGTTGAACTCGGATCGGATCGGCTAAAGGAGGGGGATCGGATCGGAGTAAATGAAGGACGAGGGGAGCTGATCGGAGCTGGAGCACGAATTGGATGGGAGATGGCAACCCGACCCGACCCGAAGTGGGACACCCGACCCGAACCGATGCAACGTTGTGAACCCGAACCGAACCAATTTAAAGTAGAGGACCCAACCCGAACCGGTGGCTAGAAGGGGAATCCGACCCGATCCAGTATTGACCAATAACCCGAGATGCAAAGGTAGTCCAATATGGGAAGTTAGAGCTCAGGATTCAGTTGGGAACCGATGAGTTCACTTCATGGTTGGGCTTTGCTGCGGGACGTGTGCAAAGGGGTTGTCGATGTCTGTAGCTTTGAATCACTATGTGTAGGGAGTACGTGAACGGATTCAGGGCCACAGTGGCCTAGGTACGACTAAAGGGCTATAGACCAATGAAGTGGGGTCATTTGTAAAGATTTGGTCATGACTCCATGTGGTAAGCTTGGTAGTAGCAGTAGTTGTACAAGTCAAACTCCGTCACTACTTCGATGAGTCTAGTGATTGACAGTGGTGGACATCGTATGCTTTACGCACTGAGTGAGAGATGTGAGGATGGTTGTTATGCTTGATTTGTTTTCCACCCTTATGACATACACACCCCACCCCTGTATTCTTTACACTATCTGTTATGGCACCTTAGAGTATTGTAGGTATGTAGTGCTAACTCTTTGGTTGCAGGTCCAGGTTCAGGTATGGTTTAGTATACCTGTTATTGTTCTGTTTAGATGCTTATCGCTCATACCAGGCTTTATGTCTGACCCAGAGTTTTATGTCTCCTCTTATTACTCTGGGTGCTCACACGAGCAGACTAGAGACAGGTTAGCTGGTGATGCACGGGTAGATGATCCGGAGACGAGCAGGAGGCTTCCACGTATGATATAAATAGTATTCTCCTTGTGTTGTTAAAGATCACTGCTTGGGCATTAGTAGTGCATCTTCTACTTCAACTTTCTTTTGTTTTAGAGACAGTAAATTTTGGGAAGTTGTAATAAGTTGTACTTGGATTTCCGCTGCTCTGATGTTGATGTTGATTTTAGTTATCAGCTTATGTACTGTCTCACCTGTTTTATGTCAAGTATATTATTATTATATCTTGCTCCATGCGCTGTGAGACATTCTACAGGTTCCTCGTTAGTTAATTCCCTTCTTTCCTTGACGACCGTCCCGTGCTAGTCGGGCATGTGTACAGCGCACTTTAGGAGGAAATGCAGGGTGGTACGGGGCGGGCCGTCACACTTGGTATCAGATCTCTAGGTTGCGTAGTTAACCTAGGGAGAGATAGTACGTATATGAGAGAGCGTATTTGTGATTACTTTGGTTTTCAAAAGCTATATATATATATACTATTAGTAGTATAAGAATGAAGTCGTACTGCACAAGCACCACTATGGGGTCGTTAATCGTTTCCCTTTTCAGATTGACGATGAGCCGATATGCTAGAGGTGCTGGTAGGGGAGCCAATAATGGGAATGCTGCTGACATGGGGACGATGTTTACTGACCTCATGAGAGCGATGCTTAGAGATGTGCAGAGGGCAGCTCCTAATGGTGGTAATGGTGATGGTCCAATAGTGTAGGCGCCTAGGGCCGATTTCGCCAAGCTGAATAAGGATTATACTAGTCTTGGTGGGAAGCCGTTCCACGGAACGGATTCGGCCACGGATGTTCAGGATTGGTTGGATAGTTGCGAACGTATCTTCGAGGATTTGGGTATCGAGGATGCAATGAAGAGAAAGCTAGCGTCCCGTCAGCTGCAAGGGCGGGCAATGAATTGGTGGAATGCTATAAAGGCAGCTACTCCCGAGGATCAGATTACTTGGGAGCAGTTTAAGGTCCGCTTTAGCGAGAAGTTCATTCCAGCTTCTCAGAAGATAGTGCTGTTTAAGAAATTCTTGGAGCTCAAGCAGAATGGCAGAGCTATCTCGGAGTATATTGCTGAATTCGACACTTTGTCGAAGTATGGGTTATCTCTTATTGATACCGCCGAGAAGAAAAATGAGAAATTCATAACTGGTTTGGATCAGTACTTGGGGGAAAGACTTATTAACCACATCGATGGGACGTTTGAATTGATTGTGGGGAAAGCATTGAGGTCAGAAAGTCTCTACCCTAAGCCGAAGACTGAGGTTGCATCTGCAGAGGAGCCAAAGCCACAAGCAAGTGGTGGAGGCAAGGGTGGTTCCCAGAATAAGAGAAAGCAGAATCAGACTAAGGATGGTCAGAAAAAAAAAGAATAAGCAAGATGTTGAGTGCTTCAGCTGTGGTAAGAAGGGCCATTATGCTAGTAATTGTCGGGCCAAGCCAGCGGATAGGAAGTGCTTCAACTGCGGCCAAATGGGACATCACAAGGACAAGTGTCTGCAACCCCCTAAATAAAAGCAAATGGTGAAAGCATATGCCCTTAATGCTATTCCTTCTTCGTCAAATGCCCCAACTGTGGCGGGGAAGGGAAAGAATGTCATCATTCAAGGTATGCTTTCTGTTTATGATGTTCCTGTTAGAGTTTTTTTTGATACCGGAGCTTCCAGTTCTTTCATATCTAGTGACCTGGTAGATAGGTTGGGACTGGAGCCCGAGAATGTCGATAGACCTTTAGTAGTGACGAACCCGATTGGTGGTTCGACTAGCCTTAGCATGATTTGTCGTAGTGTGGTCTTATCGAGTCATGGATGCATGTTTGTTTGTGATTGCTTTGTTTTGGGCTTTACTGGGTTTGGCATTATTTTGGGAGTCGATTGGCTCCAAAGATACGGGGTGGTGGTAGACTGTGAGGGCTTTTTGGTGACAGCTAGAGCGGATGATGGGCGGAGGATAGTGTTTGGTGGTCTACCCAGTGAGGGGGTATTGGCTAGTTTTCTAAACTCCCTCAACATTCCGCATAGTGAGTTGTCAGGTTTGCCCGTGGTTGGCCAGTATCAGGATGTCTTCGAAGAAGTGACCGGGCTTCCACCACATAGAGAGATTGAGTTCCGTATTGATTTGGTGAAAGATGCCAGACCTATAGTGATGCCACTTCGTCGTACGGCACGAAGGGAGCAACGAGAGCTCGGGGTGCAAGTCAGCTATCTTTTGAAGAAGGGATTTATCAGAAGGAGTGTTTCTGAATGGGGAGCACCAGTTGTGTTTGCTACCAAGGGGGATGGTTCCCTTCGTTTGTGTGTAGACTACCGCGAGTTGAATAAAGTGACGAGGAAGAACAAGTATCCTCTACCGCGGATAGATGATTTGTTCGATCAGTTGAGTGGCGCGAGAGTATTTTCTCAGTTGGATCTCGCGATAGGTTTTCATCAACTTAGAGTGGAAGCTGAGAGTATAGCTAAAACGGCATTTCGGACGCCGTCTGGATTTTATGAGTGGTTGGTCATGCCATTCGGGCTGACCAATGTCCCAGCATATTTTGTGGATCTTATGAATAGGGTATTCAGAGATCAGTTGAATAAGTTTGTCCTTGTGTTCGTGGATGACATTTTGGTCTACTCGAGAACGGAGGAAGAACACAAGGAACATTTAAGAATAGTGATGGAGGTGCTGAGAAAACACCAATTGAAAGCAAAGTTTTCTAAGTGTCACTTCTGGAGGAGGGAAGTGAGGTTCTTGGGCCATGTTGTTTCAGAGCATGGTATCGCCGTGGATCCTGCAAAGGTGGCTACGGTACAAGATTGGTCTATGCCCAAGAATGCAACGGACATAAGAAGTTTCTTGGGATTAGCTGGGTATTATCGTAAGTTTATCCAAGGTTTCTCCAAGATAGCAGCACCATTGACCCAGTTGACCAAGAAGAATCAAGCTTTTGTCTGGGATGAAAGATGCGAGAATGCATTCAAGAGTCTAAAGGACAAGTTGACATGCGCACCAGTGTTAGTCATTCCTAAGGGGAATGAAGAGATGATGGTATACACGGATGCCTGTGGTACCGGACTGGGTGCTGTATTGATGCAAGGCGGTAGGGTTGTAGCTTATGCAAGTCGGCAATTGAAACCGCACGAGAGAAGATACCCTACCCATGATTTGGAATTGGCAGCGATCGTGTTTGCGTTGAAGATGTGGAGACATTATCTCTTGGGAGAAAGATTCGAGTTGTTTACAGATCATAAGTCGTTAAAGTATCTCTTCTCTCAGAAAGATCTAAATCTCCGGCAGCAAAGGTGGTTAGAATTCTTAGCTTCCTATGATTTCAACATCACATATACACCAGGAAAGGGCAATGCGGTGGCTGATGCGTTGAGTAGGAGACATGCCAGTTTGGAGGCTATGTTTCATGAATGGAAGCAACTGGAGTACATCGCTGGGTATGATTTCAGACCAAAGTGCGAATTGGATCCAGAAATGTTAGCAAGTTTGACGATCAGACCCACTTTGATTGAGAGGATCGACTCTAGTCAGAGGGACAATCCTAACCTATTGGAAATCATCTCCAAGTTAGAGATGGGTATCGACGGGGAGATGAACAAGTATGGGCTTGATCGAGATGGATGGCTTAGAAAGAATGGAAGACTAGTTGTACCCAATGTCAATGGATTGAGAGATGAAGTTCTTAGAGAATGTCATCACTCAAAACTGACTATACACCCCGGTGGTAACAAGATGCATCGAGACATGAAGTGGACATACTACTGGGAAGGAATGAAAAGAGACATTGGGAAGTTTATATCCAAATGCATGAATTGCCAGCTAGTTAAAGCTGAGCAAAAGAAGCCTAGTGGTTTGATGCAACCATTAGAAATTCCCGAATGGAAATAGGCGCAAGTCTCGATGGATTTCATCGATGGTTTACCAAGGACTAGATCAGGACATGATGGCATTTGGGTAATTGTGGATCGATTGACTAAGAGTGCAAGATTTATACCAGTCAAATCGACCAGAACGGCAGCTAAGTTAGCAGAATTGTAAATGAAGTGGGTAGTGAGATTTCATGGAGTACCTAAAAGCATTGTGAGTGACCGAGACCCGTTGTTCACTAGTGGTTTTTGGAAGAGCTTACAAGAGGCTCTAGGGTCAGAATTACATCTCAGTACCGCATATCATCCTTAGATCGACGGTCAGACGGAGAAGGTGAATCGTATATTGGAAGACCTCTTGAGAGTTGGTGGATCATGGGATGGCCATTTGCATCTAGTAGAGGTTGCATATAATAATAGCTACCAATCCAGTATCGGTATGGCTCCGTTTGAAGCTTTGTACGGAAGATCGTGCAACTCACCGTCATGTTGGGTAGAAGCTGGCGAGAAGTTTGTGTTTGGACCCGATGTGATAAGAGAAACTTCAGCTAAGCTTAAGATTATCCAACAGCGAATGAAGGCTGCACAAGATAGGCAGAAGAGTTATGCTAATAAGAGGAGAAGGGATTTAAAGTTCTCCATTGGCGACTTGGTGTTTGTCAAGATTTCCCCGTTGAAGAGCGTGATACGATTTGGCAGGAAAGGCAAGTTAGCACCAAGATTCGTTGGTCCATTCCTAGTTCTTGAGCAAATTGGGAATTTGGCATATAAAGTAGAACTACCAGAGAAGATGGCAGGAGTTCACAACGTATTTCATGTTTCCTAGTTAAGGAAATTTGTGCACGACCCAGATGTGACTATTTCACCTGATCAGTTGGATGATATCGAAGTTGAACCCGAGGCGGTTGGGAACCGCAAGCCTATGCTTATTGTTGGGAACGATATGAATCAACTTCGAAGGAAAGCGGTGAATCTAGTCAAAGTTCAGTGGGGCGAGAATGAGAATGACTGTACTTGGGAGACAGAGGAGAGCATTAGGAAGACGTATCCAGAACTCTTCGCCTGTTAAGATTTTAACTTCGATTTAGTTTTCCACATTGTAGGATAGGCTTGTTTGCTTGTTTTGCACGTTTGATTGTTGTATGTGGCAGTTAGGCATGCGGGATCCTTTGTATGTTTTGGGTTAAGGAATTTCGGGGACGAAATTTCTTAAGGGGGAGAGAGTGTAACGACCCGCATTCTACGCATCATAGGATCGTAGAATATTTATTTCTTTCACATATGAAGTCGTATGGTCATGCAACTTTGGGAGACGACTACTGGGGTCATTTCCCATGTTCATGATTTTTCCCGATTTTTAAATGACCATTTTACCACTAGTTGGTACTGTTTTGGACATAACTTTTGACTGGTAAGGAATTTTTACCTGAATTCACTTTCATTGGCTCAGGATGATGGTTTACAGTTCCGTAGAGTGGTCACATTAGCCAAACGGACTCACCGTTTGGGAGATATGGCTGAAACAAGTTTCAGATAGTGAAAAACAGCTTAATTGGGCTTAACCGCGTGATTAAAAGCTAGGCCCAATGGGGGATTTCGGGATTAGGGTTATGAGGAGGCTGAAATCAGTTAGAGAACGATGTTATCCTCATTTTCCAGCCGCCACTTTCATTCTTGAACCCTAACAATGGCTGCCAACATCTAGAAACATCCCCAAATCACTTTCTAATCAAGTTTTGGCTTAATCTACATCAAGTTAATGAGAGAAAACACGAAAGCAAGGTTAGAGCTGCTGTTAGACATCAGTATTCACCCAAATCAGCGAGGTTTCAGTTCTGAGAATTTTATTTGTGGCCACGGTGAGTGATTTGCATAGTTTTCGCACTAATTACGGTTAATTAAGGGTAATTAGTGAAGATTAGCGAATTTATACACTAATAAATTCTGGAAAAATATCTATAAATTCGAAAATAATATTTTATGCCCCTGGTAGAAATTTGGTTTAATTTGGTTAAGTTTTGTTAACCCTAGGATTAGTTTTGCTTAAACATGCTTAAGGGAAAATATGGGGTTTTGGGTATATTTGATCCATTTCGACTTGTAAATTCATTGTTTTGGTGTTTGTGGTTAGTTTGCAATGTTGCTATGACTGTTTGGGATGATTTGTGGTTAATTAGAATGGTTAGATTGGTCGAAAACGTTGTCGAATGGCGTAAAACACTTGCTGGAAAAGTTTCAGGAAACAGTGCAGGTTTTCGGATCGGATCGGATCGGAGGAATGGGCTCGGATCGGATAAGTGAAAGGGCAAGGGATTTGATCGGATCGGAACTTAGCACTTGAGAGACCTGGCAAAAAGGAAGGGCATGCTAGTTGAACTGGGATCGGATTGGCTAAAGGAGGGGGATCGGATCGGAGTAATTGAAGGACGAGGGGAGCTGATCGGAGCTAGAGCACGAACTGGATGGGAGATGGCAACCCGACCCGACCCGAATTGGGACACCCGACCCGAACCGATGCAACGTTGTGAACCCGAACCGAACCAATTCAAAGTAGAGGACCCGACCCAAACCGATGGCTAGAAGGGGAACCCGACCTGATCCAGTATTGACCAATAACCCGAGATGCAAAGGTAGTCCAATATGGGAAGTTAGAGCTCAGGATTCAGTTGGGAACCGATGAGTTCACTTCATGGTTGGGCTTTGCTGCGGGACGTGTGCAAAGGGGTTGTCGATGTCTGTAGCTTTGAATCACTATGTGTAGGGAGTACGTGAACGGATTCAGGGCCACAGTGGCCTAGGTACGACTAAAGGGCTATAGACCAATGAAGTGGGGTCATTTGTAAAGATTTGGTCATGACTCCATGTGGTAAGCTTGGTAGTAGCAGTAGTTGTACAAGTCGAACTCCGTCACTACTTCGATGAGTCTAGTGATTGACAGTGGTGGACATCGTATGCTTTATGCACTGAGTGAGAGATGTGAGGATGGTTGTTATGCTTGATTTGTTTGCCACCCTTATGACATACACACCCCACCCCCGTATTCTTTACACTATCTGTTATGGCACCTTAGAGTATTGTACGGTATGTAGTGCTAACTCTTTGGTTGCAGGTCCAGGTTCAGGTATGGTTTAGTATACCTATTATTGTTCTGTTTAGATGCTTATCGCTCATACCAGGCTTTATGTCTGACCCAGAGTTTTATGTCTCCTCTTATTACTCTGGGTGCTCACACGAGCAGACTAGAGACAGGTTAGCTGGTGATGCACGGGTAGATGCTCCGGAGACGAGCAGGAGGCTTCCACGTATGATATATATAGTATTCTCCCTGTGTTGTTAAAGATCACTGCTTGGGCATTAGTTGTGCATCTTCTACTTCAGCTTTCTTTCGTTTTAGAGACAGTAAATTTTGGGAAGTTGTAATAAGCTGTACTTGGATTTCCGCTGCTCTGATGTTGATGTTGATTTTAGTTATCATCTTATGTACTGTCTCACCTGTTTTATGTCAAGTATATTATTATTATATCTTGCTCCATGCGCTGTGAGACATTCTACAGGTTCCTCGTTAGTTAATTCCCTTCTTTCCTTTCCTTGACGACCGTCCCGTGCTAGTCGGGCATGTGTACAGCGCACTTTAGGAGGAAATGCAGGCTGGTACGGGGCGGGCCGTCACAGCGTACCAACTACCCTTCTCCTCCTCGTTCATCCGCACACCAACACCCATCCTCCGGTCCTCCAAACCGAAATGCGACCGTGAATCGAAGGTTGGAGCGACAGGAAAAAAATCACTACCTCTATATGTCGCACCACCCAAACAAGCACCGAACTTCGCCAATTATCGTGCCATCGAAGCTTGCTTTATTCCCATCGCAACTCCACACTCCATTTCACCAATCTCCACTCCAATCTCCGGCAAATCTCAACCCTAGATTTTAACTTTCTAAAATCGTCGACACCGGAGCCCGTGAAACTTGCACCAAAAATTCTATGCCACCTGCTGATCGCAACGGCGCTGACGGCGTCGATTAGTTCTTCTTGGATTTTGAGATATGATTTTTCAAAACAAGGAACCCATTTATACATTTACAGTAAATTGGAGATATCTCTTTCATTATTCAATGAAACTTCGATCCGTTGGCTTTTAAAAATCACAAATGAGAACACGGACAACTTTCGTGTTGGAATCAGAAACTAATTTCAAATGGTTTGAGAGATTTGGATTTTATTTTGAAGTGGAGACATGAATTTTCCATTTACAGTAACATAGAAATGAAAGTAAGAAGGAACAGAGGAATTACTGCGTAAAATAAAGAGTGCGGCCTTTCTCTTCTTTATATTTAATGGTTTTTTAAAGTGTAATTTATCATTTTAATTAAGGACACATGGCACATACCATACATGCATGAGGACACATAAGTATATACCTTATTTTATTTAATTTTTATCTAGTGCATGTATGACAAAATAGTTTTATTTATTTATGTGTTAAATCTTATTTTTAGCCATGCCTTTATAACACTTATAAATGTAGTAAGTTTTCAAATGCACATATGCGTAACTAAAATATCACTTAAGATTTTGTAAAATACTTAATATTTCCGAATACTTAGTTATATTATTTTATCAACTATAAATTATTAAAATGAGGTTTAGGAACTTAACAAATATTTATGGAAATCAATATATATTATAAACTAAATAGTATTATCACTTATCAATATTAAAATATTTATTTAAATAAAATCTTAAATAAAATCGTAAAATAAGTTATTCATATTCAAATAATTAAACAAAATATTTATTCAACTCATATATATAATATCTTTTAAAACCAAATTTGTATTTGAATCTTATTAAATTCATTTGATATTCAGAAAATTGAATTTTTATTACATTTCAATCATTAAAAATCTTGGTTCATTACATTCTCCCCCACTTAAGAACTTTTCGTCCTCGAAAAGGAGAGTTCGCAAATTATTCAAGTAAAATAAATCTTACCTATAATTTCAATTTTTTGAAAACTTAAGATGATCTCTCAGACTTGGAATCCCATTTTCCATTTCAAACCATTGAAATACACTAATTCCTCTCATATAGAAAACCATACTTCCCTTCGGGATTTTCCAAAACCAATTTACTTCTAAAGCTTCAAATATACTATGATGAAATCTATATGTCGTTAGTTTAAGAAGTTCATCCTCATGATAGGGCTACTGTGTATCACCCATCGCACTAAATTCCAATTTTTCATCACAACCCAGTTTTAATCATGATTACTTGAACAAACCAAATTATTTAATATCCCGAAGTTGTAATTCCTTTCGTAACCATAATTTACAATTACTTATTGTTTTTAAACAGTTCAAAATATCAGGATTCTAGCCGTCGAAACCACTGTTTATTATAAATAGTTTATAACCTATTTATCATATCTAAAATGGTTGAAAATAAAATTTGCCAGCAACTTATGTCAACATCAACATTTCAAGTTTCGAATTCATACCAAAATTGTGAATTTCAATTTTCATTCTTTACATAAGTTGAAATTTTTCCTTATCAACTCATATTATCATAAATTGGTCTTATACAAATTCAAACTTACCTTCCAACCATTTAAACTTCATACATTGCATTAACTTTTAAAAATTCAATATCGCTTCAACATTTCAAGACTTTTATATAATATTTACCAAGAGTCTAATTCCATAATTTTGAAGTCATATTCATAGAATCGAACAACATTTCTTCTTGTTTCTATTTCAAGATCTACGACATTTTGTTCATTTTTGTTTCAAATCCAAATCTTGTTTGGAAACTTACTTTATTCAACAAGTCTAGCGATAAATCTTTGAAACATTCCTTTCAAATTACCACTATGCTTTTGCTGCGCTACTCCGATTTAACGTATACATATTTCAAACAATTTGTCCCAAACACTAGAATTGATTTCGAAGATTCTCCGAAATCAAATCTTTGTATTTCGAAAAATCAAAAATTTTCCTAGTCTACTTACTACGCAAGGCTTACTATTTGAAATTCGGTTAACATAAGGCTTTAAAAAACTTGAAAATACCTAATCCGAATCAGTTCCTAGTTTTGTTGGGTACTCAGGTTTTTTCCACTAACTTTTTCTTGAGTAAATCTTACCTCAAATCTCGTTTTCCATTGTATCATAAGCGATTACTCTTTAATTCTTTCTATTTGGCTTGCTCATACAGTTCAATAGGGAAAGATAGTTTTCTCCCCCACTTAGATATTTGTTACAATTTAAACCATTTTTTTTCAAACAAATTCTCAACCTAAGTAAAATTACCATCAAATTCTTTGAGGGGAGTTTGATTGCCGAAATATACTTTCGAGAAAAATAGCTTAATCTTGCATTTTACCGTTTACAATTCATGCCAAGTATAGGTTCGACTCTATGGCCTAACCCTTATCGAGGAATATGATATCTTCTCTGGTCATACTTATTAGATCTTAATATTTATATTCAAACCTTCGTTATGACTTGATCAATTACTTTTGTTAGAACAGAGTGATGTTCGACGCATGTGATAAGCTTACGTACGTGCATATTCAATATTCATTTTCCAATTCTTCAAACGAACTTTACTCTTAAACATTTTTTTTCCAGCTATTTATAGGCTACTCATGACTTCATATTCAATATTCATTTTCCAATTCTTCAAACGAACTTTACGCTTAAACATTTTTTTCCAGCTATTTATAGGCTACTCATGACTTATTTTCCAGGTTAATTATGGTTTTAGCTTATCTACCGTATATTAAATTCCTTTAATATTTCTAACATATCGAAATAGTTTAAATATTTCTCGATGTCGTAGTCGGAATCATATAGTCGTCCCACTTTCGAAACTCGAAAATCACAACTGATGGTGCCATGGTCATCAGAAAATTCATCCTCGAGCGACTAGAATGTGACTCTATATCTATCTAGTATACACTGGACTTCATATATACGTTAGCTAGGCATATATTCAAAATCCCTATATACTCGATAGTCCAATCGCGACGTCGAACACAATACTCAGAAATCCCTTATCCTTAATTATATTTCTAAAATAATAATACTTTCAAAACGATACTTAGTTCAAAAATACTTTATATGGATTTCAAAATACGCTCTCTCAACGAGATATCCCAAAATCTCATTCTAGGGCATTTCTAACCCTATCTCTAATGAGATATTATAACTCTGATGAGTTCTATCTTTTGTCCAAAATATATCGTACCCCATAGCTTTGTATAACCAAAGCTCTGATACCAACTGTAACGACCCGCCTTTTTGCCAGGTTCTTGTCGGAAATTAAACCAACTTAAACCGTTCAGAAAGACGAATTGTTATGGGTACATACATACATTGAACAAAATAACAGAACCTTTCATTAAATAATTCAATATTACATCAGAGTTATCTGAATATCAGAGTTACAACATAACATATACAGCGGAAGAAAGAAAATATACTCTCAGCGGAAGTTCAAAATGATACAGCGGAAGCTTCAACTTTAGATTTCAACTTTAGATTTCAACTTTAGATTTCAACTTTAACTCAGAAAGCACTTCAAACCTCGCTCCAACGAATCATAACTGCAAAATCTAAACTACTAGCTGCCCGTGTGAAAATTTATGAGCACTCAGAGTTTAGGAAGGAACAATAAACCCCAGGTCAGTCATGGGACTGGTGTGAGAACATAAAACATTTGCTTTAAGGTTTATTTTAAAGTTGGGAATCCCACCGGACCACGCCGCTAACGCGGAACGGGTTTACTCCAGGTGAATACCCATTCATATGAATAGGCCATGACTTTCGAAAAATGAAGTTATCATAAGCTCGTCCCACATCACATAATGCAAGCGCACACCAGATGGGCGAGTTTTATTTTAAGATAACCAAACATGCTTCATACGTGAAATTCCTCTTTTCATATTATATATATTGCGGAAAACCATTTCGCAAATAAATGTATTAATCCCAGACGGCATAATACCCATAATATTATGTCGCCATATATATATATACAAACCAAAACTGTATGGCTCGTATTGAAGATTGGGTTTCCAACATGATGATTCTTAGCACGAAAGATCAATCAGGGATACAAAGCGAAGTGCCTCATGGCTTTTTTGTCCATCACAGACACCAACTACAAATCGCAGGGCAGATCAACGGTTTTCGACCAAACACGACCCCCGAACATACCCAACTTCCCCAGTTCATAAGTTGTTTCCCACTACTGTAGCTTCATCATCAATTCATATATAAGTAAACAACCTAACCGCCAGTTTCTCATCAATCCGGGGTGTGAGGTTTGTTGATGCCATGTCATACACAAAACATGCCTAGATAAGCAATGCCTTGATCGTACAAGCTCATTTCATATCTTAAGTATGTCACATTGTCCATTCACAACATGACCGCTGATTTCCATCCATACATAACCACTTCGAGCTCATACGTCACAAACCAGATACATATCAACGGAAATCAGTGTTATGCCGTCAATTGCAATGTCAGACACACAATCCATACAAGTCCATCCTGGGTCTGAGCGGAACAAAATCCGAAAGTTCCTATACCTTCGAACTTTCTGCCACTCTGGTAATAGGGGCATCTCTCTACTGTAGTTATCAGTAAAGAAACCAATCAGCAGGCAGTCCGCTCGATGTAAAGAACCACGGTCTTCATTCATCGATTCCAAGTCTTGAATTTGCTTCTTGCTTCGTATTATTACTTGGAATGATTTCCGGACTTAAATCTGATCCTGGTCTTTCCAAGTAATAAGCATATTCTTAAATTAATAGTCATGGATCATACGGGCTTTTCAATCCAATCTCCGTCCAATCATTTTAATTCATTTACAATATCAAAGTTGGATTAGTCATAAATTTTTTCATCATTTTAACTTCTCTTTGAAATCAAAATATTTGATTTAACAACCTTTATTCCAACAAAAACCCTTCGATCCATATACTCAAAACAAAATCCTTGCATTCCTTAAGTCTTTAAGTTTATCGAATCTTCATTTGGATTGGAATTCCATTAGCGATAATCCAAACAATTTATATTCAAACATAAGTTTGATAGAGTTAATTCGACTTATATTCGATATAAATTCACAACTCAACAAGCACTATCAGAACCTTGGTGCAAATATTTTCTAGTGCTTCTGATAGTATTTGTTTAACCTTGGAATTACATAACGAATACCTGTCACAAACTCCATCTAACCCATTTCCTTTTTAAATTCTATTTTTTTAGAATAAATAAAAATTTCCAATTCAATCGCTTAAATCCTTCCGAACCATTTTACAACTTTTTAACCATTTAAAATAATGGTTTACGATTATAATTTCAAAACCCATTCATCTTTGGAATTTAGATAATAACGTTCGAATGTTATTAAAAATGCTGCAATAGCCATTTAATTCAAATAGATTCCAAATCGATTCAAAATTTCAAATAATTCATTTCTGATTACTTTAAGTTAACAAAGTAAGATTTATCATGAATCATTTCTAAATTTCAAATTGGTTTTATGTAACAACCCGCAAAAATCAGGACCAATTTAAAATTTTATTTTAGAAAATTTTAATGAATTTTGACAATATAAAATAATTTATTTAAATAATAATGATCACAAATTTGATTTAAATCGAAGTTAGAATGAATAATTTAATTTTAATTAACAAAAGAGTTAGAAATAGCGCGGTAGTTTGAAAAGTCAAACTTGAACTTTGACTGACCGTACAGGATGCAAAATTTAACGGATTTTAGTGAAACCAAAAATATTAGAATATATTATAAAATATCTTTCCAACGAATCTGAAAAATTGAAATTTCATAGCGGAAATCAAAAGTTATGGCCAATTCAATATTTAGAAAGGTCGCTATGAAATTTATAAAGGTCAAAATGCTACTTTTTGCATACGAAGGAATTTGAACTCGAAACCACTTCCATTGAGTTCAGAATGATGTTTCTACTTTGAAAAACAGTAAACACTTATATATTTTGAGTTTCGAAAATTATTTGTTTAAAAATGTATTTTTAATACTAAATATATTGGTCTTAAAAATAGTCATTTTTCAAACGACCTCCGTTTTCGACGAAACCACTTTTGTTGGAACCGGAATGTCAAATTATTGCTAGTTTTCAATTTTCAGAATTTTTCGAATTAATATGTGAGCGTGGCGAAATAAAATGTGTTTTGACTATTACAGTTAAATTTAAATGCCTTAAAAATAGCCATTTTTCAAACAGTCTCAGAATTCGACGAAAATAATTTTGTTGAATTCATATCGTCATAAGAAAGCTAAAAATATTTTTTTTAGAATTTTTAGAGGTCGTATGTGACCCCGGCATATTTAAATGTACGGTAGGAATTAAATAATTAATTTAATATTGTATTTTCAATTAAAACCGAAAAAAAAACGTGTAGACATCAGAATTGGACATTGGGACATAGCCCATCGCGTTCAGAAGGCCTCAAAACGTTAAGATCGACAGTAAGCAGGCCCAAATCCGAGAAAGTCCAAAAATCCACTTTATTTCACGAAATTCAGAATTAAATATTAAAATATTATTAAATCCGAAAACCCTAACCCTAATTTGGCCAGCCGCCATGTTCAAACCGAATGCCAGAAATCACCCAAATTCAAACGCTAATATCTCTCAATCCGTTCGACGAAAATTGACGTATGACCTACCAAATCGAAGAGAATTCAGAGGGCTACAAATCTATACGGTTAAGATCGGATTTTGGTGCACCGATTTTGCGAATTTTGGCTGAGAAGTTGCTGCGTTTTCGGTGGATTTTGAGGTGATTGGGGAGGCCGAGCTTCAATAGGTTGATGGTGTAGGTGGCTCTCGGCATGGCGGTCGCGGTGGCGGTGTCTGATCGGCGAACGGGGTGCCGTGGGGTGGTGCGCACGGAAGGAGCAACGGCGGCTTCATGGGTTTCGGCATGTACAGAACGACGTGAAGAAGAAGGTCCTTTTTCCTTTTTTTTATTATTTTATTAATTTAAATATTTAAATTATCCGATGTTTAAAAATCAATAACTCTCTCATACGAGGTCCGTTTGACAAACCGTAAATTGCGTTGGAATCACAAAATTAAGAGCTTCGAGATGGCGCAGACCGCGGCTGAAACGGAGACAGTTGATTTTCAGCCAAAATTTGAGGTGAGAGTTCAAATCTTTATTATTTAATTTATTATTAATTTATTTTCCCACATTAAAATAATTGTATGATGATGATGATTTAGTTCTGAAATGTTTTGTATGTATGAATTATTGATTGTTGCTTGTGGTGTGCTTATTGTTCATGTTATGCTTAAATCCGTCTTTAATTTGTATATGTTATTGAGTTTAAATTGCAGTTGGAAAATTAAATCTAAATTTAGATTTAAAACATATTTTATTCAGATCTAGACGTTCTAATTTATTTTATTATAATGTCCTTTTCATTTTTCTGAAATGAACAAAGAAATGGAACGACAAATAAAACTTTATTTTTATTTGTTGATGTTACAATGAAATTTGAACGACAAATAGAATATTATTTTTATTTGTTTGTTTACAATAGACTATGAACAACGAATAAAATATATTTCTTTTTGTTTGCCTTAAAGGTTAACTAACAAAGTTCTCATTTTTGGTTGCATAAAAAGAAAACAAAAACTCTCAATTTTGTTGCATTAAAAGTTAACGAACAAAAATTCATATTTTTGTCACCGAATAAAAAAATGAAACAAGAATTCATATTTTTGTCATTGAATAAAGATGAAACAAAAATCCATACTTTTGTCATTGGAAAAAAAAATGAGAAAAAAAAAAAGGAAATTTTCCCTTTTATTTGAATTGATGTTAAATATCAATTCAATATTGAAAAAAAAAGGATTGTGTTTTGTTTGCATTTCTCAAATAGAAATGTACGAAGGAATAAAAAGATTGTATTTTGTTTGCATCCCTCGATGCGAACAAAATGACAAAATATAGATTTACATTTAAAATAAAAAGAATTATATTTTTCTTGCATTTCTCAATGCAAACAAAATGTTTAAATAAAAAGAGAATTATATTTTGTTTGCATCCCTTGACGCGAACAAAGTATTGAAATAAAGATTTACATTAAAATTTATATTTTTATTTGTGTTTTCAAGACACAAATGAACTTGAAACTTACTTTTTATTTTTATTTTATTTATTTACATTTCATAATGTAAATATCACTTGAAAATAAAACTTACCTTTTTATTTATATTTTATAATGTAAATATGACCTGAAAACTAAAACTTGTTTTATTATTTGCATATTATAATGCAAATGAGACTTGAATACAAAACTTACATTTTTGTTAACATTTCATGATGTGAATATAACTTGATGATAAAGCTATTTTTATTATTTGCATACTATAATGAAAATAAAACTTGAAAATAAAATTTACATTTTTATTTGCACTTTATAATACGAATATAACATTGAAAATAAAACTTACCTTTTCATTTGCATTTTATAATGCAAATACAACATAAGGATAGAACCTACCTTTTATATGCAATTTACAATGTAAAATAAAAAGTACATTTTTATATGTAATTAGAAAGGGGATTTGCGATAAAAAATTAAAATTACATTTTTATATGTAATTTATGATAGGATATATAATTGTAAAATAAAATTTACATTTCTATATGTAGTAAAAATTGAAAATTCGCATTGATATTAAAATAACAATTTTGTAAAGATATTGCATCAGAATAAAAAGATAATTTTTGTCGCTTTTTCTTTTAGAATTAAAAACATATTTTGTCATCTTTTCTTTTTAACATAAAAAGGGTCATTTTTGTCGCTTTTTCTTTTTAACATTAAAAGAACATTTTTATGTCATGTTTCTTTTTAGCATTAAAAGAAGCATCTTTGTTGTTTTTTCCTTTTAGTAATAAAAAGAACATTTTGCTTTCGTTTCTTATGATAATATTTTATTGTCATTTTGAATGCGGTAAAAATAGAATTGTTAATGTTGAATATTTTATCGTCATTTTGAATGCGGTGAAAATAGAATGGTTAATGTTGTAATTTTTATTGACATTTTTGGTGCGATAAAAATATACAATGTTAGTGATTCATTTTTATCGACATTTTTGGTGCGATAAAAATAGACAATGTTAGTGGTTCATTTTTATCGGCATTTTTGATGCGATAAAAATAGCAATGTTAATGTTACATTTTTATCATCATTTTAGATGCGATAAAAAGAATATATTTTTGTGTTACATTTTATTGTCTTTCTAGAGACAATAAAAAGCATAAAATTAAAGAATTACAATTTTATGTAAAATTGCTTTCATTGAAAAGAATAAATATAGAAGACGAGACTTTTGTTGTTAATAATAAACAATGAAAAAGGGAACATTTACATTTTGATGTAAATAAACAATAAAAAGAAAAATTACATTCAAAATGTAAGTTAGAATAAAAAGGACATTTTGTTAAAAAAATGTAAATTACAATAAAAAGTATAGAAATAAAGATCACATTTTTATTGACCGTTTATAGGCAATAAAAGGAATATAATTAAAAGAGACATTTTTATCGTCGGGTTATATATTGTGTATTACACTGTCATTCACAAGTTACCCGACTTGTGTATGTGATTGGGACGATAATTTTCACACATCGCCCAAGTGCACAAATTAGTTTACCAATTGCTTGATTGGTTGAAAACCCCACACGGGTGTTGGGATGAAAATTCACATACACTAATCCCAATATTTAGTTGTATGTTGATCGTTAGATCGACGGGCTGTGATGAGCATTATTATTTAATTTTAACGCTTACACAGTGGAAATTACACTTTGGATGTAATGTATGACTTGATGATTATACTGTTATTGTCATATATATGATGTGTGTGAAATCCATATAATCCAAATTATATGGTAAATGTTTGAGTCGCATTTCGATTCAAGTGTTCTTTTAAATAAGACTATTTTTACACTAGAAATCCTTTTTATATAAAGTATATATATTTAAAAAAAAATAGATTTTAATTAAGTATATGTTAAAACAAGGAATATTTGTAGAAGATAAAGATTTGTAAAATAAAGAATACTTCTCATTTAGAATCTTTTATATAAAGAATATTTTTATGATTATTTTAAAATATGTTTTTAAAAGATTACTAGCATTTGCAATTATATTTTGTGATAGGAAATAAATTTAGATGTGAAGTGGATTTACCGTGGATGATATTTTAAACGACATTTGTCCTTTAATCCAATTTACATTGAGATTATTATTTGGAATTTATAAATCTACTTTATAGATTTAAAAGGGCATTTTCTAAAATCAAGTCTTCCAATTTAATATATTAAAAAGGAATTAAGTGGAAATTCTATTGGTAATAATTGAGATGGGTTTCTGTAAAAGAAGACCGATATTATATATAGAATTTAAGAGGCTTTGCCGTTATTCCATTTATACTATTAGTCTGATACAGAAATCTATATCGATTATGTATTGATTGGATTTCTGTGGAATTCCATATTTTTAGAAATTGATTTATAGATTTTATTTTAAATATTTATCTTTGATAAAATTAATGAGAATCTTCTAAAACGAATATCTTATTAAAAGAACATTCTGAGATGGAATGTGGCGTTATGTGTGATTTTCCAATATTTGCTTTTTAATCCCAAATTACGCGAGCTATTCAGAAAGACCGGGTTTAACCCATTCTGAATAATCATCACGACGATCAAGAGTCGAAGACTGAGACGGTAATTGAAGACCGAAGGTTTTCACATCGTTGGGATGATGATGACTGGTATCTTGAATTGGGACTGACCTTCCAAGGCAAGGTATTTGGTAATGATCGTCCAAACGCATTTGGAGGTCGACGAACACGTTGTTTCGCTCAGACCCAGAGTGGACTTGTAAATGGATTGCGTGTCTGACATTGTATTCTCTTCTACTGTATTTGTTGAACGCTACTGATTATATATTTCTGTTTGGTGGTGGAGAATTTATTCTTCACTTAACCCCCTTCTCTAAGACGTATGAGCTTAGAGGTTATATATATTGGTAGATGATCAATGATATGGTAGATTCTGACAATGTGGCATGCTAAGATGCAATTGATCATGGCTTTGTTGAAAAGCAGGCCTTGTGGTTGATGATCAAAGCACAGTCTAGTTAGACATAGCTTTGTGTATATCGTGACTTCGCGAGCCTCACACACCGGTAGAGTCTAAAACGGGAGAAGGGAACGCAGGGAGTGCACACGTTTCTTTCTAGCTAGAGTGGTGCCAGGGACCTACCAGCGCTGGCATTTATTCATTGTGGTTGTTGGATTTTTCGAGGCCTCGGGTTTATGCGGTCGCCACTGGCCGTAGTATAGGTCCAAAAGGACTGGGAAGCGTGTGTTCAGGCATAACTAATCCACAAAAGTAAGTGTGGACCGGCCCTGCAGGATCCAAGGTTTGGACAGAGTACCAATCCTGGGCATTGCTAGAGTGTCTCGAATCGGTAAGGATCTCCTCCCTAGCCTTGACTCGGATGGAAACCCAAATTTCCAATACGACATCACGCGGTTTTGATTGTATACCTATATATGGCGACATAGTGGGATGGGGCACTCATGCCGTCTAGGATTGATACATTTACTTTGATGTATTTCAAATTGGTTGCACACTATTATTATATAATACCGTGTTTATCGTATCAAGCATCTTTTGATCATTATAAGGTAAAACCCTATCCTCCGGTTTGCGTTGCATTGTGTGATGGGACTTGGGCCTTATAATGGTTTCATTTTTCTAAAAAGCATTACGTTATTTGAAGATTTACTTTAATTATGCACTGGCAAACCAATGGAGTAAACCCGTTCCGCGTTAGCGGCGTGGTCCTGTGATTAGCCATTTTAATTAATAGGCTAATTTAGATTTCTCATACCAGTCCCCTGACTGACCTGTAGTTTGTTTCACTTTGCAAACTCGGGTGCCCTCTTTCCACACGGGCAGTCGAGTAGCTTTTTGCAGATATAGTTAAGCAGGATCCTGGATTGAAGTCTGAAGCCGGGTCCAGAATATTGATGGCCTTCCGCTGAGATTAGTTCCACTGCAATGTATTTAATTTAATTTAAATGTTTCTTCCGCTGTATTATTTATCGATGTACTCTGATATATTTCGTACTCTGATGTAACATTTATTATTGATGTTATAAAAGTCTGTTGTTACTGTTCTGATGTATTGTATTCCCAAAGTTAACGTATGCGGGAATTGAACGGTCTTGGTCGATTTAGCGGTCGATTAAGTCCGGGCAAAATCCGTATCGTTACAGTTGGTATCAGAGCTCTGGTTAGCTCAAATCTTTGGGGTACAACTCGTTAGAACTGAACGGAAGACTCATCAGAGATTGGATTAGTAATGTCCAATAAGAATACTCATTAGAGATAGGATCAGCAGTATCCTAGAATGAGTAAACTCGTTAGAGATGGGGTTAGTAATGCCCTAGAACGAGTTAAGAGTTACGAATTTATAATTAACGTATTTTTGATATTTATAATCTATTCTTTGAAATATGATTTTTATATATATTTTGAAAAGATAATTAACCATTAAAATTTAAAATTAAGATAGTTAATTTTACAATTTTTAGCTACGTTCCTTTTTGAGGATGAAAGGTTTTTAAGTGGGGGCGATTGTAACAACCCGCAAAAATCAGGACCAATTTAAAATTTTATTTTAGAAAATTTTAATGAATTTTGACAATATAAAATAATTTATTTAAATAATAATGATCACAAATTTGATTTAAATCGAAGTTAGAATGAATAATTTAATTCTAATTAACAAAAGAGTTAGAAATAAAGCGGTAGTTTGAAAAGTCAAACTTGAACTTTGACTGACCGTACAGGATGCAAAATTTAACGGATTTTAGTGAAACCAAAAATATTAGAATCTATTTTAAAATATCTTTCCAACGAATCTGAAAAATTGAAATTTCATAGCGGAAATCAAAAGTTATGGCCAATTCAATATTTAGAAAGGTCGCTATGAAATTTATAAAGGTCAAAATGCTACTTTTTGCATACGAAGGAATTTGAACTCGAAACCACTTCCATTGAGTTCAGAATGATGTTTCTACATTGAAAAACAGTAAACACTTATATATTTTGAGTTTCGAAAATTATTTGTTTAAAAATGTATTTTTAATATTAAATATATTGGTCTTAAAAATAGTCATTTTTCAAACGACCTCTGTTTTCGACGAAATCACTTTTGTTGGAACCGGAATGTCAAATTATTGCTAGGTTTCAATTTTCAGAATTTTTCGAATTATTATGTGAGCGTGGCGAAATAAAATGTGTTTTGACAATTACAGTTAAATTTAAACGCCTTAAAAATAGTCATTTTTCAAACAGTCTCAGAATTCGACGAAAATAATTTTGTTGGATTCATATCGTCATAAGAAAGCTAAATTTTTTTTTTTAGAATTTTTAGAGGTCGTATGTGACCCCGGCATATTTAAATGTACGGTAGGAATTAAATAATTAATTTAATATTGTATTTTCAATTAAAACCGACAAAAAAACGTGTAGACATCAGAATTGGACATTGGGACATATCCCATCGCGTTCAGAAGGCCTCAAAACGTTAAGATCGACAGTAAGCAGGCCCAAATCCGAGAAAGTCCAAAAATCCACTTTATTTCACGAAATTCAGAATTATATATTAAAATATTATTAAATCCGAAAACCCTAACCCTAATTTGGCCAGCCGCCATGTTCAAACCGAAGGCCAGAAATCACCCAAATTCAAACGCTAATATCTCTCAATCCGTTCGACGAAAATTGACGTATGACCTACCAAATCGAAGAGAATTCAGAGGGCTACAAATCTATACGGTTAAGATTGGATTTTGGTGCACGGATTTTGCGAATTTTGGCTGAGAAGTTGCTGCGTTTTCGGTGGATTTTGAGGTGATTGGGGAGGCCGAGCTTCAAGAGGTTGATGGTGTATGTGGCTCTCGGCATGGCGGTCGCGGTGGCGGTGTCTGATCGGCGAACGGGGTGCCGTGGGGTGGTGCGCACGGAAGGAGCAACGGCGGCTTCATGGGTTTCGGCATGTACAGAACGACGTGAAGAAGAAGGTCCTTTTTCCTTTTTTTATTTTATTTTATTAATTTAAATATTTAAATTATCCGATGTTTAAAAATCAATAACTCTCTCATACGAGGTCCGTTTGACAAACCGTAAATTGCGTTGGAATCACAAAATTAAGAGCTTCGAGATGGCGCAGACCGCGGCTGAAACGGAGACAGTTGATTTTCAGCCAAAATTTGAGGTGAGAGTTCAAATCTTTATTATTTAATTTATTATTAATTTATTTTCCCATATTAAAATAATTGTATGATGATGATGATTTAGTTCTGAAATGTTTTGTATGTATGAATTATCGATTGTTGCTTGTGGTGTGCTTATTGTTCATGTTATGCTTAAATCCGTCTTTAATTTGTATATGTTATTGAGTTTAAATTGCAGTTGGAAAATTAAATCTAAATTTAGATTTAAAACATATTTTATTCAGATCTAGACGTTCTAATTTATTTTATTATAATGTCCTTTTCATTTTTCTGAAATGAACAAAGAAATGGAACGACAAATAAAACTTTATTTTTATTTGTTGATGTTACAATGAAATTTGAACGACAAATAGAATATTATTTTTATTTGTTTGTTTACAATAGACTATGAACAACGAATAAAATATATTTCTTTTTGTTTGCCTTAAGTGTTAACTAACAAAGTTCTCATTTTTGGTTGCATAAAAAGAAAACAAAAACTCTCAATTTTGTTGCATTAAAAGTTAACGAACAAAAATTCATATTTTTGTCACCGAATAAAAAAATGAAACAAGAATTCATATTTTTGTCATTGAATAAAGATGAAACAAAAATCCATACTTTTGTCATTGGAAAAAAAAAATATGAGAAAAAAAAAGGAAATTTTCCCTTTTATTTGAATTGATGTGAAATATCAATTCAATATTGAAAAAAAAAGGATTGTGTTTTGTTTGCATTTCTCAAACAGAAATGTACGAAGGAATAAAAAGATTGTATTTTGTTTGCATCCCTCGATGCGAACAAAATGACAAAATATAGATTTACATTTAAAATAAAAAGAATTATATTTTTCTTGCATTTCTCAATGCAAACAAAATGTTTAAATAAAAAGAGAATTATATTTTGTTTGCATCCCTTGACGCGAACAAAGTATTGAAATAAAGATTTACATTAAAATTTATATTTTTATTTGTGTTTTCAAGACACAAATGAACTTGAAACTTACTTTTTATTTTTATTTTTATTTTATTTATTAACATTTCATAATGTAAATATCACTTGAAAATAAAACTTACCTTTTTATTTATATTTTATAATGTAAATATGACCTGAAAACTAAAACTTATTTTATTATTTGCATATTATAATGCAAATGAGACTTGAATACAAAACTTACATTTTTGTTAACATTTCATGATGTGAATATAACTTGATGATAAAGCTATTTTTATTATTTGCATACTATAATGAAAATAAAACTTGAAAATAAAATTTACATTTTTATTTGCACTTTATAATACGAATATAACTTTGAAAATAAAACTTACCTTTTCATTTGCATTTTATAATGCAAATACAACATAAGGATAGAACCTACCTTTTATATGCAATTTACAATGTAAAATAAAAAGTACATTTTTATATGTAATTAGAAAGGGGATTTGCGATAAAAAAATAAAATTACATTTTTATATGTAATTTATGATGGGATATATAATTGTAAAATAAAGTTTACATTTCTATATGTAGTAAAAATTGAAAATTCGCATTGATATTAACAATTTTGTAAAGATATTGCATTAGAATAAAAAGATAATTTTTGTCGCTTTTTCTTTTAGAATTAAAAACATATTTTGTCATCTTTTCTTTTTAACATAAAAAGGGTCATTTTTGTCGCTTCTTCTTTTTAACATTAAAAGAACATTTTTATGTCATGTTTCTTTTTAGCATTAAAAGAAGCATCTTTGTTGTTTTTTCCTTTTAGAAATAAAAAGAACATTTTGCTTTCGTTTCTTATGATAATATTTTATTGTCATTTTGAATGCGGTAAAAATAGAATTGTTAATGTTGAATATTTTATCGTCATTTTGAATGCGGTAAAAATAGAATTGTTAATGTTGAATATTTTATCGTCATTTTGAATGCGGTGAAAATATAATGGTTAATTTTGTCATTTTTATCGACATTTTTGGTGCGATAAAAATAGACAATGTTAGTGATTCATTTTTATCGACATTTTTGGTGCGATAAAAATAGACAATGTTAGTGGTTCATTTTTATCGGCATTTTTGATGCGATAAAAATAGCAATGTTAATGTTACATTTTTATCATCATTTTAGATGCGATAAAAAGAATATATTTTTGTGTTACATTTTATTGTCTTTCTAGAGACAATAAAAAGCATAAAATTAAAGAATTACAATTTTATGTAAAATTGCTTTCATTGAAAAGAATAAATATAGAAGACGAGACTTTTGTTGTTAATAATAAACAATGAAAAAGGGAACATTTACATTTTGATGTAAATAAACAATAAAAAGAAAAATTACATTCAAAATGTAAGTTAGAATAAAAAGGACATTTTGTTAAAAAAATGTAAATTACAATAAAAAGTATAGAAATAAAGATCACATTTTTATTGACCGTTTATAGGCAATAAAAAGAATATAATTAAAAGAGACATTTTTATCGTCGTGTTATATATTGTGTATTACACTGCCATTCACAAGTTACCCGACTTGTGTATGTGATTGGGACGATAATTTTCACACATCGCCCAAGTGCACAAATTAGTTTACCAATTGCTTGATTGGTTGAAAACCCCACACGGGTGTTGGGATGAAAATTCACATACACTAATCCCAATATTTAGTTGTATGTTGATCGTTAGATCGACGGGCTGTGATAAGCATTATTATTTAATTTTAACGCTTACACAGTGGAAATTACACTTTGGATGTAATGGATGACTTGATGATTATACTGTTATTGTCATATATATGATGTGTGTGAAATCCATATAATCCAAATTATATGGTAAATGTTTGAGTCGCATTTCGATTCAAGTGTTCTTTTAAATTAGACTATTTTTACATTAGAAATCCTTTTTATATAAAGTATATATATTTTAAAAAAAAATAGATTTTAATTAAGTATATGTTAAAACAAGGAATATTTGTAGAAGATAAAGATTTGTAAAATAAAGAATACTTCTCATTTAGAATCTTTTATATAAAGAATATTTTTATGATTATTTTAAAATATGTTTTTAAAAGATTACTAGCATTTGCAATTATATTTTGTGATAGGAAATAAATTTAGTTGTGAAGTGGATTTACCGTGGACGATATTTTAAACAACATTTGTCCTTTAATCCAATTTACATTGAGATTATTATTTGGAATTTATAAATCTACTTTATAGATTTAAAAGGGCATTTTCTAAAATCATGTCTTCCAATTTAATATATTAAAAAGGAATTAAGTGGAAATTCTATTGGTAATAATTGAGATGGGTTTCTATAAAAGAAGACCGATATTATATATAGAATTTAAGAGGCTTTGCCGTTATTCCATTTATACTATTAGTCTGATACAGAAATCTATATCGATTATGTATTGATTGGATTTCTGTGGAATTCCATATTTTTAGAAGTTGATTTATAGATTTTATTTTGAATATTTATCTTTGATAAAATTAATGAGAATCTTCTAAAACAAATATCTTATTAAAAGAACATTCTGAGATGGAATGTGGCGTTATGTGTGATTTTCCAATATTTGCTTTTTAATCCCAAATTACGCGAGCTATTCAGAAAGACCGGGTTTAACCCATTCTGAATAATCATCACGACGATCAAGAGTCGAAGACTGAGACGGTAATTGAAGACCGAAGGTTTTCACATCATTGGGATGATGATGACTGGTATCTTGAATTGGGATTGGCCTTCCAAGGCAAGGTATTTGGTAATGATCGTCCAAACGCATTTGGAGGTCGACGGACACGTTGTTTCGCTCAGACCCAGAGTGGACTTGTAAATGGATTGCGTGTCTGACATTGTATTCTCTTCTACTGTATTTGTTGAACGCTACTGATTATATATTTCTGTTTGGTGGTGGAGAATTTATTCTTCACTTAACCCCCTTCTCTAAGACGTATGAGCTTAGAGGTTATATATGTATATTGGTAGATGATCAATGATATGGTAGAGTCTGACAATGTGGCATGCTAAGATGCAATTGATCAAGGCTTTATTGAAAAGCAGGCCTTGTGGTTGATGATCAAAGCACAGTCTAGTTAGACATAGCTTTGTGTATATCGTGACTTCGCGAGCCTCACACACCGGTAGAGTCTAAAATGGGAGAAGGGAACGTAGGGAGTGCACACGTTTCTTTCTAGCTAGAGTGGTGCCAGGGACCTACCAGCGCTGGCATTTATTCATTGTGGTTGTTGGATTTTTCGAGGCCTCGGGTTTATGCGGTCGCCACTGGCCGTAGTATAGGTCCAAAAGGAACGGGAAGCGTGTATTCAGGCATAACTAATCAACAAAAGTAAGTGTGGACCGGCCCTGCAGGATCCAAGGGTTGGACAGAGTACCAATCCTGGGCATTGCTAGAGTGTCTCGAATCGGTAAGGATCTCCTCCCTAGCCTTGACTCAGACGGAAACCCAAATTTCCAATACGACATCACGCGGTTTTGATTGTATACCTATATATGGCGACATAGTGGGATGGGGCACTCATGCCGTCTAGGATTGATACATTTACTTTGTTGTATTTCAAATTGGTTGCACACTATTATTATATAATACCGTGTTTATCGTATCAAGCATCTTTTGATCATTATAAGGTAAAACCCTATCCTACGGTTTGCGTTGCATTGTGTGATGGGACTTGGGTCTTATAATGGTTTCATTTTTCTAAAAAGCATTACGTTATTTGACGATTTACTTTAATTATGCACTCGCAATCCAATGGAGTAAACCCGTTCCGCGTTAGCGGCGTGGTCCTGTGATTAGCCATTTTAATTAATAGGCTAATTTAGATTTCTCATACCAGTCCCCTGACTGACCTGTAGTTTGTTTCACTTTGCAAACTCGGGTGCCCTCTTTCCACACGGGCAGTCGAGTAGCTTTTTGCGGATATAGTTAAGCAGGATACTGGATTGAAGTCTGAAGCCGGGTCCAGAATATTGATGGCCTTCCGCTGAGATTAGTTCCGCTGCAATGTATTTAATTTAATTTAAATGTTTCTTCCGCTGTATTATTTATCGATGTACTCTGATATATTTCGTACTCTGATGTAACATTTATTATTGATGTTATAAAAGTCAGTTGTTACTGTTCTGATGTATTGTATTCCCAAAGTTAACGTATGCGGGAATTGAACGGTCTTGGTCGATTTAGCGGTCGATTAAGTCCGGGCAAAATCCGTATCGTTACATTTTATTTGAAATTTCGTTGTGGTTGCCGAATTGCATATAAGTGACCTTTTCCAATTTTTTTTGAATATAACTTGAAAATTGTGCGCTAAAATTTAAAAATTTCTTTTCTATTCAAAAATTATTAATATTTTAAAATCAATGTACCTAGTTTCAAGTCAAACCGATTTCAAATGGTCAAGTTATAACCATTTGAAATTTAAATCGATATTTACGAACTGTCGCGCCGCAGCGCGTTATAAATCAATTTAAATATAATTCCTTCAAATCCATTTGAATTTAAATTTAAAAATTTCAAAAACATAAATTCCAAAACCAATTTTTAAGTTAACTAAAAATCATTTCCAAATCTAAATTTAAATTTAAATAAGTTGTAAACCATAGGAATTCAAAACCCTTTTAATTTTAATTTTAATTTTAAACTTCAAAATTTTCAAACTTCATAAATAGTCCTTACGCGACATTTTTATTCTAATTCAAATCGGTGTTTTCTAAGTGTAAAACAACTTCAAATTCAAATTCAAATTATATTTGAATTAACTATTCCGTCCGTCGGACCAGTTAGGGATAGTAGGAAACTGGATTTCCAAACCCAAGCCTAAACACCATCCTCTCTGTCATCCTAGAACGGTTTGGTATATAATATTATAGAATGTTATGTTTAAATTCCAAATCTCTTTTAAAATTTACTGGATAAAACAATATTTTAATAATATGAAAATCGATCTTATTTATATGGAAGGAAAATTTTAAATCGATCGTCTGTATGATTCCACAACTACGGTGTTGTGTTTACTTTCATGCAAATAAAGTAAAACAACTATATAAATCAGATGATCATAAATTATAATTATAATCATCACTCATACACAAACAATTTAGCTGTGCACAAGCGTTACGGTCAATAACTCTTTCAGTGTTCAGTGTCATCTAATTACATGCACATCCACTCACACAATAACATCCATATCCAAACAACAACTAATTATAATTAATCTCATCTAATCATAATTATTCAAAAATTACTAATTTAATCAAATAATTAAATTAAATCTTCTCACCACATATGCTCCAAAATCCTCAATGTCGGAGTTCTCTTATGAACGAGCCAACAAACCACAGCCACTGCCACCAACCCAACTCTGATTAACAGCTGATGATTTCTCTTAATTTTTATATTGGAATCCGATTAATAAAGTTGTTGTTATATATGTTGTCATATATATAAGAGCAGTTCATTTTTTTTCATAATTTATACTCAACTAAAATTTCCAAACTTATATATTAATGGATTCTATTTTTCGATACGATTCTAACGGATTTAATGGTTCGTAATTCCGACTTCAACAAATTAGATATTAACTTTTAAAGTTTAACTAATTTAAAGTTAAATCAAAATAAAAATCATACCAAAGTGATTTGGCCCAAGGCCCAAATTCTTTGAACCTAAACCGATGGTCCGTTCCCCCTTTCATCTTCCTCCTCCGTCCTCTTCTGTTCTTCCACTCCTAAACCCAAAACTGCCGTGCACGGTGTGCACATACACCGACGCCAACTCCACCATTCTCCAATCCAAGACCGCGTACCAACTACCCTTCTCCTCCTTGTTCATCCGCACACCATCACCCATCCTACGGTCCTCCAAACCGAAATGCGACCATGAACCGATGATTGGAGCGATTGGAAAAAATCGCGACCTCTATATGTCGTACCACCCAAACAAGCACCGAACTCCGCCAATTTTCGTGCCATTGAAGCACGGTCCATTCTCGTCGCAACTACATACTCCATTTCACTAATCTCCACTCCAATCTCCGGCAAATCTCAACCCTAGATTTCAACTTTCAAAATCCTCGACACCGGATCGTGTGAAACTTGCACCAAAAATACTATGCCTCCTGCTGATCGCAACGACACTGACGGCATCGATTAATTCTTCTTGGATTTTGAGATATGATTTTTCGAAACAAGGAACCCATTTCTACATTACGGTAAATTGGAGATATCTCTTTCATTATTCAGTGAAACTTCGATCCGTTGGCTTTTAAATATCTCAAATGAGAACACGAACAACTTTCGTGTTGAAGTCATAAACTAATTTCGAATGGTTTGAGAGATTTGTATTTTATTTTGAAGTGGAGACATGAATTTTCCATTTACAGTAACATAGAAGTGAAAGTAAGAAGGAACAGAGGAGCTACTGCGTAAAATAAAGAGTGCGGCCTTTCTCTTCTTTGTATTCAATGGTTTTTTTATGTGTAATTTATCATTTTAATTAAGGACACATGGCACATACCATACATGCATGAGGATACATAAGTATATACCTTATTTTATTTAATTTTTATCCAATGCATGTATGACAAAATAGTTTTATTTATTTATGTGTTAAATCTTATTTTTAGCCATGCCTTTATAACAATTATAAATGTAGTAAGTTTTCAAATGCACATATGCATAACTAAAATATCACTTAAGATTTTTTATAAAATACTTAATATTTCCAAATACTTAGTTATATTATTTTATCAACTATACATTATTAAAATGAGGTTTAGGAACTTAACAAATATTTATGGAAATCAATATATATTATAAACTAAATAGTATTATCACTTATCAATATTAAAATATTTATTTAAATAAAATCTTAAATAAAATCGTAAAATAAGTTATTCATATTCAAATAATTAAACAAAATATTTATTCAACTCATATATATATAATATCTTTTAAAACAAAATTTGTATTTGAATCTTATTAAATTCATTTGATATTCATAAAATTGAATTTTTATTACATTTCAATCATTAAAAATCCTGGTTCGTTACAATATTGTTGCTAAATACATTGCAGAAAAATCTGTTTTTCAAAAGGCACCAAGCATTTGAAAATGGATTGTCATTTTGTTCGAGATAATGTGCTAGAAGGATTTATTAAAATTTGCAGATCAAAACATTTTTACAGCTTGTTGATCATTTCATATAGCCTCTCAGTTCTGAACCTTACAAATTTTCTCAACCAAACTTGAGATTATGTCAAGGCCACCAGTTCTAGCCTGAGGGAAGGCTATTGAGTTATATGATTTGTATGGGTTAGAGAAAGAAGCCGATCATTAATAAATCACTAGACAAGTCCATGTACAAATAAAATAGTTTGAATTAGTTTTGGTAAAAGGTTAAAATTGCAAATGTGTATCTTTCTAGCAGTTAGTATACTAAATTAAACATTGTAAGCTTATAAGAAGATTGATGATTAAACTGTAAATATCAGGAAAAAAATCAATAACAGATTTAATACTTCTTCTCTCTATATCTGGTACGATCCAGAATATCATGCATACTTGTGTGTCATGTATTTATTTGCTGGACAATTTGAAATATGAATTTTTAGTCCAATTGATATGCACTCATCGTTTGGGTTTGCTGCAGCAGTTCAAAGGACATAAGGCTCTCATCCGTTACCAAGACTCGGGTTTAGTCCCTATGTTGAGCCACTGTTTATGAGTAAAATTAACCAAGTGCACTAATGGTCCAAAATATATGTTAATGTCATGCATGTGTGTGCATGCGTGCATTTGTGCATGTATCGATGCAGTTAAAGCCTGCTAAAGCCCCACAAAATTCCCGTTAAAGCTCATAGTGTTTTTCAACCTCTACACTATTTCAATTTAGCGCTGATGAATGGTAGATCCGTTTTTAACCACGCTAGATTCCGCTGCATCCGTTAAATCAAGGCTTTTTCACATCCGCTTTAGTAGTATTAATACATAAAGTTCGATTTTACTAGTTCTCTATTTAAAAAATCAATAAGTTTAGTGTGCATGATCATGATAATTTTCGTTTTTGTTTCATAAAATTAATTAATATTAGTTTCTTCTACGCATATAATGTAAAATGATAATTAATTAATTTTAGATATTTGGATTTACACCTATTAAAACTTTTTGTGTCTCCGTTATATTACTACTATTTCTCTGCTACACTTTTTTGCACTTCCACCACTATAGAACCACTAAACATTTTAATTGCACATGTGTGTGTATATTTTATGTGTGTTCGGCTACATTTCGAATTCGGTGGTATCAATCACATGTTTAAATTAAAATAATCGTACTTTCTTTTTTATGTCAACGCAGCACTCAGTTACATCCTTATTCATATATGAATAATTTTTTCTAACTTTTCCATCAAATATTATTATCAGGCTGACTGTTAGACTGTTAGAGATGTTTGCTTACCATCATTACTCAAAATCAAAATTTTCAAATTCAAAATAACCATCCATTTCTTGGAATTGTTTTCTCCACTGTTTTTAACAACTCAGATTTTGATTCTTAAAATATCTATTACATCTCTAACTTACTTTAGATCTGCCATTAAAATCTTATTTCTATTACAATATTATTCGATAGATTTAACTAGATTAATTTAAAAATGCAACAAATTTTAAAAGCGTAATAAATTCTTAAATCAATCATGTTATTGTCGACTAATTTAAAAATACAATTTTTTTTAATTATTATAGTTAAAAGTTTGATTTTCTCATTGTTGTGTAGTTATACTGGTTTAAATCTGATTTTACGGTAGAAAGAGACTAAAACATATATGATGACTTATGTTTTGGATTTAACAGATTTTCCCTTTATGCGGAACTAAGGATGGCAATGGGACGGGTCTAGGGTCCAAACCCGCTTGACCCGCCCATTTTTTGACCCATTTAGACCCGTCCCATAAGGTCTTTGGGTCGGGTAGACCAGTGACCCGCTTTTGGTGGTCTGGGTCTAGGGTCGGATTTGGGGCATGGCTAACCTGCCCCAACCCGACCCGCATGATTGAAACATCATTAAAACACATTATATTAATAATTATTACTTGTTAATCTTTTTAGGTATACATGGTTATAACTTGAATATTATATTCTTTCAATCAACAAACTATAAATTTTTCATAGTATTAGGTTGCATCAATGATAATCATATAATAACAAATGCAACATTTTGAATTATTATCCTACAACTCATTTTATTATATTCTCTTATCAATGTGAACACATTATAATATGTATATAACTTATCATTTAGTGATAAAAAACATAAGTACATAAATTTATGTACATTAAGCACAATATCACTGGGTCGCGGGGCAGGTCTGGTCTACTCTGACCTGTACGGGTTTCGGGTACGGGTAGAAATTCCAGACTCACACCTGGTCTACGGGGCAGGTGTGGGGCGAGGTTTAAAAAAGTCCAGGTCGGGTCTGGAGCACGAAAAACCCGCGCCATTCCTATAGAACATTGTTTAAATATAAATATGATCGTGAATGTTGATTCACACAATATCACAACAAATAAGACAAACATGCCACCATCCGTCCATTTGCTGAATATTCGAGTATCCCAGATCATTGATTCTGTTGCATTTATTACGTATGTTCCTTCCCTGACCAATTGCATATTCAAAATTCCAATATTATTACACGCTTTGCTTCTTTATAGCCATTTGATATATTTTCGCTCTGACAGCTTGTACTGTGAATATCGATAATTTTTCAAGTGGGTATCTTTCGGTAGTACAATATGTATTGTTTATTCATGTCTTTCGTATTAATCAATGGGAAGCAAAGAACGTTGATCATTTAAACTGAGGGGTTGTCATGTTTGTATTGGCGTTTCACCAATTGAGTTAAAATTTTATTATTATAAGTTTGGAAGGCCCACTAACAGCCTTATCCCCTGTTCCGGCATATTGAAATAACGAATATTCCATTCTCCTCCAATTAGGGGTGAGCGTTCGGTCCGTTCGGTTTGTTTGAAGCTAAAAAAACTCAAACCGAATTAAAACCGAAAATTTTCCAAACCGAACCGAATCGAAATAATTTCGGTTAATTCGGTCAGTAATCGATTTAACCGAACTTGAAGAATGTGTTATTTTTCAAATAATGAATTCACTCAGGGTAAAACATAAATTCATGTTTGGAGAAATTTTACATAGTAAAATTTATGTTTATGATAAGATTTGATCTATTTGCAACAAATGTCTTTGTATTACATAGCTAAAATGATTATATAAAGTAATAAAACATTGTAAAATTAGATAATAAATTAAAAGTTCGGTTAAACCGATAACCAAAAAATATATTTTACAAACCGAATTCAAACCGATTTAGTTTTAAAGCCGAACCGAACCGACCGAAATGAACCGGTTTGGTCGGTTAATTCGGTCTGAACCGAATACTGCTCGCCCCTACCTCCAATACCAATACTTGAATCGATTAATTGAGCATCAATGCCTTTTTAACGATGACGAACGGACAAAATGAATGATTGTAACTGAACGGTGAATTAAACGGTTAAAATGAAGTGAACAAATGATGTGTTTTTTGTTCTTTTGAACGGAGAGTTGAGCAGTGCATTGAGAGGTCGTTTATACGTATATTCTAGAAATGTAACTGCGAATACTTATTGATAAAATACACAGATAAAATATATAGATAGTATAAATGCGAAATATAAAGATAAAATAAATGCGAAAAAGAAGGAAATACAATTGACCCATACGTCAACTTCAACTATTGTTGCATGGTGTCATTATGCTCGTTGATTAGAAACGGCTGATATTATTTTGTATATCGTTCATCAGAAATCTCTGCTAGCAACTAGCTTTTTGTCAAGTCATTATTCAAAAGATCAGAATTTTTTGTTTGAAATGTTACAAAAGTAAATGCTTCTCCGAAATCTATATTTCTAGTGAAAATCAATTGAGCATGCACAATTAGAGTTTCATGATTTAAATACGTTTCTGTTGATTCTATGTTGTTTGTTTGGTTTCCTGTATTTCGACTTTTCTGAATTTAAACTGAGGGGTTCTCATGTTTGTATTGGTGTTTTGCAAACTGAGTTAAAATTTTATTATTATTAGTTTGGAAGGCCTACCAACAGCCTTATCACTTGTTCCACCCTATTGCTTTAACGAATATTCCATTCACCTCCAATACCAATACTTGAATGGGTTATCGTATTATTTATTTTATTTATTGTTGATTAATTATATTTATACTTGTCTTACATGATATACGTTTACAGCTGCTAACGATAAAGAATAAATTAGGAAATTTCATTAGAATAAACTAGTATATTTTCTAATTTAAATACAAAGAAAAAAGAATTAAAAATACTAAAGATGAACACACTACAAATCGTACTTGTACATTACAAATGCAAGAATAAAAATTTGTAGAACATAGCAATGTTGTCCGTGCAATGTAGATCAATAGGCTAAAAGTAAACAGTAGAGAAAAACTCTTGCAACATACTTAACATATATAACAAAATTCTAGAAAAATACATGCTATAGATTCAAGTTAAATAAGAACAAAAATATATCCCAAAAAAATCAAATTAAAATTTAGAAAACGGTAAGTTTTAAGCATTTGTGCAATGGAGGTGAAGGGGGGAATGATGTGACGACCCCAAAACCCGTACTGACGGTGTCAAGGGTAATCTTTGGAATATAACACATAAACAGATAATAGCAGAACAGAATTAAATAAATACACCAGATAATGAACAAATAATACACTGGATAAACGTAATCATCAAAGTTACACAGTATACAGGATCATACTTAGTACAAATACAGTTCAGCTATACATAAATGTCTACAGCGGAAAACAAAACATAATGTACAGTAGGAGATGAACAGCATAAAAAGAGATAAATGATAGAATCCATCTTCAGCTCCAGCTATCCAGAAAGAGCCAGATAAAACCTGAATACAAGGCTGCCCGTGCAGAAAAAGGGGCACCCGAGTTTGCAAGTGAAACAAACTACGAGTCAGTCATGGGACTGGTATGAGAAATCTACTTGACACATTTATAATATGGCTAATCACAGGACCACGCCACTTTCGTGGAACGGGTTTACTCCATTGGATTGCCAGTGCTTTAAAACAATTCTTTTAAACATCGCAATGCTTGTTATAAAAATGAAGCCATTATAAGACTCAGTTCCCATCACACAATGCAACGCAAACCGGAGGATAGAGTTTTACCTTATAATGGCCAAACTACGCTTGATACGAATAAAACAAAAGCATTTGATATTATTACTAGTGTGTATATGTTTCAAAAACAATTTCAATCATAAATATCAATCATAGACGGCATGGGTACCATATATCATGTCGCCATATATATATACAATCAAAACTGCACGATGTCGTATTTGGAAATTGGATTTCCGTCATGAACCAAGGCAAAAGATAGTCCTTACCGACTTCGAGACTCTCTAGCCCGAGCCTCAGGGTCAGCGCACATTGACCCTTAGAGCGACAGGGCCGGTCCACCGATGTGGATTAAAATTCCTGAACACTGCGTTTCCCCGCCCTTTGGGGCGTAAATGAGCCAACGAATGACTCCATCGGTCCCGGATCGACCGATATAACCGAGGCGCCTCGCAACAGCAACAACCACATAGGTGAAAATAATTTAAATGTCAGCCAGTTCAAGGACCGACACCACCTCTAACTAGAAAGAAACACATGTCCTCCCTGAGGTCCTCTCCCATTTCTGGTTCATACCGGGGTGTGAGGTTCGCGAATTCACGTTATACACAAAGCTACGCCACACAGGCGGTGCTTTGATCATCAACCACAAGACTTTGCTTTTCAACAGAAGCCTTGATCACTGCATCTTAGCATGCCACACAGGCAATTCACACCATGCAACTGATGGCTATCAATCACACAGAATGAATTCCGATGCCCAACACACAGTCCATTTACAATTCCGTTCTGGGTCTGAACGAAACCGGAGGCACTATATACCTCGCAAACCCATCGATCTCCACGTACGTCTGGACGATCACCACTCATTATCCATATTTCGGGATGCCTCCCAATCAGGACATCAGATACCATCCAAACGAGGTTAAGATTTCCGGTCTTCAACCACCGTCTTCATCTTTGATTTCTTATCGTCGATTTAGTTATTCAGAATGGGATAAACTCGGTCTTTCTGAGCAACTCGCTTATATAATAAACAAGTGCTACACAAACACAACATACACATCATTTCAATTCCTTACTCACTAACCGTAAATCAGTAAGAGAACGATTTCCCAAATATTAACCCCAAAGGCCGAAACCAACATCAGATCAAAATCCAGGAAACCATTCGACTTAGCCAACCTTCAGTTAGTTTCTAAATTTTACATCCATATCGTTTATAATATTTTATAACGATTTATCGCTATTTTTATTTTTTTTAAAATAGCCAATTTATTCAAACGACGCTTCGGGCCATAACGCGACCGTGGCGCTATTTTTTTTAGATTTGATTTACACATATCTGAAAATCTAACCGTTGGATCTTCACAAAATTTACATCATTAGAAAGACCTTTTCAAAACGAATCCAATGGTTCCATTTTTGGGAAAATCCGACGGTCGGATCTTCCGGTACAATCGTTTCAAGTTTTGATTTCAAAATACGAACTGCAGCGTCGTTATTCGATTTAATTTAATTATATTTTTATATATATATATATATATATATAATCGATTCTGGCGCTGTTTTTCTTCAGATTTGAATTAAACATTCCAGACAATCCAACCGTTGGATCTTTACAAAGTTGGTGTCGTTGGAAAGATATTTCCAAAGCGAACCCAATGGTTTCAGTTTCGGGAAAATCCGATGGTCGGATCTCCCACACTAATCGTTTGAAATCACGGTTTCAAAACACGAACTGCAGCTTCGTTATTCGATATATTTTAATTATATTTATATATTTATATATAAATAGAATTGATTCTTCGATATCAAAACCATATTCTTTTCATATCTATGATAAAAATGATATTTTTATCTAACTGACTTCTATTTCAACACTTCACTATTTTTAACAATTCATGTATATAATAAAAATGTGATTTTTAATGTAAAACAATTTATTTCAAAACACGACTATTTTATATAGTTCATATAGATGATAAAAATAGGATTTTTATTACAAACAATTTATTTTAAAACATGAATACCATTCAACACATGAATTTCTATTCAACGTATGAATTTCTATTCAACACATGAACGGTTTTCTATAGTTTGTATATATATAGTAAAAATGTGATTTTTGTTGCAAAACAATTTATTTCAAAACACGACTATTTTATATAGTTCATATAGTTGATAAAAATAGGATTTTTATTATAAACAATTTATTTTAAAACACGAATACCATTCAACACATGAATTTCTATTCAACGAATGAATTTCTATTCAACACATGAACGGTTTTCTATAGTTTGTATATATATAGTAAAAATGTGATTTTTATTGCAAAACAATTTATTTCAAAACACTACTATTTTATATAGTTCAAATAGATGATAAAAATATGATTTTTATTATAAAACAATTTATTTCAAAACACGATTACCATTCAACACATGAATTTCTATTCAACGAATGAATTTCTATTCAACACATGAACGGTTTTCAACATATGAAAATAATTTCAACAAATGAAAATAATTCTAACACATGAATATTTCAGAAAATTTCGGCAGCATAACGGCAGGGTAGTTAAAACCGGGGTCGTCCCTAGTACGGCTCCTCGCTCTACCATAAAGCCTCGCAACTTTTGACAATGGGGATTTCATGCATCTAGTTCGCACGCAGGCGGCATGTATATTTTTTCATTTCCATAAACTAATCCTATGTGGTTTCAACCAAATATTTCTCAACCACAAACGGGTATTTTTCAACCACGATCAATCAATTTCAACCACAAACAATTCTAATCAACCATTCGTAATCAATCAATTTTCACACCAATCACAACCAATAAATATCTTCCATGGTTTGTGGACGAGGGGCGTATGTATATATATATATATATATACATATATATATATATATAAAAAAGCATTTCACTTCTATTTCAACACATATATAATTTTTACAACGCATATATAACTTATATATCGAATGTACAACTTGTACAACGCTTATATAAGAGGTGTACAATGCTGATATAACTCATACATCGACTATATAATTTATACATCGTCGTTTTCCATATCGTTTATAATTTAGAAATATCACATTGGGTTCCACTCCACCAAAAGTAGCAGAAGGCTCAGAAATATATGTGGTCTCTTCTAGAATGTAGAAGACGTCCACACGAGTCCACTGTCTCTTGTTTCACTGAATTTCGTCAAAAACGAAAAAGATATAATTTTTCAAAGTTTGCAACACTTAAAAGTGTTAAAACAGTTCAAATATAAACACAGCCGTTACCTCAGCTTTTGATTCAAAACTAGGTTTTGATTTCTGAAACAAACGGTTGCATGATACTGAAATCGAACTGCACCACGACGTGGAGGGGGGTGAGACGCGCCTGCGCCTAGGGTAGGGCCCAGTTAGACGACCACAATCAACGGCGGCGGCGGCGGAAAGTCTCCGACTTTTGAGGCTTCAAACTCGACGAATACTACATTAAAAATTACAAATCCTATATGGATTTAAAGAGGAGAAGGAGAGCTTTGGAATGGATCAAGAATCATGCGATTTCATTGAGAATTGGAGGAGAAATCGAGCTGGGAAGCCCTTGAGCATTTCCGACTTTCACTTCGGCTGTTACGGGGAGAGAGAAAGGCTTTGTTAACCAATGAATTTTTTTATTAATTTATATATATTTTTAAATTTCTAAAATACCCTCTTCACACACGAACACCAATTCAAATCCAACGATTGTCGTTCCTAGCTAAATACCCTCATTCTGAACACAATGGGATATGTTTCGAAGCCCCATTCGAGTGTTTCAGTCAGTTTTTATTCAAATTAAAATATAAAACATTCAATATTTGATTTGAACGTACATTTCAATTTGCCAGGGCCACAAACTGATTCGAAAAATTCCAGAAAAATAAATATGGCTATGTTTTGACGATACGATCCCAACAAAACTGATTTCGTCAAATTTTGAGACCGTTTGTAAAATGGCCCTTTTTTGGTCGATCCAATTTAACTGTAATTGACCAAAACACGTTTTCCTTTGCCACGCTCACATATTAGCTTCAAAAATTATGAAATTTGAAACCTAGCAATAGTTTAACATCCCAGATCCAACAAAAGCGGTTTCATCGAATTCCGAGGTCGTTTGCAAAATGGCCGTTTTCGCGGGCTATATATATTCTATAGCGACCTTTCTGAAAATTCATTCGGCCATAACTTTTGCTTCCCGCTATGAAACTTCGATTTTTCAGATTTGTTAGAAAGGTATTCACTAACAGATTTAAATATTTTTGGTTTCACTCAAATCCGTTTTGTTTTGCACCCGTTACAGTCAGTCAAAGTTTGAAATGAAAATTTGAAACTGCCGCGCCATTTCAGTCCTTGTTTATAATTCAAAGTAATTATATTTTTTTCAATGTCAATTCAAACTTACTTTTCATCGTTATTATTTAAAATATTTATTTCAAATATTTAAAATCCACTAAAATAGCCAATTTAAAAAATTTAATTGGTTCAGATTTTTCGGGTCGTTACAATCTCCCCCACTTAAAACTTTTCGTCCACGAAAAGGAACAAAGTCGTAAGTGGTTTGATTAATCAACTCTACTTCCAATCTGGCTTCCATTCTCCAACTTTTCAGTTTCTGAGAATTTTCAAATTCTTCAAAATTTTTGCTAACACCCGGAATTTTCGAAAAATTTCGCCATAACCTCCTTTGTACGAGGAGGGGTTTGGAAATTTATTGGGCCGTATTAGGTACCCAATAAATCCTATAAAGCATACACATATTTATAGTGATATATTCTGGTGTTTACAGGGGAGCGTGTATAGATAATAACTCCATAGAATAAATTCTCGTCACCCTGTCTAAGCCTGAGGGAGTGTGTATTTTTAATTGCTTCAGAGAATAAATTATCATCACCTCATCCCGTGTGGGAAATAAATAATCCATGTGCCGTATCTAATAACTAGAGAGACGTGATTATTGTCAACTCCAGACCCGTGTGGGGTTTTTATTAATCTGGCAATTTATCGTTACAATTTTATATGGTCCATATCAGTCATCAGTTCAACCTGTAAAATATAGTCATCGCTATACAAGCCTCTCGCTCGTATGGTAAATCTTCCACCTCGTCACACAAGCTCCAAATGCTTATGTGGTATATGATGAAATATGTCTATCTTCAATAAGTATGCCATGTAGTGTAGTTCAAAATTAATTGTTACTATCCTACGGCGACGTTTATTATTACACACAGAACAACTAGCACTCCGCATCCAATGGCATTCACAGGAGTTGATATAATAATAAAATTGCGCATCCAACTCATTAAGGTTTACCTATTTGTCGGGCACGCAAATAAATTCTTTGCTCAACAGCTAATCCATTTACCTGTTGAAACATATATAATGCACATGTATATATTGCTATCTATTTTTAAATCATTTCAATGTGTGATTTAATCGAATAAATTCTACCATTATTCTCCTATTGATTAAATTAACTATCGTTTTAATAATTTAATTAATCAAATCTACTATCACACAACACAAACAACAATCAATTTGTTTTTAACTTTTCAAAATCATACAAATTAATTCATACACTCTTTTTATATTAATCAGACTATAGAATTAAAAGTGCACATCTATGAAAAGAAAATAACAACAAAGTAGAGAACAACTGGAAATCTAATATGGTAAATGTACCTTGCACCGGAGTCAATCAGAGATATCCACTCGGCACTTAGGATAGGCTTTTTGAATGCTCTCCTCAGTTTCCCAAGTACAATCTCGCGGATCTCCACTCCATTGCACTTTGACTAAGTGAACCTTCTTGTTCCTCAGCTCTTTGGTTTCTTTGCCAATAATCTTGAGCGGTTCTCTTCTCACAGCCAATTCTGGAGTAATTTCAATATCTTGATATGCGGCCTCTTCCACAACCAAGTCTGGGTCATGAAAATGCTTTCGAAGTTGAGATATGTGAAATACATCATGCACTCCAGGAAACCAATCAGGCAATTGAACCCTATAAGCGAGAGTCCCAATCCGTTCAAGAATAGGAAACGGACCAATGAATTTGGGCGCCAACTTCCCGGTTTTACCGAACCGGATAACTCCTCTCATCGGCGATACTTTCAAATATACATAGTCGCCAACAGCAAATGATATATCTCTTCTTCTCTTATCGGCATAGCTCTTCTGTCGGCTTTGAGCGGGGAGTAATCATTTCTTAACGAAATCGACTTTGTCGGCAGCTTCTCGGATCATATCAGGCCCCAACACAAGTCTATTACCGGGTTCGGCCCAACAAGCAGGGGATCGGCACGGTCTACCATACAATGCTTCGAATGGAGACATTGTCAGGCTCGCTTGGTAGCTGTTGTTATATGAGAATTCAGCCAAATGTAAATGGCCTTCCCATGATCCACCGAAATCTAGAACACAAGCCCGCAATAGATCTTCTATTATACGATTCACCCTCTCAGTTTGACCATCTGTCTGAGGATGATAAGCGGTGCTCAAGTTCATCTTCGTTCCCAGTTCTACTTGAAATGCCTACCAGAATTTGCTAGTGAATATTGGATCTCTATCACTAACTATACTGATCGGCACTCCGTGTAGTCTAACTATTTCCTTAAAATATATTTGTGCCAGACTCTGGGCAGTTCGGTTCGATCTGACAGGTATGAAATAGGCAGTCTTCGTGAAGCGATCTACGATCACCCAAATACTGTCATTTCCTTTTCTGGTTCTGGGCAAACCATCTATGAAGTCCATGGAAATATGTTCCCACTTCCAACCCGGAACGTCCAGCGGTAGCAACAATCCAACATGTTTCTGTTGGTCGCTTTTGACTAGCGGGCAAGTAGGGCATCGGCTAACATATAAAGAAATGTCCCTCTTCATCGACTTCCACCAGAAAGTGCGTTTGATGTCGTTATACATTTTGCTAACTCCTGGATGGATACTAAGTTTTGACTTGTGGCACACATCAGTACTTCCTTTCGGAGCTCAGAAATGTTAGGAACACAGATTCGACCTTTTAGCCTTAGAATCCCATCATTATCGACTTGAAAACTCAAGGGCTCGCCTTTCAGAATTATCTCTCTGGTCTTCTGAATGAAGTGATCATCCTTCTGAATAGCAGATATTTTATCTATCAAGGAAGTCGTAATAACAAAGCTGGCGATCATTACATTCTTTCGGCTTAACTCATCGGCCACGACATTGGCTTTCCCTGGAGTGTATAAAATCTCAAAATCATATGCTGTAAGAAACTCCAGCCAACGTTGCTGCCTCAGATTCAAGTCTTTCTAGGTGAACAGATACTTTAACGACTGGTGATCGGTAAACAATTCGAATTTCTCACCCAGAAGATAGTGTCTCCTGATTTTCAAAGCAAATACTATAGCCAACAACTCAAGATCATGAGTGACGTAGTTCTTTTCATGTGGCTTCAGCTGACGGCTAGCATAAGCAACAACCTGACCCCTTTGCATTAATACTGCACCAAGGCGTTCTCTAGAGGCATCTGTCCAAAATTTTAAATCCTGATTGTCGCCGATAATCGTTAACACTAGAGCCGTTGTTAATCTTAACATTAGCTCTTCAAAAGCCTCCTCACATTCTGGAGTCCACTTGAATTTTGGGTGCTTCTTTGTAAGCTTCGTTAAGTGACTAGATATCTTCGAAAAATCTTTAACAAACTTCCGGTAATAACTAGCCAATCCGAGAAAGCGACGAACTTCTATGGGAGTACAAGGCTGTTTCCAGTTTTAAATAGCTGTGATTTTACTTGGATCCACAGCAATTCCTTCTTTAGATACGACGTGGCCCAAGAAATTTCACTTCATCTTGCCAGAATACACATTTGGAAAGTTTCGCTTTTAATACATTCCTTCTCAGAATTTCTAGAACCTGATCCAAATGTTTTTCATGTTCGGCTTTTGACTTAGAGAAGATTAGAATATCATCAATAAAAACCAGAACAAACTTATTCAGGACTCCTTTGAACACTCAATTCATCAAATCGACGAAGTATGCTGGAGCGTTACATAAGCCGAACGGCATTACTAACCACTCATAGAATAAGTCTGGACCTCTGAACGCTGTCATAGGAACACACTCTTCCGCAATACGAAGCTGATGGAAGCCTGTAGCTAGGTCCATCCTTGAAAATACTTGTGCTCCATTCAGACGGTCTAATAAATCATCGATTCGCGGCAACAGATATTTATTCTTTATTGTCTGCTTGTTCAAATCAGATAATCCACACATAGTCACAGAGTACCGTCAGATTTTGGGACAAACACCACTGCTGCTCCCCAATCAAAGAAACTAGGCCTGATCACACCCTTCCATACGAGCTGTCGTGTTTGATTGTCTAGTTCTTCTTTCTCCTTTAGGGTCATCCTCCGAATGGCGTGCACTACTGTCCTTGCATTCAGGATTAAAGCAATTTTGAAATCAATTTCTCTCTACAGAGGTAGACTAACGACTTCCTCGAACACATCAGCATAATTCTTTACGATAGGAATATCTTTGATGAGGTCGGGAACATTCTCTGTGACTACAGGGATATTTTCTATTTGAGCAGGAGAAACATCTAGAGCTGACCAAAAGTCTTTTCTATTTGAATTCGGGCCTTCACATGTTATGGTTACATAGCTCCTTGATTGGGCCTTTGCCTTAACAACCCTCTCGGCGCATCTAACCTCTGCCTCATATTTGGTTAACCAATCCTATCCCAAAATAAGATCGAATTCAGTAAAATTCATGACGATGGCGATGGTAGAGAACTTATAACAGGAAAAAGAGACAGGCACCCCACAAACCCAACTATGATTGAGGGAACCCCCAACCGGATTATGAACAGTCATTGGTTCTTTGAGCTTCTTCAAATTCAAATCAAGTTTCTTAACCGTATTCTTTGCAATAAAGATTCACGGCGCTCCTGTATTAAACAGTACTTTAACTGGAATATTTTTGACATTAAGCGTGCCTTCCAAAACATCAGACCTTTCCTGACTAGCTGAGGGCTCAGAAGTTTCTGCTAGTTCATTCACTTGAACTATTTCAGGCTTGTTTAAGAGCGGACAATCCTTTGCAAGATGACCAGTCTTATGGCATTGTTTGCACTCCCTACTCTCATTAAACTCCTAATCATGTCTGAAGCTCTTCTTCTTTTGCTTTCGATTTTCTCTATATCCATCCTTTCTTTGTTTATTTAAAGATCTGCATTTTATCGACAAATGTCCTTGCTTATTGCAGTTAGAGCATATAGCAGTTGTTACTGGTTCTTTCTCAGATTTAGCCCTTTTTCTTTTGGCTCCGGGCTTCTTACTAACCTCAGGACTATCACTCACAGACTCCACTTTGTTACTAGAACTGACTTCCTCTTCGTTGCGCAACATTCCTTTCTTATGGAGATCTTCATACTGATAAGACATGTATATCATTTCAGAAAAAGGAAGCTTCACATTCCTCATCACACTATTCTGATATTTTCTTTGTAGACCATGAATAAACCTCAGATTCTTTCTCTTTGGATCTTGAATTAGATGCGGATCAAAGTGAGAAAGCTCGTTGAATTTCTTATGATATTCTGGAATGGTCATATCTCCTTGTATCAGATAAGAGAATTCATCACATAGTCGCTCAGTCGCTTCAGGAGGAGTAAATCTTTCTAGGAAAATCTCTTTGAATCTATCCCAGGTGATATCACCTTCAGGATTATCTTTGATGATTGTTTCCCACCAGATTAAAGCTTCTTCTTTGAGCACCCAAGAGGCCACTAATCTTTTCTGATCATCTCTCAACTGGATACATTCAAAAATTCTTTCGATAGAACTCATCCAAGCTTGAGTCTGAATTATAGATTCATTGCCCGAGAATTGGGCTCCGCCCAGATTTCGATATTTCTTTAATAGAGCCTCTAGATCGGGTTTTGCATTCCTCCTGTTTCTGACACTCATTTTCTAGTACTTCTGCAAATAGCAGATCAAGTGTTAGGTCACAGAAAAGATAATTCAAAATATGGAGACATATACCTCAAATGTAAATGTGTCTATCGAGGTGTATTTCATTCTTCTTTACTCATACTAGGATATTGTTGATCCTATCTGTATTGAGTTACCCGTCTTAGAACACTACTGGTTCTATTTCTGACGAGTTCGTTAATATGTTATATACCAGCACTAAGCTTAACCAAAGCTCTGATACCACGTTGTACCGACCCCAAAACCCGTACTGACGGTGTTAAGGGTAATCTTTGGAATATAACACATAAACAGATAATAGCAGAACAGAATTAAATAATTACACCAGATAATGAGCAAATAATACACTGGATAAAATTAATCATCAGAGTTACATAGTATACAGGATCATACTTAGTACAAATACAGTTCAACTATACATAAATGTCTACAGCGGAAAACAAAACATAAGGTACAATAGGAGCTGAACAGCATAAAAAGAGATAAATGATAGAATCCATCTTCATCTCCAGCTATCCAGAAAGAGCCAGATAAAACCTGAATACAAGGCTGCCCGTGTAGAAAAAGGGGCACCCGAGTTTGCAAGTGAAACAAACTACGAGTTAGTCATGGGACTGGTACGAGAAATCTACTTAACACATTTATAATATGGCTAATCAAAGGACCACGCCACTTTCGTGGAACGCGTTTACTCCATTGGATTGCCAGTGCTTTAAAACAATTCTTTTAAACATCGCAATGCTTTTTATAAAAATCAAGCCATTATAAGACTCAGTTCCCATCACATAATGCAACGCAAACCGGAGGATAGAGTTTTACCTTATAATGGCCAAAATATGCTTGATACGAATAAAACAAAAGCATTTGATATTATTACTAGTGTGTATATGTTTCAAAAACAATTTCAATCATAAATATCAATCATAGACGGCATGGGTACCATATATCATGTCGCCATATATATATACAATCAAAACCGCACGATGTCGTATTTCGAAATTGGATTTCCGTCATGAACCAAGGCAAAAGATAGTCCTTACCGATTTCGAGACTCTCTAGCCCGAGCCTCAGGGTCAGAGTGCATCGACCCTTGGAGCGACAAGGCCGGTCCACCGATGTGGATTAAAATTCCTAAACACTGCGTTTCCCCGCCCTTTGGGGCGTAAATGAGCCAACGAATGACTCCATCGGTCCCGGATCGACCGATGTAGCCGAGGCGCCTCGCAACAGCAATAACCACATAGGTAAAAATAATATAAATGTCAGCCAGTTCAAGCACCGACGCCACCTCTAACTAGAAAGAAATGCATGTCCTCCCTGAGGTCCTCTCCCGTTTCTGGTTCATACCGGGGTGTGAGGTTCGCGAATTCACGTTATACACAAAGCTACGCCACACAGGCGGTGCTTTTATCATCAACCACAAGACTTTGCTTTTCAACAGAAGCCTTGATCACTGCATCTTAGCATGCCACAAAGGCAATTCACACCATGCAACTAATGGCTATCAATCACACATGATGAATTCCAATGTCCAACACACAGTCCATTTACAAGTCCGTTCTAGGTCTGAACGAAACCGGAGGCACTATATACCTTGCAAACCCATTGATCTCCACGTACGTCTGGACGATCACCACTCATTATCCATATTTCGGGATGCCTCCCAATCAGGACATCAATTACCATCCAAACAAGGTGAAGATTTCCGGTCTTCAACCACCGTCTTCATCTTCGGTTTCTTATCGTCGATTTAGTTATTCAGAATGGGATAAACTCGGTCTTTCTGAGCAACTCGCGTATATAATAAACAAGTGCTACAAATACACAACATATGTATCATTTCGATTCCTTAGTCACTAACCGTAAATCAGTAAGAGAACGATTTCCCAAATATTAACCCTGAAGGCCGAAACCAACATCAGATCAAAATCCAGGAAACCATTCGACTTAGCCAACCTTCAGTTAGTTTCTAAATTTCACATCCATATCATTTATAATATTTTATAACGATTTATCGCTATTTTTATTTATTTTAAAATAGCCAATTTATTCAAACGACGCTTCGGGCCATAACGCGGCCGTGGCGCTGTATTTTTTTCAGATTTGATTTACACATATCTGAAAATCTAACCGTTGGATCTTCACAAAATTTACATCATTAGAAAGATCTTTTCAAAATGAATCCAATGGTTCAAGTTTTGGAAAAATCCGACGGTCGTATCTTCCGGTACAATCGTTTGAAGTTTTGATTTTAAAATACGAACTGCAGCGTCGTTAATCGATTTAATTTAATTATATTTATATATATATATATAAATATAATCGATTCTGGCGCTGTTTTTCTTCAGATTTGAATTAAACATTCCAGACAATCCAATCGTTGGATCTTTACAAAGTTAGTGTCGTTGGAAAGATATTTCCTAAGCGAACCCAACGGTTTCGGGAAAATCCGATGGTCGGATCTCCCGCCCTAATCGTTTGAAATCACGGTTTCAAAACACGAACTGCAGCTTTGTTATTCGATATATTTTAATTATATTTATACATATATATATATATAAAAATAGAATCGATTCTTCGATTTCAAAACCATAATCTTTTCATATCTATGATAAAAATGATATTTTTATCTAACTGACTTCTATTTCAACACTTCACTATTTTTAACAATTCATGTATATAATAAAAATGTGATTTTTAATGTAAAACAATTTATTTCAAAACACGACTATTTTATATAGTTCATATGGATGATAAAAATAGGATTTTTATTATAAACAATTTATTTCAAAACACGAATACCATTCAACACATGAATTTCTATTCAACGAATGAATTTCTATTCAACAAATGAACGGTTTTCTATAGTTTGTTAATATATAGTAAAAATGTGATTTTTATTGCAAAACAATTTATTTCAAAACACGACTATTTTATATAGTTCATATAGTTGATAAAAATAGGATTTTTATTATAAATAATTTATTTTAAAACACGAATACCATTCAACACATGAATTTCTATTCAACGAATGAATTTCTATTCAACACATGAACGGTTTTCTATAGTTTGTATATATATAGTAAAAATGTGATTTTTATTGCAAAACACTACTATTTTATATAGTTCATATAGATGATAAAAATATGATTTTTATTATAAAACAATTTATTTCAAAACACGAATACCATTCAACACATGAATTTCTATTCAACGAATGAATTTCTATTCAACACATGAACGGTTTTCAACATATGAAAATAATTTCAACAAATGAAAATAATTCTAACACATGAATATTTCAGAAAATTTCGGCAGCATAACGGCAGGGTAGTTAAAACCGGGGCCATCCCTAGTACGTCTCCTCGCTCTACCTTAAAGCCTCGCAGCTTTTGACAATGGGGATTTCATGCCTCTAGTTCGCACGTAGGCGGCATGTATATTTTTTCATTTCCACAAACTAATCCTATGTGGTTTCAACCAAATATTTCTCAACCACAAACGGGTATTTTTCAAACACGATCAATCAATTTCAACCACAAACAATTCTAATCAACCATTCGTAATCAATTAATTTTCACACCAATCACAACCAATAAATATCGTCCATGGTTTGTGGACGAGGGGCGTTGTAACACCTCGGATTTTTGAATAATGGAATCAACTAAATTAAAGAATAATTAATCTCAGACGTGAGAATTATGGGGATTGGGTTGCGCCATTATGTTCGTCTCGGAATTCTGGTTGAAATAGAGTCCGAGTTTGCGGGAAACGAGTACTGGATGAAGGAGTTATGGATGAACGAAGATTGGTGGTCAAAAGTAGAAAAAAAATATAATGCACTGGCGCACTTGGGAAGTGCGCCAGTACATATTTGCACTGGCGCACCTGCCTAGTGCGCCCAGGTCGAGCCAGGAGCCTGCACAGCTTTCTGGTTCAGGCTAACCCGTGTTGTTGAGTCCTTTCTGACTCCTTGCTGAGTCATTAGGGCTGACTCATCACCCTATCATGATTGAATGGTTTTGATTAACCCTAAGATCATATGATGGCTTAAATTAATTCATAACTCTATAAAAAGACCCATAGACTCAAACCCTAAATCAGAATTAAAATTGAAACTATGGCCATCATGCTGTTGTCTTGAACCCTAGAGCAGCCGACACCAAAATTAAGTGGAAGAACAGCAACCAAATCAGAACTATTCAACCCTAACAGAGAATCTTCATCAAAGGATCGCTAATTCAACTCCAGAAATCAGAATTCAGAACTCAAGACTGCTTTTGAGTTGTGAGTTCGATAGTCTTAACAAAATAATTAATAAATGAATTGGACTGAGTTATAATGTGGATAATTTGGATATGATATGAATTGTTGATTGCATGTTGTAATTATGTTGTAGAATTGTGTTGTAATTTCTATGATATTATGTTATGATGCTATCATTTACGATGTAAAGTTATGGTGTTATCACCCATGTTATAATCCTATGATTGGTTTAGGTCTAGTTGAATCATCATGTTTCATATGCTAGTAGTTATATTGATTCATATGATAAATCATATGTATGCAAGTTTCGATTTTGATTCAAACATGAATCATATACAAGTTGGGTAGAATTATATGTGAACTTACATGATTATGACACCTAGTTTATGTGAGAATTTAAGTGAAAGTTAGGCTATGACATATGCTAAATTCTACATGATACTTTACATGTTAGATACTAGTTTACACCATTGTTATGATGTACAAATCACATATGTAAGTTGTATGAATATATGAATCATGTTATGCAAGTTTAGGGCATTGCTTATGCAAATTAACACCTTTAGATTTGGATACATGACATATGATGTTTATGCAAGTTTGTGGCCATTATTTCATCAAGTTCACACCTTTAGATTTGGATCCATGACATACGATGTTTATGCAAGTTTGTGGCCATTATTTCATCAAGTTCACACCTTTAGATTTGGATCCATGACATATGATGTTTATGCAAGTTTGTGGCCATTATTTCATCAAGTTCACACCTTTAGATTTGGATCCATGACATATGATGTTTATGCCAGTTTATGGCCATTATTTCATCAAGTTCACACCTTTAGATTGGATCCATGACATATGTTGTTTATGCAAGTTGTAACTTTGGGCCTATGCAAGTTTTAGATGTAGAACATCATTCACATATGCAAGTTCACCCCTATGTTAGATCTATGTTTTAATTATGTGTATATACTGTGATGTTTTCTTTTATTTCATGAGTTAGACTACTCGAGTCTAACGTATATTTTACGTTCAACGAACAAACGTACAACGTGGGATAAAAGGGGATAATAATAAAAAGATTTAATTGGCATAAATGCCTTAAAAGGCATAAATTATAATTGTGGTGAAAATCGGTATGTTTTTACATACCATAAATGGATGGACATAATTGAGTCAATTATGGACATTGTTAAATTTGGAATTGATTGATAATTTGAATAGGGAAAGTAATTCAAATTGGGGAATGATTAATTAGGAGTAATTAATCGTCTAAGACACGAGGTTAGACTCTTTGGTGGTGTAAGACTGCCCGGACCCGCCTGGCAAATCCAGCTGCCACAAATGCCAGTCTAATGTGAGAGGTCTTAGGCACAAACTAAATACGTAACAGTATAAAGACATGAGTTTAGGCTCTTTTGTGGTGTAAGACTGCTCGGACCCGCCCGACAAATCCAGCTGCCACAAATGTCAGTCTAATGTGAGAGGTCTTTATGAGGTTACAGTCTTAATGAATTAAGAAACACTTAACCATAAAAAGCATGTAGTGGGACATGAGGGGGTTAAGTGGGTGCCGTGGGTGGCATGTGGAATCTAGTGGGTGCCTTGGGTGGCATTTGGAAATACGATTAGAAACACTTAACCAAAATTGAAACATGTAATTGAAACATGAATAAGAAGTGGGTTAAGTGGGATGTACTAGAGGGGACCAAGCTTAGGTGGATAGCTTGTGTCAAGTAATGGGGGCCCGTTTCAACCAGTATCCCATACGTATCTTTGTGGGATCGACCCAAGTCGAGGACGGGACACGCATACTGGGCTTGACTGTAAGAGGCCAAACCGGGTTAGCGGTGGCAACACAAGTCCAACGGGTTCATATGCGTGTGTGGACCCAGACTGGTAGGTAAGACATTGTTGCATCGTGTAGGTATAAGCCGTGCATTCTTGGTGGTATCGGGTTGACACTTTGGGGAGTGATACACCCAACTGTGGGGCCAGCACGGGTATCTACGAGTTAGGGAGCCAATCGTTTGGGGGTAGTGGGTACACCTAGTGGAGATAGGGGCAGACGGCACCTATGAAGGTAGCTAGGGGTGCACGAAACTACCAATATCATTATTAAGTTTGTAGGCGGGATCAACCTTAGGGTGACTAGTGATGGTGCAGTATACTAGTGGCGGTGCAGTTTAGGAATTATCCCATATTGTCGGTGTAGTTTAGTAATCATCCTATAGTGGTTTAGGTGCGCTTAACGATATCGTTGTTCATCTTGTTTCCTTGTTTACTCTGCCATACTCAATGGTTCATGGTCATTTCCTTATTTTCCAACTTATGCCTTAGCCTAGTTACTTTGTTAATTATATTGTTAGAATTATCGCACTCGCCAGACTTTATGTCTGACCCCCCTTTTTCCATCTCTTTCCTTCCCCCACCCCAGGTGCTCAGGTTGGAACTCGCACCAGTGGATCTTGATTTTGGACTGCTTTTAGAAGATTTCTTGGCCAGCTGAAGTAAAGTTCAGCTTCTCTTTAATTATGGCTATTTTAATGTTGGGGATTATGTCTTTTAGATTATGTACTTTGTTTTATCAAGATGGATATGATGTACTTGACTTTGGTTTATGGTTTTGATGATGTAACCAAACATATTTACCATCTGCTGCAATAAATAAAGTTTTGAATTTTCAAGTACTGTTTTATATCTGTCTTGTTGTGATTTTCTATTCAATACTTACTTAAAACGCTCCATTGAAGTTAATGCTTTCCCTTTGTGAGTGACATTAATGGACGTGGGGTGTTACACGTGGTATCAGAGCTGAAGGTTACCAGAACAGATATGAATTTTGAAAAACTATTTTTTTCAAAGCAATTTTTATAAAGAAGTACTTTCAAAAGTATGTTTTAAGAAAAGTATTTTCAAGAGAAAAGTATATTTTAGAAATCATGACCCCAAGAGCCATATATCTTTCCTTCGATTCTCCGTTTTTAATCTCTTCCTCTTTCCCCTGTTGAATCTCTTCCTCTGCGTATAGATGCTTTTTCCTAAGATATATGAGGACTTTCGTACGATGGGCGGAAAACCGCTTCATGGGACTTAGACGTTTGTCCGGACTAGGAGTTAGTCCAAGGAACTGGAGGGCTTGTTGGTACCTTTAAGATAGACGATGGGAGGAAGGTTCAAATAGCTGTTTGGTTAACAAAGGACGAAACCTCATCTTGGTGGGAGGTCACGAATGAAGAATGTGAAAAAGAAGACTGGTTGTTTCCACTGTGGCGAGGAGGGACATCTTATTAAGGACTGCCCAAAGAAAGGGCAGAGGGCAGGGTCTACCTCGGGAGGATAGGTGCAAGCTCTTATGGCACCCAGGCAGGCAAGGGGACAAGTTCAGGCTCTCGTGGTCCCACCGCTGCAAGAACGAGGTAGAGCAATTTCCTTTGAAAGTTTAGTTTTTCCGTTTGATCATCCTGTCCGTACTTTATTCGATTCTGGCGCATCGCATTCGTTTATTTCTACATCATTAGTTGAAACACTGCACCTTGATACTAGTCTAGTTACTGATCCCTTGGTAGTCTCAAATCTTATTGGTGGTTCGGCTCATCTTTCTATGATTTGTCGGGATTTGAGAGTGTCTATCTTGGGCGTTGGATTTGAATGCAATGCCTTTGTCCTTGGTTTCACGGGCTATAGTTTGATTCTAGGGGTGGATTGGCTAGCCAGGCGGGGTGCCATCCTAGATTGTGAAAGGAGGGTAGTTAGATTATTGATTCGTTATGGAAAGACCCTCATATTTCTTGCGACCCTAGGGGTTCAGTGATGCTTAGCTGCCTAGAATCTTCTGGCGCATCCAACGATGATTGGGAATCTGTTTGTGTGGTCCGTGAGTATGGAGACGTCTTTGATAAAGTGCGGGGTTTACCCAGAGGCGTGAAATAAGTTTTCGTATGTGCTTAATAGATTAATCAAAGCCAGTTATGTAATCAGCGGTCGTTTTAGAGCAAGACTGGCAAGGACAGCCAGAGTCGGTCAAGTGCTCAATTGATTGACCGTCTTACTAGTATCATCTCACGTAGGTCGTCTGAATTCGAAGGAGGTATCCCTTAGGTGTTTGTCTGATATTGGTTTAGGCCTTTGGGGCTTGCACTTGGGGGATGTCGAGTTCGACTAGGATGGTCTGCGTGAGAGATGGATAGTTGTGACGATTTTGCATGGGATAATATCCTGGTTTTCTCTAGAAGTAGAGAAAAGCATGCCCTACATCTTAGGGAAAGCTTAGGGACGCTACAAGTGCACCAGCTTAAAGCTAAGTTCTCCAAAATACCATTTTTGGAGGAAAGAAGTGAGGATTTTAGGGCATGTGGTCTCTAGGGAAGGGTGATAGGTTATGGTGGATAGAGTTCTTGGCGTCCTACGATTTCGAGATAGCATATACCCCTGACAAGGGTAACGTTGTGGCGGATGCTTTGAGTAGGAACAAGTTGACATGGAGTCCGTTGTTTGTTGAGCGGCGAAGTTTAGAGTTTATCTCTATGTTTGACTTTACACCTTCCATTGACTTTGTACCTGGTTTGCTAGCATCCTTAGAGGTCAGACCTACGCTTTTGGGATGGATTGACGAGGCACAGCGAGACGACCTACAGTTAGTTGAGTTAGTAGAAAAGCTCAAAGGAGGAGAGTCATCGAGCCATCTCCGTAGGTATACCCTAGATGATAAGGGTTGGTTACGTAGGGACGGTAGACTTTGTGTACCACGGGACGAGAATCTAAGGAAGACCTTTCTTGAAGATGCACATCGTTCGAAGATGACCGTTCATCCCGGCGGGGACAAGATGTACATGGACATGAGACGAGTTTACTTTTGGGCCGGCATGAAGAAGGATGTGGCCGAATATGTCGCTAGATGCTTGGTGTGCCAACAAGTAAAAGCAGAGCAAAAGAAGCCCGGTGGATTGCTACACCCATTGGAGGTCCCACAATGGAAGTGGGAAAGTGTTTCGATGGACTTTATTGATGGATTACCGAGATCGAGGAAGGGTAATACGGGGATTTGGGTCGTGGTAGACAAACTTACTAAGAGCGCCCATTTCATTCCCGTGAAGAGTAAGAGGACTGCTCCATGGTTAGCCTCCGTATACATTCGAGAAATAGTTTGCTTGCACGGTGTTCCTTCTAGCATAGTGAGCGACCGCGATCCTATCTTCACTAGCGAATTTTGGAAGAGCTTACAAGAGGTGGTAGGGACTTAGTTATGTTTGAGCACTGCATATCATCCTCAGACGGACGGCCAGACCGAGAGTGTGAATCGTATTCTAGAGGACTTATTGAGGTTGTGTGTCTTAGATTTCGGAGGTACATGGGAGGAACATCTTCCGTTGATAGAGTTCGTGTATAATAATAGCTTTCAGTCTAGCATTGGCATGGCACCATTCGAGGGTCTTTACGGACGGCCGTGACGTTCGCCTACATGTTGGTGGGAGTCTACAGATAAGATCTTGCTTGGGCCCGATATGATTAGAGAGACTTCGGAGAAGATCGATCTGATTCGAAGGAGGATAAAGACGGCGCAAGATAGGCAGAAATCTTATGCGGATAAGAGGAGGTCAGATCTTGAGTTTGATATTGGGGACATGGTCTTTGTCAAGGTGTCTCCATTACGGAACGTCGTTCGCTTTAGGTCCGTTGGGAAGTTAGCACCAAGGTTTGTAGGGTCGTTTCCTATTAAAGAAAGGATTGGGCAGATGGCGTATAGAGTGTAGTTGCCCGAGAGACTTAGTGGTGTACACGACGTATTCCATGTATCACATTTGAGGAAGTACTTGCACGAGACCGTGGATGTGGTAGAGCCGAGCTTGCTTAGAGAGGTGGGATCGAGTGTGATGCGAAGATTCGACGAGCTCCTACGCGCATTCTTGGGTCGGAGATTAGGAAATTAAGGAATCAAGAGGTCAAGCTAGTCAAAGTGCAATGGGGAGATGATGAGAGCGACGCTACTTGGGAGACAGAAGCGAAGATGCATTCATTATACCCTTTTCTTTTCGAGGGTATGTCTTTTAAATTTCACCTTTATCGTTTACCTTGTACTTATCTTATCTTTAGTATGTCCTCTCGCTAGTATCTTTGACCTTTAGATAGGATAGTCCTATGGTTGAAACATGTGTTTGAGACATGTTATGTATGATGGATGCATGTGGATGCAAGTGTTTGCTCGTGGATGCATATACACACACTTTAGGCACTAGATCGGCTCAGTCACTTCATGTTGCATATTGCATATAAATGTGTGTACATATTTAAGTAATGGATGTATAATGGTTGTACCATCATATGGATGTTGCATTTTGGTGAATGGTTGTGCACACATGTAGAAATAATATGTATCGATAAGGTTCTTTTGCATACATAATGGACGCATGACACTATCATGGTTTGCATTAAGGAGGTCAACTGAATCAGTAAACCGCCTGATTTTGCATTACATAAGGAACATATACACACACTTCTTGCATATGTTCATGCAGCATTAGAAATTTTATAAGGACAATGGATGCCCATGTTTGATGGTTGAGTAGATGGTTGTTTGGATGGTAGGATATGCATTCTCCTTAACTTGGAGATTTCGGGGACGAAATCCTTTAAGGAGGGGAGAATGTAATACCTCGGATTTTGGAATAATCGAATTAACTAAATTAAATAATAATTAATCTCAGACGTGAGATTATGGGGATTGGGTTGCGCCATTGTGTTCGTCTCGGAATTTTAGTTGAAATAGAGTCCGAGTTTGTGGGAAAAGAGTACCGGATGAAGGAGTTATGGACGAACAAAGATTGGTGGCCAAAAGTAGAATATATATATATATATATATATATAATGCACTGGCGCACTTGGGAAGTGCGCCAGTACATATTTACACTGGCGCACCTGCCAAGTGCGCCCAGGCCGAGGCAGGAGCCTGCACAGCTTTCTGGTTCAGGCTGACCCGTATTGTTGAGTCCTTTCTGACTCCTTGCTGAGTCATTAGGGCTGCCTCATCACCCTATCATGATTGAATGGTTTTGATTAACCCTAAGATCATCCGACGGCTTAAATTAATTCATAACTCTATAAAAAGACCCATAGACTCAAATCCTAAATCAGAATTAAAATTGAAACTATGGCCATCATGTCGTTGTCTTGAACCCTAGAGCAGCCGCCACCAAAATTAAGGGGAAGAACAACAACCAAATCAGAACTATTCAACCCTAACAGCGAATCTTCATCAAAGGAGCACTAATTCAACTCCAGAAATCAGAATTCAGAACTCAAGACTGCTTTTGAGTTGTGAGTTCGATAGTCTTAACAAAATAATTAATAAATGAATTGGATTGAGTTATAATGCGGATAATTTGGATATGATATGAATTGTTGATTGCATGTTGTAATAATGTTGTAGAATTGTGTTGTAATTTCTATGATATTATGTTATGATGCTATCATTTATGATGTAAAGTTATGGTGTTATCACCCATGTTATAATCCTATGATTGGTTTAGGTCTAGTTAAATCATCATGTTTCATATGCTAGTAGTTATATTGATTCATATGATAAATCATATGTATGCAAGTTTCGATTTTGATTCAAACATGAATCATATACAAGTTGGGTAGAATTATATTTGAACTTACATTATTATGACACCTAGTTTATGTGAGAATTTAATTGAAAGTTAGGCTATGACATATGCTAAATTCTACATGATACTTTACATGTTAGATACTAGTTTACACCATTGTTATGATGTACAAATCACATATGTAAGTTGTATGAATAAATGAATCATGTTATGCAAGTTTAGGGGCACTGCCTATGCAAATTAACACCTTTAGATTTGGATCCATGACATATGATGTTTATGCAAGTTTGTGGCCATTATTTCATCAAGTTCACACCTTTAGATTTGGATCCATGACATACGATGTTTATGCAAGTTTGTGGCCATTATTTCATCAAGTTCACACCTTTAGATTTGGATCCATGACATATGATGTTTATGCAAGTTTGTGGCCATTATTTCATCAAGTTCACACCTTTAGATTTGGATCCATGACATATGATGTTTATGCAAGTTTGTGGCCATTATTTCATCAAGTTCACACCTTTAGATTGGATCCATGACATATGTTGTTTATGCAAGTTGTAACTTTGGGCCTATGCAAGTTTTAGATGTAGAACATCATTCACATATGCAAGTTCACCCCTATGTTAGATCTATGTTTTAATTATGTGTATATATTGTGATGTTTTCTTTTATTTCATGAGTTAGACTACTCGAGTCTAACGTATATTTTACGTTCAACGAACAAACGTACAACGTGCGGGTAAAAGGGGATAATAATAAAAAGATTTAATTGGCATAAATGCCTTAAAAGGCATAAAATATAACTGTGGTGAAAATCAGTATGATTTTACATACCATAAATGGATGGACATAATTGAGTCAATTATGGACATCGTTAAATTTGGAATTGATTGATAATTTGAATAGGGAAAGTAATTCAAATTGGGGAATGATTAATTAGGAGTAATTAATCGTCTAAGACACGAGGTTAGACTCTTTTGTGGTGTAAGACTGCCCGGACCGGCCCGGTAAATCCAGCTGCCACAAATGCCAGTCTAATGTGAGAGGTCTTAGGCACAAACTAAATACGTAACAGTATAAAGACACGAGTTTAGGCTCTTTTGTGGTGTAAGACTGCCCGGACCCGCCCGACAAATCCAGCTGCCACAAATGTCAGTCTAATGAGAGAGGTCTTTATGAGGTTACGGTCTTAATGAATTAAGAAACACTTAACCATAAAAAGCATGTAGTGGGACATGAGGGGGTTAAGTGGGTGCCGTGGGTGGCATGTGGAATCTAGTGGGTGCCTTGGGTGGCATTTGGAAATACGATTAGAAACACTTAACCAAAATTGAAACATGTAATTGAAACATGAATAAGAAGTGGGTTAAGTGGGATGTACTAGAGGGGACCAAGCTTAGGTCGATAACTTGTGTCAAGTAATGGGGGCCCTTTTCAACCAATAACCCATACGTATCTTTGTGGGCTCGACCCAAGTCGAGGACGGGACACGCATACTGGGCTTGACTGAAAGAGGCCAAACCGGGTTAGCGGTGGCAACTCAAGTCCAACGAGTTCATATGCGTGTGTTGACCCGGGCTGGTAGGTAAGACGTTGTTGCATCGTGTAGGTATAAGCCGTGCATTCTTGGTTGTATCGGGTTGCCACTTTGGGGAGTGATACACTCCATTGTGGGGCCAGCACGGGTATCTACGAGTTAGGGAGCTGATCGTTTGGGGGTAGTGGGTACACCTTGTGGAGATAAGGGCAGACGGCACCTATGAAGGCAGCTAGGGGTGCACGAAACTACCAATATCGTTATTAAATCTGTAGGCGGGATCAACCTTAGGGTGACTAGTGGTGGTGCAGTATACTAGTGGCGGTGCAGTTTAGGAATTACCCCATAGTGTCGGTGTAGTTTAGTAATCATCCTATAGTGGTTTAGGTGCACTTAACGATATCGTTGTTCATCTTGTTTCCTTGTTTACTCTGTCATACTCAATGGTTCATGGTCATTTCCTTATTTTCCAACTTATGCCTTAGCCTAGTTACTTTGTTAATTATATTGTTAGAATTATCGCACTCGCCAGACTTTATGTCTGACCCCCCTTTTTCCATCTCTTTCCTCCCCCCCCCCCCAGGTGCTCAGGTTGGAACTAGCACCAGTGGAGCTTGATTTTGGACTGCTTTTAGAAGATTTCTTGGACCGCTGAAGTAAAGTTCAGCTTCTCTTTAATTATGGCTATTTTAATGTTGGGGATTATGTCTTTCAGATTATGTACTTTGTTTTATCAAGATGGATATGATGTACTTGACTTTGGTTTATGGTTTTGATGATGTAACCAAACATATTTAACTTCTGCTGCAATAAATAAAGTTTTGAATTTTCAAGTACTGTTTTATATCTTTCTTGTTGTGATTTTATGTTCTATACTTACTTAAAACGCTCCATTGAAGTTAATGCATTCCCTTAGTGAGTGACATTAATGGACGTGGGGTGTTACAGGTGTATATATATATATATATAAGCATTTCACTTCTATTTAAACACATATATAATTTTTACAACGCATATATAACTTATATATCAAACGTACAACTTATACAACGCTTATACAAGAGGTGTACAACGCTGATATAACTCATACATCGACTATATAATTTATACATCGTCGTTTTCCATATCGTTTATAATTTAGAAATCTCACATTGGGTTCCACTCCACCAAAAATAGCAGAAGGCTCAGAAAAATATGCGGTCTCTTCTAGAATGTAGAAGACGTCCACACGAGTCCACTGTCTCTTGTTTCACTGAATTTCGCCAACAAACGAAAAAGATACGATTTTTCAAAGTTTGCAATACTTAAAGTGTAAAAACAGTTCAAATATAAACACAGCCGTTACCTCAGCTTTTGATTCAAAACTAGGTTTTGATTTCTGAAACAAACGGTTGCATGATACTGAAATCGAACTGCACCATGACGTGGAGGGGGGTGAGACGCGCCTGCGCCTAGGGCGGGGCCCAGTTCGACGGCCACAATCAACGGCGGCGGAAAGTCTCCGACACTGGAGGCTTCAAACTCGACGAATACCAGACTAAAAATTACAAATCCTATGTGGATTTAAAGAGGAGAAGGGGAGCTTGGGAATGGATCAAGAATCATGCGATTTCATTGAGAATTGGAGGAGAAATCGAGCTGGGAAGCTCTGGAGCATTTCCGCCTTTCACTTCGGCTGTTACAGGGAGAGAGAAAGGCTTTGTTGACCAATGATTTTTTTTATTAATTTATATATATTTTTAAATTTCTAAAATACCCTCTTCACACACAAACATCAATTCAAACCCAACGACTGTCGTCCCTAGCTAAATACCTTCATTCTGAACACAATGGGATATGTTTCGAAGGCCCATTCGAATGTTTCAGTAAGTTTTTATTCAAATTAAAATATAAAACATTCAATATTTGATTTGAACGTACATTTCAATTTGCCAGGGCCACAAACTGATTCGAAAAATTCCAGAAAAATAAATCTGGCTATGTTTTGACGATACGGTCCCAACAAAACTGATTTCGTCGAATTCTGAGACCGTTTGTAAAATGGCCCTTTTCTGGTCGATCCAATTTAACTATAATTGACCAAAACACGTTTTCCTTTGCCATGCTCACATATTAACTTCAAAAATTATGAAATTTGAAACCTAGCAATAGTTTAACATCCCGGATCCAACAAAAGTGGTTTCGTCGAATTCCGAGGTCGTTTGTAAAATGGTCGTTTTCACGGGCTATATATATTCTATAGCGACCTTTTTGAAAATTCATTTGGCCATAACTTTTGCTTCCCGCTATGAAACTTCGATTTTTCAGATTTTTTAGAAAGGTATTTACTAACAGATTTAAATATTTTTGGTTTCACTCAAATCCGTTTTGTTTTGCACCCGGTACAGTCAGTCAAAGTTTGAAATGGAAATTTGAAACTGCCGCGCCATTTCAGGCCTTGTTTATAATTCAAAGTAATTATATTTTTTTCAATGTCGATTCAAGCTTACTTTTCATCGTTATTATTTAAAATATTTATTTTAAATATTTAAAATCCACTAAAATAGCCAATTTAAATTTTTTAAATTGGTTCAGATTTTCCGGGTCGTTACAAATGATATATTGACTACTCTATACAAAATGAATAAAGTGCTAACTAACACCATTGTCGTCGTAGTGGTTAAATGCTTCAATTTTGATGTGAGGGGTCCTATATTCGAAACTTGCCTAATTGATTCGAAAATATACCAGCGTGTAGTGTGTGGTATGCTTACCAAAACTTGTAAGTACCAACATGTACTATCCATATATGCGTATCCAATTTCAAAAAAGATAAAAGAATGATTTGCTAAATTACATACCAACATAGTGGAAAATGAACTGAATTTTTTAATTTGTTTACAATTTCTGTTATATATGCAGTTCATTTTTTGAAATCATCCGGAAAAGTAATTAGTTCCTTTTTTTGGAAATGGTTTGTTGGAGGGTAACCTACATAGTACTTCAAATATGGATGGTGTACGCTAAGCTGTTGGGAATGCGGGTTAAAGATCTTAAGGCAAGGGATAATGTTTAATAGATTTTATATAAAAAAAATCTTTTTAAATTATCTAAATTGAAATGAAAATAACAAAATAACGATAATCACATAATAAAACACAAATGCAAATAAAAATTAATAAAAAACAGTAAAAGGAAAGAACATACCAGAATTTTATACTGGTTCAGAGTAACCCGACATCCAGTCTCACACAACTCTAGGTTGATGCAAATTTCTTTCTAGTAATAATATCTATATTACAATCCTCAATTTCAATGGCCACGAGGTCCACACCGCCTGCTTCCAAGCACATGATGCTCTCTTGATTTAACCAGGCTACAAGATCATTTAATTGATTTACGGGTTACAATCACACCTATTGATTTGAATGGGCTACAACCACACCTTTTTCAACATTAGTTTTGGTAGGATAGACTCGATAGAACTTGATCTTGAGATCTTCGATTATAAAAGCCTATAACTCTTGAGTAGCACTTGAATCTTTGAGTGTGGTAGAGAACCAAAATAGAAGAAGTTTGATGTTATTTTTTTTGAAATTTGGTATATTATAAATATAAAATTTAAGAAATTAAGAGCTTTAATAGAGAGAAGATAATGGGGGAAGAATTTAATGAAATTAAGTTAAAAATTCGTTTTGAGAAGTCTGTTTATAGTCTTCCAACAGTCAAATCATTTCGGAATAGTTTTGAAATCAAAAGACGTAACTTTTAAAATTTTGAATACGAAATTCAACGCTCGCCATGTCGACATGGGGGGTTACCATATGTCGACATGCCTTAAGAAATTTTGAAAAATAAAGTTTTCAAATAAAGGCATATCTTGTTTAAATACATTTCTTCAGTTAAAATAAACTATTTTCCTATACATAAAAATAGAGTTATTGAAGTAAAAATATACATTAAAAACATATATGAAAATGATTTTAAAAAACGCATATAAAACGATATAAAACTATAAAAATAAGAAATGATTTGAAACTTAACGTACAATATAGGTAAAGGATTTTAAGACTTAAATAGTGAGATTAAACTTAATTTGAATCTAATATCAATCATATAAATAAGGAAATATAAATATATCAATAAGGAGTTAAAATTAAAAGATATTAGGAGTTAAAAAATTTAAAATTAAGAAATATAGATTTGAAGTAATGAAGTAATTTTTGAATTCAATTTGAAAATAAGATAAAAATATTAAAAATCAAATTAGATTGAATAAGGATTCAATGCTATTTCAGAGTTTGAAATATAGATTTTGAGATACAAATTGGAATGAAAATAAGGATTCAGTTTGCAATATATTGGGATGTTGTTTTCCTTCCTTAACAACTATGCGACCAAAGTCTTTTTTAGCTTGGGAAGCAGTCTTCGGCAAGGAGATCCCTTTTCCCTTACCCTGTTCATTGTCACCGCTAAAGCCCTAGTGTAACAACCCGCATTCTATGCATCAGAGGATCATAGAATATATATTTTTTCCTGGTAATTCGTATGGTCATGTACTTTTGGGGAACGACTGTGGGGTCATTTCCCACGCTATGCCCCTAGCTGATCTTGTTTCGTTCATAACTTTTGACTGGTAAGGAATTTTGATCTGAAACCACTTCCATTAGATTCGGATGATGGTTTACCTTTCCATAGAGTGGTCATATTAGCCAAACAGTCTCACCGTTTGGGAGATATGGCTGAAACAAGGTTTAGAATGTGAAAAACAGCTTAACCGGACCTAATTAGAGTGATTAACAGCTAAGCCCATAACCCATTTTGGGATTAGGGTTATGGGAGGACCGAAATGAGTTAGAGAATAGTTCATATTCATTTTTCCAGCCGCCACAAACCTCCCTTGAGCTCTAGCCATGGCCTCCACTTTCAAAATCTCTTCAAAACACCTCTAAATCACTTTTTATCAAGGATTAAGTTAATCAACATCAAACCAAGCCAAGATAGCATCAAATCAGAGTTGGGGCTACTGCTAAGCATTGTGATTCGACCCACAATAGAGGATATTTCAGATCTATAGTTTAATTTGTGGCAAAGGTGAGTGATTTGCATTGTTTTTCACTAATTATGGCTAATTAGGGTAATTAGCGAAGATTAGCGAAATTATAACTCAGAAAAATCTAGAAAAATTTGTAAAATTCCAGAATATTATATTATGCCTATGACATGAATTTGGGTTAATTTGGAATAATTTTGCTAATCCCGGAATTTAGGGGATTAAGGGGTGATTAGTGATAATTAGCGAAATTTTACATCATAAAAATCTGGAAAAATTTGTAAAATTCTAAAATATTATTTTAGGGCTCTGACAGAAATTTGGGTTGATTTGGTTATGTTTTACTAATCTTATCATTAGTTGTTGTTAAACAAGCTTAAGGGGAAAATAAGGGTTTTTGGGTATGTTTGATTCGTTTTGACATATCATATTGTTATTTTGCTGTTTGTGGATGTTTATACATGTTGCTATGGCTGTATGGTATGCTTTGTGATTGTTTAGAACAGTTAGAATGGTCGAAAACGCCGTCGTGTGGCGTAAAACAGTCGTTGGAAAGAAGTGCAGGAAATTAGCCGAACCAGATCAGATCGGAGAAGGGGAGCATGATTCGAACCGTGGAGCACCATCCAGCTCCGTCCCGACCCGACCCATTCTCCTTGAGTGTGCCACGAAGTCACGATCCGATCCACCTCCGAACCTGTGTACTCATCTGAACCGATCCGCTTGAGAGGAGGAGCCACGAGCTGGTCATGTGCCATGACCCAATCCTACGGAGGAAGCACGAACCGATCCGATGGAGGGCGAACACCACGATCCGACCCGAACCCAATGGGTGCCCACGTGTAATAACCCGAAATTCTGGGCCAGTTTAAAATTTTTATTTTGGCAATTTTAGCGAATTTTGAACATTTAAAATAGATTATTTTAAATAATATCGACGTGAAATTTATTTTGAATGGAATTCGGCGTATATATTTATATACGTCATCGTTAGAATATATAATATTTATATATAATTATAAATAGAATTGAAAATGGCGCGGTAGTTCGATAATTCGATTTCAAACTTCAATTTAATGTACCGGGTGCAAAACAATCCGGATTTTAGTGAAACCAAAAATAATGGGATCTAACTGTGAATATCTTTCTAACGAATCCGACAAATCAAAATTTCATAGCGGGAATCAAAAGATATGTCCAGTTGAAAATTCTGAATAGTCGCTATGGAATTCAGGCCCTTAAAAATGGACATTTTGCAAACGACCTCGGATTTCGACGAAACCACTTTTGTTGGATCCGTGATGTTAAATTATTGCTGGATTCCAAATTTTATAAATTTTCGAATCAATATGTGAGCGTGGCAAAGGAAAACGTGTTTGACCCGTTTCAGTTGAATTTAATCGACTGGAAATTGGCCATTTTTCCAACGGTCTCAGAATTCGACGAAACTAGTTTTGTTAGGACCGTACCGTCAATACGAAGCTAGAAAATATTTTTTTTGGAATTTTTAGAATTAATATGTGACCCCGGTAATTTGAAATGTATGTTTAAAATTCAATAAAGTGATTTAAATGTAAATTTAACGGAAACTGATTCAAATAGTCGAATCAGCCTACGATACATATCCCATTGTGTTCGGAATGGGGGTTAAACGCTATGGACGACAGGCGGTGGGCCTCGTTTCGAGGTCGTATGTAAAAGTCAACTTTTTGAAAATTAAATAAAATTTAAAATATATAAACCCCCCCTTTTCTCGTTTTCATTCAGAAGGAAAAAAAAACAAAACGAATCGCACCCCGCCGCCGCCTCGTTCACCGTCGCGCCACCGCGCCTGAGGCGCTGCAAACCCCCCCCCCCCCAGCGATCGCCGCCCTCCCCTTCTTCCTCCTTCCTTCTTCCCTTCCTCCTCAAACCCCTAAACACCCCTACCTGAAAACCTAACCCCCTGAACCCGTTAAGACTGCCGCGCCCACCTCGTTGGCCCCTCCTGGCCACTCCGACCACTGCAGCGAGTCCCCCTCCGGCAATGAAAACCCTAGCTCCGTCCAACCCTCGTCGCCAACGACCATAGCACCCGCAACCTCCCCCTTTCGAGCGCAGCAACCACCACAGTGAGCCCAACCCCTCCTTCGCGCGATTAAAGTGAGTTTTTATATTTATTTACATTTATTTTACTTTCTTTTCAGTTTTAAATATATAGTGGCAAGTTAAAAATATTATTTTTATTCGTATGAATATTAAAAATGAGATTTTTATAAAGTATGAATATTAAAAATGAGATTTTTATAAAGTAGAAATGTTAAAAATATAATTTTTATATAAGGAAGATAATCAAAATATGATTTTTATATTTTTAAAGTATTAAAAATATAATCTTTACTATATAGAAATATTAAAAATATGATTTTTATATTTTTAAAGTATTAAAAATATAATCTTTATAGGATAGAGAATATAAAAATATCATCTTTGTATATGTAGCGAAATGAAAATCTGATTTTTATTTTATATAGGTTGAAATAAAGTGGTGATTTTCATAACGAAGAAATCTATATTCTTGTAAGGGTGAAGTCTTTATAGTTAAAAAGGCGAGATCTTTATATAGAAAATAGAGAAATAAAAATATGATTTTTATATGTTGAACTTCGAAATAAAAATATGAATTTTATATGTTGAACTTCGAAATAAAAATATGATTTTTATATGTTGAACTTCGAAATAAAAATATGATTTTTATATGTTGAACTTCGAAATAAAAATATGATTTTTATATGTTGAACTTCGAAATAAAAATATGATTTTTATATGTTGAACTTCGAAATAAAAATATGATTTTTATATGTTGAACTTCGAAATAAAAATATGATTTTTATATGTTGAACTTCGAAATAAAAATACGATTTTTATATGTTGAACTTCGAAATAAAAATTCGATTTTTATATATTGAATAGCGAAGTAAAAATTCGACTTTTACATATGTAGTGGCTACAGCAACGAAGGTGGTAAAAAGGCGAGAGCAACAAAGATTTCTATAAATGAAGAGTCGAGATGATTGGATAGCTATCGGTGAGAACTTCTCACTCAAAATTCTTTTTCTAGTTATATATATATACTAGGATGTAGACGGTGTTTAGTAGCACCCGACACCCGTCATCCACAGACCATGGATGGCTTGTTTGTTAAATTGTTTGGTTGAGTAGTTAGTTAGAATATTTGATTGAATGGAAATGGTTTGGTGAAATGAAATTGATTTGATTGATGTGTAAATGGCGTGGGCCTTCACTAGACCGGGGATAAGGCTAGACCTCGTCCCGTTTCTAGTATCGTGCCGTTATGCCGCCGAAATTTTCTAAAATATGTTAGAAAAATAAAAATATCATTTTATTGAATAAATGAACTAATAGAAATTCATGTGTTAAAATAAATTGTTTTATCGTTAAAAATATAATTTTTAACGTGGAGGTGAATAAAATAAAATATTCATTCACAAACCGGACGGTTTGTTTATGTACACCTATTTGAAGGACATTGATTGGGACGAAAAATTTTACACATCGCCCAACTGCACAAATAAAATCTGTGTTTGATTGTTTGAAACCCGACACGGGTGTTGGGATGAAATTTGGAAGTTCACTCATCCTGATTGATTAAATATGTCGATCGGTTGATTGACAGGCTGTTATAAGCGTAAGATATCTATATTTGATGCTTATACAGTGTAGTGCACTTTGGTTGATGGTTGATTATTTTTCAATGCTGTTATATACATGTGTTGTATGGAATCCATATAATTAACGTCATATGGAGATTGATTGGGCCTCATTCCAATCGGGATAATAATGAATATTATAGAAGATAATTCATGTGTTGAATATAAAAATAGTCATGTGTTGACGATGTTCATGTGTTGAGTGAAATATTTTATACAATGAAATTTACATCTTTATCATATTCAAAATTAGAACTACTTTACGGTTGAAGTCTAATTGAAAATCAAACGATAGATACCATAGTTTTATAAAATATTTTACATAACAAAAATAGTGATGTGTTGACAGTACTCATGTGTTGAGATTAGTCAGGTGTTGGAAGAAAAATAGATTCATGTGTTGAATGGAATAAATATTCATTTGTTGAATAGAATAACGGATTTATTGAAATATATAAAGCCGTGCTGATTAGAGTTGCGCTATTTTGACGTGAACGATATTTATATCGACTATATTCGTTTTTATAATGAATATAGAAAAGAAGTGATTTCAAAATATAACGTTTTGAAAATATTATCATTTATATAGTAATGATATAAAGAATTCAATTTTGATTTGAATTGAAATGGAAGTTGAGATTGCTTTTGAAACGAATATTAAAACTATTCATATAATTCGTTTTAAAAAGAAATCGACGAAATATATTATATATATATTATATATATAATATAATGGCCTGAATAGAACGCGCCGCGCCGCGGCAGTTCGTGAATTTCGACCATTTATTTCAAACGGACATTGCGGGAGATCCGACCGTCGGATTCTCCTAAAACCGGAACCGTTGGGTTCGTATCGAAAAGAGCTTTCCAATGAATATTAGAAATTTGAAATCTAACGGTTGGATTTGGAATTTTGTCCAAATCAATTTCAGAAAAGGTCGTTGTAAGTGCAGTTCGATGGCCGTTGATGGAAATCGACTGTACGGGCCTTGATAAAATTATTAAAAATATTTATAATTTGTGTAAAATTATAATATGTGAATTGGAAAGAATTGGGCTGGAAAATTCCACATTTGAATAGATAAAAATAGATTTCTATCGAAATGAACTAGTTTTGAACTAGAATTAAAATCAATTTATTGTTGAAATAAATAAATTGAATTTGAAAGTGATTTTAAAAATAATCAATATTCCCAATAGGTGAAGTGAAAGTGGAGTTGAATCGAAATTATCTTCGGAATATTTCGATGTTGGATTTCGTGACCATACAGATATTGTTTTGGGAATTTGAAAGATATATTATATATCGTTATTTCCAATACGATATTTGTTGGTTTCAGAATTTGATATTGAATATAAGCCGATATATTTTCTATTCAGAGCCTTGTATTTAATATCAAATGTGATTTGGGTTTATCGTGAATCGTGTTTTAGATGACATTGGTTCTTTACCCCAGTTAAAGACAAGATGTTGATTTTTGAAAAGATTAAAACTAAGTGGAGTTTTAATGAATCTTTAATTAGATTAAAATGTGAATTGATAATTTAAATTATAAAACCTGAAAAGTGATCGAGAGTGGAGTATCACCAGTTTTGCTCCAAGGCGATAGTTAAATCTTTAATTAGATTTGAACGTGAAATGGTAATTAATTTTGCCGATAACACCGTGGTGTTAGATGTGGAGTATTACCAGTTTTCTCCATGGGATATATAGGTTGGGATTGGGAAATAAAATAAATAATTACTTCGGTGTGGTTCGCTAATCCCGACTAGTTTGAAATGATATCCAGAGGAAGATTATAGAATAAATTTAGAAGAATTTATCTTGGATAAAATTAATGGGAACATTTCCCTAAGAATGTGTTTTTGTGAATAAAAGAATATTCTGAATTGGAATGAGGCGTTTGTTGTGTTTGTGTAACATTCATTTATTATATACGTGGGTTATTCAGAAAGGCCGGGTTTATACCCATTCTGAATAACCGATTCGACGAGATGTCGAAGATGAAGACGGTGGTTGAAGACCGGAAGTCTTCACATCGTTTGGGTGATTACTGATGATCTTGATTGGGCTGTACACCCAAGATGAGGGAAACAGTTGGTGATCGTCCAGACGTACTTGGAGATGGATGGAGATGCGAGGAAAGTGCCTCCGGTTTCGTTCAGACCCAGAACGAACTTGTAAATGGATTGTGTGTCTGACATTGGATTTTATTCTGTGTTGATTGATCTCTATTAAATATACATCTGTTTGGCGGCGGAGAATTTATTCTCTTGCTTAACGCCCTTCTCTGAGACGTACGAGCTCAGAGGTTGTATATCGATGGACATCAGTCGCATGGAGTGAATTGCCAATGTGGCATGCGTAAGTGGCAATTGATCAAGGCTTCTGTTGAAAAGCAAAGTCTTGTGGTTGATGATCAAAGCACGACCTGTGTGGTGTAGCTTTGTGTATAACGTGAATTCGCGAGCCTCACACCTCGGTATGAGTCAAAAACGGGAGACGGACCGCTGGGAGAGCACGACGTTTCTTTCTAGCTAGGGTGGTGTCAGTGACCTACCAGCCCTGACATTTATATATACTTTTCACCTGCGTGGTTGCTGGATACGAGGCGCCTCGGATATAGGTCTGTAAGGACCGGGAAACGTGTGTTCAGGAATTGCCAATCCTCAAAAGTAAGAGAGGACCGGCCCAACCGATTCCAAGGATCATAGTGGGGTCCTGAGGCATTTGCTAGAGTGTCTCGAACGCGGAGAGGAGCTTTCCCCTTGCCTCGACTCATGACGGAAATCCAATTTCCAATACGTGTATTGCGGTTTTATTTGTAGAACCTAGTATGGCGACATAGTGGTTTTGGTCCTTCATGCCGCCTATGATTGATATTTATGATTGAAATTGTTTTGACACTATACACCTATAATAATATCAAATAATGTGTTTTAAACGTATCAAGCATGCTTTGGCTGTTATAAGGTAAAAACCCTATCCTCCGGCTTGCGTTGCATTGTGTGATGGGACCTGGGTCTTATAACAGCTTCATTTTTCTTTATTTAGCATTGCGCTGTTTGTTTTATGCACTGGTATTCTTGGGAGGAAACCCGTTCCGTGTTATATGGCGTGGTCCCTTGATTTACCTAACTTTAAAATAAAGATTAATAACTGCTTTAGTTCTCACACCAGTCACATGACTGACCTGGAGTTTATTGTTTTAACCTAAACTCTGGGTGCCCTTATTTTCCGCACGGGCAGCTAGTAGTTTTGGTTTTGCAGATTTATATTCACAGGATCCTGATTAACAGCTGGAACGATGCTCGGAAAGCTCTGTATCCGTGTATCACTTTCAGTTGAGCTTTTGTATATTTTTCCGCTGCTATGTAATTTATTGTAATCTCTGATATTTGTCAAATGTAATTTATTCATTTTTACTCTGTATATTCTTGTATCTGATGGAATTGTTGTAATAACAATGAAATGTTCTTCCATCTGCGTCCTTTTGTGTGTTGTTCTCAAAGTATTCGTGCTTTCCTTTACGGGGAAGTTACGGGTTCTCTCAGTTTGGTATCGGAGCTTTGGTTTACAGAGCTCGAGAACAAGACACATTAGAACCATACGAAAGAATTCATCAGATATTGGATTAGTAATATCCAATTAGAATGACTCGTTAGAGATAGGATCAGTAGTATCCTAGAACGGGTGTGAAGAGTATATTTTTCAAATGAAAACAATTTTGTTTTGTAAATTTAAATCGTTTTATACGTATTTGATTATTTTTATTTTTTTTTATTTTTTTTTTATTTTTTTTTGAATATGGACAATCCAATATATAACGATTTCGCGTATACGCGTCATGAACGTATAGTCGAAGTTTTAATATACTGGATAGATATAGGATTACACTCTAGTCGCTCGGAGATGATTTTGATGATGGAGCTCCATCACCAAAATTTATATTCGTGTTTCGAAGGTGTGATATCTATATATTTCCATTAGACTGGTGTGAGAACCAAAACTTATGTAGCTAGAACACATTGTTGTGAATTGGCATCAAAAACATGATTTTTGTATATATATCAAATTTATGAATTTGCAACTCTAATTCACTAATTGATTGATGTTTGTGTTGTTTGTTTATTTGTTTGATAATTTTAACCATTTAGCCTAATTGAACCAAATATTGAACTATATTGATAATTGGTCACATTTGCTTGCATACATACATATATATATTATATATATATATATATATATATATATACTTACATTGAACAGGTCATAGCAAGGAGGCTAGAGCCGAAGAATAAAATTTGTTTGCCCGACAAATAGGTACATGTTTACTACATAATTTACTGTTTTGTTTGGGTGATGATGATTTTATGAGCCTATTGGCTAGCCGCTTGGCTTTTTCTTTTTCTTTTTGAGATCTGAAGGACCGGGGAAGCTATTTGAAATTCCCCGATGCTCCCGGTGCAGGGGAGGTTATGGCGAAATTTTTCGAAAATTTAGGGTGTTAGCCAAATTTTTGAATATTTGAAAATTCTCAGAAACTGAAAAGTTGGAGAATGGAAGCCAGATCGAACATAGTGTTGAATAATCAAACCACTTTCGACTTTGTTCCTTTTCGGGGATGAAAAGTTTTAAGTGGGGGAGATTGTAATAACCCGAAATTCTGGGCCAGTTTAAAATTTTTATTTTGGCAATTTTAGCAAATTTTGAACATTTAAATTAGATTATTTTAAATAATATCGACGTGAAATTTATTTTGAATGGAATTCGACGTATATATTTATATACGTCGTCGTTAGAATATATAATATTTATATATAATTATAAATAGAATTGAAAATGGCGCGGTAGTTCGATAATTCGATTTCAAACTTCAATTGAATGTACCGGGTGCAAAACAATCCGGATTTTAGTGAAACCAAAAATAATGGGATCTAATTGTGAATATCTTTCTAACGAATCCGACAAATCAAAATTTCATAGCGGGAATCAAAAGATATGTCCAGTTGAAAATTCTGAATAGTCGCTATGGAATTCAGGCCCTTAAAAATGGACATTTTGCAAACGACCTCGGATTTCGACGAAACCACTTTTGTTGGATCCGTGATGTTAAATTATTGCTGGATTCCAAATTTCATAATTTTTCGAATCAATATGTGAGCGTGGCAAAGGAAAACGCGTTTGACCCGTTTCAGTTGAATTTAATCGACTGGAAATTGGCCATTTTTCCAACGGTCTCAGAATTCGACGAAACTAGTTTTGTTAGGACCGTATCGTCAATACGAAGCTAGAAAATATTTTTTTGGAATTTTTAGAATTAATATGTGACCCGGTAATTTGAAATGTACGTTTAAAATTCAATAAAGTGATTTAAATGTAAATTTAACGGAAACTGATTCAAATAGTCGAATCAGCCTACGATACATATCCCATTGTGTTCGGAATGAGGGTTAAACGCTATGGACGACAGGCGGTGGGCTTCGTTTCGAGGTCGTATGTAAAAGTCAACTTTTTGAAAATTAAATTAAATAAAATTTAAAATATATAAACCCCCCCTTTTCTCGTTTTCATTCAGAAGGAAAAAAAAAAGAAAAAAAACAAAACGAATCGCACCCCGCCGCCGCCTCGTTCACCGTCGCGCCACCGCGCCTGAGGCGCTGCAAACCCCCCCCCCCCCCCCCCCAGCGATCGCCGCCCTCCGCTTCTTCCTCCTTCCTTCTTCCCTTCCTCCTCAAACCCCTAAACACCCCTACCCGAAACCCTAACCCCCTGAACCCGTTATGACTGCCGCGCCCACCTCGTTGGCCCCTCCTGGCCACTCCGACCACTGCAGCGAGTCCCCCTCCGGCAATGAAAACCCTAGCTCCGTCCAACCCTCGTCGCCAACGACCATAGCACCCGCAACCTCCCCCTTTCAAGCGCAGCAACCACCACAGTGAGCCCAACCCCTCCTTCGCGCGATTAAAGTGAGTTTTTATATTTATTTACGTTTATTTTACTTTATTTTCAGTTTTAAATATATAGTGGCAAGTTAAAAATATTATTTTTATTCGTATGAATATTAAAAATGAGATTTTTATAAAGTATGAATATTAAAAATGAGATTTTTATAAAGTAGAAATGTTAAAAATATAATTTTTATATAAGGAAGATAATCAAAATATGATTTTTATATTTTTAAAGTATCAAAAATATAATCTTTACTATATAGAAATATTAAAAATATGATTTTTATATTTTTAAAGTATTAAAAATATAATCTTTATAGGATAGAGAATATAAAAATATCATCTTTGTATATGTAGCGAAATGAAAATCTGATTTTTATTTTATATACGTTGAAATAAAGTGGTGATTTTCATAACGAAGAAATCTATATTTTTGTAAGGGTGAAGTCTTTATAGTTAAAAAGGCGAGATCTTTATATAGAAAATAGAGAAATAAAAATATGATTTTTATATGTTGAACTTCGAAATAAAAATATGATTTTTATATGTTGAACTTCGAAATAAAAATATGATTTTTATATGTTGAACTTCGAAATAAAAATATGATTTTTATATGTTGAACTTCGAAATAAAAATATGATTTTTATATGTTGAACTTCGAAATAAAAATATGATTTTTATATGTTGAACTTCGAAATAAAAATATGATTTTTATATGTTGAACTTCAAAATAAAAATTCGATTTTTATATATTGAATAGCGAAGTAAAAATTCGACTTTTACATATGTAGTGGCTACAGCAACGAAGGTGGTAAAAAGGCGAGAGCAACAAAGATTTCTATAAATGAAGAGTCGAGATGATTGGATAGCTATCGGTGAGAACTTCTCACTCAAAATTCTTTTTCTAGTTATATATATATATATATATATATACTAGGATGTAGATGGTGTTTAGTAGCACCCGACACCCGTCATCCACAGACCATGGATGGCTTGTTTGTTAAATTGTTTGGTTGAGTAGTTAGTTAGAATATTTGATTGAATGGAAATGGTTTGGTGAAATGAAATTGATTTGATTGATGTGTGAATGGCGTGGGCCTTCACTAGACCGGGGATAAGGCTAGACCTCGTCCCGTTTCTAGTATCGTGCCGTTATGCCGCCGAAATTTTCTAAAATATGTTAGAAAAATAAAAATATCATTTTATTGAATAAATGAACTAATAGAAATTCATGTGTTAAAATAAATTGTTTTATCGTTAAAAATATAATTTTTAACGTGGAAGTGAATAAAATAAAATATTCATTCACAAACCGGACGGTTTGTTTATGTACACCTATTTGAAGGACATTGATTGGGACGAAAAATTTTACACATCGCCCAACTGCACAAATAAAATCTGTGTTTGATTGTTTGAAACCCGACACGGGTGTTGGGATGAAATTTGGAAGTTCACTCATCCTGATTGATTAAATATGTCGATCGGTTGATTGACAGGCTGTTATAAGCGTAAGATATCTATATTTGATGCTTATACAGTGTAGTGCACTTTGGTTGATGGTTGATTATTTTTCAATGCTGTTATATACATGTGTTGTATGGAATCCATATAATTAACGTCATATGGAGATTGATTGGGCCTCATTCCAATCGGGATAATAATGAATATTATAGAAGATAATTCATGTGTTGAATATAAAAATAGTCATGTGTTGACGATGTTCATGTGTTGAGTGAAATATTTTATACAATGAAATTTACATCTTTATCATATTCAAAATTAGAACTACTTTACGGTTGAAGTCTAATTGAAAATCAAACGATAGATACCATAGTTTTATAAAATATTTTACATAACAAAAATAGTGATGTGTTGACAGTACTCATGTGTTGAGATTAGTCAGGTGTTGGAAGAAAAATAGATACATGTGTTGAATGGAATAAATATTCATTTGTTGAATAGAATAACGGATTTATTGAAATATATAAAGCCGTGCTGATTAGAGTTGCGCTATTTTGACATGAACGATATTTATATCGACTATATTCGTTTTTATAATGAATATAGAAAAGAAGTGATTTCAAAATATAACGTTTTGAAAATATTATCATTTATATAGTAATGATATAAAGAATTCAATTTTGATTCGAATTGAAATGGAAGTTGAGATTGCTTTTGAAACGAATATTAAAACTATTTATATAATTCGTTTTAAAAAGAAATCGACGAAATATATTATATATATATATATTATATATATAATATAATGGCCTGAATAGAACGCGCCGCGCCGCGGCAGTTCGTGAATTTCGACCATTTATTTCAAACGGACATTGCGGGAGATCCGACCGTCGGATTCTCCTAAAACCGGAACCGTTGGGTTCGTATCGAAAAGAGCTTTCCAATGAATATTAGAAATTTGAAATCTAACGGTTGGATTTGGAATTTTGTCCAAATCAATTTCAGAAAAGGTCGCTGTAAGTGCAGTTCGTTGATGGAAATCGACTGAACGGGCCTTGATAAAATTATTAAAAATATTTATAATTTGTGTAAAATTATAATATGTGAATTGGAAAGAATTGGGCTGGAAAATTCCACATTTGAATAGATAAAAATAGATTTCTATCGAAATGAACTAGTTTTGAACTAGAATTAAAATCAATTTATTTTTGAAATAAATAAATTGAATTTGAAAGTGATTTTAAAAATAATCAATATTCCCAATAGGTGAAGTGAAAGTGGAGTTGAATCGAAATTATCTTCGGAATATTTCGATGTTGGATTTCGTGACCATACAGATATTGTTTTGGGAATTTGAAAGATATATTATATATCGTTATTTCCAATACGATATTTGTTGGTTTCAGAATTTGATATTGAATATAAGCCGATATATTTTCTATTCAGAGCCTTGTATTTAATATCAAATGTGATTTGGGTTTATCGTGAATCGTGTTTTAGATGACATTGGTTCTTTACCCCAGTTAAAGACAAGATGTTGATTTTTGAAAAGATTAAAACTAAGTGGAGTTTTAATGAATCTTTAATTAGATTAAAATGTGAATTGATAATTTAAACTATAAAACCTGAAAAGTGATCGAGAGTGGAGTATCACCAGTTTTGCTCCAAGGCGATAGTTAAATCTTTAATTAGATTTGAACGTGAAATGGTAATTAATTTTGCCGATAACACCGTGGTGTTAGATGTGGAGTATTACCAGTTTTCTCCATGGGATATATAGGTTGGGATTGGGAAATAAAATAAATAATTACTTCGGTGTGGTTCGCTAATCCCGACTAGTTTGAAATGATATCCAGAGGAAGATTATAGAATAAATTTAGAAGAATTTATCTTGGATAAAATTAATGGGAACATTTCCCTAAGAATGTGTTTTTTTGAATAAAAGAATATTCTGAATTGGAATGAGGCGTTTGTTGTGTTTGTGTAACATTCATTTATTATATACGTGGGTTATTCAGAAAGGCCGGGTTTATACCCATTCTGAATAACCGATTCGATGAGATGTCGAAGATGAAGACGGTGGTTGAAGACCGGAAGTCTTCACATCGTTTGGGTGATTACTGATGATCTTGATTGGGCTGTACACCCAAGATGAGGGAATCAGTTGGTGATCGTCCAGACGTACTTGGAGATGGATGGAGATGCGAGGAAAGTGCCTCCGGTTTCGTTCAGACCCAGAACGAACTTGTAAATGGACTGTGTGTCTGACATTGGATTTTATTTTGTGTTGATTGATCTCTATTAAATATACATCTGTTTGGCGGCGGAGAATTTATTCTCTTGCTTAACGCCCTTCTCTGAGACGTACGAGCTCAGAGGTTGTATATCGATGGACATCAGTCGCATGGAGTGAATTGCCAATGTGGCATGCGTAAGTGGCAATTGATCAAGGCTTCTGTTGAAAAGCAAAGTCTTGTGGTTGATGATCAAAGCACGACCTGTGTGGTGTAGCTTTGTGTATAACGTGAATTCGCGAGCCTCACACCTCGGTATGAGTCAAAAACGGGAGACGGACCGCTGGGAGAGCACGACGTTTCTTTCTAGCTAGGGTGGTGTCAGTGACCTACCAGCCCTGACATTTATATATACTTTTCACCTGTGTGGTTGTTGGATACGAGGCGCCTCGGATATAGGTCTGTAATGACCGGGAAACGTGTGTTCAGGAATTGCCAATCCTCAAAAGTAAGAGAGGACCGGCCCAGCCGATTCCAAGGATCATAGTGGGGTCCTGAGGCATTTGCTAGAGTGTCTCGAACGCGGAGAGGAGCTTGCCCCTTGCCTCGACTCATGACGGAAATCCAATTTCCAATACGTGTATTGCGGTTTTATTTGTAGAACCTAGTATGGCGACATAGTGGTATGGGTCATTCATGCTGCCTATGATTGATATTTATGATTGAAATTGTTTTGACACTATACACCTATAATAATATCAAATAATGTGTTTTAAACGTATCAAGCATGCTTTGGCTGTTATAAGGTAAAAACCCTATCCTCCGGCTTGCGTTGCATTGTGTGATGGGACCTGGGTCTTATAACAGCTTCATTTTTCTTTATTTAGCATTGCGCTGTTTGTTTTATGCACTGGTATTCTTGGGAGGAAACCCGTTCCGTGTTATATGGTGTGGTCTCTTGATTTACCTAACTTTAAAATAAAGATTAATAACTGCTTTAGTTCTCACACCAGTCACATGACTGACCTGGAGTTTATTGTTTTAACCTAAACTCTGGGTGCCCTTATTTTCCGCATGGGCAGCTAGTAGTTTTGGTTTTGCAGATTTATATTCACAGGATCCTGATTAACAGCTGGAACGATGCTCGGAAAGCTCTGTATCCGTGTATCACTTTCAGTTGTGCTTTTGTATATTTTTCCGCTTCTATGTAATTTATTGTAATCTCTGATATTTGTCAAATGTAATTTATTCATTTTTACTCTGTATATTCTTGTATCTGATGGAATTGTTGTAATAACAATGAAATGTTCTTCCATCTGCGTCCTTTTGTGTGTTGTTCTCAAAGTATTCGTGCTTTCCTTTACGGGGAAGTTACGGGTTCTCTCTCCACGATTCGAACCAGTGGAGTTGACATGGATGAACCGATCCGAAGCAAAGTGAAGAGAGAAGACCGAACCGATCCGGAGACGACTTGAACCCGAGATGCAAAGGTAGTCCAAGTGGGAAGTTTGTACTCAGGATCCAGTTGGGAACCAACGAGTTAACTTCACGACTGGACTTTGCTGCGGGACGTGTGCAAAGGGGTTGTCGGTATTCATAACTTTGGTTCACCACTGAGAGACGGATAGTGGGCTTGTAGTGATAGTTGTACGGGGTTGGACTCCGTCAGGGCCGAAGGATTAGGTGACCAAATAGTGGATATCGTATGTTTTACGCACTGATTGAGAGATGTAAGGATGGTTGCTATGCTTGATCATTTGCCATCACCATGACATGCACACCCCCACCCCCGTATTATTTACACCATATGTTAGTGGCACCTTAGAGTATTGAGCGGTATGTTGTGCTGACTCTTTGGTTGCAGGTCCAGGTTCAGGTATGATTGGATTATACCTGTTATTGTTCTATTTTGTTGCTTATCGCTCATACCAGACTTTTGTCTGACCCAGAATTTTATGTATCTTCTTATTACTCTGGGTGCTCCTAAACGAGCAGACTAGAGACAAGTTAGGTGGTATGCACGAGTAGCTGTACCGGAGACGAGCAGGAGGCTCCCACGTATGATATATAGATATTCTCCCTGTGTTGTTGAAGGTCACTGCTTGGGCATTAGTAGTGTACCTCCTTCTTTTACTTTCTTTTGCTTTAGAGACAGTTTTAAAGTTGTAATAATGATGTTGGATCATAAGCTGTATTTTGGATTTTCGCTGCTACGATGATGATGATTTTAGTTTTTAGCTTATGCACTATCTCGCCTGTTTTATGTCAAGTATGTTAGTATTATATTTTATTCCATGCACTGTGAGACATTCTACAGGTTTCTTTGGTAGTTCTTTCATCTTCTTTCCTTTCTTTGACGACCGTCCCGTGCTAGCGGACATGTGTACAACACACTTTCGGGGGAAATGTCAGTTAATGCGGGGCGGGCCGTCACACCTAGTCAGATGAATTCACTCTCTTACTATTGTGGGGTAGATTAATAGGTTCGGTATTCCTGGTGGTTACCATGTGATTTCTTCGTTGTCATTTGCTACCGACATCATTATCTCCTCTAATGGGAATCATTACTCCTTCGGTGGGCTCCTTTCTTTTCTATACCTCTTCGCAAGTTGCTCATGTCAGTTGGTCAATACTTTGAAGAGTTGTTTGTTCACGTCAATGCTATGAATCCTATCTGGATCTAGTGGATCGAGTCATATTCATGTTTCTAAGTAGGCTCTCTTCCTCTTTCTTATCTCGGTATTGTTCTGTACCGAGGTCGCGAACTTAATGCGATTTTCGATCTCTTGACCGACAAAGCCAGGGGTAAGATCTTAAAGTGGAATTCATCTCTCAGGCTGGTCACTTGGTTCTAATCAAAGCAGTTATTGATTCTATAGGATCTCATGTCTTTGCAACCATGACGCCTACCTGTCTTTTTTTGCTCCTACCAATCTTTGGCCTCGTCCTTCTTCTGGGGAAAAAGTGATGTGGCAAGGAGGCAACGTTGGGTCTACTGGAATATGATTTGCCATCCCTGGCGAGAGGGTGGTCTAGGCCTGCGTAACCCAAGGACGTGTGCAAGGCTTATGCTTGCAAGCTTTGGGCTAGGTTTCGAGCTAACGACTCTCTTTGAGCTTCGTTTCTCCATGCTAAGTACCGTCGTCTGGCGTCAACGGACTTCACAGATTCCCCTTCTTATGTGAGTGAGACGTGGAAGATGATGTAGTCGTTCAAAGCTTTTTCTGATGCTCATGGCAGGGGTTTTGGCTGGAACGGGAACCCTATCTCCCTTAGGGTGGCCTGGATTATGCTAGTATTTTGGTACCTTGGAATTTAGATTTCTCCTTTATCTGAGATTCGCAAATTCCTCTCAAGGTCTTCATTCTTATATCGAAAATCTTCTATGGAGGTCTTCCTTTGGATGCTTCCCTTATGTGTATCGGCATCCCTCTTTTTTTCTGCTATCAGTGTTGCGGATCTCGCTCTATGGGGTCTATCGCACACTTATTCTTTGAAAGTTAGTATGATCGTGTTGTTTGGTCTTACTTTGGGGGTATGATTGATCTCCAAAGGGTTCATCCTCTCTGTTGTCTCTACTTCGTGCTTGGTGGGCTAGGGGTTTGAGTAAGGACCTTAGATCGGTTGTCTTCAGACTCATCTCTTATCACATCTACTAGAACTTATGGTGTGCTAGGAACAAGGCGATTTTTCACGAGTCTTCGTTGATTGTTATGTCCATTATACGGAAAATTTTTGATTATGTTTACTTCGCTTTCCGAGGAAGGCCTTTCACAGGTAATCTGAATCCTCAATTGGTTTTCTTGGTCGTTTTTCCTCTGTTACTCATGGGTTTAAGCCCCATGCAGATATGGTCAAATTTGGCCTTTTTTCAGGCAGTTGCAGAAGTTGTTGAGTGGTTAGGTTTGTAGATGGCTTTGTTGGGCTGAACTAGTAGATGGGCCTTAGGCGTTCTTGGTTTTTCGATGATGATTGGCAGTTCTACGAAGCTAGGCAGAGTGGAAGCTTCTTGTAAGTGTTGGCCTTTCGTGTTGTTGTGTTTATTAGTTTCCTAGGATTGTTGTTGACAGCGGATTTCCTTCTATTCTCCTTGTTGTTTTGGCTCGAAAATTAAGTATTCTGCTAGTTGCTTGTGTTGTACTAATTTTCTTGCTTTTGGTTTTTATATTTGTAGCCCAGACACATAAGCATTTCGCTACGGTGTTCTATTTTTGTGAGTCATTGGAGAAAAACCATATTTCTTTGATTTAGGTATATATACTCTCTATTGGTGTGAAAAAGAATAAGAGATCATGCGAGGGCTATAGGGATGTTGCATGCTCTTTATCCTATCTCAAAGGCATGCTTCAGGACATTAATTTTTTTAGCATCTCATTTACACTTCATTTTTGGTCACTTATTTATAATTAAATAAGTTAGTATGAAGAGAAATTTAATGAGAATAAAAAAATGGTAAGTTTGACTCAATTCCATGTTAAGTTTTAAAATATAGAAAAACTTGTTGTCTAAAAACTTTGTAAATCAGATCCCTGCTTTTCGAAAATCAACAAAAAATAACGTAAAAATTTACCAAACTCCAAAATTAAATTCAATACATAATCGTCATCGTATTCATACATTAAAACTACAAAAAAAACTCAAAACAAAAAAAAAATGCACAATACAGATTTTTTTTTAATGCAAATTTCTGTATAATTGCTGATATTGCAGCAATTAATTCAAAAAGTTGCTGAATTTCATGCTACTTTTGCTTAATGAAAATATTTCATCTACAGTAATTTGCTGCAAATGTTGCAACTATTTGCTGATATTTCAGCAATTATTCATCCGCCTTTTAACTATATATTACGCGAATAATTGCAGAAATATCAGCAATAATTCACTAAAATTGTTGATATTTCAGCAACTTATTCATTTATTTGCATTTACTGTAAAAAAGTTGCTGATATATCAAAAACTTTATATGTACAAATGCTGATATATCGGCAACTTTATATGTATAATTGCTGACATATTAGCAATTATTTGTTCACCTTTCAACTAAATTCTGGGTGAATAATAGCTGAAATATCAGCAATTATTCATTAAAGTTGTCTGATATTTCAGTAATTTTTTTAGAATCCTTCCGTAAATATTTACAACTTTCTAACTTTTTTTTATACAATAGAGCAAAAAATCATAAAAACACGTCGCTACAGAAAAATAAGAACCCGCTTATAAAAGTTAAATTTATGACGAAAATATGTGATGAAAATCAAGCGTTGCTACAACAAAATAAGAACTGCTTATAAAAACACGTTGCTGCAGTTAAAATTTCACTAAAGATAAACGAGAATATGTGACGAAAATAAAGCGTTGCTACAATAAAATAAAAACCCGCTTATAGAAACACGTTACTACAGTTAAATTTTCACTAAAGCGAAATGAGATTATGTGACGAAAATCAAGCAAAACTATAGAGATACTACACTGTTTAGGATGCTCCTATAAAAGTTCTTTCATAAAATCATTAAATTAAACTTAACATAAAAAGTTAAATTTGTTTCCTTATGATAAGCATTTGTCGTGACAGTGAATTTCAATAAATAATTCATATTGCATCACTGAACATTATGAAAATGGATGAAAATATGTGGGAAAGAGAAGTGAAATGCAAAGACAGCCACAAACTCAATTTCAATTATTGTAGGCATCGATTGACCCAGTCCAATTTCACAATTTTACAAAACCACGTTATTTTCTCTAATCAAATTATTATGTTTTAAATGATAGTTACGGGAGTTCGAGCGCTACATGAATAATGCTTATGAAGTTACGTTAATAATAAGAAAGGTATAAAGGGCCAAGGCCACATGTGAAAGAACAAAAAAGGGTGTTGTCCGAGCTAATGGGACAAAACAGTTCCATCAAATTTTGCTTTTAGCTGGGTTTGAATTTGGGCTATGCGCTGAAACTTTCGTTTTACGACGACCGATGACGACATTAAGCTAAAGTTGTGTATATTGTGACATTTATAAAAATGTTGTAAAATGCATTTCTGTAACATTAAAAGAAAGCTATAAAATGCATTTTGAAATGTTTAAAATTTTTATAGCGAATTTTAAAACATTTTATAGATAATTGATATACAATATTACAACCCTTTATTTAGGTTTGAAATGTTGCGAAGTGCGCCAACCCTATTACTAATGCGGCTTAGAAGATGTTTATAAAATCATTATAAAATACCTATCACAACATCTTTAGGATATTGTATAAGATGTTTTCTTATTGTTGTTCCTTTTCTAGTGAAAATGAAAAACAATAAATTGGCATAGATGCAAAACTACGACGTGGAACTCAAAAGATGGCAAGTTTGGATACACATGATAATGAAAACAAAATCCTTTTTATACATCCACAATTTCTAATAATCGTAATTGTAACTGATATATGGACCAAAAGAATTTTCCTTTAAGTTCAAATAATTAAAGGAATCAAACGAAACGAGGGAAGGAAAAGTTATAACAAGCTAAACACATTCCATTGTAGTATATGTTAACAAATGAAAAGTGCGCCACTGAACTCTCAAAGTAGATCAAGGACCTTTGGCTATCCTTTTATGAGTGAACCCAACGTGTTCTTTTTTTGTTGTTACATATTCCAATGAAATTATTCTTTCAAAAGTTTCTTGATCACTTTGTCTTTGACAAAAATAAGCCTTTTTTCTTCTTCTGTTGAACACGTTATTCTTTGCAATTCGTATAACATCTTTTGAATCGTAGTGTAAAAAAATTGGAACTTTTGTTCTCCCATCGCGCAATTTTCGCTAACAAATTTTCAACCATCGCGAGTTCTGACATGCCAACTCAAGTCCATAGTAGAACATGTTTTGCTTGTATGTTTATATGACTCTTTAGCTTAATTACTCTGATATCAAGTTCTCTGTTCCCGTGTGCTCAATTAAATCTCAACCACACATCATGTGATTTGATTGTTGAGCGAGTCTGCCAAATCTAGTAAAGTAATCAAATCATGTAAAAATGGACGACTGAGATGAACTTGACATATGAGGATAGAGGAAATGAGGACATTGGAGCTAAATCCTATGATTCTTATGTTACAACACTTCCACCTAAGGTGAATAGATAGTCCATTTGTGTTATTTCTTCGTTATAAGTATTTCAATTTGCATCAAGAAACCCTTCCAAAATAACAAGATATTATTTGTAAGAAAAATATATAACAGTTTCAAAAAAAATTCATATTCATTTCGGGACATGCACGAGGTTAGTTCTTCTTTTTGAGATGCACATTAAGATTACATAGAGATCGAATAGGAGTAACACCAAAATAATAATTATTTTCAAGTTTTTCTATATGTTATTGAGACAAACTTAGTGAGAATCCAATTGTAGTTATTTTCATTTCAATTTTGGATGTCACATCAGCCTCTTCCAAGTTTTTTATTTCAAATTGGGAGGATAAGGAAGTTAATGTTTACTACAACTAAGTTTGTACAAATTATCAACTTGTCATCAACATAATAGTGTATAATCGATGAGTATCATTTCCCAGTGGTTAAGCAAATCAACTTTTGTATGAGAGATTATAGGTTCAAAACTTAAGTTGCATGATTCAAATAATATTGGCTTGTGATATGTAGTGTATAATTGAGATTTGTAGCATCGGTATGCACTACCATATATGTGAAAACTTATAATCAAACTTATAATCTAAAGGTGAAGCCCAACACCCTTGAATATACATGGGAACCCAAGGCATGTAGAAAATCCAAGCATATAATCGAATTTTGCGAGCAAACAAAATTATAAAACTTAAAATTTATGTTTAGAAAATAAGTGATAACTACTACAAAAGCAACATCATTAATAATCAGATTTACCACGTATCTGCTTGGAATAAAGGCGAAAGTAGTAAAGCGTTAAGTCTTCAATTGACAAATTTTCACTAAGCAATAGACGCCAACTATTTGAACGATACCGAAAACAGATTTGAAGCCTACAGTTGTAGGATGTAGGTTGTTAAAGCCTCCATGAAAGTGGAGTTGAAAAGAAAATAAGTAAATATGGGATATTTTCATTACTTAGGGACGAAGAAGTGAAACTGTAACAACCCAAATTTTTAATAATTAATGGGTTAATTATCTAATGGGTTAGAAAGAAAAAAATTAAAAATGGATAGGTGCGTGTATATATATTGTTATGTAACGACGGTCGGAACAAAACCCCCCTTTCTTGTACGCATATGAGCTGGTACACAACTCCCATATAAAAAAAGGAATCCCTGATGTTACATGCCTACCAGCTCATATTTATACACAATTCCTTCAATATATTTCGTGATGTGGGACTATTGTATTCATACCATCATTCCTCCTTAAGAACATGCGAGGCAATCCTAACAGTCTCCCCCTTGACTTGCATCCTACGAGTATCTTTTGAGAGCTCTGCCTTGCTTGCATGGTAGAGGTGAGCATTATTCAGTTAAACCAAATAAACCAACCAAACCAATTTATTTTGGTCGGTTTGGTTCGGTTTTGAAATTAAATCGGTTTGTAATCGGCCCGAAAATATATTAAGTTCGGTTATCGGTTTATGCAAACTAACCAAAATTTTACTATGTTTTCAAAATTATTGGTATTATAGTAAATATTTTAAGTTTGTTTAGTTATTTAAGTATATATTATTCACCACCTATGTGTCAAAATTAATATTAAAAAGCATAAAAATCAAAAGTAATAATACTGTAATCATATATTTATAATTTGTTTCAAATTACAGGGAATATTTCAAACACAAAGTGTAAAACATTTTTAGTTCGGTTTAATCGGATAACCAACCGAACCAACCAAAATTAATTTGGTTGGTTTGGTTTGGTTTTCATTATTATTGGTTTTAGTTTGGTTTGACCAATTTATCATCGGATAAACCAAAGCAACCAAATGCTCACCCCTACTGCATGGCCCAGTCCGAACCTTCGGCTCTGATGCCACTGTTATGTAACGACGGTCGGAACAAAGCCCCCCTTTCTTGCACGTATATGAGCTGGCACACAACTCCCATATAACAAAAGGAATCCCTAATATTACGTGCCTACCAGCTCATATTTGTACACAATTCCTTCAATATATTCCGCGATGTGGGACTATTGTATTCAAATCATCATTCCTCCTTAAGAACATGCGAGGCAATCCTAACACACACACACACAGACACACATATATATGTTTGTGTGTGTGTGCGCGCAATTATGTTAAGAAAATTTAAATATATGCGAGAAAATGAAGAGAAATTTAATGTAAAAAAATGCATGCAGTGCATCTCTACGCCATAGATGGTCTACTACAACAAAAATCTAATGTGTTGCTAGCTACACTGTTACCATAGTTATGCTGATTTCTGTCTATTGCAACACACGCTTCAAGGCTTCAAGGTGTCAGCATATGTATCAAATTGTGTTGCAGTAGCTCCAGATATATTCTAATTTTTTAAAAAAAATACACCTCAGCGATCCACACCATTAGTTGAAACAAAATCTCAACCAACCATCCATCCATTGTCACTACTTCTCTTATGTTTCCCGCTAATAGTTTCATTCCCGCACTTCTCATTTTGTTCTCCCCCAAATTCACGTTTCAAAGATTTTAGGGTTTCTTGGAAAATCAAAAATGGAGCGGATTGCTGGATAAGACTTCTCCGATTCATAGTTTTAAAATTTAAATAAAATTTTCACGCTCCTCAAAAATGGCAACCAATTTTTCTTCCTTTTTATCCGCGTGCCCTAACCTCTCGTCCCGCCTCTCCTACTCCCAAATCAACAGTCATCTAGTGTCGCCGCCGCTAGTTCCACCTCCGTCGCAAATCCCTTCACCCCCTAATCCTCCTCCAGGCTGTAACAAATCAGATTCGCCCTCCTTGCGAAACCCTATTTCTACCACTGAAAAATCCACTAAGAAATGGTCCACTCTGTTTGAGGCTAAGCCACAACATACAGGAGCTTATTCTCCACCAAAGTTAAACCTTGTTTTCTCGTCGTACTTTGATGTTATCACACGACTGCAACAGATCTGGAAGCCTATTGGTGGAATAAAAGTTTGGGTGAATGGTAACCTTTAATTTGAATAATTGTTGAGTGATAGTTCACTTTATAATCTGTATAGTCAGAACAATTGTAACTTTCACATGTAAGTGTAGTAAGCTATCTAAAATCATGTTTCTCTAGGCACACTCTTTGACCACTTGGTACTAACTTTATATTCTCCAGGATTATAGTCATTATATAAGGACCAAGTGTAGTCTAAATCAGAAAATAGTTTTATTGTATAGAACTCGGATATAAAAGGTTTTAAATATCTAGATTAGTGGTCAAGGAACTTGATTACTGTATGCTACTTCATACTTTTTGATCTTATTTTAAAGTGAACTATATATTGTATGCAGTCAGTGTGAATCTGGAAATCTGTCCATTTGATCTTTACAAGTAGCAGTATGAACTATGAGTACCGGTCCACCATCTTCTAGTGAATGTTGCAAACTTGACTTTTTCCTCTCTAATTTACAGGCTAGATGTTGCTGTCCTTGATCCAGTTGCAGATGATAACACTGGAATGAAAAAGAAAAAGGTTTTATATCATTAGGATAAGGTATACATGAAATATACGGATACTAATTGATTTATCTGTCTTATTATTGAACATGTTCTGAAACATAATTCTTTATTAATATCGAAGTTTCTTTTTGTTGTTGACAGAAAGCTGAAAAGAAACACAAATCTTTATTTATATTGAAGTTTCTTTTTGTTGTTGACAGAAAGCTAAAAAATAAATCAAGCTCAATAATGGAGAGCGAGTTACAGCTTCAGGGAAGGTAATATGTGACAGTCTGTTGATCGCCATTGATATGCATTTCATATAATATCAAGCTAATACATGAAATTTTATCTAGAGTGCAAATTAAATATTATATGATGTTCCTGCTTTTCAATTTTGATTATGCCTTGTGTTGTGTTAAGAAATTAATTCATCTGACCGAAAATTTAGTCAGCTGGGCCATTTTCGTACTGTTTAGCTGTCTAAACTTTTTCATTCTAAAGTATACTGGGGTAAACAAACTCTCCTCAATTTTTTTGAATATACCCCCATGGCCCCACCCCCAACCCTCCCTCCCTCTCCTAGACGGTTACTGACTTGAGCATGAAATTTGTTGTCCGTTTTGTCAACAGATCAAGAATGAAAGTGGTGCAGTAACAAAGGCCGGAAAAATTGGAATCTATAAGAAATGGAAGCAACAGTCACATAAATAGATAGCTCTTGATGGAAAAAGAATGGAAGAAGTCAGCCAAGATATAAATAGCCATGCAGGTACTGCTATCTTTTTGTTGCCATCGTCATTCGGTTCAAACTTAAGTATCATATCATGTATAATATATTTTGGCATGTGAAGCTAAGCTGTCAAAATCGAATGGAAATGAAACGCAAGAGATAGTTGAAAAAGCAGTTGATGTTGCTCTGCTGAATAAAGAAGTAGTAAGACAAGAACTTGATGTCACTCATGATGGTGGATCTGTCTTGATGGATCAAGCTGACAAAGGCAATGTTGGCATGGTGGAAAGCATTGGCTTAGCTGAGCCATGTTTTTGTATTGACAGAGAGGATGATGATTTAGAAAGTGACATTGCAAGACAAGAAGTATTGTATGTTGATGAAGCTCTTCGTACTGGTCTTCATGGTTTGATGATTTATGAGTACGATTAAATTTCATTAATTCCATTGATCATATTTGTATTTCAGATGTTTCCTCCAGCTTCAAACGGAACAAATATGGATACGCAACAACATTGCATATTGATTTCAAGAAGCAATCCTAATCCTTTACCTCCTCCTGTGTATATTCCTTGTATTACTAGCACTAATCAAGGCGATAAAACTGAAATGCACAATGAAATATGCCTTGCTGATACTGAGACTGTTGCAAAATCATTTGGTCAGGTATAATATTATTTTCCAATAGCTAGCCGATTTGACACAGTGAGCATACCATCTTGTAATTTGTAAAACTTTGGAAAGCTATGCACATTTGATTAGTAGATGGTCCATAACATGCATTATTAGACAACTGAAATAATCACTAGCAGTAGCACTCTGTGATTTTGATTAGATTTGTTACATTTGAATCCTTGTTATGAATATTGAAGTTTCAGATTATATGTTATGTTTGTTGTATCTTGTGCCTCCATAAGTTAATGATTATTTGTAGTTTAACAATGCAAATTTTTACCACTCCATCGATGTCGCAAATGGAGCTGTGCATGTCATCATGTTGGGCTCGTATGCAAATTTTGGTTCAGTACAGATGGTGCTTGATGGTGTCGTAAATCATAAGTCCCTTATGGCATTGTAGGAGTCATTTTTTTAAATAAAAGATGCAAATTTCAGTTCATTGTTTGCAGTATAATCCTGAAAAATGATAACCTGAAGTTGGATGATGACATCATGTTGGGCTGATGACCTGTGTAGGCTGATGACAAGCCTCACAACAACTCTATCTTCCACCAAGCTATCATTGATTGCTTTTACCTGATGATGCAAAAATAATAAAAAGGTGCATAAAACTAAGTATTTTTTTATTTTAGCTATTAAATATATATTCCATTTTGTATAACAATTGTTCTTTACTTGAAGGAGAAAAAATATTGATAGTATCTTCAAACTTAATTCACAATTCTTACATGAAGTTGGTTTTTTTTATAGTCTAGGCTTTAAGTGCTAACAATCAGCAGAAATGGGGCTCATACATGGAGAAATAAAGGTTGTAGTTTATATAATCATTTTCGTATATTTTTTCTTGTTTATGGTTGTATGTGTGAGTTTGTATATGAGTGAATCGAGTGACAATGTAGTGAGGAATGTATGTAAATATGAATGATTGTGTAATATACCAGTGAATGTTCAATAGTGGAGTCAAAAAACTTGTACCAATTGAAATGTTGAAATAAAATATTTATTTGAATAAAATACTGTGTTATGATAATATTTATTATAATATTATGAAATTTTTGATTAATAGCAGCTTAGGTATAATTACTTTTAGCAGTTGTAAAACAAATTTTAACAACTGCCAGAAACAGTTGTAAAAAAAGTTGACTTTATTACGACTGCCAGCTGTACTGGACATATTACAACTGTTTGTGGCAGCTGTGATAGGGTATCTTTTGTTGTAGTGGTACCTGCGGCAACATGTGTGCCATTGTTGCCATAGGGTCGCAAAGGTGTTGCTTTTGACTCTAAGGCAACGCGGTAAAAGATAACCCCGAAAAAATGTTGCCATAGATCATTTTTTGCATATAGTAACACTTTTTTGCACTTACGGCATTACTTCTCTGGTGTCGCAGTATGAAATCTATGGTGTAGTGCATGCAATGCAATTAAGTGCATGTAATAATGTTAAAAACAAGGGAATTCATTTATAAATAAAATAAATGAAAATATTTATAGTGAAAGACTGCATGAAATAAACGCATACACTGCAAAGAAGAAATAATACTAGGCTACATGCAATGGTTTAAAGAAATGCATGTAATTAATGCACACGGTAAAAAGAGATACACATTAATGTAATTAATGTAATTAAAGGAAGGCATGCATAGAAATAGTTTAAAAAGAAGAGATAATTAATGGATTAAAGAAATGCATACATTAAAAAGAAAATAGAATGCATTGATAAAAGTGAAATGTGCAAATATATAAAAAGGACATATGTATACATAATGTTTGAAATTCAAAACTGATGGAAAGAAAATGCATGCGCTAAAAGAATTAAATAATAGGTGAATTAATGCAATGAATTGATTCAAATAAGGGGAAAAAGAAAACATGGTGATATGGTTCCATTAAATAAAAAGATAAGGTATGCAAAAATAAAGGAAGATATGTATATTTAAATACACATAGCATTTGAAATTCAAAAGTAAGGATAAATCAAAAGATATAAGATTCCATTTATTTAACATTTTGAACCTGGACTATTTCGTATACATAATACGTTTGCTGACTCAGCGCTATGTGTACGATTTGGATTAAAACCCTAATATCTAAAAGTTAGAATTATTTTTGTACACCCATAAATAGGTGGCTTTCTCTCCCATTCCATTACACATCTTCATACACTCTGCCTCCAATCTATTCTGAAATAAAAATATATGCAATGGGGGTGGGGGTGGGGATGCTGTTGAAGCCTAAATCTACAGAGATAATTCAAATACAAGACTTACATACAACTAAAAATATTAAGAGCGGACTCTCTTCTACAACAACTATTCGGAAGATTTTCTAGATCTACAAATATGGTGAGTCTACTGTGATTATTCGGATTTATTCTAAGTTAAAGTAAAATAGATATGATAGTTGTTGTAGTAGCTTAATTGACAGCACATATATTTTTTGAAAAGTAATCAATGCCTATAAGATCATATGTTATTCAATTTCCAGCCTGTATGTACACCTCTTCCTTATCCCCTTTCTGATGTTTATTTAGCTACAGTATTACATGTCTGCCATAGAACTGAAAAGAGCGGAATAACGTTAATGAAAAAAGATAGGGAAAGTTGGGCATGTTAGAATATGTAATGCTAAAAATTGGGGTTTATCAAAAGGAAGAACATGTAGGCATTGAATAGGATGAAATTTTGGCGCTGATGTTTGAATACAAATTTGACTTCAGTTATGAGCATGTTAATATGGCATAGATTGAATATTTGACATTAATCTATAGACATGTCAATAATTCATAGACATGAGAACATGTAATCAACATTAGTTTGCATATGTTAATTTGAGGAACATGTTAGCATAAAAGGGAATATGTAATTTGAAGGATAATGTCATATTAATTAGCATTTAAAAAGAGTATGTTGATTTTAGGAATATTGTAGTCATCTATTAAATTTGTAAACATGTTAACCTTGCATTGATGTTTGAAAACATGTTCATTTGGCGTCAATTTGGAAAGAACATTAATTTGATATTATTATGCATACCTGCTGTCATTCAAAAAATGAAATTATGCATTTAAGAAATGTAAAATACGCATATATGTTGTCATTTAAGAAATGAAATTTTGCATTGAGAAATATAAAATATGCATATATGTTGTCATTTAAGAAATGAAATTAATGCATACTGTAGTTTGAGGAATATATGCATAAAATTAATACGTGCTGTAGTTTAAGGATAATATGCATAAAATTAATACATTTTGTAGTTTGGGGATAATACACATAAAATTAATACATGCGGTAGTTTGAGAATAATATGCATAAAACTTTTTGGGGAAAAGGACAAATATACACATGCCTAAATTTACAATAAAGCGCCTAGACACGAGGTTAAATTCTACTTATGGTAGAAATCTGGCCGAAACTGTCCGGCAAATCCAGCATCCACAAGTGGTTAATTTAATGTGAGTGGTCAAGTGCGTAAACATACATATAACAGTACTAAGACAGGAGGTTAAGTCCAACTTTTGGTAGAAGTCTTCCCGGAACCTCCCGGCAAATCCAACATTCACAAGTGGTCGGCTTAACGTGAGATGTCTGGTGCATAGACACACACACACACACACACACACACACACATATATATATATATGAATATATGTATTTAACAGGATAGAAATAAATGGCATTGATTGTAATTAATGGAAAGGACGGAAAGTTACAACCTATGTATATGACTAAAAAAAAATATACACATGTTTAGACTTGTTGTAAACCAATAAAAATGGGTAATGTGTATATACTCACGGTGAATGGATAATATGCATAAGCCTGTATACATTGTAAATTAGGAACGTAATTGATGAAAATATGCATATGTATTGGACATGGTAGATTAGACTTAATACACATATTAAGTAATGAACATGTTATAAAAATGGAAGTACCAGATGTAAGTTAAGTAAACTGGATTGCTGTAATCTATATGTACATCTGGGCAGGTGCTTGTTTGGGGAAAGTGTTGTACACCAATAACATTTAGATAAATGTAATTTGAAAACCAGGCTTATTATTGAACTTAAACCTGCTAAGTTACACTTGTTATATAATAATAAGCTAAAGAGGTCCCAAGTCTAGTTGTTGCGTATCAGGTTATCGGGACTCTTAAATCCTAGGTACATGGAGACACATGCCTAGGGGTTGGCTTGTGTCAAGAGGTGTGAAACCCATATCAGTCAGTATCCTTGTTGGTATCATGGTATGTACCCTGCACTAGGTAGGGGTGAAGACACGCTTTACTGAATTTGATTATAAGAGGTTCAAGGTTTTGGGGGTGTTAAGGGAGTGTTTCCGACGAAGTCATGAGCGTGCATGGGTCCGGCTACGGGACCTAAGACGTCAAAACACCTACGGATATTTGCTGTGGATGGAAGTTGTCGGGTTAGGGAGTGATACCCCTACTGCCGAGGTGGACACAGGATATTCGGGTAATCGGGAGCCGATCGCTTGGGTAGTAATTAGGGTATGCCTAATCCTACTGTTATATTCTTGGTATGATACATGCATGCCTACTCTGGGTTGTGTATCATAGGGGTATGTTATGTAATTATGCTACACCTAATCTTGCTTTTATATTCTGCTGTAATCCTGCTATTCTAGTAGAAGTGCAAAACAGTGAAAATGCCTGATCTAATTTCTAGTATTGTTGATATCATCATTTTATGTTCGTATGAATAAGCCAGTCCTTGTTATCAGTCCATATCAGCTATTGTTCACCTTTAGACATGTATAAGATACTTATCCATTTATGTTACTGAAACCACTGTTTATCTATTTTACTTAACTTAGTAAGTCGGGCTGTTAATCCTAGCAGCTCACCAAGCTTTATGTCTGGCCCATTTCTTTTCTCTGTCTTTCCCCCAGGCTTATCGGGAGAAAGTGTATAGCCCTGATTTCTTTATTAGCACTATCATGATGATATTCTACAAGTTGGATTTCTGCCTATCCTCTTTTCAACGTTAAGTTGTATCTTTTGACTATATTTAGGGATAGTAATTATTTTACTCTGGTGTTGCTTTGACTAAGGTTTTGAGATGTGATATTGTATAACTATTTGGTTAAATGAAAGTTTTCTTCTGCTGTAAATTTATTTTCATGTCTTGTGAAATCTTAGTCTCTGTGATCATTTTCTATCTTTATACCTACAATGCTCCACGCTTTCTTAATGAAATCCTCATAAGGGTGACATTAAGGAATGTGGGGTGTCACGGAAACCCCAATTGATAATCAAATGAAGACATCATGCGAGGGCTGAAATGCTTTGTCTTGAAACATATACGACAGATGTGTAGCTATTGTAGTTTGTGTGTGTACATACATACACATACATACTATTGGAATTTTGGTGATGCAATATTTCCAAAATTAATTAGATTTTGGAGATATTCAGGGTAATTTGGTTACCCGTTTTGTGTATGAAAGAAATGGAAAGTAATATTAAGGAGATAGGGATATTGGAGATATTCGCCTTTATTTTGTTGTCATATTTCATGAAAGAAGAAACATAAAGAAATTAAATTGGAAAAAGAATTGATTGATGGAGAAAAGAGAAAGTTATCATTCAATCATATGATAATAAAATTAATGGGAATATTAGTCTTTAATGAATTGATTTATTTACATAAATAATTTACTTTATCCCTAGGTAATTTTTCCACTATATAAAGAGAGGCATAGAGGATGTTATTTATGAGATCATCTGATTTCTTCATTTCTTTACTCTACTGTAAAACTCTGTAATCTCTTGAATATTAATAAAATCTCTTCCCCATCGAAGTGGACGTACACTATCTCGCGATAGTTGAACCACTATAAGTATTATGTGTTCTCTATTGCCATTATTTTTTCTGTGATCTCTGTGATTGATTATCATTTCAATCTGTTTGTTCTATCACATCATTGCAAGATCCTACTGAGCTTTTTTCGTTGGAAGGGATTGATCACTCCTTACAACATGTATCAGAGCTAGATTCGCAAAGAAGGTGTTTGGTAGAATGGAAGGGAAAGATGAAAATAGTACAAATAATAATTCAGTGCCAATAGTTGCTCCATACGTCATAGGCTTCTATGTGGCGTCAGGATCACAGTTGACAATAGAGAAGTGGAATGGTGAAGCAGATTTTGAAAAGTGGTCGTGGATGATGAAAGCAGCTTTGAGAAGAAATCGCGTTCATCTTGTAATATTTGATACAGAGGTATTGCCTACTAATATTTCATCAGTGGAACTAGAAGAGATGGAAGAATGGGCCTTTACTACTCTTCAACTTGCTATGGGAATGAATGTAATTTCTGAAATCAATCAGGAAACAACAGCAAAAGGAATTTGGAAGAAGTCGGAGGACCTCTACATGAATAATTCCTAACTAACTGTCTGATCCAATTGAAGACCTTCGTCACTTATAAGAAGAAGGAAGGTTCTTCAATTAAGACACACCTGAGTGTGTTTGGTGACCTGTTGATGAAGACATAGTCTATTGAGTTAAAAATTGATGAAGAACAGAAAGCAATGGTTCTGTTGTGTTTGCTCCTAGAGCGATACACTATTTTCTATAACAGCCTTATCAATGGTAGAGATACATTGAAATTAGATGATGTGAAGACAGGTTTGCTCAGTGAAGAGTTGAGAGATCAGATGAAAGAGTTTGGTGTTGGTGATAGTAGTGGAGAAAGTAGTAGTTCAAATTTATTTGTTGAAAGAGGAAGAGCGGAGAAGAAAGTAAAGAATAATAGGGGCATTCCAATTCTAGGAAGCCTCATTCACAGAGTAAGTCTAAAGATGGATAGTGCTATAATTGTAAGAATCTAAGCCATTGGAGAAGAGACTGTCCAGATTTGGTGAAGAAGACTGATGATTTTTCATCTATTGCGATGGATAAAGATGTTAGCGATCTATTGACAGCGGTTGTATCAGATGTTGCAGACCACTGAATTCTAGATTATGGAGTATCATTTCACATGGCACCTAATAAGGATTATTTTTCTTCCTTTGATGCCAAAGAAGGAAGTTCTATCATTATCGATAACGATTCTACATGTAAGTCTATGGAAGTTGGTTCAGTTCGCATTCGCATGTATGATGGGATTGTTCGCACACTTTCAAATGTTCGCTATGTCCCAGGTCTTCGGAAGTCGTTGATATCATTAGGCCAATTGGAATCATTAGGATACAAGATAACCATTGTCAAAGATGGTTTGAGAGTTTCTAAAGAAGCACTTGTATTGATGAAGGGTGTTATGGTGCAAAATCTGTATTTGCTAATGGGTACCACTATCCATGGAGAATTATGTGTAGGAGTCGATAGTTCTTAAAGTTTGGATGCTACCAAGCTTTGGCATATGAGATTAGGTCATACTTCAGAGAAGAACTTAGAATTGCGTCGTAAGAAGAAAAAGATCAAGGGAGAAATCTTCAACAAGTTGGACATTTGCAAGGAGTGTGTATTTGCAAAGCAAACCAGAGTTTCTTTTGGTGATGGCATGCATACTTCTAAAAAGGTACTTGATTACGTGCATTCAGATGTTTGGGGGCCATGCTCTTCTGTTGGTGGAGCTTATTATTTTGTTTCATTCATTGATGACTACTCGCGCAAGGTTTGGGTGTATGTAATGAAAGCTAAGTCGAAAGTATTTGAGAAGTTTAAGGTTTGGTTAGCTCTTGTTGAAAACCAAATAGGAAAGAAATTGAAGATTCTTAGATCCGACAATGGTGGCGAATATGTCTCCAAAGAGTTTCTCGACTACTGTAGACAACACTGTATCAGAAGACATTTTAATATGCCTAGTGATTCGCAATCCAATGAGGTTGCTGAGAGAATGAATAGGACTCCACTTGAAAAATCTCGTTCCTTGATTTTGACTGAGGGTATGACTAAGGGTTTTTGGGATGAAGTTATTTCGATTGCAGCACATATTATTAATCGGATTCCATGCTTAGTCATTGATGGGAAGATTTCAGAGGAGTTATGGAGAGGTAAAAACACTTTATTAAGTTATTTTTGTATGTTTGGATGTCCAGTTTATGATCACAATACAAGACATGGTAAGTTGGAGCCTAAGCCTCCAAATGTGTTTTTCATTGTTACACATATGGTATAAAAGGATATAAAATTTGAAATCCAGTTACGAAGAAAGTTATACATTCCAGACATGTGACTTTTGATGAGTCAGCAATGTTTAAACCTTTGGAAGGTTTATCACAGGGTTCAGATTCAGTTAATGAGAAGCCCGAAAAAACCGAGATTCTTAGTTTTCAAACCCGAAATAGAGCTATTACTATTGATAATAATGGCATATCTGTAACAACCCGCATTCTACACATCGGAGGATAGTAGAATATTTATTTATTTCTCATATGAATTCGTATGGTCATGTAACTTTGGGAAACAACCATTAGAGTCATTTCCCATGTTCATGATTTTCGTCGATTTTTAAATGACCGTTTTGCCCCTAGCTGATCTTGTTTCGGCCATAACTTTTGATTGGAAAGGAATTTTGACCTGAACCTACTTCCATTAGATTCGTTTGATGGTTTACCTTTCCGTCGAGTGGTCGCATGTGAGAAACAGACTTACCGTTTGGGAGATATGGCTGAAATAAGGTTTGGAAGGTGAAATACTGCTTAACCGGGCCAAATAGGGTGATTAGTGAATGGGCCCATAACCTATTTCGGGATTAGGGTTATGGGGAGGCTGAAAAGAGTTAGAGTTTCATTCTATTTCAGTTTTCTAGCCTCCACTTACCCCTTAGAAACCCTAAAAATGGCCTCCAACCTCTAAATCACCTTCTAATCAAGGATTAAGCTTAGCAACATCAAATCAAGGGAGATCTTCACTAAATCAAGATTTGAGCTGGTGTTTAGCATCGATATTCATGCCCAAACAGAGAATCATTTCAGTTTGAGGTTTTATTTGTGGCTAAGGTGAGTGATTTGCATAGTTCCTCGCTAATTATGGCTAATTAAGGGTAATTAATGTTAATTAGCAAATTTAAACATGATAAAATTCTGGAAAAATATTTATAAAATTCGAAATGATGTTTTAGACCTCTGATATGAATTTGGGTTAATTTGGTTAAGTTTTTCTAATCATATCATTAGTTTTACCTAAACATGCTTAAGGGAAAATATGGGGTTTTAGCTATGTTTGATCCATTTTAACCTATCATATTGTTGTTTTGGTGTTTGTGGTTGATTATACATGTTGCTATGACTGTATGGTATGCTTTGTGATTGATTAGAATAGCTGGAATGGTCGAAAACGCCGTCGAATGGCGTAAACTGCTCGCTGGAGAAAGTTGCAGGAAATGCTACAGGAATCCAGATCGGATAAGGGGGTCGGATCGGATAGCCGAACCGAACCAAAGTGGTGGCATCTCCAGCAACATATAAATGCTAGGGCGAGAAGGAAGGCCCGGACCGGATCAAATTGGGGTGAAGCCGTATCGGATCGGACAAGAACCAGGAGTGGGATCGGACCGGGGCATCACAACCGAAGGGGCGTAGCGTGGGATCGGAGAGCACGAGGAGAACCGAACCGGGAGCAACACCCGAACCGAACCGAAGTGATGTGACCGATCCGAACCGAACGTGAAGATCGAACAACATAGTATGAGCTGAAGACCCGAACGCCATGGTCGAACAGAACCGAAAGACATGGACAAGAGAACCGAACCGAATACCAGTACTGACCAAAAACCCGAGATGCAAAGGTAGTCTAAGTTGGAAGTTAGAGCTCAGGATCCAGTTGGGAACCAATGGGTTCACTTCATGATTGGACTTTGCTGCGGGACGTGTGCTAAGGAGTTGTCGACGTTCATAACTTCGATTCACCACTGAAAATGAATGATGGGCTACTTATCAGTACAGTAGAGTCACTATGACTCGAGGGGCAAGGTGATGGAGCAAGACTACGTTATCAGTGCAGTAGAGTCATTATGACTCGAGGGGCAAACTGATCGTAGTAAGACTATGAGCCAGCGCATATGGGGTGAAAAACTCCATGGGGCAAGTGGACATAGTAAAGGATTGGTAAGGCTATGAGCCAGTGCAGATGGGGTGAACAACTCCATGGGGCAAGTGGACATAGCGAAGGATTAGTGGCTATGTATCAGTGCAGTGAAGCCATTTATGACTTCATGGGGCAAGGTGATCATAGCAAAGTACTGAGGTGATCGATGTGGTGAATATCGTATGCTTTACGCACTTGAGTGAGAGATGTGAGGATGGTTGCTATGCTTGATTGTTTGCCATCACTATGACATGCACACCCCCACCCCCGTACTATTCACACCATGTGTTAGTGACACCTTAGAGTATGCACAGTATGTAGTGCTAACTCTTTGGTTGCAGGTCCAGGTTCAGGTATGGTTCAGTATACCTGTTATTGTTCTGTTTAGATGCTTATCGCTCATACCAGACCTTTTATCTGACCTAGAGTTTTATGTCTCTTCTTATTACTCTGGGTGCTCACACGAGCAGATTAGAGACATGTTAGCTGGTGATGCGCGAGTAGCTGATTCAGAGGCGAGCAGGAGGCTTCCACGTATGATATATAGATATTCTCCCTGTGTCGTTGGTGGTCGCTACTTGGGCATTAGTAGTGTACCTCCTTTATCTTGCTTTTGCTTTTTGAGACAGTTTGAAAAGTTGTGATAATGCTGGCTTTGATCATAAGCTGTATTTGGATTTTCCGCTGCTATGTTAGTTTATTTTCAGCTTATGCACTGTCTCACCTGTTTTATGTCAAGTATGTTGTTATTATATTTTATCCTATGCGCTGTGAGACATTCTACAGGTTCCTTGTTAGTTCATTTCCTTCTTTCCTTTCCTTCTGACGACCGTTCCGTGCTAACTGGACATGTGTACAATGCACTTTTAGAGTAAATGTTGGTTGGTGCAGGGCGGGCCGTCACAATATCAGTTGATGATACATCACATTATAGTCCACATATTTCCTCTTGTAGTGATGGTGATGGTCATGAAGCTAGAGAGGTTTTAGCTTAAGGTGGAGCTAAAGGAGAGTCGGGCGATATTGCCATTCGGGCTAGTCAGAGACCAAAGAGAGCTCCAATTAGATATAGAGATTGGCTGTATGCAAATTTGACCCTTGACGATCAGTTTGAATATGCTTTACATGTAGTTCATGATGAACCATTGAGCCTTGAAGAAGCTATGAAATCGAGTGATAACTCGAAGTGAAATTGCGCTATGGAAGAGGAGATACAGTCTTTGCAAAAGAACAAGACTTGGGATTTGGTACCACTACCTCAAGGAAGTCGAGCCATAGGGGTGTTCAAGGTAAAAGATGATGGTAGATACAAGGCAAGATTAGTAGTGAAAGGGTTTTCACAAAGAAAGGTGTTAGAGTATGATGAAATATTTGCTTCAGTTGTTAGACAAACTTCAATTCGAATTCTACTTGCAATAGTTGCTGCTTACGATTTGGAGTTAGAACAACTTGATGTCAAGACCTCTTTCTTGCACGGTGATTTGGAGGAAACCATTTACATGAAGCAGCCAGAAGGATTTATTGTAGATGGAAAGTCAGATTGGGTATGCAGGTTGAAGAAATCTCTTTATGGTCTAAAACAGTCGCCTAAACAATGGTACAAAAGGTTTTATTCTTTATGCTTTCACATGATTTTAATCGTAGCACTAAAGATGCATGCGTTTATTTCAAGCATTTAAAGAATAATAATTGGGTATATTTGCTTTGTATGTGGATGATATGTCGATTGCTTCCAAGGATAAAGCTGAAATTGATGAGTTGAAGTTGAAATTAAAAGCGGAATTCGATATGAAAAACATTGGAGAAGCAAAGAAAATTTTGGGGATGAAAATCCAAAGAGATGGAAAGCTTGGACTTTTGAGACTTACTCAAAAGGAATATATTCAAAAGGTGCTTGCTCTGTTTAGCATGGATGAAGCAAAGGCTATTAGTACACCCATGCCTTTGCATATATAGCTTTCTAAACCAAGGCTCTCCGATCTCAGAAAAGGACAAGGCCTGTATGAAGAAGGTGCCTTATGCGAGTGTAGTAAGTAGCTTGATGTATGCTATGGTTTGCACTAGACCTGACATTGCTCAAGCTGTTGGATTAGTTAGTAGATATACGGCAAATCCACGCATTAGGAGGCAGTGAAGTACATTTTTAGATATCTTAGAGGAATATCAGATCATGGGCTTGTTTTTTGCGGTAGAAATAAGGATTTCAACTTGTTCGGATTTTGTGATTCATATTATGCCGGGGATTGAGATAGAAGAAGTCAACGTCAAGCTATGTGTTCACTCTTGAAGGAACAATTATTAGTTGGAGAGCGAGGTTGCAGACTGTAGTTTCTTTGTCTACTATAGAGGCAGAGTTGATAGCTGCAGTTGAGGCAGCTAAGGAGGCATTTTATTTGAAGAATTTATTTTGTGATTTGGGCTTCATGCAAGATGCTTGTTTGGTGAATTGTGACATTTAAACTGCAATTCATTTAGCTGAAAATCTGGCTTTCAGTTCAAGAACAAAGCATAAAGAGGTAAGAGAGTCTTTCCTTATCTCTATGAATGAGGAGAAGTTAGTCCGTCTTCAGAAAATTCACACAAGTGACAATGCAGCAGACATGTTTGTGAAGGCATTACCTGCTACTAAGTTCGAGCATTGCTCGAACTTGATTCACTTGATAAAGTGCTAGATGCCACATAGTGGCACTATGGGGAAAAGAGTGACTTGGTTGAAGTCAAGAGAAAATGTGGTATTATTCTTGTATGAAGAGATAGGAGTTGGTTGAATGATGTCTACCTTAATTTTTTGAATGCTTCCAACACTTTGTTGGTGGGCAGTGGTCTTGCCGAAGTTCACTAACAAAGTGCAATGAGGGGTGACTTTTGCAGAAACTCATTCGGAAGCATTCACATTGGAATCTCTTGGTTGCAAGAGATATTGTATCAAGGTGGAGATTATTAGAATTTTAATGAACAATATTTCCAAAATTAATTAGATTATGGAGATATTCAGGGTAATTTGGCTACCCGTTTTGTGCAAGAAAGAAATGGAAAGGAATATTAAGGAGATATGGATATTGGAAATATTCGCCTTTATTTTGTTGCCATATTTCACGAAATAAGAAACAGAAAGAAATTAAATTGGAAAAAGAATCAATTGATGGAGAAAAGAGAAACTTATCAATCAATCATATGATAATAAAATTAATGAGAATATTAGTCTTCCATTACATAAATCAATTACTTTATCCCCAAGTAATTTTTCCTCTATATAAAGAGAGACATAGAGGATGTTATTTTTATGAGATCATTTGTATTTTTTCATTTCTTTGCTCTACTGTAAAACTATGTAATCCGTTGAATATTAATAAAATCTCTTCCCCATTGAAGTGGACGTACACTATCTCGCGATAGTGGGACCACTATAAGTATTGTGTGTTCTCTATTACCATTATTTTTTCTGTGATCTCTGTGATTGATTATCATTTCAATCTGTTTATTATATCACATCATTGCAAGATCCTACTGAGCTTTTTCCATTGGAAGGGATTGATCACCCCTTACACATACATACACACACTTTCTCGATGACACCCCTACTTGTTAGCACTCGTTTTGCATCCTATTTTAGTCACTCACTTATAATTATATAAGGTAGTGGGAGAAGCGAGAGTTAGTGCAAATATAAAAAAAAAAGAACGTGTTGTGAAAATCAGGAAGACTATAGAAATGCTGCATTGTTTGGGTGCTCTTGATCTTATCTCGTAGGCACGCTTTAGCGCACCCTTTTGTTAGCATTCCACTTACGCTTTAGTTTAGGCAATTTATTTATAATTAAATAAGTTAATGAGAAAAATAAGTCAGTGAAAAGAGTGAAAAAGTGTGGTAAAAATCAAGCGAATTTTAGGGATGCAGTGTTGTTGGAGGGCTCTTATAAAAGTTCTTTCATCAAATCATTTAATTAAACTAGCATTAAAAAAAATTGTTTCCTTATGATAAGAATTTGTAGTGACGAAGAATTTCAACATATAATCGTATTACATCAGTGAACATCATGAAAAAGAATGAAAATTTATGGGAAAGAGAAGTGAAAGGGCAAAGACAGACACAAGTACTCAATTTCAATTATTGTAGGCTGTAGGCATCGACCCAGTCCAATTTCAGGATTTTTATAAAACCACCTTACTTTCTCCAATCAAATGACAGTTACGGGAGTTTGAGTGCTACACGAATAACAGTAAGAGCCCTATCCACCGATTGGTGGATAGAGTGGAACCCCATATGGGATCCCCTGAATTCCACCAATTGGTGGTCGAGGCCACCGTGACATCACTGTGGTGTCAACAAACTCGGTCGTCTCCATGAATAATGCTTGCGAAGTTTCGTTAATAAGAAACGTACGAAGGCCACACATGTGAAAGAACAGAAAGAACTGTTGTCTAGGACAAAACAGTTCCATCAATTTTGCGCTTTCAGTTGGGTCTAAATTTGATTTGGGCCATGCGCCGAAAATTGAAGTGATGTATTTAAAGGGATGTATATACTAAGACGCGTAACTATTCCAGTATAAACTATATATACACACATATATGTTTCAGGGCACTCCTATTTTGGTAACACTGGGTTTGCATTCCATTTTAAGCACTCACTTATAATTAAATAAGTTTGGGAGAAAGAAATAACTAGTGAGAAGAAAGTGAAGAGAATATGCAGTGCCAGAGGGCTATAGGCATGTTGTGTTGTTTGTGTGCTCTTGATCCTATCTAATGTGCTGAAAACTATAGAGATGTTGCACTATTCGGGGTATTTTATAAAAGTTGTTTTATGAAATCATTAAATTAACAAAAATGCTATGATATCCGAAATAGTGCAATCGAGTGAATTATGCGGCTGACGTGGCCTCTTTTGATTTGCTTGCGGCAACAACCTATCGATATTTGGAAAGTAAAATTACACAAGTACCCCGTGAATTGTGTGAAAAGGGTATTTTTCGAGTGTTTTTTGGTTCAGGTAATGTAGCAGTATTCTTAAATTAAACTAACATAAAAAGGTTAAATTCGTTTCCTTATGATAAGCATTTGCGGTGACAGTGAATTTCAATAAATAAATCATGTTGCATCATCGAACCTCATGAAAATGAATGAAAATTTATGAGAAAGAGAAGTGGAAGAGTAACTCAAATTCAATTATTGTAGGCATCGATCGACCGGGTCCAATTTCACAATTTTATAAAACTACGTTATTTTCTCCAATCAAATTCTAATGTTTTAAATGATAGTTAAGGGAGTTCTAGCGCTACATGAATAACAGTAGAAGTTTGTTAACAATACATTCTGTGGTGTCAGTGTGACTCTATCTACCGATTGATGGATAGAGGGGCCTATATATATGGGACTCCCTGAATTCCACCAATCGAGGTCACCATGAATACTCTGAATTAAACGATTGTTAAATCTTCAGCAGTTACTAGCCATGTGGCTCATAGAATTTATGCCCATGCATAACATAAAAAGTTTAAATCCGTTTCCTTATGATAAGCATTTGCGGTGACAGTGAATTTCAATAAGTAATAATCATATTGCATCACTGAACATCATGAAAATGAAAGAAAAATTATGGGAAAGAGAAGTGAAAGAGCAAAGACGGCCACAAATTCAAATTCAATTATTGTAGGCATCGATCGACCCAGTCCAATTTCACAAATTTATATAAAACCATGTTATTTTCACCAATCAAATTATTATGTTTTAAACGATAGTTACGGGAGTTCAAGCACTACACGAATAATGCTTGTAAAGTTTGGTTAATAATACGAAGGCCACATGTGAAAGAACAGAAGAGAAAAAGTCTGTTGTCCGAGCTAATGGGACAAAACAGCTCCATCAAATTTAGCTCCATCAAATTTAGTTTTTCCTATCGCGGAGCTGGTATGTTAAGATGTTGACGTACATGAATTCCATTTACAACTGAATTATCTATCCATTAATTCGCGGAGTGAGGGTCAATTCTTGCTGATTTAGCAAGAAAGTAGTACGTCTCGTCAATATATAGATAGTCATGACTGCTGGAGCAGCGTATCCGGGAACTATGTCATTCAATCTAAGCGTAGCCCATAAGATTTGGAAAGTGCGGTTGAGGCTGAGGTAAGTCATGCTGATTAGTAATAGTGTCCAAGAAGAAGGGTTGGCGTTTTGACTATTTTTTGTGATCAAATTTGAAAACTTAGCCTCTCCATAGATTCCCAAAAGAAAGAAATTGGCTTTGCCCAAGTTGTAATAATAATACAACTGTTATAAACAATATACAATAAGAAAGGCATTAGAGGAGGACAAAGAGGATACTTTTATTCATTCCCGAATTTTTTTTATACAATTTACATTACATGAGCTCCTTATATAAAGGCTTGGGAGCATGGAGTAAAACTTATCCACCAATGTGGGACTAAACCATATATGACAAAAGCATATTCACACATATATTTTACAACACTCCCCCTTGAATATGCGTATATAAAGATGATAAGATTAATTGCCTCGTTAAAAACCTTTTTATGAAAAACCATGTGGGAAAATCATAAACAAGGAAAAGAGTACAATTTTTATTTCATCTCTAGGTAACATATTGACAATGTTCCAATGAGGGTTGATACTTCTGGATCAAAATAATGCCTCATTAAAAACCTTACTAATAAAAACCCAGTGGGAAAAATATTAGTAAAGGAAAAGAGTACATTACAGCATAATATATGCTCCCCCTGATTCGTAACACATTATTCAAATAGTTTGGTGATGCAAGCGGCGCATACCAATTTTATGTATCATCTTCTGCAACGTTGATTTTGGAAGTGCCTTCGTGATTGGATCTACTGGATTTTCATGAGATTGGATTTTATTCACTTCTATCTTGTTGTCCCTTTTTAGAGCTCATGTGTGAAAAAGAATTTGGGAGCAATGTGTTTTGTCCTATCACCCTTGATATATCCTGCTTGAATCTGAGCTACGCATGCTGCATTGTCTTCATAAATAATTGATCTTTCTGTAGTTGTGGGAAGTTGACATGTGTAATATTTGCTTTGTAGATCTCCACGAAATAGTTGCATTGTTGTTTTAAACACTATCCAGTTTGTGATTTTGCTTTATGTGGATCAAAAAGGTAACTTTAACACTCCTCCTTGAATATGTGTCTTCAAATTCTTGAATGCTCTTATAGTAGCTTGAAATTACCCCCCTTGAAAAATTATTGCTCCCCCTCATAGATATTGTCATATTAAAATGATATTTCTTATAAGAGTTCGATACTTCAGGATCGATGTAACGCCTCATTAAAACCTTACTAAGAAAAACCCTATGGGAAAAATCTTAGTGAAGGAAAAAGAGTACAAAAACATATTTTAAATAATTTACTACATTAAATGTAGAATGATACTTCTGGATTAATATAATTCTTCAGTAAAAACCTTACAAAGGAAAACCCAGTGGGTAAAACCTTAGTTAAGGATAAAAATACAGATTAACTTAAATATCATATTTGATATGTTATTCCTTGATGTGGTGCTTGATTGTTCTAGATCAAGATAATGTCTCGTTACAACTTTCAATATTACTTTGAGGATGATACTTCTTTGATATCTCAAATTTCGTTATAGATACTTCTAGATCCATAAATTTGTATCTCATTGACAATATTACTCAAACAAATCTTGTATAGAAAATAAAATCAAGATATAATAATCTTTAGTCTTCATACTTCCTATTTTCATCATTTATTAACATTTGCCTCGTTAAAAACCTTCACAATGGAAAACCCTATGGGAAAAAACCAAAGTGAAGGAAAAAGAGTACAACATCACAAGATAATTCTTAATGAACTTTTCTTTAAAAACTTTTGTGTGCATTTTCATGCTTCAGGCATGTTTTCTTATTTAAAGCACCTTTTGTTTGCGCCTGCTTGCTATACACTTCGAGTGTTTACAATTTTGTGCTTCAATCAGGTTTGCACACTGCAATACAATTGTAATGAAAAATAATAGTTTCATTAGAACAATACTTAAAAGAAGGAAGTAATCTACTCATCTAGAATTATATCAAGATTTTCATTACAACAATACTTAGAAGCATGTTGTAATCTATATTCTATGTTCTTTGCATTCTTTATAATTACTAAAGTTATTTATGTTCTTTAGGAACCTGTACACTTCAATGAATTTTGCATATGTTCTTCAGGAACCTGTGTACTTCAATGAATTTTGCATACCACAACTGTACTCAGAAGTATATTAAATGTTCCATTACAACAATACTTAAAAGCAGGAAATAATCTACTCATCATGAATTATATCATGATTTTCATTATAACAATACTTAAAAGAATGTTATAATCAACTCTCTTTAATCTTTATATTCTAGATAACCAACAAAGTAGTTTATGTTCTTCAGGAACTAATATTCTTTCATCATTTAGTGTGATTTCACAAATATTCTTACCTTCGAGGTTTATTCACTACTCTACGGACTACAGGTCCACATTTCTCAATTAGAGAAGGATTCATGATGGCCAATCATGATTTAACATAAACGCTTTACTTTTTATAAATTTGTCATCGATGATTATATATTGTCAGTTCTAGATATAATTTATTGAGATATCTTTATTTATCTATTTTAGGTACCTAAACCACTTCTAGGGTTATTTGACAATCATGTCATGGATCTCCTCAAGAGACTCCTTAGGTGTTTCTTCAAGAACACTCACCTCCTTCATTTGGCATCTTTATTACTTACTTCAAAAGTATTTCGAACTGACTTTTAAACCAATCTTTAAATGTGGTTTATGCATTTTGATCCTTCAGGGATTCAAATATATATTGAAGTAAGTCTACAAGGGATATTATTTATAATTTATTCGTGTGTCAATTATTTAACACTGATACTCAATATGAAATTGTATCCCTTTATCCTCCCCCTCAATGTTGACAAACATTGTCACACTAAATAATAATCATCATGGGATTCTCATTTTGATCCATTATCACATTGCTGCTAGCAAATATATTATATGTATATCAGTTGTAGGAGGATAACCTTTTAATTAGTTGATAAGATGCATTCATTTTTTATTTATTACTTATTCTCTTTCATTGATCCGCAATATTGGAGGAATTTTCTTATTATACAAATCATTTAAATACGCATATGACTTCAGGTCATTCAACATTCATGTTGATTGAAATTTAAATCACTAAATAATATTTATACATAATCTATAAAATAAGCTTATAACAAACTTCAGGTTGTTAGTTAAATATTTACAAATATGAATATATAATTACGTGCGTCCACGTATTAAAAATTTGCATAGTCTTTATCATTTGAGTTAGTGATTTTAGAATAAATTATTACAAAGATCAAACTATTGATTTCAATGTATTGATCAATGTCATTACAAATTCTTCAGGATCATATGATAATGTTCAAAACTTCTGGTTTGAAAACATATCGAACTTCTGGTCCAAATAAATATATGAAGAACTTCAAGTTGTCAAGTTGATGGAGTTTTAGTATCGCTTCTGGGATATTCCATAAACACCATCTGTGGATTTTTAATACATATTTCTCTTTTAGGAGAAATTTATGAACTTTTCTACAAATATTTATCACTATTAATTGTAGAAATCTCTTCTGGAGATATTTTATTACTTTCAAATAAATAGATCTCTTCTAGAGATATCTTACCATTTCCAAATATACAAATATCCTCTAAAGATATTTTGTTATCACCGCTTCTGGGATGAACTTATCTTCTCCAGAGATAAATATATACAAACTATTGATATGTCATATCAATATACAAAAATACATATCAAACTTTAAATGGGGTAACAAAATTAGATGCATTAAATAAAAATAAGATTCAAAAAAATACTACTTCTGGAGTGTATGATATTCCTTCAGGGAACATATCTTTTATTTATGTAATTACAATGCAACAAATAAAAATCTCTAACATCTCTTCTAGGATGTTGGATTTTCTACATAAAAACAAATATCTAGAACATCTCTTCAAGAGATTAATATGCACGTTATATCTTCAGGATATTCAGTTAATATAAATTGTACATGAAAGATGTCAGTTAGATGAAACCCGTTTAGAGATTTTCTATTGAATCCAATATTATTGCCACATATTATTATGTGTGTGCCTCTTTTAACTTCTTCTGGAAGTATAATCCTTTCATGTCATAACTTCAAGAAAACTTCGGGTTTCTATTTCTTGAGTATTATGATTATTTATTTCCTTTAACTTCTTTAGGAAGTAAAATCTTATCATTTTACATAATTTCAACATACCTTCAGGCTACTTATTCATGAACTTAGAATTCATTTTTTTTAATGAACTTCATGTTCTCAAATTATGTGTAGGCTTCTTGTTTGGAAGCTTATAAATTTTGACAAGTTAATAAAAATATTGATATGAATTCAAGACTTCAAGTCTTGGGTTTTGAGTTATACAACTCCTTGTTAAAATAATTTCTTCACACAACTTCAGGTTGTTGAACCTATTTCTTCCATTATATCATATATTACTTGACAAATAAATACATAAAAAAAAAATCATACTTATATCCATATTTTGAGCATTAACATATAACCTTTAATTTACAATACCAATGCATTTATGATAATAGTAACTGCTATTAACATTTATAATAATATGGCAATACAATATATATTACCATAACGATACATTTAATGCATTTATTGTAAAAATAACGGAAATAACCATTATACGGTCTAAATATATGAATCAAATAAATAAATTTTACTTAAATCAATAGAATAAAATTTTGATCTAGCTACAGTATTGGTCAACGACAAAACTGAAATAAACAACTTATAGTTGTACTGCATTTCTCAATAATCAAATTTTCTGAAATATCGTATATATGCATAATATCTAATCAAGAATTGAGTAGAAATGCATAATTATAGAACCGAGATTTTACATTCCTTAATATAGATGATTCTAAAAACTTGCAAATCTATACATAAAATTAACAAATATAAATTACATGCTTTAGATTCAAATTATGCAATCCATATAAAGATCTTTTAGATCTTTCTTTTTGCATCAAAATTACTTCTTACCATCATAGAAACTGCAGGTTCTAAGATTTCCATTTTATAACAAAACTTACTTTTGCATTCACTTCCGGTGTGCATAATTAAGATCAATATATAGATCTTAACTTAATATGATCTTCAGGATGCTTTTTTTTTTGTAAATGTTTTCCTAGGAAACAACAAAATATTTCTTCTAGAAATATAATATGTTCTAAAATGACTATAATAAAACTTTAAGTTTTATCATAATCCATATATCGTTATTGTATATTTTAAATTGAAGCATCTTTTCTAGAAAGTGCTTTTGATCACATATGAGAGTCTTTTTACTATTTTTCGTCAAGAAAATAGTATTTATTATAAGTAATTATCTCATTTAACAATAAATTTCTTTAAGAAATTATGTGTAGCAATGAAACTTTTCCTTCCATTTCCTTTTCAAATCCTTTTCTATTACATGTCATTTGCTATAAGAAAAAATTAAATGCAATTACATGCTTCGAGGATTTTATTTCATCTTTCTAATTTACATATGAACTTCAGGTTCCTCATTTGCATACGAACTTCAGGTTCCTCATTTGAAAAAGTTTGTTTACATGATGAGTTTTCAATTTTACTTCCGGTGATAAAATCAATATTGCTATTGAGCTTAAATGCTACATCATCATATTTTATACCCATAATACTTTTGGGTGTACATAAAAAAAATCATACTTATTTTATCTTCAGTCTATCCAAAAGAATTACATGCAAAAGGTAATAGTAGATCGAAAAGGATAATACTAGATCTACCTCTACATCATCAATAATGAATATAATATATATACAATCGAATCTCCATCAAATTGGATTTGAAAATTTCAAAATTAGATCCGCAAAGAAAATGAAAGAATACATCTACACATATTTAGGATCAACAAAAATAATTAGATCTAAAAATTTAGATCCATTAGACTACAATCTAGATCTACAAAAAAATATACAGGAAAAGAGATCTAGAAGTTTGAGTCAGATCTAAAAGAACTGAAGATATGACAAATTCATAGATCCATTGATCTAATATTCTCAAACAGAAAATAATTGTATAAAAAAATATATAAATTCATGAATTGATATCTTGAAATAAAAATTACTTACATGATATCCATAGATATAGATCTAGAATATTTCAAACAATAGCTCTAATAAAATCTCGTGCTGATAACGTGTTATAAACAATATACAATAAGAAAGGCATTAGAGGAGGACAAAGAGGATACTTTTATTCATTCCCGATTTTTTTATACAATTTACATTACATGAGCTCCTTATATAAAGGCTTGGTAGCATGGAGTAAAATTTATCCACCAATGTGGGACTAAGCCATATATGACAAAAGCATATTCACACATATATTTTACAACAACAACTAGTATTATTCACCCTTAATTGATAAGGTTCTCTCAATTTTAACTTATTATGCGCGCGGAAATGGTCAGTTACTCTTTATGCTTTGAAAATAGACATGCTCCTCAGCCTATGGGATATTAGAAACTGTTTCCAGTTGTTATTCTGGGAAGGTTCTTACATGTGCTCGGAGCTACTCTGGCCCGCCCTGTGAGGCCAGAGCAAGCTCAACGGTCAACCCCGGACGTTATTGGGACTTCCGCTTTTTCCAACTCTATAGAAATATTATGAGTCCTACAAGATTGAGATTTTTTTAACAAGGTACGCGAAACGATTGTATTATAACTGTGTGGCCGAACATGCTTATCATAGAAGAACGAAGGATTAATGCTTTCTGAAAGTGAGACAGTCGACTATTTTTGGAGAGAGAGAGAGCATTGGACCTGACTAAACCTAAGATTAGATGACTAATTAGATTACCGGATATTTAGAACGAAACAAATCAGATGGTTATATTTCTCAATCTTTCTGACTTATGCTCCTACAGAACCTAGGTGCTTCTGCGAATAGCTTCAGTATAGTCTCATGGCTCGACTGGGCCTCTCGATATTTTGATAGTAGTCAATATTAGGGCGGCGTGGTTTCAAAGAAGGCATTGCTCTTAATTTGGAATCAAATAATGTTAGTGTTGTCTTAATGGTTAGAGGCTCCTTGTTTTCCTTTGTTGGACAACGTAGATATCTTAAGGAATGATGGGAGGAAATATAAAGAAAAAGAGAGAAAGAAAATCAAAATGGAATAAAGAATATAAAAAAAGTTAGGTAGAAACTTGTAGAAGTGAAATCGCGGTGTGAACAACATGGATTTAGTTCTCATTTGCAAATTCTTTCCCTTTGCTTAATTTATGAAATTCGTAGCCATGGGACTGGTTTACTTAACTTAGGATTCTGAGTTTGCTTTCACTGGGAATTAAATATCTCATACGCCAACACGTAATTTTGTGAACGACCTGCTTCACACCAACCAAAACCAAATATTAAGCAATAAACTTTGCTCGAGACCAAGTTACTATTATTTCTTTCTCCTCCCATATGTTGAATTTTTTAAATTTGCCTGATAAACGTTTAGCTACTAAAGGTTTTTTTAGTGAACATGCCATAGCTGATTGAAAAGTTGTTCGGATTTGTTGAAGCTTTTATATACTATCCTAGTCATATAACTAGGCCTTTCTCACACTATAGGGATCCAAAGACTCTTTCTTGTTTTTGGTCAAAACACGAAATTCTTGATGATAGTTAGCTCTGGATGAAGGGAGAACGGGGTATTAAGAAAAGGGAATTCCAAAAGATTTGAAACCCCAAACCCTTTTAACGGCCAAATACCAACAATATCCATTCTGTTGAAGCGCGGGAAGGCAACTAAGTGCAGTTCAAGAGACTACAGCAGGGTGGAGTAGCCGCGAAAGCAACCCGAAAAGATTTAGGACCAAAACCGGTTAGTAGTGACTATTAAGTAAGTTTCTTCAGCTGGCAGCTTATCTTTTATTCCTTTCCCAATTGGATTTTATTCCAAAGATGCGATCTTAGATCTCGCTTACACTAAGTATACCTGATAGGAGGAATAAATCGCTATTCCTAATACTAAAACTGCTTCTTTTGGTTACAAAAAATTCTGGCAAATAGCGCCCTAGTTGATGGCATTTCTCTTTACGGTTGGCAATCGAGGAACCACGGGACACTCCATACAGAGTAAGTAAGTCTTAGGGATGTTTGGAACAAGTTCCATTTTGAGAGATTTGAAAAAACACTATCTAGTTGAAAGCTTCCATACATCTGCCCTTTCTCAATTTATTTCTTTAGACAAAGACTGCGGTTTTCCATCTTTCCGAATGGTACATATTTCTCAGAACATGGAAGCTACCGACATTAATGCAGTTAATTATGTCTCTGCTAGAAGTTGGTTACCTACTCTACAATCTCAATCGTTAACGATGCATGTAAGTATGATGTTATTGATTTATGCGGCTCTTCGCCGACTCATTCTTCAATAGGTATGTAGTCAGAGATCATATTCTTCTCCCACTGCTTGGGAGCTCACAGTCTCATATTATGTTTCACTCTCTAATAGTGATTTTTTTCACCTTTACGAAGATTTTTTAACAAAGTACACGAAATACGAGTATTATAACTATGTTGAAATAAGAGAGTAAAATGACAAGATGAGGTGCCCTAGGCGCCCTTACATAGAAAGAAGGGTCGAAGATATTAGGCTGTAGCTTTTCCCGCACCCTTTTTCATCGAGTGGTGTGCCCGAGCTGTTGGAATTGGAACAGGTTCGGGCAGCAGATCACGAAACCATGGTGATCTTCTCTGTCTAATGAACGAGGAGTCCGTTTCGAATTCCTCTGGAGCTTGTGCTTGGTTCTTTCTCCCGGACTGTAATAGGGCCATGATTGCACCTTTTTGGAAATTATAAACAGAAGGAAGACACGATCCCGTGCGATGGCGTTAAGAGAACCATGTCGAAGGAACTCGGCAACATGACCCTGTAACTTCGGGAGAAGGGGTGCTTTCCTATCTTTTGATAAGAAAAGTGGACCCAACTATTCCTTACCCATTGGATTTCATGTCACATCTTTGATGTTAAACGAAGTTCGCCTTGTCAATTTTGTTGCATTTTCTGGATTATCACTTTTCTTCGACCAACGGAAAGGGCATGGCAAAAGAGTCCAACTCAAGTAAGAAGAAAAGGAAAGCGAAAGGTGTGTTAGCGAACAAGAACAAGAAAGAACCACCATAATGGGAAAGGGGGAGGTTTCTACCTATCCACCATAATTCTTTCCTCGTTTGAACCTCGCCACTAATGTTAAGGCAAGCCCGAACTAAAAGAGAGAGAATGCCAACTTCCAACTGCCTTCAATTAGCGAGTAACAAGTGATATCTTTTGCCCATTACAAAAAATTCCCCAATACTGTCTCCCATAGAAGTTTAGAGAGCTCCAATAGGGGGCTTGAGTCTCAGCAGAACCGACAGCAGCTTCCCTCTCCATTCCCTCATCTCTCGGGTCAACGAACTAATTTTTTCGGTTGGAGCAGAAGAGGTGAGCTTGTCCTCTTTAGGTACTAGGAATATTCTTATCATAGAAATCTTTCACTGTAGCATCTTATCCTTTGTCCTAATGGGAGTAGAATGAAAACAAAATATCTCGTTGGTCTCCTGACCATATGCTATTGGTAGTCTGCTTTCCCAACTACCACGATCTTCTTTGCATCCTTGCCACCTTCTCGTTCGGGATACTATTTCAAGAAATTAAACTCAAAAACCTTAAGTGCAAGGTCATTAAGGATATACATTTGAAAAGAAAGAGATGTTATTCCATAAAATTATTTAGTGTTTCTCTCTATATATAAATAATGGATTGGTTAAGATGATTATATGGACTTACAGCAATCCAAATAAGGTAGTAATTTGAAATGTGGATTAAAGGTATAAATATAGAGTATAAATCTATAAGGAAAATGAAGTTGATTTTTCCCTAACGTAAGTAACAAAATCATTGGGTACAAATACCTATTAAAAAACAAAAGGGATCAAGAAGTTGTAAGGAATGGTATAAGGCCCATTTAAAGGAAATAATATTTTTAAAAAGACTTTTTTCAAAGAAACTTTCTCTTTTGATTTCGTGAAAGACTCTTTAGAGTCATTTCAGGGTTTGTAGCATATTGTACTTTCAAGAAATATCTTATGGATGTTAAAGATATGTTTCTTAATAGAGAGATTGCTGAAGTAACATAAAATAATTCACTTATGCCTTACTTTTTTATATTAGGAATTTAAATACACCTTCATGATTTGTAGGGTAGTATCTCGATTATAACAAAAGAGCTGGGTAGATAAATGATTAAAAAGGTTTGATATGCAAACTGCAAATCAGTTGGTTCACTTTTACTAAAATAGAAATTGTTGTCTTATATGTTAATATAAGAACATCCATGAAATTAAAGAAACTCAAAAGATCCCGCATGCATTTAGGGTGCAAAGTTTACTGCATACTAAGAGAAATACACATATGCATGTATTATTTTGCACGTATCTTACAGAAAATTAATGTGGATCACGAGTTAGTAACCAAAATGGTATTGATATATCTATGTGAAATAAAATAAAAGGTTACATACTTATAAATAAAATACGGGGTTGATTAGAGATCATAATGCATTAGGATCTAAATACTTTGGATGCCAAGACAACAAAAATCCACTTTAGATTATATATACATGGACAATCTTGGGAGGATTCCTCCTTTTGCTTCTTAGCCTACGGGATATTAGCAATCGTTGCTAGTTTTTGTTCCCCTCCCAAGGGCAGGTTCATACGCGTTACTCACCCATCCTCCATTGGAAACACCACTTCACGTCCGACTTGCATGTGTTAAGCATGCCGCTGGCATTCATGCTGAGCTAGGATCGAACTCTCCTTGAGATTCATAGTATCATTACTTATAGCTTCCTTGTTCATAGACAAAACTGTTTCGGAATTTCTTTAACCGGCGTTTTGGCCTGGTTCCTAAGAGTACATAAGGCACGCTTGACTCAACACTTCGCGTGATAGTAAAGTCTGTAGTGTCGCCAAAGATCCCAGAGGACAAGACTGGAATAGAGGATACGAACAAGAGCCTCACAATTCCTCAAAACCACGCCATAACATTAATTTTGTACCCCTCAACCCGAGCATTTCAGATCCCTCAAAATACGTACTTTGACCCTCTCAAAGCCTTCCCAGTTCGTACCCCATGAGCCGTGAACTCGTGCCTCTTCATGGGGTAGACCTACCCGTATCCCCCTAGGGATATGATCTGCTCGTATCCCCACAAGGAATACGAACAATTCGTATCTCCTAGGGAGATACGAGCCATTAGTACCCCTTTCTGCAGTGGATCGTACCCCATTAGGGTACGAAATTCGTACCCCCAAGAGAGGTACGAACCACTCATACCCCTCTCTTGGGGTACAAGTTACTCGTACCCCCTTTGGGGTATGAATCTCGTACCCTAAGGGGTACGAAATTTGTCCCCCACCATGGGGGTACAAGTTTCCTTCCAAAACACTGCAGAGGGGGATCCGAGCTTCTAGGATGCATTTTCAAGGGATAAGAAAACATGGTTTGTGGTCCCCTATTCCTACCTACTCCCACCTAACCACTCCACTATAAATACCATCAAGTCAACACTTCATGGGAATTGGATTGATTGGACACCTCTTGAGAGCTCCAAATGACCTCTTTAATGGCATCTTTGTTTTGAGAAAGAAGAAGGACAAAGGTGAATTTTTCCAATATTCATATAAGTTGACTATGACTTCAAATTACATGAACATCCATGTAGTTAAATGCCTAGAAGAGAATTATTACTTGTAACTCTTTGTTGTGAATAAAATCCAAACGGCTATTCCATACTGGACTTTGGTCCCCTCACGGGACCGAGCCACTACAAATCTCCTGTGTCAATTACAGCTTTTCTGCATTTATTTTCCAAACGTGAAACCGTATTCTTAAGCAATTAAGAATCTTGGGTGTTGGTGACATTTTTTGTTGTCAACATTCTGGTGCTTTCACTGAGAACTGAGACTTGCGTCTTTGTTGCACATTACCACCTCAACTCCGAGGTACTTTAGGTTATTTCTCTAACCTGCCGCTCGATCCTGACTGGTCATCAATGATGAACCGAGTCCGAGTAATCATCCCCCTCCTTGGTAAATCCCAACTATCGTCGCTCAGAACTTGGCGCCCACGCTCCCAGCAGCTTAGCAGGCTCAAGTCCCTCAAGATCAGAATGAACATCAGCCTACTCAACCTCACCAACCGTATAGGAATCAGGCAATCGATGTCGACGATATAGAAGAGGATGATCCCGACGTTCACCACAAAAGACATCCACGGGATAGAACTCCCAAAGTTTGCTGAAACTGGATTCCGCCAGTGGTTGTTCATCCGACATATCTCCCCGACATGATCCGAAGGATTAAGAGAGTTATGCGGGGAAACGCCAATGACTCGTGTGAGACCCACTTGAGGCGTAACCCCTTTACCAGAGCCGTCCGCGAAGCTGAGTGGCCCCGATGCTTTTACATGCCACAGATGACGCTATGTGACGAAACGAATGACCCCTGCGCTTTCCTAAACCTCTATGAATGCCAAATGGACTTTAGACGAGCCACCGACGCCGTCAAGTGCAAATGCTTCCTAGTCGCCTTGGAAGGCATGACTTTGCTTTGGTTCCTTCGTCTTCCGCTCCATTTCGTCGATACCTTTTTCCAACTAGCCATGGAAGTGGTCAAACATATCAGGATACATGTTCCAACTCCAAAGAAAGAACTTACTCTGTCCAACTTATACCAGGGTCCTGTAGATTCCCTTAAAATCTATTTCGAGCAATTCAACACCTCCCGCGCCGAGGTCGATGATCCTGAACCCCGCACTGTGTTGTTCCAACATGCCAAATTCGTCCTCCCAACCTCTAAATTCGGAGCCTGGGTAGATAGAAAATAACCCAAGAATTTCTTGAGGAAGAGATGTAGTTAGTCGACCACAAACTTTGCCAACAACATTGAAAGCGAACGCGGAAAAAAATGACAACACGGAATGCAAACATGACAACTATAAAGAGAGTAAAAAGAAGAGAAAGAAAGTGAAAATTGTCAATTTTGGAATAAATGGGGTGGATAAAGAAAAAACCGGATGATAATTTTATTTTGAAATAATTGGGGTGAAAAGAACAATTAGAGGTATAAATAGATGTAGCCACATGAATAATGGTCGTGAAGTTTCGTTAATATTAAGATAGGTATAACTATAAAGACCACATGTGAAAGAAGAGAAAAAGACTATTGCCTGAGCTGATGGGACAAAACAGTTCAATCAAATTTATCTTTCAGTTGGGTCTAAATTTGGGCCATGCGCCGGAAATTGATTTGTCGAGTTCCTGGTCTTGTACCTGACCCTTTTCTTGGTACCATACAAACAAGCCTTGTTGTAGAGTCCAAGTTCGTTCACACCACTTTACGTGGTGTGAACATAACACCGGTTCTCCATTGGTGAAAATTAGGGGGCTTCATATGGATCCTTTGGTTTTCAACAATGAGGTGGTGGAGTTATGTTCACACCACTTTAAGAGTCATGTGGCTCATAGAATTTGTGCCTATGCGTAACACGGTTTATGTTTATATTTAAAAACATTATTTACGCAAGTATGATGTTTTGCGGTGTGGAGTGGTTTGGTTGGTCAATCGTTACACGTTAGTTCCTATCATAGGATTCTATGGTGCATGCAAAGCCATTCATTTTCTATTATATTTTAGCAAGCTTAAAAACTGAAGTGAGGTAAGTAAAGGGATAGACAAGGAATATATTTATATACACACGCACGTTTCACACACTTAGGTTTATTATATAGTTGTCATATCTTAAAGTTTTAAGTGACAATTTTTCCTGTCGTGGAGCTGGTATGTTAAGACGTTGACGTACATGAATTCCATTTACAACTGAATTCTCTATCCATTAATTTTCTGCTCATGTCGGGTTCCATTTTATAAAGGCAGAAGTGCCTCCTTAGCATCATGAAATTAGCATGCAGTCGACTCTGAACGAACATGAAATAAGAATAATGTAAACATACGGCACATGAAAAATAACGTGTTCTCCAGACTGATGGAAGAAAATAACAGTATCTATGTTGCTGTCACTATGATCTACATCAGTGCTTACATGCTCACGTACGTACGTATTCTCAACATATGAGTTGTGCACACCGTCCAATAGATAATTCTCTCATCTTTCTTTTAACTAAAAAATTTTCATAGCTAGGGATGAAATTTCAATCGATTTGGTTGGTTTTCAAATAAAAATATATACATCCAGTTGAAACCGAAAATTTAAAAATCAAACAAAACAAAACCAAATTAATTTTATTTAGCTTGATCGACAATCGATTTTATTGAACTTGAAAAATGTTATATTTTTCAAATGATAAATCCACTCAAAGTGAAGCATAAATTTATATTTCATGATATATTATTCAGTAATTATTATTTTTACAATAAAATTTGATCTATTTTTAACAAAAAATCCTTCTATATTTTTACCGAACTAGTTACAACTAATAAAATATTATAATATTATAAAATGAAATATTGCAGTAAAAGTTCAATTAAACCTGTTATTAAAAAAAATTACAAGCTCAATCAAAGCAATTTAGTTTTAAAACCAAACAGATTGAATTGAGTCGTTTCGATATGTTAATTTGAATTTAATAGAATAATTGTTGATGGGCCTTTCAGATAGCACATCAAGGCATTATGATGCAACAGATTCATATCCGAAGTACTCGAATTGGGCCAATCGATGAGGTCCGACGTACAAGCTCTTTTTCTCGTCGGGCGCTGCTTACAAGAAGTCCGATATGACCAAGCATGATCGGCAGTGTCACATTCAATTACCAACTATATTTTGCAATGTTTAAAAATGTTATAACACATTTTTATAGATAACTGATATACATTATTACAACCCTTTATTTCGGTTTGAAATGTTGTGAAATGCACCAACCCTATCGCAAATGGGGCTAAGAAGAAGTTTTTAAAATCACTATAGAATACATGTTACAACATTATAAAGATATTGCATAAGATGTTTTCTTATTATAGTGCATTTTCTAGTGAATATGAATAACAATAAATTGGCTTAATTAGATGCAAAAACTACAACATGGAACTCAAAAGATGGCAAGTTTGAATAACCAGGATAATTAAGATAAAATCCTTTTAATACATCCGTAGTTTCTATTAATCATAATGTAACTGATAAATGGACAAAAAGAATTTCCCTTTTAACTTTTGATAATTAACGGAAACATAGAAACTGAGGGAAGGAAGAGTCTAAACGCATTCTAGTGTAGTATAAGTTACTAAATGAAAAACGTGCCACTGAATTCCGCATGCATCCATGATAGATTAAGGACCTTCGGCTATCCTTTTATGAGCGAATCGAACAAGTTTTTTTTTTTTTTTTTTTTTGTTGTTACATATTCCAATGAAATTGTTCGCTTAATAGTTTCTTGATCGCTGTGTTTGAAAAAAATATGCCTTCTTTTTCTCTTGTACACATTATTCTTGGTAATTCGTATAGCAACTTGTGAATTACAATGTAAAAAATTTGGAATACATTTTTCTCCCATGGTGCTACTTCTGCTAACAAATATTTCAACCATCACGATTTTTTACATGCCAACTCAAGAGAAATAAACTCTTATTTCAATGTAGAATGTGTTATGTATGTATGTTTATATGACTCTTTAGCTCAATTCCACGATGCTAAATTCTCTATTCCTGTGTACTCACTTAAATCTCAACTACACATCATATGGTTTGATTGCTTAATGAGTCTAATAATTCTACTAAAGTAATCAAATCATATAAAAATGCACGATTGAGATGAACTTGACACATGAGGACAGAGGAAATGAGGACAAAGGAATTTAACTCTATGACTCTTATGATATAGCACTTCAACTGGAGGTGAATAGATTGCCCACTTGTGCTAATTTCTACATTATAAGTAATTCAATTTGCATCAAAAAAATCCCCCCCAAAATAACAAGATATTATTCGTATGAACCGTATTTTACAATTTCAAAAACTTCTACATATTCATTTTGTGACACACAAAGTTTGTTCTTCTTTTTGAGATGCATATTAAGATTACATAGAAATTGAATAGGAGTCACATTAAAATAATTAGTAATATTAAGTTTTCCTCTACGTATTGCAGCAAACTTATAAGTGAGAATCCAATTGTAGTTATTTTCATTTCAATTTTGGATGTCACATCAGCCTCTTCCAAGTTTTTTATCTCAAATTGGAAGGTTAAGGAAGTTATCGTTACTGCAACTAAGTTTGTACAAATTATCAACTTATCATCAATATAACAATGTATAATCGATAAGTTTCACTTTACCCGTGGTTAAGCACCTTGACTTTTGTATGAGAGGTTATAGGTCTAAAACTTAAGTTGCATGATTTGAATAATATTGGTTTAGGGTATGTGGTGTATAAGACTTGTAGTATCAATATGCACTACTGTGCATGTACTTAATTTTAATAGAAAACTTATAATCATACGGTGAAGTCCAACACCCTTGCATATACATGGAAATCAAAGGCATGCGGAAAATCCAACCATATAATCGAATTTTGCGGCCAAACAGAATCATAAAACATAAAAAATTATGTTTACAAAATAAGCAATAACTACTACAAAAGAAACTCGTTAATAATCAAATTTACCACGTATCTATTTTTGGAGTAAAGGCTAACGTAGCAAAGCTTAAGTCTTCGATTGACAAAACATCACTAAGCAACAATCGCCAACTATCAGAGCGATACTGAATGTAAGCTTAAGGTCCGAAGCCCACAGTTGTAGGATGTAAGTTTGTATAGCCTCCATTAAAGTGAAGTTGAAGAGAAAATAAGTAAATATGAGAGATTGTCATTCCTTAGGGATGAAGAAGTGAAACCCCAATTGATAATCAAATGAAGAGAACACGCAAAGGCTAAAACGTTTTGTCTTTTAACATATACTAAGACGCTATAAGAAAACAGACAATTTCCGACGAATGATAACTGTCGGCGGCTGTCGGAAGCAATCGGAAATAAGCGTCGCTTTTAAAGGCATAGAAAGAAGAGGAAACAAAAAGGGTCAGACATAAGTCTGGCGAGTCCTGTTACTTTTAGCAAATAAATAAGTAAAAGTATTATGGAAGTCATATAAAGTGGATAAGGGAGATAATATCACAAAAGGAAGGTATGACAAGGTAAACATGATACAATGTATATGATTCTCTCAAGATTACTCTGATTCTCTGCACCGATACTAGTATAACCAGAATGAGATGATCCCAACAATTATAAGATGGTAGATTTAGGTGTACTTATGTTCAGAGGTTTTAACCCCGTACAATCCACAGGCAGCCCAATCCTAACAGGTTCCAAAACTTTACCAAAATCTAGGCGTACCCTAACCACTACCACAATCGATCGGCTCTTTACTCCATAGATACCATGTGTCGGCCCCACAGTAGGATTTATCACTTAATAAAGTGACAACCCTTCATTGATGTGCACAACCATATCTACATGTGTCACGTTCGTCTTATACCCCTCTACCGGGCCATGCACGCACATGGCCATGGTCGGTTTGCGCCTCCCATACCGTCCTCCTCGTTTGGATCTCTTACAATCAGTCTAGTAAGCATGTCCCAACTCCGACCTAGGGCGGGGTACTTGTCTGATACCGTTCTATGGGTTACTAACTAAAACGGGTCCCCCGCACAAGATGATACAAGCTCTCCCCTTTGTCTTGTATTCCCACTAGCATTGGACGAGTTATGCTTACCTAACAATGTCTTTAATTACATAACCCCGTCATTTCCATAGGTTATGCTTACCTAACGGTGTCTTTAAATACATAACCTCAACTAGTTAAGTTTGTTTGCCTATATATAAATATTACCCACCCTACCCAGATATACTTAACCTTTCCACTGTTTCAACCAAGTATACTTAACCCCTATTCAAATTCATGTTCATATGATCCTTATGGATTCAAATAGGTTAAGTATCCAAATTCATTACTATGTCCATTTATGGTTATAATGTACTAGACCCCTTACATTAAGCGTACCACTTGTGGATGCTGGATATGTCGGGCGGTTCCGGGCAGACTTCTTCCACAAGTCGGGCTTAACCTCGTGTCTTAGCACATCTCATATTTGTGCACCTAGACCCCTCACATTAGATTCACCACTTGTGGTTGCTGGATATGCCGGGCGTTTCCGACCAGACTTCCACCACAAGTGTAATCTAACCTCGTGTCTAGGCGTAGTTACAGTTTCTAATTACTGTAATATTAGGCATTTCATTATTAGCCACTTTTACCTATGTCATTATAGGTTTTCATGCCCCTTTCTCCAAGTTATGTTCATAATAAATAATAGGCCCAAATTCATATTCATACATTTTATTCAGGTTATGCCCAAATTCACAATTACAAGTTATGCCCAATTTCAATGTTTTCCCTCGTTCCCCATTTAACGCGTTCTCACATTTCAGTGGCATGCCTAGGCTCGAACGGAGCTTGGCTATATAAAATAAAAAGGGAAAGATGAAGGGAAGATGATAGGAATGATAATACTAACTAGATTGACATATAATGGCATAATGACAAGATAGGCACATGGGAACAAATCTGATGAACATATGATAATAAAACTGATTCTAACATAATAGGAATGTCATAACATACATGATAAGATCTAAACAATGGTTTAGATATCCAACTAATAATAGATCCAATTTAACCACGAACATGATAGAACATGCATAGGGTGATCTAAATAGTGAAACAATGGCAGATCTGACATGATAAATAGGTGAAGGTTTAGATCTAAGTCATAATCATGTCACAACATCATAGATACACAGGTTATAATAGATCTAATTTGATTCAAATGGTTATAGGCATATATCCAATTTAATGTCATATCAAGTTTTACTTTTAATAATTCAGATCTAAAAGTAACTTAAACTCACAGTGTTTGGATCTAGTAAAACAGAAGGAGAATAACAGATGTTAAATCACAGATCTACACTTGAATAACTCTAAACTTGATTAGCTCGATTGCAGAAGAAGAAAAAGGTTTGATTCAGTCAGGGTACGATAGCATCTAGTCCTCCATTATTTTCAGTTTGAAGAAACTAGAGAAATGAGACCATATTTATAGCCAAAACCCCTGAAACCCTAATCTGCGCATCTACCGCGGGGGGGGTCGACCCCCCCTTATGGGGTCGACCTATGGGTTGATACCCCCCTTAAGGGGCCGATTCAGGGGTCGACACCCCCTTAAGGGATCGATACCCACTTAAGGGGTCGATACCCCTAGGGTGGGAATTTTGCCGCTTATGGAAACTCGATTTTGGAACATTTTTCTGGTTTTCTGATTTATTTATATATATATATATATAATTCTCTTGCGCATATACAAATCTCAAACCTTCATAACTTCTTCATACGGTGTCCGTTTTACGTAAACCAAATGTCTACCTTGACCAAAATTTCGAGACGGACGCAATGGCGCAGTCCTTTTCCTTAATTATGAATATTAAATTAAATATTATTTAACTTGTCCTCTTTAGTGTTGTTAAAATTACGGGGTGTTACATTCTCCCCTACTCAAAGGATTTCGTCCCCGAAATCTCCAAGTTAAGAAGAATGTATATCCTACCATCCATCACCCATCTACTCATCCACCAATCACAAGCATCCATTGTCCTTAAAGACTTCTAATGCATATATGAATATATGCAAAGGTGTATTTATATGCCCTTATTCTAATGCAAAGATCAGGCGGTCTACTGATTCAGTCGACCTCCTTAATGCAATGTATGTTAGTGTCATGAATCCAGCATATTTGCAATAATCCTATTATAATATGTAAGTTCTATATGGGTGCACAATCATCCATCCAAATGCAACATCCATATGATGATACATCCATTTCCATCCATTAAAAGAAGAAAAATGCACATACAACCATATGCAGTATGAAAGTGATTGAGCCGATCTAGTGCCTAATGCGTGTGTATATGCATCCACGAGCAGCCACTAGCAAACACTTGCATCCACTTGAATCCATCAAACATAACATGTCTCAAACACATGATTACATCCATAGGATTCCTATTAAAGGTCGAAGATTCGCTCGATAGGACATACTTAAATGATAGAAACAAGCATAAATAAAAGATTTGGAAAGGGAGTGTAGTGACCCGCATTGTTAGCCGTGGAATAATTAACTAATTTAATTTTTTAAATAGTGATTTAGGGAATTAAATCGCCGTTTAATTAAATAAAGTGAATATTTAATTAATTTAAATAATAAAGTAATATATTTAATTCAGAAATAATAAAAAATATTGGGAATCACAATATTCTGTGAACTGGGTCATCCCTAAGATTTAATTCAGCTTAGAGTTGATCTATATTGGCGAATATATTCAATCGACGTCAGTTTGAATGTAGAATTATAATATAATTAAAATAGAGCTTGAAATGGCGCGGCAGTTCGCTATTTGGTGATTTGAACTTCAACTAAGTATACAGGGTTCGTTTTAAATCGGATTTCTGTGAAACAAGAAACGTGTGGAGCTGGTGGAGTATATCTTTCTAGGGGAAGAGAAATATCGGGATTTCGTCGTGTAGATTTTGAGTTATGTCCAAATCAAATTCTCAGAAAAGCAGCGCCCTAACCATAACGATCTAATTATATTTTATATAAGGATTTAAATAGAAATCGAACATCGATATAACTCTAACGATGTAATATCGAGTTGTAAATCCATATAGGAATATTATGAAGTTGTACGGTATTCCATGTGAATATAGACAAGAATATTTAATTTTAAATATTTAATTTAATTATATTTAAATATATTTATATATTTAAATAGGCTATTTAGAGCTTTAAAAATAGCCACTTTTGCAAATGAAGTCGGAATTCAACGAAACTAATTTTGTTGGATCCGCAATATTAAATTATTGCTAGATTTCAATTTTCGTGATTTTTAGAGTCACTGTGTGGCCGTACGGATTTTTAGAGTGAAAACCAGTCAGTATTTGGATGGTTAAAAATACGCTGTGTGAGCATACGGAGTCAGAATTCGACGAAACCAGTTTCGTTGGGACCGTAGTGTTGAACTCTAGCTACATGTCCAGTTTGGTGATTTTTGGGTATCGTGTGTGATCACACGGATTTTTAAAGGACAAAAATAAAAATAAAAGGAGAAAAATAAATATCTAAAAATATCTAAAATTTCTATAAATACCCTAAAAAATCCTCTAAACCTAATTTCCTCATCCTCCAGTCAAACACTTTTCCGCCGTCACCTATTCTTAGAGAAAACGTGGAAATTTCTCTTTAGAAATTCAATAGAAATCCAAAACAAATACTATAAATCATACTACTCATATATATAGTTTCGCTGAGTGAATCTCTTCAATTTGATACCACATTTGAGAGGTGTGAATCGTATTTGGTGAGGTCACGGATTTCCAGCGAATGATTTGGATTTGTAGGGTTCAACATCTCGAGTGAATGAAGACATCGATTAATTTTCTGGGTGGATATTTGGATTCAGGATGTGAAATAGCACTTGCGTGCTGAAATCTAAAGGTCGCGATGGCCATTTTGGCCGGAAATGATGTTCGATGGAAATGGGCAGGTGTGTTCGAGGTTCACACGGTGGTGAGGGAAGGGAGCAGTTCGAGTTGAGGAGGTCAATGGTGCATTCGGTTTTGAGAACGGTGGACTGAAGAGGGGGAAGATGGCGGTCAACGGTGGGTAAAGGCACGATTGAGTTTATACAGGAAGGTGCGTATTGTTTTGGGGAAGAAAGGGTAAGTGGGCTGGTAGTGGAGATGTGGAAATGGGCCGGAGATAAAGGGGTAAAGCCCATTATTTTAAAATTCAAGTTTTTATTTTAATTAAAGTGTATTTATTTGTTTAAGTCATAACTTAGTCATATGACCTCCGAATTCAGCGAAACAGGGTCCAATGGGATGGTATGGACGGACACTACCCAATGGAACTTACGGGGAGTGGATTGGAGCTAGTTTGAATTTATGGCGAAATAAACTGTTTGATGCAAATCAAATAACAGTTTATTGTTCTTTAACGATGAACTGCCAAAGTGAGTAAAACTCACTAACTCTGAACAGTTATAATTTTACAACGTATTCTTATAACTGTTAATCATCTGTTCATTGATGTGTGTTGATTTGGTTGATTGAACTGCTAGTCAGTTAGTTGAAATTATATATATATATATATATATATATATATATATATATATATATATATACAAATATATATATATATATAAACTGTTAAATATATGTTGATGTTGTTAATCAGAACATTTCATATTGAAATGAAATTGATGTATATTATACTGTGTAACATTTGTGGATGCAGAGAGACAGGTTGGAGGGATCCGACTGGATTCCTCAACATTTAGTTTACCGTTTCATATATTGTGATATATGTTGTGCTATAAAATCTATTGTTGATTTGGTATTTTTGAATGATATTGATCATTGATATTCGATATTTTAAATATCATAAAAAGACCCTGGGATGTAAAAAGGGATATTTCAATGTATATTGAAATAAAGGAATTTTATAAAATCAACTGATTTTATAAAAGGGAATAATTTGAAAATAAAGCATTTATAAAATTATAGTATATTATAAAGGAGAATATTTATTCAGAAAACAAATGGAATTGTAAAAGGAACATTTATTTAGAAAATACATAGGATAAAAGGAAATTAACGAGATAGGAAAGAGTTAGTCGATAAGAAGTTAATCAAATATAGTTTATTCAAAGAAGTTAGTCAAACATTGTTATTTAGAATAAGTGCCATTTAGCACGACTGCTAGCGTAATTCGCAGGGCTGCAGATAGCCTACGGCGGTCGGATGTTTCCTGAGGGAATCAGGCATAACCATTGTGATCGCTACGACCTCGAGTCATGTGAATGGAGTTAAATCGAATATAGCTATTCGAAATAAAGTTAAAACAGATATTAGTTTAGAAATAGAGTTAATCGAATAGAGTTAGAGAAATAGAGTTAAGCAAAATTAGAAACTGACTAGAGATTAGTAAGTTGAATGGTTTCCTGAGTATCGATCTGATGTTGGTTTCGGCCTTCGGGGTTTTTACTTAGGGAATCGTTCTCATACTAGTTTACAGTTAGGGACTGATAGTTTTGGAAGGATAGTGATACGTAAATAAGCTATGGAAATGTTTTCCAGTGTTAATAACGTATATTTTCGAAAACATAGAAAATAAGAAATGTGAATATATATATATATATATATATATATGTTTGATGATTTGATCGATATTTCCATTTGGAAATAAGATCTTGTGTGTACACGGACATGTTTTTATTTGATAGTTAAATAACCGACTATCAAATTTTTGACCATTTTACGTTGTTAATATGGAGAGACCGGTTGGATTATTATCCGAAGAACCACTCCGTATTGGCATAAGCATTGCGAATCAAGTATGCTGAATATATTGAAGACGGAGTAAAGTGCAAGGGCTGTTGTATAAATATTAGATAATAGTGCCTAAGATGGATATACTTAATAGTACCTTCGATTTGTCCAGTCCCAGGACAACTTGTATGGACGAATGTCTGACAGAGTATTCCTAACGAATCATATATGTTGATCTCTTCAAAACGTATTACGTTTGGTGGCGGAGGAATTCGTTTCTCTTAGCTTCATACCCGTGCTACCATTAAGGAAATTGAAAATGATTTGGCGGGTATGACGATGTGGTATTCCAAGTAAATGAAGATATGATATGGAAAAGATAAGCGTAGCTTCTAGCCACACATCTGGTAAATGACAGAAATCGGGCAGGCAGCATGGCTAAGTCGGTCGCTCCGAAGTAGGGTGTATAATCTCCTATCTAGAGAATATTCATTTGCCTCTTTAATCTATCAATGCTATCCCATATATATATATACGGAAACGGTTGCTGATCCCAATCGTTGGTGATGTACATTCAATACACTCAAGCGAAATGAGTGGTCGGTCATGTGTGGCTGAGTTGCAAGATGTTCTTGTTGAACTCCAGTATATCATTCCTAGAGTACACTGATCGGAAGGTGGTTCCATACCTTGTCATAGTTGGAAATCCATTATCCAATACGTGCTTGCGGTTTTGATTGTATACTATATATGTAGAACGTGAGATGAAAGCGTTTCTGCTAGATGATTAATATACTGTGGTTGATAGACATTATTATAATATCAAAAGGTTTTTGATATAAAGATATTTTAGATTCTCATAAGGGAAAAACCCGTTCCGTTATACAGTGTGGTCTTATGAGATATCATTTACTTGTTCAAACTGTTTTACTCATACCAGTCCAATGACTGACCCGGAGTTTATTTTGTTTTGTTTCCCTAAACTCTTGGGTGCCTAAATTTGTATTGGCAGTCAAGTAGTCAGGATTTACAGATATACTTGAAGTGCTGGAGCAGGAGGCTTCAGGATCATATAGTTATAGTTTATTTCCGCTTTGTTGTAAGTGCTGTACTCTGATAAGTGCTATTGTATACATAACTGTTATATTTCAAAGTTATGTTATATATTGTATGTTATTCGTTCTGCTGTGAGATTCGTGTTACTCTGATGATGTAAGTTCTTCTTTTCTTCTTCTATTCTAAGTTTCTATCTTATCTATCCTCACCCTCTATCTTCTTTCTATTAGTTTCTTGAATTTCTAGTGCAATTTGGGTTTGGATTTGTGTTATTTGGTCAGCTCAAATTGGTCCGGATTTTCGGGTCATTACAGTTGGTATCAGAGCTTAAGTTAAGAATTACCTTGGCTCTGTGGCGTGACTCGGTAGAGATAGGGTTAGTAACACCCTAGATTGAGTTTGACTGTATATATATGAGTGAACGTATTTGTATTTGATATAAAAATGGTTTTATATTATGGAGATTCATTGGCTGAGTTGTTTATGAGTTCCGGTCGATCAGTTTGATCCACTGTATCGGTAGGAGTAAATAAACACTTGAATACGATGGACCGACACAGTATGGATATGTGATATATTATCATATATAGGATGTGTTGGTAGTGATTTTAATCAGATAAGATTATAAAATGTGAAAAGGTTATATATGACCAATCAGAATTGATATAAGTAAAATATATGAAATTGAAATGAATTAAAGCTGAATTGGAGTTAAAATCCCAGAAAATTGGGAAAGTGTTTGTAAAGGAATCTGGATTAAGTATAAGGAAATTTTAAGATCTTGGGAGATTTTAAATTGTTTACAAGCCTTGTGAAGGATATTTTGAAAGTGATTTCAAAATTGAAAGTATTTAGAAAGGGATTTGGAAGTGATATATTATTGAACTCACTTCGATAGCTGGAAAATAGATTCCGATGTTGATCATGACATCATCGGTGTACATTTTCGAGTATGTAAGTGACAGATTACTTCCAAGGATTTTGTTTTGAATTTGTTTTGGGAAAACAAGTTGTGTTGAATTTCAAAAAGGAAAATTTGATTTTTGAAAGAGGTAAACTGTTTAAAAACTTCCAGGAAGAAAAGGTTGTTTGAATTTAAACAAATTAAAGTAAAATTTGTAAAATCCAATAGAATTGAGATTGAATTAAAAGCCAGTAAGTGAAAATCATTTGAAATAGATTAGTGTCGAGTAGAATTAGACTTGATTAGAGATAATCTGGAATTATATTGGAATGGTGATTTATGGATTTGAAATCAAGAATAGTTCTCGAGTTTGAAATGAAATTCGACTTAGGTATAAGCGAATGGTTGTGTTAAAGATAAATTGATTTGAGATCAAGTTGGAATTGCATTGGTATATGTTGAATTGGTAATAGATGCAAAGGACATAGTGATATGCCCGACAAAAAGGTACAAGTTTATATCTGATATAAGCATGAGATTTATGAGCCGAATTGGCAAGCCGCTTGGCTATTTGATTTTCTTCTGGGTTGGAGAAGGCCTAGAGAGGCGAGTTGGAGTTTTACCGATAGGGCTGTACAAAGGAGGTTATGGCGAAATTTTCCGAAAATTTAAAGTGTTAGAAAATTTTCATAATTTTTGAAAATTTTAGTTAGTCAGAATGAATAAATATTTTAGTCGATATTAATTGGTTCAGTTGAAATCAGAAATAAGAGGTAAACAAATCTTAGGAATTCCAATAGATAGGTTCGTCCTCTACCTTAGCAATTTCGAGGACGAAATTATTTTAAGTGGGAAAGATAGTAATGACCCGCATTGTTAGCCATGGAATAATTAATTAATTTAATTTTTTAAATAGCGATTTAGGGTATTAAATCGCCGTTTAATTAAATAAGGTGAATATTTAATTAATTTAAATAACAGAGTAATATATTTAATTCAGAAATAATCAAAAATATTAGGAATCACAATATTCTGTGAACTGTGTCATCCCTAAGATTTAATTCAGCTTAGAGTTGATCTATATTGGTGAATATATTCAATCGACGTCAGTTTGAACATAGACTTATAATATAATTAAAACAGAGCTTGAAATGGCGCGGCAGTTCGCTATTTGGCGATTTGAACTTCAACTGAGTATACAGGGTTCGTTTTAAATCGGATTTCTGTGAAACAAGAAACGTGTGGAGCTGGTGGAGTGTATCTTTCAAGTGGAAGAGAAATATCGGGATTTCGTCGTGTAGATTTTGAGTTATGTCCAAATCAAATTCTCAGAAAAGCAGTGCCCTGACCGTAACGATTTAATTATATTTTTTATATAAGGATTTAAATAGAAATCGAACATCGATATAACTGTAACGATGTAATATCGAGTTGTAAATCCATATAGGAATATTCTGAAGCTGTACGGTATTCCATGTGAATATAGGAAAGAATATTTAATTTTAAATATTTAATTTAATTATATTTAAATATATTTATATATTTAAATAGGCTATTTAGAGCTTTAAAAATAGCCACTTTTGCAAACGAAGTCGGAATTCGACGAAACTAATTTTGTTGGATCCGCAATATTAAATTATTGCTAGATTTCAATTTCCATGATTTTTAGAGTCACACTGTGGCCGTCCGGATTTTTAAAGTGAAAAACAGTCAGTATTTGGACGGTTAAAAATACGCTGTGCGAGCATATGGAGTCGGAATTTGATGAAACCAGTTTCGTTGGGACCGTAGTGTCGAACTCTAGCTACATGTGCAGTTTGGTGATTTTTGGGTATCGTGTGTGATCACATGGATTTTTAATGGACAAAAAAACAAATAAAAGGATAAAAATAAATATCTAAAATTTCTATAAATACCCCACAAAATCCTCTAAACCTAATTTCCTCATCCTCCAGTCAAACACTTTTCCGCCGTCACCTATTCTTTGAGAAAACGTGGAAATTTCTCTTTAGAAATTCAATTGAAATCCAAAACAAATACTATAAATCATAATACTCATATATTTAGTTTCGCTGAGTGAATCTCTTCAATTTGGTACCACATTTGAGAGGAGCGAATCGTATTTGGTGAGGTCACGGGTTTCTAGCGAATGATTTGGATACTTATGGTTCAACATCTCGAGTGAATGAAGGCATCGATTAATTTTCTGGGTGGATATTAGGATTCAGGATGTGAAATAGCACTTGCATGCTGAAATCTGAAGGTCGCGATGGCAATTTTGGCCGGAAATGATGTTCGACGGAAGTGGGCTGGTGTGTTCGAGGTTCACACGGTGGTGAGGGAAGGGAGCAGTTCGAGTTGAGGAGGTCAATGGTGCATTCAGTTTTGAGAACGGTGGACCGAAGAGGGGGAAGATGGCGGTCAACGGTGGGTAAAGGCGCGGTTGAGTTTATACAGGAAGGAGCGTATTGTTTTGGGGAAGAAAGGGTAAACGGGCCGGTAGTGGAGATGTGGAAATGGGCCGGAGATAAAGGGGTAAAGCCCATTATTTTAAAATTCAAGTTTTTATTTTAATTAAAGTGTATTTATTTGTTTAAGTCATAACTTAATCATACGACCTCAGAATTCAGCGAAACAGGATCTAATGGGATCGTATTGACGGACACTACCCAATGGAACCGACGGGGAGTGGATTGGAGCTAGTTTGAATTTATGGCAAAATAAACTATTTGATGCAAATCAAATAACAGTTTATCGTTCTTTAACGATGAACTGCCAAAATGAGTAAAACTCACCAACTCTGAATAGTTATAATTTTACAACGTATTTTTATAACGTTAATCATCTGTTAATTGCTGTGTGTTGATTTGGTTGATTGAACTGCTAGTCAGTTAGTTGAAATTATATATATATATATATACAAATATATATATATATATATAAACCGTTAAATATATGTTGATGTTGTTAATCAGAACATTTCATATTGAAATGAAATTGATGTATATTATACTGTGTAACATCTGTGGATGCAGGGAGACAGGTTGGAGGGATTCGACTGGATTCCTCAACATTTAATTTACCGTTTCATATATTGTGATATATGTTGTGCTATAAAATCTGTTGTTGATTTGGTATGTTTGAATGATATTGATCATTGATATTCGATATTTTAAATATCATAAAAAGACCCTGGGATGTAAAAAGGGATATTTCAATGTATATTGAAATAAAGGAATTTTATAAAATCAACCGATTTTATAAAAGGGAATAATTTGAAAATAAAGCATTTATAAAATCATAGGATATTATAAAGGAGAATATTTATTCAGAAAACAAATGGAATTGTAAAAGGAACATTTATTTAGAAAATAAATAGGATAAAAGGAAATTAACGAGATAGGAAAGAGTTAGTCGATAAGAAGTTAATCAAATATAGTTTATTCAAAGAAGTTAGTCAAACATAGTTATTCAGAATAAGTGCCATTTAGCACGACTGCTAGCGTAATTCGCAGGGCTGTAGATAGCCTACGGCGGTCAGATGTTTCCTGAGGGAATCAGGCGTAACCATTGTGATCGCTGCGACCTAGAGTCAAGCGAATGGAGTTAAATCGAATGTAGCTATTCGAAATAAAGTTAAAGCAGATATTAGTTTAGAAATAGAGTTAATCAAATAGAGTTAAAGAAATAGAGTTAAGAAAAATTAGAAACTGATTAGAGATTAGTAAGTTGAATGGATTCCTGAGTATCGATCTGATGTTGGTTTCGACCTTCAGGGTTTTTACTTAGGGAATCGTTCTCATACTAGTTTACAGTTAGGGACTGATTGTTGTGGAAGGATAGTGATACATAAATAAGCTATGGAAATGTTTTCCAGTGTTAATAACGTATATTCTCTAAAACAAAGAAAATAAGGAAATGTGAATATATATATGTTTGATGATTGGATCGATATTTCCATTTGGAAATATGATCGTTGTGTGTACACGGACATGTTTTCATTTGATAGTTAAATCACTGACTATCAAAGTTTTGACCATTTTACGTTGTTAATATGGAGATACCGGTTGGATTATTATCCGAAGAACCACTCCGTTTTGGCATAAGCGTTGCGAATAAAGTATGCTGAATATATTGAAGACGAAGTAAAGTGCAAGGGCTGTTGTATAAATCTTAGATAACAGTGCCTAAGATGGATATATTGAATAGTGACTTCGATTTGTCTAGTCCTAGGACAACTTGTATGGACGAATGTCAGACAGAGTATTCCTAACGAATCATATATGTTGATCTCTTCAAAACGTATAACGTTTGGTGGCGGAGGAATTCGTTTCTCTTAGCTTCATACCCGTGATACCGTTAAGGAAAACGAAAATGATTTGGCGGGTATGACAATGTGGTATTCCAAGTAAATGAAGATATGATATGGAAAAGATAAGCGTAGCTTCTAGCCTCACATCTGGTAAATGACAAAAATCGGGCAGGCAGCATGGCTAAGTCGGTCGCTCCGAAGTAGGGTGTATAATCACCTATCTAGAGAATATTCATTTACCTCTTTAATCTATCAATGCTGTCCCATATATATATATACGGGAACGGTTGCTGATCCCAACCGTTGGTGATGTACATTCGATACACTCAAGCGAAATGAGTGGTCGGTCATGTGTGGCTGAGTTGCAAGATGTTCTTGTTGAACTCCAGTGTATCGTTCCTAGAGTACACTGATCGGAAGGTGGTTCCATATCTTGTCATAGTTGGAAATCCATTATCCAATACGTGCTTGTGGTTTTGATTGTATACTATATATGTTGAACGTGAGATGAAAGCGTTTCTGCTAGATGATTAATATACTGTGGTTGATAGACATTGTTATAATATCAAAAGGTTTTTGATATAAAGATATTTTAGATTCACATAAGGGAAAAACCCGTTCCGTTATACGGTGTGGTCTTATGAGATATCATTTACTTGTTCAAACTGTTTAAAACTGTTTTACTCATACCAGTCCCATGACTGACCCAGAGTTTATTTTGTTTTATTTCCCTAAACTCTTGGGTGCCTAAATTTGTACGGGCAGTCAAGTAGTCGGGATTTACAGATATACTTGAAGAGATGGAGTAGGAGGCTTCAGGATCATATAGCTATAGTTTATTTCCGCTGTGTTGTAAGTGTTGTACTCTAATAAGTGCTATTGTATACATAACTGTTATATTTCAAAGTTATGTTATATATTGTATGTTATTCGTTTGGCTGTGAGATTCGTGTTACTCTGATGATGTAAGTTCTTGTTTTCTTCTTCTATTCTAAGTTTCTATCTTATCTATCCTCACCCTCTGTCTTCTTTCTATTAGTTTCTTGAATTTCCAGTGCAATTTGGGTTTGGACTTGTGTTATTTGGTCAGCTCAAATTGGTCTGGATTTTCGGGTCATTACAGGGAGTTAAGAACATACCCACGAAAAGAAAAGGGTACGAAGCAAGAATCCTGTCTTCGGTCCCCTAAGTCGCATCCTCTGTGTTATTTCCCCACTGAACTTTCATCAACTTGACTTCTCTAGTGCGTAGCTTCTTAACTTCTGATCCAGGAATACGGGTAGGAACTCGTCTAACTGTCGCCTCCCGTTCCACTTCTACTTCCTCCAATATACTTGGCTCAACTACTTCTACAGTATCATGCAAGCACTTCCGAAAATGAGAAACGTGGAAAACATCATGAACGCCGGATAGTCTCCCTGGTAGCTTTACTCAATATTACATTTGGCCAATCCTTTCTGTTATGGGAAATGGCCCTACAAATCTTGTTGCCAATTTCCCTATAGATCCAAAGCGAACCATATTCCTCAATGGTGACACCTTAATGAAAACCATATCTCCTCGTTTGAATTCAATGTCAGTCCTTCTCTTGTCAGCACATGATTTCTGCCTACCTTGAGCGGTCTTCATTCGCCGCCTAATAAGATCAATCTTCTCAGTGGTTTCTCTAACCATATCTGGTCCAAGTAATAGTCTTTCTGTAGATTCCCACCAACAAGTTGATGATTTACAAGGTCATCCATACAATGCTTCGAAGGGTGCCATGCTAATACAAGCTTGATAACTGTTGTTGCAGGCGAACTCTACTAAAGGAATATGCTTTTCCCAATTCCCTCTGATGTCTAGGATACACAGCCTCAAAAGATCCTCAAGAATTCTGTTCACCCTTTCCGTCTGTCCATCGGTTTGTGGGTGATAAGCGGTACTCATACACAACTGTGTACCTAATGCTTCTCGCAATCTCCTCCAAAATTCACTGGTGAAGATGGGGTCATGATCGCTTACGATGCTGGAAGGTACTCCGCGAAGACGGACTATCTCACGAACGTAAACTGCTGCTAACCAAGCTGTCGTCCTGTTACTCTTAACTGGAATAAAATGAGCGCTCTTAGTAAGTCTGTCTACTACAACCCAAATATTAGTGTTTCCTTCCTTTGATCTAGGCAAATCAACTATGAAATCCATAGAGATTCTCTCCCACTTCCACTGTGGAACCTCCAAAGGATGAAGTAAACCACCAGGCTTCTTTTGCTCAGCTTTGACTTGCTGACAAACCAAACGTTGAGAAACAAACTCTGCCACGTCTTTCTTCAACCCAACCCAAAAGAAAACCCTCTTCATATCCCTATACATCTTATCACCTCCTGGATAAATAGTCATCTTAGAATGATGGGCTTCTTTTAGGACTGTCTTTAACAAACTTCTAGTTTGGGGAACACAAAGCCTCCATCTCGTCGCAACCACCTTTATCATCAATGGGATATCTATTGAGGTGACCAGAAGTCTCTCCTTTACTCAGCCTATCCAAGATGTCTGAAATCTGTGGATCATCTCGTTGCAAAGCTCCTATCTGATCCATAAGAGTAGGTCGTATCTCCAACGATGCAAACAAACTAGGCAAAAGCTCGGTGGATGGTCTTAAGTCAAAAGTCGATATGAACTCCAAGCTTTTATTCTCCATGAACAGAGGACTTAAGGTCATCCCTTGCCTACTCAGTGCGTCTTCCACCACATTACTCTTGCCAAGGGTATAAGCAATCTGAAAATCATAAGAAGCTAGGAACTGCATCCACCTTTGTTGCCTTAAATTAAGATCCTTCTGCGAGAACAAGTACTTGAGAGATTTATGATCGGTGTACAACTCGTACTTCTCTCCAAGCAAATAATGACATCATGTCTTAAGCGCAAATACTATGGCAGTTAGCTCTAAGTCATGGGTAGGGTAGTTCTTCTCATGAACCCTTAGCTGTCTACCCTGATAACATATAACCTTTCCCTCTTGCATCAGAACTTCACCAAGCCCTGTACCACATGCATCGGTGTAAACTGTAAATACTTTGGTCCCATCGAGTAAGGTCAAGACTGGGGCCGTTGTCACAGCCCTCTTCAATCGTTGGAAAGTAATATCACAATCTATATCCCATGAAAACGCCAATTTTTTCTTCGTCAGCCTGGTGAGTGGGGCTGATATCTTTGCAAAGTCCTTAATGAACTTCCTATAATAGCCTGCCAATGCAAGAAAGCTTCTCTCCTTTGTTGCAATTTTCGGAATTTGCCAATCTTGAACTGCAACTACCTTTGCAGGATCTACTGCTATCCCATCTTTAGAAACCACATTCCCTAGAAATCTCACCTCTTTTCTCCAAAGATGACATTTGGAGAACTTTACCTTAAGCTTATGCGCACGGAGAATTTTCAAAACTTCTCTCAAATGCTGGGCATGCTCTTCTTTGCTCTTTGAGAAGATCAAGATATCATCAACAAAGACCACGACGAATTTATTTAGAAACTCCAGAAACAACCTACTTATCAGATCAACAAAATAGGCGGGTGCATTCGTCAACCCAAAAGGCATCGTAGCCATTCAAAGAAACTATCTGGAGTCCTAAAAGCGGTCTTATATACACTGTCCTCAGCCAATCTCAACTGTTGAAACCCCATGGCCAAGCCTAACTGCGAGAATACTGATGCACCAACAAGCTGGTCAAACAGATCATCTATCCTTGAAAGTGGGTGCCTGTTCTTCTTAGTGAGTTTATTTAACTCTCTATAGTCCACACATAAGCGAAGCGAACCAGATACCTTAGTTGCGAATACTACTGGAGCACCCCGTTCAGATATGCTTCGCCTAATAAATCCTTTCCCAAGTAGCTCCCCTACTTGCTTGCTAAGTTCCCCTCCTTTCCTATGGATCCAAATGGCGCACAGGTAATGCAACTGGCTTTGCATTGACCACCAAATATATATATGAAAATCGATCTTGCGCCTTGCAGATAAGCCTCGCACCTCATCAAAAACATCATAATAATCACGGACTACTAGAACAGATTGCAGATCATCGATAGATGCATCTAGAGACTCTAGGAAACTAAGGATGACAGACACTTATGGGTCGCGAGAAATCTCGAGGGTCCTCCCATGGCGAGTCAAAAGTTTAACGACCCTCCTCTCACAATCCAGAATGATACCATACATGGTTAACCAATCCATCCTTCGAATCAACCCTCAACCCATAAAACCAAGCATATATGCGTCGCACTCAAACTCAACGCCTAATATAGATATTCTCAAACCCCGACAAATAATGGACAAATGAGCCGAACCACCAATGGGGTTTGAGACGACTACGGGATCACTACCATACTACTATTTAGGTGCGGAGACTCAACCATAGAACTAGATATAAATGAATGTGAAGAGCCAGAATAAAAAAGAGTTCTAATAGGATGACTGGAAAGAGAAATCAAACCTTCCACAGAAATTTTCCTACCTCTATCTGGAGCATTGGTCGCGAGAGCATGCACCTGCCCTCCAGAAGCTCCTGCCCTCTGACCTTGTCCCTGTTTCTTCGGGCACTCCTTAGCAAAGTGTCCATCTTCTCCATAACCGAAGCAATAATTCTTACTTCTTCTATAGTCCTTCACCAAGTGACCCTCTCGTCCACAACAGTGACGCTTCCTCTTATCCTTAGCCTTGTCATCCTTTCCTCCTTTCTTATGTTGTTGTTTTTGTTATCCTTTCTTGGGCCATACTTTCTTGTTTTGTGTTGTTTCCTCAACTTTAACTTCCTTCTTTTCACCCTTGTCTTCCTCATGCATCACGGCCATATCAACAAGCCTTTCAAAAGTTGCTCCCATTGGAATATGGGATATAGCTAACCCATTAAGGTGTTCATCCATCCCTTTAGCAAACCACAAACCTTTCTTTTGTGGAGTATTTACCAGTTCCAATCCAAACCTTGCTAGTTGGTTGAATTTGTTTACATATTCTTTAACAGTCATGTTTCCTTGTTTGAGTGCCAAGAACCTCTCCATTTGCATGCTTTTCTCAGCTTGAGAAAGAAACTTCATTTCAAGCCTCTATCTAAAATCATCCCATGTCTCCACCGGACGCCCTGCTTGGGTTACTTCCCACCAGAACGAAGCTTCATCTTTCAGTAGCCAGGCGGCTAGCTGAATCTTCCTACGATCATCCACATCGAAAATTCCAAACAAGTCCTCTATCTCCTTGAGCCAGTCCCTTGCCTCTACGAACGTCTCGGTTCCATGGAATGGCCTTCTTCCTATAGCACGGAAATCTTTGCAATCTTCGAGAAGTTGCCTGCACGCGGAGGAGGAGGAGGAATGACGGGTGCAGCGGGGGAGGAACGTCAGCTTGACCGCCAGAAGGTGTCATGGCCTCTATATACCTATGGAACCAGCATGGTATCGTAACGCCCTCAGAAATATTAGGTTCGCTAGACATGCTAAAAAGAAAAGGAAAGAGATTCAGACAAAGGATCGAAAGGTGGTACATATGGCTTTGGCGAATTTGCTTTGCAAAACAAACTTTTCTTTTGAAAATGCTTTCTTTTAAACTTTTTCGAAAATAATTTTCAAAAACTTTTATCTAATTTGGTAACCTTTAGCTCTGATACCAAGTGTGACACCCCCACGTCCGTTAATGTCACTCATTAAGAGAATGCATTAAGTTTCGTGAAGCGTTATAGGTAAACAAAAAACAGAAATATTGCAAGACATATATAAAATAACATATATAAAATAACAGCGGAATTAAAAACTTTTATTTATCATAAAGCATCGTGGTTCCAAACATCATATGTCTGAATTACATAAAAACCAGTACATCATAAAAACTTCTGTCTTGTACTTAAAACATCAGAGTACAATATAAAAGAAGCATAATCCCCAAATAAATACATAGCCATAGTAGTAAAGATAGGAGCTTGAGCAATACATCTAAGAAGCTCCAGCAAATGATAGCGGAATCCTGGTCAAGCTTAAATATTCCCACCCCGAGAAACTAGGGGAATGGAGGGGGGAAACGGAAGAAAGAAAAGGAAACTAAAAGGGTCAGATATAAAGTTTGGCGAGTCTAGTTACTTTTAGCAAATAAATAAGTAAATGTATCATGACAGGCATATAAAGTCGGTAAGGGAGATAATATCACAAAAGGAAGGTATGACAAGGTAAACATGATAGAGTGTATACGCTTCTCTCAAGATTACTTTGATTCTCTGCACCGATACTAGTATAACTAGAATGAGATGATCCCAACAACTATAAGATGGTAGACTTAGGTATACTTCTGGTGAGAGGTTTTAACCCCATACAATCCATAGGCAGCCCAATCCTACCAGGCTCCTAAACTTTACCAAAGTCCAGGTGTACCCTAACTACTACCCTAATCGATCGGCTTCCTACTCCGTAGATACCCTGTGCCAGCCCCACAGTAGGAGGTATCACTTCCTAAAGTAGCAACCCTTTGTTGATGTGCACAACCATATCTACAGGTGTCACTGTGGTCTTATCCCTCTCTGCCCAGACCATGCACGCACATGACCCCGATCGGTTTGCTTCGCCCACACCTTCCTCCATGTTTGGATCTCTTACAATCAGCCCAGTAAGTGTGTCTTAACTCTGACCTAGGGCAAAGTACTCGTCCGATACCATTCTATGGGTTACTGATTAAAACGCCCCCCCACACAAGATGATACAAGCTCTCCCCTTTGTCTTGTATCCCCACTAGGATTTCCCCAGGTTATGCTTACCTAACGATGTCTTTAATTACATAACCCCATCATTTCCACATGTTATGCTTACCTAATAGTGTCTTTAATTACATAACCCCAACCGGTTAAGTTTGTGGGCCTATATATAAATATTACCCACCCTACCCAGATATACTTAACCTTCCCACTATTTCAACCAAGTATACTTAAACCCTATTCAAATTCGTGTTCATACAATCCTCATGGATTTAACTAGGTTAAGTATCACAATTCATTACCATGTCCATTTATGGTTATAATGTGCTAGACCACTCACATTAAGTGTACCACTTGTGGATGCTAGATATGCCAGGCGGTTCCGGGCAGACTTCTTCCACAAGTCGGGCTTAACCTCGTGTCTTAGCACGTCTCGTATTTGTGCACCTAGACCACCCACATTAGATTCACCACTTCTTCTTGCTGGATATGCCGGGTGGTTCTGGGAAGACTTCCGCCATAAGTGTTATCTAACCTCGTGTATAGGCGCAGTTACAGTTTCTAATTACTGTAATCCTAGGCATTTCATTATTAGCCAATTTTACCTATGTGATTATAGAATTTTCTTGCCCCTTTCCCCAAGTTATGTTCATAATAAACTATATGCCCAAATTCATATTCATACATTTATTCAGGTTATGCCCAAATTACCAATTACAAGCTACGCCCAATTACAAGCTATGCCCAATTTCAATGTTTTCCCCTTGTTTCCCGTTTAACGCGTTCACATATTTCAGCGGCATGCCTAGGGTCGAACGGAGCCAGGCTATATAAAAAGGGAAAGATGAAGGGAAGATGACAGGAATGACCATACTAACTAGATTGACATATAATGGCATAAACATATAGTGCCATAACGACAAGATATGCACATAGGAACAGATTTGATGAACATATGATAATAAAACTAATTCTAACATAATAGGGATATCATAACAGGCATGATAAGATCTAAACAATGGTTTAGATATCCAACTAATAATAGATCCAATTTAACCACGAACATGATAGAACAAGTATAGGGTGATCTGAATAGTGAAACAATGGCAGATCTGACATGATAAATAGGTGAAGGTTTAGATCTAAGTCATAATCATGTCATAACATCATAGATACACATGTTATAGCTAATCTAATTTGATTCAACTGGTCATAGGCATAAATACAATTTAATGTCATATCAAGTTTTACTTTTAATTATTTTAGATGTAAAAGTAACTTAAACTCATAGTGTTTGGATCTAGAAAAACAGAAGGAGAATAACAGATGTTGAATCACACATCTACACTTGAATAACTCTGAACTTGATTAGCTCAATTGCAGAAGAAGAAAAAGGTTTGATTCAGTCTTAGCAATGACAACATCTAGTCCTCCATTATTTTCAGTGTGAAGAAACTAGAGAAATGAGGCCATATTTATAGCTAAAACCCCTAAAACCCTAATCTGCCCATCTACCGTAGAGGGGTCGACCCATGGGTTGACACCCCCCTTGAGGGGTCGACACAGGGGTCGACACACCTAGGGCGAGAATTTTGCTGCCTACGAAAAGTCGATTTTTGAACTTTTTTCTGATTTAATTATATATATATATATATAATTCTCTTGCGCGTATACAAACTTCAAACCTTCATAACTTCTTCATACAGTGTCTGTTTTACGCAAACCAAATATCTATCTTGACCAGAATTTCGAGACGGACGCAATGGCATAGTCTATTTTCCTTAATTATTAATATTAAATTAAATATTCTTTAATTTGTCCTCTTTAGTGTTGTTAAAATTATGGGGTGTTACATTCTCCCCATTATCATTTCGTCCTCCTCCCATTCCTAAGAAAACTCCATTGCACCTTCCTCCACACATGCACTGGGTTCCAAAACTTGCTCCTTCTATAGCTCCTTCCATCGATTGTTCCCACCATATTTTACCTTCACCACTGACTGTAACTCCTAGTATGGTCACCCTATCGCTTCCTGCTCCATCTTCGGCTTCTATAATTGTTTGGTCCCCTCTTGAGCAAACGTGGATTCAAGAGGATTCTAAAGTGATACACAACCCTAAGTATCCAATATTTTACAAGCACATAGATGAGGGTAGAATTAAGGGACGATTGTACTATGAAGCAGTAAGAGAAGATCTATCCATATATGTTCTTAGGGAGCTTGGTGATAGGAATAGATCAATGATGGATGATGACACCTGGGATTAGAAATTTTTATATTGTAAGAATTCATTGGATTACATTCCTTCTCTTGTTACGATGTTTGAGGAATTCTACCATGATTGTAGGCCTATTTTTTTGGACGACATTGGTTCCTCCTGTAACAACCCGGATTTTTAGTCGTTTAATTTTGAACATTCAGAATTGTTTTAAATGTTAAATTAGTAATATAAATGGATTTTTATATGGAGTTTGTCGATTTAATAAGCATAATATGATTTAATTTCAAATATATCGAATTATCAAAATATGAAAATGAGAAATAATTGGATTCTAAGTGAAAAATGAATCAAAATGATTCCAACAACCAATATAAATTCTACTTGAAAATATACGATAATAATAATTTATTATCAATGGATTTTATTGTTTTGAAATCAATATATAATTCATATATTTAATTTAACACTTGAAAATAGTCAACTTACAAACGACCTCGAATTTCAACGAAACCAATTTTATAAAATCTGGTAATGGTTAATTATTGTAAGATTTCCAGTTTCGAGTCAATTGGAGTTATTATGTGACCGTGCACGATATAAACGCGTATCGATTCACGTTTTGAAGTTAAAATAGGAGTTTTTCAAATGGTCTCGGAATTCGATGAACCCAGTTCCGTCGGGTCCTGAATATTAAGTTATTATAGGGTTTCGAATTTTGTTTTACACTAGTACAAAACAGTCCTGTTGCTTCGCCTTATTTGCATCAGTTGTTGTAATAACTGATGCAAACAGTGTTATTTGCACCGGTTTTTAATAAACAGGCGATGCAAAACAAAGCAATAGACAATACAAAAAGCTATCTTCTTTGGTTTTTGTTTACAACCGATGCAAATTTATATAAGAAAATGGCAACATTCATTACATTAGCATCGGCTGTATCGTAACTGGTGCATAACCGGTGCAATTTATTTTAGGCAGGTAAACTAAAATTTGCAAAAGTGGGTATAACTTTCAACTTACCCGCTATTTTCGGCCTTACCGTTTACTTAGGTTCGATGTTTCGCGGCTCCCTTTTAGTTTGTTGCCTTGTTCCTAAAAAAATAAAAACCCAGAAAAGAAAAATCAACGCAAGAAGAAAAGAAAAATCAACGCTAAGAAGAAAATCACCCCACGGTTTTAAAGGATTTGGATTTTGCCTCATCTTCTTCCCTTTGTTAAGGTACTGCATTTCTGTGATTTCTAGCCCTAGTTTTACATAAATTTTGATTCGGTTTTTTGTTATGTTTTCGCTGTTATTTTAAAACGGTCGATTTAAAAGTAGTCATCAATTTTAGTCGACTGTTAAAATCACTTTACTTATTGATTTATTCATTTTATTTGTGGAAATAATGTATTCGAATGTCTTCGAACAATTTGAATGTCTTTGTTTTTGGAAATAATTTATTTGTAGCAAGCATGGTTTAATACACGAATTTTGCATGTATTTGTTTTTGGGAATTGGTATTATTAAAGCCTCTTCCTGTATCAAATAATTTGAATGTTTTCGATTTGGATGTTTGATAATGGCAGTGAAGCGACAACCCTAGTTCACATTTGTTGCAAGTATGGTTTCATACTGGAATTTTGATAGATTTCCACAAAGTCGTAATAGAAACTGTATTTTAATTCATCCTTCATAATCATTACCATTTATCATTTGATGAAGATGGGCATAAATAAATAAGATTAACATGAATACTGAATATGGCTTAAATGCGTATAATTCTTCTTAGAACACACAAATAGCTATATTGTGAGAGAATAGTGCACTTGGCAAAATAAATAGAATTCAAATCGTTAAGTGATGTGTTTGTCTTTGAACAAAAATCACATCGACAACTTGTTCTTCCTGTTATCTGGGAACAAAATCCTTGTTAGTGTGAACAAGCTCAACCATTACCTAGTAAAAGATATACAAAACATTGATATTGAAGTAAGAAAAAATAAGAGTTCATAAGTGAATTATCTAAAGAATATATCATCGTTCAAATATATTGTATGCTTGTTCACTAACTGATTCTTATTAACCATCATATCAAGTGCAAGCACGCCCAACATATCTTGTAGCTAGTTCATCGTGATAATGTTTAGTAGTTTTTCTTTAAATGAAATATATATTGTGATGATGGCTTGTACGAATATTTCTAAGTGTTGTGCTGAAGCAAAGATACACGATTTTAGTCAATATTTGATTCTTTTGTTTGCTTCACTTAAACAACACGACAATACTTGGAGCATAGAATTTAGTTTTGTTTGATTTAGTCAAATATAACAATACATTACTAAATATTAAAATATCTCTTTGATACAGGAATATGAATTATAGCAAAGATACTTGACAGCAGGCCATAAAAAACGAAGTAGGGGACTTTTTTTCAAAACGACATCAACATTTTTCTTTGCAAACTCTTTTGTAGGAGTAGCTCTGGGTCCTTTAGGAAGAGTAGTTCGTAAGTGTGTTGCAGCCTCAGTTTGTTTGTAATTTCCATTCAGGCATTTTGCTATATTTGGCCATTGATGAATTTTTTGGATATGATTTAATTGCACCTGGAACTATAGATATGACATTTATACTGAAACTCTATAGTTACAGCCTATGATGAATGTAAAACAAGATCAAAAATATAAATAGCGACTGAATTCTTTTTCTTTTATACTGCATAAAAACTGGCATTGCTGTATGAATTAACATCACTCACAAAGAAAAGTTCTAGTAGTGATTTTTTATTTACGAAAATACTTATTCAACTAGTGATTTTTGGAAATTGGTAGATTCTATTTAATCTTGTTTTGACTGATTCTATCTAGCAGAAACAATCGAATGAGATAAATAACTTGATGCCAATGAATAATGGTCCCATTGCTATTATGATTCGATTAATGTGTTAGATGTGGTCAACTCGTCCTAAATTTTTGTCTGTGACATTTAATAAAATCATTTTACATTATAGAGATTTTGCAAAAATCACATTTTATTAAAATTAAAGAAAAGATTTGAATCAGGTGACATGCTTTTGCTTAATGCCACTTTAAGATAATGTTTATATACACTTTAAGTTGGCAATTTGATGTTAGCACTTTTCCTGCATTACATAAGTAAGTCATTAGTTCTTTTCCTGCATTACATAAGTTGGTTGACAAGGGTCTGCAACTTAATAAGTAGAGTTGCCATGTCATCACTCAAGTGCCTATAAATGAACACACATAAATCTAGAATTTCTTATTGTTTCTTAAGTTTTGGAATCCGTTTTGTAAAAGCCTTGCATTTTTGCTATAACAGATTACTTCGTGATAATAAATTTCAAGAGGGGCCGCCTTCTTGGATTGAAAAGGTTGACTTGATATCCGATTTGAAATATGATTCAGATCTTCCTTGCCAGGTAGCTTCTGAAATTGGATCCACTAACAAAAAGGTTAGGCACTGGTAAGATGCTTAAAGTCTTTTTGGAGCCTTATGTTTCTGGACTTTTTTCTCCCTTTCAAAAACTGAATCGATAAAGAGGGGGCAAAAACCCGAGACTGAGTTTGGTGACACCACTTTATGTGGTGTCAATGTGGCCTCGGCCCCCTATTGGTGGAAATCAGGGGGCCCCAATGGGTCCTTCGCATTTCCACCAATAGGAAGGTGGTGTCAGTTGTCTGCTCTTGATAATTTTTTAATTACATATGTTACATCAAAAAATAAGTTCGTCTCGTCATCGAATTTCCCTACACCCACCAAACTTGGTATCTGATTTCTCTGAGCTGACAAAATGTTGGGGTTAAAACATGTTAAATATTAAAAGTAGGGTACGTTCTTAATGAACGGGAATGGGGTATTTGAGTGTGGCATTTGAGCGTGGTACTATAGCGAAGGAGGAATGTGTTTTTAGCTATGAACGGGGTATTTGAGCGTGGTATTTGAATGGGGTAATTAGTTGTTAATTTGTTTGGTTTAAATTATTTAAACACTAATTTTTATAATTAAACATTAATTTTTAAATAGAGTGTAATTAGTTGCGAATGGGATGAAGGCAGTACAGCAAAAAAAAATGAAAAAAGAGGTTAAGGTGGGACTTGAACTTGGGTTTGTCTCCAGGGAAGCACATGCTTGTACTAAACAAGCTATGGTTACTTTCAATACTAAGTATGATTAGACTAATTAATTACCTTGTGTCGGACGCGTCCGACGACAACTGGATAATTTCCAGCGATGGCAAATTGTTGCTGGGAGCGTGGTGGGCCACGTACTGGCGTCAGACGCGTCCGATGCGACCTACATGGCAAAAAATGCTTGCGAACGCACCCGTAATGTTATGAAAACCATCGTACTCCGTAGTATTAAATTCTACTACTCCAACTTGATGATCATTTTGTTATTTGTCTCTTAATTCTTTATTTCTCACGTCATGCATCAAATTATACTACACCATTTAATCATGGATACAGACTGTTAAGAAATAGAAGGTTCATGTTACAATATTAACTGACATGAGCAATTTTTGCTACCTTCTTAAAAAAATAAAACAGTGAACATGCGTTTTTAGTGTTAGTCAGACTAACTTTCAGGGACATTTCTGTATTTTGGTTTATTTCAATGACTAATACTTGGCAGGGACATGATGCACAAAAGGATTTATTATTCAGTTTTATAGACCAGACAAGCAAACCATGCAAAGGCAATAGTTTTTTAAGGCAATTTTCCTTATTGCACTGATTAACATAATTACCAGCAATTGGCAAAAAGATCTCCTACAACTTAAGAAAACTTGCACTTCTTTGAGCTCAACGAATGGGTAATGTTTGAATATTTCAACATTTGGGTCACATATGCAAAATAAAATGTGTCGTGCTATTTTGGTGTAAAGCCTAATTAAAGTGATCTAATTTTGGATTAGAATAAAAAGGCTTAAAGCTTAACTTATCATGGGCCTAATGTGTAGATACCGTGGCATTTTTTAATTTGTTGAAGGGCCGAATTATAAAATGTCAACTTTATAAATAAGGGGTTATGTGTAACGACCCAGAAAATCTGAACCAATTAAAAAATTTTAAATTGGCAATTTTAGTGGATTTTAAATATTTAAAATAAATATTTTAAATAACATCGGTGAAAAGTAAGTTTGAATCGACATTGAAAATGAATATAATTATTTCTAATTATAAACAAGGCCTGAAATGGCGCTGTAGTTTCAAAATTTGAATTCAAACTTTGACTGACTGTACCGGGTGCAAAACAAAACGGATTCGAGTGAAACCAAAAATATTTAAATCAGTTAGTGAATATATTTCTAACGAATCTGAAAAATTGAAGTTTCGTAGCGAGAATCAAAAGTTATGGCCAAATGAATTTTCAGAAAGGTCGCTATAGAATTTATATAGCCCTTGTAAATAGACATTTTGCATACGACCTCAGAATTCGACGAAACCACTTTTGTTGGATCCGGGATGTTAAATTATTTCTAGGTTTCAAATTTCATAATTTTTGAAGCTAGCATGTGGCGTGGCAAAGGAAAATGTGTTTGGTCAATTTCTATTAAATTGGATCGACCAGAAATGGGCCATTTTTCAAACAGTCTCAGTATTCGATGAAACTAGTTTTGTTGGGACCAGATCGTCAAAACATAGCTAGATTTATTTTTCGGGAATTTTTAGAATCAGTATGTGGCCCTGGCAAATTGAAATGTACGTTCAAATCGAATATTGAATGTTTTATATTTTAATTTAAAGGAAAACTGGCTGAAACAGTCGAATGGGCCTACGAAACATATCCCATTGTGTTCAGAATGGGAGTAAAACGCTAGGGACGACATTCGTTGGGTTTGAATTGGTGTTCGTGTGTGAAAGAGGGTATTTTAGAAATTTAAAAATATATAAATTAATAAAAAAAATCCTATTGGCTGATCACTCTTCTCTCTCCCCGATGCCCCTGAAGCCTACGACTTGAAATCACCCCAAACCTTCTCTCCTCGATCTTGCTCCAATCTCTCAACGAAACACCATAATTCTTTGGAAGATTTTGAAGAACATCACGAGATCTTCAAATCCATGCCAACTGTGTAATTTATCATTGAGCGTGCGTGAAAATCCAACGCTCCAAAGCTGCTGATTTTCGACGGTCGCCGTGGGTTCCTGACACCGTCGAACTGAAGGTGGGTCCCAGCACCGGAAAGCCTCTTCCACCCACTGCGTCGTCGTGCAACCTGATCTGGACATCGAGCTACGGAATTTGCGAAAATCTAAAACCTAGATTTGAACAAAACTAAGGTATAACGACTGTTATATATTAAACTGTTTTAATAGCACTTATAAGCGCTACCGTTTATGATTTTACTGTAAAAATCATATCTTTTTCGTTTCTTGATGAAATTCAGTGAAACAAGAGATAGTGGACTCGTGTGGACGTCTTCTACATTTTAGAAGAGACCACATATTTTTCTGAGCCTTCTGCTATTTTTGGTGGAGTGGAACCCAATGTGAGATTTCTAAATTATAAATGATATGGAAAACGATGATGTATAAATTATATAGTCGATGTATGAGTTATATAAGCGTTGTACACCTCTTGTATAAGCATTGTATAAGTTGTACGTTCGATATATAATTATATATGCATTGTAAAAATTATAGATGTGTTGAAATAGAAGTGAAATGCTTATATATATATATATATATATATATATATATATATATATATATATATATATATATATATACGCCCCTCGTCCACAAACCATGGACGATATTTATTGGTTGTGATTGAAGTGAAAATTGGTTGATAACGAATGGTTGATTAGAATTGTTTGTGGTTGAAATTGATTGATAGTGGTTGAAAAATACCCATTTGTGGTTGAGAAATATTTGGTTGAGACCACATAGGATTAGTTTGTGGAAATGAAAAAAATATACATGCCGCCTGCGTGCGAACTAGATGCATGAAATTCCCATTGTCAAAAGCTGCGAGGCTTTAAGGTTGAGCGAGGAGCCGTACTAGGGACGGCCCCGGTTTTAACTACCCTGCCGTTATGCTGCCGAAATTTTGAATAATATTCATGTGTTAGAATTATTTTCATGTGTTAAAACTATATTCGTGTGTTGAATAGAAATTCATCTATTGAACGACATTCATGTTTTGAAATAATTTTTTTTGCAATAAAAATCACATTTTTATTATCTATATATATAAACTATAGAAAACCTTCATGTGTTGAATAGAAATTCATTCGTTGAATGGAAATTCATGTGTTGAATGGTATTCGTGTTTAGAAATAAATCGTTTTATAATAAAAATCATATTTTTACGATCTATATGAACTATATAAAATAGCCGTGTTTTGAAAGAAATTGTTTTATAATAAAAATCATATTTTTATCATCTATATGAACTATATAAAATAGCCGTGTTTTGAAAGAAATTGTTTTATAATAAAAATCCTATTTTTACCATCTGTATGAACTATATACAATAGTCGTGTTTTGAAATAAATTGTTTAACAATAAAAATCATATTTTTATTATATACATGAATTGTTAAAAATAGGGAAGTGTCGAAATAGAAGTTAGTTTGATAAAAATATCATTTTTATCAAAGATATGAAATGAATATTGTTTTGAAATCGAAGAATAGATTATATATATATATATATATATGTATATATATATATATATAATCAAAATAAATCGAATAACGCAGTTGTAGTTCGTATTTTGAAACCGTGATTTCAAACGATTAGTGCGGGAGATTCGACCATTGGATTTTCCCGAAACCGAAACCGTTGGGTTCGCTTTGGATATATATTTCAAACGACACCAACTTTGTAAAGATCCAACGGTTGCATTGTCTGGAATGTTTAATTCAAATCTGAAGAAAAACAGCACCAGAATCGATTATATATATATATATAAAAATATAATTAAATTAAATCGAATAATGAAGCTGTAGTTCGTATTTTGAAACCGAAACTTCAAACGATTATACCGGGAGATCCGACCGTCGGATTTTCCCAAATCTGGAACCGTTGGATTCGTTTTGAAAAGATCTTTCTAATGATATAAATTTTGTGAAGATCCAACGGTTAGATTATCAGATATGTGTAAATCAAATCTGAAGAAAAACAGCCCCAGGGCTGCGTTATGGCCTTAAGCGTCGTTTGAATAAATTGGCTATTTTAATTAAATAAAAATAGCGATAAAACATTATAAAATATTATAAACGATATGGATGTGAAATTTAGAAACTAACTGAAGTTTGGCTAAGTCGAATGGTTTCCTGGGTTTTGATCTGATGTTGATTTCGGCCTTAGGGGTTAATATTTGGGAAATCGTTCTCTTACTGATTTACGGTTAGTGACTGATGAATTGAAATGAAGCGTGTGTTGTGTTTGTGTAGAACTTTTTAATTACATACGAGAGTTGCTCAGAAAGACCGGGTTTATCCCATTCTGAATAACCGAATCGACGATAAGAAGTCGAAGATGAAGATGGTGGTCGAAGACCGGAGATCTTGACCTCGTTTGGATGGTAACTGATGTCTTGATTGGGAGGCATCCCGAAATATGGATAATGAGTGGTGATCGTCCAGACATACGTGGAGATCGATGGGTTTGCGAGGTATATAGTGCCTCCGATTTCGTTCGGACCCAGAACGGACTTGTAAATGGACTGTGTGTCTGACATTGGAATTCATTCTGTGTGATTGATAGCCATCAGTTGCATGGTGTGAATTGCCTCTGAGGCATGCTAAGATGCAGTGACCAGGGCTTCTGTTGAAAAGCAAAGTCTTGAGGTTGATGATCAAAGCACCGCCTGTGTGGCATAGCTTTGTGTATAACGTGAATTCGCGAGCCTCACACCCCGGTATGAACCAAAAATGGGAGAGGACCTCAGGGAGGACATGCGTTTCTTTCTAGTTAGAGGTGGCGTCGGTGCTTAAACTGGCTGACATTTATATTATTTTCACCTATGTGGTTGTTGCTGTTACGAGGCGCCTCGGTTATATCGGTTGATCCGGGATTGATGGAGTCATTCGTTGGCTAATTTATGCCCCAAAGGGCGAGGAAACGCAATATTCAGGAATTTTAATCCACATTGGTGGACCGGCCCTGTCGCTCCAAGGGCCCACCTGAGTCTGGGTCCTGAGGCTCGGGCTAGAGAGTCTCGAAGTCGGTAAGGACTATCTTTTGCCTTGGTTCATGACGGAAATCCAACTTCCAAATACGACATCGTGCGGTTTTGATTGTATATATATATGGCGACATGATATATGGTACCCACGTCGTCTATGATTGATAGTTATGATTGAAATTGTTTTCGAAACCTATAAACACTAGTAATAATATCAAATGCTTTTGTTTTATTCGTATCAGGCATATTTTGGCCATTATAAGGTAAAACTCTATCCTCCGGTTTGCGTTGCATTGTGTGATGGGAACTGAGTCTTATAATGGCTTCATTTTTGTAAAAAGCATTGCGATGTTTAAAAGATTTATTTGTTTTAAAGCACTGACAATCCAATGGAGTAATCCCGTTCCACGAAAGTGGCGTGGTCCTGTGATTAGCCATATTTTAAATGTGTTAAGTAGATTTCTCATACCAGTCCCATGACTGACTCGTAGTTTGTTTCACTTGCAAACACGGGTGCCCCTCTTTCTACATCGGCAGCCTTGTGTTCAGGTTTTTAGCAGGCTTTTTCTGGATAGCTGGAGCTGAAGATGGATTCTATCATTTATCTCTTTTTATGCTGTTCAGCTCCTATTGTACATTATATTTGTTTTCCGCTGTAGACATTTATGTATAGCTGAACTGTATTTGTACTAAGTAAGATCCTGTATACTGTGTAACTCTGATGATTACGTTTATTCAGTATATTCTATTGTGCATTATCTGGTGTATTTATTTATTTCTGTTATGCTATTATCTGTTTCTGTGTTATATTCCAAAGATTACCCTTAACACCGCAGTACGGGTTTTGGGGTCGTCACAACGTGGTATCAGAGCTTTGGTTAAGCTTAGTTCTGGAATATAACATACTAACGGACTCGTTAGAAATAGAACCAGTAGTGTTCTAGGACGAGTAACTCATTACAGATAGGATTAACAATATCCTAGTATGAGTAAAGCAGAATGAAATACGCCCCCATTAGACACATTTACATTCAAGTATTTGTTTCTATGTTTTGAAATATCTTTTCTGTTGACCTGACACTTTGTCTGCTAATTGCAGACGCTCTAGAAAATGAGTGCCAGAAACAGAAGAAGTAATACTGACCTGGATATAGAAGCTCTATTTATGAAATATAGAAATCTGGGTGGAAAACCGTTCTCGGGCGAAGAATATATTATGAAAACACAAGCTTGGGTTCGCTCTGCTGAGAAGATCTTTGAAGGATTAAAGCTGAGGGATGACCAGAAAAGATTACTGGCATCCTGGGCACTCAAAGACGAAGCTTTGTTCTGGTGGGATGCAGTTATTAAGGATAATCCAGAAGGTGATATCACCTGGGATCGATTCAAAGTGATTTTCCTAGAAAGATTTACTCCTCCTGAAGCAATTGAGCGGCTATGTAATGAATTTTCTTATCTGATACAAGGAGATATGACCATTCTAGAATATCATAAGAAATTCAATGCTTTGCCCCTCATCTAATTCAAATCCGAAGAGGAAGAATCTGAGATTAATCAACGGGCTTCAAAGAAAATATCAGATTAGTGTAATGAGGAATGTGAAGCTTCCTTTTTGTGAAATGATATACATGGCTTACCAGTACGAGGATCTCGACAAGAAAGGTATGTTACGCTACGAAGAGGAGGTCAGTTCTGGTAATAAAGTTGAGTCTGAAACTAATCTTCCTGAGGCCAGTACGACGACAGAGGTCAGTAAGAAGCCCAGTGCCAAGAGGAAAAGGGCTAAATCTGAGAAGGAACCAGTAACGACAGCTGTGTGCTCTAACTGCAATTGGCAAGGACATCTCTCGATAAGTTGCCGATCTCTAAAGAAACAAATAAAGGATGGATTTAAATCCGGTAAGAAGTTACAAGAGATAAGAGGATGCCATAAGTGCCACCAGGCCGGTCATATTGCGAAAAATTGCCCGCTATTCAGAAAACCTGAAACAGTGCATGTAAATGAAGTGGCCGAAGTGCATGCATCTTCGTCTGCTCAGGAAAGGGCTGATGTTTTGGAAGGCACGCTCAATGTCAAAACATTCCGGTTAAAGTACTATTTGATACGGGCGCGTCGCGAAGCTTTATTGCAAAGAATTCAGTTAAGAAGCTAGATTTGAATTTGAAGAAGCTTAAAGAACCCATCACTGTCCATAATCCGGTTGGAAGTTCTCTCGATCTTAGCTGGATTTGTGCGGTGCCTGTCTCTTTTTCCTGTTATAAGTTCCCTACTATCTCTATCTTCATGAATTTTACTGAATTCGATCTTATTCTGGGATTGGATTGGTAACCAAATATGAGGCTGAGGTTAAATGCGCCGAGAGAGTTGTTAAAGCAAAGGCCCAATTTGGGAGTTATATAACCATACCATGTGAAGGCCCAAATTCAAGTAGAAAAGACTTCTGGGCAGCTTTAGATATTTCTCCTGCTCAAATAGAAAATATCCCTGTAGTCACAGAGAATATTCCCGACCTCATCAAAGATATTCCTGTCGTCAAGAATTATGCAGATGTGTTCGAAGAAGTTGTCAGCTTACCTCCACAGAGAGAAATTGATTTCAAGATTGCTTTAATTCCGAATGCTAGGCCAGTAGTGCAAGCTATTCGGAGGATGACCCTAAAGGAGAAAGAAGAACTAGACAATCAAACTCGACAGCTTGTATGGAAGGGTCTGATCAGGCCTTTTTTCTCTGATTGGAGAGCAGCAGTGGTGTTTGCCCCAAAGTCTGACGGTACTCTGCGACTATGTGTGGATTATCGTGACTTGAATAAGCAGACAATAAAGAACAAATATCCATTGCCACGAAATGATGATTTATTGGATCGTCTGAATGGAGTACAAGTATTTTCAAGGATGGACCTAGCTACAGGTTTCCATCAGCTTCGTATTGCCGAAGAGTGTGTTCATATGACAGCATTCAGAGGTCCAGATTTATTCTATGAGTGGTTAGTAATGCCGTTCGGCTTATGTAACGCTCCAGCATACTTCGTCGATCTGATGAATCGAGTGTTCAGAGGAGTTTTGAATAAGTTTGTTCTAGTTTTCATCGATGATATTCTAACCTTCTCTAAATCAAAGGCCGAACATGAAAAGCATTTGGAACAGGTTCTAGAAATTCTGAGGAGAAACGTATTGAAAGCGAAACTTTCTAAATGTATATTCTGGCAAGATGAAGTGGAATTTCTTGGCCACGTCGTATCGAAAGATGGAATTGTTGTGGATCCAAGTAAAATCACAGCTACTCAAAATTGGAAACAGCCTAGTACTCCTACAAAAGTCCGCAGTTTTCTCGGATTGGCTAGTTATTACCGGAAGTTCGTTAAAGATTTTTCGAAGATATCTAGTCACTTAACGAAGCTTACAAAGAAGCACTCAAAATTCAAGTGGACTCCAGAATGTGAGGAGGCTTTTGAGGAGCTAAAGTTAAGATTAACAACTGCTCCAGTGTTAACCATTATCGACGGCAATCAGGATTTAAAAGTCTGGACAGATGCCTCTAGAGAAGGCTTTGGTGCAGTGTTAATGCAAAGAGGTCAAGTGGTTGCTTATGCTAGCCGTCAACTGAAGCCGCACGAGAAAAACTACGTCACTCATGATCTTGAGTTGTTGGTTATCGTATTTGCTTTGAAAATTTGGAGACATTATCTCCTGGGTGAGAAATTCGAACTGTTTACAGATCACTAGTTGTTAAAGTATCTGTTCACCCAGAAAGACCTGAATCTGAGGCAGCAATGTTGGTTAGAGTTGCTTGCAGCATACGATTTTGAGATTCTATACACTCCAGGGAAAGCCAATGTCGTGGCCGATGCGTTAAGCCAAAAGAATGTGATGATCGCCAGTTTTATTATCACGACTTCATTGATAGATAAAATATCTTCTCTTCAGAGGGATGATCACTTCATTCAGAAGATCAGAGAGATAATTCAGAAAGGTGAGCCCTCGAGTTTTTAGGCAGATAATGATGGGATTCTAAGGCTAAAAGGTCGAATCTGTGTTCCTAACATTTCTGAGCTACGGAAGGAAGTGCTGGATGAATGTCACAGGTCAAAACTTAGTATCCATCCGGGAGTAAGCAAAATGTATAATGACATCAAATGCACTTTCTGGTAGAAGTCAATGAAGAGGGACATTTCTTTATATGTTAGCCGATGCCCTACTTGCCAGCTAGTCAAAAGCGACCAACAGAAACTGGCCGGATTATTGCAACCGTTGGACGTTCAAGATTGGAAGTGGGAACATATTTCCATGGACTTCATAGATGGTTTGCCCAGAACCAGAAAAGGAAATGACAGTATTTGGGTGATCGTAGATCGCTTCACGAAGACCGCCCATTTCATACTTGTCAGATCAAACAGAACTGCTCAGAGTCTGGCGTAGATATATTTCAAGGAAATTGTAAGACTACATGGAGTGCCGATCAGTATAGTTAGTGATAGAGATCCAATATTCACTAGCAAATTCTGGGAGGCATTTAAAGTAGAACTGGGAACGAAGCTGAACTTGAGTACCGCTTATCATCCTCAGACAGATGGTCAGACTGAGAGGGTGAATCGTATATTAGAAGATTTATTGCAGGCTTGTGTTCTAGATTTCGGTGGATCATGGGAAGACCATTTACATTTGGCTTAATTCTCATATAACAACAGCTACCAAGCGAGCCTGACAATGTCGCCATTCGAAGCATTGTATGGTAGACTGTGCCGATCTCCTTCTTGTTGGGTCGAACCTGGTAATAGGCTTGTTTTGGGACCGGATATGATCCGCGAGGCTGCCGACAAAGTCGATTTCGTTAAGAAACGATTACTCGCCTCTCAAAGCTGACAGAAGAGCTATGCTGATAAGAGAAGAAGAGATATATCATTTGCGGTAGGCGACTATGTATATTTGAAAGTATCGCCGATGAGAGGAGTTATCCGGTTCGGTAAAACTGGGAAGTTAGCGCCCAAATTCATTGGTCCGTTTCCTATTCTTGAACGGATTGGAACTCTCGCTTATAGGGTTCCATTGCCTGATTGATTGCCTGGAGTGCATGATGTATTTCACATATCTCAACTTCGAAAGCATATTCACGACCCAGACTTGGTTGTGGAAGAGGCCGCATAGCAGGATATTGAAATTACTCCAGAATTGGCTGTGTGAAGAGAGCCGCTAAAGATCATTGGCAAAGAAACCAAAGAGCTGAGGAACAAGAAGGTTCACTTAGTCAAAGTGCAATGGAGTGGAGATCCGCGAGATTGTACTTGGGAATATGAGGAGAGCATTCAGAAAGCCTATCCTAAGTGTCGAGTGGAAATCTCTGATTGACTCCGGTGCAAGGTATATTTACCATATTTTGAGATTTCCAGTTGTTCTCTGCCTTGTTGTTATTTTTTTTCCATGGATGTGCACTTTTAATTCTATAGTGTGGTTAATTTATAAAGAGTGTAGGGATTAATTTGTCTGATTTTGAAAAGTTAAAAACAAATTGCTTGTTGTTTGCATTATGTGATAGTAGATTTGATTAATTAAATTATTAGAACGATAGTTAATTTAATCAATAAGAGAGTGAATGGTAGAATTTATTCGATTAAATCACACATTGAACTGATACGAAAATGGATAGGAATATATACATGTGCATCATATATGTTTGAACAGGTAAATGGATAGCTATTGAGTAAGGAAATTATATACGTGCCCGACAAATAGGTAAACCTTAATGAGTTGGATGCGCAATTTTATTATTATATCAACTCCTTTGAATGCCATTGGATGCGGAGTGCTGGTTGTTCTGTGTGTAATAATAAATGTCGCCATAGGATAGTAACAATTAATTTTAAACTACACTACATGGCATACTTCTTGAAGATAGGCATACTTCATCATATACCACATAAGAATTTGGAGCTTGTGTGACGAGGTGGAAGATTTTCCATACGAGCAAGAGGCTTGTATGGCGATGACTATATTTTACAGGTTGAACTGATGACTGATATGGACTATATAAAATATAACGATAAAATTGCCAGATTAATAAAAACCCCAAACGGGTCTGGAGTTGACAATAAACACGTCTCTCTAGTCATTAGATACGACATGTGAATTATTTATTTCCCACACGGGACGAGGTGACGAGAATTTATTCTCTGGAGCAATTAAAAATACACACTCCCTCAGGCTTTGACAGGGTGACGAGAATTTATTCTCTGGAGTTATTATCTATACACGCTCCCCTGTAAAAACCAGAATATATCACTATAAATATGTGTATGCTTTATAGGATTTATTGGGTACCTAATACGGCCCAATAAATTTCCAAACCCCTCCCCGTACAAAGGAGGTTATGGCGAAATTTTTCGAAAATTCCGGGTGTTAGCCAAATTTTTGAAGAATTTGAAAATTCTCAGAAACTGAAAAGTTGGAGAATGGAAGCCAGATTGAAAGTAGAGTTGATTAATCAAACCACTTTCGACTTTGTTCCTTTTCGGGGACGAAAAGTTTTAAGTAGGGGAGACTGTAATGACCCGGAAAATCTGAACCAATTTAAAAATTTTAAACTGGCTATTTTATTGGATTTTAAATATTTTAAATAATATCGATGAAAAGTAAGTTTGAATCGACATTGAAAATGAATATAATTATTTCTAATTATAAACAAGGCCTGAAATGGCGCGGTAGTTTCAAAATTTGAATTCAAACATTGACTGACTGTACCGGGTGCAAAACAAAACGGATTTGAGTGAAACCAAAAATATTTAAATCTGTTAGTGAATATCTTTCTAATGAATCTGAAAAATTGAAGTTTCGTAGCGAGAATCAAATGTTATGGCCAAATGAATTTTCAGAAAGGTCGCTATAAAATTTATATAGCCCTTGAATATAGACATTTTGCATACGACCTCAGAATTCGACGAAACCACTTTTGTTGGATCCGGGATGTTAAATTATTACTAGGTTTCAAATTTCATAATTTTTGAAGCTAGTATGTGAGCGTGGCAAAGGAAAATGTGTTTGGTTAATTTCTATTAAATTGGATCGACCAGAAATGGGTCATTTTTCAAACGGTCTCAGTATTCGACGAAACTAGTTTTGTTGGAACCGGATCGTCAAAACATAGCTAGATTTATTTTTCGGGAATTTTTAGAATCAGTATGTGGCCCTGGCAAATTGAAATGTACGTTCAAATCGAATATTGAATATTTTATATTTTAATTTAAAAGAAAACTGGCGGAAACAGTCGAATGGGCCTACGAAACATATCCCATTTTGTTCGGAATGGGGGTAAAACACTAGGGACGACAGCGTCGGGTTTGAATTGGTGTTCGTGTGTGAAAGAGGGTATTTTAGAAATTTAAAAATATATAAATTAATAAAAAAAAATCCTATTGGCTGATCACTCTTCTCTCTCCCCGATGCCCCTGAAGCCTACGACGGAAATCACCCCAAACCTTCTCTCCTCGATCTTGCTCCAATCTCTCAACGAAACACCATAGTTCTTTGGAAGATTTTGAAGAACATCACGAGATCTTCAAATCCATGTCAACTGTGCAATTTATCGTTGAGCGTGCGTGAAGATCCAACGCTCCAAAGCTGCTGATTTTCGACCGTCGCTGTGGGTTCCTGACACCGTCGAACTGATGGTGGGTCCCAGCGCCGGAAAGCCCCATCCACCCCCTGCGTCGTCGTGCAACCTGATCTGGACGTCGAGCTACGGAATTTGCGAAAATCAAAAACCTAGATTTGAACCAAACTGAGGTATAATGACTGTTATATATTAAACTGTTTTAATAGCACTTCTGAGCGCTACCGTTTATGATTTTACTATAAAAATCATATCTTTTTCATTTCTTGATGAAATTCAGTGAAACAAGAGACAGTGGACTTGTGTGGACGTCTTCTACATTTTAGAAGAGACCGCATATTTTTCTGAGCCTTTTGCTATTTTTGGTGGAGTGGAACCCAATGTGAGATTTCTAAATTATAAATGATATGGAAAACGACAATGTATAAATTATATAGTCGATGTATGAGTTATATAAGCGTTGTACACTTCTTGTATAAGCGTTGTATAAGCTGTACGTTCGATATATAAGTTATATATGCGTTGTAAAAATTATAGATGTGTTGAAATAGAAGTGAAATGCTTATATATAAATATAAATAAATAAATATATATATTAATATATACGCCCCTCGTTCACAAACCATGGACGATATTTATTGGTTGTGATTGATGTGAAAATTGGTTGATAACAAATGGTTGATTATAATTGTTTGTGGTTGAAATTGATTGATAGTGGTTGCAAAATACCCATTTGTGATTGAGAAATATTTGTTCGAGACCACATAGGATTAGTTTGTGGAAATGAAAAAAATATACATGCCGCCTGCGTGCGAACTAGATGCATGAAATTCCCATTGTCAAAAGCTGCGAGACTTTAAGGTAGAGCAAGGAGCCGTACTAGGGACGGCCCCGGTTTTAACTACCCTGCCGTTATGCTGCCGAAATTTTGAATAATATTCATGTGTTAGAATTATTTTCATGTGTTAAAACTATATTCGTTTGTTGAATAGAAATTCATCTATTGAACGACATTCATGTTTTGAAATAAATTGTTTTGCAATAAAAATCACATTTTTATCATCTATATATATAAACTATAGAAACCCTTCATGTGTTGAATAGAAATTCATTCGTTGAATGGAAATTCATGTGTTGAATGGTATTCGTGTTTTGAAATAAATCGTTTTATAATAAAAATCATATTTTTACCATCTATATGAACTATATAAAATAGCCGTGTTTTGAAAGAAATTGTTTTATAATAAAAATCCTATTTTTACCATCTGTATGAACTATATACTATAGTCGTGTTTTGAAATAAATATTTTAACAATAAAAATCATATTTTTATTATATACATGAATTGTTAAAAATAGGGAAGTGTCGAAATAGAAGTTAGTTTGATAAAAATATCATTTTTATCAAAGATATGAAATGAATATGGCTTTGAAATCGAAGAATAGATTATATATATATATATATATATAATCAAAATAAATCGAATAACGAAGCTGTAGTTCGTATTTTGAAACCGTGATTTCAAACAATTAGTGCGGGAGATCCGACCATCGGATTTTCCCGAAACCAAAACCGTTGGGTTCGCTTTGGAAATATCTTTCCAACGACACCAACTTTGTAAAGATCCAACGGTTGGGTTGTCTGGAATGTTTAATTCAAATCTGAAGAAAAACAGCGCCATAATCGATTATATTTATATATATATATATAAAAATATAATTAAATTAAATCGAATAATGATGCTGCAGTTCGTATTTTGAAATCGAAACTTCAAACGATTATACCGGGAGATCCGACCGTCGGATTTTCCCAAATCTAGAACCGTTGGATTCGTTTTGAAAAGATCTTTCTAATGATATAAATTTTGTGAAGATCCAATGGTTAGATTATCAGATATGTGTAAATCAAATCTGAAGAAAAACAGCGCTACGGCCGTGTTATGGCCTGAAGCGTCGTTTGAATAAATTGGCTATTTTAATTAAATAAAAATAGCGATAAATCGTTATAAAATATTATAAACGATATGGATGTGAGATTTAGAAAATAACTGAAGGTTGGCTAAGTCGAATGGTTTCGTGGGTTTTGATCTGATGTTGTTTCAGCCTTAGGGGTTAATATTTGGGAAATCGTTCTCTTACTGATTTACGGTTAGTGACTGATGAATTGAAATGAAGCGTGTGTTGTGTTTGTGTAGCACTTTTTAATTACATACGAGAGTTGCTCAGAAACACCGGGTTTATCCCATTTTGAATAACTAAATCGACGATAAGAAGTTGAAGATGAAGATGGTGGTCGAAGACCGGAGATCTTCACCGCGTTTGGATGGTAACGGATATCCTGATTAGGAGTCATCTAGAAATATGGATAATGAGTGGTGATCGTCCAGACGTACGTGGAGATCGATGGGTTTGCGAGGTATATAGTGCCTCCGGTTTCGTTCCGACCTAGAACGGACTTGTAAATGGACTGTGTGTCTGACATTGGAATTCATTCTGTGTGATGTATAGCCATCAGTTGCATGGTGTGAATTGCCTGTGTGGAATGCTAAGATGCAGTGATCAGGGCTTCTGTTGAAAAGAAAAGTCTTGAGGTTGATGATCAAAGCACCGCCTGTGTGGCATAGCTTTGTGTATAACGTGAATTCGCGAGCCTCACACCCCGGTATGAACCAGAAATGGGAGAGGACCTCAGGGAGGACATGCGTTTCTTTCTAGTTAGAGGTGTGTCGGTGCTTAAACTGGTTGACATTTATATTATTTTCACCTATGTGGTTGTTGCTGTTGCGAGGTGCCTCGGTTATATCGGTCAATCCGGGACCGATGGAGTCATTCGTTGGCTCATTTATGCCCCAAAGGGCGGGGAAACGCAATGTTCAGGAATTTTAATCCACATCGGTGGACCGGCCCTGTCGCTCCAAGGGCCCACCCGAGTCTGGGTCCTGAGGCTCGGGCTAGAGAGTCTCGAAGTCGGTAAGGACTATCTTTTTCCTTGGTTCATGACGGAAATTCAACTTTCAAACACGACATCGTGCGGTTTTGATTGTATATATATATGGCAACATGATATATGGTACCCATGCCGTCTATGATTGATAGTTATGATTGAAATTGTTTTCGAAACCTATAAACACTAGTAATAATATCAAATGCTTTTGTTTTATTCGTATCAAGCATATTTTGGCCATTATAAGGTAAAACGCTATCCTCCGGTTTGCGTTGCATTGTGTGATGGGAACTGAGTCTTATAATGGCTTCATTTTTAAAAAAGCATTGTGATGTTTAAAAGATTTATTTGTTTTAAAGCACTGAAAATCCAATGGAGTAAACCCGTTCCACGAAAGTGGCGTGGTCTTGTGATTAGCCATATTTTAAATGTGTTAAGTAGATTTCTCATACCAGTCCCATGACTGACTCGTAGTTTGTTTCACTTGCAAACTCGGGTGCCCCTCTTTCTACACGGGCAGCCTTGTGTTCAGGTTTTAGCTGGATTTTTATGGATAGCTGGAACTGAAGATGGATTCTATCATTTATCTCTTTTTATGCTGTTCAGCTCCTATTGTACATTATGTTTGTTTTCCGCTGTAGACATTTATGTATAGCTGAACTGTATTTGTACTAAGTAAGATCTCGTATACTGTGTAACTATGATGATTACGTTTTTCCAGTATATTCTATTGTGCATTATCTGGTGTATTTATTTGTTTCTGTTCTACTATTATCTGTTTCTGCGTTATATTCCAAAAATTACCCTTAACACCGCAGTACGGGTTTTGGGGTCGTCACATTATGAACCCCAAATTACACAAGATTTAGTAGCTATCTAACCTCTTCTACAGAGAGCTACTTTCAGATTTAGGGTGTGACAAAAGGGAGTTTCGCTCGATCCGAATCAGTCGCTAAACCGATCTAGACCATTCGAATCGCCTGATTGTTTTGAGAACACGACACAACAGAACGCAGACGGAGGAACATTTCCTTGTATATTGCAAAAATGCATCAGATTACAAGAATATACAGAGTATAAATGAATATTACACAGAAATATCAGAGATTTAAATTACATTTAAATACATAGCAGCGGAAAATAATACAATACAAAACTATAATGAGATATACGGATACAAAGCTTTCCGGAAATCGTTCCAGCTGTAAACCAGGATCCTGTGAATATAAATCTGCAAAACCAAAAATACTAGCTGCCCGTGTCAAAATAAGGGCACCCAGAGTTTAGGTTAAAACATTAAACTCCAGTTCGGTCATGGGACTGGTGTGAGAACTAAAACAGTTGTAAATCTTTATTTTTAAAGTTAGGTAAATCAAGGGACCACGCCGTATAACACGGAACGGGTTTCCTCCCAAGAACACCAGTGCATGAAACAACAGCGCAATGCTAAATAAAGAAAAATGAAGCTATTATAAGACCCAGGTCCCATCACACAATGCAACGCAAGCCGGAGGATAGGGTTTTTACCTTATAATAGCCAAGAATTCTTGATACGTTTGAAACAAATTATTTGATACTATTATAAGTGCATAGTGTATAAAACAACTTCAAATCATAAGTATCAATCATAGAAGGCATAAGCGCCCCATCCCACTATGTCGCCATACTAGGCTTTACAAATAAAACCGCAAATGTCACATATTTGGAAGTTGGATTTCCATCTATGAACTGAGGCCAGGGAACGTCCTCTACCGATTCGAGACAATCTAGCCTACCATGTCTCAGGATCAGAACGCATCGACCCTTGGAGCGACAGGGCCGGTCCACCGATGTGGATTAGACGAAATCCTGAACACTGCGTTTCCCCGCCCTATGGGGCGCAAATGAGCCAACGAATGACTCCATCGGACCCGGATCGCCCGATCAAACCGAGGCGCCTTGCAACAGCAACAACCACACAGGTGAAAAGTATATAAATGTCAGGGCTGGTAGGTCACTGACACCACCCTAGCTAGAAAGAAACGCATGCCCTCCCTGAGGTCGTCTCCCGTTTTTGGTTCACAGCCGGGGTGCGAGGCTCGCGAATTCACGTTACACAAAGCTATGCCACACAGGCTGTGCTTTGATCATCACCACAAGACTTTGCTTTTCAACAGAAACCTCGATCAATTGCCACTTAGGCATGCCACACAGGCAAACCATTCTATGCAACCGATATCAGTCACATAGAATGAAATCCGATGTCAGACACACAGTCCATTTACAGGTCCGTTCTGGGTCTGAACGAAACATGAGGCACCTAGTACCCATCATATCCATCGATCTGCAAGTACGTCTGGACGATCACCAACAGTTTCCATCTTCTTGGGTGTACATCCCAATCAAGATCATCAGTAATCACCCAAACGACGTGAAGACCTCCGGTCTTCGACCACCGTCTTCATCTTCGACTTATCGTCGTATCAGTTATTCAGAATGGGATAAACCCGGTCTTTACGAATAACTCGCTTATATTTTAAATAAGTGTTACACAAACACAACATACGCCTCATCCCAATTCATCAGTCAGTAACCGTAAATTAACCAGAGAATAATTCCCCAAATATTAACCCCGAAGGCCGAAACCAACATCAGATCAATATCCAGAAAACCATTTTGCTTAGCTAACCGACAGTTAGTTTCTAAATTTCACATTCATAGGGAAAGGTTCCCATTAATTTTATCAAAGATAAATCCTTTAAATTTATTCTTAAATCTATTTTTGAATATCAATTCAAACTAGTCGGGATTAATGAACTTTACCGAAGTAATCATTTGTTTTAATTTCCCAATCCCAACCTATTCATCCCATGAAGTAAAACTAGTAATACTTCATATCTAACACTACGGTGTTATCGGTAAATTCAATTACCATTTCACGTTCAAATCTAATTAAAGATTTAACTATCGTCTGGAGCAAAACTGGTGATACTCCATTCTCAATCATTTCAATCTAATTAAAGATTCATTAAAACTCCACTTTGTTTTAATCTGTGACTGGGTTAAAGAATCAGTGTCATTTAAAACACGGTTCACGATAAACCCAAAATCACATTCCATTAATTATCCGGTTAAAGAACGAGTGTTATTTAAAACACTGTCCACGATAAACCCAAAAAATCAATATCAATTCAATTAAATATTATTTAATTGGTACACTACATTAAATCCAAATAAAAAGATTTAATCTTTTCTCAACTGGGTTCAAGAACAGTGTTAGTCAAGACACCATTCACGACAAACCCAAATCGCATTTGATATTAAATACAAGGCTCTGAATAGAAAATATATCGGCTTATATTCAATATCAAATTCTACGACCAACAGATATCGTATTGGAAATAACGATATATATATCTATATCTTTCAAATTTCCATAACAACATCTGTATAATCACGAAATCCAACATCGAAATATTCCGAAGACAATTTCGATTCAAATCCATTCCAATGCAATCATTGGAAATTCTGGTTATTTTCAAAACCATTTCAAACTCACTTTATTTATTTTAAAAATAAATAAATTACTATTCTAGTTCAAAACTAGTTCATTTCGATAAAAATCTATTTTTATCTTTTCAAATATGGAGTTTTTCATCCTAAATCTTCACAAATCATTTCTTATGATTTTACACAAATTATTACTATTTTTAATAATTTTATCAAGGCCTTTACAGTCGATTTCCATCAATGGCCATCGAACTGCATTTACAACGACCTTTTTCAAATTTGATTTGGGCATAATTCCAAATCCAACCGTTAGATTTCAAATTTCTAATATTCGTTAGAAAGCTCTTTTCGATACGAACCCAATGGTTCCGGTTTCAGGAGAATCCGACGGTCGGATCTCCCGTAATATCCGTTCGAAATCAATGGTCGAAATTCGTGAACTGCCGCGGCGCGGCTCGTTCTATTCAGGCAATTATATTATATATATAATATATACTTCATCGATTTCAATTCAAAACGTGCTTTATAAATCGTTTTAAATTCTTTTTCAAAATGGTTTCAACTTCATATTCAATTTCAAATCAAAATTGAATATTCCAATATAAATTCATTTTAATTTTATTTCAAATCCATTTCAATTCGAATTCATTTATATTCAAATTCAATTCAAATTCATTTCTGTTCAATTTCAATTCGAATTCATTTCTATTCAATTTCAATTCGAATTCATTTCTTTTCCAAAATTTCAGATTTTGAAATTACTTTCGATATTCGTTATAAAATGAATAAAATCGATATAAATATCGTTCACGTCGAAATGGCGTATATCTAATCAACACGGCTTCATATATTCATATTTTCAAATATTCTACTTCAGATATTTCTTTTTCAAATATTTCTATTCAAATATTTTATTTCAAATATTTCTATTCAAATATTTTTATTTCAAATATTTCTATTTCGAAATTGGAATGAGGCCCAATCAATTACCATATAATGTTAATTATATGGATTTTCTACAACACATGTATACAATAACAACGATGAATAATCAACCATCATCCAAAGTGCATTCTACACTGTATAAGCATCAACTATAAATATTCAACGCTTATAACAGCCTGTCAATCAATCGATCGACATACGACTAATTATTGGGATTTGTGTATGTCATATATCATCCCAATACCCGTGTGGGGTTTCAAACAATCAAACACAGATTTTATTTGTGCAGTTGGGCGATGTGTAAAATTTATCGTCCGAATCAATATCAGTCAAATGTGTGTATACAAACAAATCGTCTGATTTGTTTATTTTTATTTCATTTTATATACACGTTAAAAATTCTATTTTTAACTATAAAATATTTTATTTCATTTCACATCGCCTCACACAATCAACTACACATCAAAATCAAATAAACAGGCATACAAGCCGTCCATGGTCTGTGGACGACGGGTGTCGGGTGCTACTAAACACCATCTGCATCCTAGTATATATATATATATATATATATATATATATAATTAGAAAATTAAATCAAAGAGTGAGAAATTCTCACAGATTAGCTAATCCAATCCCACGACTCTTCTTAGTAGAAATCTTCGCCGTTCTTGCCTCTTGTCACTTTTCACTGCCCGTATTCTCTACATATATAAAAATCACATTTTTACTTCGCTATTCAATATATAAAAAACGAATTTTTTCTTCGCTATTCAATATATAAAAGTCGAATTTTTCTTTGCTATTCAATATATAAAAATTGAATATGTTCTTCGCTATTCAATATATAAAAATCGAATTTTTACTTCGCTATTCAATATATAAAAATCATATTTTTACTTCGCTATTCAATATATAAAAATCAAAAATTTTTTCTTCGCTATTCAATATATAAAAATCGAATTTTTTCTTTGCTATTCAATATATAAAAATCGAATTTTTTCTTCGCTATTCAATATATAAAAATCGAATTTTTACTTCGCTATTCAATATATAAAAATTGAATTTTTACTTCGTTATTCAATACAGAAAAATCGAATTATTACTTTGCTATTGTGTAGATAAAAATTCCATTTTTACACGCTATCCTCTACATAAAGATTTCGCCTTTTCAAATATAAAGATTTAATTTTTTATTTCCCTACATATATAAAGGTGATATTTTTACTACCTTACCTATATAAAAATTATATTTTTATACTTCTACAATATAAAAGATTATATTTTTATCATCGCCACTGTATAAAAATCGTATTTTTATTCTCTACACTGGATAAAAATTATATTTTTCTATAATACAAAAATTATATTTTTAACCTTTGAAAAATCAAACCTTTCTACTTTGCAAAATCAAACCTTTCTACTTTGTAAAATCAAACCTTTCTATGTCATGAAAATTATACCTTTATTCCTTTTCTATATAGATAAAAATCGAATTTTTATTACATTAAAAACTGAAAATTAGTCTAATCCTCCTTATATATAAATTAGATTTTTATTTAAAGATTATTACACAAAACAAAAACGAAAACTGAAATAAAAATAATTAAAACAAAGAAAACTTACTGTGGTTTATCGAACGGGGAGGAGAGCATTGCTGGGGGGGGGGGGGTCTTCGGTCGCGCAGCAGGGTAGGGGGTATCGGTCGGCAGAAGGAGGAAAGGGGGGGTCTTCGATCGCGGCAGCATAGGGTGGGGGGGGGGGTTCTTCGATCGCGGCAGCATAGGGTAGGGGGGTTCTTCGATCGCGGCAGCATAGGGTAGGGGGGGTTCTTCGATCGCGGCAGCATAGGATATGGGGGGTTCTTCGATCGCGGCAGCATAGGGTAGGGGGTTCTTCGATCGCGGTAGTTTAGGTTTTTTTTTCTTTTTTTCTTTCTTTTTGATTTCCAATCTGAAGCTAACGGGGGGGGGGCAAGGTATAGAGAGAAAGGGGGATATTTAATTTATATATTATATATTATTATATTTTTATTTTCAAAAAGCAACTTTTATTTCCGACCCCGAAACGAGGCCCACCGCCTGTCGTCCATAGCGTTTTACCCCCATTTCGAACACAATGGGATATGTATCGCAAGCTGATTCGATCGTTACGATCTGTTTTTCGTCAAATCAACATATAACTCTATATATTGAATTTGAACGCGCATTTCAATTTACCGAGGCCACATACTAACTAGAAAAATTCCCGAAAAATATTTTTTAGCTTCGTATTGACGATACGGTCCTAACAAAACTAGTTTCGTCGAATTCTGAGACTGTTAGAAAAATGGCAATTTTCCAGTCGATTAAAATCAACTAAAATTGGTCAAACACGTTTTATTTTGCCACGCTCACATATTGAATCGAAAAATTATGAAATTTGAAACCTAGCAATAATTTGACATCACGGACCCAACAAAAGTGGTTTCGTCAAAATCCGAGGTCATTTCCAAAATTTCCATTTTTAAGGGCCTGAATTCCATAGCGACTATTCAGAATTTTCAACTGGACATATCTTTTGATTCCCGCTATGAAATTTTGATTTCCAGGATTCGTTGGAAAGATATTCCCAATTAGATCCCATTATTTTTTGGTTTCACTAAAATTCGGTTTATTTTGCACCCGGTACATTCATTTGAAGTTTGAAATCGAATTATCGAACTACCGCGCAATTTTCAATTCTATTTATAAATATAAATAAATATTTATATTCTAACGTCGATTTAAACGAATATATACATTCGAATTATATTCAAAATAAATTTCTCGTCGTTATTATTTAAAATAATTCATTTTAAATAATAAAATTCGCTAAAATTGCCAAAATAAAATTTTTAAACTGGCCCAGATTTTCGGGTTGTTACAATCTCCCCCACTTAAAACTTTTCGTCCCCGAAAAGGAATAAAGCCGAAAGTGGTTTGATTAGTCAACTCTACGTTCGATCTGTCTTTCATTCTCCAACTTTTCAGTTTCTGAGAATTTTCAAATTGTTCAAAAATTTGGCTAACACCCGGAATTTTCGAAAAATTTCGCCATAACCTCCCCTGCACCGGGAGCCACGGGAAAATCCCGAAATTGCCATATAGGCCTTCTGATCTCAAAAAGAAAAAGAAAAAGCCAAGCGGCTAGCCAATCGTCTCATAAAATCATCATCACCCAAACAAAACAGTAAATTATGATAAACATGTACCTATTTGTCGGGCAAACAAATTTTATTCTCTGCTCTAGCCTCCTTGCTATGACCTGTTCAATGTAAGTACATGTATATGCAAGCAAATGCGGCTAATTTTCAATACAATTCAATATTTGATACAATTGGGCATAATGGCTCAAAATTTCAAACAAATAACCAAACAACACAAACATCAATCAATTAGTTGATTAGCTTTTCAAATGCATAACTTTGATATATAGTCAAAAATCAGTTTTTTGATGCCAAATCAAAACAATAAGCCCTATCTAGTTTCGGTTCTCATACCAGTCAAATTGGAAATTTATAGAAATCTCACTTTTGAAACTCGAAAATAAATACTGGCGACGGCGCCCCATCACCAGAATTATCCCCGGGCAACTAGAGTATGATTCTATAACTATCCAGTATATTAAAACTTCGAATACACGTTTGCAAGACATATATGCAAAATTTTTATATATCAGATTGTCCCGATCAATATAGAATAAATAATCAAATACGAATAGTTGATTTAAATTTTCAAAACAAAATTTGTTTTCACTTTAAAAAAATATACTCTTCACACTCGTTCTAGGATACTACTGATCCCATCTCTAACGAGTCATTCCCATTGGATATTACTAATCCAATATCTGATGAATTCCTTCGTATGGTTCTAATGTGTCTTGTTCTCTGAGCTTTGTAAACCAAAGCTCTGATACCAACTGTGACAAAAGGGAATTTCGCTCGATCCGAATCAGTCGCTAAACCGATCTAGACCGTTCGAAACGCCTGATTGTTTTGAGAACACGACACAACATAACGCAGACGGAGGAACATTTCCTTGTATATTACCAAAATGCATCAGATTACAAGAATATACAGAGTATAAATGAATATTACACAGAAATATCAGAGATTTAAATTACATTTAAATACATAGCAGTGGAAAATAATACAATACAAAACTAGAATGAGATATACGGATACAAAGCTTTCCGGATATCGTTCCAGCTGTAAACCAGGATCCTGTGAATATAAATCTGCAAAACCAAAACTACTAGCTGCCCATGTCAAAATAAGGGCACCCAGAGTTTAGGTTAAAACAATAAACTCCAGGTCAGTCATGGGACTGGTGTGAGAACTAAAACAGTTGTAAATCTTTATTTTTAAAGTTAGGAAAATCAAGGGACCACGCCGTATAACACGGAACGGGTTTCCTCCCAAGAACACCAGTGCATGAAACAACAGCGCAATGCTAAATAAAGAAAAATGAAGCTATTATAAGACCCAGGTCCCATCACACAATGCAACGCAAGCCGGAGGATAGAGTTTTTACCTTATAATAGCCAAGAATGCTTGATACGTTTGAAACAAATCATTTGATACTATTATAAGTGCATAGTGTATAAAACAACTTCAAATCATAAGTATCAATCATAGACGGCATAAGCGCCCCATCCCACTACGTCGCCATACTAGGCTTTACAAATAAAACTGCAAATGTCACGTATTTGGAAGTTGGATTTCCATCTATGAACCGAGGCCAGGGAATGTCCTCTACCGATTCGAGACAATCTAGCCTACCATGTCTCAGGATCAGAACGCAACGACCCTTGGAGCAACAGGGCCGGTCCACCGATGTGGATTAGACGAAATCCTGAACACTACGTTTCCCCGCCCTATGGGGCGCAAATGAGCCAACGAATGACTCCATCGGACCCGGATCGTCCGATCAAACCGAGGCGCCTCGCAACAGCAACAACCACACAGGTGAAAAGTATATAAATGTCAGGGCTGGTAGGTCACTGACACCACCCTAGCTAGAAAGAAACACATGCCCTCCCTGAGGTCCTCTCCAGTTTTTGGTTCACAATTGGGGTGCGAGGCTCGCGAAATCACGTTACACAAAGCTATGCCACACAGGCTGTGCTTTGATCATCACCACAAGACTTTTCTTTTCAACAGAAGCCTCAATCAATTGCCACTTAGGCATGCCACACAGGCAAACCATTCTATGCAACCGATATCAGTCACACAGAATGAAATCCGATGTCAGACACACAGTCCATTTACAAGTCCGTTCTGGGTCTGAACGAAACCAAAGGCACCTAGTACCCCGCATATCCATCGATCTCCAAGTACGTCTGGACGATCACCAACTGTTTCCATCTTCTTGGGTGTACATCCCAATCAAGATCATCAGTAATCACCCAAACGACGTGAAGACCTCCGGTCTTCGACCACCGTCTTCATCTTCGACTTATCGTCGTATTAGTTATTCAGAATGGGATAAACCCGGTCTTTCCGAATAACTCGCTTATATTTTAAATAAGTGTTACACAAACACAACATACGCGTCATTCCAATTCATCAGTCACTAACCGTAAATTAACCAGAGAATAATTCCCCAAATATTAACCCCGAAGGCCGAAACCAACATCAGATCAATATCCAGAAAACCATTCTGCTTAGCTAACCGACAGTTAGTTTCTAAATTTCATATTCATAGGGAAAGGTTCCCATTAATTTTATCAAAAATAAATCCTTTAAATTTATTCTTAAATATATTTTTGAATATCAATTCAAACTAGTCGGGATTAATGAACTTTACCGAAGTAATCATTTGTTTTAATTTCCCAATCCCAACCTATTTATCCCATGAAGTAAAACTGGTAATACTTCATATCTAACACTACGGTGTTATCGGTAAATTCAATTACCATTTCACGTTCAAATCTAATTAAAGATTTAACTATCGTCTGGAGCAAAACTGGTGATACTCCATTCTCAATCATTTCAATCTAATTAAAGATTCATTAAAACTCCACTTAGTTTTAATCTGTGACTGGGTTAAAGAATCAGTGTCATTTAAAACACGGTTCACGATAAACCCAAAATCACATTCCATTAATTATCCGGTTAAAGAATGAGTGTTATTTAAAACACTGTCCATGATAAACCCAAAAATTCAATATCAATTCAATTAAATATTATTTAATTGGTACACTTCATTAAATCCAAATAAAAAGATTTAATCTTTTCTCAACTGGGTTCAAGAACAGTGTTAGTCAAGACACCATTCACGACAAACTCAAATCGCATTTGATATTAAATACAAGGCTCTGAATAGAAAATATATCGGCTTATATTCAATATCAAATTCTACGACCAACAGATATCGTATTGGAAATAACGATATATATATATATCTTTCAAATTTCCATAACAACATCTGTATAATCACGAAATCCAACATCGAAATATTCCGAAGACAATTTCGATTCAAATCCATTCCAATGCTATCATTGGAAATTCTGGTTATTTTCAAAACGATTTCAAACTCACTTTATTTATTTTAAAAATAAATAAATTACTATTCTAGTTCAAAACTAGTTCATTTCGATAAAAATCTATTTTTATCTTTTCAAATATGGAGTTTTTCATCCCAAATCTTCACAAATCATTTCTTATGATTTTACACAAATTATTACTATTTTTAATAATTTTATCAATGCCTTTACAGTCGATTTCCATCAACGGCCATCGAACTACACTTACAGCGACCTTTTTCAAATTTGATTCGGAAATAATTCCAAATCCAACCGTTAGATTTCAAATTTCTAATATTCGTTAGAAAGCCCTTTTCGATACGAACCCAACGGTTCCGGTTTCAGTAGAATCCGACGGTCGGATCTCCCGTAATATCCGTTCGAAATCAATGGTCGAAATTCGCGAACTACCGCGGCGCGGCGCGTTCTATTTAGGCTATTATATTATATATATAATATATACTTCGTCGATTTCAATTCAAAACGTGCTTTATATATCGTTTTAAATTCTTTTTCAAAATGGTTTCAACTTCATATTTAATTTCAAATCAAAATTGAATATTCCAATATAAATTCGTTTTAAATTCCTTTCAAATCGATTTCAATTCGAATTCATTTATATTCAATTTCAATTCAAATTCATTTCTGTTCAATTTCAATTGGAATTAATTTCTATTCAATTTCAATTCGAATTCATTTCTATTCAATTTCAATTCGAATTCATTTCTATTCAATTTCAATTCGAATTCATTTCTTTTCCAAAATTTCAGATTTTGAAATTACTTTTGATATTCGTTATAAAATGAATAAAATCGATATAAATATAGTTCACGTCGAAATGGCGTATATCTAATCAACACGGCTTCATATATTCATATTTTCAAATATTCTACTTTAGATATTTCTTTTTCAAATATTTCTATTCAAATATTTTATTTCAAATATTTCTATTCAAATATTTCTATTTCGAAATTGGAATGAGGCCCAATCAATTACCATATAATGTTAATTATATGGATTTTCTACAACACATGTATACAATAACAACGATGAATAATCAACCATCATCCAAAGTGCATTCTACACTGTATAAGCATCAACTATAAATATTCAACGCTTATAACAGCCTGTCAATCAATCGATCGACATACGACTAATTATTGGGATTTGTGTATGTCATAAATCATCCCAATACCCGTGTGGGGTTTCAAACAATCAAACACAGATTTTATTTGTGCAGTTGGGCGATGTGTAAAATTTATCGTCCGAATCAATATCAGTCAAATGTGTGTATACAAACAAATCGTCTGATTTGTTTATTTTTATTTCATTTTATATACACGTTAAAAATTCTATTTTTAACTATAATATATTTTATTTCATTTCACATCACCTCACACAATCAACTACACATCAAAATCAAACAAACAAGCATACAAGCCGTCCATGGTCTGTGGACGACGGGAGTCGGGTGCTACTAAACACCGTCTGCATCCTAGTATATATATATATAACTAGAAAATTAAATCAAAGAGTGAGAAATTCTCATAGATTAGCTAATCCAATCCCACGACTCTTCTTAGTAGAAATCTTCGCCGTTCTTGCCTCTTGTCACTTTTCACTGCCCGTATTCTCTACATATATAAAAATCACATTTTTACTTCGCTATTCAATATATAAAAATCGAATTTTTCTTTGCTATTCAATATATAAAAATCGAATTTTTTCTTCGCTATTCAATATATAAAAATCGAATTTTTACTTCGCTATTCAATATATAAAAATCATATTTTTACTTCGCTATTCAATATATAAAAATCATATTTTTTCTTCGCTATTCAATATATAAAAATCGAATTTTTTCTTTGCTATTCAATATATAAAAATCGAATTTTTTCTTCGCTATTCAATATATAAAAATCGAATTTTTACTTCTCTATTCAATATATAAAAATCGAATTTTTACTTCCTTATTCAATATAGAAAAATCGAATTTTTACTTCACTATTGTATAGATAAAAATTCCATTTTTACACGCTATCCTCTACATAAAGATTTCGCCTTTTCAAATATGAAGATTTAATTTTTTATTTCCCTACATATATAAAGGTGATATTTTTACTACCTTACCTATATAAAAATTATATTTTTGTACTTCTACAATATAAAAGATTATATTTTTATCGTCGCCACTATATAAAATCGTATTTTTATTCTCTACACTGGATAAAAATTATATTTTTCTATAATACAAAAATTATATTTTTAACCTTTGAAAAATCAAACCTTTCTACCTTGCAAAATCAAACCTTTCTATTTCATGAAAATTATACCTTTATTCCTTTTCTATATAGATAAAAATCGAATTTTTATTACATTAAAAACTGAAAATTAGTCTAACGCTCCTTATATATAAATTAGATTTTTATTTAAAGATTATTACACAAAACAAAAACGAAAACTGAAATAAAAATAATTAAAACAAAGAAAACTTACTGTGGTTGATCGAACGGGGAGGGGAGCATCGCTGGTGGGGGAGGGGGTCTTCGGTCGCGCAGCAGGGTAGGGGGGTATCGGTCGGCAGTAGAAGGAAAGGGGGCGATCTTCGATCGCGGCAGCATATGGTAGGGGGGGTTCTTCGATCGCGGCAGCATAGGGTAGGGGGGGTTCTTCGATCGCGACAGCATAGGGTAGGGGGGGTTCTTCGATCGCGGCAGCATAGGGGGGGTTCTTCGATCGAGGCAGCATAGGGTAGGGGGGTCTTCAATCACGGTAGTTTAGTTTTTTTTTCTTTTTGATTTCCGATCCGAAGCTAACGGGGGGGGGGGGGGAGGGGGGCAAGGTATAGAGAGAAAGGGGGGATATTTAATTTATATATTATATATTATTATATTTTTATTTTCAAAAAGCAACTTTTATTTCCGACCTCGAAACGAGGCCCACCGCCTGTCGTCCATAGCGTTTTACCCCCATTCTGAACACAATGGGATATGTATCGCAAGCTGATTCGAGCGTTACGATCTGTTTTTCGCCAAATCAACATATAACTCTATATATTGAATTTGAACGCGCATTTCAATTTACTGAGGCCACATACTAACTAGAAAAATTCCCGAAAAATATTTTCTAGCTTCATATTGACGATACGGTCCTAACAAAACTAGTTTCATCGAATTCTGAGACCGTTAGAAAAATGGTCATTTTCCAGTCGATTAAAATCAACTAAAACTGGTCAAACACGTTTTCTTTTGCCACGCTCACATATTGAATCGAAAAATTATGAAATTTGAAACCTTGCAATAATTTGACATCACGGACCCAACAAAAGTGGTTTCGTCGAAATCCGAGGTCATTTGCAAAATTTCCATTTTTAAGGGCCTGAATTCCATAGCGACTATTCAGAATTTTCAACTGGACATATCTTTTGATTCCCGCTATGAAATTTTGATTTCCAGGATTCGTTGGAAAGAAATTCCCAATTAGATCCCATTATTTTTGGTTTCACTAAAATCCGGTTTATTTTGCACCCGGTACATTCGTTTGAAGTTTGAAATCGAATTATCGAACTACCGCGCCATTTTCAATTCTATTTATAAATATAAATAAATATTTATATTTTAACGTCGATTTAAATGAATATATACGTTCGAATTATATTCAAAATAAATTTCTCGCCGTTATTATTTAAAATAATTCATTTTAAATAATCAAAATTCGCTAAAATTGCCAAAATAAAAATTTTAAACTGGCCCAGATTTTCGGGTCGTTACATAAGGTTTGTGTCGATTTGGAAGACTGAACCAAATTCATCTTCTCCTTAGCCACCGATTATGGAATTCAGGTACTGCAATAATTAACAACGGATTCAGGTACGCTTCCGCTAATCAAGTTGTCTATTTTTTGATTTGTTCTCAATTAAATCAATATGAGTTACATATTTGGATCTAAAGTTTCATGACTGTCTGCTATTAATATATATTGAAATCCTAAAAAGTGGTATCGGAGCCACCCATTTTTGAGTTGGTTGAGAAACTTTTATTTTTCTATTTTGATAAAATATGGACCACAGATTCATTTGAAAAAAAAGTTTTTTTTATGCGTATGAAATGTACACAGGCATAGTACATATAATGAATCACTCTGACATATATGAAGCACATTTATAGAGTTATGATAGTACGTTGTACGCATAATTGGATTTAAGTTTCAGTTTAAGGGTTTGAGAAACCAGCATTTTAATATTGTTTTATGTTATCATGTCCATGTATGTCAAGTCAATCCCATGCAAGCCATAATACACTGAGATTCATGTGTGGCCATGACAGTGACAAAATGTTAAACCAGAAGTACGTACTTACGTTGCATCATAAATGTTGTTGCATCATAAATGTTCACGGCTTTAATAACTTGAATGGAGATCAAGTATGTTTATTATTGGACTTACGTACCATAGTGCTTCATTATGAAACTTAGTAAAAAAAATTTGGGTTAATCTAAGCATATAATTATGTGTGACTTTAATGAAGCAAGTGGAATAATACATGGTCTTTGATCTTAATTTAGTATTCTTACTATGCGCTAAAGATAAAGTAATGACAATATTCTATGTAGCTGTTTTATGGTTTTATATATATATATATATATATATATATATATATATATATATATATATATAACGTCCATTCATGTTATTAAACGCGATTTTTTTTAAAGCTGTCTTTTATACATATTTATATGTGACATTAGTATATCTATATCATGGTTTGGATTTTCTTCATAACTATTCGCTCTTTCATATCATTTAGTGTGATGTATACCATGTCATTAATTTGAATTTTATATGTTATTTATTTCAGACGTTCATATGTGACGTTATACGATTAAATATGACTTATATTATCATATTTATTTATGAAATACCATGACTTATATTATCATATTTATTTCATGAAAATGTTTAATATTTGTGTGTAGTTATTCATGCGAGTATTAGCCGGCCCAAAGGAAGACTAATATTTGGCCGAATCACTTACACATGTGTGATGATAAATATGTGACAATTCTAAGGTTTTTTGAGTGAATAATTAATTGGCCCAAAGGAAGGTTATTATTTGACTTGAATTTATTGTCAATGTTTGATTAATACAATAAGAGTACCACTTACAGTTAATATTACTGCCCAAAGACTTGATATTAATGTGTACTAGGTATCTTGAGAAGAGACTTACCAATTATTTGAATATACTATGGTTGATATATGACTATGAGCATATACGGTCAATCTTCATTTTACTTTTTGTTCATTTTTCGCTAATTTAACTGAATTATCTGCTAATTTGAAGAATATTCCCATCTTGGTTTGGGATAAATATAAGGATTTATAAGAGCGCATATTGTTTGCTCTTGATTTTATAGATTTTTCTCTTGCAATTAGGAGGTTTACAACCAGCACTACTACAATTAGATATTCTTATAATGTTTTGAAGAATATTGAAAGGTGGCATAAATCAAAAGGCAAGAGTTAAAGCATCATTATGTAAATATTTCAGAAGTTTTCAAGGATGTGTTATATATAACGTTTGCTAAATTTTGATAGATTATCTACTGAAAATGGAACGATTTTGTGAATAATTAAGGGGAAACTAACACTCTTTGTGGTGCTTGATTCCATAAACTCAAAATAAAAGAAATCTAAGTGAGTACTATAGGGAAAATATTGCGTCACAAGTTAAAGCCATTCAAATTATTGTTATTTTTGGTGCTATCTCCAGTATGATCATTTTAAGATTAAAATTATTTTAACAATAAGATATCATCTTATTTGGCTAACTCAGCGCTTTGGTAATTAGAAGAGAAATTGAAGCTTATAAGATTGAAAGTACTCATTTGATATACATTGTAAATAAATGTATGAATAAGGTTTAAGAAGTCGCTAAGGATCTCGAAGAAGAGAAATAACATACAGATATTTTTAAAGTTGGTTCTTTAACAAGATATACAGTCATATAAAGTAAAGTATACTAGATGTTTCAAAGTCATCATTATTAAGATTTCAATTATACTATTTGAATTTATTTGATATTTTTTTATGCTGTCATTTAGATAGATTTCGGTTTATATTTCTAATATGAACATATTAGGTTATTATTGTTCATCAAAAAATAATAATGTTGATTTATGAATAAATTCAATATTATATATAATTGCAAATATTAATGTCTGAAATATAAGTTATGGCTACTTATGCTAAATAGCTTGTTAATAATTTCTCAAATTTTTTTTGGTGACTAATATAATTATTTGTTTCAGTTTACTAAGGAATTATAGATTGAGATATCATAAAGATAGAAAATACATTATTGATATTCTAATCGATTTGAAGTATATATTTTTGTAAGAACCCACACGAAGGAAAAGTTTTAAAGCGAGAAATGCTATAATTTTTTTAGGATGCTGAGTTTGGGGGGAGAAATAAAGTAATATCATTGTTTTTAAAGAGAATCATTATATTTGATTCAACTGCGGTTACTTCTTCGCTTAATGTTTATGATTTATTTTCTTGTATTAAGAAGAAGTAAATTAAGAACCATAATAAGACGATGTTAAAGATAATTTTTTTAAGCTAAGGTTACCGCTTCAAGAAAAAAAAACTCAACAACCTCAAAATGTAAGATCCCTAAAGAAATCCACCTAAATGAGAAGAAATGCTATTTCAGATGATTTTTTAGTATTTCTTCATAAAGATAAATAACGGATTGATAAAGATGATGCTATGAACTTACATCAATCCCTGTAAGGTACTAATTAAAATGTGGATTTCAGAAATGAACATATAGTATAATATAGTTTTAAATTTCCTTTAAACTTAAGTAATAAGATCATTGGTTATGAATAACTATTCAAAGCCAAAAGGGATCAAGTGGGTAGTATTGAATTTTATGAGGGACTTTTATTGAAATCGCTATTATTAAAAGGAAATTTTATTTTCTTTAAAAAATGATTCATTTTGGACTTAGTAAACGATTCTTTAGAATCGATCCAAACGATTCTTTAGAATCGATCACTTTGGAGCTTACCAGATTTTGTACTTTTGAGCATTTTCTAATGGAGATTAAAGTTATGTTTCTTAATTGAGACATTGGTGAAACTGCTTAAGAAACTCATTTATGGTTTAGTCTTTTGTATCTGGGATTCAAATACACCATTATTGTTCATGGGGTGATATTTGGATTATTACAAAAGAATTAGGAAGATAAATGCTTAAAAGGTTAGGTATGTAAACTGCTATTCAGTTGATTTTCTTTTATCAAAACAGATAAATGCTACCATCCTTGAAATGAAAGAAATGCAAAAGATTTCTCATGCATTTGCACTGTGAATTCTAATGCATACTAATGTATATACACATATGGATATAAGTGTATTATTTGGCAGATACCTTACTGATATGAAAAGTGGATCGCTAATCTAGTAGTCAAAATGTCTATGATATATCTTTAAGGAATAAAATAAAAGATCGTATGCTCATAGATAAAAGATCGGATTGGTTGGAGATCATAAAGAATTACGATCCAAATATTTTGGATGTCATTACTAAAAGATCCACTTTAGTTAATGGTAATATATTTTATGGGGAAAAACTATATAAGGAAAAGTGTCATTTAAACACTTATAGCTTCAATTACTTTGAAAATATCGTCTTTGGTTAATTATAAGACATCCAAATATGGAAAATAATAATGAAACTTTGTCACAAGACCCCAGTTGTTGATGAAGAATTGAAAGACCAAGTAATATTGTGACAGTAAAGAATATATTATTTTCCAATAAGGGAAGAGAGCAAAATATATTGTAATTCATAAGGCATACTTAGACAAACTCCCACTATTGAAAAGGGGTCATTTTCCAACTTAAATTTCCCTACGCCATACCTACATCGCGTAGGCCTGACGTAGGGAAAATGTAAAAAATGTCAATGGTGTAGGCATTGGGTAGGGAATTTCCTACCCATTCCCTACGCCTTATTGGAATTTATTTAATGGGTTCTGAAATTACGGCCTAAATATTCGCAACCCATTTAAAACAATACATCAGCCCCGTTTCCATCATTTCACTAAAAAAAACCTTTCCATTCGATTTTATATCGTATTAAAAAAACCTAAATAACCAATCGCGACCGCCTTCCCTGTTCGATTTCGAAGCGGCGCCGATCGAGCTAGCCGCCGAGACTTGGAGCTGCCCTTATTCCAGCGAGTGTTTTGTCTCCCTCCGTCTCTTATTCCAGCGATTTATCCCTTCATTCTTCCTTTGTAAGTTGTTTTTTATCATTGCTTGAAGGAAAAACCCAATTGATTTGATGAATAAATAGAAACGAAATTGGTTAAGGGAGTTTTTCCTAACAGTAAATTGGATAGGGAAATGAAATTGAAGTAATACACAAACCATGACCTTTGAACGGGATGGGTGAAAACTAATCCGATCCATTTATGATCGTTCCACTTGACTCATTTAGCATGTGAATCAATCTTTTCCAGCTTAATTGGCATGCAGATCATCCATTTAGCAACTTATTATAGTTTGCTAATAATAAACTTGCAAAAAAAATCAATTTTATTTCTTTACCTTTAGAATTCTAAATTAGTTCAAATTTTAATTTTCTCTAGAATTCAAATTTTCATGTTTTCAAGTGTTCAAAATTTTAAATTCATAGTTAAAGTGTAAAATGCCAAAACTTAAATTTTCAACTGCAAGTTTAAAATTTAAAACCTGATTCAATATAAAAAAAATCTAAATTTCAAATATGCAAACTTAAAGTTTAACTTTTTGATTATCACAAATTTAATTGTAAATATAAAATATTGGTAAGGACAAATGTTAAGGTACTTTCAAGCTCGTGAACAGCCCATAAAAATTTATTATATGTTAATATTTATAAACCACCCCAATTTTTATCGTCGTTTGATGAGGATGGGCATATTGATGCTCATGAAAGTCAATATTTGAAAGGTAATCTAGAAATTTAATCCGCGGGGATGTATACCCATGGAAACCCATGCCTAATCAGGTGGGGATTCCCCAACTTAGTGGGTAATAGGGAGGGGGTGCGGGCGGAGGATGATTTTAATACCCGAAGCGGGTACGGGGCGGGTACAGAGGTAATACTATTCACCTCATATCCGACCCGATATATATTTCATGTTAAAGAACATGTACATTAGACATATATACATTAAGTAGAAACACATATTGTTGTGCACTTGTGTTGTGTCTATTCAGTTTAACGAATTGTATCCTTTCACATGTGGTTGTGCTAATTAAATGTTATTTAATAATAACACCTATTCATATCATGCATGTTGTTTGTTGTGCTTCTTTCTAAGTAGTTCACATGCGGCATAAATATGCATATTTTTACCATTTTTTCTAAGTTGTTGACGCGATAGTGTAAACACTCTTTTCTAAATTTTCTTCCTACGTTGCTTAAGCTTCTCCAGATAATACAATAGCCGAACATTTTGAGTCCTAGTCCCGTTACCAAAATCCTTTAACACTTGTCCTGTAATAACCCGGAAAATGTGAGCCAATTTAAAATTTTTATTTTGGCAATTTTGATGAATTTTGAATATTTACAATAGATTATTTTAAATAATAGCGACGAGAAATTTATTTTGAATAGAATTAGAACGTATATATTTATATACGTCGTCATTAGAGTATAAATATTTATTTTATATATATAAAAGGAAATGAAAATGGCGCGGTAGTTCGATAATTCGATTTCAAAATTCAAATGAATGCACCGGGTGCAAAATAAACCGGATTTTAACGAAACCAAAAATATTTGAATCTAATTGGGAATATCTTTCCAATGAATCCGAAAAATTGAAATTTCATAGCGGGGGTAAAAAGTTATGTCCAGTTGAAAATTCAGAATAGTCGCCATGAAATTTCGGCCCTTAAAAATGGCCATTTTGCAAACGACCTCGGCTTTCGACGAAACCACTTTTGTTGGATCTGCGATGTCAAATTATTGCTAGGTTTCAAATTTCATAATTTTTTGAATCCATATGTGAGCGTGGCAAAGGAAAACGCGTTTGACCAGTTTCAGTTGATTTTAATCGACTGGAAATTAGCCATTTTTCAAACGGTTCTCAGAATTCGATGAAATTAGTTTTGTTGGGACCGTATCGTCAATATGAAGCTAGAAAATATTTTTTGGGAATTTGTAGAGCTAGTATATGGCCCCGGTAAATTGAAATGTGCGTTCAAATTCAATATATAGAGTTATATTTTGATTTTGACGAAAACTGATAGTAACTGCTGAACTGGCTTACGAAACATATGCCATTGTGTTCGAAATGGGGGTATTTGGCTAGGGGCGATAGTCGTTGGGTTTGATTTGAAGTTCAAACGCAAAAACAACTATTTTTGGAATTAAATAAATTAAATAATATTATATAACTCTATATATATACAGTCAAAAATCGGTCAACATCCCTACTTATTAATGCGTGGTCTTCTTCACTTGGAGCCGCCACTCTCCATTGAAAATGTTAGCACTTTATATTTTAAAAATAAAAAAGAAAATCAAAACGAAATCTAAAATTCTTCAAATAATTATATTTGATATCCTCAAAAGCTCCTCTTCAATTTGATACTGGTGTTTTCAAGTTCGAACCCCTTTCTTGGGTTGCGCAGGTTTTGCTAGTCAAGTTAGGGCTGGCGAACGAAATTGCAAGGGGGAGTGCGTGAGTCTTCTTGTCGGGATGGGGAGGATCAGTTCGCGAAGGGAAGGCTGTCGATGGTGTTCGTTAGTCCAACGGTGGGCCGTAGAGGTAGCAAGGAGGAGAGAGAAGACGTTAGCAATGGGTTTGGAAGGCTACAGGCTACGGTTTATTTTGAGGAAGGAGATAAATTAGTGGAGGGTAATTAAATTAGTGAAATTAATTATTTATTAATGAAGTTTAGTTTGTTCAAGTGTTTAAAGTGTTGTAACTTCCACTAATGAACACATAATTCGATGATCTTCGGTGCGTCGGAACCGTATTTTCGAGCACTTCGTGATGAAGCAGAACAGAACGGAATTAGAGCTAATTGGAAACTCTGACTGAATTAAAACACACAGTTTAATTTGATCAAGACAATTGTTTTATAACAATTTCGAAACAGACCAGAGTGAGAATTCTCTCACTTTAAATTTTCTGTACAGTTGTTTATTTTGTAACTGCATATATGAACCGCTCCCCGTCGTCCACAGACCATGGACGACTTGTTTGATTGTATTCTGTGTGAAAATTGATCGTGATGTGAAATAAAATAAATATATATCGTATATATTGAAAAGTGAAAATATCGTATATATTGAAAAGTGAAAATATCGTATATATTGAAAGTGAAAATATTGTATATATTGAAAGTGAAAATATCATATATATTGAAAGTGAAAATATCGTATATATTGAAAGTTAAAATATCATATATATTGAATGTGAAAATATCGTATATATTGAAAGTGAAAATATCGTATATATTGAAAGTTAAAATATCGTATATATTGAAAGTGAAAATATCGTATATATTGAAAGTGAAAATATCGTATATATTGAAAGTGAAAATATCATATATATTGAAAGTTAAAATATCGTATATATTGAAAGTGAAAATATCGTATATATTGAAAGTGAAAATATCGTATATATTGAAAGTTAAAATATCGTATATATTGAAAGTGAAAATATCGTATATATTGAAAGTTAAGATATCATATATATTGAAAGTGAAAATATCATATATATTGAAAGTGAAAATATTATATATATGAAAGGTGGAAATAATATATATATATATATATATATATATATGAAATGAAAACGATATATATGAAATGAAAACGATACATATCTGAAATGTGAAAACGATATTTATATGAAATGAAAACGATACATATCTGAAATGTGAAAACGATATATATATGAAATGAAAACAATATATATAAATATGAAATGTGAAAATGATTTGATTGTTAAAAATATAATTTTTAACATATATATACACTGTATAAAATTGTCGTGTATATGGAATATTCAGTTTTGATTAGAAATAGAATATGAAGTTGAAATCGTTTCGAAAACGAATTTAAAACGATTTATAAAATACGTTTTGAAAGGAAATCGACGAAATTTATATTATATATATAATATAATGGCCTGAATAGAACGCGTCGCGCTGCGGTAGTTCGCGAATTTTGACCATTGACTTCGAATGGATATTACAGGAGATCTGTCCGTCGGATTCTCCTGAAACCGGAACCGTTGGGTTCGTATCGAAATGAGCTTTCTAACGAATATGAGAAATTTGAAATCTAACGGTTGGATTTGGAATTATATCCAAATCAAATTTGGAAAAGGTCGTGGTAAGTGTAGTTCGATGGCCTTTGATGGAAATCGACTGTACGGGCCTTGATAAAATTATTAAAAATATCAATAATTTGTGTAAAATCATAATAAATGATTTATAAAGAATTGGGATGAAAAATTCCATATTTGAAAAGATAAAAATATATTTTTATAGAAACGAACTAGTTATTAACTAGAAAAATAATCCAATGGTTATAAATAAATAAATTGGATTGGATTTGAATTGAAATTATCTTCGGATATTTTCGATATTGTATTACGTGATTATACAGATATTGTGATGGGAATTTGGAAGATATCGATATCGTTATTCCCGATATGATATCTGTTGGTTTCAGGATTTGATGTTGAATATAAGTCGATACTATCTCTATTCAAAACCTTATATTTAATGTCGAATTGGATTGATTGATTGTTTGGATTGTGCTCGACCAGTTTATGAGCAAAATATGCTTTTACATTTAGCATTGGGTTGGGTAGAAATATCTGAGTGTTAACACCTTGTGAAACACTTCACGATTTGACAATAAGGTGTTTAGCGATGTTGAGTTCATTTCAAGTTTAATGATTGATTTTGAGTGAAAAGAAATATATTCCCGATTTTAGACAGGGAATGTTATATAAAAATGTTTTATAAAACAAAAGGATTTCGAGGCCCAAAACCCGATGATTTCGAAATGATTTAGAAATGTATTATGGTTTTACATTGTAGTTCATCACATATTCGATTAGTTGCTATTAATGATGTATCTGTTTGGTGGCGGAGAATTTATTATCTTGCTTGACACCCTTCTTTGAGACGTACGAGCTCAAAGGTTATGTGATTAATAGTGACTGATCATATGTGTGAATTACTGATGTGAAGTACTATATTTTGAAAGTACTTGTGATTATTATGTTGTGAAATGATTTTCACTACTTCGGGATATGAAATGATTTAGTATGTGGCTAAAGAGTCGGGTAACCCTGAGACTAAAAGTATGGGTGAAAGGGCGGTGTATGCTCTCCATGTGTGGGAGGTGCATCATCGGTGTAGCCTGTCCCTATGTGGGGTAGGTGCACATTTATATATATCGAGTTGCGAGGTGCGTACCCTTTGCCTTGTCGATGGGGAGCACGATATTTGGTTGCATACTTGTCTATATGCATTGTTATGTTTTGGAATTCATATTTCCAAACGATTTGTTTTGAGATCCCGAAGTGAAATCTACTTTGATATAGAAAGTTAGATAGGTATTTTAAATGATCTGAAATAAGAAATCGGGAATAAAATCCAAAGGAATAATTTTTGTAAATTGAATTGATTTGGAAAATCTTAGTGTGGTGATTAATCTAAATGGGTAGATTGGGATATTGCATGTTGATTGATGCATAGTAGATCCATATATCTCTATTGATTATGGTTTATACACTGGCATTCATAGGGGTAAACCTGTTCCGCGTTAGCGGCGTGGTCCCGTGATATGCCATATGATTTATATAAGGTTATAACTGTTTAGAGTTTCTCATACCAGTCCCATGACTGACCTGTAGTTTGCTTTTCCCTTGCAAACTCGGGTGCCCCTATTTTCCACACGGGCAGTCGAGTAGTTTTATTTTGCAGATGTATTGAGCGGGATTCTAGATTGGCGCTTTAAGCTATGTCCAGGCATTTGCAGTCTTCCGCTGTGTAGTTTATATTTCTGTTGTGCATTGTATTACATTAATTGTAAAATTAATCTTCCGCTGTATTATATTTCAATATACTCTGATATTCTAGACTCTGATGTAACATTATTATGATGTTTATAAAAGTCTTCTGTTATTTGTTCTGATGTGTTGTATACCCAGAGTTAGCGTATGCGGGATTTGAACGGTCTTGGTCGGTTTATCGATCGATTAGGTCCGAGCGAAATCCGTGTCGTTACAGCTGGTATCAGAGCTTTGGTTAACTCAAATCTTTGGGGTACAACTCGTTAGAACTGAACAAAAGACTCATCAGAGGTAGGATTAGTAATATCCTATAGAAGAATCCTCATTAGAGATAGAATCAGTAGCATTCTAGAATTAGTGACTCGTTAGAGAATGGGTTAGAAGTGCCCTAGAATGAGTTGAGAGAAATATGATTATATATATAATCTGGTCTTAGAAAATATGATTTTTGATTATATAAAATTATATGATTGAAAATTTAATTAACCAATTCATTGCTGGTTGTGTTGTTTGATTATTTATTTGATTAATAAAAATATTGAGTTGATAACTCCAATAAGAGAATGTAAGGTGAATTGGCCAAATCGAATCAAAATATTGAACTGTATGGAAAATTGATTGAAAATGCATACATGTACATATATATATATATATATATATATATATATATATATATGTGTGTGTGTGTGTGTGTGAACAGGTCATTGCAAGGAGGCTAGAGCAGAGGAATAAAATTATTTGCCCGACAAATAGGTACATGTTTACCATAATTTACTGTTTTGTTTGGGTGATGATGATTTTATGAGCCGATTGGCTTTTTCTTTTTCTTTTGAGTTGAAGAAGGCCATGGGAGGCTATATGAAATATCCCGAAGTCCCCGGTGCAGGGAGGTTATGGCGAAATTTTTCAGATATTTAGGGTGTTAGCCAATTTTTTGAAAAATTTGAAAAGTTCTTAGAAACTGGAAAGTTGAAGAACTTAAGCCGTAACGAAAATAATGAAAGTTGAGTTGGTTTGTAAAACAACTTTCGGCTTCGTTCCTTTTTGGGGACGAAAAGTTTTAAGTGGGGGAGATTGTAATAACCCGGAAAATGCGAGCCAATTTAAAATTTTTATTTTGGCAATTTTAATGAATTTTGAATATTTAAAATAGATTATTTTAAATAATAACGACGATAAATTTATTTAGAATAGAATTAGAACGTATATATTTATATACGTTGTCGTTAGATTATAAATATTTATTTTATATATATAAAAGGAATTGAAAATGGCGCGGTAGTTCGATAATTCGATTTCAAAATTCAAATGAATGTACCGGGTGCAAAATAAACCGGATTTTAGCAAAACCAAAAATATTTGAATCTAATTGGGAATATCTTTCCAACAATTACAAAATATTGAAATTTCATGGCGGGGGTAAAAAGTTATGTCCAGTTAAAAATTCAGAATAGTTGCTATGGAATTTCGGCCCTTAAAAATGGCCATTTTGCAAACGACCTCGATTTTCGACGAAACCACTTTTGTTGGATCTGCGATGTCAAATTATTGCTAGGTTTCAAATTTCATAATTTTTCGAATCAATATGTGAGCATGGCAAAGGAAAACGCGTTTGACCAGTTTTAGTTGATTTTAATCGACTGGAAATTGGCCATTTTTCAAACGGTCTCAGAATTCGATGAAATTAGTTTTGTTAGGACCGTATCGTCAATATGAAGCTAGAAAATATTTTTTAGGAATTTGTAGAGCTATGGCCCCGGTAAATTGAAATGTGCGTTCAAATTCAATATATAGAGTTATATTTTGACTTTGACGAAAACAGATCGTAACAGCCGAATTGGCTTACGAAACATATCCCATTGTGTTCGGAATGGGAGTTTTTGGCTGGGGGCGACAGTCGTTGGGTTTGATTTGAAGTTCAAACTTAAAAACAACTATTTTTGGAATTAAATAAATTAAATAATATTATATAACTCTATATATATACAGTCAAAAATTGGTCAACATCCCTACTTATTAATGCGTGGTCTTCTTTACTTGGAGCCGCCACTCTCCATTGAAAACGTGAGCACTTTATATTTTAAAAATCAAAAAGAAAATCAAAACGAAATCTAAAATTCTTCAAATAATTATATTTGATATCCTCAAAAGCTCCTCTTCAATTTGACACTGGTGTTTTCAAGTTCGAACCCCTTTCTTGGGATGCGCGGGTTTTGCCAGTCAAGTTAGGGCTGGCGAACGGAGTTGCAAGGGGGAGTGCGCGAGTCTTCTTGTCGGGATGGGGAGGATCAGTTCGCGAAGGGAAGGCTGTCAATGGTGTCCGTTAGTCCAATGGTGTGGCGTAGAGGTAGCAAGGAGGAGAGAGAAGGCGTTAGCAATGGGTTTGGAAGGCTATAGGCTACGGTTTATTTTGAGGAAGGAGATGAATTAGTGGAGGGTAATTAAATTAGTGAAATTAATTATTTATTAATGAAGTTTAGTTTGTTCAGATGTTTAAAGTGTTGTAACTTTCACTAATGAACACAGAATTTGATGATCATCGGTGCGTTGGAACCGTATTTTCGAGCACTTCGTTATGAAGCAGACCAGAACGGAATTGGAGCTAATTGGAAACTCTGACTGAATTAAAACTCAAAGATTAATTTGATCAAGACAATTGTTTTATAACAATTTCGAAACCGAACAGAGTGAGAATTCTCTCACTTTAAATTTTCTGTACAGTTGTTTATTTTGTAACTGCATATAAGAACAACTCCCCGTCGTCCACAGACCATGAACGACTTGTTTGATTGTATTCTACGTGAAAATTGATCGTGATGTGAAATAAAATAAATATATATCGTACATATAGAAAAGTGAAAATATCGTATATATTGAAAAGTGAAAATATCGTATATATTGAAAGTGAAAATATCGTATATATTGAAAGTGTAAATATCGTATATATTGAAAGTTAAAATATTGTATACATTGAAAGTTAAAATATCGTATATATTGAAAGTGAAAATATCGTATATATTGAAAGTGAAAATATCGTATATATTGAAAGTGAAAAAATCGTATATATTGAAAGTGAAAATATCGTATATATTGAAAGTGAAAATATCGTATATATTGAGAGTGAAAATATCGTATATATTGAAAGTTAAAATATCGTTTATATTGAAAGTTAAAATATCGCATATATTGAAAGTTAAGATATCATACATATTGAAAGTGAAAATATCGTATATATTGAAAGTGAAAATATTATATATATTAAAGGCGGAAATAATATATATATATATATATATATATATATGAAATGAAAACGATACATATCTGAAATGTGAAAACGATATATATGAAATGAAAATGATACATATCTAAAATGTGAAAACGATATATATATGAAATGAAAACGATACCTATATGAAATGTGAAAACGATATATATATGAAATGAAAACGATATATATATATATATATAAATGAAATGTGAAAATGATTTGATTGTTAAAAATATAATTTTTAACATATATATATTGTATATAATTGTCGTGTATATGGTGTAACGACCCGTATTTTGAGCGACTTTGGTTATCGACGTAAACTCGATGTAGATAACCAAACATCGATAAATCCCGGTAATTAATGAAAGAAATTAGAAGGTGAGAATAGATAAGATAGAAACTTAGAATAGAAGAAGAAGAAGAAGAAGAACACAACATCAGAGTAACACGAACCTCACAGCGGAACGAGTAACATATAATAGATAACATAACTTTGAAATATAACAGTGTATGTATACAATAGCACTTATCAGAGTACAACACTTACAACAACAGCGAAAATAATAATAGCTATAGAATCTTGAAGCCTCCTGCTCCAAGCTCTCCAAGTATATCTGTAAAATCCCGACTACTTGACTGCCCGTACAAATTTAGGCACCCAAGAGTTTAGGGAAAACAACAAAGTAAACTCCAGGTCAATCATGGGACTGGTATGAGTAAAACAGTTTAAACATGTATATGAACAAGTAAACGATATCTCATAAGACCACGCCGCAGAACGGAACGGGTTTCTCCCTTATGAGAATCCAAAATATCTTTATATCAAAAACCCTTTGATATTATAATAATGACTATGTACAAATAGATATCAACTAGCAGAAATGCTTTCATCTCACGTTCTACATAAATAGTATACAATCAAAATTGCAAGCACGTATTGGATAATGGATTTCCAACTATGACAAGGTATGGAACCACCTTCCGATCAGTGTACTCTAGGAACGATACACTGGAGTTCAACAAGAACATCATGTAACTCAGCAACACATGACCGACCACTCATTTCGCTTGTGTGTATCGAATGTACATCACCAACGGTTGGGATCAGCAACCGTTCCCGTGTATATATGGGACAACATTGATATATTTAAGAAACAAAATGAATATTCTCTAGATAGGTGATTATACACACTACTTCGGTGCGAACGACTTAGCCGTGCTGCCTGCCCGATTTCTGTCATTTACCGGATGATGAGGCTAGAAGTTACGCGTTATCATCACATCAGATTCACTTCGAATGCCACATTGTCAGAACCATCGAAAATCACTAATTGATATCTACAACCATACATTACGTGTCGGCTAAAAGAAGTTTCCTTCTCCGCTTCCACTCTTGGTACGGTTGAAGAAATCAATGTACGTGACCTCTCTGGAAATACTCTGTCAGAAATTCATCAACACAAGTCATCCTCATTCACTTAGAATGTCACATCGTCATACCCGCCAAGTCACAAATTGATTTATCCAAAAATAACACGGGTATACAGCTTAGAGAAACGAATTCCTCCGCCACCAAACGTGAATACGTTTGAACAGATCAACTTATGCGATCCATTGGATATACTCTGTCATACCTTCGTCTATACAAGTTGTCCTGGGACTGGAAAAACCGAAGGCACCATTTCATATATCCATCTTAGTCACTATTATCTAAGACTTATACAACAGCCCTTGCATTTTACTCCGTCTTCAATTATCTTTGGCATAAATGATTCGCAACGCTTATGCCAATACAGAGTGGTTCTTCGGATAATAATCCAACTGGTCTCTCCATATTAACAACGTTAAAATGGTCAAAACTTTGATAGTCTGTGATTTAACTATCAAAGAAAAACAAGTGTGCAAACAACGATATTATTTCCAGATGGAAATTATATCGATCAATCATCAACATATATCTATATATATATTCACATTGCCTTATTTTCTATGTTTAGAAAATATATGTTATTAACACTGGAAAACATTTCCATCTGCTTATTTACAAATCACTACTCTTCCCCAACTATCAGTCCCTGACTGTAAACTAGTATGAGAACAATCCCCTAAGTATAAATCCCGAAGGCCGAAACCAACATCAGATAGGCACTTAGAAAACCATTCAATTTACTAATCTCTAGTCAGTTCTAATTTTACTTAACTCTATTTGATTAACTCTGATTGATTAACTCTAACTGGTTAATTCTAACCGATCAACTCTAATTGGCCAACCTAAATTAATTAACTCTAACTGGTTTTACTTGGTTTGACTAACTCAATTTATTAACTCGACTGACTAATTTAACTCAATTAACCTAACTTGATTTACTTATCTCGATTAACTAAACTAATCACTTTGATTAACTTGACTAATTCACTTTGGTTAACTTAACCAATTCACTTAACTAATTCACTTAGTTTAACTTAACTAATTCACTTAACTCCTATCGAATAAACTATATTCGATAACTCCTCTAACTCGATTCGAATAAACTATATTCGATTAACTCATTTACTCTATTCGAATAAACTATATTCGATTAACTCCTTTGATTTAACTCTAATCTATTAACTCCATCGAATAAACTATATTCGATAACTCCTTCGATTTAACAAATATTCTATAACTCACTTCGATTAACTAATAATCGATAACTCCTTCGAATAAACTACATTCGATAATCTCCTCTCGAATAAACGATATTCGATAATTTTCCCTTTCGATTTAACAAATCGATAACTCCTTTTCGAATAACTAAATTCGATAACTCCTTTCGATTTAACTAATCGATAACTCCTTTTGATTTAACTAATCGATAACTCCCTTCGATGAAACTAACATCGATACTCCTTTCGATGAAACTAACATCGATACTCCATTCGATGAAATTAACATCGATTAACTCCATTCGATGAAATTAACATCGATTAACTCCTTTCGATGAAACTAACATCGATAACTCCTTTCGATGAAACTAACATCGATTAATTTAACTCGACGAACTTGACTCACTTATCTCGATAATCTAACTCAAGAACTTAACTCGATTAACTTATCTCGATAATCTAACTCAAGAACTTAACTCGATTAACTTATCTCGATAATCTAACTCAAGAACTTAACTCGATTTACTTATCTCGATAATCTAACTCAAGAACTTAACTCCTATCGAATAACTAATATTCGATTTAACTTCATTCGCTTGACTCTATATCGCAGCGATCACAATGGTTACGCCTGACTCCCTCAGGAAACATCTGACTGCCTTACGCTATTTTGCAGCCCTGCGAATTACACTAGCAGTCGTACGAGATGGCAACTTACCCTGAATACTATGTTTGACTAACTCTGTCTCAAATAACTATATTTGATTAACTCTAGTTCGTTTTAACTCTAATCGATTAATTCTAACTGATTAACTCTAACTGGTTAACCTTACCTGATTAACTCTACCTGATTAACTCTAACTGGTAAACTCGACTTACTTAACCCAACTGGTAAACTCGACTTACTTAACCCAACTGGTTAACTCGACTTACTTAACCCAACTGGTTAACTCGACTTACTTAACCCAACTGGTTAACTCTACTGAACTGGTTAACTCTATTCAACCAACTCGACTCGACTAACCCCTTTTGAATAGCATATTCGTTTTACTAACTTTCGAATACCATATTTGATTTACTCCCTTCGAATACCATATTCGATTTAACTCCTTTCGAATACCATATTCGATTTACTTTATTCACTTTATAAAGATTTCCTTTTAACAACGTTTTATTCATTTGAAAAGATTTACTTTTAAATAACGGTTCTACACTTTAAAAATGATTTCCTTTTAATAACGTTTCCTTTTCAATTCTATTTGTAAATGGTTTACAAATATTTCCTTTTCAAATTTATTCTTGAAATATTCTAACTCCTTAAATTCTCTGTAAAATTTGCCATAACCTCCTTTGTAACGGGAGCATCGGGAAAATCCCCAAACCTGCCACACAGGCCTTTCAATTCAAAAAGAAAATGTTTTGAAATTACTTCCTTTCTAAATATCTCCTATTTATGAATATTCCAATTTATAAATATTTCTTATTTATAAATATTTCTATTTGTAAATATCCCTTATTTATAAATATTCCATTTATAAATATTTTATTTTCAACATCACTTTGAAAATCCCCTTATCAACATTTCGGTATGTTATGGTATTCAATCATACCAAATCACGATGTTCAATATCGTCCACACACATATAATCGACAACAGATTATATATCACTTCATATACACAATATATGAACAAAACAGTATTATAAATATTGAGGAACCCAGTTGGGTCCCTCCAACCTGTTTCCCTGCATCCACAGATGTTACACAGTATAATCAACATCCATTACAGTTCAGTACGAATTATTCTGATAAACAGAATCAATATATATATATTTAACGGTTTATATATATATATATATATATATATATATATATATATATATAAATTCAACTAACTGACTAGCAGTTCAACCAATCAACCAACACACAGCAATCAACAGATGATTAACAGTTCTAAAAATACATTATAAAAATATAACTGTTCAGAGTTGGTGAGTTTTACTCACATTTGCGCGTTAGCCGTTAATTAACGGTTTGCGTTATTTGATTCAGTCTGACAATTTATTTTGTCATAAATTGTAACTGTCTCTGATCCACTCCCGGTCAGTCTCATTGTGTTGCGCCCGTCTATACGATCTCAACGCAACTTACGGTTCGTGATTCTGATTATGTATGAGAGAGTTATGATCTATACAAGTTTTACACTTATTGAATTTAAATTAAAACAAAACCTTAAACCTTTATTGGGCTTAACCTAAAGCTCAAGGCCCATACCCGAATTGGACCCGCTACTTCTTCTTCCTGTTCTTAACCCGTAATACACAGAACCTGCCGCAAGCACCAATGGCCATTGCGCCTTCTTAAATCTCCCTTCCACCTCCCATTTCAAAACCGAATTGAATGCAACCACCTCCATTACACTCCTCTACTCTTCCTCTCCATCCTCGTCTACACAGTATTCAACTCGCACGCCACCGTTGGTTTACGACTTCAGCCTTTCCTCGAGACCACAAACCATCGCGCGTCAGTATTTATCCCAGAAATTCACAATAAAACCACCAACGAGCTCGGTTCTACACCATAAACCCAAATCCCATACTTCTTCCGTCAATCAAAGCTCCAAATCCAAACTAGGTCGAACCCTAGCTCAAGAAAACCGTCGCTGGACAAATTCGAAGGACCCAAATAGACGTCGAACTTCATGAAATGGATACTGGATCGAAGCTAATCATCCCTGTACCACAAATATATGGATGGATTTATTTATCGAATTTCATAGGATTTGTTTTTGAATTGTTTGTGCTCTTGAAATCTTTCTGTAAGAGAACGGCGGAAAAAAGATTGTATTGACTGAGGAAAAGGGTTTTTCTAGGTTTAGGAAGGTTAATGTGTTTTTATAGGAAAATTTTATTATTTTTATATTCGCTTATTTTATTTATATTTTAGCCATCGTTGTTTTCATATGTGTTCAAAAATCCCTGTGGTCACATACAACACCTAAAAATCATGAAATTGACATGCAGCTACAGTTCGACATTACGGTCTCAACGAAACTGGTTTCGTCGAATTCCGACTTCGTATGCTCACACAACGTATTTTTAACCATCAAAATACTGACTGTTTTACAATCTAAAAATCCGTACGGCCACACAGTGACTCTAAAAATCACTAAACTGGAAATCTAACAACTATTTGATATTGTGGATCCAACAAAACCGGTTTCGTCGAATTCCGACTTCGTTTGCGAAACCGGCTATTTTTAAACTCTGGATGACCCATTTAAATATATAAATATATTTAAATTAAATATTAATAAATTAATATTATCGTATATCTTCACATATGATATTGTACAGCTCCAGAATATCATATCAGAATTTACAGCTTGATATTTCAGATTCCAGATTATCTCGATATTCAATTTATATTGAAAAATCCATTTATAACGTAAATAAAGCGTTGTGAATTATAAAAGAATTCCACAACGACTTTCTCCTCAAATTTGATTTGGATGTAAATCAAAATCTACACGACGAAATCTCGATTTTTCTCTTCCACTAGAAAGATACACTCCACCAGCTCCACAAGTTTCTTGTTTCACAGAAATCCGATTTAAAACGAACCCTGTATATTCAGTTGAAGTTCAAATCGCCAAATAGCGAACTGCCGCGTCGTTTCAAGCTCTATTTTAATTATATTATAATCCTACGTTCAAACTGACGTCGATTGAATATATTCGTCAATATAATTCAAGTCTAAGCTGAATTACATCTTAGGGATGAACCCGTTCACAAAATATTGTGATTTCCAATATTTTTGATTATTTCGACATTATAATATATTTTATTATATTAAAATTATTAATTAAATATTCAATATTATTTAATTCACGTTCTCGATATCGATAAATCGATATTTAATAATTAAATAAATTAATTATTCAACAGCTAAAAAAATGCGGGTCATTACAATCTTTCCCCCTTAAAATAATTTCGTCCTCGAAATTGCTAAGGTAGTGGACGATCCTATCTGCTGGGTAAAAATTTATCTGTTTACCTCTTATCTCCGGTTTCAACTGAACCAATTAATATCGACTAAAATATTAATTTATTTCGACTAACTAAATTTTCAAAAATTTTGAAAATTTTCTAACGCCTTAACTTTTCGAAAATTTTCGCCAGCACCTCCTATTTACTGGTCAATATCTCAAACTCCAACTCGCCTCTCTGGGCCTTCTTCAACCCAAAAGAATATCAAACAGCCAAGCGGCTTGCCAATTCGGCTCATCAAAATCTCAAATCCATATATAATATAAACTGGTACCTTTTTGTCGGGCACATCAAATCTACCACTTCCATATGCTATCAACTCAGCATATACCAGTGTTATCTCAATCAAATTCCAATCAGTTCATATCCTCAAATCCAATACGAATTTTATTCGAACCCCAATATCAAATTTCAAATTCTTAACTCATCAACCCAATTCCATAACAGATTATTCTCTAATCCAATTCAATTCTATTTAACTCTGTTCAAGTTAAATTTCAATTTATTTTTACCATCTCATTTTATTTAACTTCATTGGTTAAATTTTTAATTCCAGAACTTAAATTTCTGGATTTCTTTCAAATCAATTTGAAATTATAATACCAATTCAAAACCTTTGAATTTCTAAACAACTTGTTTTCTCAAAACAATTGAAAAAACAAAACCTTTGGCAGTAATCCGTCACTTAGAAACTCGAAAATCACACCGATGATACTGCGCAGTCATCATCAGAATTATTTTCCAGCGACCCAAGTGATTTCAATAATATATCATTTCAAAACCCTTACTAAATACATCCATTTTGAAAACATCTCAAAATCTCCCAGGAACTTAAAATTTCCTTATTTTAATTCCAAATCTGATTTAAATTCATATTTAATTCATATTATTTCATATACTTTACTTATATGATTCTGATTGGTTATATATAACCATTTCACTTTATAATCTCATTCGATTACAATTACAACCAATATATCTAATATATGATAATATATTACATATCCATACTGTGTCGGTCCATCGTATTCAAGTATTTATTTACTCCTACCGATACAGTGGATCAAACTGATCGACCAGAACTCATAAACAACTCAGCCAATGAATCTCCACAATATAAAACCATTTTTATATCAAATACAAATACGCACTCGTATATATACACTCAAACTCAATCTAGGGTATTACTAACCCTATCTCTACCGAGTCACGCCACAGAGCCAAGTAATTCTTAACTTAAGCTCTGATACCAACTGTAACGACCCGGATTTTGAGCGACTTTGGTTATCGACATAAACTCGATGTCGATAACCAAACATCGATAAATCTCAGTAATTAATGAAAGAAATTAGAAGGTGAGAATAGATAAGATAGAAACTTATAATAGAAGAAGAAGAAGAACACAACATCAGAGTAACACGAACCTCACAGCGGAACGAATAACATATAATAGATAACATAACTTTGAAATATAACAGTATATGTATACAATAGCACTTATCAGAGTACAGCACTTACAACAACAGCGGAAATAATAATAGCTATAGAATCCTGAAGCCTCCTACTCCAAGCTCTTCAAGTATATCTGTAAAATCCCGACTACTTGACTGCCCGTACAAATTTAGGCACCTAAGAGTTTAGGGAAAACAACAAAGTAAACTCCGGGTCAGTTATGGGACTGGTATGAGTAAAACAGTTTAAACAGGTATATGAACAAGTAAACGATATCTCATAAGACCACGCCGTAGAGCGGAACGGGTTTTTCCCTTATGAGAATCCAAAATATCTTTATATCAAAAACCCTTTGATATTATAATAATGTCTATGTACAAATAGATATCAAGTAGCAGAAACGCTTTCATCTCACGTTCTACAAAAATAGTATACAATCAAAATCGCAAGCACGTATTGGATAATGGATTTCCAACTATGACAAGGTATGGAACCACCTTCCGATCAGTGTACTCTAGGAACGATACACTGGAGTTCAACAAGAACATCTTGTAACTCAGCCACACATGACCGACCACTCATTTCGCTTGAGTGTATCGAATGTACATCACCAACGGTTGGGATCAGCAACCGTTCCCGTATATATATGGGACATCATTGATAGATTTAAGAAACAAAATGAATATTCTCTAGATAGGTGATTATACACCCTACTTCGGTGCGACCGACTTAGCCATGCTGCCTGCCCGAATTCTGTCATTTACCAGATGATGAGGCTAGAAGTTACGCGTTATCATCACGTCAGATTCACTTCGAATGCCACATTGTCAGATCCATCGAAAATCACTAATTGACGTCTACAACCATACATTACGTGTTGGCTAAAAGAAGTTTCCTTCTCCACTTCCACTCTTGGTACGGTTGAAGAAATCAATGTACGTGACCTCTCTGGAAATACTCTGTCAGACATTCATCAACACAAGTCATCCTCATTCACTTAGAATGTCACATCGTCATACCCGCCAAATCACAAATTGATTTATCCAAAAATAACACGGGTATACAGCTTAGAGAAACGAATTCCTCCGCCGCCAAACGTGAATACGTTTGAACAGATCAACTTACGCGATCCATTGGATATACTCTGTCAGACCTTCGTCCATACAAATTGTCCTGCGACTGGACAAACCGAAGGCACCATTCCGTATATCCATCTTAGTCACTGTTATCTAAGACTTATGCAACAGCCCTTGCATTTTACTCCGTCTTCAATTATCTTTGGCATATATGATTCGCAACGCTTATGCCAATACAGAGTGGTTCTTCGGATAATAATCCAACCGGTCTCTCCATATTAACAACGTTAAAATTGTCAAAACTTTGATAGTCTGTGATTTAACTATCAAAGAAAAACAAGTGTGCAAACAACGATATTATTTCCAGATGGAAATTATATCGACCAATCATCAACATATATCTATATATATATTCACATTGCCTTATTTTCTGTGTTTAGAAAATATTTGTTATTAACACTAGAAAACATTTCCATCTTCTTATTTACAAATCACCACTCTTCCCCAACTATCAGTCCCTGACTGTAAACTAGTATGAGAACAATCCCCTAAGTATAAATCCCGAAGGCCGAAACCAACATCAGTTAGGCACTTAGAAAACCATTCAATTTACTAATCTCTAGTCAGTTCTAATTTTACTTAACTCTATTTGATTAACTCTGATTGATTAACTCTAACTGGTTAATTCTAACCGATCAACTCTAACTGGCCAACCTAAATTAATTAACTCTAATTGGTTTTACTTGGTTTGACTAACTCAATTTATTAACTCGACTGACTAATTTAACTCGATTAACCTAACTAGATTTACTTATCTCGATTAACTGAACTAATCACTTTGATTAACTCGACTAATTCACTTTGGTTACCTTAACCAATTCACTTAACTAATTCACTTAGTTTAACTTAACTAATTCACTTAACTCCTGTCGAATAAACTATATTCGATAACTCCTCTAACTCTATTCGAATAAACTATATTCGATTAACTCAATTACTCTATTCGAATATACTATATTCGATTAACTCCTTTGATTTAACTCTAATCGATTAACTCCATCGAATAAACTATATTCGATAACTCCTTCGATTTAACTAATATTCTATAACTCACTTTGATTAACTAATAATCGATAACTCCTTCGAATAAACTACATTCGATAATCTCCTCTCGAATAAACGATATTCGATAATCTTCCCTTTCGATTTAACAAATCGATAACTCCTTTTCGAATAACTAAATTCGATAACTCCTTTCGATTTAACTAATCGATAACTCCTTTCGATTTAACTAATCGATAACTCCCTTCGATGAAACTAACATCGATACTCCTTTCGATGAAACTAACATCGATACTCCATTCGATGAAATTAACATCGATTAACTCCATTCGATGAAATTAACATCGATTAACTCCTTTCGATGAAACTAACATCGATAACTCCTTTCGATGAAACTAACATTGATTAATTTAACTCGACGAACTTAACTCGACTCACTTATCTCGATAATCTAACTCAAGAACTTAACTCGATTAACTTATCTCGATGATCTAACTCAAGAACTTAACTCGATTTACTTATCTCGATAATCTAACTCAACAACTTAACTCGATTAACTTATCTCGATAATATAACTCAAGAACTTAACTCCTATCGAATAACTAATATTCGATTTAACTTCATTCGCTTGACTCTAGATCGCAGCGATCACAATGGTTACGCCTGACTCCCTCAGGAAACATCCGACCGCCTTAGGCTATTTACAGCCCTGCGAATTACGCTAGCAGTCGTACGAGATGGCAACTTATATTGAATACTATGTTTGACTAACTCTGTCTCAAATAACTATATTTGATTAACTCTAGTTCATTTTAACTCTAATCGATTAACTCTAACTGATTAACTCTAACTGGTTAACCCTACCTGATTAACTCTACCTGATTAACTATAACTGGTAAACTCGACTTACTTAACCCACTTGTAAACTCGACTTACTTAACCCAACTGGTTAACTTGACATACTTAACCCAACAGGTTAACTCTACTGAACTGGTTAACTCTACTGAACTGGTTAACTCTATTCAACCAACTCGACTCGACTAACCCCTCTTGAATAGCATATTCGTTTTACTAACTTTCAAATACCATATTCGATTTACTCCCTTCGAATACCATATTCGATTTAACTCCTTTCGAATACCGTATTCGATTTACTTTATTCACTTTATAAAGATTTCCTTTTAACAACGTTTTATTCATTTGAAAAGATTTACTTTTAAATAACGGTTCTACACTTTAAAAATGATTTCCTTTTAATAACGTTTCCTTTTCAATTCTATTTGTAAATGTTTTACAAATATTTCCTTTTCAAATTTATTCTTGAAATATTCTAACTCCTTAAATTCTCTAAAAAATTTGCCATAACCTCCTTTGTAACGGGAGCATCGGGAAAATCTCCAAACCCGCCACATAGGCCTTTCCATTCAAAAAGAAAATATTTTGAAATTACTTCCTTTTTAAATATCTCCTATTTATGAATATTCCAATTTATAAATATTTCTTATTTACAAATATTTCTATTTATAAATATCCCTTATTTATAAATATTCCATTTATAAATATTTTATTTTCAACATCACTTTGAAAATCCCCTTATCAACATTTCGGTATGTTATGGTATTCAATCATACCAAATCACGATGTTCAATATCGTCCACACACATATAATCGACAACAGATTATATATCACTTCATATACACAATATATGAACAAAACAGTATTATAAATATTGAGGAACCCAGTTGGGTCCCTCCAACCTGTTTCCCTGCATCCACAGATGTTACACAGTATAATCAACATCCATTACAGTTCAGTACGAATTATTCTGATAAACAGAATCAATATATATAGATATTTAACGGTTTATATATATATATATAAATTCAACTAACTGACTAGCAGTTCAACCAATCAACCAACACACAGCAATCAACAGATGATTAACAGTTCTAAAAATACATTATAAAAATATAACTGTTCAGAGTTGGTGAGTTTTACTCACATTTGCGCGTTAGCCGTTAATTAACGGTTTGCGTTATTTGATTCAGTCTGACAATTTATTTTGTCATAAATTGTAACTGTCTCTGATCCACTCCCGGTCAATCTCATTGTGTTGCTCCCGTCCATACGATCTCAACGCAACTTACGGTTCGTGATTCTGATTATGTATGAGAGAGTTATGATCTATACAAGTTTTACACTTATTGAATTTAAATTAAAACAAAACCTTAAACCTTTATTGGGCTTAACCTAACGCTCAAGGCCCATACCCGAATTGGACCCGCTACTTCTTCTTCCTGTTCTTAATCCGTAATACACAGAACCTGCCGCAAGCACCAATGGCCATTGCTCCTTCTTAAATCTCCCTTCCACCTCCCATTTCAAAACCGAATTGAATGCAACCACCTCCATTACGCTCCTCTACTCTTCCTCTCCATCCTCGTCTACACAGTATTCAACTCGCACGCCACTGTTGGTTTACGACTTCAGCCTTTCCTCGAGACCACATACCATTGCGCGTCAGTATTTATCCCAGAATTTCACAATAAAACCACCAACGAACTCGGTTCTACACCATAAACCCAAATCTCATACTCCTTCCGTCAATCGAAGCTCCAAATCCAAACTAGGTCGAACCCTAGCTCAAGAAAACCGTCGCTGGACAAATTCGAAGGACCCAAACAGACGTCGAACTTCATGAAATGGATACTGGATCGAAGCTAATCATCCCAGTACCACAAATATATGGATGGATTTATTTATCAAATTTCATAGGATTTGTTTTTGAATTGTTTGTGCTCTTGAAACTTTTCTGTAAGAGAACGGTGGAAAAAAGATTGTGTTGGCTAAGGAAAAGGGTTTTTCTAGGTTTAGGAAGGTTAATGTGTTTTTATAGGAAAATTTTATTATTTTTATATTCGCTTATTTTATTTATATTTTAGCCATCGTTGTTTTCATATGTGTTCAAAAATCCCTGTGGTCACATACAACACCTAAAAATCATGAAAATTGACATGCAGCTACAATTCGACATTACGGTCTCAACAAAACTGGTTTCGTCGAATTCTGACTTCGTATGCTCACACAGCGTATTTTTAACCGTCAAAATACTGACTGTTTTACACTCTAAAAATCCGTACGGCCACACAGTGACTCTAAAAATCACGAAACTGGAAATCTAACAACTATTTGATATTGCAGATCCAACAAAACTGGTTTCGTCGAATTCCGACTTCGTTTGCAAAACCGGTTATTTTTAAAGCTCTGGATGACCCATTTAAATATATAAATATATTTAAATTAAATATTAATAAATTAATATTATCGTATATCTTCACATATGATATCGTACAGCTCTAGAATATCATATCAGAATTTACAGCTTGATATTTCAGATTGCAGATTATCTCGATATTCAATTTATATTGAAAAATCCATTTATAACGTAAATAAAGCGTTGTGAATTATAAAGGAATTCCACAACGACTTTCTCCTGAAATTTGATTTGGACGTAAATCAAAATCTACACGACGAAATCTCAATTTTTCTCTTCCACTAGAAAGATACACTCCACCAGCTCCACACGTTTCTTGTTTCACAGAAATCCGATTTAAAACGAACCCTGTATATTCAGTTGAAGTTCAAATCGCCAAATAGCGAACTGCCGCGTCGTTTCAAGCTCTATTTTAATTACATTATAATCCTCCGTTCAAACTGACATCGATTGAATATATTCGTTAATATAATTCAACTCTAAGCTGAATTACATCTTAGGGATGACCCCATTCACAAAATATTGTGATTTCCAATATTTTTGATTATTTCGACATTATAATATATTTTATTATTTTAAAATTATTAATTAAATATTCAATATTATTTAATTCACGTTCTCGATATCGATAAAGCGATATTTAATCATTAAATTAATTAATTATTCAACAGCTAAAAAAATGCGAGTCATTACATATGGAATATTCAGTTTTGATTAGAAATAGAATATGAAGTTGAAATCATTTCAAAAACGAATTTAAAACGATTTATAAAATACGTTTTGAAAGGAAATTGATGAAATATATATTATATATAAAACATAATGGCCTGAATAGAATGCGTCGCGTTGCGACAATTCGCGAATTTCGACCATTGACTTCGAATGGGCATTACGGGAGATCTGACCGTCGGATTCTCCTGAAACCAGAACCGTTGGGTTCGTATCGAAAAGAGCTTTCTAACGAATATGATAAATTTGAAATCTAACGGTTGGATTTGGAATTATGTCCAAATCAAATTTGGAAAAGGTCGCTGTAAGTGCAGTTCGATGGCCTTTGATGGAAATCGACTGTACGGGCCTTGATAAAATTATTAAAAATATCAATAATTTGTGTAAAATCATAATAAATGATTTAGAAAGAATTGGGATGAAAAATTCCATATTTGAAAAGATAAAAATCTATTTTTATCGAAACGAACTAGTTATTAACTAGAAAAATAATCCAATGGTTATAAATAAAAAAAATTGGATTGGATTTGAATTGAAATTATCTTCGGATATTTTCGATATTGTATTCCGTGATTATACAGATATTGTGATGGGAATTTGGAAGATATCGATATCGTTATTCCCAATATGATATCTGTTGGTTTCAGGATTTGATGTTGAATATAAGTCGATACTATCTCTAATCAAAACCTTATATTTAATGTCGAATTGGATTGATTGATTGTTTGGATTGTGCTCGACCAGTTTATGAGCAAAATATGCTTTTACATTTAGCATTGGGTGAGACGACCTCAAACCCTGTACTGACAGTGGCAACGGTAATCCTTGGAATATAACACATAAACAGAAAATAGCAGAACAGAATTAAATAAACACACCAGATAATGAACAATAGAATATACTGGATAAACGTAATCATCTGAGTTACACAGTATACAAGATCACACTTGGTACAAATACAGTTCAGCTATACGTAAATGTCTACAGCGGAAAACAAACAAAATATGTACAATAGGAGCTGAACAGCATAAAATAGATAAATGATAGAATCCATCTTCAGCTCCAACTATCCAGAAAGAGCCAGCTAAACCTGAATACAAGGCTGCAGGTGTAGGAAAAAGGGGCACCCGAGTTTGAGAGTGTAACAAACTTTGAGTCAGTCATGGGAGTGGTATGAGAAATCTACTCAACACATTTATAATATGGCTAATCACAGGACCACGCCACTTTCATGGAACGGCTTTACTCCATTGGATTGCCAGTGCTTTAAAACAAATAATTCTTTCAAACATCGCAATGCTTTTTATAAAAAATGAAGCCATTATAAGACTCATTTCCCATCACACAATGCAACGCAAACCGAAGGATAGAGTTTTTACTTTATAATGGCCAAGATATGCTTGATACGAATAAAAACAAAAGCATTTGATACTACTACTAGTGTTTATATATTTTGAAAATTATTTCAAATCATAAGTATCAATCATAGACGGCATTAATGCCCTATACCACTATGTCGCCATATATAGGTATACAATCAAAACCGCACAGTCACGTATTTGGAAATTGGATTTCTATCATGAACCAAGGCAAAAGATAGTCCTTACCGAATTCGAGGCTGCCTAGCCCGAGCCTCGGGATCAGAACGCATCGACCCTTGGAGCAACAGGGCCGGTCCACACGGAGTGGATTAAAATGCCTGAACTCCGACCTTTGGGGCGTAAGTGAGCCAACGAATGACTCCATCGGTCCCAGATCGACCGATATAACCAAGGCGCCTCGCAACATCAACAACCACATAAGTCAAACTCGTCAGGGCGTGTAAAACCACTGATGCCACTTCTAGCTAGGAAGAAACGCAGGCCCTCCTGAGGTCCTTTCTCTCGTTTCTGGTTCATACCGGGGTGTGAGGCTCGCGATTTCACGTTATACACAAAGCTATGCCACACAGGCGGTGCTTTGATCATCACCACAAGACTTTGCTTTTCAACAGAAGCCCTAATCACTGCATCTTAGCATGCCACACAGGCAATTCACACCGTGCAACTGATAGCTATCAATCACACAGAATAAATTCCAATGTCAGACACACTGTCCATTTGCAAGTCCGTTCTGGATCTGAACGAAACCGGAGGCACTATATACCTCGCAAACCCATCGATCACCGCGTACGTCTGGACGATCACCACTCGTTATCCATATTTCGGGATGCCTCCCAATCAGGACCTCGGTTACCATCCAAATGAGGTGAAGATCTCTGGTCTTCGACCACCATCTTCATCTTTGATTTCTTATCGTCGATTCAGTTCTTCAGAATGGGATAAACCCGGTCTTTCTGAGCAACTCGCGTATATAATAAACAAGTGCTACACAAAAACTACTACGCATCATTTCAATTCATTAGTCACTAACTGTCAATCAGTAAGAGAGCGATTTCCCAGATATTAACCCCGAAGGATGAAACCAACATCAGATCAATACCCAAGATACCATTCGACTTAGCCAACCTTCAGTTAGTTTCTAAATTTCACATCCATATCGTTCATAATATTTTATAACGATTTATTGCTATTTTTATTTATTTTAAAATAGCCAATTTATTCAAAACGACGCTTCGGGCCATAACGCGGCCATGGCGCGGTTTTTCTTCAGATTTGATTTACACATATCTACAAATATAACCGTTGGATCTTCACAAAATTTACATCATTAGAAAGATCTTTTCAAAACGAATCCAACGGTTCCAGTTTCGGGAAAATTCGATGGTCGGATCTCCCGATATAATCGTTTGAAGTTTCGATTTCAAAATACGAACTGCAGCATCGTTATTCGATTAAATATAATTATATATATATATATATATATATATATATATATATATACATATAAATATAATCGCTTCTAGCGCTGTTTTTCTTTATATTTGAATTAAACATTCCAGACAATCCAACCGTTGGATTTTTACAAAGTTGGTGCCGTTGGAAAGATATTTCCAAAGCGAACCCAACGGTTGTGATTTCGGGAAAATCCGATGGTCGGATCTCCCGCACTAATCGTTTGAAATCACGGTTTCAAAATACGAACTGCAGCTTCGTTATTCGATATATTTCGATTCTATTTATATATATATATATCGATTCTTCGATTTCAAAACTATATTCTTTTCATACATTTGATAAAAATGATATTTTTATCTAACTGTCTTCTATTTCAACACTTCACTATTTTTAACAATTCATTTATATAATAAAAATGTGATTTTTATTATAAAACAATTCATTTCAAAACACGATTATTTTCTATAGTTCATATAGGTGATAAAAATGGGATTTTTATTATAAAACAATTTATTTCAAAACACGACTATTTTATATAGTTCATATAGATGATAAAAATATGATTTTTATTATAAAACAATTTATTTCAAAATATGAATACCACTCAACACATGAATTTCAATTCAACGAATGAATTTCGATTCAACACATGAAGGTTTTCTATAGTTTGTGTGTATATATATATATATATATATATATATATATATATATATATATAAAGGTGATTTTTATATTTAAAACATGAATACCATTCAACACATAATTTCTATCCAACGATTGAATATCGATTCAACACATGAAGGTTTTCTATAGTTTGTATATATATATATATAAAGGTGATTTTTATATTTAAAACACGATTACCATTCAACACATGACAGTTTTCTATAGTTTGTATATATATATATAAAAGGGTGATTTTTATATTTAAAACACGAATACCATTCAACACATGAATTTCTATCCAACGAATGAATATCGATTCAACACATGAAGGTTTTCTGTAGTTTGTATATATATATTTAAAAGGGTGATTTTTATATTTAAAACACGAATACCATTCAACACATGAATTTCTATCCAACGAATGAATATCGATTCAACACATGAAGGTTTTCTATAGTTGTTATATATATATATATATATATATATATATATATATATATATAAAAGGGTGATTTTTATATTTAAAACACGAATACCATTCAACACATGAATTTCTATCCAACGAATGAATATCGATTCAACACATGAAGGTTTTCTGTAGTTTGTATATATATATATATAAAAGGGTGATTTTTATATTTAAAACACGAATACCATTCAACACATGAATTTCTATCCAACGAATGAATATCGATTCAACACATGAAGGTTTTCTATAGTTTGTATATATATAAAAAGGTGATTTTTATATTTAAAAACACGAATACCATTCAACACATGAATTCTATTCAACGAATGAATTTCAATTCATCACATGAAGGTTTTCTATTCAATGAATAAATATAGTTTCAACAAACGGAAATAATTCAAACACATGAATATTATTCAAAATTTCGGCAGCATAACGGCAGGGTAGTTAAAACCGGGACCGTCCCTAGTACGACTCCTCGCTCTACCTTAAAACCTCGCGGTTTTTGACAATGGGGATTCATGCATCTAGTTCGCACGCAAGCGGCATGTATATTTATTTCATTTCCACAAACTAATCCTATGTGGTTTCAACCAAATATTTCTCAAACACAAACGGGTATTTTTCAACCACAATCAATCAATATCAACCACAAACAATTCCAATCAACCATTCACTATCAATCAATTTTCACACCAATCACAACCAATAAATATCGTCTATGGTTTGTGGACGAGGGGCATATATATATAGCATGTCACTTCTATTTGAACACATATATAATTTTCACAACGCATATACAACTTATACATCGAACGTACAACTTATAAAATGCTTATACAAGGGGTGTACAATGCTTATATAACTCATACATCGACTATATAATTTATACCTCGTCGTTTTCCATATCGTTTATAAATTAGAAATCTCACTTTTCTCATTCCGTATATATATATACAATTCACAGTCACAACACAATCAAATAAATCGTCCATGGTTTGTGGACATATGTGAACAGTTCAGATATGCAGTTATAATATAAATAACTGTACAAGAAAATTTATAGTGAGAGAATTCTCACATTGGTTTGTCGCTGTGCTAAAAATAGTAGAAGGCTCAGAAAAATATCCGGTCCCTTCTAGTATGTAGAGGACGTCGCCACGAGTCCAACGTTTCCTATTTCATCGAATTTCGTTACAGTATGAAAAAGATATGATTTTTATACGATAATCATGTTTTGCAACGGTTTTATAGTGTTGAAATCAGTTTAAAAAATAAAGGCCGTATACCTTAGCAAAGTGTTCAAATCTAGGTCTGGATTTTTCGCTCGATCCGTTCAGCCTAGAGGGGATCAGACTCCACCACGATGTGGCGCTCGGAGAGGCGCGCCTGGGGTGCTGACGGAGTCGAACTCGGAGGTGGGTGGCGGCCAGAAAACGCGGTGACGCGGGTGAACTTCGGGGGCCCTAATCTCGTTGAACACGCACTGGTAGGGGATGAATCCAGTATGGATTGGAAGAGGAGAAAAGGCTCTTCAAAAAGTTGCAAAGGAGGGGGTGCTGAAGATGAACGGAATCGCCAGAATCGGCCTGGGAACGGTGGAGCTCGTTTCCGCCGTCGTCGAGAAGAATTTGGGGTTTTTTTTTATTTTTTATTTTAAAATAAATTTATGAAGGAAATTTTCTATTGTCCAACACTTTATTAAATTTAAAAATAGGGTTTTCTTAAACGAGTTCCTTTTCAAACCCAACGACTATCGCCCCTAGCTAATTACCCCCATACCAGACACAATGGGATATGTTTCGTAGGCCAGTTCAACTGTTACAGCCAGTTATTCTTCAAATTAAAATATAAAACATTCAAATTCTGTTTTGAACGTACATTTTAATTTGCTGGGACCACATTCTAATTCTAAAAATTCCAGAAAAAATATTTCTAGCATTGTATCGACGATACGGTCGTAACAAAACTGATTTCATCGAATTCTGAGACCGTTTGAAAAATGGTCATTTTCTGGTCGATCCAATTTAACTATAATAGACCAAAACACGTTTTCCTTTGCCACGCTCACATATTAGCTTCAAAAATTATGAAATTTGAAACCTAGCAATAACTTCACATCCCGGATCCAACAAAAGTGGTTTCGTCGAATTCCGAGGTCGTTTACAAAATGACCAATTTCACGGGCTATATAAATACCATAGCGACCTTTCTGAAAATTCATTTGGCCATAACTTTTGCTTTTCGCTATGAAACTTCGATTTTTCAGATTCGTTAGAAAGGTATTCACTAACAGATTTAAATATTTTTGGTTTCACTCAAATCCGTTTTGTTTTGCACCCGGTACAGTCAGTCAAAGTTTGAATTCAAAATTTGAAACTACCGCGCCCTTTCAGGCCTTGTTTATAATTAGAATTAATTATATTCGTTTTCAAACGTCGATTCAAACTCAGTTTTCATTGCTATTATTTAAAATGTTTATTTTAAATATTTAAAATCCACTTTTTTAGCAAATTTAAAATTTTTAAATTGGTTCAGATTTTCTGGGTCGTTACAATCTCCCCCACTTAAAACTTTTCGTCCCCGAAAAGGAACAAAGTCGAAAGTGGTTTGAGTAATCAACTCTACGTTCAATCTGGCTTCCATTCTCCAACTTTTCAGTTTCTGAGAATTTTCAAATTCATCAAAAATTTGGCTAACACCCGGAATTTTCGAAAAATTTCGCCATAACCTCCTTTGTACGGGGAGAGGTTTGGAAATTTATTGGGCTGTGTTAGGTACCCAATAAATCCTAATAAGCATACACATATTTATAGTGATATATTCTGGTGTTTACAGGGGAGCGTGTATAGATAATAACTCCAGAGAATAAATTCTCGTCACCTTGTCAAAGCCTGAGGGAGTGTGTATTTTAATTGCTCCAGAGGATAAATCCTCGTCACCTCGTCCCGTGTGGGAAATAAATAGTCCATGTGTCGTATCTAATAACTAGAGAGACGTGATTATTGTCAACTCCAGACCCGTGTGGGGTTTTTATTAATCTGGCAATTTTATTGTTACAATTTAAATAGTCCATATCAGTCATCAGTTCAACCTGTAAAATATAGTCATCGCCATACAAGCCTCTCGCTCGTATGGTAAATCTTCCACCTCGTCACACAAGCTCCAAATGCTTATGTGGTATATGATGAAGTATGCCTATCTTCCAGAAGTATGCCATGTAATGTAGTTCAAAATTAATTGTTACTATCCTATAGCGACGTTCATTATTACACACAGAATAACCAGCACTCCGCATCCAATGGCATTCACAGGAGTTGATATAATAATATTTCGCATCCAACTCATTAAGGTTTACCTATTTGTCGGGCATGCAAATAAATTCTTTACTCAACAGCTATCCATTTACCTATTCAAACATATATAATGCACAAGTATATATTTCTGTCTATTTTCTAATCAGTTCAATGTGTGATTTAAATGAATAAATTCTACCATTATTCTCTTATTAATTAAATTAACTATCATTTCAATAATTTAATTAATCCAATTTATTATCACACAACACAAACAGCAATCAAATTGTTTTTAACTTTTCAAACATATATCTTTTATATATTCAAAAATTATATTTCTAAAACCAGACTATATATATAATCACAAATACATTATTTAAAAACATATTACGCTCGACTCATTCTGGGGCACTTCTGACCCCATCTCTAAGGAGTTGTTCTGATTCTGCTTTACTCATACTAGGATATTACTGATCCTATCTGTAATGAGTTACCCGTCCTAGAACACTACTGGTTCTATTTCTGACGAGTTCATTAATATGTTATATTCCAGAACTAAGCTTAACCAAATCTCTGATACAAAATGAGACGATACCGCGAAATCCGGTAGGCTTTGCAACCATCCATTCATCCTCCAGTACAGCAGGTAAAACCTACAGTGGCTCACACTGGTCCCCCAATCCCTTGTTTTACGGCGACCCTTTCGAGTCTCGCGCCTACTGGCGAACCAACGCTCTAAACTGCGACATGTAGGGGTAAGAGTCTCCCGTTCGCCACCAAACCGCGAAGCGAGAATCCCCTATCATGCATACCCGGCCTACTCAGTGCCAGCAACAAGGACTGGTATGAGAAATCTACTCAACACATTTATAATATGGCTAATCACAGGACTACGCCACTTTCGTGGAACGGGTTTACTCCATTGGATTGCCAGTGCTTTAAAACAAATAATTCTTTCAAACATCGCAATGCTTTTTACAAAAAATGAAGCCATTATAAGACTCAGTTCCCATCACACAATGCAACGCAAACCGGAGGATAGAGTTTTTACCTTATAATGGCCAAGATATGCTTGATACGAATAAAAACCAAAGCATTTGATACTACTACTAGTGTTTATATGTTTCGAAAATTATTTCAAATCATAAGTATCAATCATAGACGGCATTAATGCCCCATACCACTATGTCGCCATATATAGGTATATAATCAAAACCGCACAGTCACGTATTTGGAAATTGGATTTCCGCCATGAACCAAGGCAAAAGATAGTCCTTACCGAATTCAAGGCTGCCTAGCCCGAGCCTCAGGATCAGAACGCATCGACCCTTGGAGCGACAGGGCCGGTCCACACGGAGTGGATTAAAATGCCTGAACACTACGTTTCTCCGCCCTTTGGGGCGTAAGTGAGCTAACGAATGACTCCATCGGTCCCAGATCGACCGATATAACCGAGGCGCCTCGCAACAGCAACAACCACATAAGTCAAACTTGTCAGGGCGTGTAAAACCACTGACACCACTTCTAGCTAGGAAGAAACGCAGGCCCTCCCTGAGGTCCTTTCTCCCATTTCTAGTTCAAACCGGGGTGTGAGGCTCGCGATTTCACATTATACACAAAACTACCCCACACAGGTGGTGCTTTGATCATCACCACAAGACTTTGCTTTTCAACAGAAGCCCTGATCACTACATCTTAGCATGCCACACAGGCAATTCACACCGTGCAACTGATAGCTATCAATCACACAGAATAAATTCCAATGTCAGACACACTGTCCATTTGCAAGTTCGTTCTGGGTCTGAACAAAACTGGAGGCACTATATACCTCGCAAACCCATCGACCACCATGTACGTCTGGACGATCACCACTCATTATCCATATTTCGGGATGCCTCCCAATCAGGACCTCGTTACCATCCAAACGAGGTGAAGATCTCCGGTCTTCGACCACCGTCTTCATCTTCGATTTCTTATCGTCGATTCAGTTCTTCAGAATGGGATAAACCCGGTCTTTCTGAGCAACTCACGTACATAACAAACAAGTGCTACACAAACACTACTACGCATCATTTCAATTCATTAGTCACTAACCGTCAATTAGTAAGAGAGCGATTTCCCAGATATTAACCCCGAAGGCCGAAACCAATATCAGATCAATACCCAAGATACCATTCGACTTAGCCAACCTTCAGTTAGTTTCTAAATTTCACATCCATATCATTCATAATATTTTATAACGATTTATCGCTATTTTTATTTATTTTAAAATAGCCAATTTATTCAAAACGACGCTTCGGGCCATAACTCGGCCGTGGCGCTGTTTTTCTTCAGATTTGATTTACACATACATAAAAATCTAACCGTTGTATCTTCACAAAATTTACATCATTAGAAAGATCTTTTCAAAACAAATCCAACGGTTCCAGTTTCGGGAAAATCCGACGATCGGATCTCCAGATATAATCGTTTGAAGTTTCAATTTCAAAATACGAACTACAGCGTCGTTATTCGATTAAATATAATTATATTTATATATATAAAAATATAATCGCTTCTGGCGCTGTTTTTCTTCTGATTTGAATTAATCATTCCAGAAAATCCAACTGTTGGATTTTTACAAAGTTGGTGCCGTTGGAAAGATATATCCAAAGCGAACCTAACGGTTGTGATTTCGGGGAAATCCGATGGTCGGATCTCCCGCACTAATCGTTTGAAATCACAGTTTCAAAATACGAACTGCAGCTTCGTTATTCGACATATTTCGATTCTATATATATATATATATATATATATATATATATATATATATATCGATTCTTCGATTTCAAAACTATATTCTTTTCATACATTTGACAAAAATGATATTTTTATCTAACTGTCTTCTATTTCAACACTTCACTATTTTTAACAATTCATTTATATAATAAAAATGTGATTTTTATTATAAAACAATTCATTTCGAAGCACGATTATTTTCTATAGTTCATATAGGTGATAAAAATGGGATTTTTTATTATAAAACAATTTATTTCAAAACACGACTATTTTATATAGTTCATATAGATGATAAAAATATGATTTTTATTACAAAACAATTTATTTCAAAATATGAATACCACTCAACACATGAATTTCAATTCAAAGAATGAATTTCGATTCAACACATGAAGGTTTTCTATAGTTTGTATATATATATATATATAAAAAGGTGATTTTTATATTTAAAACACGAATACCATTCAACACATGAATTTCTATCCAACGAATGAATATCGATTCAACACATGAAGGTTTTCTATAGTTTGTATATATATATAAAAGGGTGATTTTTATATTTAAAACACGAATACCATTCAACACATGAATTTCTATCCAACGAATGAATATCGATTCAACACATGAAGGTTTTCTGTAGTTTGTATATATATATAAAAGGGTGATTTTTATATTTAAAACACGAATACCATTCAACACATGAATTTCTATCCAACGAATGAATATCGATTCAACACATTAAGGTTTTCTATAGTTTGTATATATATATATATAAAGGTGATTTATATATTTAAAAACACGAACACCATTCAACACATGAATTCTATTCAACGAATGAATTTCAATTCAACACATGAAGGTTTTCTATTCAATGAATAAATATAGTTTCAACAAATGGAAATAATTCAAACACATGAATATTATTCAAAATTTCGACAGCATAACGGCAGGGTAGTTAAAACTGGGACCGTCCCTAGTACGGCTCCTCGCTCTACCTTAAAACCTCGTGGTTTTTGACAATGGGGATTCATGCATCTAGTTCGCACGCAGGCGGCATGTATATTTATTTCATTTCCACAAACTAATCCTATGTGGTTTCAACCAAATATTTCTCAACCACAAACGGTTATTTTTCGACCACAATCAATCAATATCAACAACAAACAATTCCAATCAACCATTCGCTATCAATCAATTTTCACACCAATCACAACCAATAAATATCGTCCATGGTTTGTGGACGAGGGGCGTGTGTGTGTGTGTGTATATATATATAGCATTTCACTTCTATTTCAACACATATATAATTTTTACAACGCATATACAACTTATACATCAAACGTACAACTTATACAATGCTTATACAAGGGGTGTACAACGCTTATATAACTCATACATCGACTATATAATTTATACATCGTCGTTTTCCATATCGTTTATAAATTAGAAATCTCACTTTTCACATTTCGTATATATATACAATTCACAATCACAACACAATCAAATAAATCGTCCATGGTTTGTGGACGTATGTGAACAGTTCAGATATGCAGTTATAATATAAATAACTGTACAAGAAAATTTATAGTGAGAGAATTCTCACATTGGTTTGTCGCTGTGCTAAAAATAGTAGAAGGCTCAGAAAAATATCTGATCTCTTCTAGAATGTAGAGGACGTCACCACGAGTCCAATGTTTGCTATTTCATCGAATTTCGTTACAGTATGAAAAATACGATTTTTATATGATAATCATGTTTTGCAACTGTTTTATAGTGTTGAAATCAGTTTAAAAAATAAAGGACGTATACCTCAACAAAGTGTTCGAATCTAGGTCTGGATTTTTCACTCGATCCGTTCAGCCTGGCGGGGATCGGACTCCACCATGACGTGGCACTCGAAGAGGCGCGCCTAGGGTGCTGACGGAGTCGAACTTGGAGGTGGGTGGCGGCCAGAAAACGCGGCGACGTGGGTGAACTTCGGGGGCCCTGATCTCGTTGAACAAGCACTGGTAGGGGACGAATCCAGTATGGATTGGAAGAGGAGAGGCAGCTCTTCAAAAAGTTGCAAAGGAGGGGGTGCTGAAGTTGAACGGAATCGCCAGAATCAGCCTAGGAACGGTGGAGCTCATTTCCGTCGTCGTCGAGAGGAATTTGGGGGTTTTTTTGATTTTTTATTTTAAAATAAATTTATGAAGGAAATTTTCTATTGGCCAACACATTATTGAATTTAAAAATAGGGTTTTCTTAAACGAGCTCCTTTTCAAAACCAACGACTATCGCCCCTAGCTGAATACCCCCATCCTGGACACAATGGGATATGTTTCATAGGCCAGTTCAACAGTTACAGTCAGTTATTCTTCAAATTAAAATATAAAACATTCAAATTATGTTTTGAACGTACATTTTAATTTGTCGGGCCCACATTCTGATTCTAAAAATTCCAGAAATTTTTTTTCTAGCATCGTATCGACGATACGGTCGTAACAAAACTGATTTTGTCGAATTCTGAGACTGTTTGAAAAATGACCATTTTCTGGTCGATCCAATTTAACTGTAATAGACCAAAACACGTTTTCCTTTGCCACGCTCACATACTAGCTTCAAAAATTATGAAGTTTGAAACCTAGCAATAACTTCACATCTCGGATCCAACAAAAGTGGTTTCGTCGAATTCCGAGGTCGTTTGCAAAATGGCCAATTTCACGGGCTATATAAATTCCATAGCGACCTTTCTGAAAATTCATTTGGCCATAATTTTTGCTTTCCGCTATGAAACTTCGATTTTTCAGATTCGTTAGAAAGGTATTCACTAACAGATTTAAATATTTTTGGTTTCACTCAAAACCGTTTTGTTTTGCACCCGGTACAGTAAGTCAAAGTTTGAATTCAAATTTTGAAACTACCGCGCCCTTTCAGGCCTTGTTTATAATTAGAATTAATTATATTCGTTTTCAAACGTCGATTCAAACTCAGTTTTCATTGCTATTATTTAAAATATTTATTTTAAATATTTAAAATCCACTATTTTAGCCAATTTAAAATTTTTAAATTGGTTCAGATTTTCTGGGTCGTTACATTGGGTTGGGTAGAAATATCTGTTTGTTAACACCTTGTGAAACACTTCACGATTTGACGATATGGTGTTTAGCAATGTTGAGTTCATTTCAAGTTTAATGAATGATTTTGAAATGATATTTCCCTTAAGTGAAAAGAAATATATTCCCGATTTTAGACAGGTAATGTTTTATAAAAATGTTTTATAAAATAGAAAGGATTTCGAGGGCCAAAACTCGATGATTTCAAAATGATTTAGGAATGTATTATTGTTTTATATTGTATTTCATCACATATTCGATTAGTTTCTATTAATGATGTATCTGTTTGGTGGCGGAGAATTTATTCTCTTGCTTAAAACCCTTCTTTGAGACGTACGAGCTCCAAGATTATGTGATTAATAGTGACTGATCATATGTGTGAATTACTGATGTGAAGTACTATATTTTGAAAGTACTTGTGATTATTATGTTGTGAAATGATTTTCCCTACTTCGGGATATGAAATGATTTAGTATGTGGCTAATGTGTCGGGTAACTTTGAGACTAAAAGTATGGGTGAGAGGGCGGTGTATGCTCTCCATGTGTGGGAGGTGCATCGTCGGTGTAGCCTGCTCATATGTGGGGTAGGTGCACATTTATATATATCGAGTTGCGAGGTGCGTACCCTTTGCCTTGTCGATGGGGAGCACGATATTTGGTTGCATACTTGTCTGTATGCATTGTTATGTTTTGGAATTCATATTTCCAAACGATTTGATTTGAGATCCCGAAGTGAAATCTACTTTGATATAGAAAGTTAGATAGGTATTTCAAATGATTTGAAATAAGATATCGGGAATAAAATCCAAAGGAATAATTTTTGTAAATTGAATTGATTTGGAAAATCTTAGTGTAGTGATTAATCTAAATGGGTAGATTGGGATATTGCATGTTGATTGATGCATAGTAGATCCATATATCTCTATTGATTATTGTTTATACACTAGCATTCATGGGGGTAAACCCGTTCCGCGTTAGCGGCGTGGTCCCGTGATATGCCATATGATTTATATAAGGTTATAACTGTTTAGAGTTTCTCACACCAGTCCCATGACTGACCTGTAGTTTGCTTTTCCCTTGCAAACTCGGGTGCCCCTATTTTCCATATGGGAAGTCGAGTAGTTTTATTTTGCAGATGTATTGAGCAGGATTCTGGATTGGCGCTTTAAGCTGTGTCCAGGCATTTACATTCTTCCGCTGTGTAGTTTATATTTCCGCTGTGCATTGTATTACATTTATTGTAAAATTAGTCTTCCGCTGTATTATATTTCAATATACTCTGATATTCTGGACTCTGATGTAACATTATTATGATGTTTATAAAAGTCTTCTGTTATTTGTTATGATGTGTTGTATACCCAGAGTTAGCGTATGCGGGATTCGAACGGTCTTGGTCGGTTTATCGATCGATTAGGTCCGAGCGAAATCCGTGTCGTTACATGTCCTACGTTGCTTAAGCTTCTCCAGATAATACAGTAGCTTTGCATTTCTTAACCCTAAATACTCCAATAAACATAAACCATGATTAATAAGTTGGTAACCAAACATAATTCGATTATCATACGTACAAAAAACAATTCCATTTGAAGTGTTTTTTGTTTTGTTTTAAACTTAGATTGAATGTTTTTTGACTACTCATGTGAACCCCTTATATAAATTTGGCCCCGTCCGACAAGTGTTGTATATGATCGTTATATGGATATTCGTTTTTACACACAACGGAAATCTATATTCATCTGATACAATATTCATTGGATTTGTCCTAGTATTGGACAAATTACAAATATAATAATATAAACATATTTTATAAATCATTTCAGTTTAAACGGTCAACAAAATTTTGATGGCACTTCTTTTTTTGTTCCCAATGTACATGCATTTGTGGACGATGCAGGGACCAAAGGGAAGTGCTGCCGAAATTTTGTTGAACCGTTTAACCTGAAATGATTTATAAAATATGCTTACGTTATTATATTTGTAATGGGAAGTAGGTAGACCGGCCGTCAAAGTAAAAATGAAATAAATAAAAAAATTGAAAACATGCAGTAGTTTACAAATTATATAATGTGTTTTACTTATGTGAACCTCTTAGATAAATTTGGCCCCGTCCGACAAGTGTTGTAGATGATCGTTATATGGATATTCGTTTTTACATAAAATAGAAATCTATATTCATGTGATACAATATTCGTTGGATTTTTCCTTGTACTGAACAAGTTACAAATATAATAACGTAAGCATACATCTACTTTGCATAAATGGATGAATTTAAACATTTAGGAGAATGAGATTTTTTAAGTTAAAATAGCATACATCTAATATTGTATTTGTATGTGTTCGAATTTAAAATTATATCCATCTATATAAAACAATAATTAGATAACTATTAAAATAATGAAATTACTATAGTTCTGTATAATAATAATAACAATATAAGTACTCATCTTATAATATAACATGTCTTAATTATGCAGTAGAAGATGGAACAATTGAAAGTTCATCGCGCTTGGATGTACAAAAATGTTGGATATAGACAGACAATTCCATTTCAATTTTTAAGAGTTTTAAATGAGTTCATGATAGTGGTTCCAATGGAACAAACATGACGGAAATCCGTTGTCCTTGTAAGAAATGCAAAGCTACAAAACAGCATTCTCGTGGAATTGTTCAAAGTCATTTGACTAAAAATGGTTTTATGGACGATTACTATGTGTGGATACATCAAGATGAGGATGCGTTGAACATTATTAATACATCGGTAGATGTTGAGGACGGCAACGTAAATTTTGGTATTAATTTTTATGAATCTGCTACTACAGAAAATATAATGACTAAAATGGTTATTGATGCCGCTGGTCTGAGCATGTTGCCTAATTCATTGGATGTAGAGGAAGAGCCAAATCCAAATGCTAAATCTTTTTTTGATTTGTTAGAAGCATAAAAAAAACTGCTTTTTGATGGATGTCCTATGATAGAGTTGGCAGCGACTACTAGGCTAGTTGCAATAAAAACTATAAACAATGGTACAAAAAAATTAATGAATGACGTTCTTAGTTTAATTCGAGATGTGGTCCCATCCGGTTTGCAAACTAGATTGGCTGAAAATTGGTATCAATTAAAAAAACAGTGTTCGCATTTGGATTGCCGTATGAAATGATAGATACATGTCGAAGTGGTTGTATGCTATATTGGAAAGAAGACATAGACCATTCACAATGTAAATTTTGTGGCCTAGGAAGATATGAAAAGAAAAAAGTAACAGTAAAGGTGTGCCTTTTACTTGTTTACATTATCTTCCGATTATACCTAGATTGCAAAGATTATATTCGTCTTATGCCACTGTGGAGCACATGAGATGGCATAGCGAACGGGTTCGAGAGGTAGGAGTTTTATGTCATCCTGCAGATGGAGAAGCATGGAAACATTTCGATGACAAATATCCTAATTTTTCCAATGAATCACAAAATATTAGGCTCGGTTTATGCACTGATGGTTTCCAACCTTTTAGTTAGTATGGTAAAAAGTACTCCACTTGGCCAGTTATTTTGACACCTTACAATTTACCTCCTTGGATGTGTATGCAAAATTCATACATGTTTTTAACCCTAATTGCCCCAGGACCCAAAAATCCGAAAAACGGAATAGATGTTTATTTGCAACCTTTAATCGAGGACCGGAAGAAAATGTGGGTAGAGGTTATTGACACGTACGACGTATCAAAAAGGTAAAATTTCAGACTATTTGCTTGTTTATTATGGACAATAAGCGATTTTCCCGCATACGGGATGCTTTCAGGCTGGAGTACGGTAGGTAAATTATCTTGTCCTATGTGCATGGATTCAACAAAATCATTTACACCGAAGCATGTGGTAAGCAGTGTTGGTGGGATTTCCATCGTCGATTTTTACATATAAACGACACATTTAGACGTGATAAGAAAAACTTTGAAAGAAATAAAACTATAAACTTGCAACCACCAACTTTTTTGAATGGAGAAGAGATATTTGATATTGTACAAGATTATGCAAAATTACATGATACAGGAAACAAAGAGCCCAAAATTCCTGGTAAAGGTGATTATCACAATTGGTGCAAACAGAGTATATTTTGGGAATTGCCATATTGGAAGGATCTAAAAATTTGACACAATTTAGATGTGATGCATACTGAAAAAAATGTATTTGAGAATTTCTTTCATACAATCATGAATGCGAATGGAAAAACCAAAGATGATTTGAGATCAAGAAGAGATGTCGAATACTATTGCAATCGTCCAGAGCTTAAGATTGATCCGATTCGTCCAAACTTCAAAGTTCTTGCTTGTTATGAGTTGGATAGAACTCGTTGTACAAAATTACTAGAGTGGGATGATTCTTTGAAATTTCCTAATGAGATTGCTTCTAATATGAAACGATGCATTGATATGATCTTATTCTATCACGTATGAAGAGCCATGATTGCCATGTAATTTTAGAGACTCTATTTCCGATAGTATTTAAAGAGATTTTACCACAAAAGGTTTGGACGCCTATAACAGAGCTCAGTTTGTTCTTTAAAGATATATGCTCGACAAGTCTATCTAAAAGCCATTTGCAGAAGCTTGAAAGAGATGTACCTAAATTGATATGTAAATTGGAGAAAATATTTCCTCTTGGAGTATTTAACTGCATGGAACATTTTCCAGTACATTTACCAACTGAAGCATTACTATGGGGACCAGTGCAGTATGGATGGATGTATCCTTTTGAGAGGTATATAATAATTATATTTATTTACGCAATGTTTAAATATAGAACATGTCATAGTATTATTCACACATTTTCCTATTAAGGTATCTGGGCCACCTAAAGAAAAAGGTGAAGCAGAAAGCACGTGTTGAAGGTTCTATTTGTCAAGCGTACATTATTGAAGAAGCATCCACATTTTTGCTCATTATTTCGATGATCATGTGAATTTAAATTTTAATCATGGTCATCGCAATGAAACTGATATTGTGGATGATTCAGTCGGTAACGTTCTCTCAGTATTCAAAAAACAAGGACGCCCATCTGGTAAATGGAAGAATTTTAAAGGTTTCGCTACAACAAAGGATTACAGTCTAGCCAATGCAACTGTTCTTCTTAATTGCAATGAATTAGCTGATCTTATAAGGTACTATAATAATTTGATTATTCATTAACTAAATTAATGTCAATTTCTTCATGCTACACACAATACTACCTAGATATTAACATGAGTATTTCGTTTAAACAGCAAGTTCGAAAGTGAATATCCCAATGCTGAACTCTGTAAAGAATTCGAGGGATGGTAAAACAATATGTAAGTATAACAAGTCATGTTTTTTTAACCTTGCACTGTATCCATTATATATTAAATTGTGTATTTAATTCTAATTGATAAGTTGATACGAACCACATCACCGACATTTGCTATAGGAAATTTGGTTTTGGTCCGCGTACTAGTTACAGAATATGTCCAATAATGTTTATAAATGGATTTAAGTTCCACACAAAAGAACATGGAAAGAAAAAGACGACTGTTAATAGTGGAGTTTGTATCAAAGGTGGGAACAACGATGATGACATAATAGATTATTATGGTGTACTGGAGGAAATAATTGAGTTAACTTACTCTTTGGTGCCGGAGTTAAAAACGTTTCTATTCAAATTTCGATGGTTTGATAGTATGCCGAATATTGGAGTAAAACTCTTACATAAGGACTACCCTCTTATTGAAGTGAACCACAAAAAAATTATTTAGGGTATGGTCCATTTGTGTTGCCGGCACAAGCTAAACAAGTTTATTTCACACCATATCCTTCTATCGACAACAGTCGTTCAGATTGGTGGGCTGTCATTAAGACAAAACCGAGATGGTCATTTCACTCAAATACGATTATAACCGATAATATTGTGTATCAAAATGATCCGAACCTAATGAGCTACTGGATATTGTACAACAAGTAGAAGACATAGGATCTCTTATTAATGACGTCAATGATGGGATCGAAGTAGATGAAGATGATGATGCACAAATTGAAGCAGAAGAAGATGAGTGTGAGCTTGAAGATGAGAGTGTTAACATTGAGAGTGATGATGATAATGAAGATTGGTAGCATGTATATTTAATTATGATTGTTTGCATGTGTTTTTAGTTGCTCGGTTGCTTTTATGTTTATGAAGTTGTTTATGTTTAGTTAGTAGTAAAATTTTCAATTGTTGATTTACATTCTATGCTCTTTGATGAATGTTTTCAATCCTTGTCTTAAATAAAGTTCACTACTTTCATTTTGAAATGTTAGATTATCTTATGTATATAGTTGCAAATGTCATATTCATGTAATAGATATGAGTTCTCGTGGTTGCGGTGGTCGTAGTAATAGTAGTGGTAGTCATGGTGGTCATACTGATATTGGTCGTAGTGGTAGTGAACGTGGTTTGTGTTTGATCGAACCAGCACCAACACCACCCTCTATCGATCAACAATCCACCCCTTCGGATGAATGTGATCATGATGAAGACACCCCTGGGCTATCTGGACAAGTGTCACAAACTGGCTCGACTTCTTCAGTCGGTACTATGTACATCTATTGTAGGAATATTGGTGAGTAAGTAAAATTTTTAAATTTTCAAATTATTTTATATTTTAATAATGCATTACATAATTTACTCTAATTTCTGCATTAACAGGTGGGAATTCACGAATAGTGACTCGACATCTCGTACTTTATCTAATATGCTTAAGGCCCGTTTGACATCATTTTGGCCTTGTTTCAGTACGATTCCTGCTAATATTAAGGATCATTGGTTTGACGAGTTTAAGGTAGAATAATTTTAAAATTCAGGTTCTTGCAATATTTAGTTCATTCATGATTAAGTTTTCCAATTTATTTGATCCTAAAATCTTGCGTAGGCATTGTACACTTGGGATACTACTACTTCTTTTGCTGATGTCAGATTGTTATGTAATCAAAAGTGTTCTTTGAAGTATAGGTCGATTGTTGGAGACATGAAAAGACATAAAAAGAAGAATGCTTGTATAACAGATGAGGTATGGCAACAATTTTTAGCCTATTGGGAGAGAGAGGATGTGAAGGAGCTTTCTAAAAAAACTCAACAGCTCGCAAAAAAAATCCAAGGCCACATAGATGTGGTTCCTAGTCAATGACACAATGGATGAATGATATGGTAATTGTTTAAATTATTAACTAATAATAGTATACAATCCAAATAAAGATATGATAATGGTTTTTATTTTTAGGAGAAAGAACAAGGCCGAACACCAGCATTCATACAGGTTTATATTCGAACACATTATGTTGAGAAACCGGGCGATTCTATAGATGGGAGATGGGTTGATGAGTACTCGGAACAGTTTGTTGTATGTAATCAACAAAAGTTTTAAATTATAGTTTACAATTTTCTAATTCTGCTAAACAATACAACATCTAACTTAAGTTTAAATTACAGGCCAAATACAACGAGCTGGTTACTCAAATGACCGAGAGTCAGGGTGGTGAGCTCTCTCACGACGAGCTAAACCATCTTTACATGCAGCTTATTGGAGAAGGTGAGACGTTTTCTTCTTCAAGAACCAAACGAAGGCCTGGTACCGGCAATATTCCTGGGGTATTGACTGAAAACATAATTTATTTATTTTCTAGTTATGCTAATGCTCTATACTGTAGACTTTTAGTTGATAATGCTTGTACTTAATGTAAATTGTGTTGAACCGATACCACATAGAAAGAACTAGTCATGTGGTGATCATGTAGATCCATAAATAGATCTCACGTGATAATGCTTCTCTCTTTGTGGCTCTTCGCCGAGCCTTAAGGCACAGTTGAAACTGAGCCATAAGGCTCAGGTGAAACTGAGCTTTACGGCTCAGTTTTGCTGAGCACAAAGGCTCAGTTTCAGCTGAGCCTTAAGGCTCAGCGGAACTGAGCTTAAGGCTCAGCCGAAACTGTGCTTAAGGCTCAGCGTCGTTGAGCCTAAAGGCTCAGCCGAAACTGAGCATAAGCCTCAGTTACGGCTGAGCCTTAAGGCTCAGCGAAACTTAGCTTAAGGCTCAGTCGAAACTGAGCAAAAGGCTCAGTTTCGGCTGAACCGAGTTGTTGTTCAACCGGAAGTTGCACAGCAACTTCAGGTTGTTGTGCAACTTGAAGTTGCACAGCAACCTTAAGTTGCTGTGCAACTTCAAGTTGTACAACAACTTAAGTAAGTTGCTGTGCAACCTCAGGTTGCGCAACAACCTTACTGTACAACCTGAGGTTGCACAACAACCTGAGGTGTGCAACCTCAGGTTGCACAACAACCTTAAGTTGTTGTGCAACATGAAGTTGCACAGCAACCTCAACTTAAAGTTGCACAACAACCTTAAGTTGCTGTGCAACTTGCACGACAACTTCAAGTTGTTGTCGGCTGAGCCTTAAGGCTCAGTGACTTAAGGCTCAGTTTCAGCTGAGCCGAAACTGACCGTTTTACTTAATTGTAATATGAAATGTATTCATTGTACTAATTGGATTTAGTTTTTTATGTGTAGATATACAAAGACAATACATACACCGTTAGGTTTGGAGTTACAGATGATACAGAGAAGCTTGTGAAGGAAGTAGAGAGCTAAGAGATAAAAATCAAGAAATGAGTGTCACTATTAGCAAACTACAAGAACAAATGAGTTCTGTACAAGAGTTTTTACAAGGGTTGCGGCGAGAGCAAGAACCGCATATATGATGTACTTTATGAATCAATCTTATTTTGGTAGTGGGTTTGATGTTCTATTTGTGTAACATACATTACACGATGTTTGATTAAGATGAAACAATCATGTTTGAGTTATGTAGCAACTTTATTTAATTGTTTGTAGGACATTATTTGTTTTAAATATATTTATAGCAAATTTATGGTAATTCGACCATGATATTCATTTTACATCAATGTTTTTATTGATATATATTGTTAAGATTTTACATATGTTTGGTTTTATTATGATTTGTGGTAGACGAAGATAAATATAAAACTACCATATTGATTTTTGGTGTACGGATGCGTAGGGAATGCGTAGGGAAGGGGTAAGGATGCATATGAAACTTGGCATATGGAATGCGTAGGAACTTGGCGTAGGGATCGCGTAGGGAATTTGGCGTAGGGATGACGTAGGGAACTTGGCGCAGGGATAGCGTATGAAACTTGGTGTAGGGACAATGTAGGGAATTTGGCGTAGATGTGACGTAGAGAACTTGGCGTTGGGAACTTAGCGTAGATATGGCGTAGGCATGTATACGTAGGGATGGCATAGGGAAGTATTTACGACGAGCTGTTTCCGACTTCCTTTTTGGCGTAGGGATGGCATAGGGAAATTCGATTACCTACACTATCCCTACGCCAAATTGGCGTATGGAATTCAGATTTCTTTTGTAGTGTCCATTATGGCGGATCCGCTTACCAAAGGTTATCACCTAAGGTCTTTCATGAGCATGTAGCTCAATTGGTGTAACTTTTATGTAAGGATATTTTGGTTCAGAGGGAGTTTGTATTTGGTATTGTCGTATGACTCACTGCTCTATGTTTCGGTTACAGATATATGTATATCAAGTTCTTTTTCTGATCAGAAATAAAGTAATGAATTTTTGTTTGCACTCAGGTTGTTTAAATATTAAACATTTTGATCTCACTAAAGAAGGACCAGTTGGAAATAGATATGTATAGATCACATTTCATGTAATTTCCATTCTACACATTCATGATTGATCTATGTCATTTGATTGTATTGATATATGTGACCATTGATGGGTTTAGTTACGATGAATATAACGAATGCCGCTTTGATCCTTTGTCAGCACAATTAATGGACGAGATTGTTTCAGATACACCATATTTATAAATAGCAAATTTTGGAGCTCATAAAGTTAAACACATTTTAAGGTTATTTCATATGTGGCCCAGGGGAGATTGTTGGAATATTTCGACAATTGGGTCACATACGTAAAATAAAATATGTTGTGCTATTTTGGTGTAAAGCCTAATTAAAGTGATCTAATTTTGGATTAGAATTAAAAGGCTTAAAGCTTAACTTATCATGGGCCTGATGTGTAGATATTGGGGCATTTTTTAATTTGTTGAAGGGTCTAATTATAAAATGCCAACTTTATAAATAAGGGGTTATGGTCCCCGAATTACACAAGCTTTAGCAACTCTCTAACCTCTTCTACGGAGAGCTACATTCAAATCTAGGGTTTGTTTCAATTTGGAAGACCAAACCAAATTCATCTTCTCTTTAGCCACCGATTACGAAATTCAGGCACTGCAATAATTAACTATGGATTCAAGTATGCTTCCGCTAATCAAGTTATCTATTTTCTGATTTGTTCTCAATTAAATCAATATAGGTTAATTGGATCTAGGGTTTCATGACTGTCTGCTGTTAATATATATTAAAATCCTAAAAGGTAAATTCTACATTGCTTTGATACAATACATCAACTGACCAGTTTCCTTTTAACAACAATCATTCCTTCATTTTATACTTATTAGTCCCTTTACTGACTGTTTTCTATTTTATTTGATTCAGGTTCCTTGTCCATGACACTTCACAAGATGATGACAAAAACTTGCTACGTTAGTACATTGTTCCATAAACCACTAATAATTGTTTTTATTGACCGATTCTGTATCTATCTTAGTTGGTTTACTGATAATTATTATCACAGTCAGTTGCGCTGAACCATACACAAAGCAAGAATTCCATGACCGTCGCATTCTTCTGGAAACTACCAATCTCCCTGCTAACCCTTCACAAAGTGCTCCTAATAACGAAATTTTAGAGGTTCCGTCAATGGGAAGTGGTTCGTTTCAAGCATTTCCAACCTCAAAAAATGGAAGTGGTAGCACACAACCACCGAGTAAATCTCCTCTTGATCAACAAACCAAGGAAACAAATATCGATGAAACCACATCAGGGAAAAATATAGGATTTTAGGTATATGTTCTCATCGTTTTCGTCATCATTATAATTCTCTCTTAAGTACAATATTATGTGTTATATGCCATCGAAAGACAGGCTGATCTATTGATCCAATAATGACTGGACTAAGGGCCAGCTTCAGAAAGCATTAGTAATAGGTTTTTTTGGCAGTTTTTCATTCCTATAGCTTAGTGATATTTTGTGTACTGCAAAAGTTTAGGTAGTGTTTGGTCCATAGTTGTGAAGACCGAACAGTATGTTAAACCGTGGTAGTGCAAGGTCTAAGGTTTTCGTGGTTCAACCGGTCAGACCGTGAGAACCGCGCTGATAATTTATTTCTATTTTTCTGATTTTAACGTAAAATTATTTTAAATATAAAGAAAATTTAACCAATTATGACAAACACTCATGTCCAAACTGGTTGGGACACTTTGACATGATCCAATAAGTCATGTGTTTAATTTTTGTTTTCAACCCACTTGTAATGTAGTATGTTATATACTACTTAATTGAAATAATTATATAACAACTTATCCTAGCAAAGTTGTAAATTTACTAATTTTTTAGTGAAAGTTGATTAGTTTAACAATAGTTTGTAAAATGCACGTAATAATGAAGTATATCACCCAAAATTTAATGATAATTGCTATGAAATTATTTGTTAAATTTATTATGTCAAAAAATGAAGAGTGAAACGACTATTTTTTCTCAAATTTGAGGAACCTTAAGGTTCAAAGAGGTCGAACTAGAAGTTTTTATAGGGTTTTGAGGTTAAATCACGTGTCTGTGCATGCGCAAGGTTATTTCATTTTCAAAGCCGTGGCGCTACACGGTCGAAGGTTAATTGTGGTCGAACACGGGTTGGGTTGGGTCTTTAAAATAGTGGTTTGGTTTGAAAACAAGTTTTGTGTTTTAAATATTTATGTGTAGGAGTAGAGGAATTGGAAAATTCTAGTCAATCCAATAATGGGAAGAAGAGACTCAAGAAGATAGATTTCTCATAATTTCCAAAAAGCGGAGACCACGAAAAATTCTTTTTTATTAATGTTAAGTCTGTTTTCCACTCACTTCCGCTCGTCCATGTATTTCAAAGTACACAACAAAAAAGTAAAACACAAAACTCATTTTTAAACCAAACGCTACCTCAATGTTTGGTCAAAATGCAATATTTTGCTAGTTTCAATATTTTCAAGTTTCTTTCATTTTCACGAAAATAATAATAAAATGGAGTGTTGTTATTTACCTCAATTTAAATTCTATCTTACACCACTTATAATTGGTATAAATTATACTAAAGATATCTAGATTTTACCATTGTTTAAAAATGCGAAAATGCATGTCTGGTCTTTTAGGTCGATGAAACAAGGCAAATAAAAAAAAATGCAAAACATTTAATTGAACTTAACATTTTAAAATTAACCTATGTTCAAAGTGGAGGACAAATCATTCAAATCTAATTTTGAACAAGTATACTTCTCTTATTTGGAGGTTCTGCACTTACATGGAATGCACATGATCCTAGTTTTGACTTTTGATTATGCCATATTTGGAAGTTCTGCAAAATTCTAGTTTTGATTCCTTATTCCAATTCAAATCGATCCAAAAAACTTATTTGGATATTAAGTAATTTTGTTAACAAATTTTCTTTAAATAATAATGAGAAAACTATTACATGGTTCTTGATTGTTGTTTCAGAAATAATCTTACTTAATAATGTCAATATCGTAATCGAAAAAGAAAAGAAAAACACAAATTTCAATTTTTTGGGTTCTTTGTTTGGTATTCCATTATATAATTTATTTTTTCACTTGTTTGCATATACATATAGATTCTTGAGTTGCATGCCTCAGTAGTTTGAGACGTGCGAGGCGAGCAGTTTTACGTTTCGTATGACTCAATCTGTCTAAGGCATAAGCTTTAGAGTGTTTATTTATGATTGTACAGTCAATTACACGAGTCATTCAACATAAGAGAACACAGTGACAAGTTCAAAATTTATGATTTATTAATATCGGTCCTTGCATTTTAAGCACAAACTGTAAAGGTATCAACATGAAATAAGTTATTGTTTAAAATTTTCTTGCATATGTTATGGCCTTTAGAGCTTACAAGTCATATAGTGGAAAGTCTAAAGGTATTTACTTGAAATGCATTAATGTTAAGATGATATTTTTCTTCTAACCAGAAAAACTTGTATTTCATTTGGGATATAAATTGCTTTTAAACTGATTAGTGACCTCAGCAGTGGGCATCAATGTACTGTATATATTATGTGATGAGGTATATATATGAAATGGTAAAAAGAACCATCAAAACAAATATCGAAACGAGGTACCATTTTAATTTTTACTTCATATTTTATGTGAAATAATTATTTGATTAATATTTCGAAATAATCTCTTAATTTCTGTACTTTTTACAAGTTGATTCTTATTGCCAACGCAATGGATGAGGTTCAGGATAATTTAGCTGATTATATTATCCATAACTAGATGCAATCTTCTTATATGCTGAAATTTTTTGGTAATCATTTTCTATCCTATAATTTTTTAACTCTGCCTTTTTAATCTGAAGTGGAAATAATCTTATAACCTCTTAATTTTGACAAAATTGCCTCACTCATCGCAATGTCAGAAATTTGAATTTACCATCAAATAAATTAACTTAATTTACTTCTACCGGCGTCCCAATAGATATGCTCAAATAAATATACTAACTCTACTGAAATGAACAAATTTAAAAAGCTAAAATGTGTGTTTTGGAATTATATATTTAAAAAAATTTGAACATAAACCTTCATTTTCTTTTCATGATATTGATTTTCTTGTCTTTTGCATGTACCATAATTTTCATATATCACATAACTCAAAACCCGACAGAAGTATAATTTGCTTATCCCTACATTTATAATGTAAAGATGGAATACACACAAAAAGTTTTGATGTCTTTACTATGGAATTTTTTTAAGTCCTTAGTCAGCCCATACCCGAAAAGATGAAGCCAAAATCTTTAATATATACATATACATGGTTGCTGTCTTGTGAATTTGTGTTCAAGGTCTATGTTTATGTATCTTCGTGTGTGTGTGTGTGTACACATGACTAAAACTGGGTATTTATGTGGACAAGTCTGATTATATAAAGCTCTACTGCTATTTGCTATAATATTATGAAAATGGTATGATGATTATAGGTTGTTGTATGAGTAAACAAGGTATCTATGCGAACAGGAATGATGATTCCAGGTTGTTGATATTACTGAAATGAGAATTTTTTTTATTAATAACCGTCTAGTTCAAATGGTGACTTTAGCTAATTAATTATTGGCGTAGTGTTGAATCAAATTCAAAAGGAGTGCTTATCATTGTCAACGAAGTTGAAGGTGATGTCCAAAATCAATTCATTTTTCTTGTTTTGACTTTGTTTTTTCCTATCACTTTTCTTCGCTTCACATATGCAAGGATAGACCTAATCTATCATGAAATCACATCTTTGGATAGATATTTTTTATTCTTGTTTTTCATGACTGGTTGTCTTTGATTAATTCAGATTTGTTGTGTTCTAAAATATCAAACTTTGAGATGCAACTTAGATAAGTAGATAACTCTCAACCATATAATGGCTCTTGCTATTTCAAAAGTTGGTTGTGTTGAATATTACCAAGTTAAGAGCTGTATATTTTATTTATAGAAGAGATATTGATAAAAGGTTTGTTAATATTGTTTTATATATTGGTCGGTTAATTTGATACTGACTTAATGTTGCTCAGTCCTAAGACTTGTTATTTCTGTCGTATTTGTCATTTTTTAAAATAAATGCGAAGCAACATGTGCTGCAACAAGCTCTTTTCTTCTTTCTTTTCAGAAACTCGCTAATTGAATGTTGATTCAACGGATGTTCGGATTAAGGGATATAAAATTGTTTCACTTGAATTTGTAACCTGTTACAATTTCGGTATCATGTGGTAGGAGTACACTACAAATTGTGATTTGTAAGTCACCATAGGAGATGGTTTAAAATTTAAATGATGTGCTTCATTGGATTGTAACCCTTATTGTTGTTATTCTACCTTGTTATGTGGAATAGTACAAAATCAGAACTATGCAGTTAAAGCCCCGCTAAAGCCCCGCAATATCCCCGCTATAGCCCGTAACGCCTTTCAACCGCTACGCTATTTCAATTTAGCGTTGATGAACAGTAGATCCGCTTGTAGCCCCGCTATTTCCCGCTACATCCGCTAAATCAACGCTTTTTACCATCCTCTTTAGCATTATTAATATATAAGGGTTGATTTGACTAGTTCTCTTTTTAAAAAAAATCAATAAAGTTAGTGTAAAGAGCTAATTTTAGGGCATTAGTGTCCAATATATTCATGACATCTATTATAATTATCAAATCTAATGTGTGTAACCATGATATTCTTTTATTCTACAATATACGATTACTTAATGTTAATTTCTTCTACATATATATTGTGAGAATGATAATTAATTAATTTTAAATATTTGGTTTCACATCTTATGAACCTTTTGGCGCATCCGCTATATCCCCACTATTTCCCCGCTTTATCCCCGCTACACCTTTTAGAACCTCCACCGCTATGCAACCGCTAAGCGCTTTAATTGCCCAGAATCAGAAGTTTTGACTGTTTTTTGTTGTGCAATGTACATTAGATGAAGACCGGTTGGGACACTGTAGGAAGAGTGGCACCAGAAGCTCACCTTATCATGCGTGTTCTCACTGTTCAGTGTATGGAGTCGATGAGGCACATCATGCAATGCTCAGAAAAATGAAGGCGTGGATTTACTAGGCCATTTCAGGTCGGTTGCCCCTAATTAATGTATAGTTTTATCCACCCACTTTTCTATGTTCTACAACATCTTTATTTGACTTAAACGAAGACAACACATCATGCAATATGCTGGTGTTGGCTTTGTTCTGCATGGTATAAGTAAGTTGCCTGTAGAGTTTAAATCGCACAGAATAATATTTATGATTTACATTGAAGTAAATCTTGTTTAATTAATCATGTTCATTGTTCTTACCAAACTGATGATCACAATTGATCTATCATTGACTATATAACCTTTTCTTTTTATTTGTATGATCAAATTAAATTACTTCTCTTAATTCTCCAGCAAAAGAAGAACTTTAGGATATAGTTATGTTACTTTTGAAATTCATGATTATAATGCGTGATATTCGAAGTAAAATTCGAGGGAATATTTAGGGAGAAGTTCATGCATGCAAATTGGCTCATGCATGGTCATGTGTATGTTGGTTTACATATGTTTATGTATGGTATCATCCAATAATCAATTAGCACGGGAAGATTCATGTTCAAAATTTGAAGGACTAGATATCTGGTTATATTCTATGTGTTATGCAAAGGGTTTAAAAAGTGGAAGGAATAATCAGCAAAAGCTGACTTTCTTTTGTATATTCTCCATTTTTACCCAGTATGTTTATTAGGGTCATAGACCCATAATATTTCAATTTGCAGCTATATACACCGGCCAATAGGCATGCAACATGCCCTATATGCATACACGCACATATGTTTTGTGGAAACTCCATTTCTTTTTTAATTAGCACACTGTAGCAGACCTTATTTATTGAGGTACATTTCCAGCTGCTGTAAAATTTAGATCATGTTTAATCTTGAGCATGAGAAGTCTTATGTCATTTGATGTCAGGAAAGAGTTTACAGAAAAATTTAGATAATACCCAGTTCATGTCATGTCCGGTCCCAACATATGTTTTGTTTCTTCGTTAAGTGTCAAGCTGCTTATTAATATGTTTAAAACCAAAGTGCCAAGCTGCTTATTACATACAAGCTGCTATTTGCATATGAGAATAGGTCCTTCATTTAAGCTTGGCCAAAAGGTCAAGCTACTATTTGTTAAGTTCCTGTATGGTACGTTATTTGTTGCTTAGCAGAAGTTGTCATTGTTTTGAACTTGGTTAAATCTTTTGTGCAGCGCAGTTGATTTGTACGAATTGCAGGGTACCTTTTAATCCAAAAAACCGAATGCTTGTTTATTTCAATAAGAGGTACCCTTCAATCATGCTATTTTATTGCCTTATAATTACATGTATCGAATAACACTAATCACAAGTACAAAGGGATGTACAAAGGGAAGGTCCATTTTTAATTCTCAATAGTTGCTCTTGATAGCAGCAATATGCAATTTAGTTAGTTTTTGAAAGGCATGTGAAATTTTTTATTCACAACTTCAAGAGTTACAATCAAAGTGGTCCTAAGCTAAAACATACTCTTGACAATTTCTAGCCTCAGAGTTCACAACAGAATACAAAAGATTTAAAATGCATATCATCAAATAACATAACAAAATAAAAGTTCAACAACCACCATTCCATTGCAAACACCATCTCAAGTGCTGCGTATCTTCACCAAGCTACAATGCGTTAGCATTACACTGGCAACCAAGTCAGTAGCACCAAACTAGACCAGAATAGAACAGCAAGAGCATAACTGACAGCATGCAAGTGACCAGTTACACCAAGTGACCAATGAAACAGCGACAAAGAGTAAAAATAAGCATTCACCAAAATCCTAGTAGTGCCTAGATTATACAGCAACTATAGATTAAAGCAAAACAACAGCATATCAAGTGAGAGAAGGATCATACATTGGATTTTTCCTCGTATGCCGTCGAGAACTTTTCAGTTTATTACCAACAGGCAACACATCCTATGGGCCGTAGTCATTCCCTTCATCAAGATCGTCATCTGCCCAATACTTTCCTTTCAGTTTTTTAGCCTTATATTGAGATGATGTAAGCGAGCTTTTGAGCTCCGCAGTGGAAAGGAGAGCTGTGTTAACAATAGGGAAAGTTAGACCTGATCCTGTTACATTTGGTGGTGGTAGTTGAAGGTATGAGGGAGGTTTCAAGTTATGGTAAGGGGAAAATTTTGAGGGTGTAGAAGATAAAGCTGCTGAAGCGCACGATTTAGTGGCCATAAGAGTTGTACTAGAAGTGGATGCATTAACATCATTGATAATAGATTGGAAAGCATTAGCATTCAAACCCTTTGAACCTGGTGATGCAACAGGGATGCTTGTACCAGTAATTGCCATTATAAATTGATCTGCAGTAGTAATATTTTCATCAAAGAGATTACCCACCAATGTTTCTTCGTCTACAATCTGTGTATCACTATTACCCACTATGTTTTGAAGTGCAGCCTCATTAATATTATGAACTTGCAATTCTAGACCAACAACAACAACTGAATTACTACTAGTTAACTCTTTTCCATTAACATGCACATTGGAATTTAAATTGTTCTCTGCATTGTCCTCATCTGTATAACCATCTCAATCATTCTCTGTTGTTAGAACATCAACGGATTATCATTAATCTTAGGTAAATCATTTTCCACATTTTTAGTGGCCTTGTTATTAATCCCTCCCTTCTTTCTCCCAAATTTCTTAGCTTTTGTATTAATTGAAGTCCAATTACTTTGATTGACATTTGAGTTAGACTTCCTAGAATCATGTCCAGCTTGATCTCTAAATCTTACATGATGGTTAATGTCCAATCCGCTACATGATTCCCGTTTTCCCCATCTGCCTTATCATTAAATTGACAATCACTAGATGTATAGCCAAAGGCTTTACAAATGAAGCAAATTTTGGGTTTCCAATCATAAGCTAACCTAAATGATGGGCAATCCTTACCAAGACCGTCTACCACTATTTTATCAGGTAGATCAAAGTCTGAAGAAATCTCAATTAAGCCTTTTGCATATCTAAATCGTTGCAACTTTCAGTGCTACTGTCAAAACATATTAGCCTCCCCACATGGCAAGCAAGCCAGTTTATACCCATTAACGTCCAAAGAATAGTAGGGATTCGATAAAAATGTACCCAAATAGGAACTTTTTTAATCTGGTCTTGTGTATTTCCTATAGACGGATCCCATCTAATTATAATGAACATACGTCCTCTTATAAAAATTGGATCAAATTTTAAAAAAAAATTCTCTGTAAGCTTCATTTGAAAACTTGAAATAGTAATGCAATCCATCTGATCTTATATTAACATCACCATCTAGTTTCCAAAACCGATTCAAAAAATTTACCACTGAAGGATATGATGAGGTGCCATCAAGAAAGAATCCTACCAAGAAATCGCTCCAGAACTTCATACCTTCAGATCTGATAGTGTCTGGGATCTTCTTCGGCACACCATCCCTAGGGATTTCGAAATGTTGAGGCTGATATACACCAACATTCCGAGGTAGAGAATTAAATAGGGATGCATAATCCTTTTTCATGAACGATGGAAAAGAAGCATTAGACGAGAACTGGTTTGCATTTAAGGAGGAGGAGTTCGACAAATTGAAAGTTGAACTTTTAGTTACAGGAAGGTTTGCATTAGGAATGGTAGGTCTAATAGAATCAATATGTGGATCTGGAAGATTAGTTCCACGATTTTCATTGGAGGATTTGGCAGCAGAGGGATTGTCGGTAGGAGGGGGGATCAGGAGGAATAGGTTGTGAATTGCGTGAGGGGAGAGGAGCGAAGGATGAATCGAAGGCTTACAATAAGGAGGTGAAAGAAGAAGACGAGATCGCCATTTCCAAATCTAAATTAGCCCCGATACCCATAGTATTATTCACCAAATCGCAATTTAGTTAGTTTATCATGCTGAAAATGTTTGTGTCAAATATTTTTATCTTTTTATGTCAAATATTTGTGTAATAATCCAGTTTTATCATGCTGAAAATAGACGTCACTGATTATCTCAATTACTTCATTTCAGGTTCTTTTTTTTGGGTTGGAGTTGTCGCTTAGAAGGATGACATCTATGAGTTAAACATTTATTAAGTAATGCGTACTACGTAATTATATTGGTGTAGCTAACAATATGAGCTATATTACATCTTAATGATTGTACCGAAGATCTGAATCATATTACTATTTTGTATGGGATCACAAAAACATTATATACTTGAAATATATATGTTTTACCGTTATATATGTTCAATTTGTATGCCATTTAGTTGTATTTTAAATGATTATGCAATTACCAGCTTCTCTACTATTATATATATAGCTGTATTATTTGAGAATTTCGGGGATTTAGGTAGGGAAGGAGGTTTCTGCAGAAGACACACATTTTGCATCAGTTGTTAGATTGGTCGATGCAAAAATAAAATATCCAAATTGATACTTATTTTAGCACCGGTTATCAATAAAATTCGATGCAAAATTATGATTTTTTACATCGAATTTTTAAACAACCGATGCAAAATTTAAGACTTTACTAAGCAAAAGAACCATTTTTGCATCGTCTGTTACTAAAAACCAGTGCAAAAAAGTCATATGTTGCATCAGCTGATTTCAAATATTCGATGCAAATAATAAGTTTTATATCGGTTCTATAACCGATGCAACAAAAACAAGTTTTTTGCATCGTCTGCAATTGCATTGGTTGTTGAACCGATGCAATAGGGGGTAAACAACCGAAGCAATTGGTTTGTTTTGTACTAGTGTTAATCGGACGATGTACGTAGTCATGTGAGCCTAAAGCACTCGACGTGAATATAATTCAATAAAATATCTACCCTAACCCTATGCTATAATAATCGCAACCCATCTTCCCTGTTTTCATTCGCAGCCGCCACCTTTTGTTTATTCAATTTAATCTCCAAAACAGTGATGAATTTGATAAAATATCCAACATGAAAGTTGTAGAAGGGAGAGAGGCCGAGGTATATGTGGTGGTTGGAGGACAAAAATGTGAGTTGAACATGAAGGTAAGGGTTTCGGGTTTTGTGATTTTTTGGGGGCATGGCTGAGTTAGGAGTTGGGTCACCTGTAAGAGAAGAGTTGGGAGGAGGGCAACACATCGATTGGCAGTGGACTGGTGGTCTCCGGTGGCGGCAATGGAGTGAGATGAACAGATTGCATTCTTATTCGATATTCAACGATTGAGGGTGGTTCTAGTAGCCGTGCTGGCAAGTGAAGGACTCAGTGGTGGCGTCATGGCGCGGTAGTCGGGACCAGCTCTGGCGGTGATGGCGACAATGGGATTAAGGTGCTATGTTCGAACTGGAATTGCTTGTGTGAAAATCGCGACGGGTGATTTCGTGATTTACGGCTAACTAATGTGATTAAGGGTGATCACTTGGTTAAGGATAATGATAAATTAAATTAAATTAATTCATGATAAAACTTATAATAATCTTATCTTCTTCGTGCGGTGACAGATGAGTGAAACCAATAGCTTTGTATTCACAACTATAATATATTGTCTTGGAATTGATTGGGATGTCTTTGGGGTTGATGAGAATTTTGTCTAATTTTAAACGTACGTTTGAAATGAGATTAAACGACATAGAATCGTCGATCGTAAATGAATGTGAGTTAATTCTCACGCTTTATGAAATACTATGGTGTGATTAAACTCATTTAATAATATTCATGGTTGTTAGTGTAAATTGGGTGTTTGGATGCTTTGGATGATTGTTGTTTTGATTATTGGCTGTCGATATTTATATTCAGACATCTTAAATGAATTAGATTATAATTTATATTTCATATGCATCTATTAAATGATATTATGACTTATGATGCAGGGAAAACAGGTTGGAAGGATCCACATGGGTTCTCAAATATTAGTTATGTTACATGCTTTTATATTAATCATATACGAACCATTTAACCCAAGTTATGTTTAATTTTGTTTGGATTTTGATTGAAATTCAACACTGATATGTTATTAATCAATAGACAATATTGATTAAGTGATTAACTCCAGATGACATAAAATCCTTCATTTTAAGACATTGATTCGCCGACAAGGCGAATTGATGAAGTTGAAGTTGTAAAATTTATTTTATAACTAAAGTAAAGTTTTCAATTCTATTTTACATAAATTATTTACAATAAAAGATTTATAAATAAAGAAATATTTATAAATTGTTTTTTTGAAGTATTATAAATTGATTTATATAAAAAATCTTATGTTTTAAATAAGTTTTATAAGAAAGTAAGTTAGAAATTAACCTTTTGGTTAATAGATTGGGATAATTGTTTTTCAAGAAAACATTTAAGTGGATTATATTAAATTAAGTGAATATTAGGCACACATCCCTATTTTCAAAGTTAACTAGGCTCAATCCCATTATGTTTTTAAAATGAAAAACTGGTCCCTATTTTAAAAATAACCAATTTTCAAACAAACCCCATTTTCGATGAAACCAATTTTTTTGGATCAGGAATATTAAATTATTGCTAGATTTGTATTTCGTACCAAACGGACTTGGTATGTGTCCAACCGCGATAAAACCGTTCGATGTAATAATTTGAGCAGTTTTTCAAAGGAACATTATTGAGACAACCTCAGAATTCGACAAATTTTTTTGTATTGAATCCGTAGCATCGAATAATAGTAGGATTCCAAATTTCGTGAATTTTAGAGTCAGTATGTGACCAAGCATGATTTTTTAAGTGAAAAATAGTCAATACTTTGACTTTAAATTCATTGTTTGAGAAAGCGGACTTGGAATTCAATGAAACTTGTTTCATTAGGTCTGTAACTTTAGAGAGTAGTTGCATGTCAATTTTCATTGAAAACGAGATCCGTATGTGTTCATATGATTTTTAAACGATGAAAACAGGCAAAAATTGAGTATAAATAAATATAAAAGTAATAAAAAGGATAAATTAGCTCTACTATAAGTTTTCCTAAACACTTCTTAACCTAACCCTAAATCTAAAAAGGCAAATAGTATTCAAACCCAGGAAATTAGGTAGTTTTGTGTTTAGGCATGAGTTAAGGTTGAATTTTGTGGTAAATTGAAGTGTTGTTACACGAATTGAAGTATGTAGATGTGCTTGTAGCAAGATTTGAAGCTTGTAAGCAAAATTTATGGCGATTTGGTGATGATTTTTGTTGAGGAAATGAAGGAGCTGCGCACGTTTGATAGTCGATGTGATTTTTGGGGGGAGCTTGAATTTGAGATTCAAGGCGTTGATATTGTAGATGAGAAGAAGAGAAGAACAATTGTGTTTACAGTTTGTGATTTGATGGAGAAACGAAGAAGAAAAAGGTGAAGGAAGCTTGCATGAAGATGGACATGGGAGGCTTGGGGATGCTGTGGCATGCATGAGTTTTTTGGAGGGAGAGGGATTAGAGAAAGAGATTCGGGAAGATTAAGGGTAATTAATTATAATTTGTATTGTTAATGACCATATATGTACATAGAAACTTGAAAATGCATAACTTTTTCATATGAATTCTAAATTCAATGATTCAAGATGCATTGGAACCGTATCGACGTGGGCTTCGCAATGAGACTGATTTGGAGCTGGTCTCAATTTTTGGCGGAAGAAAACATATGATTCGGTCAATGGGCCGTTTATAGTTATTTAGAGACAAACAGCCAATGTGAGAACTCTCTCACTCAAATATTTTGTACAGTTATTTATTTTTATAACTGAAAACGTATTGATTGTCTATGCTTGTTTTATTAAATTAATTTTCACAAATTGCATACAGTGTCTGGTAGCTCACATCAAAGTTGTTTGAAAACCCATGGACAAATTGTTGATTTCTTGTGTTTTGTTGTGATTGTGAATTTGAGATATTTGAAATGTTAAAATGATGTTAATATGCTAGTGCTAGTTGAAAGTGGATATAAATATCCATTTATAATTTGAACAGTAAAATTATTATTAACCATTTAAGTAAAATTTGTTAGTTAGAAAAATAATTAAATTGAACTAGTAATGATTAAATACATGAATCCATATTGTTGTAAATTGACTGTTTGTTGGTTAAAAACCCCAAACGGGTATTGGGATGATATTTAATTTACACTAATCCCAAGTGTTTAGATCGAATTTTAATCGATCGATTGGCAGACCAATGTAAGCATTAAATAATTATTTAAGGCTTATATGGATGTAAGTGCACTTTAGATGTGAATTGGATGTTTAATAGTTGTTTATTACTATTGTTGAATACATGTGATGTATGAAATTCCATATAACTGAAATTATATGGTAATTGATTGAATCTTATTTCAATCCAGAATAAAACGAATATTTTTATATAATATTATGTTAACAGTTGAAGTTTGGTTTTGATGTCTGATTTTGGATGGACACAAAAATATTAAAATTGACTGAATTGCGAAATGTGCAATTTTAAAGATAAACGACTGAAACAAGTTTTCAAAGATGATTATATATTTTATATAATACATTAAAATGGTTTTGAAGCATTTTGATTTATAATTAAAATTTATAAATCGAATTCGGGCTTGAGTAGAACGAGTCTCACAGCGACAATTCGAGAACATCAACTCGTAACTTCGAATTAATGTATTGGGAAATCCGACCATCAGATTCTCCAAAAATTGGAAATGTTGGAACCGTAATGAAATGACTTTTCCAATTAAATGAGAAATTTTGAAATCCAACGGTTTGATTTTAATTTAAGTCCAAATCAGTTTTGTAAAAAGGTCGCTATGGATGTAGTTCGGTGGCAGACATTGGAAACCAACTATAAAGGCCTTAATAAAATTATTAAAAATAAAAATAAATTATGTAAAATCATAATAAATGATTTGGAAAGATTTTGGATGAAATACTCCAAGTTTGAAAAGATAAAGATATTTTCATCCGAATGAACTAGTTAACAACTAGAATAGTAATCCAATGATTTTAAATTAATAAATCGGATGATAAATGGTTTTCACATAACCAGAAGTTTCCAACATATAAATTGGAATGGATTTGACTGAAAATTGTCTTCAGATATTTTTGATATTGGATTCCGTGATTATACAGATACCGTTATGGAATTTGGAAGATACAGATATCGTTATTCCAAAACAATATCTGTTGGTTTTAAAATTTGCCATAGAATGAAAGTTGATATGATTTCCATTTAAGACCTTATATTTAATATCAAATTGGATTCAGGTTTGTTGTGAATGGCAGCTTAAATACCACTATTCTTAAATCCTATTGAAATGTAAGTTATGGAAGAAATCTTTTAATCAAGATTTACTAAAGTTTTTCAGTTTATTCAATTAAATTTGGATTAAATGGAATTTGATTCATAATAATCGAAGTGAGCTTTTGTAACGGAATACTTTTACTATTTATGGAATTTAAAAGGCTTCGCTGTTATTTCATTTATAGTACTAGTTCGATACGAAAATTTATGTCAATTATAAATTGTTCAGATTTTCTGAAGATTCCATATTAAAAGAAAGATTATTTTGTGTTTATTGTGAACGGTGTTTTTGCATGACATTTATTCTTTAACCCAAGTAAAGACAAGGTTAATTTCCAAAGGTTGAATAACCATTAAATAATGATTTTTGGGACTAAAACTAATTTGGAGTTTTAATGAATCTTTAATTAGATTGAAATGTAAAAAGAAGTAATTAAATCTACCAAATTCGAGATGGAGTACCACTAGTTTTATTTCATACGATAGTTAAATCATTAATTAGATTTAAAACGTTAAGTGGTAATTAAATTTACATGTAACACTATAGGTGTTAAATATGGAGTACCACTAATTTTGCTCCATGTGATGAATAGGTTGGGATTGGGATAAATGAAATAAATGATTACTTCAGTAAGGCTCGATAATCCCGACTAGTTATATAAACCTTAATTTGGTTTAAGTTGTGAAAAGATATAATAAAATCGTTTGAAACGATATCCAAAGGAAGATTAAACAAAGGTTTAAATGATGTAAATCTTTGATAAAATTAATGGGAACCTTTCCCAGATTTATGAATATTTGAATAAAAGAAAATTCTGGATTGGAATAAGGCATATGATGTGTTTATATATCACTTGATTATAAGATGCGCAAGTTATTCGGAAAGAGCGGGTTTAACCCATTCTGATTAACTGTTACAATGGTTAAAAGTCAAAAATATTGAAGACGGTGCAATACTGACAATCTTCACATCGAATGGATTACTACCGATGCCCGGGATTTGAGTTGATGCCTTGAAGGGGTTATAGAGATAGTTGTCCAGACGTACTTGTTGATTGTTCGATATGAGAGGGCCTCTCTCCTGTATTGGACATATGGGACGAGGAATAAGGTGCCTCTGGTTTTGTTCAGACCCATAACAGACTTGTAAATGGAATGTATATCTGACATTGTATTGTGTGTTGTATTCGTTGATCTCTGCTAAATATATATATCTTTTTGGTGGCGGATAATTTATTCTCTTTGCTTAACACTCTTCTCTAAGACGTATGAGCTTAGAGGTTATATATTAATGGAAATTAATGGTATGTTGTGGATTGACAATGTGGCATGCTGAGATGCAATGATCAAGGTTTTTGTTGAACAGAGCTTTGTGTATAGCATTAATTCAAGAGCCTCACATCCCGGTATGAGTCAAAAACGGGATTAGGGACAACATGGAGTGCATGCGTTTTTTCTAGCTAGAGGTGATGTCATGGTATGGATCCCAAACAATTTATTTATGTGGATGGTGGATAGTGAGGCACCTCGAATATGATTGGTCGACATACCGACCAGGTAACAGGTCCGTTAGGACCGAGAAACATATTTTTCAGGAATAACCAATCCATAAACGCTAGGTGTGGACTGGCCCTGCAAGATCCAAGGGTTTTACGTAGGTGTGATCCTGAACATCTTGCTAGAGGTGATTCGAATATGATAAGGAGACATCCCTTGCCTTGACTTATGATTGGGAATCCAAATTCCAATACATGACTTTTTGGTTTTAGTTGTAAACCTATATGGTAACATAGTAGGATGAGGTACTATGACGTCTATGATTGATACATTTATATTTGAAGTTCTTTTATACACTATGCACTTATAATAATATCAAAATTATTTGTTTTAATGAGTATCAAGAATGTTTGGCTATAATAAGGTAAAAGTCTATCCTCCGGTTTGCGTTGCATTGTGTGATGGGACCTGAGTCTTATAATAGCTTCATTTTTCAAAAAACATTGTGTTGTTTTATGTTTATACAAGTATTCATATGGAGTAAACCCTTTCCGTGTCGTACGGCATGGTCTTATGATTTTTCCACTTTTAAAGTAAATTTTTAGCAAGTATTTTAAGTTCTCACACTAGTCCCATGACTGACTTGGAGTTTATAGTTTTTCACCTAAACTCTGGGTGCCTATATTTTCCATAGGGGCAGCTAGTAGTTTTGGTCTTGCAGATTTCTATTTAACAGGATCCTGGTTTATGTCTGGAGCTATATTCAGAAAGCTTTATATCCGTGTATTTCATTAATTTGTGTTAATTGATGTATTCTCGCTATGCATTGTATTTACGCATTTTCATTTCCGTTGCTATGTAATTTATTCTCTGATATTTATTTTTCCGTTGTGTATATTATTTCTTGCACTCTGATATTCTTGTACTCTGATGTAAATTGTTGTAATAACAATGAAAAGTTCTATCATTCCATGTTCTGATGCGTCGTGTTCTCATACAATCTGCGTTCTCGTTTGGTCGAGGCCGACCGGGGATTTAAGTTCGTTAAAGGGTGGTATCAGAACTTTTGTTTGCAAAGCTCAAGAACAAGACACATTAAAACTGAACGAAAGAATTCATCAGAGATAGAATTTGTAACATTCTACTTAAGAGTACTCATTAGAGATAGGATCATAGTATCCTAGAATGAGAAACTCATTAGAGATAGGGTTGGTAATAGCCTAGAATGAGTTAATAGTGACACATTTATAAGTAACGTATTTGTGATTATATATATATATATATAATCCAATCTTAGAAAATATATTTTTGAGTATATAAAATTATATGTTTAGAAAGTTAATTAATAAATTGATTGTTTCTGTGATTGTTTGATTTCCTGTTTATTTACTTATGACGTCGGATTTAGATAAATCAGACAGAATCTTCGGCAATATTGGACAGTGAATATACGAAATGAAATAACAATTTATTTATTTGAATTGAGTTAAGTTAAACTGAATTTAAAATTAGTTGGAATTGGATATACATACATATATACACACATATATATGTCGAACAGGTTATTGATTTAAAGTTAAGAAGAGAAATAAAATTGCATACCCGACAAAAAGGTACATATTTATTATATTGATTGCGCAATTTAATAATAATAATAATTATAAATGAATTAGATGCGCTGTAATGGATTCTTGTGTGAAATTAAACATACACCATAGGATAGTAAACAGGTAAAGACTACTGAAATGACCCAAACTTCCCCATAGAGGAAAGCCCGGATTGAGTTGAGAACACAACAAATCAGAACAAAAACAGAAGAACATTTCACTGCATATTACAACAATTTACATCAGAGTACAAGAATATATAGAGCATGTACAAATAATATACATTTGATCAATATCAGAGATTTACAAATTACAATGCAGCGGTAAATAATACAAAACACAACTAACGGATACAGAGCTTTCCGAATATCATTCCAGCTGTAAACCAGGATGCTGTGAATATAAATCTTCAAAACCAAAACTACTAGCTACCTGTGTGGAAAATAGGGGCACCCAGAGTTTAGGTTAAAACAATAAACTCCAGGCCAGTCATGTGACTGGTGTGAGAACTAAAACAGTCATTAATTTGATTTTAAAGTTAGGTAAATCAAGGGAGCACGCCGTATAACACAGAACAGGTTTACCCCAAGAATACCAGTGCATAAAACAAACAGCGCAATGCTAAATAAAGAACAATGAAGCTACTACAAGACTTAGGACCCATCACACAATGCAACACAAGCCGGAGGATAGAGTTTTACCTTATAATAGCCAAATATTCTTGGTACGTGAAATTTCATCTTTTATTATTACTATATGTGAAGAAATCAACTTCAAATATAAATGTATCAATCATAGACGGCATAGTGCCCCATCCCACCATGTCGCCATACTAGGCTCTACAATCAAAACCGAAATGTCACGTATTGGAAGTTGGATTTCCATCTGTGAACCAAGGCAAGGGATCGTCCTTACCGCTTCGATACGCTCTAGCCTACCCCTAAGGATCAGAGCTCGAGTGACCCTTGGATCGCCAGGGCCGATCCTATGACGGCTCGCCCCGCACCAGCCGGCATTTCCTCGGAAGGTGCGCTGTACACATGTCCGACTAGCACGGAACGGTCGCCAACGAAAGGAAAGAAGAGAATGAACTAATAGAAAATCTATAGAATGTCTCATAGTGCATGGAATAAAATATAATAATAATGTACTTGACATAAAACAGGTGAGACAGTGCATAAGCTGATAACTAAAACCAACATCAACATCAACATCAGAGTAGCGGAAATCCAAATATAGCTTATTACAACTTTCCAAATTACTGTCTCTAAACAAAAGAAAGAAAGGTACACCACTAATGCCCAAAGTAGTGACCGTAGCAACACAGGGAGAATATCTATATATATGTATCATACGTGGAAGCCTCCTGCTCGTCTTCGGTACAGCTACTCGTGCATACCACCTAACCTGTCTCTAGTCTGCTCGTGAGAGCACCCAGAGTAAAAAGAAGTGACATAAAACTCTGGGCCAGACAAAAAGTCTAGTATGAGCGATAAGCAGCTAAACAGAACAATAACAGGTATACTAAACCATACCTGAACCTGGACCTACAACCAAAGAGTTAGCACTACATACCGTACAATACTCTAAGGTGCCACTGAACAGATGGTGTAAGGATAACGGGGGGTGGGGGTGAGCATGTCATAATAATGGCAAACAAATCAACCATAGCAACCATCCTCACATCTCTCACTTAGTGCGTAAAGCATACGATGTCCACCACTGTCAATCACTAGACCCATCGAAGTAGTGACGAAGTACGACTTGTACAACTACTGCTCCTGCCAAGCTTACCCCATGGAGTCATGACCAAATCTTTACAAATGACCCCACCTCATTGGTCTATAGCTCTTTAGTCGTACCTAGGCCACTGTGGCCCTGAATCCGTTCACGTACTCCTTACACATAGTGATCCAATGTTATAGACATCGACAACCCCTTAGCACACGTCCCGCAGCAAAGCCAAACTCATGAAGTTAACTCTTTGGTTCCCAACTAGATCCCGAGTACAAACTTCCCACTTGGACTACCTTTGCATCTCGGGTTTTGGTCGTCACCTCCTTCTTCGGATCGGTCTTCATTTCTTCAATTCACTTTGCTTTAGGTCGTGGTCATCAGCTCCTCGGTTCGGATCGAGTTCCTCCACTCGGATCGGTTTTTGATGTCCTCTACTAGTTCCACCATCCTCCTCGGGTCGGGTCATGGTCACCCAACAGGGTCGGATCGGGTCGTGATGAGCTCCTCCGATCCTATCCTCCTTCCCAAGCGCTTCGGGTCGGGTCCACATCTCCCAGCGGTTCGGATCGTGGAGAGCTCCGGATCGGGTCGAGTCTTCAAGCTCATGGCCTTCAAGGTGGAGCAGCTCGTGGAGATGGCTTGCGGTCAGGTCGGATGGTGTGAGTGGTTTGGTTCGGGTAGGGGAGATCCGATCCGGTCCCTGCATATTTTCCTGCAACTTCTTCCAGTGACTGTTTACACCATTCGACGATGTTTTTGACCAATCTAACACTTCTAGACAACTACAAATTATACTATGCATTCATGGCAACATGTATAGTTGTAATGACCCAGATTTCCGTAACATCGTTGTTGAACGAAATCTTCACATATCCAGTTTTCCCCAAATCTCGAGCGCGAAGAACCCTAAATCGCGACCTCAATATATCGATAACCAAAATCGTTGAAAATCTGGGTCATTACAATAGTCATCCACAAACAGTAAAACAATAATCCTAGCATGTAAAATGGAACAAACATACCCAAAACCCCATATTTTCCCTTAATCATGTTTAGGCATAACTAACGACATGATTAGCAAAACTTAACCAAATTACCCAAACTTTCTAACAGAGGCCTAAAACATCATTTCGAATTTTATAAATATTTTTCCAAAAGTTTATCATGTCTAATTTCGCTAATTAACACTAATCACCCTTAATTAACCATAATTAGTGAGGAACTATGCAAATCACTCACCTTGGCCAAAAATAAAATACCAAATATGAAATGAATCTCTGTTTGGCGCTGTTCCCAATGCAACACTGCAGTTCAACTATGATTCTTGTGCTAATCCTCTTTGATTTGATGTTGCTAAGCTTAATCCTTGGTTAAAAGTGATTTGGAGATGTTTTAGAGGTTGGGGGCCATTATTAGGGTTCTTAGGAGGTAAATGGCGGCTAGAAAACTGAAATGAAATGAAAACCTAACTCATTTCAGCCTCTCCATAACCCTAATCCTGAAATAGGTTATGGGCCCATTTACTAATCACCTCATCTAGCCCAGTTAAGCAGTTTTTCACCTCCTGAAACTTGTTTTAGCCATATCTCCTAAACGGTGAGCCTGTTTGGCTAGTGTGACCACTCTACAGAATTGTAAACCATCATCCGGATCCAATGGTAGTGGTTTTAGGTCAAAACTCCTTTCCAATCAAAAGTTATGGCCAAAACAATATCAGCTAGGGGCAAAATAGTCATTTAAAAATCGGCAAAAATCATGAACATGGGAAATGACCCCAATAGTCGTCTTCCAAAGTTACATGACCATTCGACTTCATATGTGAAAGAAATAAATATTCTACGATCCTGCGATGCTTAGAATGCGGGTCGTTACACTCTCCCCTCTTAAGAAATTTCTTCCCCGAAATTCCTTAACCCAAAACATACAAAGGATCCCGCATGCCTACTAGCCATATACAACAATCAATCATGCAAAACAAATAAAACAAACCTATCCTAGCATGCAGAAAGACTAAATCAAAACTGAAATCTTACTAGGCGAAGAGTTCTGGATACGTCTTCCTAATGCTCTCCTCTGTCTCCTAAGTACAGTCATTCTCATCCTCGTCCCATTGAACTTTGACCAATTTCACCGCCTTCCTTCGAAGTTGCTTCGTATCGTTCCCAACAATATGCATAAGCTTGCGGTTCCCAACCGCCTCGAGTTCAACCTCGATATCATCCAACTGATCAGGTGAAATAGTCACATCTGGGTCGTGTATGAACTTCCTTAACTGGGAAACATGAAATACGTTGCAAACTCCTGCCATCTTTTCTGGTAATTCAACTTTGTAAGCCAAATTCCCAATTTGCTCAAGAACTGGGAATGGACCAACAAATCTTGGTGCTAACTTGCCTCTCCTGCCAAATCGTATCACGCTCTTCAATGGAGAAATCTTGACAAACACCAAGTTTCCAATGAAGAACTTTAATTCTCTTCTCCTCTTATCAGCATAACTTTTCTGCCTATCTTGGGCTTCCTTCATTCGCTGTCGGATAACCTTGATCTTGTCTGATGTTTCTCTTATTACTTCTGGTCCAAGCACATATTTCTTGCCGGTCTCTAACCAACATGATGGTGAGTTGCACGGTCTTCCGTACAAAGCTTCAAATGGAGCCATACCAATACTGGATTGATAACTATTATTATATGCAAACTCTACTAGATGCAAATGGTCATCCCATGATCCACCAAAGTCTAATATGCAAGCTCTCAAGAGATCCTCTATTATTCGATTCACCCTCTCTGTCTGTCCGTCGGTTTGAGGATGATACGCGGTACTGAGATGTAATTCCGATCCTAACGCCTCTTGTATGCTTTTCCAAAATCCACTAGTGAACAACGGATCTCGGTCACTCACAATGCTTTTGGGTACTCCATGAAATCTCACTACCCACTTTACATATAGTTCAGCTAACTTAGTTGTCGTTCTATTAGACTTGACGGGTATAAATCTTGCACTCTTGGTCAGTCGGTCCACAATCACCCAAATGCTATCATGGCCCGACCTAGTCCTTGGTAACCCATCAATGAAATCCATCGAGACTCATTCCCATTTCCATTCTGGAATTTCTAATGGTTGTAACAAACCACTAGGCTTCTTTTGCTCAGCTTTAACCAACTGACAACTCATGCATTTGGATATAAACTTCCCAACGTCTCTTTTCATCCCCTCCCAGTAGTAGGTCTACTTCATGTCTCGATATATCTTGTCACCACTGGGGTGTATAGTCAGTTTTGAGTGATGACATTCTCTAAGCACTTCATCTCTCAATCCATTGACATTGGGTACAACTAGTCTTCCATTCTTCCTAAGCCATCCATCTAGATCAAGCCCATACTTATTCATCTCTTCGTCGATTCCCATCTCTAACTTTGAGATGATTTCCAATAGGTTAGGATTGTCCCTTTGACTGGAACCAATCCGCACAATCAAAGTGGGTATGATCGTCAAACTTGCTAACATTTCTGGATCCAATTCGCACTTTGGTCTGAAATCATACCCAACGATGTACTCCAGTTGCTTCCATTCTAGAAACATAGCCCCTAAACTGGCGTGTCTCCTACTCAAGGCGTCAGCTACTGCATTGCCCATTCCTGGTGTGTATGCGATATCAAAATCGTAGGAAGCCAAGAATTCTAACCATCTTTGTTGTCGGAGATTTATATCCTTCTGAGAGAAGAGATACTTTAACGATTTATGATCGGTAAACAACTCGAATCATTCTCCCAAAAGATAATGTCTCCACATCTTCAATGCGAACACGATCACTGCTAATTTCAAATCATAGGTAGGGTATCTTCTCTCGTGCTGTTTCAGTTGCCGACTTGCATAGGCTACAACCCTACCTCTTTGCATCAATACAGCACCTAGCCCTGTACCACATGCATCCGTATATACTGTCATCTCTTTTTTCCCCTTAGGAATGACTAACACTGGTGCACATGTCAACTTTTCCTTTAGACTCTTGAATGCATTCTCGCACTTTTCGTCCCAGACGAAAGCTTGATTATTCTTGGTCAATTGAGTCAACGGTACTGCTATCTTGGAGAAGTCTTGGATAAACTTACGATAATATCCAGCTAACCCCAAGAAACTTCTTATGTCTGTCGCATTCTTGGGCATAGACCAATCTTGTACCGTAGCCACCTTCGCAGGGTCCACGGCGATACCATTTTCTGAAACAACATGGACCAAGAATCTCTCTTCCCTCCTCCAGAAGTGACACTTAGAAAACTTTGCTTTCAATTGGTGTTTTCTCAACACCTCCATCACTATCCTCAAATGTTCCTTGTGTTCTTCCTCTGTCCTCGAATAAACAAGTATATCGTCCACGAACACAAGAACAAACTTATTCAACTGATCTCGAAATACCCTATTCATATGATCCACAAAATATGCTGGTGCATTGGTCAACCCAAAGGGCATGACCAACCATTCATAAAATCCAGATGGCATCCAAAATGCCGTTTTAGCTATACTCTCAGTTTCCACCCTAAGCTGATGAAAACCTATCACAAGATCCAACTGAGAGAATACTCTCGCGTCACTCAACTGATCAAACAAATCATCTATCCGCGGTAGAGGATACTTGTTCTTCCTCATCACCTTTTTCAACTCGCGGTTGTCTACACACAATCGAAGGGAACCATCCACCTTGGTAGTAAACACAACTGGTGCTCCCCATTCAGAAACACTCCTTCTGATAAATCCCTTCTTCAAAAGATCGCTGACTTGCACCCCGAGCTCTCGCTGCTCCCTTGGTGCCATACGACGAAGTGGCATCACTATAGGTCTGGCATCTTTCACTAAATCAATACGGAACTCAACCTCTGGTTGTGGTGGAAGCCCGGTCACTTCTTCGAAGACGTCCGGATACTGGCCAACCACGGGAAAACTTGACAACTCACTATGCGGGATGTCGAGGGAATTTAGAAAAATAGCCATTACCCCATCACCAGGTAGGCCACCAAACACTACCCTCCGCCCATCATCCGCCCTAGCTGTCACCAAAAAGCCCTCACAGTCTACCACCGCCCCGTATCTTTGGAGCCAATCAACTCCCAAAATAATGACAAACCCAGTAAAGCCCAAAACAAAGCAATCACAAACAAACATGCATCCATGACTCGATCAGACCACATTATGACAAATCATGCTAAGGTTAGTCGAACCACCAATCGGGTTCGTCACTACTAAAGGTCTATAGACGATCTCGGGCTCCAATCCCAACCTATCTACCAGGTCACTAGATATGAAGGAACTGGAAGCTCCGGTATCAAACAATACTCGAACAGGAACATCATAACAGAAAGCATACCTTAAATAACAACATTCTTTCCCTTCTCCGCCGCAGTTGGGGCATTCGACGAAGAAGGAATAGCATTAAGGGCATATGCTTTCACCATCTTCTTTTCTTTAGGGGTTTGCGGACACTTGTCCTTGTGATGTCCCACTTGGCCACAGTTGAAGCACTTCCTATCCGCTGGCTTGGCCTGACAATTACTAGCACAATGGCCCTTCTTACCACAGCTAAAGCATTCAACATCTTTCTTCTTCTTCTGACCATCCTTATTCTAGTTCTTCTTCCTCTTATTCTGAGAACCATTCTTGCCTCCACCACTTGCTTGCGGCTTTGGCTCCGTTGCAGATGCAACCTCAGTCTTCGACTTAGGGTAAAGACTCTCCGACCTCAATGATTTCCCTACAATCGATTCAAACGTCTCACTGATGTGGTTAATAAGCCTTTCCGCCAAGTACTGATCCAAGCCAGTTATAAACTTCTCGTTCTTCTTCTCGGCAGTATCTATTAGGGACAACCCATATTTCGACAAAGTGTCGAATTCGGAAATATACTCCGAGACAGCTCTGCCATTCTGCTTGAGTTCTAAGAATTTCTTAAACAACACTGACTTCTGAGTAGCTGGAATGAACTTATCGCTAAAGCGAACCTTAAATGGATCCCAAGTAATCCGATCCTCGGGAGTAGCTGCCTTTATTGCATTCCACCAATTCATTGCCCGTCCTTGTAGCTGACGGGATGCTAGCCTTCTCTTCATCGCATCCTCGATACCCAAATCTTCGAAGATATGCTCGCAGCTATCCAACCAATCCTGAACATCTGTAGCCGACTTTGTTCCGTGGAACGACTTCCCACCAAGACTAGTATAATCCTTGTTTAGCTTGGCGAAATCGGCCCTAGGCGCCTGCACTATTGGACCACCACCATTACCAGCATTGGGAGCTGCCCTCTGCACATCCCAAAGAATCTCTCTTATGAGGTCAATAAACATCGTCCTCATATCAGCAGCATTCCCATTATTGGCTCCTCTACCAGTACCACTTGCATATCGGCTCATCGTTCAATCTGTAAAGAGAAAACGATTAACCATCTCTATAGTGGTGCCAGTGCAGTGCGACTTCATCCTTAACTATACTAATAGTATATATATATAGCTTTTAAAAACCAAAATAATCACAAATACGCGCTCTCATATACGTATTATCTCTCCCTGGTGTCTTTACCTAGGTTAACTACGCAACTTAGAGCTTTGATACCAAGTGTGATGGCCTGCCCCGCACCAGCCAGCATTTCCTCCGAAGGTGCGCTGTACACATGCCCGACTAGCACGGAACGGTCGCCAAAGAAAGGAAAGAAGAGAATGAACTAATCAAAAACCTGTCTCTAGTCTGCTCGTGAGAGCACCCAGAGTAATAAGAAGAGACATAAAACTCTGGGACAGTAAAAAATTTGGTATGAGCGATAAGCAGCTAAACAGAACAATAACAGGTATACGAAACCATACCTGAACCTGGACCTGCAACCAAAGAGTTAGCACTACATACCGTACAATACTCTAAGGTGCCACTGAACAAATGGTGTAAGGATAACGGGGGGGGGGGGGAGGGGGAGGGTGTGTGCATGTCATAATAATGGCAAAAAAATCAACTATAGCAATCATCCTCACATCTCTCACTAAGTGCGTAAAGCATACGATGTCCACCACTGTCAATCACTAGACCCATCGAAGTAGTGACGGAGTTTGACTTGTACAACTACTGCTACTGCCAAGCTTAACCCATGGAGTCATGACCAAATCTTTACAAATCACCCCACCTCATTGGTCTATAGCTCTTTAGTCGTACCTAGGCCACTGTGGCTGTAACAACCCGCATTCTACGCATCGGAGGATCGTAGAATATTTATATCTTTTTCATACGAAGTCGTATGGTCATGTAGAGTTAAGGGACGACTATTGGGGTAATTTTTATGTTCATGATTTTTGCCGATTTTTAAATGACCGTTTTACCACTAGCTGATCTTGTTTTGGCCATAACTTTTGATTGGAAAGGAGTTTTGACCTGAAACCACTTCCATTGGCTTCGAATGATGGTTTACCTTTCCGTAGAGTGGTCAATGTGAAAAACGGACTTACCGTTTGGGAGATATGGCTGAATTAAGGTTTAGAAGGTGAAAAACAGCTTAATTGGGCTAAACCGGGTAGTTAACACCTTGGCCCATAACCCATTTAGGGACTAGGGTTATGGGGAGGCTGATAGGGTTTGGGAAATCATTTCATTTTAGTTTTTGAGCCGCCACTTTCATTCTTGAAGCCCTAGCCATGGCCTCCACTCTCTAAATTTCTTCAAAACATCTCCAAATCACCTACAACTTGAAGATTGGGATTAGCAACATCAAATCAAGGGAGATCTTCACTAAATCAAGATTAGAGCTGCTGGAACACATTAGAATTCGACCCAAACAGAGAATCATTTCAGATCTATAGTTTACTTTGTGGCAAAGGTGAGTGATTTGCATTGTTTTTCACTAATTACGGCTAATTATGGTAATTAGCGAAGATTAGCGAAATTATAGCTCAGAAAATTCTAGAAAAATTTCTAAAATTCTAAAACATCATTTTATGCCTCTGATATGAATTTGGGCTTATTTCGACTAATTTTGCAAATCCCGGAATTTGGGGGATTAAGTGGTGATTAGTGGAAATTAGCGAATTTATGAATGTTAAAAATCTGGAAAAATATTCAGAAATTCTGAAATATTGTTTTAGACCTCTGTTGGAAGTTTGGGTTAATTTGGCTAAGTTTTGTTAACCCTATGGTTAGTTGTTCTTAAACATGCTTAAGGGGAAATATGGGATTTTAGTTATGTTTGATCCATTTTAACATACATATTGTTGTTTTGCTATTTGTGGATGTTTATACATGTTGCTATGACTGTATGGTATGCTTTATGATTGATTAGAAAAGTTAGAATGGTCGAAAACGCCGTCGTATGGCGTAAACAGTCGCTGGAAGAGTTGTAGAAAAATATGCAGGAAACCGGATCGAATTGCCCTCTTTCTTCTCCGACCCGACCCGATCGCGAGCATGCATTCACGAGCCACCTCATGTTGAGGGCCACGAATTGATCCAGAGGCCATCACGATCCGATCGTGAAGGACCATCGCGACGCACCACGAGAGAAGGAGCCACGAACCAGTGGGGTATCACGACCTAAACCCGTGCAGTTGCCTCGACCCGATCCGATGGAAGGACCCGACCCGAACCCGTGCAGTTGCCTCGACCCGATCTGATGTAAGGACTCGACCCGAACCGCTTCAGAAGCCCACGAGCTGATGGCCAGGGGGATCGCGACCTGGAGAACACGACCCGATCCGATGGGCGATCACGAACCAATCCGGATGGAGGAAGAAGACGAGCCATGCCTATATGATGATCACAAACTGAATGAAGACCGATCCGGAGATGACGACCAAAACCCGAGATGCAAAGGTAGTCCAAATGGAAGTTAGAGCTCAGGATCCAGATGGGAACCAATGAGTTCACTTCATGATTGGGCTTTGCTGCAGGACGTGTGCAAAGGGGTTGTCGGTATTCATAACTTTGGTTCACCACTTAGAGATGGATAGTGGGCTTGTAGTGATAGTTACACGGGATTGGATTCCGTCATGGGCCAAAGTATTAGGTGACCAAAGTAGTGGATATCGTATACTTTACGCACCGAGTGAGAGATGTGAGGATGATTGTTATGCTTGATTGTTTGACATTACTATGACATGCACACCCCCACCCCTGTATCTCGTACACTGTATGCTAGTGGCACCTTAGAGTATTGTACGGTATGGAGTGATAACTCTTTGGTTGCAGGTCCAGTTTCAGGTATTGTTTAGTATACCTGTTATTGTTCTGTTTTGTTGCTTATCGCTCACACCAGACTTTTTGTCTGACCTAGAGTTTTATGTCTCTTCTTATTACTCTGGGTGCTCACACGAGCAGACTAGAGACAGGTTAGCTGGTGATGCGCGAGTAGCCGATTCGGAGGCGAGCAGGAGGCTTCCACGTATGATATATAGATATTCTCCGTGTGTCTTTGGTGGTCACTACTTGGGCATTAGTAGTGTACCTTCTTTATCTTGCTTTTGCTTTAGAGACAGTATTTTAAAAGTTGTAATAAGCTGTATTTTGGATTTCCGCTGCTATGATGCTTAGTTTTAGTTTTCAGCTTATGCACTGTCTCACCTGTTTTATGTCAAGTATCTTGTTATTATATTTTTTTCTATGCGTTGTGTGACATTCTACAAGTTATCTATTGTTTCTTCGTCTTCTTTCCTTTCTTTGGCGACCGTCCCATGTTAACTGGACATGTGTACATCGCACTTTTGGAGTAAATGTCGGTTGGTGCAGGGCGGGCCGTCACATTTGGTATCAGGGCTCTAGGTTGCGTAGTTAACCTGGGGAAAGACACCAGGTAGAGAAAGTACGTATATGAGAGCGTGTAATGGCTGGATTTTTTTCTAGCATCTGATATTCATTTTAATAAGGAAATTAAAATGTATCTAGAGAACTCAACCAATTTAAAATATGTATAATCACTTATATGTATATACTTATATGATTTATACTATAATTTAATATATACGAGATATATTGAATATGAATGTTTTAAAAACTTAAGAAAATATTTGAATCACTTTTTATAACACTAGGAAGTGTAGGGAAGCTTGCAACATGAAATAAATATGGAAATTTCTATTTTACAACTAGTTTGTATAAGTTGTCATATACATAGAAATCCATACAAGTTATAAAGAGCTAAACTCTTATATATATATATTTATACATATACATATATATGAGTAGATAAGGGATATGTCATGATAAAGGGTATATGTATATATCTCTCTCTCTCTCCCTCTCTCTCTCTCTATATATATATACATATATATATATATATATATATACTACGGCCAAGAATGTATATAAACAATTATATACACCAAATCATTTACTAAAAGATATACGATTAAAACCAGAGCAAGATCAAGTCTAGACTCCATCACCTTAACCATAAAAGTGGATTAAACTATCTCATAATTCCCCTACACATAATATCTGCGGCATAGTAAGAATGCAAAACAAATATCAAGAGAGAAAATATCCATTCTCTTGTGTTTTGATTGGAAGGATTGAGTCTTGCATTTAATGAAAGCAAGCCTTGCATTTAATGCAAGCATAGGGTCATATACTTAGTAGAGAGGTTGGTAGAAAAATCTCTTGTGGAAAGTACTTTAAGCTTGCTGTGTATATTGTGATCCATTCGAATGAGAGAGAAAGGGGTAGGTAGGAGATGTGGCTTTTTACTATTAAAAACATCAGGGAGAAACTATAGTTTAAGGAGAAAGTGGCCTATATATACCATTCCATTTGCATGCTTTCTCTTTTACGCAAACTCAAAAACTTTTGCTGAGATTAAGATCCATTTTCAAGCAAGAATTCAAGAGCTAGTTACAAGTGAGTAAACACTCACTAGTCATGTTGATTTCAAGCTTACAGTAAAACAGTTTTGATGCTTTCATGTTCATATATATCAATGCAAGTATATCATGTTAATATCAACCTTGTAGATGCTAGAACACCAAGCATATATCATCAGTATACCATGTTTACAAGTCACCGTAGATTAAGTAATGAGTTCATCTTTGAACTTGATCAAAAAGAAATACTGCTGTCAAGAACAAACACCTCTGTTATTTGCAACTACACCTGATGATCTCAAGACACCAACTATACAAGTATATGCAGTAGCAATATGTATACTAAAACATCTACAACCATTTAGAAAGTATTAAGCATAAAGAACTTGCATTGAAAAACCAAGAACAGCAGAGAACAGTTTTATTCTCTGTCTCAAACCAAACACTCGAAATGTTCAAACATCATAGAATCGAATTACAGGTTTGTGAATGAAATCAACAAGCCAAAAGATGATTTTTAAAAGTGTTGTCATGATTTTAAACGTTGGGATGAGAGAGAGAGGTTGAGATGGACGGAAATGGCATTTTCGCCAAAATCCGATGATCAACGTCGATGATGGCCAAACCGTGGAGCGTGGAGGAGCGTGAGACTTTGGGGATCATAGGAAAAATACCAATTGATTTTTCCAGCGAGTGGACTGAGCTAATGAGCTCGATTTACATTTTTGAAGGCAAAATGGGTCCGAGTATTTGAAGAGGTCGTGTGGGGTCCCCAGGGGGTCGAGTGGGCCAGGGTGTGGGGTGGAGCAGCGTTGGGAGATGGCGGAGCTATTGGCGGTGGTGCGAGGTCGTCAGGTGATCGGAGATGGTCAGACGAGGTGGGTTTACGTGGGGGTATTTCAAAGCAGGTTTCGGTTTAAAAACGGGGAGGAGTGATTTGAGGAGGAGACGACTGGAGGTGGTGGTGGTTGGTCGTAGATGATCGGTGGTGACAACGACACTTGTGGGTGGTGGTTCGAAGGCCCTACGGTGGCGGGTGGTGCTGTGTACGTGCACAGCCGTGCACGTTGGAGCAGGAGATCAAAGAAAAAAAAAGGGAGAAGAAGAAGGAGTTGGCACGATGAAAATGGGGTAATACACCGATGGATCACCTGGTTTTTCGAATTTGGCACGAGGTCGGGCACGTTGGCTTGGCAAGGGCTGGCGCTTGGATTTCATAGCGATACACCGTGGTTTTTGAGCTGATCCATGAGTCTGGCACGAGTTCTTGGCACACCAGATTTGGCTTGACAAATACAAGTCGAAAATCGTTTTAAAAGGGCAAGAATTTAATTTAATCAATTTTAAATTAAATTAAATAAATAAATATAATTATTCAGTAATTAATTTATTTAATTAAAAATAGAGTTTTATTTAAATATGGCATAAACCAGTGAATCGGTCAAGACGACAGTGAGGTCCCAGAATCGAGTTGTTCGAAGAAGTTCGTCGAGTTAGAACTTGAGTTTTAAAAGATAATTTAATTTAAATAAATTTATAAACAATTTGTTTAAGTTTAAATAAAAGAAATAAATATTTGACAAATCAAATCAGAGTATAGAACATCGTCTGACAGTCAATGATAAACAAGATTTAACACCGTGTGCGTAGCACGGGCTTTTTCTATACACTTCCAAATAGTGATAAAAACTGTATAACATCTTGTGTGCGTCGCACACACTTTAACTACACAATTGTAAATGATATTTAAGATATCCAGATATGAACCTGAGAATTTTATACTGTATATATAATTATAAATACAGGATGTGCAAACTGAATTAAAGACAGTTAAGCTGAAATTAAATTATCGACTATAAAAGATATTTCGTACATCGTTTCGAAGAGTCCGGAATTTACATTTCACTTCGACTCGGATTTATACGACGTATACCGAAATCGATAAAGATGAAGAATGCAAGGACTATTTCAAAATAGTATCTACGGTCTGTTCAATCCCAGAACAGATCCGAACAGTCGGATGTCTGACAACGTATATCGATCAGATTTTACACATCGACTTTACGTAAGTATATTTTGTTGGTGGCAAAGAAATTCGTTTCTTTAGCCTTATACCCAGAATATGTTTGTGGAAACAAATGAGTGATATGTCAGATAGGACGGTGTGATATTCAAAGACGTTGAAGAATAATCCGTCAACGGTAACGTGACTTCAAACCTCACAACCCGAGAAAGACAATAGTTGGGCTAGGCAGCATGGCTAGTTGGGTCATACCCAAGTAGGGTATATTATCACCATCTAGAGAAATTCCTTTTGTTCTTAATCTATATTCACTGCTGTTACCTTCGGAAATCGGTGGGTCATTCCCAACCGTGGAGGTGGAAATATATTCGTTACACTCAAGCTAAATGAGTGGACGGTCATGTGTGGCCGGGTTGCAGGATGTTCTTGTTGAACCCCAGTGTATCTCCTCTAGAGTACACTGATCGGTGGGTGCTCCCATACCCTGTCAGTTAGAAACCAAATTCCAATACGCGCTTGACGGTTTTTAGATTTTATTTTATGTACGTGAACGTGAGATGCAGGCGATTCACTAGATGGTATTTATTTGATAAATACTATAGTAAAATATATCAAACGTTTTGATATCCAAATACAAGGGTCATTTCCATATGTTAGTTATGGATTGGGCTTAAGTTCTCGAAAGTTATTAAATCAGTTAATACCTGGCACCTTATTCCCTACCCCCTGTTACATTTTTTTTAACTATGTTTACTCACACCAGTCCCCTGACTGACCCGGAGTTTATTTTCTGTGTTTTCCCTAAACTCTTGGGTACTAATAATATTTATTATGAGTAGACAAGTAATTCAGGTAGGCAAATGGAACCTTACGAAGTTCAAGTTGCAGGACAAGTCTAGTAGTTTAACTACACCTATGTATCCAGTTAGATTTGTATTTCTATATCATGATGTATCATTATATAAATGTACTATGATGATGTAAGTTGTTGATGTATTATGATGTACCAGACCCTATGATGTAATGTATTTGTATTTTTAAATTCCGCTGTGAGATTTCTGATAACTTCTTATTTCTTCTATTCTATTATTTCTATCTTTTCTATCTCATCTTCTAATTTCTTTCAATAATGACACGGTTTTCGGAGGGTCGAAAATCGCGCCGTTACAGTTGGTATCAGAGCCTATGTTCTTCGGAAACATTTAGGCTTTGGAATAGTGAGAGAGCGTATTTCTACTAAAAACTATATTTTAATATAGGTAGATCGTAGTTACTTAGGTAATCCCTTGACATATTTTTCTGATGAGTCACTAATTTTCAATCCGTGTACTCAGGGAGTTGAAAATGAGTTCTCGTGGAGGAAGAGGCCGAGGAGCAAGCGGAGCAACTACGACAAACGGACACACTGTTAACCAGACCCAAGTGGATACTACTGAAGTAATCCGAGCACCAACTCAGCCTAACTTTGCTATGGTCTGTAAGAATTACACAACTCTGGGAGGAAGGATTTTCAGAGGTACTGAATCACTGGTCGGAGTCCAAGCATGGATTAGATCATGTGAGAAGATTTTTAAAGGACTGAGGTTGGATGACGAGCATAAGCGCCTCTTAGCTTCATGGAATCTGGAAGGAGCCGCAGCAATATGGTGGGATGCCCAGACTGCCAACACCCCTGAGGAAAACTTTACTTGGGCCATGTTCAAAGAAGCTTTTGAAGGTCAGTATCTACCTGCTACTGGAAGGACCAGGATGTACCGAGACTTCATTGACTTAAAGCAGGACAGCATGTCTGTCGCTGAGTACGAAAACCAGTTCAACGCACTTTCAATCTTTGGACCGGAACTGATAAATACTCTTTTGAAAAAGAACGAGATGTTTGTGGCTGGTCTTAGAGACAATCTGCAAGGAAGGATGATGGGACATTTGAAGGATCCATTTGTGGAACTAGTGGACCTAGCACTCAGATATGAGGCACTAGATACCAAGAAACCAGGAACGAGGATCCAGGCTGGGGAGACGAGTGGGGTGAATGCCATGAAAAGAAAGGTCAACCCAGATTGGAATGCTAATCAGGGCCCAGCTAAGACGGGGCAACAGACTGTGGAAGGTAAATTTAAGAATGTAGTGTGTCACAACTGCAAGCAGAAGGGACACATTGCACGTTTCTGTAAACAAAAGGGGAACCAGAAACCCCAGCAATACCCACAACAGCAACAGAAACCCCAGCAATACCCGAGGCAGCAAGTCAAACCTCAGCAACAGAATCAGAACCAAAACCAGAACCAGAACCAGAATCAAAGAAACGCGATGGTAATGAAGAACCTCTGTTTCAACTGTCAACAACCAGGACACATGGTGAAAGACTGTCCATTGATGAAGAGGGCACCACAGCCTAGGGTTTTTACAATCAAAGATGAACCGTCTACTTCTCAGAATGTGAAAGGGAAGGGAGTGCTGGAAGGTACTTTACAGTTTAATGGAATTTACCTTCGTGTTTTATTTGATACCGGTGCTTCACACAGTTTTATTTCAACCGAAACCATAGATCGGTTTGACCTTAAACCAATTATATCACCAAATCCCATTTGCGTATCAAACCCCATAGGGGGAAAAACTGAGCTTAAAATGTGTTGTGAGGATATAACTCTCTTATATCTCTCACACTCTTTTCGATTTGACTTCTATGTTCTGGACTTCAAAAGTTTCAATTTTATACTTGGATTAGACTGGTTAAGCAAATTCCAAGCCAAGATAAAATGTGATAGAGAAATCATAATCCTTATAACTAGCTTAGAGCGAAAAGCTAGAATAACGTGTGGGAAACCGGGAATTCACACGTGTAGTTTTCTATACGCTTTAGAAGCACCTCAAGAAAGTCTCGACACGTTGGAAGTAGTAAGAGAATTCAAAGACGTATTCGAGGAAGTCGAAAGTTTACCTCCGCATCGAGAAATTGAATTCCGAATTGATTTAGTCCCAGGAGCTAGACAAATGATTCAACCAAAGAGACGGATGGCTCCCAAGGAAGTTCAGGAATTAGATAAACAAACTCGGGATTTGCTGAGTAAAGGCTTAATCCGACCTAGTTTTTCTAGTTGGGGCTCTGCAGTAGTTTTTGTAGTAAAGTCTGATGGATCCTTACGACTGTGTGTAGACTACCGAGAATTAAATAAAGTAACCATCCGAAATAGATACCCATTACCTAGAATTGATGATCTTTTCGACCAATTACACGGAGCAACGGTATTCTCCCAGATGGATTTAGCAACGGGATTTCACCAATTGAGAATTTCTGAAGATTGCATTCCTTTAACAGCATTCAGAGGCCCGGATTTCTTTTATGAGTGGTTGGTTATGCCATTCGGACTAACCAACGCACCAGCCTTCTTCGTAGATCTGATGAACAGAGTCTTTAGGGATATTCTTAATAAATTCGTTCTCGTTTTCATTGACGATATTTTAATCTTTTCAAAAACCGAAGAAAAGCATCGTGGTCATCTTAGAGTAGTGCTACAAACTCTAAGAAAACACGTGTTGAAGGCAAAGTTTTCAAAATGCCACTTTTGGAAATCAGAAGTGAGATTTTTGGGGCACATAGTAAACGGAGATGGGATATCAGTTGACCCAGTTAAAGTAAATGCAATACAACTATGGAAACTACCTCAAACACCAACAGATATTCGTAGTTTCCTAGGACTGGCGGGATACTATCGAAGATTTATCCAAGACTACTCCAAAATATCGTCACATCTGACCAAGTTAACAAAGAAGGACCAAAAGTTTATTTGGGACCCAAAGTGTGAAAAATCGTTTCAAGAACTAAAAGAAAGATTAACGGAAGCACCAGTATTAGCTGTTCCCGATGGAACGAGCGAATTTACTGTTTACACCGATGCCTGTAGAAGGGGAGTGGGAGCGGTGTTAATGCAGAAGGGACAAGTGATTGCGTACGCAAGTAGGCAGTTAAAGATTCACGAGATGAATTACGCAACTCACGACTTGGAGTTATTGGCAGTTGTTTTCGCAGTGAAGATATGGAGACATTATCTGCTAGGTGGGAAATTCGAACTTTTCACCGACCATAAATCATTGAAGTATCTGTTTACTCAAAAAGATTTAAATCTAAGACAACAGCGGTGGTTGGAATTTCTTGCAGCATATGACTTAGATATCATTTATACACCGGGAAAAGCGAACGTAGTGGCAGATGCCTTGAGTAGAAATGCAGTATTATCACTTTTGGAAGTCACCCCGACTCTCCAAGAAAGGATAATGAGAAATCAAGAAAGGGATGCCAAACTGGAAAAGATTATTCAAGGAGTCACAAACGGAAAAGAGACTGACTTCGAGTTGGACAATCAAGGAGTATTGAGAATAAACGGCAGATTATGCGTACCTGATGTGGATGGGATAAGACAGGAAGTTTTAAAAGAATTCCATGCATCAAAGTTGAGCATCCATCCAGGAATTCATAAAATGAATCACGATATGAGACGAGTATTCTGGTGGTCAGGAATGAATAAAGATATCATTACTTTCGTAAATGAGTGTCTATGTTGTCAGCAAGTCAAGGGAGACCATCAAAAGACTGCTGGACTATTACGGCCATTAGAGATTCCCAACTGGAAGTGGGAAATGATATCGATGGACTTCATCGATGGTTTGCCAAGAACAAGGAGAGGCTACGAAGGGATTTGGGTAATCGTAGATCGGTTAACTAAGAGTGCGCACTTTATTCCAGTAAAACCAACGCGCACTGCCATAACATTAACCGAAGTATTCATGAAAGAGATAGTACGACTGCACGGTATTCCAACGAACATTGTAAGCGACAGAGATGCCATTTTTACAAGTAGATTTTGGGAAGCTTTGCAGAGAACATTGGGAACTAGATTAAATTTAAGCACAGCTTACCATCCTCAAACGGACGGTCAGACGGAAAGAGTTAATCGTGTATTGGAGGATCTTCTAAGAGCGTGTATTTTTGATTTTGGAGGATCGTGGGAAGATCATTTACACCTAGTAGAATTTTCGTATAATAACAGTTATCAGGCAAGTATACAAATGGCACCATATGAAGCATTATATGGAAGACCTTGTAAGGCGCCTGCATGTTGGGTAGAGTCCGGAAACAAATTGGTACTTGGTCCGGATATGATACGAGAGGCGGCAGAGAAAGTGGAATTAGTGAAGCTGAGGATGAAAGAAGCCCAGGATCGCCAGAAAAGCTATGCCGATCAAAGGAGAAGAGATTTAGTATTCGAAATAGAGGATCTAGTTTTTGTGAAGGTCTCACCAATGAAGGGAGTAGTAAGATTTGGGAAATATGGAAAGTTAGCACCGAGATATGTTGGACCTTTCCGTGTCTTAGAGAGAATCGGTTTTCAAGCATATAAAGTTGAATTACCAGAATATATGGCGGGAATCCATAACGTATTTCACGTATCACACTTGAGAAAATGCATGCACAATCCATCATTAATTCTGGAACCCTCTGTTCAGCAAGAGATAGAGATTGAGCCAGACTTGACAGTGATCAGACATCCATTCAGTATTGTTGACCAAGAGGGAAAGCAACTTCGCAACAAAGTAGTGAGGCTATTAAAGATCCAGTGGAGCGAAAACCCGAAAGACTGTACATGGGAGACCGAGAAGCAGATAAAGAAATTATACCCAGATTTTCCGACGGGTTAGGTATGATTTACTTTGGAATGGTTAAAATGTAAGAAAATTTTGATTTCTACATTTCCGTGAGCATTTGCATATGTGTGTTATAGATTCAGTTTATTTGGACTTATGAACTCTCTGGTATGTTTACATCACTGATGAGTTCTATTTTCTTGTTTACTGTTAGATGGCACCAGTATGGAAGACCACGGCAAGAAAGAGGTTGACACCACTCCAGTTCCTTATGCTACAAGCAAAGAGACAAAGGATAGGGGATTCCGACAACAACTGAGAGAGATCACCCATCGACGACGAAGGTACACGCATATCATCAGAAGGATCAGTGCAGGGCATGAACGGACCAATGGAACAACATGAAGGACACCAAGACTTTACTGATGAGGATGAAGCGATAGAAGAAGGTGAAAGTGTTGACGGTTATGGTGAAGGAGAGGAGGGTGGCGATGAAGAAGAATATGAGGAAGAATATGAAGAGGATTATGAAGAAGAATTTGAGGAAGAAGAAGACCAAGTTGTTCCGGGAACCCCATTCATTGTCCCAGAAACCCCAGTCATGGCTACAGGAAACCAGCAAGAAGAGCTGGAAGCCCAAAGGACAGAAATATGGAACAGATTGGAACAAGTTCTCGTAGAGTTTCGTGTGGCAGGAGGAGGAGTACAAGTATTCGGTGAGTTTGGATATCCCGTGGTGAGGCTGTATTTAATACCACCAGCGAGTCTGATTCATATAGAGGATGACGAGGAGGAGACTGATGCAGAAGACGTAGTTGAGGTCCTTAATATATCTGATGACGAGGAGGTCGTAGAGATGATAGATATCTCTGACGACGAGTAGTAGGACAGAGACTGGAGGAGGATAGTTACGTATGTATATTTTGGGGCAGTTTAGAACTTGAGTAGTCAAGTCTAGTATTTGTATGTATCGAGACTAGTGTAGTATAGAACTAGTCGTATGTGTATGTTACTAAAACAATCAGTTTATGAAATATTTGCTTCTGGAAACATTCTATCTTTCTTGTGTAATTTCGGGGCGAAATTCTTTTAAGTGGGGTAGTCTGTAATGGCTGGATTTTTTTCTAGCATCTGATATTCATTTTAATAAGGAAATTAAAATGTATCTAGAGAACTCAACCAATTTAAAATATGTATAATCACTTATATGTATATACTTATATGATTTATACTATAATTTAATATATACGAGATATATTGAATATGAATGTTTTAAAAACTTAAGAAAATATTTGAATCACTTTTTATAACACTAGGAAGTGTAGGGAAGCTTGCAACATGAAATAAATATGGAAATTTCTATTTTACAACTAGTTTGTATAAGTTGTCATATACATAGAAATCCATACAAGTTATAAAGAGCTAAACTCTTATATATATATATATATATTTATTTATACATATACATATATATGAGTAGATAAGGGATATGTCATGATAAAGGGTATATGTATATATCTATATCTATATATATATATATATATATATATATATATATATATATATATACTACGGCCAAGAATGTATATAAGTAATTATATACACCAAATCATTTACTAAAAGATATAGGATTACAACCAGAGCAAGATCAAGTCTAGACTCCATCACCTTAACCATAAAAGTGGATTAAACTATCTCATGATTCCCCAACACATAATATCTGCGGCATAGTAAGAATGCAAAACAAATATCAAGAGAGAAAATATCCATTCTTGTGTTTTGATTGGAAGGATTGAGTCTTGCATTTAATGAAAGCAAGCCTTGCATTTAATGCAAGCATAGGGTCATATACTTAGTAGAGAGGTTGGTAGAAAAATCTCTTGTGGAAAGTACTTTAAGCTTGTTGTGTATATTGTGATCATTCGAATGAGAGAGAAAGGGGTAGGTAGGAGATGTGGCTTTTTACTATTAAAAACATCAGGGAGAAACTATAGTTTAAGGAGAAAGTGGCCTATATATACCACTCCATTTGCATGCTTTCTCTTTTACGCAAACTCAAAAACTTTTGCTGAGATTAAGATCCATTTTCAAGCAAGAATTCAAGAGCTAGTTACAAGTGAGTAAACACTCACTAGTCATGTTGATTTCAAGTTTACAGTAAAACAGTTTTGATGCTTTCATGTTCATATATATCAATGCAAGTATATCATGTTAATATCAACCTTGTAGATGCTAGAACACCAAGCATATATCATCAGTATACCATGTTTACAAGTCACCGTAGATTAAGTAATGAGTTCATCTTTGAACTTGATCAAAAAGAAATACTGCTGTCAAGAACAAACACCTCTGTTATTTGCAACTACACCTGATGATCTCAAGACACCAACTATACAAGTATATGCAGTAGCAATATGTATACTAAAACATCTACAACCATTTAGAAAGTATTAAGCATAAAGAACTTGCTTTGAAAAACCAAGAATAGCAGAGAACAGTTTTATTCTCTGTCTCAAACCAAACACTCGAAATGTTCAAACATCATAGAATCGAATTACAGGTTTGTGAATGAAATCAACAAGCCAAAAGATGATTTTTAAAAGTGTTGTCATGATTTTAAACGTTGGGATGAGAAAGAGAGGTTGAGATGGACGGAAATGGCATTTTCGCCAAAATCCGATGATCAACGTCGATGATGGCCAAACCGTGGAGCGTGGAGGAGCGTGAGACTTTGGGGATCATAGGAAAAATACCAATTGATTTTTCCAGCGAGTGGATTGAGCTAACGAGCTCGATTTACATTTTTGAAGGCAAAATGGGTCCGAGTATTTGAAGAGGTCGTGTGGGGTCCCCAGGGGGTCGAGTGGGCCAGGGTGTGGGGTGGAGCAGCGTTGGGAGACGGCGGAGCTATTGGCGGCGGTGCGAGGTCGTCAGGTGATCGGAGATGGTCAGACGAGGTGGGTTTACGTGGGGGTATTTCAAAGCAGGTTTCGGTTTAAAAACGAGGAGGAGTGATTTGAGGAGGAGACGACTGGAGGTGGTGGTGATTGGTCGTAGATGATCGGTGGTGACAAAGACACTTGTGGGTGGTGGTTCGAAGGCCCTACGGTGGCGGGTGGTGCTGTGTACGTGCACAGCCGTGCACGTTGGAGCAGGAGATCAAAGAAAAAAAAAGGGGAGAAGAAGAAGGAGTTGGCACGATGAAAATGGGGTAATACACCGATGGATCACCTGGTTTTTCGAATTTGGCACGAGGTCGGGCACGTTGGCTTGGCAAGGGCTGGCGCTTGGATTTCATAGCGATACACCGTGGTTTTTGAGCTGATCTATGAGTCTAGCACGAGTTCTTGGCACACCAGATTTGGCTTGACAAATACAAGTCGAAAATCGTTTTAAAAGGGCAAGAATTTAATTTAATCAATTTTAAATTAAATTAAATAAATAAATATAATTATTCAGTAATTAATTTATTTAATTAAAAATAGAGTTTTATTTAAATATGGCATAAACCAGTGAATCGGTCAAGACGACAGTGAGGTCCCAGAATCGAGTTGTTCGAAGAAGTTTGTCGAGTTAGAACTTGAGTTTTAAAAGATAATTTAATTTAAATAAATTTATAAACAATTTGTTTAAGTTTAAATAAAAGAAATAAATATTTGACAAATCAAATCAGAGTATAGAACATCGTCTGACAGTCAATGATAAACAAGATTTAACACCATGTGCGTAGCACGGGCTTTTTCTATACACTTCCAAATAGTGATAAAAACTGTATAACATCTTGTGTGCGTCGCACACACTTTAACTACACAATTGTAAATGATATTTAAGATATCCAGATATGAACCTGAGAATTTTATACTGTATATATAATTATAAATACAGGATGTGCAAACTGAATTAAAGACAGTTAAGCTGAAATTAAATTATCGACTATAAAAGATATTTCGTACATCGTTTCGAAGAGTCCGGAATTTACATTTCACTTCGACTCGGATTTATACGACGTATACCGAAATCGATAAAGATGAAGAATGCAAGGACTATTTCAAAATAGTATCTACGGTCTGTTCAATCCCAGAACAGATCCGAACAGTCGGATGTCTGACAACGTATATCGATCAGATTTTACACATCGACTTTACGTAAGTGTATTTTGTTGGTGGCAAAGAAATTCGTTTCTTTAGCCTTATACCCAGAATATGTTTGTGGAAACAAATGAGTGATCTGTCAGATAGGACGGTGTGATATTCAAAGACGTTGAAGAATAATCCGTCAACGGTAACGTGACTTCAAACCTCACAACCCGAGAAAGACAATAGTTGGGCTAGGCAGCATGGCTAGTTGGGTCATACCCAAGCAGGGTATATTATCACCATCTAGAGAAATTCCTTTTGTTCTTAATCTATATTCACTGCTGTTACCTTCGGAAATCGGTGGGTCATTCCCAACCGTGGAGGTGGAAATATAATCGTTACACTCAAGCTAAATGAGTGGACGGTCATGTGTGGCCGGGTTGCAGGATGTTCTTGTTGAACCCCAGTGTATCTCCTCTAGAGTACACTGATCGGTGGGTGCTCCCATACCCTGTCTGTTAGAAACCAAATTCCAATACGCGCTTGACGGTTTTTTGATTTTATTTTATGTACGTGAACGTGAGATGCAAGCGATTCACTAGATGGTATTTATTTGATAAATACTATAGTAAAATATATCAAACGTTTTGATATCCAAATACAAGGGTCGTTTCCATATGTTAGTTATGGATTGGGCTTAAGTTCTCGAAAGTTATTAAATCAGTTAATACCTGGCACCTTATTCCCTACCCCCTGTTACATTTTTTTTAACTATGTTTACTCACACCAGTCCCCTGACTGACCTGGAGTTTATTTTCTGTGTTTTCCCTAAACTCTTGGGTACTCATAATATTTATTATGAGTAGACAAGTAATTCAGGTAGGCAAATGGAACCTTACGAAGTTCAAGTTGCAGGACAAGTCTAGTAGTTTAACTACACCTATGTATCCAGTTAGATTTGTATTTCTATATCATGATGTATCATTATATAAATGTACTATGATGATGTAAGTTGTTGATGTATTATGATGTACCAGACCCTATGATGTAATGTATTTGTATTTTTAAATTCCGCTGTGAGATTTCTGATAACTTATTTCTTCTATTCTATTATTTCTATCTTTTCTATCTCATCTTCTAATTTCTTTCAATAATGACACGGTTTTCGGAGGGTCGAAAATCGCGCCGTTACAGAGCGCGTATTTGTGATTATTTTGGTTTTCAAAAGCTATATCTATATATATTATTAGTATAGCTAAGGATGAAGTCGTACTGCACTGGCACCACTATGGAAATGGTTAATCATTTTCTCTCTACAGATTTGACGATGAACCGAAATTTGAGAGGTGCTGGTAGAGGAGCCAATAATGGGAATGCTCCTGACATGAGGACTATGTTCACTGACCTCATTAGAGAGATGCTTAGGGATGCTCGGGAAGCCGTTCCTAATGCTACTAATGGTGGTGGTGCAGTAGTGCAGGCGCCTAGGGTCGATTTCGCCAAGTTGTGCAAGGATTACACTAACCTTGGTGGAAAGCCATTCCATGGAACGGAGTCGGCCACAGATGTTCAGGATTGGTTGGATAGCTGTGATCATATCTTCGAAGACTTGGATATCGAGGATGCGGTAAAGAGAATGCTAGTGTCTCGTCAGTTGCAAGGGCGAGCGATGAATTGGTGGAATGCCATTAAGACAGCTACTCCAGAGGATCAAGTTACTTCGAATCAGTTTAAGACTCGCTTTTGTGATAAGTTTATTCCAGCTGCTCATAAATCAGAATTGTTCAGGAAGTTCTTGGAGCTTAAGCAGAATGGTAGGGCAGTCTCGGAGTACATCGCAGAATTCGATACTTTATCGAAATATGGATGGTCCCTTATCGATACAGTCGAAAAGAAGAACGAGAAGTTCATAACTGGCTTGGATGGGTACTTGGGGGAAAGACTTATAAACCATATCGATGAGACGTTCGAATCTATTATAGGAAAGGTGTAATAACCCGGAAAATACGAGCCAATTTAAAAATTTTAAATTGGTTATTTCAAAGGAATTTGAACAATTGAAATAGAATATTTCAATAAAATAGTGAATTAGGAATAGTGAGTCAGTTTGAAAATTTGAATTCAAACTTTGACCGACATGCATGGTGGAAAATATAACGGATTTTAGCGAAACCAAAAATATTTAAATCTGTTAGTCAATACCTTTCTAACAAATCTGAAAAATCGAAGTTTCATAACGGGAATCAAAAGTTATGGCCGAATGAATTTTCAGAAGAGTCGGTATATAGAATATATAGGCCTGGAAAATTGATATTTTGCATACGACCTCGGATTTCGATGAAACCACTTTTGTTGAGTCCGGGATGTCAAACTATTGCTAGGTTTCAAATTTCATAATTTTTGAAGCTAGTATGTGAGCGTAGCAAAAGAAAATGTGTTTGGTCGATTTCTGTTAAATTGGATCGACCAGAAAAGGGCCATTTTTCAAACGACCTCAGAATTTGACGAAACTAGTTTTGTTGGGACCGTAGCATCAAAACATAGCTAGATTTATTTTTCTGGAATTTTTCGAATCAGTTTGTGGCCCTGGCAAATTGAAATGTGCGTTCAGAGTTAAAAATTAAATGTTTTATACTTTAATTTGAAAAATAACAGACTGTAACAGTCGAATTGGCCTACGAAACATATCCCATTGTGTCCGGAATGGGGGTATTTAGCTGGGGGCGACAGTCGTTGGGTTTAAAAAGGAGTTCGTTTGAGAAAACACTATTTAAAAATTTAATATAACCCTCGGCCAATCAGAATTTTCCTTTCATAAATTTTAAAAATAAAAAAAAAAAAGAAAAACCCCCCGATCAACGGCGACCCGAGCTCCCTACCTTCTCTCCTCCACCGCCGCCGCTACAGCCGCTTCCAGCCTTCGCCACCACCACCCCTCGACGCGCCTCAGCCCCCTCTTCAAATCTGACCCACCGCCGCCGCCATAGTCGCCTCCTCCGCCAGTATCGACGCCAGGAAGTCGAGCACTTCCCGCCGCCGCCCTGAACGCCACCGAGCACCGAACGCCACCAAACCACCACCGATTTAAAGCCCTCTCTTCCCTCTTCCACGTCCAACTCCCCGATCGTCCCCACGTGCCACTGATTTCGCGAAAACTGTAAACCTAGTTTTGAAGCTTCGTGAAAGTGAGTTTTTCTTTGATCTTTACACTTTGAAAAATCATATCTTTTTGGTGTGTTGACGAAATTCGATGAAACAGGAAACATCGAGACCGCAAGGAAGCTCTCTACCCAATAGAAGAAGCTGCGGATTTTTCTGACATCGTATCGATTTTTAGCGCTCAGAAAACCAAGGTGAGAAATCTAAATTAACGTGAAATTGAATGGAAAATGTCATGTATAATTTATATAAGCGAAATATAAATTACATACGTGTAGTATACCTCATGTACATACGTAGTGTAAGCTATATAAGCGAAGTATGAATTTTACATGCATTGAATAATTGATATATGTGTTGAAATGCTAGTGAAACATAGCAAATATATATTATATTATATATATATATATACTTCCCTCGTCCACAAACCATGGACGATATTTATTGTGGTGAATTGGTGTGAAATATTGGATGAAAAATACGAATGGTTGAATAATTGTTTGTGGTTGATATTATTTGGTTGTGGTTGAAAAATACCCATTGGTGATTGAAATGAATTGGAAATATTTGTGGAAATAAAAATAAACATGCCGCCTGCGTGCGAATTAGATGCATGAATCCCCATTGTCAAAAACCGCGAGGTTTTAAGGTAGAGCGAGGAGCTGTACTAGGGACGGTGCCGGTTTTAACTACCCTGCCGTTATGCTGCCGAAATTTTGAATAATCTTTGTGTGTTAGAATTATTTTCATATGTTGAAATTATTTTCATGCGTTGAAATTAAAGCCATATGTTGAAACTATATCCATGTGTGGAAATGTTTGTATGTTGAAAAGTGTTGTGTGAAAATTGAATTCGTTTGTGAATGAACGAAGTGTTTAAACAATAAAAATCATATTTTTATTATATATGAAGTATGAAAAATATTCGCCTTATATAAATAGTTTCAACAATAAAAATCTCATCTTTCCAATATGAACAACATAAATAAAATGTCCATGTGTGGAAATGCTCATTTGTTGAGAAGTGTGTGTAGTGGAAAAGTTCATGTGTTGAATAAAAAGATCGAACAATAAAAAAAATTACATTTTTATTGAAACTATGAAGTGTTGAAACCATCCATTGGTTGAATAAATATTTTGAACGATAAAAATATCATTTTTATCATATTTGTGATATGCTAAAGATATGCGGACGTTGAAATAAATATTTGTGAAAGAAATATTATTTTTAACATGCATAGGAACTAAATAAAATAGTCAAGTGTTGAAATCTATTTTAGTTCGCCAAAATTATCATCTTTGAAATGTGAAGTGTTAAAAATAGCCACTTGTTCAAATAAACGTGCATGAGTTGAAATATACATTAACTAGCTAATGATATGATTTTAGCCTATGCATGCAACATTAGAATGAATGGTGTTTTTAAACCAAAGCAAATCAAATATGAAATTGAATGGAAAATGATAAATGTTAGAAATTGTATATATGTACATGCATATCTATTGAACAGGTTAAAGCAAAAAGGGGCTAGAGAAGAGAAATAGAATTTTGTGCCCGACAAATAGGTACACATTTACCGCTTTGTTTGGGTGATGATTTTATAAGCCTGTTGGCTAGCCACTTGGCATTTTCTTTTTCTTTTTGATATGAGACGCCCGGGTGGCTATTTGGGAATTTTCCCTGACCCTCCCGTACAAAGGAGGTTATGGCGAAATTTTCCAAAATTTAAAGGCGTTAGTGAAATAATTGAAGTGGAAATGATATAGGAATTTTTGAATGAACTATATTTATATAAATATAAATAGAATTAAAACGAAACGTGGCCGTGCAGTTCATGTTTTGAAACCGTTATTTCAAACGACTAGTGCGGAAGATCCGACCATTGGATTTTCCCGAAACCTCAACCATTGGGTTCGCCTTGGAAATATCTTTCCAACGGCACCAACTTTGTGAAGATCCGACGGTTGGATTGTCTGGAATGTTTAATTCAAAACTGAAGAAAAACAGCGCCAGAAACGATTATATATATATATATATATAAATATAATTAAATTAAATCGAATAACGACGCTGCAGTTCGTAAATTGAAATCGTAACTTCAAATGGTTAGTGTGGAAGATCCGACCGTCGGATTTTCCCAAAACTGAAACCGTTGGATTCGTTTTGAAGTGACCTTCCTAATGATGTAAAATTTGTGAAGATCCAACGGTTAGATTTTCATATATGTGTAAAACAAAATTAAGGAAATGAAGCGCCAGTGCATCGACACGACCGGAAACGTCATTTAATTAAATATGGCTGTTTTAAATTAAATAAAAATGCCGATATATCGTTATAAAGTACCATAGATTATATAGAGTGAAAATAAACCAATTTTGTTGTGTTTGCTTGATATGTGATGGTTGAATGTATTTGACATGAAAATTTTAACTAAATAACTGAAATGTGAATGTTGAATAGTCCAACCATGTGATTAATTGATTTGAAAATCTAAATATACGTGGGTTATTTGAAAAGGCCGAGTTTAACTCATTTCAAATAATCGATCGACGTTGAGAAGTCGAAGAGTCGAAGACGACTGAAGACCGACGATCTCCACATTGGATGGATGGGCGCTACTGATGCTCGTGATTGGAGTAGCTACCATGAAGGAATTGAAGTAGTAGCCGTCCACACATACTGTTGATTGTACGGATATGCGAGGAATTGGTGCCTCCGGTTTCGTTCAGACCCAGAACGGACTTGTAAATGGACTGTGTGTCTGACATTGGATTTTGTTCTGTGTTGATTGATCTCTGTTAAATATATATCTGTTTGGCGGCGGAGAATTTATTCTCTTGCTTAACGCCCTTCTCTGAGACGTACGAGCTCAGAGGTTATGTATTGACAGAAATCAGTCGCATGGAGTGGATTGCCTGTGTGGCACGCCTAAGTGGCATATGATCAAGGCTTCTGTTGCAAAGCAAAGTCTTGTGGTTGATGATCAAAGCATGGTCTGTGTGACGTAGCTTTGTGTATAACGTGAATTCGCGAGCCTCACACCTCGGTATGAGTCAAAAATGGTAGAGTGACTGTAGGGAGAGCACGACGTTTCTTTCTAGCTAAGGTAGTGTTAGTGACCTACCAGCCCTGACATTATATATACTTTTCACCTGTGTGGTTGTTGGAATGCGAGGCGCCTCGATATAGGTCTGTAAGGACCGGGAAACGTGTGTTCAGGAATTGCCAATCCTCAAAAGTAAGAGAGGACCGGCCCTGAAGATCCAAGGATCATAGTGGGGTCCTGGGACATTTGCTAGAGTGTCTCGAATCGGAGAGGAGCTTGCCCCTTGCCTCGACTCATGAAGGAATCCAAGTTCCAATACGAAATATGCGGATGTGATTGTATTACTAGTATGGCGACATGATATATGGTACCCATGCCGTCTAGGATTGATATTTATGATTGAATTTGCTTTTGAAACATATATGCACTAGTAATAATATCAAACACTTTTGTTTTATACGTATGAAGCATTTTTGGCCATTATAAGGGAAAACTCTATCCTCCGGCGTGCATTGCATTGTGTGATGGGACCTGAGTCTTATAATGGCTTCATTTTATAAAAAGCATTGCGTTGATTTAATCATTTATTTTATTTCATGCACTAGCACTCATTGGAGAAAACCCGTTCCGCGAAAGTGGCGTGGTCCTTTGATTGCCTTATTATTGTTGTTAATAAGTTGAGTAGATTTCTCATACCAGTCCCATGACTGACTCGTAGTTTGTTTCACCTTGCAAACTCGGGTGCCCTCATTTTCACACGGGAAGCCTAGTTACAGGTTTTTGACGCACCTTTTTGCTCATGGCGAGGCTTGACTACACTATGCTGACTTGGATTTTCTCCGCCATTATTGTATCTATATTATGATTCCGCCACTGGCGATGTAGACTGATATTCCTTTTGTGTACTCTTCATGTATCATTCCGCCTCAGGCGATGGTGACTGATTACGTATCATTATGCACTAAGTTGTATCCTGTACTGTGCTTCTCTGATGTGATGATATCTATATGATTCCGCTGTCATATGTGTGTAAATTATTCTATTTTCTGTTTATGCTATTATCTGTGATCTGCTAATGATGATTATTGTGTTATATTCCAATGATTATCCTTAACACCATGTCACGGGGTTTTGGGATCGTCACAGCTAGTATCAGAGCTTTGGTTAACCTTAGTTCTGGAGTCTAACACATTAAACACTTCGTCAAAATAGAATTAGTAGTATTCTAAGGCGAGTCACTCATTAGAGATAGGACTAGTAAGGTCCTAGAATGAGCTGAGCAGAATAGCAAAAACAATTGATCAGTCCATCGTTATCTTTTCGTAGAAATTTCTGCTTAACTATGCAATAGACTATCATTTCTGTTAGCTGACTTTTTTCGTTGCTTATACAGAATTTGAAAAATGGCTACCAGACCAGCCGCCGCTAGAGGAGGCCGTGCCGGCCGAGGCCGAGGAAGGGGAGAAATCCCAGCTCAAGAAGGACCTTTGATACAACCTTCGGCAGCTCAATACTTCGAGCTTGACCGCGTAGCTAAGAGATATAAGAACTTAGGAGGCAAGACCTTCTCGGGAACTGGCACCGTAATAGAGGCCCTTTCATGGCTCAAAACATGCGAGAAAATTCTTGAAGGCCTAAGGCTAGGAGACGAAGACAAAGCTATTATGGGCGCCTGGCTTATGCAGGAACAAGCTGAATTATGGTGGGAATCTCTTACCGCCGGGAATAGAGAAGCTGGAAGAACATGGGATGGATTTAAAGAACTATTCAAGGAGAAATATGTCCCAGAACAAGCTCTAGAAAGAATGCACGATGACTTCGCCAATCTCCAGCAAGGGGATCTTTCCGTGCAAGATTATCTGAACAAATTTACAATGTTGTCGCCCTATGCTCCAGAGCTCGTCGCCACCGCGAAATCCAAAAATAAGAGGTTTATCCTTGGGCTAAGACGACAATATCATGATAGAGCCATGGCCCATGTCAAGCTGGAATTCAACGAGCTAGTGGAAATGACATGCAACTTTGAAGACCTTGATCAAAGGCATCTGGATCAGGATCGCGCTAGAAGCCAAGCCGGAAACAAGCGCAAGCCTGCTGTAAATCAGGGCGAGTCAAGCCAAGCAGCATCTTCAAAGCCTCAGACTGGCAAGCCGCCAAGAGGAAATTGCTTTAACTGTGGTAAGCCGGGGCACTACTCAAACGTCTGCACAGCTCCGAAAAGGCAGAAGACGAATTCTCAAGGCTCGAGCCAAGGCTCTCAGAACACTCGCTCGTGCTTCAACTGTCGCAAGACCGATCATCTGGTCAAAGACTGTCCTTTGCTGAAGAAAGCTACAGTAGCTCATGTCTATGATGGGTCTAGCCCGCCAGCTGCTTCCGATGGAGCAGGTAAACCCGATGTTTTGGGAGGTACCCTTACAATTAAAAATATTCCTGTTTCTGTATTATTTGACACAGGTGCATCGCGTAGTTTTATTGCTAGAAACACATTGCACAAATTAAAGTTAAAACAGCGAAAGCTCAAAGAATCGGTTGAAGTTCATAACCCGATAGGGGGTCCTGTTACTCTCGGTTCATATTGTAGAGTGCCGATCTCTTATTCTTCCTACAAATTTCCTTTTGATTTAATCGTTATGGATTTTCCCGAATTCGATATTATTCTCGAGCTAGATTGGTTAACGAAATATGAAGCCGAAGTGAATTGTGCGGAAAGAATCGTTAAAATTCGAACGAAGCTTGGATATATTACGGTTCCCTGTCATGGTTCGAATCCGAATAGAGAAGAATTTTGGTCAGCATTAGAACTTATCCCCACTTCCATGGAAAAGATTCCGATTGTTAGCAACTATGCGGATGTGTTTGAAGAAGTTGAAAACTTACCGCCGCAAAGAGAAATAGAATTCCGAATCGATCTAATTCCCAATGCCAGACCAGTGGTGCATCCAATTCGTAGAATGACTCCGAAAGAAAAAGAAGAATTAGGCGATCAAACTCGTCAACTATTATGGAAAGGTCTGATCAGACCGAGTTTTTCTAATTGGGGTGCAGTTGTTGTGTTTGTCCCAAAGTCAGACGGTACTCTTCGATTATGTGTTGATTACCGAGACCTCAACAAACAGACGCTTAAAAATAAATATCCATTACCCCGCATTGATGATTTGCTAGACCAATTGAATGGGGCGAAAGTATTTTCCCGAATGGACCTAGCTACAGGTTTTCATCAATTGAGAATAGCAGAAGAATGTGTTCCTTTGACCGCTTTCAGAGGTCCAGACATATTTTATGAATGGTTAGTAATGCCGTTTGGCCTATGTAACGCTCCATCATACTTTGTCGATCTAATGAATAGAGTGTTCAGGGGTGTTCTGAATAAATTTGTCCTCGTATTCATCGATGATATTTTAATCTACTCCAAATCAAAACCCGAGCATGAAAAACACTTAGAACAAGTATTGGAGATTCTAAGGAAGAACGTCTTCAAAGCCAAATTCTCTAAATGTGTCTTCTGGCAAGAAGAAGTTAAATTTCTTGGCCATGTCGTGTCAGAGAAAGGAATTTCTGTTGACCCAAGCAAAATAACAGCGATTCAAGACTGGAAACAACCCACTACTCCCATAGAAGTTAGAAGTTTTATGGGGTTGGCTAGTTATTATCGAAAGTTCGTTAAGGATTTTTTGAAGATATCCGGTCCGTTAACGAAGCTCACAAAGAAACACGAGAAGTTTAAGTGGACTTCCGACTGTGAAGAAGCTTTCCAGGAATTGAAATCGAAGCTGACCACCGCTCCAGTGTTAACTATTATTGATGGCAATCAGGATTTAACGGTTTGGACAGATGCTTCTATTAGAGGTCTTGGTGCAGTGTTAATGCAGAGAGGCCAAGTAGTCGCTTATGCAAGCAGCCAACTGAAACCGCATGAGAAGAATTATGTGACTCATGATCTTGAGTTGCTAGCCATCGTTTTTGCATTGAAAATCTGGAGGCATTATTTATTGGGCGAGAAATTTATACTGTACACAGATCATCAATCGTTGAAGTATTTATATACCCAGAAAGATCTGAATCTGAGACAGCAGCGTTGGCTAGAATTTCTTGCAGCGTATGATCTTGATATTTTGTATACGCCGGGGAAGGCTAACGTTGTAGCGGATGCACTTAGTAGAAAAACCGCAATTGTTGCCCATCTTATAATTACACCTAGCTTGATCGATAAGATATGTGCTCTCCAGAAGAATGATTATTTCATTCAAAAGATCAAAGAAAGAATCCAGAAAGGAGAACCCTCAAGCTTTCAAGTAAATAAAGAAGGAGTTCTGAAGCTGAATGGGAGAATTTGTGCTCCCAACCTTCCTGAGCTCAAAAGAGAAGTGCTGGATGAATGCCATAAATCCAAATTTTGCATCCATCCAGGTGTGAGTAAAATGTACAACGATATCAAACGCACTTTCTGGTGGAAGGCAATGAAAAGGGATATTTCTTTGTATGTCAGTAGATGTCCTACTTGTCAATTGGTCAAGAGTGACCAACAAAAGCTAGCTTGACTGTTGCAACCGTTGGAAGTCCCAAGTTGGAAATGGGAACAGATTTCCATGGATTTCATAGAAGGGTTGCCGAGAACCAAGAAAGGTAATGACAGCATTTGGGTAATCGTAGATCGCTTCATGAAGACTGCCCATTTTATACCTATCGGATCCAATAGAACTTCTCAAAGTCTAGCACAGATATATTTCAGAGAAATTGTTAAGCTGCATGGAATTCCCATCAGCATAGTCAGTGATAGAGATCCCCTATTTACTAGCAAGTTCTGGGAGGCTTTCCAGACAGAATTGGGAACAAAACTGAATATGAGCACCGCTTATCACCCTCAAACAGATGGCCAAACTGAGCGGGTGAATAGAATTCTAGAAGATTTATTGCGGGCTTGTATAATCGATTATGGTGGGTCATGGGAAGATCATTTGCATTTGGAAGAATTCTCATATAACAATAGCTATCAAGCAAGTTTGAGAATGTCACCATTTGAAGCATTATATGGCAGACCCTGCAGATCTCCAGCATGTTGGGTAGAACCTGGCAACAGACTTGTACTAGGACCCGATATGATTAGAGAAGCATCTGATAAAGTCGACTTCATCAGGAAGCGATTGAAAACCGCCCAAAGCCGACAGAAAAGTTATGCAGACTCTAGAAGGAGAGATTTGACATTTGCTGTTGGTGATCATGTTTATTTAAAGGTTTCTCCGATGAGAGGAATAATCAGATTTGGAAAGACTGGGAAGTTGGCTCCGAGATTTATTGGTCCCTTTCCTATACTTGAGCGAATTGGAACTCTTGCTTATAGGGTTCAATTACCAGATTGGTTGCCTGGAGTGCACAATGTATTTCACGTATCTCAACTTAGAAGACATGTGCATGATCCGGATCTTGTTGTAGAAGAAGCAACACAATGGGATGTGGAAATAACTCCAGAATTAGCACTCAGAAGAGAGCCATTAAAAATTGTTGGCAAAGAAACTAGAGAACTCAGAAGCAAAAAGGTTCATTTAGTTAAAGTGCAGTGGAGCAATGATCCTAGAGACTGTACTTGGGAAACTGAGGAAAGCCTTAAGCAAGCTTACCCCAAATGCAGAGTGTATATCTCTGACTAACTCCGGTGCAAGGTAACTTTACAATACTTTGCATTTACATTTTATTTCCTACTTTACTGTTGTTTCCTTTTCGAGGACGAAAAGTTTTAAGTAGGGGAGATTGTAATAACCCAGAAAATACGAGCCAATTTAAAATTTTTAAATTGGTTATTTCAAAGGAATTTGAACAATTGAAATAGAATATTTCAATAAAATAGTGAATTAGGAATAGTGAGTCAGTTTGAAAATTTGAATTCAAACTTTGACCGACTATGCAAGGTGGAAAATATAACGGATTTTAGCGAAACCAAAAATATTTAAATCTGTTAGTCAATACCTTTCTAACGAATCTGGAAAATCGAAGTTTCATAACGGGAATCAAAATTTATGGCCGAATGAATTTTCAGAAGAGTCGGTATATAGAATATATAGGCCTGGAAAATTGATATTTTGCATACGACCTCGGAATTCGACGAAACCACTTTTGTTTAGTCTGGGATGTCAAACTATTGCTAGGTTTCAAATTTCATAATTTTTGAAGCTAGTATGTGAGCGTAGCAAAAGAAAATGTGTTTGGTCGATTTCTGTTAAATTGGATCGACTAGAAAATGGCCATTTTTCAAACGACCTCAGAATTCGACGAAACTAGTTTTGTTGGGACCGTAGCATCAAAACATAGCTAGATTTATTTTTCTGGAATTTTTCGAATCAGTTTGTGGCCCTGGCAAATTGAAACGTGCGTTCAGAGTTAAAAATTAAATGTTTTATACTTTAATTTGAAAAATAACTGACTGTAACAGTCGAATTGGCCTACGAAACATATCCCATTGTGTCCGGAATGGGGGTATTTAGCTGGGGGCGACAGTCGTTGGGTTTAAAAAGGAGTTCGTTTGAGAAAACACTATTTAAAAATTTAATATAACCCTCGGCCAATCAGAATTTTCCTTTCATAAATTTTAAAAATAAAAAAAAAAAGAAAAACCCCCCCGATCAACGGCGACCCGAGCTCCCTACCTTCTCTCCTCCACTGTCGCCGCTACAGCCGCTTCCAGCCTTCGCCACCAACACCCCTCGACGCGCCTCAGCCCCCTCTTCAAATCTGACCCCACCGCCGCCGCCACAGTCGCCTCCTCCGCCAGTATCGACGCCAGGAAGTCGAGCACTTCCCGCCGCCGCCCTGAACGCCACCAAACCACCACCGATTTAAAGCCCTCTCTTCCCTCTTCCACGTCCAACTCCCCGATCGTCCCCACGTACCACTGATTTCGCGAAAACTGTAAACCTAGTTTTGAAGCTTCGTGAAAGTGAGTTTTTCTTTGATCTTTACACTTTAAAAAATCATATCTTTTTGGTGTGTTGATGAAATTCGATGAAACAGGAAACATCGAGACCGCAAGGAAGCTCTCTACCCAATAGAAGAAGCTGCAGATTTTTCTGACATCGTATCGATTTTTAGCGCTCAGAAAACCAAGGTGAGAAATCTAAATTAACGTGAAATTGAATGGAAAATGTCGTGTATAATTTATATAAGCGAAATATAAATTACATATGTGTAGTATACCTCATGTACATACGTAGTGTAAGCTATATAAGTGAAGTATGAATTTTACATGCATTGAATAATTGATATATGTGTTGAAATGCTAGTGAAACATAGCAAATATATATTACATTATATATATATATATACTCCCCTCGTCCACAAACCATGGACGATATTTATTGTGGTGAATTGGTGTGAAATATTGGATGAAAAATACGAATGGTTGAATAATTGTTTGTGGTTGATATTATTTGGTTGTGGTTGAAAAATACCCATTGGTGATTGAAATGAATTGGAAATATTTGTGGAAATAAAAATAAACATGCCGCCTGCGTGCGAATTAGATGCATGAATCCCCATTGTCAAAAACCGCGAGGTTTTAAGATAGAGCGAGGAGCCGTACTAGGGACGGTGCCGGTTTTAACTACCCTGCCGTTATGCTGCCGAAATTTTGAATAATCTTTGTGTGTTAGAATTATTTTCATATGTTGAAATTATTTTCATGCATTGAAATTAAAACCATATGTTGAAACTATATCCATGTGTGGAAATGTTTGTATGTTGAAAAGTGTTGTGTGAAAATTGAATTCGTTTGTGAATGAACGAAATGTTTAAACAATAAAAATCATATTTTTATTATATATGAAGTATGAAAAATATTCGCCTTATATAAATAGTTTCAACAATAAAAATCTCATCTTTCCAATATGAACAACATAAATAAAATGTCCATGTGTGGAAATGCTCATTTGTTGAGAAGTGTGTGTAGTGGAAAAGTTCATGTGTTGAATAAAAAGATCGAACAATAAAAAAAATTACATTTTAATTGAAACTATGAAGTGTTGAAACCATCCATTGGTTGAATAAATATTTTGAACGATAAAAATATCATTTTTATCATATTTGTGATATGCTAAAGATATGCGGACGTTGAAATAAATATTTGTGAAAGAAATATTATTTTTAACATGCATAGGAACTAAATAAAATAGTCATGTGTTGAAATCTATTTTAGTTCGCCAAAATTATCATTTTTGAAATGTGAAGTGTTAAAAATAGCCACTTGTTCAAATAAACGTGCATGAGTTGAAATATACATTAACTAGCTAATGATATGATTTTAGCCTATGCATGCAACATTAGAATGAATGGTGTTTTTAAACCAAAGCAAATCAAATATGAAATTGAATGGAAAATGATAAATGTTAGAAATTGTATATATGTACATGCATATCTATTGAACGGTTTAAAGAAAAAAGGGGCTAGAGAAGAGAAATAGAATTTTGTGCCCGACAAATAGGTACACATTTACTGCTTTGTTTGGGTGATGATTTTTTGAGCCTGTTGGCTAGCCGCTTGGCTTTTTCTTTTTCTTTTTGATATGAGACGCCCGGGTGGCTATTTGGGAATTTTCCCAGACCCTCCCGTACAAAGGAGGTTATGGCGAAATTTTCCAAAATTTAAAGGCGTTAGTGAAATAATTGAAGTGGAAACGATATAGGAATTTTTGAATGAACTATATTTATATAGATATAAATAGAATTAAAACGAAACGTGGCCGTGCAGTTCATGTTTTGAAACCGTGATTTCAAATGACTAGTGCGGAAGATCCGACCATTGGATTTTCCCGAAACCTCAACCATTGGGTTCGCCTTGGAAATATCTTTCCAACGGCACCAACTTTGTGAAGATCCGACGGTTGGATTGTCTGGAATGTTTAATTCAAAACTGAAGAAAAACAGCGTCAGAAACGATTATATTTATATATATATAATTAAATTAAATCGAATCACGACGCTGCAGTTCGTAAATTGAAATCGTAACTTCAAATTGTTATTGTGGAAGATCCGACCGTCGGATTTTCCCAAAACTGAAACCGTTGGATTCGTTTTGAAGTGACCTTCCTAATGATGTAAAATTTGTGAAGATCCAACAGTTAGATTTTCATATATGTGTAAAACAAAATTAAGGAAAAGCAGCGCCAGTGCATCGACACGACCTGAAACGTCGTTTAATTAAATATGGCTGTTTTAAATTAAATAAAAATGGCGATATATCGTTATAAAGTACCATAGATGATATAGAGTGAAAATAAACCAATTTTGTTGTGTTTGCTTGATATGTGATGGTTGAATGTATTTGACATGAAAATTTTAACTAAATAACTGAAATGTGAATGTTGAATAGTCCAACCATGTGATTAATTGATTTAAAAATCTAAATATACGTGGGTTATTTGAAAAGGCCGAGTTTAACTCATTTCAAATAATCGATCGACGTTGAGAAGTCGAAGAGTCGAAGACGATTGAAGACCGACGATCTCCACATTGGATGGATGGGCGCTACTGATGCTCGTGATTGGAGTAGCTACCATGAAGGAATTGAAGTAGTAGCCGTCCACACATACTGTTGATTGTACGGATATGCGAGGAATTGGTGCCTCCGGTTTCGTTCAGACCCAGAACGGACTTGTAAATGGACTGTGTGTCTGACATTGGATTTTGTTCTGTGTTGATTGATCTCTATTAAATATATATCTGTTTGGCGGCGGAGAATTTATTCTCTTGCTTAACGCCCTTCTCTGAGACGTACGAGCTCAGAGGTTATGTATTGACAGAAATCAGTCGCATGGAGTGGATTGCCTGTGTGGCACGCCTAAGTGGCATATGATCAAGGCTTCTGTTGCAAAGCAAAGTCTTGTAGTTGATGATCAAAGCATGGTCTGTGTGACGTAGCTTTGTGTATAATGTGAATTCGCGAGCCTCACACCTCGGTATGAGTCAAAAACGGGAGGGTGACTGCAGGGAGAGCACGACGTTTCTTTCTAGCTAAGGTGGTGTCAGTGACCTACCAGCCCTGACATTATATTTACTTTTCACCTGTGTGGTTGTTGGAATGCGAGGCGCCTCGATATAGGTCTGTAAGGACCAGGAAACGTGTGTTCAGGAATTGCCAATCCTCAAAAGTAAGAGAGGACCGGCCCTGAAGATCCAAGGATCATAGTGGGGTCCTGGGACATTTGCTAGAGTGTCTCGAATCGGAGAGGAGCTTGCCCCTTGCCTCGACTCATGAAGGAATCCAATTTCCAATACGAAATATGCGGATGTGATTGTATTACTAGTATGGCGACATGATATATGGTACCCATGCCGTCTAGGATTGATATTTATGATTGAATTTGCTTTTGAAACATATATGCACTAGTAATAATATCAAACACTTTTGTTTTATACGTATGAAGCATTTTTGGCCATTATAAGGGAAAACTCTATCCTCCGGCTTGCGTTGCATTGTGTGATGGGACCTGAGTCTTATAATGGCTTCATTTTATAAAAAGCATTGCATTGATTTAATCATTTATTTTATTTCATGCACTAGCACTCATTGGAGAAAACCCGTTCCGCGAAAGTGGCGTGGTCCTTTGATTGCCTTATTATTTTTGTTAATAAGTTGAGTAGATTTCTCATACCAGTCCCATGACTGACTCGTAGTTTGTTTCACCTTGCAAACTCGGGTGCCCTAATTTTCACACGGGCAGCCTAGTTACAGGTTTCTGACGCACCTTTTGGCTCATGGCGAGGCTTGACTACACTGTGCTGACTTGGATTTTCTCCGCCATTATAGTATCTATATTATGATTCCGCCACTGGCGATGTAGACTGATATTCCTTTTGTGTAGTCTTCATGTATGATTCCGCCTCAGGCGATGGTGACTGATTACGTATCATTATGCACTAAGTTGTATCCTGTACTGTGCTTCTCTAATGTGATGATATCTATATGATTCCACTGTCATATGTGTGTAAATTATTCTATTTTCTGTTTATGCTATTATCTGTGATCTGCTAATGATGATTATTGTGTTATATTCCAATGATTATCCTTAACATCATGTCATGGGGTTTTGGGATCGTCACAAAAGGCATTAAGGTCAGAGAGCCTTTTCCCTAAGTCGAAGACCGAAGTCGCTATTGCATCTACAGAGGAGCCAAAGCCGCAAGCAGGCGGTGAAGGCAAGAAGAATTCTCAGAACAAGGGGAAGCAGAACCCGACCAAGGATGGTCAGAGTAAGAAAAATAAGAAAGATGGTGAATGCTTTAGTTGTGGCAAGAAGGGCCACTATGCCAGAGATTGTCGAGAAAAGCCTGGGGAAAGGAAGTGCTTTAACTGCGGCCAGGCGGGACATCACAAGGATGGTTGCCCACAACCTCCTAGGGAGAAGCAGATTGTGAAAGTGTATGCTATCAACGATGTTCCTTCTTCGTCGAATGCTCCAAGTGCGACGCAGAAGTGAAAGGGTGTCATTATAAAAGGTATGCTTTCTATTTAAGATGTTTCTGTTCGGGTATTGTTTGACAAACCCGAGATAGTCGATAGACCTCTAGTTGTGACGAACCCGATTGGTGGTTCGACTAGTTTTGGCATGGTTTGTTGTAATGTGGTCTTATCGAGTCATGGATGTATGTTTGTTGTGATTGCTTTGTTTTGGGCTTTACTTGGTTTAGCATTATTTTGGGGAGTCGATCTACTCCAAAGGAATAGGGTGGTATTAGGTACCTACCTAGTGATGGCGATAGTAACTGGAGTTAAGGAAGCTAAGAGGTTATCGTTGTAATAAGTTCTAGTTGTCTCTGGGAGGCAAATGAGTGCTCCAGTGCTAGATTGTTTTGCTAGTATCACCTCACGTGGGTTGTCTGAACTCGGAGGAGATGTTCCTTGGGTGCTTGTCTGATATTGGTTTAGGCCTTTGGGGCTTGTGCTTGGGGAATGTCAATTTCAACTAGGATGGTTTGCGCGAGGGGTAAATAGTTGTTGTGATTTTTCATTAGATGATATCTTGGTTTACTCAAGGAGTGATGGGCAGACGGAACATGATAAGACTATTCAATGGTATAGACTGCCCAGAGTTAGACTCGATAGGGTTATGAGATTGCTCGACTGGGACTCGAGAAAGATGCATAGTAATGGATTGTTTAGAACCCTATGTTGATGTTCTCTTTGGATAGTAGGACTTTGAAAGAATAGGATGTGTTCGTTGATCATGGAGGATACAACGAAGATTAGGGCGATTCAAGTTGGACGTGAACTCGTTAAAGGAAAATGGGTGTCCGTTGATCTTGGAGATGCAACGAATAAGGAGACGACGACTCACGTTGGACTAGAGTTTGTCGGTAATGGATACTCAAGACTGGGTCTGAGTTATAGATTGACTCGAGTTGGACTCGAGAAGGCTGCAAGGAATTGGATTCGGCTTGAGTTGGACTCGAGAGGGCAGCAAGATAATGGATAGACTTTGGTTGGACTCAAGTATTTTAGGTGGACTAAAAGCAGGGGTATCTGGGGACGCCTGTTACCTTGGATCCGTTGGACGTGATCTAGTTATCCTTGGAGGATAAACGTACGTTGGACGTACGGTAGTCCGTAGAGAGGTGTGGCTTCTATTGGCCTGGGATTGGTTGGACCAGTCAAGTAGGCATCGGTGTATGTATGGAGGCTGGGCTTCCATTAGTTATTGATGTTGGTTGGACCAGACATACTAGAATAGACATATTGGGATTGGTTAGACCAATCATGTAGGTGTCGATGTGTTTCTGAATTTAGCAGGTGATAGATAGGACTGGTTTGATGGATGTTATGGTTGCTATGTTGTTCCTATTTTTCTTCCCTTGAGTAGACTATAACCTGTAGGGTTCCAGCGATGGGGAACAAAGTGATTGTAGTAGGACTATGAGCTAGTGCAGTAGAGTCGTCATGACTCGAGGGGCAAGGTGGACATAGTAAAGGATTAGTAAGGCTATGAGCCAGTGCAGTGGAGTTGTTATGACTTCATGGGGCAGAGTGGACATAGCAAAGGACTAATGGCTACGGATCAGTGCAGTGGAGTCGCCATGACTCCATGGGGCAGAGTGATCATAGTAAAGGATTTGGGTTCGGTAATAGTTGCATTGAGTAAGAGACATGCCAGTTTAGGTTTTTTTTCTAGGATGGAAGCAACTAGAGTATATCACAGGATATGATTTCAGGCCCAAGAGTGAATTGGATTCAGAAACACTAGTAAGCTTGACGATTAGATCGATTTTGATTGAGTGGATTGGTTCCAGTTAGAAGGACGATCCTAATCTATTGGAAACAATCTCTAGGGTAGAGATGGGTATCGATGGAAAGAGAATGACCAAGTAAGGATTTGATCGAGAAGGGTGGCTTCGAAAGAATAAGGGACTAGTTGTACCCAACGTAGATGGACTGAGAGATGAAGTGCTTAGAGCAAATCATCTCCCGAAATTGACTATACATCCCAGTGGTAACAAGATGTATTGAGACATGGAGCAGATCTACTACTGGGAAAGGATAAATGTGACGAAAAGGAATTTCGCTCGGTCCGAACCAGTCGCTAAACCGACCCAGACCGTTCGAAACGCCTGATCGTTTGAGAACACGACACAATAGAACACAGACGGAAGAACATTTCATTGTATATTACAACAATGCATCAGATTACAAGAATATACAGAGTATAAACAAATAAATATCACACAGAAATATCAGAGATTACAACAAATTACATAGCAGCGGAAAATAATACAATACACAACTAGAAGAGATATACGGATATAAAGCTTCCCGGATATCGTTCCAGCTGTAAACCAGGATCCTGTGAATATAAATCTGCAAAACCAAAACTACTAGCTGCCCGTGTCAAAATAAGGGCACCCAGAGTTAAGGTTAAAACAATAAACTCCAGGTCAGTCATGTGACTTGTGTGAGAACTAAAACAGTTATTAATCTTTATTTTTAAAGTTAGGTAAATCAAGGGACCACGCCGTATAACACGGAACGGGTTTCCTCCCAAGAACACCAGTGCATATAAGTAAACAGCGCAATGCTTTTCTAAAAATGAAGCTATTATAAGACCCAAGTCCCATCACACAATGCAACGCAGCCGGAGGATAGGGTTTTCCCTTATAATAGCCAAACATGCTTAGTACGTTTAAAACAAATCATTTGATACTATTATAAGTGTATAGTGTATAAACAACTTCAAATCATAAGTATCAATCATAGGCGGCATGAATGCCCCATACCACTATGTCGCCATATATAGGTTATACAATCAAAATTGCAAAGTCACGTATTGGAAATTGGATTTCCATCATGTGAACCAAGGCAAAGGGAATATCCTGTGCTTAATTCGAGACTCTCTAGCCCGAGCCTCAGGTTGCAGCCGCGACTGCACCCGGAACATCGGAGCCGGCCACCCGTCGATGGTTAGTAATGCCGTAAACGATATCCTAGCCGGTTCTATGGAACCTCATAGTGATTTGGGACCCGTAAGCCTCTGCAACCACCGTTAACCGAGACGCCCTGCTGGGCAATAAGTAATGATAAGCAACATCCACATAAGTAATGCCAGCCAGTTTAAGCACTGACACCACTTCTAACTAGAAACCAGCATATGTCCATTTCCCGGAGGTCCTCCCCGTTTTTGGTTCACACCGAGGTGTGAGGCTCGCGAATCAACGCTATACACAAAGCCATGCCATATCAGCTGCGCTTTGATCATCATCCACCAAACTTTGCTTTTCAACAAAAGTCTGGATCACTGCATCTCAGAATGCCACATTATCAATCCATATCGTACCACTGATTTCTGCCAATATATAACCTCTGAGCTCGTATGTCTCAGAGAAGGGCGTTAAGAAAGAGAATAAATTCTCCGCCACCAAACAAATATATATTTAGCAGAGATCAACGAATACAATATAAAGGAATACAATGTCAGACACACCATCCATTTACAAGTCCGTTCTAGGTCTGAACGAAACCGGAGGCACTTTCCTCGCATATCCGTCCATCTCCAAGTACGTCTGGACGACCACCAACTATTTCCATCCTCTTGGGTGTACAGCCCAATCAGGATCGTCAGTAATTATCCCAACGATGTGAAGACTTCCGGTCTTCAACCACCGTCTTCATCTTCGACATATCGTCGAATCGGTTATTCAGAATAGGTATAAACCCGGCCTTTCCGAACAACCCGCGTATATTAAAAATAAATGTTACACAAACACAACATACGCCTCATTCCAATTCATTAGTTACTAACCGTAAATCAGTAAGAGAGCAATTCCCTAAATATTAACCCCAAAGGCCGAAACCAACATCAGATCAATATCCAGGAAACCATTCTTCTTAACTAACCTTCAGCTAGTTTCTAAATTTCAATTCTTAGGGAAAGGTTCCCATTAATTTTATCCAAGATAAATTCTTTAAAATTTATCCTTTAATCTTCCTTTGGATGTCATTTCAAACCAAATTATGGTTTTCCCAAACTAGTCGAGATTAGCGAACCATACCGAGATAATTATTTGATTTATTTCCCAATCCCAACCTATTCATCCCATGAAGCAAAACTGGTAATACTCCATATCTAATACCATGGTGTTATCGGTAAAATTAATTACCATTTCACGTTCAAATCTAATTAAAGATTTAACTATCGCTTTGGAGCAAAACTGGTGATACTCCATTCTCGCTCATTTTCTAAAGTTGATAATTTAAAATTATCAATCCACATTTCAATTTAATTGAAGATCCATTAAAACTCTTTTTACTGGGTTAAAGAACTAGTGTCATTTAAAACACATTTCACGATAAACCCAAATCACATTCTATTTATTATCGGGTTAAAGAACTAGTGTTATTTAAAACACAGTTCACGGTAAACCCAAATCACATTCTATTTATTATCGAGTTAAAGAACTTGTGTTATTTAAAACACAGTTCACGGTAAACCCAAATCACATTCTATTTATTATCGGGTTAAAGAACTAGTGTTATTTAAAACACCGTTCACGGTAAACCCACAAATCAATTCTAATTCAATTCAAATCAAATATATTAGGAATTCCGATTATTTAAAACCCCTTTTTAAATCTAATTTATTTATTTAAAAATAATTGGGTTTTAAATTTAGTTCAAACTAGTTCATTTCGATAGAAATCTATTTTTATCTTTTCAAATATGAAGTTTTTCATCCCAATTTTTCCCAAATCATTTCTTATGATTTAACACAAATTATTTACATTTTTAATAATTTTATCAAGCCCTGTACAGTCGATTTCCATCAACGGCCATCGAACTGCACTTACAACGACCTTTTTCGAATTTGATTTGGACATAACTCCAAATCCAACCGTTAGATTTCAAATTTCTAATATTCGTGAGAAAGCTCTTTTCGATACGAACCCAACGGTTCCGGTTTTAGGAGAATCCGACGGTCGGATCTCCCGTAATGTCCGTTTGAAATCAATGGTCGAATTTCGCGAACTGCCGCGGCGCGGCGCGTTCTATTCAGGCCATTATATTATATATATATATATATATATATATAATATATTTCGTCGATTACTATTTGAAACGAATTTTATAAATAGTTTTGAATTCGTTTCAAAAACAATTTCAACTTCCATCTTAATTCAAATCAAAATTGAATCTTTCCTTATAAATTCGTTTTAAATTCATTTCTATTCAAATCAAGTTTCAATTCAATTTGAATTCATTTCAATTCGTTTTAAATTCAATTCGAATTCGTTCTATATTCAATTCATTTCGAAATCGTTTTATATTCAATTCATTTCGAAATCGTTTTATATTCAATTCATTTCGAAATCGTTTTCAATTCATTTCATTTCGAAATCGTTTTCAATTCATTTCATTTCGAATTCGTTTTCAATTCACTTCATTATATTCGATTTCGAAATCACTTTTCAATATTCATTTTAAAATGAATAAAATCAATATAAATGTTGTTCACGTCAAAAGGGCGTCAATCTAATCAACACGGCTTCATATATCTCTATTTTCAAATATTCTATTTCAAATATTTCTTTTTCAAATATTTCCTTTTCAAATATTTCTATTATTAAAATATTTCGTTCAACACACGACTAATCTCAACGGATGAGTACTGTCAACACATGAACCTTTATTTTATATTGATAAAGATGTAAATTTTATTATTAAAATATTTCGTTCAACACATGACTAATCTCAACGGATGAGTACAGTCAACACATGAACCTTTATTTTATAATATTCTTTATTTTTACGATTGGAATGAGGCCCAATCAATTACCATATAATGTTAATTATATGGATTTTCATACATCACACGTATATAACAGCATTGAAAAATAATCAGCCATCAACCAAAGTGCACTACACTGTATAAGCATCAAATATAGATATCTAACGCTTATAACAGTCTGTCAATCAATCGATCGACATATTTAATCAATCAGGATGAGTGAGCTTCAAATTTCATCCCAACACCCGTGTGGGGTTTCAAACAATCAAACACAGATTTTAGTTGTGCAGTTGGGCGATGTGTAAAATTTATCGACCCAATCAATATCAGTCAAATCAGTGTATATAAACAAATCGGCCGATTTGTTTATAAATATTTATTTATTCACTTTCACGTTAAAAAATATATTTTTAACGATAAAACATTTTATTCAACCTATGAAAATATTCTATTCAGTTCATTTATTCAATAAAATGATTTCTTTATTTTTCTAACTTATTTTAGAAAATTTTGGCGGCATAACGGCACGATACTAGAAACAGGACGAGGCCTAGCCTTATCCCCGGTCTAGTGAAGGCCCACGCCATTCACACATCAATCAAATTCATTCAATTCACCAAACAATTCAATTCAAACCAAATAATCTAACCAACTACACAACCAAACAAACAAGTCCATGGTCTGTGGACGATTGTGTCGGGTGCTACTAAGCACCGTCTACATCCTAGTATATATATATATATATATAACTAGAAAAGAAATTGAAGAGTGAGAAATTCTCACCGATGGCTATCCCATCTTTACGACACTTCATTTATAGAAATCTTCGCCGCTCTCGCCTTTCGTCACTTTCGTTGCCCGTAGCCACTACATATGTAAAAATCGAATTTTTACTTTGCTATTTATTATATAAAAATCATATTTTTACTTCGATGTTCAATATATAAAAATCACATTTTTATTTCGATGTTCAATATATAAAAATCACATTTTTACTTCGATGTTCAATATATAAAAATCACATTTTTACTTCGATGTTCAATATATAAAAATCACATTTTTACTTCGATGTTCAATATATAAAAATCACATTTTTACTTCGATGTTCAATATATAAAAATCACATTTTTACTTCGATGTTCAATATATAAAAATCACATTTTTATTTCGATGTTCAATATATAAAAATCACATTTTTACTTCGATGTTCAATATATAAAAATCACATTTTTACTTCGATGTTCAATATATAAAAATCACATTTTTATATCAAAGATATTTATATTCAAATCAATGAGGTTTATATTTTTCAATTCAAAGATATTTTTAAATCAAACAGATTTATATATTTTCAAAGAGGTGTTATTTTTATTTTCAAAAAGGTATTATTTTTCAACACAATGCTATTCATTATATCTAAAAACAAAACTTTAAACAATTTTCATTTCAAAACAATGATATATAAATATCTATAAATTCCATTGCTATTTTTATTTTTAAAACCAATGCTTTTTAGATTTTCAAAAATAATGATCTATATATAAAAATCCCAATTTTTTTTGTCCTATGCTTTTTTCTATATATATATAAATTCCCTCTTGATTTCTATGTTATTTATTTTAAAACATATTTTAAAAACAATATTTATTTCAGTTTTAAAACAATTGATTTACATATATAAAAGTAAATAAAAAAACTAAGAGAGGCTTACTGTGTTCGGATTTCAGGTTGCTCCACCATTAGGGTTGGAGTTTGCCATCGCCACCAACGTCGTGGAGGAGATCGGAGCCCGCCACTTTGGAGCCGCCAGCGTCGCCTACCTCCACCCTGAGTCGCGTCGCGTTCGGTGGTCCCGCAAGCCCTAGAAACGGGTGCGAATTGAACGAGTTCGAGCCCCTGAAACTCCTCAATTCCAATACGATACAGGATGAGATTGGTATGGATCTAAAGCTGACTGAAATCTCTTTGATTTCCATGTTTCAATTTTTAATTTTGCTGAATGGATTAAAGGAAAATTGAGGGAGAAGGATTCAGAAATTTTTCGCCGTCGAATTTAATGAAGGGCGTCTCCTGAACGGGGTGATAGAAATTAAGGTTTGTGATTGGTCAAAATTTTACATATATATATATATATATATTATTTAATTTGAAAATTAGGGTTTTATTGCATTTGGATTCCGAATCAAACCCAACGACCGTCGCCCCTAGCTAATTACCCCTATTCCGAACACGATGGGATATGTTTCGCAAGATGATTCGGTTGTTTCGATCAATTTTCGCTAAATTTAAAATATAAATCTATATATTCAATTTTAAATGTACATTTTAAATTACCAAGGCCACATACTGATTCAGAAAATTTGAGAAAAATTATCTCTAGCTTCGTATTTACGATACGGTCCTATCGAAACTAATTTTATCGAATTCTGAGACCGTTAGAAAAATGGCCATTTTCCAGTCGATTAAAATCAACTGAAACTGGTCAAATGCGTTTTCCTTTGCCACGTTCACATATTGATTCAAAAAATTATGAAAATTTGAAACCTAGCAATAACTTGACATCTCGGATCCAACAAAAGTGGTTTCGTCGAAATCCGAGGTCGTTTGCGAAATGGCTATTTTTAAGGGCCTGAATTCCATAGCGACTATTCAGAATTTTCAACTGCACATATCCTTTTATCCTCGCTATGCAATTAGGATTTTTCGAGTTCGTTGGAAAGATATTCACAATTAGATCCTATTATTTTTGGTTTCACTAAAATCCTGTTTATTTTGCACCCGGTACATTCAATTGAAGTTTGAAATCGAATTATCGAACTACCGCGCCATTTTCAATTCCTTTTTTAAATATAAATAAATATTTATATTCTATCGACGATCTATATAATATATACGTTCGATTTTTATTCAAAATAAATTTCTCGTCGATATTATTTAAAATAATTCATTTTAAATGTTCAAAATTCGCTAAAATTGCCAAAATAAAAATTTTAAACTGGCCCAGATTTTCGGGTTGTTACAATCTCCCCCACTTAAAACTTTTCGTCCCCGAAAAGGAACAAAGTCGAAAGTGGTTTGATTAATCAACTCTACGTTCGATTTGGCTTTCATTCTCCAACTTTTCAGTTTCTGAGAATTTTCAAATTCTTCAAAAATTTTGGCTAACACCCTAAATTTTCGAAAAATTTCGCCATAACCTCCCCGGCACCGGGAGCCACGGGAAAATCCCGAAATTGCCATATAGGCCTTCTGATCTCAAAAAGAAAAAGAAAAAGCCAAGCGGCTAGCCAATCGGCTCATAAAATCATCATCACCCAAAAAAAACAGGAAATTATGGTAAACATGTACCTATTTGTCGGGCAAACAAATTTTATTCTCTGCTCTAGCCTCCTTGCTATGACCTGTTCAATGTAAGTACATGTATATGCAAGAAAATGCGACAAATTTTCAATACAATTCAATATTTGATACAATTAGGGGTAATGGTTCAAAATTATCAAACAAATAAATAAACAACACAAACATCAATCCATTAGTTGATTAGCTTTTCAAATTCATAACTTTGATACATAGTCAGAAAATCAGATTTTTGATGCCAAATCACAACAATAGGTCCTGTATAATTTTGGTTCTCACACCAGTCAATAGGAAATATATAGAAATCTCACTTTCGTCACTCGAATATAAACACTGATAATGTGATCACAATTATCAGCATCATCCCCGGGCGACTAGAGTGTGATTCTATATCTATCCAGTATATTAAAACTTCAAATATACGCGGATCAGACGTATACGCAAAATCTTTATATACTGGAATGTCCAAATCAATATAAATAAATAATCAAATACGAATAATTGATTTAAATTTTCAAAACAAAACTTGTTTTCACTTTAAAAATTTACTCTTCACACTCGTTCTAGGATACTACTGATCCCATCTCTAACGAGCCATTCCATTGGATATTACTAATCCAATATCTGATGAATTCTTTCATATGGTTCTAATGTGTCTTATTCTTTGAGCTTTGTAAACCAAAGCTCTGATACCAACTGTGACGAAAAGGAATTTCGCTCGGTCCGAACCAGTCGCTAAACCGACCCAGACCGTTCGAAACGCCTGATCGTTTAAGAACACGACAAAATAGAACACAGACGGAAGAACATTTCATTGTATATTACAACAATGCATCAGATTACAAGAATATACAGAGTATAAACAAATAAATATCACACAGAAATATCAGATATTACAACAAATTACATAGCAGCGGAAAATAATACAATACACAACTAGAAAAGATATACGGATACAAAGCTTCCCGGATATCGTTCCAGTTGTAAACCAGGATCCTGTGAATATAAATCTGCAAAACCAAAACTACTAGCTGCCCGTGTCAAAATAAGGGCACCCAGAGTTTAAGTTAAAACAATAAACTCCAGGTCAGTCATGTGACTGGTGTGAGAACTAAAACAGTTACTAATCTTTATTTTTAAAGTTAGGTAAATCAAGGGACCACGCCGTATAACACGGAACGGGTTTCCTCCCAAGAACACCAGTGCATATAAGTAAACAACGCAATGCTTTTCTAAAAATGAAGCTATTATAAGACCCAGGTCCCATCACACAATGCAACACAGCCGGAGGATAGGGTTTTCCCTTATAATAACCAAACATGCTTAGTACGTTTAAGACAAATCATTTGATACTATTATAAGTGTATAGTGTATAAACAACTTCAAATCATAAGTATCAATCATAGGCGGCATGAATGCCCCATACCACTATGTCGCCATATATAGGTTATACAATCAAAATCGCAAAGTCACGTATTGGAAATTGGATTTCCATCATGTGAACCAAGGCAAAGGGAATATCCTGTGCTTAATTCGAGACTCTCTAGCCCGAGCCTCAGGTTGCAGCCGCGACTGCACCCGGAACGTCGGGGCCGGCCACCCGTCGCTGGTTAGTAATGCCGTAAACGATATGCTAGCCGGTTCTATGGAACCTCATAGTGATCTGGGACCCGTAAGCCTCTGCAACCACCGTTAACCGAGACGCCCCGCTGGGCAATAAGTAATGATAAGCAACATCCACATAAGTAATGCCAGCCAGTTTAAGCACTGGCACCACTTCTAACTAGAAACCAGCATATGTCCATTTCCCGGAGGTCCTCCCCGTTTTTGGTTCACACCGAGGTGTGAGGCTCGCGAATCAACGCTATACACAAAGCCATGCCATATCAGCTGCGCTTTGATCATCATCCACCAAACTTTGTTTTCAACAAAAGTCTGGATCACTGCATCTCAGCATGCCACATTATCAATCCATATCGTACCACTGATTTCTGCCAATATATAACCTCTGAGCTCGTATGTCTCAGAGAAGGGCATTAAGCAAGAGAATAAATTCTCCGCCGCCAAACAGATATATATTTAGCAGAGATCAACGAATACAATATAAAGGAATACAATGTCAGACACACCATCCATTTACAAGTCCGTTCTAGGTCTGAACGAAAACGGAGGCACTTTCCTCGCATATCCGTCCATCTCCAAGTACGTCTGGACAACCACCAACTATTTCCATCCTCTTGGGTGTACAGCCCAATCAGGATCGTCAGTAATTATCCCAACGATGTGAAGACTTCCGGTCTTCAACCACCGTCTTCATCTTCGACATATCGTCGAATCGTTTATTCAGAATGGGTATAAACCCGGCCTTTCCGAACAACCCGCATATATTAAAAATAAATGTTACACAAACACAACATACGCCTCATTCCAATTCATTAGTTACTAACCGTAAATCAGTAAGAGAGCAATTCCCTAAATATTAACCCCGAAGGCCGAAACCAACATCAGATCAATATCCAGGAAACCATTCTTCTTAACTAACCTTCAGCTAGTTTCTAAATTTCAATTCTAAGGAAAAGGTTCCCATTAATTTTATCCAAGATAAATTCTTTAAAATTAATCCTTTAATCTTCCTTTGGATGTCATTTCAAACCAAATTATGGTTTTCCCAAACTAGTCGAGATTAGCGAACCATACCGAGATAATTATTTGATTTATTTCCCAATCCCAACCTATTCATCCCATGAAGCAAAACTGGTAATACTCCATATCTAATACCATGGTGTTATCGGTAAAATTAATTACCATTTCACGTTCAAATCTAATTAAAGATTTAACTATCGCTTTGGAGCAAAACTGGTGATACTCCATTCTCGCTCATTTTCTAAAGTTGATAATTTAAATTATCAATCCACATTTCAATTTAATTGAAGATCCATTAAAACTCTTTTTACTGGGTTAAAGAACTAGTGTCATTTAAAACACAGTTCACGATAAACCCAAATCACATTCTATTTATTATCGGGTTAAAGAACTAGTGTTATTTAAAACACAGTTCACGGTAAACCCAAATCACATTCTATTTATTATCGGGTTAAAGAACTAGTGTTATTTAAAACACAGTTCACGGTAAACCCAAATCACATTCTATTTATTGTCGGGTTAAAGAACTAGTGTTATTTAAAACACCGTTCACGATAAACCCATAGATCAATTCTAATTCAATTCAAATCAAATATATTAGGAATTCCGATTATTTAAAACCCCTTTTTAAATCTAATTTATTTATTTAAAAATAATTGGGTTTTAAATTTAGTTCAAACTAGTTCATTTCGATAGAAATCTATTTTTATCTTTTCAAATATGAAGTTTTTCATCCCAATTTTTTCCAAATCATTTCTTATGATTTTACACAAATTATTGACATTTTTAATAATTTTATCAAGGCCCGTACAGTCGATTTCCATCAACGGCCATCGAACTGCACTTACAGCGACCTTTTTCGAATTTGATTTGGACATAACTCCAAATCCAACCGTTAGATTTCAAATTTCTAATATTCGTTAGAAAGCTCTTTTCGATACGAACCCAACGATTCCGGTTTTAGGATAATCCGATGGTCGGATCTCCCGTAATGTCCGTTTGAAATCAATGGTCGAATTTCGCGAACTGCCGCGGCGCGGCGCGTTCTATTCAGGCCATTATATTATATATATATAATATATATTTCGTCGATTACTATTTAAAACGAATTTTATAAATAGTTTTAAATTCGTTTCAAAAACAATTTCAACTTCCATCTCAATTCAAATCAAAATTGAATCTTTCCTTATAAATTCGTTTTAAATTCATTTCTATTCAAATCAAGTTTCAATTCAATTTGAATTCATTTCAATTCGTTTTAAATTCAATTCGAATTCGTTCTATATTCAATTCATTTCGAAATCGTTTTATATTCAATTCATTTCGAAATCGTTTTATATTCAATTCATTTCGAAATCATTTTCAATTCATTTCATTTTGAAATCGTTTTCAATTCATTTCATTTCGAAATCGTTTTCAATTCACTTCATTATATTCGATTTCGAAATCACTTTTCAATATTCATTTTAAAATGAATAAAATCGATATAAATGTCGTTCACGTCAAAAGGGCGTCAATCTAATCAACACGGCTTCATATATCTCTGTTTTCAAATATTCTATTTCAAATATTTCTTTTTCAAATATTTCCTTTCCAAATATTTCTATTATTAAAATATTTCGTTCAACACATGACTAATCTCAACGGATGAGTACTGTCAACACATGAACCGTTATTTTATATTGATAAAGATGTAAATTTTATTATTAAAATATTTCGTTCAACACATGACTAATCTCAACGGATGAGTACAGTCAACACATGAACCTTTATTTTATAATATTCTTTATTTTTCCGATTGGAATGAGGCCCAATCAATTACCATATAATGTTAATTATATGGATTTTCATACATCACACGTATATAACAGCATTGAAAAATAATCAACCATCAACCAAAGTGCACTACACTGTATAAGCATCAAATATAGATATCTAACGCTTATAACAGTCTGTCAATCAATCGATCGACATATTTAATCAATCAGGATGAGTGAACTTCAAATTTCATCCCAACACCCGTGTGGGGTTTCAAACAATCAAACACAGATTTTAGTTGTGCAGTTGGGCGATGTGTAAAATTTATCGACCCAATCAATATCAGTCAAATCAGTGTATATAAACAAATCGGCCGATTTGTTTATAAATATTTATTTATTCACTTTCACGTTAAAAATTATACTTTTAACGATAAAACATTTTATTCAACCTATGAAAATATTCTATTCAGTTCATTTATTCAATAAAATAATTTCTTTATTTTTCTAACTTATTTTAGAAAATTTCGTCGGCATAACGGCACGATACTAGAAACGGGACGAGGCCTAGCCTTATCCCCGGTCTAGTGAAGGCCCACGCCATTCACGCATCAATCAAATTCATTCAATTCACCAAACAATTCAATTCAAACCAAATAATCTAACCAATTACACAACCAAACAAACAAGTCCATGGTCTGTGGACGATTGTGTCGGGTGCTACTAAGCACCGTCTGCATCCTAGTGTGTATATATATATATATATATATATATATATATATATATAACTAGAAAAGAAATTGAAGAGTGAGAAATTCTCACCGATGGCTATCCCATCTTTACGACACTTCATTTATAGAAATCTTCGCCGCTCTCGCCTTTCGTCACTTTCGTTGCTCGTAGCCACTACATATGTAAAAATCGAATTTTTACTTTGCTATTTATTATATAAAAATCATATTTTTACTTCGATGTTCAATATATAAAAATCACATTTTTATTTCGATGTTCAATATATAAAAATCACATTTTTACTTCGATGTTCAATATATAAAAATCACATTTTTACTTCGATGTTCAATATATAAAAATCACATTTTTACTTCGATGTTCAATATATAAAAATCACATTTTTACTTCGATGTTCAATATATAAAAATCATATTTTTACTTCGATGTTCAATATATAAAAATCACATTTTTACTTCGATGTTCAATATATAAAAATCACATTTTTACTTCGATGTTCAATATATAAAAATCACATTTTTATATCAAAGATATTTATATTCAAATCAATGAGGTTTATATTTTTCAATTCAAAGATATTTTTAAATCAAACAGATTTATATATTTTCAAAGAGGTGTTATTTTTATTTTCAAAAAGGTATTATTTTTCAACACAATGCTATTCATTATATCTAAAAACAAAACTTTAAACAATTTTCATTTCAAAACAATGATATATAAATATCTATAAATTCCATTGCTATTTTTATTTTTAAAACCAATGCTTTTTAGATTTTCAAAAATAATGATCTATATATAAAAATCCCAATTTTTTTTGTCCTATGCTTTTTTCTATATATATATAAATTCCCTCTTGATTTCTATGTTATTTATTTTAAAACATATTTTAAAAACAATATTTATTTCAGTTTTAAAACAATTGATTTACATATATAAAAGTAAATAAAAAAACTAAGAGAGGCTTACTGTGTTCGGATTTCAGGTTGCTCCACCATTAGGGTTGGAGTTTGCCATCGCCACCGACGTCGTGGAGGAGATCGGAGCCCGCCACTTTGGAGCCGCCAGCGTCGCCTACCTCCACCCTGAGTCGCGTCGCCTTCGGTGGTCCCGCAAGCCCTAGAAACGGGTGCGAATTGAACGAGTACGAGCCCCTAAAACTCCTCAATTCCAATACGATACAGGATGAGATTGGTATGGATCTAAAGCTGACTAAAATCTCTTTGATTTCCATGTTTCAATTTTTAATTTTGCTGAATGGATTTAAGGAAAATTGAGGGAGAAGGATTCAGAAATTTTTCACCGTCGAATTTGATGAAGGGCGGCTCCTGAACGGGGTGATAGAAATTAAGGTTTGTGATTGGTCAAAATTTTCTATATATATATATATATATATTTATATTATTTAATTTGAAAATTAGGGTTTTATTGCATTTGGATTCCGAATCAAACCCAACGACCGTCGCCCCTAGCTAATTACCCCTATTCCGAACACGATGGGATATGTTTCGCAAGATGATTCGGCTGTTTCGATCAGTTTTCGCTAAATTTAATATATAAATCTATATATTCAATTTTAAATGTATATTTTAAATTACCAAGGCCACATACTGATTCATAAAATTCCAGAAAAATTATCTCTAGCTTCGTATTTACGATACGGTCCTATCAAAACTAATTTCGTCGAATTCTGAGACCATTAGAAAAATGGCCATTTTCCAGTCGATTAAAATCAACTAAAACTGGTCAAACGCGTTTTCCTTTGCCACGTTCACATATTAATTCGAAAAATTATGAAATTTGAAACCTAGCAATAACTTGACATCTCGGATCCAACAAAAGTGGTTTCGTCGAAATCCGAGGTCGTTTGCGAAATGGCTATTTTTAAGGGCCTGAATTCCATAGCGACTATTCAGAATTTTCAACTGGACATATCCTTTTATCCTCGCTATGCAATTTGGATTTTTCGAGTTCGTTGGAAAGATATTCACAATTAGATCCTATTATTTTTGATTTCACTAAAATCCGGTTTATTTTGCACCCGGTACATTCAATTGAAGTTTGAAATCGAATTATCGAACTACCGCGCCATTTTCAATTCCTTTTTTAAATATAAATAAATATTTATATTCTATCGACGATCTATATAATATATACGTTCGATTTATATTCAAAATAAATTTCTCGTCGATATTATTTAAAATAATTCATTTTAAATGTTCAAAATTCGCTAAAATTGCCAAAATAAAAATTTTAAACTGGCCCAGATTTTCGGGTTGTTACAATAAAGAAAGATGTTGGAAAGTTTATGTCCAAATGCATAAATTGCCAGTTAGTAAAAGCTGAGCAAAAGAAGCCTAGTGGTTTGTTACAACCATTAGAAATTCCTAAATGGAAATGAGAACAAGTCTCAAATGGATTATATTGATAGTTTACCAAGGACTAGGTCAGGTCATGATGGTATTAGAGTGAATTGTATATTAGAGAATGAAGGCTACCCAAGATAGGCAGAAGACTTATCTCGATAAGAGACAAAGAGATTTGGAATTCTTCGTTAACGACTTGGTGTTCCTCAAGATCTCTCCATTGAGAATGTGATTCGGATTGGTTGGATAGGTAAGTTAGCACCAAGATTTGTTGGTCCATTCCCAGTCCTCGAGCAAGTTGGGAATTTGGCGTATGAAGTAGAGCTACCTGACAAGATGGCGGGAGTTCACAACGTATTTCGTGTTTCCCAGTTAAGGAAATTCGTGCACAACCCTAGTATGGCTATTTCACCTGATCAGTTGGATAACATCGAAGTTGAACCGAGGCGGTTGGGAACCGCAAGCCTTTGCGTATTGTTGGCAACGATATGAAGCAGCTTCGAAGGTAGGTGGTGAAACTAGTCAAAGTTCAGTGGGATGGTGATGAGGAAGGCTGTACTTGGGAAATAGAGGAGAACATAAGGAAGAAGTATTCAGAACTCTTTGCCTGGTAAGGTTTTGGTAGTGATAGTTCTTCCCTTATTAGTAAACCGCATGCTAGGATAGGCTTGTTGTATTGTTTTGTATGTTTTATTGTTTGAAAATGATTGATAGGCATGCGGAATTCTTTGTATGTTTCGGTTAAGGAATTTCGGGGACGAAATTTCTTAAGGGGGGGGGGGGGGGGGAGAATGTAACAACCCGCATTCTACGCATCGGAGGATCGTAGAATATTTATTTCTTTCTCATACGAAGTCGTATGGTCATGTAGAGTTGAGGGACAACTATTGGGGTAATTTTTCATGTTCATGATTTTTGCCGATTTTTAAATGACCGTTTTACCCCTAGCTGATCTTGTTTTGGCCATAACTTTTGATTGGAAAGGAGTTTTGACCTGAAACCACTTCCATTGGCTTCGAATGATGGTTTACCTTTCCGTAGAGTGGTCAATGTGAAAATGGGACTTACCGTTTGGGAGATATGGCTGAATTAAGGTTCAGAAGGTGAAAAACAGCTTAATTGGGCTAAACTGAGTAGTTAACAGCTTGGCCCATAACCCATTTCGGGACTAGGGTTATGGGGAGGCTGATAGGGTTTGGGAAATCATTTCATTTCAGTTTTTGATCCGCCACTTTCATTCTTGAAGCCCTAGCCATGGCCTCCACTCTCTAAATCTCTTCAAAACATCTCCACATCACCTACAACTTGAAGATTGGGATTAGCAACATCAAATCAAGGGAGATCTTCACTAAATCAAGATTAGAGCTGCTGGAACACATTAGAATTCGACCCAAACAGAGAATCATTTCAGATTTATAGTTTACTTTGTGGCAAAGGTGACTGATTTGCATTGTTTTTCACTAATTACGGCTAATTATGGTAATTAGCGAAGATTAGCGAAATTATGGCTCAGAAAAATCTAGAAAAATTCCTAAAATACTAAAACATCATTTTATGCCTCTAATATGAATTTGGGCTAATTTCGACTAATTTTGCAGATCCCGGAATTTTGGGGATTAAGGGGTGATTAGCGGAAATTAGCGAATTTATGCATGTTAAAAATTTGGAAAAATATTCAGAAATTCTGAAATATTGTTTTAGACCTCTGTTGGAAGTTTGGGTTAATTTGGCTAAGTTTTGTTAATCCTATGCTTAGTTGTTCTTAAACATGCTTAAGGGGAAATATGGGATTTTGGTTATGTTTGATCCGTTTTAACATACCATATTGTTGTTTTGCTGTTTGTGGATGTTTATACATATTGCTATAACTGTATGGTATGATTTATGATTGATTAGAAAAGTTAGAATGGTTGAAAACCCTGTTGTATGGCGTAAACAGTCGTTGGAAGAGTTGTAGAAAAATATGTAGGAAACCGGATCGGATCACCCTCTTTCTTCTCCGACCCGACCCGATCGCGAGCATGCATTCACGAGCCACCTCATGTTGAGGGCCACGAATTGAACCAGAGGCCATCACGATCCGATCGTGAAGGACCATCGCGAAGCGCCACGAGAGAAGGAGCCACGAACCAGTGGGGTATCACGACCCGAACCCCTGCAGTTGCCTCGACCCGATCCGATGGAAGGACTCGACCCGAACCCGTGCAGTTGCCTCGACCCGATCCGATGGAAGGACTCTACCCGAACCGCTTCAGAAGCCCATGAGCTGATGGCCAGGGAGATCGCAACCTGGAGAACACGACCCTATCCGATGGGCGATCACGAACCGATCCAGATGGAGGAAGAAGACGAGCCGTGCCTATATGATGATCACGAACTGAATGAAGACCGATCCGGAGATGACGACCAAAACCCGAAATGCAAAGGTAGTCCAAATGGAAGTTAGAGCTCAGGATCCAGATGGGAACCAATGAGTTCACTTCATGATCGGGCTTTGCTGCGGGACGTGTGCAAAGGGGTTGTCGGTATTCATAACTTTGGTTCACCACTTAGAGATGGATAGTTGGCTTGTAGTGATAGTTACACGGGATTGGATTCCGTCATGGGCCAAAGTATTAGGTGACCAAAGTAGTGGATATCGTATACTTTACGCACCGAGTGAGAGATGTGAGGATGGTTGTTATGCTTGATTGTTTGACATCACTATGACATACACACCCCCACCCCCGTATCTCGTACACTGTATGTTAGTGGCACCTTAGAGTATTGTATGGTATGGAGTGCTAACTCTTTGGTTGCAGCTCCAGGTTCAAGTATAATTTAGTATACCTATTATTTTTCTGTTTTGTTGCATATTGTTCACACCAGAATTTTAGTCTGACCCAGAGTTTTGTCTCTTCTTATTACTCTGGGTGCTTACACGAGCAGACTAGAGACAGGTTAGCTGGTGATGCGCGAGTAGCTGATTCGGAGGCGAGCAAGAGGCTTCCACGTATGATATATAGATATTCTCCCTGTGTCATTGGTGGTCACTACTTGGGCATTAGTAGTGTACATTCTTTATATTGCTTTTGCTTTAGAGACAGTATTTTAAAAGTTGTAATAAGCTGTATTTTGGATTTCCGCTGCTATGAAGCTTAGTTTTAGTTTTCAGCTTATGCATTGTCTCACCTGTTTTATGTCAAGTATGTTGTTATTCTATTTTGTTCTATGCGCTGTGAGACATTCTACAGGTTCTCTGTTGTTTCTTCGTCTTCTTTCCTTTCTTTGGTGATTGTCTCGTGTTAACTGGACATGTGTATAGTGCACTTTTGGAGTAAATGTCGGTTGGTGCAGGGCGGGCTGTCACAGTGGCCCTGAATCCATTCACTACTCCCTACACATAGTGATCCAAAGTTATAGACATCGACAACCCCTTAGCACACGTCCCGCAGCAAAGCCCAACTCATGAAGTTAACTCTTTGGTTCCCAATTGGATCCTAAGTACAAACTTCCTACTTGGACTACCTTTGCATCTCGGGTTTTGGTCGTCACCTTCTTCTTCGGATCGGTCTTCATTTCTTCACTTCACTTTGCTTCAGGTCGTGGTCATCAGCTCCTCGGTTCGGATCGAGTTCCTCCACTTGGATCAATTCGTGATGTCCTCAACTAGTTGCCCCATCCTCCTCGGGTCGGGTCATGGTCACCCACCAGGGTCGGGTCATGGTCACCCACCAGGGTCGGATCAGGTCGTGATGAGCTCCTCCGATCCTATCCTCCTTCCCAAGCGCTTCGGGTCGGGTCCACATCTCCAAGCGGTTCAAATCGTGGAGTGATCCAGATCGGGTCGGGTCTTCAAGCTCGTGGCCTTCAAGGTGGAGCAGCTCGTGGAGATGGCTTGCGATCGGGTCAGATGGTGTGAGTGGTTTGGTTCAGGCAGGGGCAATCCGATCCTGTCCCAGCATATTTTCCTGCAACTTCTTCCAGTGACTGTTTACGCCATTCGACGGCGTTTTCGACCAATCTAACACTTCTAGACAACCACAAAGTATACTATGTAGTCATGGCAACATGTATAATCATCCACAAACAGCAAAACAACAATCCTAGCATGTAAAATGGATCAAACATACCCAAAACCCCATATTTTCCCTTAATCATGTTTAGGCATAACTAATGATATGATTAGCAAAACTTAACCAAATTACCCAAACTTTCTAACAGAGGCCTAAAACATCATTTCGAATTTTATAAATATTTTTTCAAAATTTTATCATGTCTAATTTCGCTAATTAACACTAATCACCCTTAATTAACCATAATTAGTGAGGAACTATGCAAATCACTCACCTTAGCAACAAATAAAATACCAAATCTGAAATGAATCTCTGTTTGGAGCTGTTCCCAATGCAACACAGCAGTTCTACTACGATTCTTGTGCTAATCCTCTTTGATTTGATGTTGCTAAGCTTAATCCTTGATTAGAAAGTGATTTGGAGATGTTTTAGAGGTTGGAGGCCATTATTAGGGTTCTTAGGAGGTAAATGGCGGCTAGAAAACTGAAATGAAATGAAAACCTAACTCATTTCAGCCTCCCCATAACCCTAATCCCGAAATGGGTTATGGGCCCATTTACTAATCACCTCATCTAGCCCGGTTAAGCAGTTTTTCACCTCTTGAAACATGTTTCAGCCATATCTCCCAAACGGTGAGCCCGTTTGGCTTACGTGACCAATCTACGGAATTGTAAACCATCATCCAGATCCAATGGATGTTGTTTCAGGTCAAAACTCCTTTCCAATCAAAAGTTATGGCCAAAACAAGATCAGCTAGGGGCAAAATAGTCATTTAAAAATCGGCCAAAATCATGAACATGGGAAATGACCCCAATAGTCGTCTCCCAAAGTTACATGACCATACGACTTCGTATGTGAAAGAAATAAATATTCTACGATCCTGCGATGCATAGAATGCGGTTCATTACAGGTCCACTCGATATGGATTAAAATGCCTGAATCATGCGTTTCCCCGCGCTATGGGGGTGTAAGTCTGGTCTATATAAAGACCATATCATCCATCGGCCTCGTAGTGCCGATATATCCGAGGTGCCTCGCTATCCATCATCCCTATAAGTAAAACGTCTGGGCGTGCAAAACCCTGACACCACTCCTAGCTAGAAGGAAATGCATGCCCTCCCTGATGTCCTCAGCCATTTCTGGTTCACACCGGGGTGCGAGGCTCGTGAATTAACGCTATAAACGAATCTATGCTATATTAAAGCCGTGATTTGATCATCAACCACAAGACTCTGCTTTTCAATAGGAGCCTTGATCATTTGCATCTCAGCATGCCACATAGGCAATTCACGCTATGCAACTGATATCTATCAATCACACAGAATGAAATCCGATGTCAGACACACATCCATTTACAAGTTCATTCTAGGTCTGAACGAAACCGGAGGCACCTTATTCCTCTTCCCATATGCCTAATACAGGAGAGAGGTCCTCGCATATCCGGTCGATCTCCAAGTACGACTGGAACGATCACCACTTATTACCTTGTCTTCCAAACGATGTGAAGACATCCGGTCTTCAACCACCGTCTTCGTCGTCGACTCATCGCCGATTCAGTTATTCAGAATGGGATAAACCCGGTCTTTCCGAATAACTCGCGTATATGGTAAACAAGTGCTACACAAACACAACATACGCCTCATTCCAATTCAGAATATTCTTTTATTCAAATATTCTTATACTTTGGGAAAGGTTCCTATTAATTTTATCAAAGATAAATTCTTTAAATTTATTCTTTAATCTTCCTTCGGATTTCAATTCAAACCAAATTAAGGTTTATCCAAACTAGTCGGGATTAGCGCATCTTATCGACGTAATCATTTATTCAATTTCCTAATCCCAACCTATTCATCCCATGAAGTAAAACTGGTAATACTTCATATCTAGCACGACGGTGTTATCGGTAAAAGTTAATTACCATTTCACGTTCAAATCTAATTAAAGATTTAACTATCGCTTGGAGCAAACCTGGTGATACTCCATTCTCGATCATTTCTTGAATTTGATAATTTTAGTTAAGATTCATTTAAACTCTACTTCAGTTTTAATTTCCAAAAATCATTACTTAATGGTTTTCTTCAAAGTTAAGAAATTAATCTTATCTTTAACCGAGTTAAAGAACTAATGTCATTTAAAACATAGCTCGCGATAAACCCAAAATCACATTCCATTAACAATGGAATCTTCACGGAAAACTGATCAATATATATAATCGATATGAATTTCCGTATCCAACTAATAGTATAAATGGAATAACGACAAAGCCCTTTAAGTTCCATATGTATTAATAGTCTTCCTCCACAGAAACTCACTTCGATTATTATCAAATCGAATTCCATTCCAATATATTAAATTGGAAAACTTTACTTCGGAAAATCTCCACTAAATCTTTAATAAAAAGTTTTATAAGTTCCAAATCCCATTTCATTGTAAATCGGGTTAAAGAACAAATATCGCTAAAAACACAGTTCACAGTAAACCCAATTCACATTCCATTTCAAATCCAATTAAATGTTAATTAATTGGTAATTCTTCTCTACATCTTAATTAAAAGATTTATTCTTTTCACATGAGGCTTAAGAACAGTGTTACTGAAGACCCCATCCCATCAGTCTCTAACCGTAAATTAGTAAGAGAACAATTCCCTATGTATTAATCCCGAAGGCCGAAACCAACATCAGATCAATACCCAGGAAACTATTTAACTTAGCCAATCTCCAGTTAGTTTCTAATTTTCTTAACCCCATTGGGTTTAAGAACAATATTATTAAAGATACCATTCACGACAAACACAAAAACCAATTTGATATTAAATACAAGGCTCTGAATGGAAAATATATCGGCTTATATTCAATATCAAATTCTGAAACCAACAAATATCGTATTGGAAATAACGATATAAATATATCTTTCAAAGTTCCGTAACAATAACTATATAATCACGAAATCCAACATCGAAATATTCCGAAGCAATTTCAATTCAAATCCATTCCAATTCATATATTGGAAGTCCTGGTTATTTTTAAAACCATTTCAAAAATCCAATTTATTTTATTTAAAAATTACTAGATTACAAATCTAGTTAATAACAAGTTCATTTTCATAAAAATATATTTTTATCCTTTCAAATATGGAAATTTTCATCCCAATTCTTTCCAATCATTTATTATGATTTTACACAAATTACTGATATTTTTAATAATTTTATCTAGGCCCGTACAGTCGATTTCCATAAAGGGCCGTCGAACTGCACTTACATCGACCTTTTCCAAATTTGATTTGGACATAATTCCAAATTCAACTGTTAGATTTCAAATTCCTTATATTCTTTGGAAAGATCTTTTTGATACGAACCCAATGGTTTCGGTTTTAGGAGAATCTGACGGTCGGATCTCTCGTAACATCCATTCGAAGTCAATAGTCGAAATTCAAGAACTGCCGCGGCTCGACGCGTTCTATTCAGGCCATTAAATATAAATAATATATATTATATATATGATATATATTTCATCGATTTCCTTTTTAAAACGTATTTTATAAATCGTTTTAACTTCGTTTTAAAAATGATTTCCACCTCCATTTCAATTTCAAATCAAATAGAATTTTCCTTTTTAAATTCGTTTCAAATTCAATTTAAATCGATTTCAATACCATTTTCAAATTCAAATCAAAATAGAATATTCTTTATAACTTCGTTTTAAATTGATTTTAAAACTATTTCAATTCCATTCTATTTCAATTCTATTTCAATTCAATTCCATTTCAATTCAATTCGATTTTCAAATTCAAATCAAAATTTAGTTTTCCAAATCAGTTCAATATTAAAATGATAATATTTTCAAATTATCAAATTTTGAAATCACTTTTCGAAATTCATTGTAAAATGAATAAAATCGACAAAATTCCCGTTTGTGTTAAAATGGCGTTTAACTACTTAACACGACTTCACATTTCAATATTCACTGAATATTATTTTAAAATATTCGTAAATTCTGAACTGGAATCAGATTCAATCAATTATCATATAATTTTATTTACATGGATTTCAACATCACATGTATACCACAATAATGATAAACAATCATTAAAATTCATACAACATCCAAAGTACATTCTACAACTGTATAAGCATTAAAATAAATAAATAATGCTTATACAGTCTGTCAACCCATCGATTGACATACCACTAATTACTGGAATCATTGTATGTCAAATATTATCCCAATACCCGTGTGGGATTTTCAAACAACAAATATTATTTATTATTTGTGCAGTTGGGCGATATGTGAAATTTATCGTCCCAATCCATATCAGATGAATAAGTGTACATAAATAAATCATCCGATTTGTAAATGAATATTTATATTATTTCATGATAAAAAATATATTTTGTATATAAATTATTTTCTACACAACAATATCAATCAATTACAATCCCAATCTATTCAACACGAACAATACAATCAAACAAGTCGTCCATGGTCTGTGGACGGCGGGGAGAAGTTCATATATGCAGTTATAAAATAATTTAAATGTAAAAAATAACAGTGAGAGGTTCTCACCTTGGGGTTCCACTCCGCCTGTAACGGCAAGGAATTTTGCTCGATCTGAATTGATCATTAAACTAACAAAGACCGTTCGAAACCCCTGATCGTTTTGAGAACAGGACAAATCAGAACGCAGACGGAAGAACATTTCATTGTTATTACGACTATTCCATCAGATACAAGAATATACATAGTATAAATGAATAAATATTACACAGAAAATATCAGAGATTTAAATTACATTTAAATACATCGCAGCGGAAAAATATACAAAAGCACAACTGAAAGTGATACACGGATACAGAGCTTTCCGAGCATCGTTCCAGCTGTAAATCAGGACCCTGTGGATATAAATCTGCAAAACCAAAACTACTAGCTGCCCATGTCGAAAATGAGGGCACCCAGAGTTTAGGTTAAAACAATAAACTCCAGGTCAGTCATGTGACTGGTGTGAGAACTAAAACAGTTATTAAACTTTACTTTAAAAGATAGTAATTCAAGGGACCACGCCGTATAACACGGAACGGGTTTCCTACCAAGAATACCCGTGCATATAACAAAACAGCGCAATGCTCTTTGGAAAAATGAAGCTATTATAAGACCCAGGTCCCATCACACAATGCAACGCAAGCCGGAGGATAGGGTTTTCCGTTATAATAGCTAAATATGCTTGGTACGTTTTAAACAAATCATTTGATACTATTATAAGTGCATAGTGTCAAAACAATTCAAATCATAAATATCAATCATAGGCAGCATGGGTACCATCTATCATGTCGCCGTACTAGTTCTACAATTAAAACCGCAATATCTCATATTGGAAATTGGATTTCCGTCATGAGTCGAGGCAAGGGGCAAGCTCCTCTCCGCGTTCGAGACACTCTAGGAAATGCCTCAGGACCCCACTATGATCCTTGGATCTTCAGGGCCGGTCCTCTCTTACTTTTGAGGATTGGCAATTCCTGAACACACGTTTCCCAGTCCTTACAGACCTATATCCGAGGCGCCTCGTATCCAACAACCACACAGGTGAAAAGTATATAAATGTCAGGGCTGGTAGGTCACTGACACCACCCTAGCTAGAAAGAAACGTCGTGCTCTCCCTGCAGTCACTATCCCGTTTTTGACTCATACCGAGGTGTGAGGCTCGCGAATTCATGTTATACACAAAGCTACGCCACACAGGCCGTGCTTTGAACATCAACCACAAGACTTTGCTTTTCAACAAAAGCCTTGATCAATTGCCACTTACGCGTGCCACACTAGCAATTAACTCCATGCGACTGATGTCCATCGATATACAACCTCTGAGCTCGTACGTCTCAGAGAAGGGCGTTAAGCAAGAGAATAAATTCTCCGCCGCCAAACAGATGTATATTTAATAGAGATCAATCAACACAGAATAAAATCCAATGTCAGACACACAATCCATTTACAAGTTCGTTCTGGGTCTGAACGAAACCAGAGGCACTTTCCTCGCATATCCATCCATCTCCAAGTACGTCTGGACGATCACCAACTGTTTCCCTCATCCTGGGTGTACAACCTAATCAAGATCATTAGTAATCACCCAAACGATGTGAAGACTTCCGATCTTCAACCACCGTCTTCCTCTTCGACATCTCGTCGAATCGGTTATTCAGAATGGGTATAAACCCGGCCTTTCTGAATAACCCACGTATATGATAAACAAATGTTATACAAACACAACAAACGCTTCATTCCAATTCAGAATATTCTTTTATTCACAAAATCACATTCTTAGGGAAAGGTTCCCATTAATTTTATCCAAGATAAATGCTTTTAAATTTATTCTTTATTCTTCCTTCGGATATCATTTCAAACTGGTCGGGATTAGCGAACCACACCGAAGTAATTATTTGTTTTATTTCCCAATCCCAACCTATTCATCCCATGGAGCAAAACTAGTGGTACTCCATATCTAACACCACAGTATTATCGGTAAAATTAATTACCATTTCACGTTCAAATTTAATTAAAGATCTAACTACCGCTTTAGAGCAAAACTAGCGGTACTCCATTCTCGATCACCTTTCAAATTTGATTATTCAAATTATCAATTCACATTTTTAATCTAATTAAAGATTCATTAAAACTCCTCTTATTTTTAATCTTTTCAAAAATCAACATCCTGCCTTTAACTGGGTTAAAGAACCAATGTCATCTAAAACACGATTCACGATAAACCCAAATCACATTTGATATTAAATACAAGGCTATAAATAGAAAATATACCGGCTTATATTCAATATCAAATCCTGAAACCAACAAATATCGTATTGGAAATAACGATATAGAATATATATTTCAAATTCCCATAACAATATCTGTATAGTCACGAAATCCAATGTAACACCCCACCTCCACTAGGATCACTCGTTAGAATGTACTAGCTTTGGAGGGGCGTTATTGTGAAGGTAAACATGCACAGAGATATCGCAAGACAGAATATATGAAAATAAATATAAGTAAAGCAGCGGTAGCAGATAAAAACCCATCATCATCATCCCAGAAAACCAACATAGTCAAGTACATACTACCAAATGTCATAATCCAAAATACAACATAAGTCTAGATACGTGATATCAAAATACATGGTAAAGCATCAGTACTAATCCCCAGAAATAAAGATAAGCCACAGCTAGCTCAGATCCATACATGAGCTATCCAACAAGCAAGTCAAAGATCCACTAAGCAGATGTAGTCCCTCCCAGAGAACCTGTGGGGGGGGGGGGGGGAACGGAAGAAAAGAAGCGAAAGAAAACAGGTCAGTCAAAAAGACTGGTAAGCCCTACTACGATCAATCTATAAACTAATAAAGTTAACAGTATGATGGAAACTGAGATGAACACACTGCCAACAGATAAAGGTGACATCACATAGACGAGATTAAACTTTGCACCACAGTGTACTAGCAAACCCACAAAACAGATCTTGATCCCTTAGCCCAAACTTTGGCCCAATAACATGAAGTGACCTTAGTATAAGGCCCAGCCCAACGGTCTAGTCGATCGGCTCCCTATAAACCTAACACGTCAAGTGTTGGTGTCCATACGGCCCACATGGATGTAGTCAGACTGTGCTGGGTCCACCTTCGGGTGTATCAAGCCCTAAGGTGTCAACCCCAGACACCTAAGCAATAATGCACAGTCTAAGCCTACTGGTACCCGTGCCTCGAGTTTGTCCAACATCGGACTACGTGCACGTCCGTAGCCCGCCGGACCCGCACCGCTGTACCACTCAGCCGTCGCTTTGGTCGCTTATATCAGTCCAGTAATCGTGCCCCGCCCTAACCTAGCTATAGGGTTGTAGTGATACCAAACTGGGATTACTGCTGGAACAGACCACGTTGCTAGGGTTTCTAAGAGGGTTAAGTGTGGTTTTAACCCCTCACTAAACCTGGATTAGATTAGCTAAGTGTGACCACTTATCCCCATCTAATCCTCGCATCCCCATTATTGGTTAAGTATTAGTGGGCCATGACTTAACCCTAATCATGAGGCAGTAATTACTTAACGCACCCAACCTCTCACATTAGACATCCGTGGTTACCTGGGAAGATTTACACCACGTCTAGGTCTAACCTCGGGTCTTATGGTGCAACATGACCAACTACCCACATTAGACCCCACGTTGTGGTTACCTGGGAAGATTTACACCACAACTAGGTCTAACCTCGAGTTGGCCATATCATGTTATCTAATGTCATGTCCACTTCAAAACATATTTACAAGTTAACATATACTTGGGTAGACCTAACTTAATAGGTAAATTCCCAAGGGGTAGACCTAACTTAATAGGTAAATTCCCAATCTTTTAGTTTCCTGTATTTTTAAGTTTACCCAAGCCCTCCCAACGTCATTATCTCGCTTACATATTCGTCATAACGTATAAGGGTATAAAAGGTAACTTGGCCTAACATACATGGTGAACTTCACATGTCATAATAAACATGCATACATGTTAAACTTGCAAATCATGTCATGGTGAATTCGCATAAACATGCATAGCTTATTAAATATGCATAACATGGTAAGGTGAACTTGCATAATCCATTAAACTTGCAAAATCCATTAAACTTGCATAGCATGGTAAGATGAGCTTGCATAAGCATGCATAATCCATTAAACTTGCATAACATGGTAAGGTGAACTTGCATAATCCATTAAACTTGCATAATCCATTAAACTTGCATAGCATGGTAAGATGAGCTTGCATAAGCATGCATAATCCATTAAACTTGCATAACATGGTAAGGTGAACTTGCATAATCCATTAAACTTGCATAACATGGTAAGATGAGCTTGCATAAACATGCATAATCCCTTAAACATGTAGAACATGACATAATAAGCTCACATGTGCATGCATAACTTGTGAAACATGTAAAACGTGACATAGAAATCTCGCATATGCATGCATAACTTATGAATCATATAAAACATGTCATAGTGAGTTCGCATAAGCATGCATAATCAACTAAACTCAATAAATCTCACTTTCACCAAACATTAACTTTAAAGTTTGTAAAGTGAAGGTAAGAGGGCTTACAAATATAAACAAGCCACAAATCCACCAAATAAGATGAAGAAGCCCTTTTAAAAACCAAAACAAAGCCTCAAACAAGAAAACCCTTTTGCAAAATCCCCAAAAACACAAACTTTAGCAAATCAAACTTGCATCTTAATGAAGTATGCAAGTTATTAAGCATTCATACAACATAGAAAAGGTTGTATGATCATCATATCATCATAGGATTAAACTTTGAGGAAGGTGGAGGCTAGGGATTTTAGATGGAAGCCATTTGAGGATTTAATTTGGCATAGTTTAGTTGCAAGATTGATTAATGAGGCTTTAGGGTAGGATTAGGGGTATATTTATAGAGAATTAGAGTGTTTTAGACCCTAGGATTAACCCTAGATTAGGTTTGGCCCGTCAGATCTTAGAATTCTCCAGAACCAAGCCACTTGACCCAACCCAAATCAGGAATGGTGCACCAGGCTAGACTGCCTGGGCACCCCCTGTCGACAGGGCTGTCGACAGGGAAGTCGACACCCTGGGTGCCCTGTCGACAGGCCTGTCGACATGGGCCCCCTGGCGGGAATTTTCCCGCCTAACCCAGATTAGCCCTAATCCCTGTTTTTAATTTGAAATTTAAATCTGTTTTTAGCATAGAAGTTCCTGAAAACTTCAATGGGCCTTAACCGGGTCATACGGACTCCGATTTTCGAAAACTCGGACTCTATTTCGCGTATTTTTCTGAGACGAACGCAATGGCATAGCCCGTTTCCCCTGATTCTGATTTTTGAATTAAATTCTGCCTCGTTTTATGTTATAACAGTTTATTGAAAATACGGGTTGTTATATTCTCCTCTCCTTAAAGGATTTCGTCCCCGAAATCTTCAAGTTAGGAAGAACATATCCTACCATCCAACATCCATCTACTCAAAACATCATCCACGAGCAACCATTGCCCTTAAAGGATTCTAAATGCTGTATGAACGTATGCAAAAGTGTGTGTATATGTACTTATCTAATGCAATGATCAATGCAAAGTATGTTAGTGAAATGTATCCATATGTATGCAAATCCCTAACATAATGTATAATATCTACATGCGTGCTCAATCATACATCCATATGCAACATCCATGTGATCGCATACAAATTTCATCCAAGAATAAGCATAAACACTCATGCATATGCAATATGAGGAGTGTGTGAGCCGATCTAGTGCCTAATGTGTATCATGCATCCACGAGTAACCACCTGCAAACACTTGCAACCACTTGCAATCATCAACCATAACATGCTTCAAACACATGTTTCATCCAAAGGGTTTCTACCTAAGGTTCTTATGACAAGCTTAGCACGATAACTAGATAAATATGGATTGCAAAGAGAAAGATATACTAACAAAGGGAAGAGATTGAGAGTGTACCCTCAAAAAGGAATGGATAAAGCCCACGCATCTTCTCCTCGGTTTCCCAAGTTGCGTCCTCTTCGGCTTCACCCCATTGTACCTTCACCAATCTGACCTCACGATTCCTTAGCTTCTTGGTTTCTGTCCCCAAGATACGAATCGGAGCTTTCCTTAAAGTTGCTTCTTTCTCTACCTCCACGTCTTCAAGCATGCTAGGCTCAACCACCTCAGCAGACTCATGCAGGCACTTTCGGAGATGCGAGACATGAAAGACATTATGCACTCCGGACAACTTCTCGGGCAATTGCACTTTGTAAGCCATCTTCCCAATCCTCTCAATGATGGGGAAGGGTCCAACAAATCTCGGTGTTAGCTTCCCAACAGCTCCAAATCGGACCACATTCCGCAAAGGAGAAACCTTCACGAAAACCTTGTCCCCAACCTCAAACTCCAACTCGGACCTTCGCCTGTCAGCATAGGATTTCTGCCGGTCTTAGGCCGCTTTCATCCGTCTTCTAATCAACTCAACCTTCTCGGATGTATCCCTAATCATGTCGGGTCCAAGTATAAGCTTATCTGTGGATTCCCACCAACATGTAGGTGACTTGCACGGCCTCCCATATAAAGCCTCAAAGGGTGCCATACCAATGCTCGCCTGATGGCTGTTATTGTAAGCAAATTCTACAAGAGGAAGGTGGTCTTCCCAAGTACCACCAAAATCCAAGATGCAAAGTCTCAACAAGTCCTCAAGCACTCGATTCACCCTTTCGGTCTGGCCATCCGTCTGTGGGTGATAAGCTGTACTCAGATTCAACCTTGTGCCCATAGCCTCCTGCAAACTGTTCCAGAATTGACTGGTAAAGATGGGGTCTCGGTCACTGACTATGCTGGAAGGGACTCCATGTAGTCGTACTATCTCACGAAGATATACTGATGCTAGTCCAGATGCGGTCCTTTTGCTCTTTACTGGAATAAAGTGAGCACTCTTCGTGAGCCTATCCACAATGACCCATATGCTCGTGTTCCCCTTCCTGGACCTTGGAAGCCCATCAATAAAGTCCATAGAAATGCTCTCCCACTTCCATAGCGGGACTTCTAGCGGATGTAACAGCCCACCGGGCCTCTTTGACTCAGCTTTTACTCTCTGACAAATAACACATCTCGAGACAAACTCCGCTACATCCTTCTTCATCCCAGGCCAGAAGAAAACGCGCTTCATGTCTTTATACATCTTATCTCCACCTGGATGTACGGTCATTTTGGAGCGATGTGCTTCCTCAAGAACTTTCCTCACCAAGTCTTCTACCACCGGAACACAAAGCCTTCCATCTCTCCTCAGCCAACCCTTATCGTCAATAGAATATCGAGCAAGGTGACTAGATGTCTCCCCTCGAACCAGCTTGTCCATGATCTCAATTATCTGAGGGTCTTCCTTCTGCGAAGCCCCAACTTGATCTAGGAGGGTAGGCCTGAGCTCTAAAGATGCCAAGGAACCGGTCACCGACTCCATTGCCAGAGAGAAGTCAAAGGTCGCTAAGAACTCTAAATTCTTCATCTCAACAAACAGAGGACTTAGTGTCAACCTTTTCCTACTCAACGCATCCGCTACAACATTCCCCTTGCCAGGGGTATAGGATATCTCAAAATCATAGGAAGCCAAAAATTCCATCCATCTCTGCTGTCTTAAGTTCAGATCTTTCTGCGAAAAGAGATACTTTAAAGACTTATGATCGGTATATAGCTCGAATCTCTCTCCCAGAAGATAGTGACGCCATGCTTTGAGCGCATATACAATCGCTGCTAGCTCTAGATCATGAGTGGGATAATTCCTCTCATGCACCTTCAGTTGCCTCCCACCAAAGCATATAACTCTGCCCTCTTGCATCAGAACGGCACCTAATCCCGTGCCACAAGCGTCAGTGTACACGGTAAATATCTTACCACCATCGGGTAAGGCTAGAACTGGTGCGGAGGTAAGGGCTCTTTTGAGTCTCTGAAAAGCAAGCTCACAATCCATATCCCAAGCAAAGACTAAGTTCTTCTTTGTCAACTTAGTAAGAGGAGCGGATATCTTTGCGAAGTCTTTAATGAACTTCCGATAGAAACCCGCAAGACCCAGAAAGCTTCTCACCTCGGTTGCGTTCCTTGGGGTCTTCCAATCCTGAACTGCAACCACCTTAGCGGGATCCACCGCTAAGCCTTGCTCGGATACGATATGCCCAAGAAATCTGACTTCCCTTCTCCAAAAGTGGCACTTGGAGAACTTGGCTTTTAACCGGTGTGCTCTGAGTGTATCCATCACCTCTACTAGGTGCCTCGCATGCTCTTCCTCATCCTTGGAGAAGACCAGAATATCATCCACAAAGACCACGACAAACTTGTTCAAGAACTCCCGAAACACCCTACTCATCAAATCCACAAAATACGCGGGTGCATTTGTCAAACCGAACGGCATAACAAGCCATTCAAAGAATCCGTCTGGAGTTCTGAATGCAGTCTTGTCTATACTGTCTTCAGCCACTCTGAGCTGATGGAAACCCGTAGCTAGGTCAAGCTGAGAGAAAACAGAAGCACCAACAAGTTGATCAAAGAGATCATCGATTCTTGGTAACGGGTGTCGGTTCTTCTTAGTTAGCTTATTCAACTCTCTATAATCCACACAGAGTCGGAGAGAGCCATCTGCCTTAGTTGCAAATACCACAGGCGCTCCCCATTCGGATATACTCCTTCTGATGAAGCCCTTCTCAAGCAATTCTTTCACTTGTTTGCTCAGCTCCCGTCTCTCACGCGGAGCCATATGCCGAACGGGCAAAGAAACAGGTTTAGCATTATCTACCAGATAGATGCGAAAGTCAATCTCTCGTTTAGGGGGTAACCCCTTAACTTCTTCAAAAACGTCTGGATAATCTCGGACCACCCTTACAGACTGAAGGGCCTCCTCTGATGAGTCGAGAGATTCTAGATAGCATAACATGACGGGATTCTTCGGATTGCATGAAATCTCTAAGGTGTTGCCCAGGCGAGTCATAAGCCTTACAACCCTATGCTCACAATCCAGAATGGCTCCATATCTAGACAGCCAATCCATGCCCAAGATCAATCCGTATCCCCTGAAACCTAGAACATATGCATTACACAAGAACTCAACGCTGAGTATAGAGATCCTTAGATCCTCACATATCGTGGATAGATGAGCAGAACCCCCAATGGGATTCGAGACACAAACGGGATCATCCACTAAGATAGCACTGAGGTGCAAGCTATCAACAAGATCAGATGAAATAAAGCTATGTGATGCACCGGAATCAAACAAGGTACGTACCGGAAGGTCAGAGATATAAACAAGGTTCTCAACAGAAACACTACCTCTCTCGGGAACTGAAGCGGCATTGAGAGCATGAACTTGCCCTCCTGAAGATCCAGCCTGTCCTTTCTTCTTTGGGCAGTCTTTGCTGAAGTGCCCAGCCTCTCCACAAGAAAAGCATCCACCATTTAGCTTCCTCTTCTTCTTCCTGCAATCTTTAGCAAAATGCCCAGCTATGCCACAGTAATTGCACTTCCCCTTGCCTTTGTTGTTGCCCTTCTTGTTCTTATTCTGATTTCCTTGGCTGCTTTGACCTTGGTTGCCTTTGCCTTGAGAATCCGCCTTCTTTGCTTGAGTATCGCCCGACTTGACTTCCTTCTTTCCCTCTCCCTGGAGCAGAGCCATATTGACCAAACTCTCGAAAGTGGCTCCATGCGGAATATGTGACATCGCCAAGCCCTGTAGCGGCTCATTCAATCCTCTGGCAAATCGAAGAGCCTTCTTCTCCGGGGTGTTTACTAGATCCAAACCAAAGCGGGCCAGCTGATTGAACTTGTTCACATACTCCTTGACCGACATATCACCTTGCTTTAGTGCAATGAACTTCTCCATTTGTAAATTTGCTTCAGCTGAAGATAGAAACTTGGTCACAAATCTAGCCCTCAAATCGGCCCAAGTCTCAACGGGCCTCGTCCCATTGGTGACCTCCCACCAATAGGCCGCCTCATCCTTCAAGAGCCATACAGTCAATAAGATCTTCCTCTCATCATCTATTCCAAAGATGGCAAACAAGTCCTCCGTGTCCTTCAGCCAGTTCCTAGCTTCAACGAAAGATTCTGTGCCTAGGAAATTCTTGCCCCCCATTGCCTTGAAGTCTTTACACACCTTTGTAAACTCAATCTGAGGATGCTGAGGGGGAGGGGGAGGAAGAGGAGCCTCAGCAACGGGAGGAGGAGGAACATTAGCAACGGGAGGGGGAATATTAGCAGCAGGAGGAGGGGGAGCAGGAACCACCGGAGGAGGGATATTAGGGATAGGATTCTCAACCACAGGAGGAGGAGTGGGAGTAGGGTTGGCGGGACCAGCTGCCGCCCTAGCTTCTAGGAGTCTCCTATACCAGAGTGGTACGTTCACTCCATCTGGGATGTCAAGATTCTCAGCCATACTGAAACAAAAGATAAGATAAGATTAGGTCAAGGGAACGAAGGATAACGCTGATGGCTTTTGGGGATTAGCCTTAAAATAATCTAGACTTCATTTTGGAAAATACTTAGTAGGTTTTTGAAAATAGTTTTTCGAAAAGGGTTTTTTTTTTCAAAAGTTTTTGTTCAATCTTGTTAACCTTGTGCTCTGATACCAAATGTAACACCCCACCTCCACTAGGATCACTCGTTAGAATGTACTAGCTTTGGAGGGGCGTTATTGTGAAGGTAAACATGCACAGAGATATCGCAAGACAGAATATATGAAAATAAATATAAGTAAAGCAGCGGTAGCAGATAAAAACCCATCATCATCATCCCAGAAAACCAACATAGTCAAGTACATACTACCAAATGTCATAATCCAAAATACAACATAAGTCTAGATACGTGATATCAAAATACATGGTAAAACATCAGTACTAATCCCCAGAAATAAAGATAAGCCACAGCTAGCTCAGATCCATACATGAGCTATCCAACAAGCAAGTCAAAGATCCACTAAGCAGATGTAGTCCCTCCCTGAGAACCTGTGGGGGGGGGGGGAAACGGAAGAAAAGAAGCGAAAGAAAACAGGTCAGTCAAAAAGACTGGTAAGCCCTACTACGATCAATCTATAAACTAATAAAGTTAACAGTATGATGGAAACTGAGATGAACACACTGCCAACAGATAAAGGTGACATCACATAGACGAGATTAAACTTTGCACCACAGTGTACTAGCAAACCCACAAAACAGATCTTGATCCCTTAGCCCAAACTTTGGCCCAATAACATGAAGTGACCTTAGTATAAGGCCCAGCCCAACGGTCTAGTCGATCGGCTCCCTATAAACCTAACACGTCAAGTGTTGGTGTCCATACGGCCCACATGGATGTAGTCAGACTGTGCTGGGTCCACCTTCGGGTGTATCAAGCCCTAAGGTGTCAACCCCAGACACCTAAGCAATAATGCACAGTCTAAGCCTACTGGTACCCGTGCCTCGAGTTTGTCCAACATCGGACTACGTGCACGTCCGTAGCCCGCCGGACCCGCACCGCTGTACCACTCAGCCGTCGCTTTGGTCGCTTATATCAGTCCAGTAATCGTGCCCCGCCCTAACCTAGCTATAGGGTTGTAGTGATACCAAACTGGGATTACTGCTGGAACAGACCACGTTGCTAGGGTTTCTAAGAGGGTTAAGTGTGGTTTTAACCCCTCACTAAACCTGGATTAGATTAGCTAAGTGTGACCACTTATCCCCATCTAATCCTCGCATCCCCATTATTGGTTAAGTATTAGTGGGCCATGACTTAACCCTAATCATGAGGCAGTAATTACTTAACGCACCCAACCTCTCACATTAGACATCCGTGGTTACCTGGGAAGATTTACACCACGTCTAGGTCTAACCTCGGGTCTTATGGTGCAACATGACCAACTACCCACATTAGACCCCACGTTGTGGTTACCTGGGAAGATTTACACCACAACTAGGTCTAACCTCGAGTTGGCCATATCATGTTATCTAATGTCATGTCCACTTCAAAACATATTTACAAGTTAACATATACTTGGGTAGACCTAACTTAATAGGTAAATTCCCAAGGGGTAGACCTAACTTAATAGGTAAATTCCCAATCTTTTAGTTTCCTGTATTTTTAAGTTTACCCAAGCCCTCCCAACGTCATTATCTCGCTTACATATTCGTCATAACGTATAAGGGTATAAAAGGTAACTTGGCCTAACATACATGGTGAACTTCACATGTCATAATAAACATGCATACATGTTAAACTTGCAAATCATGTCATGGTGAATTCGCATAAACATGCATAGCTTATTAAATATGCATAACATGGTAAGGTGAACTTGCATAATCCATTAAACTTGCATAATCCATTAAACTTGCATAGCATGGTAAGATGAGCTTGCATAAGCATGCATAATCCATTAAACTTGCATAACATGGTAAGGTGAACTTGCATAATCCATTAAACTTGCATAATCCATTAAACTTGCATAGCATGGTAAGATGAGCTTGCATAAGCATGCATAATCCATTAAACTTGCATAACATGGTAAGGTGAACTTGCATAATCCATTAAACTTGCATAACATGGTAAGATGAGCTTGCATAAACATGCATAATCCCTTAAACATGTAGAACATGACATAATAAGCTCACATGTGCATGCATAACTTGTGAAACATGTAAAACGTGACATAGAAATCTCGCATATGCATGCATAACTTATGAATCATATAAAACATGTCATAGTGAGTTCGCATAAGCATGCATAATCAACTAAACTCAATAAATCTCACTTTCACCAAACATTAACTTTAAAGTTTGTAAAGTGAAGGTAAGAGGGCTTACAAATATAAACAAGCCACAAATCCACCAAATAAGATGAAGAAGCCCTTTTAAAAACCAAAACAAAGCCTCAAACAAGAAAACCCTTTTGCAAAATCCCCAAAAACACAAACTTTAGCAAATCAAACTTGCATCTTAATGAAGTATGCAAGTTATTAAGCATTCATACAACATAGAAAAGGTTGTATGATCATCATATCATCATAGGATTAAACTTTGAGGAAGGTGGAGGCTAGGGATTTTAGATGGAAGCCATTTGAGGATTTAATTTGGCATAGTTTAGTTGCAAGATTGATTAATGAGGCTTTAGGGTAGGATTAGGGGTATATTTATAGAGAATTAGAGTGTTTTAGACCCTAGGATTAACCCTAGATTAGGTTTGGCCCGTCAGATCTTAGAATTCTCCAGAACCAAGCCACTTGACCCAACCCAAATCAGGAATGGTGCACCAGGCTAGACTGCCTGGGCACCCCCTGTCGACAGGGCTGTCGACAGGGCAGTCGACACCCTGGGTGCCCTGTCGACAGGCCTGTCGACATGGGCCCCCTGGCGGGAATTTTCCCGCCTAACCCAGATTAGCCCTAATCCCTGTTTTTAATTTGAAATTTAAATCTGTTTTTAGCATAGAAGTTCCTGAAAACTTCAATGGGCCTTAACCGGGTCATACGGACTCCGATTTTCGAAAACTCGGACTCTATTTCGCGTATTTTTCCGAGACGAACGCAATGGCATAGCCCGTTTCCCCTGATTCTGATTTTTGAATTAAATTCTGCCTCGTTTTATGTTATAACAGTTTATTGAAAATACGGGTTGTTATATCCAACATCGAAATATTCCGAAGATAATTTCGATTCAACTCCTGTCCAATTCACTTATTGGGAATATTGATTATTTTTAAAATCACTTTCAAATTCAATTTATTTATTTCAAAAATAAATTAATTTTAATCCTAGTTCAAAACTAGTTCATTTCGATAAAAATCTATTTTTATCTTTCCAAATATGGAATTTTTCAGCCCAATTTTTCCCAAATCACTTCTTATGAATTTACACAAATTATAGATATTTTTAATAATTTTATCAAGGCCCGAACAGTCGATTTCCATCAACGGCCATCGAACTGCACTTACCGCGACCTTTTTCAAATTTGATTTGGACATAATTCCAAATGCAACCATTAGATTTCAAATTTCTAATATTCATTGGAAAGCTCTTTTCGATACGAACCCAACGGTTCCGGTATCAGAAGAATCCAACAGTCGGATCTCCCGTAACGTCGATTCGAAGTCAATGGTCGAAATTCACGAACTGCCGCTGCGCGGCGCGTTCTATTCAGGCCATTATATATAATATATATATATATATATTATATATTTCGTCGATTTCTTTTTAAAATGTATTTTATAAATAGTTCTAAATTCGTTTCCAAAACAATTTCAACTTCATCTTCAATTTCAAATCGATTTGATTTCTAGTCAATTCGAATTCATTTCAATTTTGTTTAATTCGAATTCAAATTCGTTTCAATTCAAATTCTAATTCGTTTCAATTCAATTTCAATTTGAATTTACCTTCTATTTACTTCAATTCGAATTCATTTCAAATTTTGTTTAATTCGAATTCAAATTCGTTTCAATTCAAATTCTAATTTGTTTCAATTCAGTTTCAATTTGAATTTTAATCTAATTTAATTTGAATTTCATTTCAAAATATTAAATTTTGAAATCACTTTTCAATATTCATTATAAAACGAATAAAATCGATATAAATATCGTTCACGTCAAAATAACGCATCTCTAATCAACACGGCTTTATATTTTTCAATAAATTCGTTATTCTATTCAACAAATGAATATCTGTTCTATTCAACACATGAATCTATATTTCTTTCAACACACGACTAATCTCAACACATGAGTACTGTCAACACATCACTATTTTTGTTATGTAAAATATTTTATAAAATTATGGTATCTATCGTTTGATTTTCAATCAGACTCCACCGTAAAGTAGTTCTAATTTTAAATATAATAAAGATGTAGATTTTATTATTTAAAATATTTTACTCTACACATGAATAGTTTTAACACATGAACATCGTCAACGCATGACTATTTTTATATTCAACACATGAATTTTCTTTTATAATATTCATTATTTTCCCGATTGGAATGAGGCCCAATCAATCACCATATAATGTTAATTATATGGATTCCATACAACACATGTATATGATAGCAACGATAAACAATCAATCGTCATCCAAGGTGCACCACACAACTGCACAAGCATCAAATATAAATAATTAACGCTTACACAGCCTGTCGACCAATCGATCGACATATAATTAAATAATCGAGATTAGTGTACGCTAAATTTCATCCCAACACCCGTGTGGGGTTTCAAATCAACAAACACATATTTTTATTTGTGCAGTGGGGCGATGTGTAAAAGTTATCATCCCAATCAATATCAGTCAAATCAGTGCATATAAACAAATCGGCCGATTTGTTTATAAATATTCATTTATTCACTTTCATGTTAAAAATTATATTTTTAACGATAATTAATTTATTTCAACACATGAATATATTTCATTATCTATTTCACATCAACTTCACAAACAATTTTCACAACACATCAATCAAACAAACAAGCCATCCATGGTCTGTGGATGACGGGTGTCGGGTGCTGCTAAGCACCGTCTGCAACCTAGTATATATATATAAGTAGAAAAAGAAATTTAGAGTGAGAAGTTCTCACCGATTAGCTAATCCAACGCCACGACTCTTCTTAAGTAGAAAATCTCCGCCGTTCTCGCCTCTTGTCACTTTCTTTGCCCGTAGCCACTACATATGTAAAAATCGAAATTTTACTTTGCTATTCAATATATAAAAATCGAATTTTTACTTCGCTATTCAATATATAAAAATCGAATTTTTACTTCGCTATTCAATATATAAAAATCAAATTTTTACTTCGTTATTCAATGTATAAAAATCGAATTTTTATATTGTTGCCATGTATATAAAAATCACATTTTTACTTCGCTACTATATAGATAAAAATTCTATTTTTACATCGCTATTATATAGATAAAAATTCTATTTTTACAACGCTACTTTATAGATAAAAATTCTATTTTTACAACACTACTATATAGATAAAAATTCTATTTTTACATCGCTATTCTCTATATAAAGATTTCGCCTTTTTAATTATAAAGATTTCGCCTTTTCAATTATAAAGATTTCGCCTTTTCAATTATAAAGATTTCGCCTTTTCAATTTCATCATTATAAAAATCACATTTTTATTTTTCTACACATATAAAGATGATATTTTTACTATCTTACCTATGTAAAAATTATATTTTTATATTTTTACAATTTAAAAGATTATATTTTTATTTTCTATATAATATGAAAATTACATTTTTCAACCTTTACCTACGATAAAAATTATATTTTTAACTTCCTTATCATATAAAAATCATATCTTTAACTTTCATATCAAATAAAAATTCTATCTCTAATTTTCATATCGAATAAAATTCAGTTTTAAATTCAAATAAAATGATAACTGAAAATAGAAAAATAAAATAAAAAATTACAGCTCGAAGGGGGAAATGGCGCTGAAATTAAGGAGGAGGAGGGGCTGAGCTGGCGCCTCAGGTGGGTGGCCGGCGGTTCTGAGGTGGGGTGCGGACCTGGAAGCGACGGCGTGGCCTAGGGTTTGCTGCGATGGGGTTTGTGTCGAAGAAGAGGGGAAGGAGGAGGTGGACGGCGACTGCGGGGAGGGGAGGCGATGGAGGTGGAATCGCCGGAGGCGGCAGCTGCGTTGATCGACGATGGGCTTCCATCGTTTTTTTTTCTTCTGATTTAAATCGAACAGGGGGGGGGGGAGAGGAGTTTAAGTGGGAGAGAGAGAGTTTAATTTATTTAATTATTTAATTTACAAAAAGTTGACTTTTTCATACGACCTCTAAACGAGGCCCACCGCCTGTCGTCCATAGCGTTTTACCCCCATTCCGAACACAATGGGATATGTACCTTAAGCTGATTCGACCGTTTCGATCAGTTTCCGTTAAAATCAACATATAACTCTATATATTGAATTTGAACGCGCATTTCAATTTACTGGGGTCACATACTGTAACACCACACATCCGTTAGTGTCACTCACAAAGGGAATGCACTAAGTTCTGTGGAGCATTTAGGGTAAAAGATGCAGATAAATTACAAGACAGGCATAAATTAAACAGCGGAAAATAAAACTTTGCTTTATTGATTAAATAGTTTGTACAATGATTTCTTTACAATATCAGAGTATCATCTGTCTTACAAAATAAAGAAGCATAAAAACATCATTTATATTCCCCGATTTTAGCAAGAGCCAGCCATTGCATCTGAAAAGAGAATCCAAGCAAACTTCGACAAATCTTCGAGCTGGGAAAGAGTGGCAGTCCAACTTAACCTGAGCTAAACTATTCCCTCCTTTACTACCTTGAGAGGGGAACGGAAGAAAAGAAGACGAAAGAAAAACAGAGTCAGACATAAAGCCTGAGTAAGTTCAGTAACTTCTAGCATGTGAACATGGAAAACGAAACCACATGAATTAACTGAATACAAGATTACACCATGACGATAGGGTCAACAAGATTAGACAAGGTAGCCACAAGATATGCTAAGATAAGATAAACTGGATATACTCTAATACTTTCGCCGCTTCGCTATTTCCTTGTTATACCGGTTTCTATATCTCTGCACCTCCTATCTAGTGTCCCACCTAGTAACGATAACGTGATCCCAACCCCTGTATTTTCCATTGCCTTCCGGCATACATTCATTATTTATTACCTAGATCATATTTAGGGTTTTCTACCAAGATCCTTCTATATTCAACTAGAGTTTACGCTGTCTGCTGAACACTTCTCGGATTCAGGATTTATGCCACCTAGTTCAATAAGGAATTTTGCTACCTATCGAACGATGCCCCCAAGTCTAGGACACACTACCTAGAGTGGTATATGTTCCTATACTTCCCCACGCATGTATCGCGAATCGTTATCGCTTATCTAGATGCACATGTCCTGTAATGTGCGGTCCGAGTCCTGTGACAGGGCAAATCAAGGAATACAGAACTCGGTCGGGAGCTTTCAGATATCTGCTGATGCAGATACTAAGGTCTGTTTTTATTCCAGTGGCTATGGTCCCACTTGACCCCTCCCTCAACTAATGAAAGGCACACCTTGAAAAATGAGAACTATACGCCGCCCCTGATGCCCCACTATCCTATGGCCATCCTCACCCATAACTATATAGCAAGTATATGGTCTTTTGGAGTTCTCCGCCTTTCCGATTCATGTATCTTGATTGACTGAAGATGGATGGTAGACGACGAGTTGCTATCACAGGGCTACCGTTTGCTCGCCGAATTACGCCGGTCCATCCTAGTCTTTAGGTTGCCATATATTGCAACCAAGGCATACCCCTGGTTCTTCTACGCAGACCTTAACCTCTGTGAGCCCAGGAGGATCATCTGCAGCCTCACAGAGGGATACCAAGAGTACCCTCAAGTCCCCTCGAAGCCTCGGGCTTCGTAACCCAATTCGTTGGAGCCTTCTTTTTACTCAGACGGACATTCGCTCCTTCCCGTGTTATACTAAGAATTACTACTTAGTTCTACTAACTAAGATTTACCACTTAGTTTCCAGAATCTTTGTTTTCTTAACTAAGGTTTACTACTTAGTTCCCTTTCCCGTCAATTTGGATTGGTTAAGTGCCATTAGTCAGTTCAAGCCGACTTATCCCTCTTCATTTATCATGTCAAACTGGTTAAGTGTTATCAGTAATTCATGTTGACTTAACCCCACCACAAACCAAGTTATATTGGTTGAGTATTTCTTATTACTTAACCCTACCCATTCACCCTGCATTGGTTAAGTGTTCCTCTTTAACTTAACCTTGCCCGTATGTTTTAACTAACATGTTATTAATGGTTAAGTATTATCCCTTCACGTTTTAGACTTAACCCTATTCCTTTATCTCAATCCGATGGTTAAGTGTTCAAGTTTACTTAATCCTACAGTCTAGCCCAGCTAACATATCAAATTGGCTAAGTGTAATAAATCTTACTTAACCCCAACGTCTAGTCCAGTTAACATGTTAATTTGGATAAGTGTATTAACTTTACTTAACCCCACCTTCTAGTCTAGTTAACATGTTAATTTGGATAAGTGTTTTCTTAGTTACTTATCCCCTACAAATCTTGTCTTGTTACGACGTTAAGTTTGTGTCCCTATGGACTTAGCCCTCCCATTCTAGCTTAATCTTATTAAGTTGGTTAAGTGTTCCTATGGACTTAACCCTCCCATTCTAGCTTAACTGACTGTCTGTATGGACCTAACCCCACCCATTGGTTTGGTTATCATGTTGAATTGGTTAAGTGTCTTAGTTAACTTAACCCTACCATTCTTTCTTTAACTAAATTAAAGCCACGACCACTCACATTAGACAGATATTGTTGCGAATATTGGATGTGCCGGTCGGTTCCGGGCAGGTTTACATCGCAACTCAGTCTAACCTCCGGTTAGGCATATTCGTGTTTTCTAAGTTCAAAGGGTTTTGATTAATTTTCAAATCAGGTTTTGAAAGCAACCATCCCGTCCGTCGGATCAGTTAGGGATAGCCAGGGAGAGCAGGAAACTTGTATTTTCCAAACCCAAGCCTAGACACTATCCTCTCTGTCACCCTAGAACTTTCTGGTGTATTTATTAAAAGAGATGTCATTAATAAACCTTTCTTTTGTCTATAAATAAATTGTTAAAAATTTATCCTCAAAGTCCATTTTTTTTAAATAAATTTGGCCTATACTATATTCATTTGCCATTCCCATTAGTATACTTATATTCTAGGCCCAAGTCTTGACTTACCTATTATTTAACCCAACTTGTAGTTTTAGGCCAACTTAGGTCTAATATTCTTATTTCATTGTCAAAACTAGATTTAATATTCTAGTTTATAATTTATGGCCAAAACTTAGCCTATGAACAATTTATCGTTTGTGACAAATTCTATAAGTAAATTACTCCTAATTTACTTATTCCATTATTACTCTTTTAATGTACATTGTCACATTTATTATTATGGCCCCTTTTTCCTATTTATCATATTTATATTTTTTGGTATGTAGATTATACCAGATTAAGTGTCACTAACCATAATTATTCTAAACATGACAATTACTCACAATTATGACTAAATTCAAAATTGCGCTAATATATTTATTATGCCAAATTAACTTTAATTTAGCCAATTCTGATTTAACAACCTAATTCACAGTTTATGGCAAAACTAGAATTATTATTCTAGTTCACAATTTTATGCCTAAAATTTAGCTTACTTGAAATTACTAAATTTAATATGACATATTCCATCATTTATGTCAAATTTCCCAACTTGCGTTTTAATAGGCATGTCATAATACACATTCCAAATTATGCCAATTAATATGAATTTCATGCTGTACCCAAATCGTATTCCCATCGTTCGTATAATCGTGATTCATCATAGATTATAGATAAATCTAGGTTCGTGGAAAAAAAGGGAATGAACCAAAATGCCATGAAAAGATAAATATAATAACTGGCATAGGATGATAATTTACTAATTTCAGATCTAACAAATTACACTGAATCAATTGATTTTAAGCATCGAAGGCCTATAGATCTGATAATATTATGACATGGAAAGGGTTGAATAAATAACATAGGTTCATGTATATGGGTACATCTAACTTAATAGACAAATTCTCATAATCAAGATCCAAGGATAATTAAGAATAGATTGAATCGATAATCAGGTTTAGATCCAATATCACAGTCATAATCCTAGGCAATAATATCATGTTCATGAGTCATAGGTAATTATCCACAATTGTCTTTGTCATAGTCATAGGCATTGGAAATTTAGTCACAATATGTTCTAGGCCAAAATCAAGAATCAGATCCAAAGGTATGTACAAGCACAGATTCAATGAAATGATAAGGCATATTTCTTATATCCATTAATTTCATGTCACAAATAGAAAAAGGCGTTCAGATCTAAAAAGTAACCAACTTACAGAGATTAGATTCGTAGAAAAACAGTCGTTTGAATCTTCACTTGAATCCTAGCTTGTTTTGAATCTTCTCTTGAAAGATTTGAGCAGCATTTCCTCGTCTTAGATTTATATTTTATTTTATTTATTTAATTTAGAGGAGGAGAAGAATCCATGTCCACCGAGAATTTATGCATCATAAGGTTAGAGAAGATTGGTGTAAAGAGAATGATGCTAGGGGCTGTTTATATAGAGTTGCAAGTAAATGAGAGCCGTCGATGAAGCCAAGATTAATTCTAGCCGTTCGTTCTAAAGAGAAACCAATTATGTTCACCATTTCTTTCTTAATGTACATTTACTATTATTTGTCAATCCATATAAATACGTACACATTAGATACATCCCCCTTTTCACACTTATTATTATTTTTGTATGCACATTATATACATCCCCCCTTTACACACTTATTATTATTTTTGTATGCACATTAGATACATCCCCCCTTTACACACTTATTATTATTTTTGTATGCACATTAGATACATCCCCCCTTTACACACTTATTATTATTTTTGTATGCACATTAGATACATCCCCCCTTTACACACTTATTATTATTTTTGCAACTTTAGTGTTAACAGAAAATTCAAGGTGTTACACATACTAACTCGAAAAATTGCAGAAAAATATTTTCTAGCTTCGTATTGACGATATGGTCCTAACAAAACTAGTTTCGTCGAATTCTGAGACCGTTGGAAAAATGGCCATTTTCCAGTCGATTAAGATCAACTGAAACTGGTCAAACGCGTTTTCCTTTGCCACGCCCACATATTGATTCGAAAAATTATGAAAATTGGAATCTAGCAATAACTTGACATCACGGATCCAACAAAAGTGGTTTCGTCGAAATCCGAGATCGTTTGCAAAATGTCTATTTTTAAGGGCCTGAATTCCATAGCGACTATTCAGAATTTTCAACTGGACATATCTTGTAACACCCCGTGTATTCTATAATAGTGAAATTCACAAATTAAAGTATAACTAACTTCAAATCAAAGAATTAAGGGAAACAGGATACGCCATTGCGTTCATCTCAGAATTTTGCTTGAGATAGAGTCCGAGTTTGCGTAAAACGGACTCCGTATGAAGAACATATGGCCTCCGGAAGTTTCAGAATTCAGTTTAAAATTCAAACAGACCAAAATAGCCCAAAAAAACCAATTTGAAATTCAAAATCGGGCCCAATTGGCCAGGGCGGGAATTTTCCCGCCCAAGGCACCCAGGTCGACTTGGCAGTCGACCTGGGGCTAACCAGGTCGACTGGGCAGTCACCCGTGTCGACTGCCAAGTCGACACGGTGTCGACTGGCATGTCGACCTGGCCACTGAGCCAGGTCGAACCCAACCCCTCCTGGCTGGCCTAGTCTGTGTTTGGTCGATTTTCTGAGCCTTCCCTTGTCACTAGGGCTAGGTGTCAGCTCCTGGTTGGTCTCTCCTTTGAACGAACGGCTATTATTAAACCAAGCTCCATCGATGGTCCGAATCAACTCAAAAACACTATAAAAAGAAACTAAGACCTAGCCTAAATCATACTATTTCATTTTAGCCTCAGGTCGCCGCCATTAAACCTAGAGCTCTAAATTAAAAATACAAAGAACAAAATTATAGAAGACGAAGGACGATTCTTGAAGGCTAGAACTAGAAGCTACAACAACTACGACGCTTTAGACAACGGATTTGGGGCTATTTGATTTGGAATTTTGATTACTTGCTTCATATTGTAAGTTCTATGTCACTTTTTAGGCAAAAACGCTAAAATAACATGGACATGCCATGAATTGAAACCGGATTTAGGAACTATTATTAATCCATGTTTATGTTGTTTAACTTTGAATCATAATTTGGGAACATTACTATGTCAATTTTGCAAGTTAAACTTATCATGATTTTGATGTTGTTATGAATCACTTGGGCTTAATTGTATGGCAAGTTGGACTAATACATGTCCATGGAATCACTATGTTTATTGAAATCTTTATGTTGATTAAACCATGCCTATGATGCTAATTAAACCATGTTTATGATGTTGATGGAACTATGCCTGTAATGTTAATATACCTATCATGTTATTGACAAATTGGGAATTGCTAGGTTATGATGAAAAGTTGGAATCATTATGTTTATAATGCTAGATGAGAATCATTATGTTAAAAATGCTAAATTGGAATCCACTATGCCTATTAGAATTACCATGCCTTTAATGTTTCATGTTTGTAATAAAATTATTATTATGCCCGCAATGATTATTATCCCTTTGATGTAAAGTTGAAATCATCATGTTAAACTAAGTTGGAACCATTACTATGCCAAGTTATCATCATGCTAGTGTTGAAACCATGTGATATGTTATAGCCTGTTTATTGTGCAAGTGATGTTGGAATTGTCACATATGCCTATCACATGTTTGGTGTTATTCCCCTTTATCTCTTGAATTGTTTATGCTTGTGAACGAAGTACGTTTATATACGTTGGGGATACGATTGGGTAGAATAGGAAAAACTTGAATTGATTTTAATCATAAACCGTGAAATTTGGCATAAGTAGAACATGACATATGGCACGAAAACTTGACTTGAACATGCCATAACTTGACTTAAAACATGCTTTAGTTGGGCACGAAGTTGACATATGGACATGCTATGGAAATAGCACGAATCTGCTAAGAACATGGGCATGACTTTAGAAAACAAGAAAGTGGCCAACTCGAGGTTGGGTTGAGTTTGTAGTGTAAATCTGCCCGGAACCGCCCGGCAAATCCAGTTGCTACAAACAATAGGATCCAATGTGGGTAGTTGGTCACATCGCACTTGAACATCGAGGTTGGGTTGAGTTCGTAGCGTAAACCTACCCGGAACCGCCCGGCAAATCCAGTGGCTACGAACAACAGGATCCAATGTGAGTGGTTCGGTGCATTGACGAATCAATTAATGCCAATTAGGGTTAAGTCATGAACATGAAAAGACAACTTAACCAACTTGAACACAATTTTAGGGCTAAGTCATGAACTTGAAATGACAACACTTAGCCAACTTGACATGACACGTAGGCGGGTTAAGTCGCGAATTTAAATGACATACTTAACCCCCTTGACATGACTAGACTGGAAAAGGATTAAGTCACGAATTACATGACTTAATCGGTTAGGCGGGTTAGGTCATGAATAACATGACCTAATCTATTAGGCGAAACCCAAGACACGACCCTTTTCAGCAGTAACATTCTAGATGGATCAAGGTACCCTGGGGCTAGGCCGGGTGGGGCACGATTACTGGGCTGATTGTAAGAGGTGAACGACGGCAGTGGGGTACGCCAGTGTAGGTTCGGTGGACTACGGTCGTGCACGTATTCCGGGGCAGACACTGGGTATCCGTAGATTTATCTGTGCATCTTGAATCGTGTCAGGGGTTGACACCATAGGGCTGATACACCCGAAGGTGGACCCAGCACAGGTGACTACATTCGTGATTAGCCGTATGACATGGACACTTGACGAGCTAGAACTTTTAGGGAGCCGATCGACTAGATAAGCGCTCCGGAGGACGCCGTACTTGGGTCTGACCCCGTTTCAGGGTCATTTCACGATATTGGGCCGTGGGATTTATTTCGTGATTAACTTGTGACCTGGGATTAGTATACTAGTACAGTAGATGCAATGAATCTTGAATATGTGATGCTTTATTTGACTTGTCTTGACTTATCAGGATCACCTTAGTCTATCTGTCCACCTTGACACCATTCTTAAGTTTAGTTCCAGTTCATACATGACTTGTTGTTTTAACCGTTTTTACACTGAAAGTCACTAGGACTTACTCAGTCTTTACGACTGACCCTTTTCCTTTCGCCTCTTTTTCTTTCGTTTCCCCCCCAGGTTCTCAAGGAGGGAATACCGCAGCTTGACCAGCTTTCACATCCAGCTTAAAGAGAAAGAATGTATTGCTTGGATCTTTTTCGTTTTGGACTATGGCTTTGGACCGCAATTGTGGGACTTATGCAGTTTATTTATGTTTTCTTTAAATAATGAAATCAAGACAGATATGAAGATGTTATGTTTTTGGAAGAATTGTAAGACAATTATGGCATGGTTTGTGCAACACGTATTTTAAATGAAATAAAAGTTGTTGTTGTTTTCCGCTGTTCAAAAATATGTGTTATTATATTTGTCTTATCTGTGACTTGTACTTATAAACCTTCACCAAAGTTAGGGCATTCCCTTTGAGAGTGACCCTAACGGAGGTGGGGTGTCTCACTTGGTATCAGAGCATAGGTTTACCAGATAAGATAAAAGCTTTAAAAATTTATTTTCAAAAGAAAATTTAAAGAAGCATTTTTAAAGATAAAATATTATTTTATATTAAAAGGCAAAGTCCCCCAAAGCCATAGGTACTATCTTTTATCCTTCGTTTTGAATCTATCCTTTTTGTTTCAGCATGTCCGAAGAACTTAACTCGCTAGAGGGTATACAAATACCTGGTTGGTTTAGACGATTCTTAGAAGCAAGGGCAACTCGGCTAGGTCCTACCGTTCCTCCTCCTCCAGCTGCAGGAAATCATCCAGCTGCAACAACACCTCTTCCTCCCCCTCCTTCGCAAGGAAATACTTTTGCTAAGATATGTAAAGATTTTAAAGCTATGGGAGGAAAGGACTTTCATAGAACTGAGTCCTTCGTGGCAGCTAGGAATTGGCTAAAGGAAATCGAGGACTTATTCGTCATCTTTGAGGTAGAAGATAGGCAGAAGGTACAACTGGCAGTATGGCTACTTAAAGGCGAGGCTTCCTACTGGTGGGAAGTCACCAATGCAGAAAGACCAGTGGAAACATGGGAGGACTTTAGGGCAAGGTTTGAGGCTAAATTTCTCTCAGAAGCTGAAAGGAGTTTGCAGTTGGAAAAATTCTTATTTCTTAAGCAAGGGAATATGACAGTCAAAGAGTATGTTAATCAGTTCGATGAGCTGGCTAGGTTCGGACTGGACCTAGTCAACACCCCGCACAAGAAGGTTCTCCGCTTTGTCAAGGGGTTGAATGAGCCATTACACAATTTGGCCATGACCCATATACCCATGGGAGCTACGTATGAAAGGTTAGTGCAGATGGCATTGCTGAACGAAGAAGATAAGGGCAAGAAGGAGACAAAGGCAAAAAACTCTCAAGGGAAGAAAGAGGTCAAGCCAAACGATTATCAGAATAAGAAGGTAGACTCCGAGAAAGGAGGCAAGAACGACAACTCACGTGATAAAAGGAAATGCAATTTCTGTGGTACGGAAGGGCACATAGCCAAGGATTGTAGAAAGAGAAAGAGAAAGCAAGGTGAATGTTTTCATTATGGGGAGACTGGACACATCAGTAAAGACTGCCCTAAGAAGCAGACCGGACCTTCTGGGGGTACATCGTTAACTTCTTCTAGATGCTTTGTTTTATCTTGTTTCTCTCCTCGATCCTATCTTGAGAACCATAAGTAGAATCTTTTTGGATGTAAACATGTAATTGAAACATGTTATGATTGCGAAATGGTTGCGAGTGGTCGCAAGTGGTTGCTCGTGGATGCATGAATACACATTAGGCACTAGATCGGCTCAGACACATTTTCATGTTGCATATGCATAAATGTATTTATTCGTATATGGATGAAGTTTAGTGTGTTGTCATATGGATGTTGCATTTATATATAAATGGTTGTGCACTCATGTAGAATCATGAATAGGAAAATTTGCATACATAATGGATTCATGGCACTTACATGATTCGCATTAAGGAGGTCAACTGAATCAGTAGACCCCCTGATTTTGCATTGGATAAGTACATGTACACACACACACACTTCGCATATGTTCATGAAGCATTAGAAGTCTTTTAAGGACAATGGTTGCTCGTGTTTGATGGATGAGTAGATGGATGTTTGGATGTTAGGATATACATTCTTCCTGAACTTGAAGATTTCGGGGACGAAATCCTTTTAAGTGGGGGAGAATGTAACACCCCGTGTATTCTATAATAGAGAAATTCACAAATTAAAGTATAACAAACTTCAAATAAAAGAATTAAGGGAAGCGGGATACGCCATTGCGTTCGTCTCGGAATTCTGCTTGAGATAGAGTCCGAGTTTGCGTAAAACGGACTCCGTATGAAGAAGATATGGCCTCCGGAAGTTTCAGAATTAAGTTTAAAATTCAAACAGACCAAAACAGCCCCAAAAAAAACCAATTTTAAATTCAAAATCAGGCCCAATTGGCCAGGGCGGGAATTTTCCCGCCCAAGGCACCCAGGTCGACTTGGCAATCGACCTGGGGCTAACCAGGTCGACTGGGCAGTCGACCTGGGTCACCCGTGTCGACTGCCAAGTCGACACGGTGTCGACTGGCATGTCGACCTAGCCACTGAGCCAGGTCGAACCCAGCCCCCTGGCTGGCCTAGTCTGTGTTTGGTCGATTATCTGAGCCTTGCCTTGTCACTAGGGCTAGGTGTCAGCTCCTGGTTGGTCTCTCCTTTGAACGAACGACTATTATTAAACCAAGCTCCATCGACGGTCCGAATCAACTCAAAAATACTATAAAAAGAACCTAAGACCTAGCCTAAATCATACTATTTCATTTTAGCCTCAGGCCGCCGCCATTAAACCTAGAGCTCTAAATTAAAAATACAAAGAACAAAATTATAGAAGACGAAGGACGATTCTTGAAGGCTACAACTAGAAGCTACAACAACTACGACGCTTTAGACAACGGATTTGGGGCTACGTGATTTGGAATTTTGATTACTTGCTTCATATTGTAAGCTCTATGTCACTTTTTAGGCAAAAACGCTAAAATAACATGGACATGCCATGAATTGAAACCGGATTTAGGAACTATTATTAATCCGTGTTTATATTGTTTAACTTTGAATCATAATTTGGGAATATTGCTATGTCAATGTTGCAAGTTAAACTTATCATGATTTTGATGTTGTTATGAATCACTTGGGCTTAATTGTATGGCAAGTAGGACTAATACATGTCCATGGAATCACTATGTTTATTGAAATCTTTATGTTGATTAAACCATGCCTATGATGCTAATTAAACCATGTCTATGATGTTGATGGAACTATGCCTGTGATGTTAATATACCTATCATGTTATTGACAAATTGGGAATTGCTATGTTATGATGAAAAGTTGGAATCATTATGTTTATAATGCTAGATGAGAATCATTATGTTAAAAATGCTAAATTGGAATCCACTATGCCTATTAGAATTACCATGCCTTTAATGTTTCATGTTTGTAATAAAATTATTATTATGCCCGCAATGATTATTATGCCTATGATGTAAAGTTGAAATCATCATGTTAAACTAAGTTGGAACCATTACTATGCCAAGTTATCATCATGGTAGTGTTGAAACCATGTGATATGTTATAGCCTGTTTATTGTGCAAGTGACGTTGGAATTGTCACATTTGCCTATCACATGTTTGGTGTTATTCCCCTTTATCTCTTGAATTGTTTATGCTTGTGAACGAAGTACGTTTATATACGTTGGGGATACGATTGGGTAGAATAGGCAAAACTTGAATTGATTATAATCATAAACCATGAAATTTGGCATAAGTAGAACATGAAATATGGCACGAAAACTTGACTTGAACATGCCATAACTTGACTTAAAACATGCTTTAGTTGGGCACGAAGTTGACATATGGACATGCTATGGAAATAGCACGAATCTGCTAAGAACATGGGCATGACTTTAGAAAACAAGAAAGTGGCCAACTCGAGGTTGGGTTGAGTTTGTAGTGTAAATCTGCCCGGAACTGCCCGGCAAATCCAGTAGCTATAAACAATAGGATCCAATATGGGTAGCTGGTCACATCGCACTTGAAACCCGAGGTTGGGTTGAGTTCGTAGCGTAAACCTGCCCAGAACCGCCCGACAAATCTAGTGGCAACGAACAACAGGATCCAATGTGAGTGGTTCGGTGCATTAACGAATCAATTAATGCCAATTAGGGTTAAGTAATGAACATGAAAAGACAACTTAACCAACTTGAACACAATTTGTAGGGCTAAGTCATGAACTTGATACGACAACACTTAGCCAACTTGACATGACACGTAGGCGGGTTAAGTCGCGAATTTAAATGACATACTTAACCACCTTGACATGACTAGACTGGAAAAGGATTAAGTCACGAATTACATGACTTAATCGGTTAGGCGGGTTAGGTCACGAATAACATGACCTAATCTGTTAGGCGAAACCCTAGACATGACCCTTTTCAGCAGTAACCCTCTAGATGTATCAAGGTACCCTGGGGCTAGGCCGGGTGGGGCACGATTACTGGGCTGATTGTAAGAGGTGAACGACGGCAGTGGGGTACGCCAGTGTAGGTTCGGTGGACTACGGTCGTGCACGTATTCCGGAGCAAACACTGGGTATCCGTAGATTTATCTGTGCATCTTGAATCGTGTCAGGGGTTGACACCATAGTGCTGATACACCCGAAGGTGGACCCAGCACAGGTGACTACATTCGTGATTAGCCGTATGACACGGACACTTGACGAGCTAGAACTTGTAGGGAGCCGATCGACTAGATAAGCGCTCCGGAGGACCCCGTACTTGGGTCAGACCCCGTTTCAGGGTCATTTCACGATATTGGGCCGTGGGATTTATTTCGTGATTAACTTGTGACCTGGGCTTAGTATACTAGTACAGTCGATGCAACGAATCTTGAACATGTGATGCTTTATTTGACTTGTCTTGACTTATCAGGATCACCTTAGTCTATCTGTCCACCTTGACACCATTCTTAAGTTTAGTTCCAGTTCATACTTGACATGTTGTTTTAACCGTTTTTACACTGAAAGTCACTAGGACTTACTCGGTCTTAACGACTGACCCTTTTCCTTTCGCCTCTTTTTCTTTCGTCCCCCCCCCCCAAGGTTCTCAGGGAGGGAATACCGCAGCTTGACCAGCTTTCACATCCAGCTTAAAGAGAAAGAATGTATTGCCTGGATCTTTTTCGTTTTGGACCATGGCTTTGGACAGCAATTGTGGGACTTATGCAGTTTATTTATGTTTTCTTTAAATAATGAAATCAAGACAGCTATGAAGATGTTGTGTTTTTGGAAGAATTGTAAGATAATTATGGCATGGTTTGTGCAACACGTATTTTAAATGAAATAAAAGTTGTTGTTGTTTTCCGCTGTTCAAAAATATGTGTTATTATATCTGTCTTATCTGTGACTTGTACTTATAAACCTCCACCAAAGTTAGGGCATTCCCTTTGAGAGTGACCCTGGGGTGTCTCATATCTTTTGATTCCCGCTATGAAATTTCAATTTTTCGGATTCGTTGGAAAGATAATCCCAATTAGATCCTAATGTTTTTGGTTTCACTAAAATCCGGATTGCTTTGCACCCGGTACATTCAATTGAAGTTTAAAATCGAATTATCGAACTACCGCGCCATTTTCAATTCTATTTATAATTATATATAATTATTTATATTCTAACGACGACGTATATAATATATACGTTCGAATTCTATTCAAATTAAATTTCTCGTCGATATTATTTAAAATAATCTATTTTAAATGTTCAAAATTCGCTAAAATTGCCAAAATAAAAAATTTTAAACTGGCCCAGATTTTCGGGTAGTTGCAATCTCCCCCACTTAAAACTTTTCGTCCCCGAAAAGGAACAAAGTCGAAAGTGGTTTGATTAATCAACTCTACGTTCGATCTGGCTTCCATTCTCCAACTTTTCAGTTTCTGAGAATTTTCAAATTCTTCAAAAATTTGGCTAACACCCGGAATTTTCGAAAATTTTCGCCATAACCTCCTTTGTACGGGGAGAGGTTTGGAAATTTATTGGGCCGTATTAGGTACCCAATAAATCCTAATTAGCATACACATATTTATAGTGATATATTCTGGTGTTTACAGGGGAGCGTGTATTGATATTAACTCCAGAGAATAAATTCTCGTCACCCTGTCAAAGCCTGAGGGAGTGTGTATTTTAAATGCTCTAGAGGATAAATCCTCGTCACCTCGTCCCGTGTGGGAAATAAATAGTCCATGTGCCGTATCTAATAACTAGAGAGACGTGATTATTGTCAACTCTAGACCCGTGTGGGGTTTTTATTAATCTGGCAATTTTATCGTTACAATTTTATATAGTCCATATCAGTCATCAGTTCAACCTGTAAAATATAGTCATCTCCATACAAGCCTCTCGCTCGTTTGGTAAATCTTCCACCTCGTCACATAAGCTCCAAATGTTTATGTGGTATATGATGAAGTATGCCTATCTTCCAGAAGTATGCCATGTAATGTAGTTCAAAATTAATTGTTGCTATCCTATGGAGATGTTTATTATTTCACACAGAATAACCAGCACTCCGCATCCAATGGCATTCACAGGAGTTGATATAATAATAATAGTGTGCATCCAACTCATTGAGGTTTACCTATTTGTCTGGCACGCAAATAAAATCTTTACTCAACAGCTATCCAATTTCCTGTTCAAATATATATAATGCACAAGTATATATTTCTAACTATTTTCTAATCAGTTCAATGTGTGATTTAATTGAATAAATTTGTTTTGGTTTTTATTGATGATATTCTAATCTTCCCTAAATCAAAGGCCGAAAAGAAACAAAGCCGAAAGTTGTTTAACAATTCAACTCAACTTCCATTATTTTGACTACGGCTTAAGTTCTTCAACTTTTCCGTTTCTAAGAACTTTTCAAATTTTTCAAAAATTTGGCTAACACCCTAAATTTTCGAAAAATTTCGCCATAACCTCCCCTGCACCGGGAGCAATAGGAAAATCCCGAAATTGCCATATAGGCCTTCTGATCTCAAAAAGAAAAAGAAAAAGCCAAGCGGCTAGCCAATAGGCTCATAAAATCATCATCACCCAAACAAAACAGTAAATTATAGTAAATATGTACCTATTTGTCGGGCAAACAAATTTTATTCTCTACTCTAGCCTCCTTGCTATGACCTGTTCAAAGTAAGTACATGTATATGCAAGCAAATGCGACCAATTTTCAATACAATTCACTATTTGGTACAATTAGGCTAAATGGTTCGAAATTATCAAATAAATAAACAAACAACACAAACATTAATCAATTAGTGAATTAGAATTTCAAATTCATAATTTTGATATATACAAAAATCATGTTTTGATGCCAATTCACAACAAATAATCCTATCTATATTGGTTTTTGGTTCTCACACTAGTCTAATGGAAATATATAGAAATCACACCTTCGGAACACGAACATAAATACTGATGATGTGGCCACATCATCAGAATTATCCCCGGGTGTCTAGAATGTGATTCTATATCTATCCAGTATATTAAAACTTCGACTATACGTTCATGACGCGTATACGCGAAATCTTTATATATTGGATTGTCCATATTCAAAATAAATAAATAATCAAATACGTATAAAGCGATTTAAATTTTCAAAACAAAATTGTTTTCATTTGAAAAATATACTCTTCACACTCTTTCTAGGATACTACTGATCCAATCTCTAACGAGTCATTCTAATTGGATATTACTAATCCAATATCTGATGAATTCTTTCGTTTGGTTCTAATGTGTCTTGTTCTCGAGCTCTGTAAACCAAAGCTCTGATACCAACTGTAAAGGCAAGGAATTTCGCTCGATCTGAATCGATCGTTAAACCGATAAAGACCGTTCGAAACCCTTGATCGTTTTGAGAACAGGACAAATCAGAACGCAGATTGAAGAACATTTCATTGTTATTACGACAATTCCATCAGATACAAGAATATACAGAGTATAAATGAATAAATATTACACAGAAAATATCAGAGATTTAAATTACATTTAAATACATCGCAGCGGAAAAATATACAAAAGAACAACTCAAAGTGATACACGGATACAGAGCTTTCCGAGCATCGTTCCAGCTGTAAATCAGGACCCTGTGGATATAAATCTGCAAAACCAAAACTACTAGCTGCCCGTGTCGAAAATAAGGGCACCCAGAGTTTAGGTTAAAACAATAAACTCCAGGTCAGTCATGTGACTGGTGTGAGAACTAAAACAGTTATTAAACTTTACTTTAAAAGAGAGTAATTTAAGGGACCATGTCGTATAACACGGAATGGGTTTCCTCCCAAGAATACCAGTGCATATAACAAAACAGCGCAATGCTCTTTGAAAAAATGAAGCTATTATAAGACCCAGGTCCCATCAAACAATGCTACGCAAGCCAGAGGATAGGGGTTTCCCTTATAATAGCCAAACATGCTTGGTACGTTTTAAACAAATCATTTGATACTATTATAAGTGCATAGTGTCAAAACACTTCAAATCCTAAATATCAATCATAGGCGGCATAGGTACCATCTATCATGTCGCCGTACTAGTTCTACAATTAAAACCCCAATATCACGTATTGGAAATTGGATTTCCGTCATGAGTTGAGGCAAGGGGCAAGCTCCTCTCCGCGTTCGAGACACTCTAGGAAATGCCTCAGGACCCCACTATGACCTTGGATCTTCAGGGTCGGTCCTCTCTTACTTTTGAGGATTGGCAATTCCTGAACACACGTTTCCCGGTCCTTATAGACCTATATCCGAGGCGCCTCGTATCCAACAACCACACAGGTGAAAAGTATATAAATGTCAGGGCTGGTAGGTCACTGACACCACCATAGCTAGAAAGAAACGTCGTGCTCTCCCTGCAGTCACTGTCCCGTTTTTGACTCATACCGAGGTGTGAGGCTCGCGAATTCACGTTGTACACAAAGCTACGCCACACAGGCCGTGCTTTGATCATCAACCACAAGACTTTGCTTTTCAACAGAAGCCTTGATCAATTGCCACTTACGCGTGCCACACTGGCAATTCACTCCATGCGACTGATGTCCATCGATATACAACCTCTGAGCTCGTACGTCTCAGAGAAGGGCGTTAAGCAAGAGAATAAATTCTCCGCCGCCAAACAGATGTATATTTAATAGAGATCAATCAACACAGAATAAAATCCAATGTCAGACACACAATCCATTTACAAGTTCGTTCTGGTCTGAATGAAATCGGAGGCACTTTCCTCGCATATCCATCCATCTCCAAGTACGTCTGGACGATCACCAACTGTTTCCCTCATCCTGGGTGTACAGCCCAATCAAGATCATCAGTAATCACCCAAACGATGTGAAGACTTCCGGTCTTCAACCACCGTCTTCCTCTTCGACATCTCGTCGAATCAGTTATTAAGAATGGGTATAAACCCGACCTTTCTGAATAACCCACGTATATGATAAACAAATGTTATACAAACACAACAAACGCCTCATTCCAATTCAGAATATTCTTTTATTCACAAAATCACATTCTTAGGGAAAGGTTCCCATTAATTTTATCCAAGATAAATGCTTTTAAATTTATTCTTTATTCTTCCTTCGGATATCATTTCAAACTGGTCGGGATTAGCGAACCACACCGAAGTAATTATTTGTTTTATTTCCCAATCCCAACCTATTCATCCCATGGAGCAAAACTGGTGGTACTCCATATCTAACACAACAGTATTATCGGTAAAATTAATTACCATTTCACGTTCAAATTTAATTAAAGATCTAACTACCGCTTTGGAGCAAAAATGGCGGTACTCCATTCTCGATCACCTTTCAAATTTGATAATTTAAATTATCAATTCACATTTTTAATCTAATTAAAGATTCATTAAAACTCCTCTTAGTTTTAATCTTTTCAAAAATCAACATTCTGCCTTTAACTGGGTTAAAGAACCAATGTCATCTAAAACACGATTCACGATAAACCCAAATCACATTTGATATTAAACACAAGGCTCTGAATAGAAAATATACCGGCTTATATTCAATATCAAATCCTGAAACCAACAAATATCGTATTGGAAATAACGATATAGAATATATCTTTCAAATTCCCATAACGATATCTGTATAGTCACGAAATCCAACATCGAAATATTCCGAAGATAATTTCGATTCAACTCCTGTCCAATTCACGTATTGGGAATATTGATTATTTTTAAAATCACTTTCAAATTCAATTTATTTATTTCAAAAATAAATTAATTTTAATCCTAGTTCAAAACTATTTCATTTCGATAAAAATCTATTTTTATCTTTTCAAATATGGAATTTTTCAGCCCAATTTTTCCCAAATCACTTCTTATGATTTTACACAAATTATAGATATTTTTAATAATTTTATCAAGGCCCGTACAGTCGATTTCCATCAACGGTCATCGAACTGCACTTACAGCAACCTTTTTCAAATTAGATTTGGACAAATTCCATATCCAACCGTTCGATTTCAAATTTCTAATATTCATTGGAAAGGTCTTTTCGATACGAACCCGACGGTTCCAGTTTCAGGAGAATCCGACGGTCGGATCTCCCGTAACGTCGATTCGAAGTCAATGGTCGAAATTCACGAACTACCGCAGCGCGGCGCGTTCTATTCAGGCCATTATATATAATATATATATATATATATATATATTATATTTCATCGATTTCTTTTTAAAATGTATTTTATAAATAGTTCTAAATTTCGTTTGAAAAAAAATTTCAACTTCATCTTCAATTTCAAATCGATTTGATTTCTATTCAATTCGAATTCATTTCAATTTTGTTTAATTCAAATTCAAATTTGTTTCAATTCAATTCAAATTCTAATTCGTTTTAATTCAATTTCAATTTGAATTTACCTTCTATTTAATTCAATTCGAGTTCATTTCAAATTTTGTTTAATTCGAATTCAAATTCGTTTCAATTCAATTCAAATTCTAATTTGTTTCAATTCAATATCAATTTGAATTTTAATCTAATTTAATTTGAATTTCATTTCAAAATATTAAATTTTGAAATCACTATTCAATATTCATTATAAAACGAATAAAATCGATATAAATATCGTTCGCGTCAAAATAACGCATCTCTAATCAACACGGCTTTATATTTTTCAATAAATTCGTTATTCTATTCAACAAATGAATATTTATTCTATTCAACACATGAATCTATATTTCTTTCAACATACGACTAATCTCAACACATGAGTAGTGTCAACACATCACTATTTTTGTTATGTAAAATATTTTATAAAATTATGGTATCTATCGTTTGATTTTCAATCAGACTCCACCGTAAAGTAGTTCTAATTTTAAATATGATAAAGATGTAGATTTTATTATTTAAATTATTTTACTCTACACATGAATAGTTTCAACACATGAACATCGTCAACACATGACTATTTTTATATTCAACACATGAATTTTCTTTTATAATATTCATTATTTTCCCGATTGGAATGAGGCCCAATCAATCACCATATAATGTTAATTATATGGATTCCATACAACACATGTATATAATAGCAACGATAAACAATCAACCATCATCCAAGGTGCATCACACAACTGCATGTAAGGACCCGTAACTTCCCCGCGAAGGAAAGCACGAATACTTTGAGAACAAGACAAAATAGAACGCAGACGGAAGAACATTTCATTGTTATTACAACAATTCCATCAGATACAAGAATATACAGAGTATAAATGAATAAATTACATTCGATAAATATCAGAGATAACATTAAATTACATAGCAGCAGGAAAATATACAAAGGCACAACTAGAAGTGATACACGAATACATAGCTTTCCGAGCATCGTTCCAGCTGTAAATCAGGACCCTGTGAATATAAATCTGCAAAACCAAAACTACTAGCTGCCCGTGCGGAAAATAGGGGCACCCAGAGTTTAGGTTAAAACAATAAACTCCAGGTCAGTCATGTGACTGGTGTGAGAACTAAAACAGTTATTAATATTGGTTTTAAAGTTAGGTAAATCAAGGGACCACGCCGTATAACACGGAACGGGTTTCCTCCCAAGAATACCAGTGCATAGAACAAACAGCGCAATGCTAAATAAAGAAAAATGAAGCTGTTATAAGACCCAGGTCCCATCACACAATGCAACGCAAGCCGGAGGATAGGGTTTTCCCTTATAATATCCAAAGCATGCTTGATACGTTTAAAACACATTATTTGATACTATAATAAGTGTATAGTGTCAAAACAATTCAAATCATAAATATCAATCATAGGCGGCATGGGTACCATCTATCATGTCGCCATACTAGTTCTACAATTAAAACCGCAATACACGTATTGGAATTTGGATTTCCGTCATGAGTTGAGGCAAGGGGCAGGCTCCTCTCCGCGTTCGAGACACTCTAGCAAATGCCTCAGGACCCCACTTTGATCCTTGGAATCGGCTGGGCCGGTCCTCTCTTACTTTTGAGGATTAGTTATTCCTGAACACACGTTTCCCGGTCCTTACAGACCTATATCCGAGGCGCCTCATATCCAACAACCACACATGTGAAAAGTATATAAATGTCAGGGCTGGTAGGTCACTGACACCACCCTAGCTAGAAAGAAACGTCGTGCTCTCCCAGCGGTCCGTCTCCCGTTTTTGACTCATACCGAGGTGTGAGGCTCGCGAATTCACGTTATACACAAAGCTACACCACACAGGCCGTGCTTTGATCATCAACCACAAGACTTTGCTTTTCAACAGAAGCCTTGATCAATTGCCACTTACGAATGCCACACTGGCAATTCACTCCATGCGACTGATGTCCATCGATATACAACCTCTGAGCTCGTACGTCTCAGAGAAGGGCGTTAAGCAAGAGAATAAATTCTCCGCCGCCAAACAGATGTATATTTAATAGAGATCAATCAACATAGAATAAAATCCAGTGTCAGACACACAATCCATTTACAAGTTCGTTCTGGGTCTGAACGAAACCGGAGGCACTTTCCTCGCATATCCATCCATCTCCAGGTACGTCTGGACGATCACCAACTGATTCCCTCATCCTGGGTGTACAGCCCAATCAAGATCATCAGTAATCACCCAAACGATGTGAAGACTTCCGGTCTTCAACCACCGTCTCCATCTTCGACATCTCGTCGAATCGGTTATTCAGAATGGGTATAACCCGGCCTTTCTGAATAACCCACGTATATAATATACAAATGTTACACAAACACAATGAACGCCTCATTCCAATTCAGAATATTCTTTTATTCACAAAATCACATTCTTAGGGAAAGGTTCCCATTAATTTTATCCAAGATAAATTCTTCTAAATTTATTCTTTGATCTTCCTTTGGATATCATTTCTAACTAGTCGGGATTAGCGAACCACACCGAAGTAATTATTTATTTTATTTCCCAATCCTAACCTATATATCCCATGGAGCAAAACTGGTAATACTCCATATCTAACACCACGGTGTTATCGGTAAAATTAATTACCATTCCAGGTTCATATCTAATTACAGATTTAACTATCGCTTTGGAGCAAAACTGGTGATACTCCACTCTCGATCACTTTTCAGATTTGATAATTTAAATTATCAATTCACATTTTTAATCTAATTAAAGATTCATTAAAACTCCACTTAGTTTTAATCTTTTCAGAAATCGATATCTTGCCTTTAACTGGGTTAAAGAATCAATGTCATCTAAAACACGATTCACGATAAACCCAAATCACATTCTATTGTTAATTGGGTTAAAGAACAGGTGTTGTTCAAAACACCGCTCACGATAAACCTAAAAACCAATTCAAATTCAATTTCAATTAAATATTATTTAATTGATACACTTCATTAAATCTAAATAGAAAGATTTAATCTTTTTCCCTATTGGGCTTAAGAACAGTGTTAATGAAGACACCATTCACGACAAACCCAAATCACATTTGATATTAAATACAAGGCTCTGAATAGAAAATATACCAGCTTATATTCAATATCAAATTCTGAAACCAACAAATATTGTATTGGAAATAACGATATAAAATATATCTTTCAAATTCCCATAACAATATCTGTATAGTCACGAAATCCAACATCGAAATATTCCGAAGATAATTTCGATTCAACTCCAGTCCAATTCACATATTGGGAATATTGATTATTTTTAATAATTTTATCAAGGCCCGTACAGTCGATTTCCAACAACGGCCATCGGACTACACTTACAGCGACCTTTTTCGAATTTGATTTGGACATAATTCCAAATCCAACCGTTAGATTCCAAATTTCTAATATTCATTGGAAAGCTCTTTTCGATACGAACCCAACGGTTCCGGTTTTAGGAGAATCCGACGGTCGGATCTCCCGCAACGTCAATTCGAAGTCAATGGTCGAAATTCATGAACTGCCGCGGCGCGGCTCATTCTATTCGGGTCATTATATATATAATATATATATATATATATTATATATATTTCGTCAATTTCCCTTTAAAACGTATTTTATAAAACGTTTTAAATTCGTTTTCAAAACCATTTCAACTCTATATTCAATTTCAAATCAAAATTGGATATTTCATATCATTACTATATAAATGATAATATTTTCAAAATGTTATATTTTGAAATCACTTCTTTTCTATATTCATTATAAAAATGAATATAATCGATATGAATGTCGTTCACGTCAAAATAGCGCAACTCTAATCAACACGGCTTTGTATATTTCAATAAATCCGTTATTCTATTCAACAAATGAATATTTATTCCATTCAACACATGAATCTATATTTCTTCCAACACCTGACTAATCTCAACACATGAGTACTGTCAACACATCACTATTTTTGTTATGTAAAATATTTTATAAAACTATGGTATCTATCGTTTGATTTTTAATTAGACTTCTACTGGGAAGTAGTACTAATTTTAAATATGATAAAGATGTAAATTTCATTGTATAAAATATTTCACTCAACACATGAACATCGTCAACACATGACTATTTTTATATTCAACACATGAATTTTCTTTTATAATATTCCTTATTTTCCCGATTCGAAATGAGGCCCAATCAATCACCATATAATGTTAATTATATGGATTCCATACAACACATGTATATAATAGCATTGAAAAATAATCAACCATCAACCAATGTGCACTACACTGTATAAGCATTAAATATAGATATCTTACGCTTATAACAGCCTGTCAATCAATCGATCGACATATTTAATCAATCAGGATGAGTGAACTTCAAATTTCATCCCAACACCCGTGTGGGGTTTCAAACAATCAAACACAGATTTTATTTGTGCAGTTGGGCGATGTGTAAAATTTATCATCCCAATCAATATCAGTCAAATAGGTGTACATAAACAAACCGTCCGGTTTGTAAATGAATATTTATTTATTCACATTCACGTTAAAAATTATATTTTTAACGTCAAAAATATTTATTTCAACACTTGAATTTCTTTTCAGTTCATTTACACTATAAAAATGATATTTTTATTTTTCTAACATATTTTAGAAAATTTCGGCGGCATAACGGCACGATACTAGAAACGGGACGAGGCCTAGCCTTATCCCCGGTCTAGTGAAGGCCCACGCCATTCACACATCAATCAAATCCATTCCATTTCACCAAACAATTCAATTCAAACCAATTAGACTAGCCAACTACACAACCAACCAAACAAGTCCATGGTCTGTGGACGATTGTGTCGGGTGCTACTAAGCACCGTCTGCATCCTAGTATATATATATATAACTAGAGAAAGAGATTTTGAGTGAGAAGTTCTCACCGACTAGCTAAACCAAACGCCACGACTCTTCTTATGTAGAAATCTTCGTTGCCCGTAGTCACTACATATATAAAAATCACACATTTTTATATTGTTGCTATGTATATAAAAATCACATTTTTATACTACTACAATATAGATAAAAATTCTATTTTTACTACGGTGTTCATATGATAAAGATTATATTTTTATATCGCCACTTATATAAAAATCACATCTTTGCTTCTTCTACATAATAAAGATCAAATCTTTAATACTTCTATAATGTAAAAATCATATTTTTATCATCTCTATATCATAAAAATCATATTTTTATTAACTTCATATGTCAAAAATCATAGAAGCTTTAAAGCGGAGAAAACTCACTTTTTTTCTCTAACGCCTTTTCTGAACTGCTGAATTGTTGTTCGAGCTCCAGACTTTGCAAACAAGCTTCAATCTTCACACCATCTTTTTTTCTAGCACAAGCACGCCATTCTGAACAACTTTTGCCTAGTGGTCTTCTTGCCGAAAATGTGTCATTTTGCCGGAATTCGCGAAAGTACACGAATTTTGCCGCTTCCGGACAACAGACTTTAAACGCGTATTCCGGGCAGCTCCGAACTCCAAAACACGACTTCCATATAGCCAAATCGAAGAGAATTTCGTGCTCTACGACTTTGGTCTTGAGGGACTTTGGCTAAAAACGCACGGTTTGGGAGTTATTGACGAAAAACGGTCAGGGACTTATTTGCAAAACGGGCGATTTTGGTGAAAATGAGTTTTTGGGTATAGCGGGGCCCACGGCCGGAATTGAGGGGGCTGGAGGGGGGCGCGGGCCTGATGGACGTGGGGGAGGGTGTGGGTGGCGGTGGTGGGGCCCGTGGTGGCCGCGGTGGTGGTGTTTGGGTGTAGGGTTTGCTAATTGAAGAGAGAGAGAAGAGGGGAGAGAGAGGAGGAGGAGGAGGTGACCGGAGGGGGTGCGGCGGCTCGCCGGAGGCTGGTGGTGGGCGGTGGAGGAGGGGCAGCGGCGGTGGTGGTGGAGGAGGCCATTTTTGTGTTTTTGTGGAGGAAAGAGGAAAAGTGAATTTATGAAATAGAAAAGGAGGAAAAGTGATTATATGCTAGTTTCTCGCGTATCGCCTGAACGCTAGCGATCTCCGATGGCAGCGGATTTCGAACACGAGATAGTAGACGTGAAGACGAGTCCAACGAAACAAGTTTTGTCGAATTCCGAGTTCGTTTGACCGTTCAACAAAAATCACAAAAATGCTCAGATAAGCTCTAAAAATGCGATTTTGGCGCACCTTTACTTCTCGCACGCTCACATGATAACTCAAAAAATCAAGCCCTCTTGGATTTAATTATTATTAGATGATACGAATCTAGAAAAAAAAGTAGAATTGAATTCCGAGTTCGTATCAGTAATGTTCCTTTGTAAAATGACTGCTCGTTTTACCCTGAACTGTTTCAGCTCGCACGGCCACATACTAACTCCGTTCGGCGCGCCATTTGGAACATAACAATAATTTGTCATTATGAATCCATAAAAATTTATCTCGTCGAATTCTGAGCTCGTATGCAAAATTTCACTTTTTAAGGGCTATGTATTGTTAACCGAACAACTCTAGCCCATAGTCACTATTCCGGATATCGGAATATATCAAAGCTTATACTTTTCGGAGTTCTAAATGACATTTTGAACTCAATGGAAGTGGTTTCGAGTCCAAATTCATCCGTATGCAAAATATGACTTTTTGGCGCCGCATATAATTTACATAGCGACTATTCTGAATTTTCAACTGGGCATAACTTTTGATTCCCGCTATGAAATTTCGATTTTTCGAATTCGTTGGAAAGATATTCACGAATAGATTCTAATATTTTTAGTTTCACTAAAATCCGGACTGTTTTGCACCCGGTACATCCAATTGAAGTTTGAAATCAAATTATCGAACTACAGCGCCATTTTCAATTCTATTTATAATTATATATAATTATTTATATTCTAACGACGACGTATATAATATATACGTTCTACATATATACAAAATAAATTTCTCTTCGATATTATTTAAAATAATTCATTTTAAATATTCAAAATTCGCTAAAATTGTCAAAATAAAAATTTTAAACTGGCCCAGATTTTCCGGGTTATTACAATCTCCCCCACTTAAAACTTTTCGTCCCCGAAAAGGAACAAAGTCGAAAGTGGTTTGATTAATCAACTCTACGTTCGATCCGTCTTTCATTCTCCAACTTTTCAGTTTCTGAGAATTTTCAAATTTTTCAAAAATTTGGCTAACACCCTAAATTTTCGAAAAATTTCGCCATAACCTCCCCTGCACCGGGAGCATCGGGGAATTTCAAATAGCTTCCCCGGTCCTTCTAATCTCAAAAAGAAAAAGAAAAAGCCAAGCGGCTAGCCAATAGGCTCATAAAATCATCATCACCCAAACAAAACAGTAAATTATAGTAAACATGTACCTATTTGTCGGGCAAACAAATTTTATTCTCTGCTCTAGCCTCCTTGCTATGACCTGTTCAATGTAAGTATATGTATATGCAAGCAAATGCAACCGATTTTCAATATAATTCAATATTTGGTTCAATTAGGCATTATGGTTCAAAATTCAATTAGGCAACAATAATCAAACAACACAAACATCATCAATTAGTGAATTAGAGTTTCAAATTCATAATTTTGATACATATATAGAAAATCATGTTTTTGATGCCAATTTACAACAATGTATCTATCTATATTAGTTTTGGTTCTCACACCAGTCTAATGGAAATATATAGAAATCACACCTTCATCACTCGAAAATAAATACTGGTAACGCTGCAGCATTATCAGAATCATTCCCGGGCAACTAGAATGTGATTCTATATCTATCTAATATATTAAAACTTCGAATATACGTTCATGACGCGTATATGCAAAACCTTTATATACTAGATCGTCCATATTCAAAATAAATAAATATTCAAATACGTAAAAAGTGATTTAAATTTCTAAACAAAATTGTTTTCATTTGAAAAATATACTCTTCACACTCGTTCTAGGATACTACTGATCCTATCTCTAACGAGTCATTCTAATTGGATATTACTAATCCAATATCTGATGAATTCTTTCGTATGGTTCTAATGTGTCTTGTTCTCGAGCTCTGTAAACCAAAGCTCTGATACCAACTGTAAGGACCCGTAACTTCCCCGCGAAGGAAAGCACGAATACTTTGAGAACAAGACAAAATAGAACGCAGACGGAAGAACATTTCATTGTTATTACAACAATTCCATCAGATACAAGAATATACAGAGTATAAATGAATAAATTACATTCGATAAATATCAGAGATAACATTAAATTACATAGCAGCGGGAAAATATACAAAGGCACAACTAGAAGTGATACACGGATACAGAGCTTTCCGAGCATCGTTCCAGCTGTAAATCAGGACCCTGTGAATATAAATCTGCAAAACCAAAACTACTAGCTGCCCGTGCGGAAAATAGGGGCACCCAGAGTTTAGGTTAAAACAATAAGCTCCAGGTCAGTCATGTGACTGGTGTGAGAACTAAAACAGTTATTAATATTGGTTTTAAAGTTAGGTAAATCAAGGGACCACGCCGTATAACACGGAACATGTTTCCTCCCAAGAATACCAGTGCATAGAACAAACAGCGCAATGCTAAATAAAGAAAAATGAAGCTGTTATAAGACCCAGGTCCCATCACACAATGCAACGCAAGCCGGAGGATAGGGTTTTCCCTTATAACAGCCAAAGCATGCTTGATACGTTTAAAACACATTATTTGATACTATAATAAGTGTATAGTGTCAAAACAATTCAAATCATAAATATCAATCATAGGCGGCATGGGTACCATCTATCATGTCGCCATACTAGTTCTACAATTAAAACCGCAATACACGTATTGGAATTTGGATTTCCGTCATGAGTCGAGGCAAGGGGCAAGCTCCTCTCCGCGTTCGAGACACTCTAGCAAATGCCTCAGGACCCCACTTTGATCCTTGGAATCGGCTGGGCCGGTCCTCTCTTACTTTTGAGGATTAGTTATTCCTGAACACACGTTTCCCGGTCCTTACAGACCTATATCTGAGGCGCCTCATATCCAACAACCACACAGGTGAAAAGTATATAAATGTCAGGGCTGGTAGGTCACTGACACCACCCTAGCTAGAAAGAAACGTCGTGCTCTCCCAGCGGTCCGTCTCCCGTTTTTGACTCATACCGAGGTGTGAGGCTCGCGAATTCACGTTATACACAAAGCTACACCACACAGGCCGTGCTTTGATCATCAACCACAAGACTTTGCTTTTCAACAGAAGCCTTGATCAATTGCTACTTACGCATGCCACACTGGCAATTCACTCCATGCGACTGATGTCCATCGATATACAACCTCTGAGCTCGTACGTCTCAGAGAAGGGCGTTAAGCAAGAGAATAAATTCTCCGCCGCCAAACAGATGTATATTTAATAGAGATCAATCAACACAGAATAAAATCCAGTGTCAGACACACAATCCATTTACAAGTTCGTTCTGGGTCTGAACGAAACCGGAGGCACTTTCCTCGCATATCCATCCATCTCCAGGTACGTCTGGACGATCACCAACTGATTCCCTCATCCTGGGTGTACAGCCCAATCAAGATCATCAGTAATCACCCAAACGATGTGAAGACTTCCGGTCTTCAACCACCGTCTCCATCTTCGACATCTCGTCGAATCGGTTATTCAGAATGGGTATAACCCGGCCTTTCTGAATAACCCACGTATATAATATACAAATGTTACACAAACACAATGAACGCCTCATTCCAATTCAGAATATTCTTTTATTCACAAAATCACATTCTTAGGGAAAGGTTCCCATTAATTTTATCCAAGATAAATTCTTCTAAATTTATTATTTGATCTTCCTTTGGATATCATTTCTAACTAGTCGGGATTAGCGAACCACACCGAAGTAATTATTTATTTTATTTCCCAATCCCAACCTATATATCCCATGGAGCAAAACTGGTAATACTCCATATCTAACACCACGGTGTTATCGGTAAAATTAATTACCATTCCAGGTTCAAATCTAATTACAGATTTAACTATCGCTTTGGAGCAAAACTGGTGATACTCCACTCTCGATCACTTTTCAGATTTGATAATTTAAATTATCAATTCACATTTTTAATCTAATTAAAGATTCATTAAAACTCCACTTAGTTTTAATCTTTTCAGAAATCGATATCTTGCCTTTAACTGGGTTAAAGAACCAATGTCATCTAAAACACGATTCACGATAAACCCAAATCACATTCTATTGTTAATTGGGTTAAAGAACAGGTGTTGTTCAAAACACCGCTCACGGTAAACCTAAAAACCAATTCAAATTCAAATTCAATTAAATATTATTTAATTGATACACTTCATTAAATCTAAATAGAAAGATTTAATCTTTTTCCCTATTGGGCTTAAGAACAGTGTTAATGAAGACACCATTCACGACAAACCCAAATCACATTTGATATTAAATACAAGGCTCTGAATAGAAAATATACCGGCTTATATTCAATATCAAATTCTGAAACCAACAAATATTGTATTGGAAATAACGATATAAAATATATCTTTCAAATTCCCATAACAATATCTGTACAGTCACGAAATCCAACATCGAAATATTCCGAAGATAATTTCGATTCAACTCCAGTCCAATTCACATATTGGGAATATTGATTATTTTTAATAATTTTATCAAGGCCCGTACAGTCAATTTCCAACAACGGCCATCGGACTACACTTACAGCGACCTTTTTCGAATTTGATTTGGACATAATTCCAAATCCAACCGTTAGATTCCAAATTTCTAATATTCATTGGAAAGCTCTTTTCGATACGAACCCAACGGTTCCGGTTTTAGGAGAATCCGACGGTCGGATCTCCCGCAACGTCAATTCGAAGTCAATGGTCGAAATTCACGAACTGCCGCGGCGCGGCGCGTTCTATTAGGGCCATTATATATATAATATATATATATATATATATATTTCGTCAATTTCCCTTTAACGTATTTTATAAAACGTTTTAAATTCGTTTTCAAAACCATTTCAACTCTATATTCAATTTCAAATCAAAATTGGATATTTCATATCATTACTATATAAATGATAATATTTTCAAAATGTTATATTTTGAAATCACTTCTTTTCTATATTCATTATAAAAATGAATATAATCGATATGAATGTCGTTCACGTCAAAATAGCACAACTCTAATCAACACGGCTTTGTATATTTCAATAAATCCGTTATTCTATTCAACAAATGAATATTTATTCCATTCAACACATGAATCTATATTTCTTCCAACAACTGACTAATCTCAACACATGAGTACTGTCAACACATCACTATTTTTGTTATGTAAAATATTTATAAAACTATGGTATCTATCGTTTGATTTTTAATTAGACTTCTACTGGGAAGTAGTACTAATTTTAAATATGATAAAGATGTAAATTTCATTGTATAAAATATTTCACTCAACACATGAACATCGTCAACACATGACTATTTTTATATTCAACACATGAATTTTCTTTTATAATATTCCTTATTTTCCCGATTTGAAATGAGGCCCAATCAATCACCATATAATGTTAATTATATGGATTCCATACAACACATGTATATAATAGCATTGAAAAATAATCAACCATCAACCAAAGTGCACTACACTGTATAAGCATCAAATATAGATATCTTACGCTTATAACAGCCTGTCAATCAATCGATCGACATATTTAATCAATCAGGATGAGTGAACTTCAAATTTCATCCCAACACCCGTGTGGGGTTTCAAACAATCAAACACAGATTTTATTTGTGCAGTTGGGCGATGTGTAAAATTTATCATCCCAATCAATATCAGTCAAATAGGTGTACATAAACAAACCGTCCGGTTTGTAAATGAATATTTATTTATTCACATTCACGTTAAAAATTATATTTTTAACGTCAAAAATATTTATTTCAACACCTGAATTTCTATTCAGTTCATTTACACAATAAAAATGATATTTTTATTTTTCAAACATATTTTAGAAAATTTCGGCGGCATAACGGCACGATACTAGAAACGGGACGAGGCCTAGCCTTATCCCCGGTCTAGTGAAGGCCCACGCCATTCACACATCAATCAAATCCATTCCATTTCACCAAACAATTCAATTCAAACCAATTAGACTAGCCAACTACACAACCAATCAAACAAGTCCATGGTCTGTGGACGATTGTGTCGGGTGCTACTAAGCACCGTCTGCATCCTAGTATATATATATATAACTAGAGAAAGAGATTTTGAGTGAGAAGTTCTCGCCGACTAGCTAAACCAAACGCCACGTCTCTTCTTATGTAGAAATCTTCGTTGCCCGTAGTCACTACATATATAAAAATCACACATTTTTATATTGTTGCTATGTATATAAAAATCACATTTTTATTCTACTACTATATAGATAAAAATTCTATTTTTACTACGGTGTTCATATGATAAAGATTATATTTTTATATCGCCACTTATATAAAAATCACATCTTTGCTTCTTCTACATAATAAAGATCAAATCTTTAATACTTCTATAATGTAAAAATCATATTTTTATCATCTCTATATCATAAAAATCATATTTTTATTAACTTCATATGTCAAAAATCATAGAAGCTTTAAAGCGGAGAAAACTCACTTTTTTCTCTAACGCCTTTTCTGAACTGCTGAATTGTTGTTCGAGCTCCAGACTTTGCAAACAAGCTTCAATCTTTATACCATCTTTTTTTCTAGCACAAGCACGCCATTCTGAACAACTTTTGCCTAGTGGTCTTCTTGCCGAAAATGTGCCATTTTGCCGGAATTCGCGAAAGTACACGAATTTTGCCGCTTCCGGACAACAGACTTTAAACGCGTTTTCCGGGCAGCTCCGAACTCCAAAACACGACTTCCTTATAGCCAAATCGAAGATAATTTCGTGCTCTACGACTTTGGTCTTGAGGGACTTTGGCTAAAAACGCTCGGTTTGGGAGTTATTGACGAAAAACGGTCAGGGACTTATTTGCAAAACGGGCGATTTTGGTGAAAATGAGTTTTTGGGTATAGCGGGGCCCACGGCCGGAATTGAGGGGGCTGGAGGGGGGCGCGGGCCTGATGGACGTGGGGGAGGGTGTGGGTGGCGGTGGTGGGGCCCGTGGTGGCCGCGGTGGTGGTGTTTGGGTGTAGGGTTTGCTAATTGAAGAGAGAGAGAAGAGGAGAGAGAGAGGAGGAGGAGGAGATGGCCGGAGGGGGTGCGGCGGCTCGCCGGAGGCTGGTGGTGGGCGGTGGAGGAGGGGCAGCGGCGGTGGTGGTGGAGGAGGCCATTTTTGTGTTTTTGTGGAGGAAGGAGGAAAAGTGAATTTATGAAATAGAAAAGGAGGAAAAGTGATTATATGCTAGTTTCTCGCGTATCGCCTGAACGCTAGCGATCTCCGATGGCAGCGGATTTCAGACACGAGATAGTAGACGTGAAGACGAGTCCAACGAAACAAGTTTCGTCGAATTCCGAGTTCGTTTGACCGTTCAACAAAAATCACAAAAATGCTCAGATAAGCTCTTAAAATGCGATTTTGGCGCACCTTTACTTCTCGCACGCTCACATGATAACTCAAAAAATCAAGCCCTCTTGGATTTAACCATTATTAGATGATACGAATCTAGAAAAAAAAGTAGAATTGAATTCCGAGTTCGTATCAGTAATGTTCCTTTGTAAAATGACTGCTCGTTTTACCCTGAACTGTTTCAGCTCGCACGGCCACATACTAACTCCGTTCGGCGCGCCATTTGGAACATAACAATAATTTGTCATTATGAATCCATAAAAATTTATCTCGTCGAATTCTGAGTTCGTATGCAAAATTTCACTTTTTAAGGGCTATGTATTGTTAACCGAACAACTCTAGCCCATAGCCACTATTCCGGATATCGGAATATATCGAAGCTTATACTTTTCGGAGTTCTAAACTACATTTTGAACTCAATGGAAGTGGTTTCGAGTCCAAATTCATCCGTATGCAAAATATGACTTTTTGGCGCCGCATATAATTTACATAGCGACTATTCTGAATTTTCAACTGGGCATAACTTTTGAATCCCGCTATGAAATTTCGATTTTTCGAATTCGTTGGAAAGATATTCACGAATAGATTCTAATATTTTTGGTTTCACTAAAATCCGGATTGTTTTGCACCCGGAACATCCAATTGAAGTTTGAAATCGAATTATCGAACTACCGCGCCATTTTCAATTCTATTTATAATTATATATAATTATTTATATTCTAACGACGACGTATATAATATATACGTTCTAAATATATACAAAATAAATTTCTCTTCGATATTATTTAAAATAATTCATTTTAAATATTCAAAATTCGCTAAAATTGCCAAAATAAAAATTTTAAACTGGCCCAGATTTTCCGGGTTATTACACTGCACAAGCATCAAATATAAATAATTAACGCTTACACAGCCTGTCGACCATTCGATCGACATATAATTAAATAATCGGGATTAGTATATGCTAAATTTCATCCCAACACCCGTGTGGGGTTTTAAATCAACAAACACAGATTTTTATTTGTGCAGTTGGGCAATGTGTAAAAGTTATCATCCCAATCAATATCAGTCAAATCAGTGCATATAAACAAATCGACCGATTTGTTTATAAATATTCATTTATTCACTTTCACGTTAAAAATTATATTTTTAACGATAATTAATTTATTTCAACACATGAATATATTTCATTATCTATTTCACATCAACTTCACAAACAATTTTCACAACACATCAATCAAACAAACAAGCCATCCATGGTCTGTGGATGACGGGTGTCGGGTGTTGCTAAGCACCGTCTGCATCCTAGTATATATATAACTAGAAAAAGAAATTTAGAGTGAGAAGTTCTCACCGATTAGCTAATCCAACGCCACGACTCTTCTTAAGTAGAAAATCTCCGCCGTTCACGCCTCTTGTCACTTTCTTTGCCCGTAGCCACTACATATGTAAAAATCGAATTTTCACTTTGCTATTCAATATACAAAAATCGAATTTTTTACTTTGCTATTCAATATATAAAAGTCCAATTTTTACTTCGCTGTTCAATATATAAAAATCGAATTTTTACTTCGCTATTCAATATATAAAAATCGAATTTTTATATTGTTGCCATGTATATAAAAATCACATTTTTACTTCGCTACTATATATATAAAAATTCTATTTTTACATCGCTATTATATAGATAAAAATTCTATTTTTACAACGCTACTATATAGATAAAAATTCTATTTTTACAACGCTACTATATAGATAAAAATTCTATTTTTACATCGCTATTCTCTATATAAAGATTTCGCCTTTTTAATTATAAAGATTTCGCTTTTTTAATTATAAAGATTTCGCCTTTTCAATTATAAAGATTTCGCCTTTTCAATTTCATCATTATAAAAATCACATTTTTATTTTGCTACGCATATAAAGATGATATTTTTACTATCTTACCTATATAAAAATTATATTTTTATATTTTTACAATATAAAAGATTATATTTTTATTATCTATATAATATGAAAATTACATTTTTCAACCTCTACCTACGATAAAAATTATTTTTTTAACTTCCTTATCATATAAAAATCATATCTTTAACTTTCCTATCGAATAAAAATTCTATCTCTAATTTTCCTATCGAATAAAATTCAGTTTTAAATTCAAATAAAATGATAACTGAAAATAGAAAAATAAAATAAAAACTTACACCTCGAAGGGGGAAATGGCGCTGAAATTAAGAAGGAGGAGGGGCTGAGTTGGCGCCTCAGGTGGGTGGCCGGCGGTTTTGAGGTGGGGTGCGGGCCTGGAAGCGACAGTGTGGCCTAGGGTTTGCTGCGATGGGATTTGTGTCGAAGAAGAGGGGAAGGAGGAGGTGGACGGCGACTACGGGGAGGGGAGGCGATGGAGGTGGAATCGCCGGAGGCGGCGGCTGCGTGGATCGATGTTGGGTTTCCATCATTTTTTTTTCTTCTGATTTAAATCGAACGGGGGGAGGGGGGCCAGCGGAGTTTAAGGGGGAGAGAGAGAGTTTAATTTATTTAATTATTTAATTTACAAAAAGTTGACTTTTTCATACGACGTCTAAACGAGGCCCATCGCCTGTCGTCCATAGCGTTTTACCCCCATTCCGAACACAATGGGATATGTACCTTAAGCTGATTCGACCGTTTCGATCAGTTTCCGTTAAAATCAACATATAACTCTATATATTGAATTTGAACGCACGTTTCAATTTACTGGGGTCACATACTAACTCGAAAAATTCCAGAAAAATATTTTCTAGCTTCCTATTGACGATATGGTCCTAACAAAACTAGTTTCGTCGAACTCTGAGACCGTTGGAAAAATGGCCATTTTCCAGTCGATTAAAATCAACTAAAACTGGTCAAACGCGTTTTCCTTTGCCACGCTCACATATTGATTCGAAAAATTATGAAAATTGGAATCTAGCAATAACTTGACATCATGGATCCAACAAAAGTGGTTTCGTCGAAATCCGAGGTCGTTTGCAAAATGTATATTTTTAAGGGCCTGAATTCCATAGCGACTATTCAGAATTTTCAACTGGACATATCTTTTGATTCCCGCTATGAAATTTCAATTTTTCGGCTTCGTTGGAAAGATATTCCCAATTAGATCCTAATGTTTTTGGTTTCACTAAAATCCGGATTTCTTTGCACCCGGTACATTCAATTGAAGTTTAAAATCGAATTATCGAACTATCGCGCCATTTTCAATTATGTTTATAATTATATATAATTATTTATATTCTAACGACGACGTATATAATATATATGTTCGAATTCTATTCAAATTAAATTTCTCGTCGATATTATTTAAAATAATCTTTTTTAAATGTTCAAAATTCGCTAAAATTGCCAAAAAAAAATTTAAAACTGGCCTAGATTTTCGGATTGTCGATCTAGATTGCAGCCCTACGTCAAAAATCATATTTTTAACCCATTAGTAATTATTTCCCTGTATGACCATTTTATGAATAACATGCACACGATAAAAATAATATTTTTATCGAATTAAAAATCGTATTTTCCATATCAAAGAAAATGGATTTTTCATATTAAAGAAAATCAAAATTTTCTATCTTAGAAAATCTCATTCTCATTTCAAAGAAAATTATATTTTCAATATCAAAGAAAACTTATTTTTCAAAATCAAAAATCATACTTTTATCCATGCTATGTATATTTTAAAATCAATGCTATCTATAAATTTAAATTCAATTCTATTTTATTTTTAAAAATCTATTTTATTTTATTTTTAATAATTAATGCTATTTTATTTTTAACTAATGCTAATTTTATTTAAAGCATTGCAAATTTTATATTTTAAAACAAAGTATGTTTATTTTCAAAAACAAAGTTCAAAATAAAGTTATAAATAAAAAAATCATATTTTTATCTATGCTAAATATATATATATATCTAAAAATCTCACTTTTATCTAATGTTATTTCAGTAAAATGTGAAAATAAAATCAACGCAAATTTATTTTAAAAACATTGTTATTTTTATTTACAAAAACCCTATTTTTAATATGCTATATATATTTTAAAAACAATGTATATAATTTTAAAAATCATATCTTTATTTTTATTTAAAACAATTCTCTTTTTACTTTTAAAATCATGTATATTTTATTAAAAAAACAATGTATATTTTATAAATAAAAGGGAATTGCCGTTAATCACTGTGTTTACCGGATTACCCTGTTTTCATCGTCTTCCCCGAACCCTCGTTTACCCAGCTGATACATCGAACCCATTATCACCCCACCTCCACACAAAATCGGACCCAGATCCGTCTATGCCTCCTCGAAGCCCCCTCCAAGCCGCACGTGCGCTACCCCTCCGCCTTTAACTCGCGACCCCTAATGCTCCCAAAACTTGATGTGAACGAACCCCCTATGTGGCTCAAATCCGCACAAACCGCTCCGCCATTTTCGATCTTTACCGTCCAGTTTGTAGAACTCATCACACTGAACATAATTGCCTCAGGAACCATTTGAAATTAATGAGAGGATTGAATATGGATTGAGGATGAAGCTCGGTGTGATTTTACCCATTCGTTAAAGGGGCTGGCGGTGGATTATCTTATGAGGGTTCGAGTTTTGATTATATGGCCTTATATATAAATTTAGTAATAATATTAAATTTCAATATTTACTTTCTAATGAAATTTCCCCTCCGAACTTGAAACGAACTCCAACGACCATCGCCCCTAGCCAAATACCCCTATTTCAAACACAATGGAATATGTCCGGTAAGCTGATTCGACTGTATCTATCAGTTTTTGTTAAGTTTAAAATATAAATCATTATATTTTAAATTCAAACGCACATTTAATTTACCGGAGTCACATACGGACTCCAAAATTCCAAAAAAATAAATCTAGCTATGTCTTGACGATATGGTCCTAACAAAACTAATTTCGTCGAATTTGGAGACCGTTTGAAATACGGTCATTTTTCAGTTGATTAAATTCAAACTGAATTGACCAAACATGTTTAAATTCACCACGCTCACATATTGATTCCAAAAATTATGAAAATTGGAATCTAGCAATAATTTGACGTTTTGGATCTAATCAAAGTGGCTTCGTCGAAAACAAAGATCGTTTGCAAAATCGCTATTTTTAAGGGCTATATTTTCATAGCGACTATTCTGAATTTTCAACTAGACGTAACTTTTTATTCCCGCTATGAAATTTCAATTTTTCGGATTCTTGGAAAGATATTTTCAAATAGATTCTAATATTTTTGGTTTCTCTAAAATCCGGTTTATTTTGAATTTGTATATTCATTTGAAATTTGAAATTTGAAATCGAATTTTCAAACTACCGCGCCATTTCCAATTCCTTTTATAATTAAAATAAATATATATTCTCACTTCGATTCAAATAAATATATACGTTCTAATTCTATTCAAAATAAATTTCTAGTCGTTATTATTTAAAATAAATCATTTTAAATATTCAAAATTCATTAAAATTGCCAAAATAATTTTTTAATTTGGTTTTGATTTTCCCGGTTGTTACAACTACACCGCATAGCATTTATTATGGACAGCATAGCACAGCATATCCATACAAGCATGCAATTATTTGATGCTTATATGACAAGGTTTGGATTACCATATGAGCATGTAAGCATTTGAGCTTGTATGGCGAGGACTGAACTACAGGTTGAACTGAGGACTGATTATGGAATTAATAAACATATAATGATAAATTGCAAGATTTAATAATAAACCCCACCACTGGGTCTTGAGATGACAAAAACATATAGGTCAATCTTGCATTTATGCCAGTCATAACGGTTGTTCACATGACTTAAATTCCCACTCACGGGTATTGGGATGACAAATTTTACACTTCTCCCAATGGGCATTTGTTTGATTGATATATTGAGTGCGTTATTAGGCCACATATATTTCTTCAGATCAACCCGTACAAAGAAGGTTATGGCGAAATTTTTCAAAAATTTAAGGCATTAGCCAAATTTTAGGAAAATTGAGAAGTTCTTAAAAACCGAAAAGTTGAAGAAATCAAGCCAGAATGAATTGGTTAGTTAAACAACTTTCAGCTCTGTCCCTTTTTTGGGATGAAAAAGTTTTAAGTAGGGGAGATTGTAATAACCCGGAATTTTGGAACCAATTTAAAATATATTTTTAATTGATTTTAATGGAAATAAAATATTTTGAATGATTTATTTTGTGAATAAACGACTTAGAGTTTATTTAAAATGAAGTTTGAGCGCATAAATTTATAATTTAATTAAAACGAGCTCGTAGTAGCACGCAATAGTTTGAAATTTAGTTTTAAAATTTAAATGAATGTATAGTGTTCATTATAAATCAGAATTCGATGAAACCGGAAATTTTAGGATCTAATTAACTATATATTTCTAACGAATGCAAGAAATTGAGATTTCACTTTATAAATTGTAAGTTATGTCTAAATTAAAATTTCAAATAGTCGTTATGGAATTTATTTATATTTTAATATTATTGAAGCCCTTAAAAATAGTCATCTTGCAAACGACCTCGGTTTTCGATGAAACAACTTTTTTTGGATAGGAAATATTAAATTATTGCTATATTTTAAATTTCGTGCCAAATGGACTTAGTATGTGGTCGACCATGATACAACTGTTCTATGAAATAATTTGAGCAATTTAACAAAGGAACATTATCGAGACGACCTTAGAATTCTATGAAACTTTTTTTGTTGAATCTGTAGCATCGAATAATGGTAGGATTCCAAATTTCGTGACTTTTAGGGTCATTATGTGATCGGGCGTGATTTTTAAAGTGAAAAACAATCAATTTTTTACTTTAAAAATTCATTGTTTGAGCAAACAGACTCCGAATTCGACGAAACCAATTTCGTTGGGTCTGCAATATCAGAGAGTATTGCATGTCAATTTTAATTGAAAACGATATTTATAGGTGATCACACGTATTTTTAAACGATAAAACATTAAAAAATAGTATAAATTAGTATAAAATTAATAAAAATTAAATTAGCTCCATTATAAATTGTCCTAGACATTTCCTAACCTAACCCTTAATAAAAAAGGCAAATTGTATACCAACATAGGAAATTAGGTAGTAGCTACCTCTAATTTGAAAAACTGGTAAACCCCCATTTTTAGTGAGTAGCACCCCACTAAATTAAAAAAATATCCAAAAATACCCTTCCATGTAGGGTTTCTACGTGGTTTTTCAGGGTACCTCATAGATGCCCTACGTGGTTACTAAGTGTGCCACGAAGTAGCCCTATGTGGTTCCTTGAGAAACCACGTAGGCCTACTACGTGGTAAATTGAGCAACCACGTAGGACATCTACGAGGTACCTGGGAAACTGGAAAAAAAATGTAACACAAGAAGGGCATTTTCGCCTTTATATTTTTTGATGAAAACACGGGGGGGGGGGGGGGGGGGCTACTACCTAATTTCCTAGGTTGGAGTACAATTTTCCATCTAAAAATCACGCTGCTACCCTCTCTTCTTTAAGGTGAGCTTTCACCCTTTAGAAAATCCAAAACAAATTCAATACTCCTTCATAAATCATGAAATAAATATATTTGAGTTCCTGCTTTAATTCTCTTCAACCTGATATGCATTCTAATGGGGTCAGAGAAGTTTTTGGTCGCTGCGTTTTATACAACATGCGTTTTGTGTTTATGCATGAGTTAGGGTTGGATTTTGTGGCAAATTAAAGTGTTGTTGCATGAATTAAAATATGTATATGAGTTTATAGCAAGAATTGAAGCTTGTATGCAAAATTTGAGGCGATTTGGTGACGATTTTTGTCAAGGGATGCACACATTTGACAATCGTTGTGATTTTTGGTTGCAGCTTGAGCTTGAGATTCATGGTGCTGATATTGTAGAGGAGAAGAAGAGAAGAACAACGGTTTGTGGTTTGTTATTTCGTGGAGAAACGAAGGAGAAAAAGGTGGAGGAATCGTGCATGAAGATGGTCATGGGAGGCTTAGGGATGTTGTGTCATGCGTGGGTTTTTGGGAGGGAGAGGGATTAGAGCAAGAGATTAAGGAAGATTAAGGGTAATTATATAATTTGTATTGTTAATGACTATATATGTACATAGAAACTTGAAAAATGCATAATTTTTTCTTACAAACTCGAAATTCAGCGATTCAAGATGCGTTGAAACCATATCGATGAGAGCTTCACAATGAAACTGATTTAGAGTAATTTGGAGCTCATCTCAATTTTTGACGGAAGAAAACGTCTAATTCATTCAATCGACCGTTTATAGTTATTTAGCGACAAACAACCAATGTGAGAACTCTCTCACGCAAATATTTTGTACAGTTATTTATTTTTATAAGTGGAAACGTATTGATTTCCTATGCTTATTTTTATTAAATTAATTTTCACAAATTGTACACCGTGACTGGTAGCTCACATCACAGTTGTTTAAAACCCATGGATCAATTGTTGACTTCTTGTATTTTGTTGGATTGTGAATTTAGGATATTTAACATGTTAGAATGATGTTAATTGTAATGTCTCATGTTTTTTATAGTCAAATATTTAAATTAATTTATTATTTTAAATATTGATTTGGAATTTAAATGGATTTAATATATATATATATTGATTAAATAACGAAGTTTGAACGTTAAATTTATATATAATATAAAACGAGCTCGAAATGGTGTGATAGTTCATAATATTGAGTTTTGAACTTTAACAGGATATACGTAATTCGTTTTAAATTGGAATTCTGTGAAATAAGAAATGTTGGAATCTTGTTTATTATAATTATCATATGAAAGAGAAAATTTTAGATTTTGTGTTATAGATTGTTAGTTATGTCCAAATCAAATTTTAGAATAGTCGCTATGGAATTCGTTAATAAACGATAACGTTTATCTAATAAATTAATAGGGTTCTTATATAATTTGGATAACATTTAACTCGAAATTGATGATATTGAGTTGTATAATTTATATTTGAAGCTATATGATATTTCCAGTGGGTATTTATGATGATGATAATTTATTACTATTTAATTCGATTATTCTAGAATTTATATTATATTTTATTAATAACATACAAGCCTTAAAAATAGCGATTTTTCAAACAAGCTCAGTTTTCGATGAAACTAGTTTCATTAGAACCGTAACGTTAAATTATTACACGATATTAAATTTCGTGGCAAACCGATGTTGTATGTGACAGTGACAGTCGTAAACACCCAATCATTTTCTATAGCGCGTAATTAAATAAAATTAATTTAATAAAGGGGTATTTGTGTATAACTCGAACAAACGATCAAATTAAGCCATGACCATGAATTCGTATCGATGTTTAGAGCCAGGATAGTTATATAGTTTGTTATTTTTGGAGACCGGGTAATTTGGTGTCCAAAATAGCATTGTGGTGCGTATTAAAATAGCGTATTGGGAAATAGTCTCGGAATGCGACGAAACTTGTTCCGTTGGATTCGTATCAGTTAATTATCATAGAATTTCGATTTTCATGTCAATCGGACTTACCGTTTGATCATGGCAACGGTAAACGCCATTGTTTTAATTTAATCGTTTATACTATTTAACAGGGGTAACTTTAAAGGAATAAACGACCGGCCAAACACACTCCGATTTTAACAACATAAATTGTAACGACCCGGATTTTGCCTGACCCCAATCGATCGCAAGACCGATCAAGACCGTTCAAATTCCGCATACGTTAACTTTGGGCAGACAACACATCAGAACACCAACACAGACTTTTATAACATCAATAATAAATGTTACATCAGAGTACAAAATATATCAGAGTACATCGAAAGAAAATTACAGCGGAAGATAAATTACAATACATTAACACATTGCAGCGGAACTAATCTCAGCGGAAGGCCATCAATATTCTGGACCCAGCTCCAGGCTTCAATCCAGGATCCTGCTTAACTATATCTGCAAAAAGCTACTCGACTGCCCGTGTGGAATGAGGGCACCCGAGTTTGCAAAGTGAAACAAACTACAGGTCAGTCGTGGGACTGGTGTGAGAAATCTTAACTTAACTTATCTAATAATAAGGCTAATCACAGGACCACGCCGCTAACGCGGAATGGGTTTACTCCATTGGATTGCCAGTGTATAAATAAAGTAAATCGTCAAATAAGGCAATGCTTTTTAGAAAAATGAAACCATTATAAGACCCAGGTCCCATCACACAATGCAACGCAAACCGGAGGATAGGATTTTACCTTATAATGGTCAAAAGATGCTTGATACGTAAAAACGATATTATTAGTTTGTATATATATATATATTTAAAACATTTCAAATATAATATCAATCCTAGACGGCATAGCTACCATCTACTATGTCGCCATACTAGTTATACAATCAAAACCGCAAGGGGCGTATTGGAAATTTGGGTTTCCATCATGAGTCAAGGCTAGGGAGGAGCTCCTTACCGATTCGAGACACCCTAGCAATGTCTCAGGATTCAGACGCTGGCGAACCCTTGTATACAGCAGGGCCGGTCCACAAATACTTTAGTGGATTAGTTATGCCTGAACACACGCTCCCCGATCCTATTGGATCTACAAATCAGCCGAGGGCGACCGATAAGAATAAACCGAGGCCTCGCAAAAATTCCAACAACCACATAAGCAAATGTCAGCCAGTTTAAGCACTAACACCACTTCTAGCTAGAAAGAAACGTGTGCACTCCCTGCGTTCCCTTCTCCCGTTTTAGACTCAACCGGTGTGTGAGGCTCGCGAAGTCACGATATACACAAAGCTATGCCTAAATAGACTGTGCTTTGATCATCAACCACAAGGCCTGCTTTTCAACAAAGCCTCGATCATTTGCATCTTAGCACGCCACATTGTCAGACCCTACCATATTATTGATCATCTACCAATATATATATATAACCTCTAAGCTCATACGTCTTAGAAAAGGGTGTAAAGTAAAGAATAAATTCTTCACCACCAAACAGAAATATATAATTAGTAGCGTTCAACGAATATAGTAGAAAGGAATACAATGTCAGACACACAATCCATTTATAAGCTTATGCTCTAGGTCTGAGCGAAAGCCACATCCGTACTCCGGATAACTACCATCTTAGCCTTATCTTGGGAGCAAATAAATCTAGGGCCTCAACACTAGTTACTCATTCGACGTGAAGATCGCCAGTCATCGACCACCGTCTTCATCTTCGACTCTTCATCGTCATAATCATTATTCGAAATGGGTTAAACCCGGTCTTCCCGAATAACTTACGTATTTTATAATTGAAAATCAAGTGTTATAGAACACATCCAACGTCTCATTCCAATTCAGAATATTCTTTAATAGAATATTCATAATAAAGGGAAAGATCCCACATAAATTAAATCAAAGATAAATTCTGATAAATTTATTCATTAAAACTCCAATTTGATTTTAATATCAAAAATCATTATTAATTGATTATTTAACTCTTAATGTGTCTTTAATTTGGGTTAAAGAATCAATGTCATTTAGAAACATTGTTCACGATAAACCCCAAAGTCATCTTCCATTAAATATGGAATTTTCATAGAAATCAAGCCAATAAATAATCGCTATAAATTTCTGTATCGGACCGATAATATAAATGGAATAACGGCAAAGCCCCTTTAAATTCCATATATAGTATCAGTCTTCCTTCACAGAAACCTATCTCATTTTTTTATCAAATCGGATTTCCACTCAATTCCAATTTAATTTGTTAAATTGGAAAACTTTACTTTAGAGAATTTCTTTAATAAAAGATTTATAATTTCCAAATCATATTATCATTGTAAATTGGATCAAAGAACAAATGTCATTTAAAACATAGTTCACGGTAAACCCAATTCACATAACATTTTATTTCAATTACAAAATGTAATTGAAACTCTAAAAATCTTAATTAGAAGATTGATTCTATTTAATAACTAATTTACTTCAATAGAAATATCTTTTTATCTTTTGTCCATTCAAGAACGGGCAAAGAAATCATATTATTATTATTTTCCTTCTTTGTAAATATTATTTAAAATATTTATTATTTAAAAATATTCTTTATATAAACAGATTCTTAATATAAAATATTCTTTATTTATTTTTCAATGTTCTATATTCTAAATATTCTTATTTTAAAAGATATTCTTTATTTAAAGAAATTCTGAATTGGAATGTGACTCAATCAGTTACCATATAACATTGGTTATACGGGTTTCATACATTTCGTGTACATGACAATGAAAATAAATAATCATCAAGCATCCATTCACAACCAGAGTGAAGTTTATAACTGTGTGAGTATTAAAATGAAATAATAACGCTCATCGCAGCCTGTCAATCTATCGATCGACATACAACTAAATATTAGGACTAGTGTATGTCAATTTTCATCCAACACCCGTGTGGGGTTTTCAGCCAATAACAATTCATACAAATATATGATTGGTTAAAGAATTTAACCAATTTAATACTACTAACATGTTGACGATAATGGAATAACATGTTATTTATTTCTAATGCCGAATAAAAATGTATTTTTTATTCGTATAATTTCCCTATACATTACTAAAGTCAAATAAACTGTAATTTATTCATATGTCATTATTGTGGATGACAAATAAAAGATAATTCCCATTTTCTTTTATTTGAATACAAATATTTTTAACTTTAACACATAAAAGGGATAATTTATGTGTATGTGTTTCAATGTATGCTTAACCAATAATATGCTTCTTATATTTGAATATAATTTCAAATGTAAGTTTACCCATAAAGATAGATTTTTACTTTTACTTATAGATCCTATTACATGTTATGCAAATAAAGATAATTATTATATTTGCATATTAGTTCTATTATATGTTATGCAAATAAAAATGATTATAATATTTGCATATAAGTTCATTCCAACAAAATGTATAAGAAATGATATATTCATTTTGTTGACAAGTTTTACTTTATCAAAACGAACATTTTTGTTATAACAGGAGTCTAGTTAATAAAAATGCTACTTGTGCATAATTCTTTTATTTAACAAAAATGTCCTTTTTATTTTCAACCATCTTAATTTGACAAGATGTACATTTCTGTCTCAACTAATATAATTGACAAAAAATGCATATTTTGTTTTAACTAGTGTAGATTGACAAAAGTGAATAATTTGTTTTAACTAGTGAAAATTGATAAAAGTGTATAATTTGTTTTAGCTAATGAAAATTGACAAAAATGTATATTTTGTGTTAACTAATGAAAATTGACAAAAATGTATATTTTGTGTTAACTAATGAAAATTGGCAAAAGTGTATATTTTGTGTTAACTAATGGAAATTGACAAAAATGTATGTTTTGTGTTAACTAATGAAAATTGACAAAAATGTATATTTTGTATTAACTAATGAAAATTGACAAAAATGTATATTTTGTATTAACTAATGAAAATTGACAAAAATTTATATTTTGTATTAGTGAATATAAAAAGAAAGAACAAACTTTATTTTCAAAATATGTTTGTATTTGTGAATGCAAATAAAAGAACAGAACTTTATTTTCAATATGTGTTTGCATTTGTGAATGCAAATAAATATCAAATTTCATTTTTAAAGTATACTTGCATCGGTGAATGCAAATAAAAGAGTAAATTTTATTTTCAATATATATTTGCATTTGTGAATGCAAATAAAAGAACAAATGAAAATAAAAGAATAAACTTTAATTTCAAGGTATATTTACATTAGAGAGTACAAATAAAAGATGCATTTTTATTTCTATGTCATATTTGTGTTAGAGACCACAAATAAAAAGATGCACTTTTATTTGCATGTCATATTTGTGTTGTAGCATGCATATAAAAAGATGGACTTTATTTCAACGCCATATTTATATTGAAAAAAATACAAATAAAAGGATGGACTTTATTTCTATGTTGTTTTTTGTGTTAAGAACACAAATAAAAGAATGAACTTATTCCTATGTCATATTTGTATTGGAAATGCAAATACAAAAATGAACTTAATTTCTATTTATATTTATATATGTATAATTCCTTAAGCGATTACATTCACGTGAATATCACACCAAACAAAGGTATGAATTATATACAAATCATATATTCATGTTTATTACGTAAGCTAAAACGTGTTTTTATTTCATACACCAATTTGATAGTATATTGACTATAAATTGTATTGTTCGTTTATTCATGATTTTTTTTAATGTCAATTCATGTTTCAACTTCCGTACCTATACCAAGTGTAAATTTCTTTTAAAATAAACAAATTGCATATTTTACCCATTTTATTTTAAAGAGTGAAATTGTTGATTTCCATCCGATGAACAAAAATGAATATTTTTGTTCAATCCTTTTTATGAACAAAATGTGAATTCCTTCCTATGCTTCTAACCTTACATTAAAATTGTATTTAATACAAAACATATTTCTAAATGAAATATGATTCTTATTCTCTTTCTTTTTAAAATTACATTAAAAATGCAACCTTTAAATGTCATATTTTATTTGCATTCGGGACTGCAAATAAAAATGTAAATTATCCTATTCATGATTTATTTGCGTTGAGGAACGCAAATAAAAATGTATCTTTAAATTTGTAATTTTATTTACAACAAGGAATGTAAATAAAGAACAACTCTTTATTTCATGTTTATTTACATTAAGGGATGTAAATAAATAAAAGAAAAATGTAATCTTTCTTTTAATATTTTGTTCGCATCTAGATTTGCCAACAAAATGTGAAATTTTCTCCTACTCATTTGTTTGCATCTAAAATTGCAAACAAAAGTGTATCTTTTATTTTTTCATGTTTAATTTGCATGGTAGATCGCAAATAAATATATATTCTCTATTTTCTATGTTTCATTTGCATTGTAGAATGCAAATGAAGATGTAAATTTTTAATTTACATGTATTGCTTGTATTGTAGAATGCAATCATAAAATAATAATTTTTTTTATGTAGCGCTGCAATGTAGAAAGCAAACACAAAATGAAATTTATTTTTATGTAGCGTTTGCATTGTAGAATGCAAACACAAAATGAAATTTATTTTTATGTTTGAGAACACAAATAGAAATGTCTTTTAATTCTCCATTGAAGATTTGTGTTTTAAAGCACCAATAAAGATGTAGTTCAACGTTCTAGGTAATATTTGTATTTAGAAACACAAACAAAAGCGTTATTCAATATACGATGCATATATTTGTGTTTAAAAACAGAAATAAAATGTGATTCAATGTACGATGTATATATTTGTGTTTAAATACACAAACAAAATGTGATTCAATGTACGATGTATATATTTGTGTTTAAAGACACAAATAAAATGTGATTCAATGTACGATGTATATATTTGTGTTTAAAGACACAAATAAATGTGATTCAATGTACGATGTATATATTTGAGTTTAAAGACACAAATAAATGTGATTCAATGTACGATGTATATATTTGTGTTTAAAGATACAAATAAATGTGTTTCAATGTACGATGTATATATTTGTGTTTAAAGACACAAATAAATGTGATTTCTTGTTTGAAGATATTTGTGTTTAAAACACAAATATAAAAAGGACATTTCTTTTTCTATGTAGAACCAAAGTAATTCAAATAAAGGAAATTTTATTTTGTTATGTATTGAATTGATTAATTAATTCAATAATATTATTATATTATTTTCCCCATCACATTTGGATCTATGACTATTCATTCTATAAAGGAATATTGAATTGATTATCTAACTCAATCCAATAAAATAGAATAAGCGATAAAAATATATATTTGAATAATACATGACAACCAATATAATCATCCAACATATCCAACAGACAAACATCATACAACATCTGCATAATCAGATCTGAAAATGAATAACTATAAACACAAAATTAATTAATTAATTAATTAAAACAAGAGATATCTCACAGTCGTTTTGTAACGACCCATATTTTTGACCGCTCAAAATCGACAATACACCACACATGTCGAGCCAAACAAATCTCAAATATAGGTAGTTATTGGGGAAAGAAGAAAAGAAGAGAAAAACAATAACAGAATCTCACAGCGGAAGGACAACATATAATAGATAATAGCAGTTTAAAACAATTGAAGTATATATATATATATATATTGACTGTCAGAGTTATACATATCCAAGTTTCATCACATGGCAGCGGAAATAAAATGCAGCGGAAATACATATATATATGATAGATATATACCAATCCTCGTCTTCAGTCTCCAAGGTACAGTCATCTTCGGTAACTGCAACGTCTGCTGACCTGAGCGTATTACATAAAAGAAACACAACAAACACTCGGATCAGCACTAAATCATTCTCATATTAGTCAAATTAAAATACGAAATAACATCAGTGTCATGGTTGCAGTAACTCCAGAGATGTTACAGGATTTTTCCATATCTCGAGGATCCGTTAAACTAATATATATATATATATATATATATATATATATATATATATAATAATATGCTATTATTATAATGTCTATTCAGTAAAGTATAAATACTGAAAATAGCGTAAGCGTGATTTCATTTTTACCCTTACACCATTTATAATACCGTAGTCTATATAGTACCGTAAACCCACCGTAAACGGTGGCATCAGAGGGCACTCCATAGGTACGATACAAATCAAAATCGTACGGGGTTCGGTAAGGATAATATGACAAGGCACTTGAGGCAATGCCTAGGGTAGGATTCTACCAATTGCACTCACGGACCGGTGGTAACGCATATCAGCCACTACCTCCCACCTCGGAACACACTCCCAAAGTGATAAATGGGCCCAAATCGTCATCATCATAGTCATAGAAATAGCATCGAAGAAGTGTGTCTGATCAAAGGTGCTACCTCAGTTAGTCACGGTATAGCTCCTGTTTTAGTCATTTCAATTCTGACCCGAAGGTCAGGGCTATTTCATCATCGATCATCTTCTTCGATTCAATAATCGCCTCCAAGTCATCATACTCAATCTTGATACGTCATAACGTTCACAGTTGTCAAAGTGGTATCGACACTGACAGAGAGTATGCCTTATGTCGACTCCGGTCTCTTTAACAACCAACGGTTACATTTTCCACATCGGTCGGTTCTTTTACATTTCACAAAGGTTCGCTTTCATATCAAAATATCATATTTTGTTTCGAACCCATTTTATATTCAAAATAGAATATAATTTCATATCGAAAATATCCCAATCATTTCTAAACCGATTATATTCCGAACTAGAATATAATTTCATGTCATTATATTATACTCGTATAATATTTCGAATCGATCTATATTCACATAGCATATACTTCATCTCAAAAGATTCAGTTATTTCAAATCGATTTACATTTGAAATCCCTTCATATTCAAATAAAATATATTATTCCCATATTTATTCATTTCAATCTTTGGAAATCCAATATATATTCAAGTAGAATAAAATCTACCTTTCCATATCAAAATCGGTTAAAATCAATTTATATTCAAATAGAATATAACTTATCTCAACTCCATTTGATCCAACGGTTTAAATCCAAACGCTTTCAATCCGGAAGAAGAATTACAATTCATAAAAATAAAATTTTGAAAATAATTACTTATACATAAAACCATATATAAAATTTACTTATATAGAATCATTAGAGAGTACTAAGGTAATTTAAATCACTATATATATAACAAGCTTACTAAATAAATTATTAATAATATATATATATATATATATATATATATGAAAACTTCACTTATAACAAAGTAGATATGTAGTTTATAAATAAAATAAATAGAATAAAATAAAATAAAATAGAGCAAAAAATAAAATAGAATTTTAAACCTTAAATTGTTTCTCCTTCCAAATTTCAACACTTGAATCAAACTCCGGTCTCAAATGGAGTTACACCATTTCAATATCTTATTCCAACCCATTCAGCCCATTCTCATTTCGAGGATTTTAAAACCATATTCGTATTTAGTTTAGAACAACTCCAAATATCCTCGATTACTTTTATTCCAAAGTTTAAATTCAAAAAGAATTTACTAAATTTGAGTCCACCAATTATTGGAATAAATCCCAAATCATATTTAAATCCAAATTTCAAACTTCCAAATTAGTTTGGGAAATTCTTAACCCTTCCAAATAACATCGAGAATTCATATCTTAAAGAAAAATAAAAATTTATCGAAAATCAATACATTCCTTTAAATGAAATTTTCCACCAAATAGAATTCAAATAATTCAAATCATTTAACCAACCGATGTCCATATATAATTCGCTATCCTATGGCCAAGTGAATTTAAATTTAATTTCTCGATATTCAGGGATGGATCTATCATTTCAATCCAAATCAGGGTCACAGAGATTTATCATTTCACTCTGTGTTCTTAATTTATTTTATCGATAAACCCCGGGTTTATTAGATGCCCGTAACATCAAGGGTAAATAGGGTTTATCGTCACAATCACATGCAATACAATATACTGAATATGAAGCATTAACAGTGTCAATATCAAATTCAGTAATAAAAATCCAACCAAGCATCCATCACACCATTCTATTCAACTGGTCCACATTAAACTGTTTCAGGACCAGCAAGGATTCAGATTTCCAATCTAGAAATTTAAATTTACTTAAATATCTAATTATCGATCTAATTTGCATGTTATCACATTGGTATATCAAAAATTTACGCAACCAAATTCAACATCCAATCACAACCATGCAACCAAACTATTTCGTAATTTAATTCGATAAATATGGGAAAGATTCAGTATTTCGTGAGCGAAGAATCACTCACCTTTGCGTCCATAGTTGATCGAATGTCCAATTAAAGGCCAAAATTTTACAGTCTCCAAACGCAGCCAGGTTAGTGCCAAAACGTCTGCAATTCTGCCACGATCCCAACGCAACAAACCGCGTCCAAATCCGAGTCCAAATGAAGAAGTTATGAGCATTTTACGGTTTGAATTCAAATTATAAAAATTAATAAAATAATTACTCACACCCTACCACTTATTGACACGTCAGCCGGTCCCTCACCTTTCCCGCTCGTCCTCTTCATCGCTCCGCTACAGTACCCGAACAGAAGACCCAAACGAACGCCACCTTTGACCAACAAAAGCTCTCGCCTCCGACCAAACTCGGAGCTCAGACTACCGTCATCGTGACCCGCGCCTCGAGGCGCACCCGCTTGCACCGGAGCCAGGCCCTCCGGTCGTCCCTAACGCCGCCGACGAGGGGATGAACGGGACTAGGTTTCCCGGTTTAATCACCAATTTTCGACCATCTAGTTGACAATAGAAGCTCCGACAGCATGCGTTACACTCGTATGATTCTCTTCTTCAAAAACCATATCCCCGATTTCTCGATTGAAAACCAGATCAGAAACCCCCAAAATTGATTTCATGGGTTCGATTTTCAGAACCTTTGACCGCTGATTCCGGCCGAACGAAGCACTGCATGTCAGAAAAATTGGTACCAGTAGCTTCATATCGTCGAGAGCTTCGAATTGATATATAATTCGTTGAGGTTTGAAGAGATTTGAAATTCAAACTTGTATTTTTATTTTCAGCTAGGTTTAGAAATTTATTTCAGCCATTAGAGATAAGGAGGATGGAGAAAATTATACGCATTGTGAAATGAGCTGATAAGTGAAAGTAGGGATTTTTATTTATATAATTATAGGGCCCAAAGATGAGAAATACCCAATTATTCATTTACAATGATCTCGTTCACATTCTCTCTCGTACGGTCAAACGGTAAGTCGGATTGTAACGCAAATTGGATTTCTAGCATAATTCACTGTTTCGGTTCCAATGGCGCCAGTTTCGTCGAATTCCGAGACAGTCGCCAAACAGTTAAATTTCACAGTTAATTAAATAAATAAAATATTAAAAATTCAATTAACTGTTTTATTACAAATTTAAATATCTATAAAATCCCATTTCAACCAATTTATAACTTAAATAAAATTTTATAATTAATTTCACATATTTTAAATTCCTAAATTTTGATTATTTCTCAAATTAAATTTGATCTGCAACATTTCAAAAGAATGAATTATCCAATATCAAATCCAAATCTCACCATTTACCTATTTAAATTTGAGATTCTTATTTATAAATTAAACACTTAAGTTTTATTCAGTCATATAAATAAAAACCCAATTTACAACATTTTCTAATTATAACTCAATAAAAAGAATCGTTTATTTTCAATTCAACAATCATCATCATTATAAATCAACTAAATTTGATTTTTAACCCATGTTATTCAATTTATTTAATTAAATTCAAGTTTTAAATATGCGGAAAATTATGGGATGTTACATTCTCCCCCACTTAAAATTATTTCGTCCTCGAAAAGAGAACGAAACGATATTAAGCTCATATCTATTTTAAATTCATACTTAAAAATAGCCTTTATAAAGTAAGTTATATTTGTAACTCATAAATTTTCTAACTCCCGAAATCACGAAAAAATTCGGCAGCATCCCCTTTGTACGGAGAGGTCCGGAAAATCACAACATATAAAAATTCAAATATACATCTCATCATTCGATGAGGCTTCCCAAAAATGGGGAAGACACCATATATATTCTAACCATAAACCATATAACACACATACGTACCTCGTTTAGCGTTTATTTGCATTTTTACTTACCTTAGCATTTAGCGTTTTGCGCAAGCGAGCTCCGAAGCGTAGCGCGACTTCCTTACACCTGCTACATACTCACATACACATGAGAATCAATCATATATACAATATATAGCAATTGTATACAACTTACACAACATACATAAATCATTTTAACCCCAAAACCAATATATCTATGGCAGGCCAGCAAACAAAAATGAAGTTTATCACCCATTAAATGTTGGAATTAGACTAGAACCCACTAGGTAAAAGTTGTATCATTTCTTTTAAGCTTTCCGAATTGTCCGGATTCGTCAAATTCCGACAATTCGTTCAAAAGTTATGACTGTTTTAATAAACCGAATGCTTCAGCCCGTACCCTGAATATGCAGGTCTGAAATGTTCTATCCACTTTTTAGCCTCCTAAACATCAGAATTTGACTAGGAAAATTAAGAGAAAGTTTTAGTTTACATTCTGGCCTTTCCGAATTGTACTCGCACATCGAAATCCGACGTTTCGTTAGGGAGTTATGATCAAAACAATATTGATATCTACTTCAGTTTTTTATTTTCTGCGCGTACAACTACAACTAAAACCTTTGATTTCAGCATAGTAAACATGAGAATTTCGACGGGCGCTATTAACGAAAGTATTAGCTCAGTTTCTGGGGTTTTCAAAAAGTCCGGAATCGTTAAATTCCGGTCATCCATTCAAAAGTTATGGCTATTCTACGACAGCCTATCGAACACTTCAGATTTTCGCACGAACGTCGACTTATATAATTGGAGTTTCAAACTTCCGGATTCTAAAACTTTTATAAATCTTTATCACTTCACATTAGTTATCACTCTTTACTCGAGGAATGGTTTTGAAAACCCTTAGTAACTTAACCATTAAAATGAATTATTTCCCCTTTTGTACTCAAAATATGATTTCCCTTTTCAATACTTAAATATGTTCATATTCATTTCTATTTTATTAAATGTATTTTATTTCAATTACCTCTTTTCATTTTCATCCATTGAATCCTTTACATTTACTTCATTATCAAAGCAATGAATTCATATCCAATTGCTTATTTCACTCCAATATATTTTTAGATACATTACTCGTTTCTTTTCAAGCATTAATTTTAGTTAAACTTGAAGTCATTCTGCCCTTTCAACTGTCTTGCTTGTATTAAATTCTTAATTCATAACCTTAGTCGATTCATCAAATTTCATTCCCATACCAATTTACTTCATCCATGTTACACCAAGCATCAACTCTAGTTGAGATTTTAAATCCATTTTTACTTTTCCAACTTCTTGACTCTATTGAATTCTTAATTCATTAACATGGATCGATTTGCCACATTTCATTACTTATTACTATTTACTTCAACTATGTTCCATTGAATTATCATTCAAATTTCCATATTCGATTAGCCATTTACTTGAATTAATTCAGATTTATTTATTCAAGTTCATCCTCACTGCATCTTCATTCATATTTGGTTTGAATCGACCAAATTCAGATTTCTTGAGTTTATTTTCATTTATTCAAATTCATTTGGCTTACTTGAATCTACTTGGTTTCAAATTCTTTCGACATTCAAATTTAATGGCTTAGACTTTGGTTTATATTCCAACACCTCATTTCATATTTAAACCATAGGTTTATTTCATTTCCTCATTTCGATTTTAGTTAACTTTGAATCTATATCAATGGATTAAGATTAGTTATGGCTTTTATATAAACTATTCTATCTCGTCATGTTTATTAAATTTCATTGTTTGTACTTCGAGTTATATTCGATACATTGCCCAAATGAGGTTTAACCCATTTATATTTTTATACCTTCATTTTTACTTCATCGACCATCTCATATTATCAACAACATAAAATTCCTTTTAACTCCTTATCGACTAACTTGATAAACTTATTAATTAGCCAAGTCATGAGTTATCACCATTTCTGGACAACCTAATCCTCTAATCTATTCTGGTTGACTTAAGTTGAATTTATTTCGTGGTTAACTTAATTCCTAATACTCATATCGACCAAATTTGTAGCTTATTTAACTTAATTATCGTCCACATTTATGTGTTTAAACGATGGTTCCTTTCTCTCGACACTCAAGTCCATTTCTTAGTTTCAAAGTTTAAACTCCAATGAATCGAGCACTAATCCTAACCCATTATCATTTGTTTATACAAACTCAAAGTACTTGATTCTGGGTTTTATACCATTTATAGAAAATCATACCATATAAGGAAATTTTAAATCCAAACCATTGAACTAACCAAGAACCTAGAATTTTTTTCAAATTCTGGTTTAATTTAAATTCACTTTAAATAACATACATTAATATTTTAATATACTTTTATACCATATGGAATTTAAATCCAAAACTTTTACCAACCAGTTATGAAAGTACAGAGTGGTCTTCCACACTTAAACTCTTCAGAATAAACATCGATAATGCGTGCACTCATTACCGACATCGTTTCTAAGGTCCAAGAAGGGATTATACACCAATTCCTTTAAAATCCTTGGTAAACCATTTCTAAAACCATTACCATACTATGATATTTATTTAAAAATTTGGCAAATCTATTTTCAACATCCCAGGATCACGTTTTAAGTTCATTCCTATTTCAGTCTCAAACTTTTCACCTAATTATACTTAAAGGTATCATTTCATTTTCGAATATTTTCTTAGACCATTTAAATTTTCTTATTGGATTTACTATCGAATCAACCGTAGTAGATATTAATTTAATATTATTACCTACCAACGACCAATGATTATACATTTAAAACCACTAATATACTTGATATATTAAAAAAAATCGAAAACCACATTATGTCGATCATTCTGTTCGATTATTTCGGAATTCCTATCGATTCTATGGCGTCCCATATACCGACCAGAATCTATAAATATTCAATGGAACAAATCAACACAATGTAAAACTGTAACACCCCGTATTGCTATTAATACTAATATTCACAAATTAAAAGAATTAATATTGAGAATTTGCACGAAATAGCCTTAAAAAGGCATATAACAAATTTGAGATATGTGAATTGCCTTAAAAGGCGAAAAATGGAATTAAGACATTAATTGGAAAATTAATGTGTAGAAATGGTCATAAGTTAATTATGGATTAATTTGAATTCATGAATAGGTGCGTGTGTATATATATATATATGGGAAGTTAATGTAAACATGAATAGAAGTTTATTAATTTGCTGAGTGTTTGCTGAGTCACTTTTGACTCATTGCTGAGTCAATAAGATAAACCCCATCTTGTCTGAATGGCTGCGGTTATTTCTAGGTTAAATCTAATGGCCTAAATGAATCCTAACATCTATAAATAAGTGGGTAGACTCTAACCCTAAATCACTTGAAAAATTGGAGAGCTACCGACATGCCGTTGCCATGGAGTTCAGCATAGCCGTCACAAACTAAAGAAGAAGAAGGCCTAATCTACAAACTAAATCTACTCAAATCAAATCAAAAGCTCTCTCTTTCTATTTCTCTTCTTTAAAATTGTGAGTATGATGAATCTCACAATATTATTATAAAATAATTTGATTAAGTTATGAATGTATCACAAGAAAGTGGTACGAATTGTTATGTATTTGTAAATTATGTTGTGGATCTCTTATTATGCTATTATGTTATCATATATATGTTGTTATGTTGTAGTGATTATGTTGTAAATAATCCTATGCTATGTCATATGTGATTAATCATGCTATGCTATGTTATAAATCATGTTATGCCATGTTGTAAATCATGCTATGCTATGTTGTAAATCATATCATGCTATGTTGCAAATTATGATATGCTATGTTGTAAATCTTATATATGTTGTAGATCTCGTATTATCACATATGTTGAAATACTTAAGTTATATGATAATGATATCATGTTAAGTTGTGTTGAATCATACAAGTTGTAAAATCATGATGTTGGTATTTATGCAAATTGGATCATGTTTAAAGTTTATGTTTATTTTATAATAGATCTTGATTATGGGAATTTGCCTATTGGGTTAGGTGTACCCATATACATGAATCTACAAATTAATTGGATCTTGAATATGGGAATTTTCCTATTAAGTTAGGTGTACCCATATACATGAATCTATGATTAAATGAATTTTGATTTTTGGGAATTTGCCTATTGAGTTAGGTGTACCCATATAAAACCATATTGTTAATGATGTTGATTCACACATGTCCTATACAAGTTTATGAAATTTGATCAAATTCATATTATGTGAATTATGAATAAGTTGACACCCTTAGATCCATGACATGTATAACCTTATGCAAGTTGTAATGTATGCAAGTTTTACCCCTTGTTATTATTTATTTAGTCACATATATATGTTGTTGTTGTGAATATTTTCTTTTATGCTATGAGTTAGACTAATCGGGTCTAGCATACATTTTGCGAATAAACGTTCAAACGTGGGGTAGGGGTAATATTAGGAAATTAACAAATTGGGGTGCAATTGTTATGATTTTGCATGCCTTAAATGGATGTCCATAATTGAGTCAATTATGGACATTGTTAAATTTGGAATTAATTAATAATTCAAGTAGGGAATTATTAAAATTGGGGAAAGTGGATTATTAATAATAATCAATGCTTAGGACACGAGGTTGGACCCGTTTGTGACGTAAACCTGCCCGGACCCGCCCGGCAAATCCAGTAGTCACAAATGTCGGCCCAATGTGAGAGGTTCTAGGCCCAAACTAAAGCATAACAGTTGTAAAGACACAAGGTTATACTCTTTTAAGGTGTAAGACTGCCCGGACCCGCCCGGCAAATCCAGCTGCCATAAATGCCAGTCTAATGTGAGAGGTCTTTATGAGGTTATAGCCTTAATGAATTAAGAAATACTTAACCAGATAATTATGTAAGGTGGGACATGGGGGTTAAGTAGGTGCCTTGGGTGGCATGAGGAATCTAGTGGTTGCCTTTAGAGGCATTTTGAAATACGATTAGACTTAACCAAACACACATGTAAATGAAAATGACTAAGTGGGATGGACTAATGGGGACAAGCTTAGGTGGAATGCTTGTGGGAAATAATGGGGGCCCATTTCAACTAGTATCCCAAAACGTATCTTTGTGGGCTCGACCCAAGTCGAGGACGGGACACGCATACTGGGTTTGACTATAAGAGGCCAAAACATGGAGCGGTGGCAACGCAAGTCCAACGGGTTTCATATGCGTGTGTGGACCCGGGCTGGTAGGTAAGACGTTGTTGCATCGTGTAGGTATAAGCCGTGCATCTCCGTTATCAGGTTGCCACTTTAGGGGAATGATACACCCCACTGTGGGGCCAGCACGGGTATCTACGAGTAGGGAGCCGATCGAAAAATGGAAAGTGGGGTACACCTAGTGGAGATAGGGGCAGGCGGCACCTATGTAGTCAGCTAGGAGTACGTAAAGCCATTAAGAAAGTTTCTAAGTGAAGCTAGGTGGGATAAATCTTTAGGGTGACTGGTGTGGTGCAGTATAGTGTTTATCCTTTAGTATTTAGGAGCGCCTATAACGTTTCCTTTAGTGATTGTCTATGTCCTTAATCTGCTCTTTCATAGACATTTCCTTGTTTTCCAGCTTATGCCTTAGTCCAGTTATTTCGATAATAGTATTGTAGAATTATCATACTCGCCAGACTTTATGTCTGACCCTCTTTTTCTTCTTTTTCTCCTTTCAGGTCCTCAGGTTGGGCCGAGTTCCAGTGGAGTCTGATTGGATTGCTTATCTCTTGGAAAGCTTGGACTACTGAAGTAAAGTCCAGCTTGTTATCTTTCTTTTTAATGGCTATTTATGTAATGGGATTATGTACTTGTTTTATCAAGATAGATATTGTACTTGACTTTGATTATGGTGTTATGATGTAATCAAACATGTTTTGACTTCTGCTGCAATTGAAATAAAGTTTTTAAATTTCCAAGTACTATTTTATATCTGTCTTGTTGAAATTTTACTGTTTTATATTCACCTAAAACCTCCATAGAAGTTAATGCATTCCCTTTGTCAGTGACATTAATGGACGTGGGGTGTTACACGTGGTATCAGAGCATAAGGTTACCAGAACAGATAAAATTTTTAGAAAAATAGTTTTCTAAAGTATTTTTGGAAGAAGTGCTTTCTAAAACAAGTTATTTAGAGAAAGTTTTTATGAAAAACATAATCCCAAATAGCCATATCCTTATCTTTATCTTTCGAATTCTCCATTTTGAATCTTTCCTTTTTCGTTTCAGCATGGCTGAAGATCTTAATCTCCCAAAAGGTGTGACGGTTCCAGGGTGGTTTAGGAGATATTTGGAGGTTAGGGCCACCACTGCAGGCCCAACAGATGTTCCTCCACCCCCAGTTGCACCCATTCCTCCTCCTCCTCCTCGTGTTGACACTTTTGCAAAGACGTGCAAGGAATTTAAGGCTATGGGAGGAAAAACTTTTCAAGGGACTGAGACGTTTGTGGAGGCCAGAGACTGGCTTAAGGAGACTGAGGAATTGTTGAATATCTTTGAAGTGGAAGATGGGAGGAAAGTCCGTTTAGCTGCTTGGTTAATGAAGGGAGAGGCCTCGTTTTGGTGGGAGGTCACTAACGGGGAACGTCCAGTTGATTCATGGGCGGATTTCAAACGAAGGTTTGAGGCAAAGTTTCTTTCAAGGCCAGAGGAGAATTTAAATATGGAAAAATTCCTGACATTAAAGCAAGGGAGCTTATCAGTGAAGGAGTATGTCAATAAATTTAATCAGTTAGCAAGGTTTGGCTTGGAGTTGGTGAACACGCCAGAGAAGAAAGCTTTAAGGTTCGTTAGAGGCTTGAATGAACCGTTGCAAGGGTTGGCTATGACCCACATCCCTATGGGAGCCACCTTTGAAAGGCTGGTAGAAATGGCACTTATGCATGAGGATGAGGCAGTTGAAAAGAAAGGGGATCAGAAGAAACCCCAACAGCAAAATAAGAAGGGTTGTAAAAACAATAATGGCAAAGGGAAGAAGAGATGCTTCAATTGTGGGACGCCTGGCCATCTCAGCAAAGATTGTAGAAAGAAAAAGAAGACTGGTTGTTTTCATTGTGGAGATGCGGGACATTTGGTGAAGGACTGCCCAAAGAAGGGGCAGAGGGCAGGGTCTACCTCGGGAGGACAGGTGCAGGCTCTTATGGCACCAGGGCAGGCAAGGGGGCAAGTTCAGGCTATTGCGGCCCCACCGCTGCAAGAAAGAGGAAAAACAATTTCTGTTGAAAGCTTAGTTTTTCTGTTTGATCATCCTGTCCGTACCTTATTCGATTCTGGTGCATCTCATTCGTTTATCTCTGCATCATTACTTGAATTACTGCACTTGAACACCAGTTTAGTAGAGGATCCCTTGGTTGTTTCAAATCCAGTTGGGGGTTCGGCTCATTTGACCATGATATGTTTGGATTTGAAAATCTCTATACTTAGCGTTGAATTTAGATGTGATGCTTATGTATTGGGCTTCACGGGCTATGGGCTAATTTTAGGAATGGATTGGTTATTTAGAAATGGGGCCATTCTTGATTGTGAAAGGAGAGTAGTTAGGCTTGTGACTCGCCTTGGTAATGCTCTCGACATCTTTTGTAGTCCCATAAATTCCGTTATGCTAAGTTATCTTGAATCGCTTGACGTGTCTGTAGAGAATCTGCGAATGGTAGAGTTGGTCGGGGAATATCCGGATGTGTTTGAGGAGGTGAAGGGATTACCTCCAAAGCGGGAGGTAGACTTTCGAATTTATCTTGTGGATAATGCTAAACCCGTATCTTTGCCAGTGCGTTACATGGCTCCTCGTGAAAGGAGGGAACTCAATAAGCAAGTGAAGGAGTTGCTTGAGAAGGGGTTCATAAGACGTAGTATATCAGAGTGGGGTGCTCCAGTAGTATTTGCTACAAAGGCGGATGGGTCCCTTAGACTTTGTGTGGACAATAGAGAACTAAACAAGCTTACTAAAAAGAACCGACACCCACTGCCGAGGATTGACGATCTCTTTGATCAGTTAGTTGGCGCCTCAGTGTTTTCGCAGTTGGACTTAGCCACTGTTTTTCATCAACTGAGAGTGGCTGAGGATAGTATAGATAAGACTGCTTTTAGGACTCCTGACGGATTCTATGAATGGCTAGTGATGCCCTTTGGTTTGACAAACGCCCCCGCATATTTTGTTGATTTGATGAGTAGGGTGTTTAGGGAGTACCTTAACAAATTCGTGGTTGTCTTTGTGGATGACATCTTAGTCTTTTCTAAGAATGAAGAAGAGCATGCCCTACATCTTAGGGAAGTGTTGGAAACCCTTCGAGCGCATAACCTTAAGGCAAAATTTTCTAAGTTTCACTTCTGGAGGAAAGAAGTACGGTTCTTAGGGCACGTGGTTTCCAAGGAAGGGATAGCAGTGGATCCCGCAAAGGTGGTGGCCATCCAAGATTGGAAGGTCCCTAAAAATGTAACCGAAGTAAGAAGTTTCTTGGGGTTGGCTGCCTATTATAGGAAGTTTATCAAAGACTTCGCAAAAATATCAGCTCCATTAACACGGTTAACGAAGAAGAACCTGGTTTTTACGTGGGACGAAGATTGTGATGATGCGTTCCAACGTTTAAAGAGAGCCTTAACTTCAGCCCCAGGCTTAGTGCTGCTAGACGGGAATAAACCATTTACCGTCTATATTGATGCTTGTGGGACGGGACTTGGCGCGGTCCTCATGCAAGAGGGAAGAGTAATAGCCTATGGTGGAAGGCAGTTGAGGGTTCATGAAAAGAATTACCCTACGCATGACCTTGAGTTAGCCGCAATTGTTTTCGCGCTTAAGTCTTGGCGTCACTATCTTCTTGGTGAGAAATTCGAACTGTTCACTGACCACAAATCATTAAAATACTTATTCTCTCAGAAGGATTTGAATTTAAGGCAGCAACGGTGGATGGAATTCTTAGCCTCCTACGATTTTGAAATAGCATATACCCCGGGCAAGGGTAACGTGGTAGCAGACGCCTTAAGTAGGAAAAGGTTGTCCTTGAGTCCGTTGTTTGTTGAACAACGAAGCTTAGAATTCATCTCCATGTTTGACTTTAGACCCTCCGTTGACCTAGTACCTGGTTTATTAGCATCCTTGGAGGTTAGACCTACACTTCTAGGACGAGTTGGTGAGGCACAGCAAGACGATCCCCAGTTGGTTGAGATAGTAGAAAAGCTCAAAGGAGGGGAGTCGTCTAGCTATCTTCGTAGGTATACGCTAGACGATAAGGATTGATTACGAAGGGATAATAGACTTTGTATACCACAAGACGAAGACTTAAGGAAGGCCATTCTTGATGATGCTCATCGCTCAAAGATGACCATTCATCCCGGCGGAGACAAGATGTACAAAGATATGAAGCGGGTTTTCTTTTGGGCCGGTATGAAAAAGGATGTGGCCGAGTACGTCGCTAGATGCTTGGTGTGCCAACGAGTAAAAGCGGAACAAAAGAAACCCAGTGGGTTGCTTCACCCATTGGAAGTTCCACTATGGAAATGGGAAAGCGTCTCAATGGATTTTGTGGATGGATTACCAAGATCAAGGAAGGGTAATACGGGGATTTGGGTTATAGTAGATAGACTTACTAAGAGCGCCCATTTTATTCCCATGAAAAGTAAGAGGACTGCTCCGTGGTTGGCTTCTGTATACATTAAAGAGATAGTTCGTTTGCACGGTATTCCTTCTAGTATAGTAAGCGACCGTGATCCCATCTTCACTAGCGAATTTTGGAAGAGTTTACAAGAGGCGGTAGGGACTCAGCTATGTTTGAGCACCGCATATCATCCTCAGACGGACGGCCAGACCGAGAGGGTAAATCGTATTCTAGAGGATCTTTTAAAGGCTTTGTATCCTAGACTTTGGGGGTACATGGGAAGAGCACCTTCCGTTGGTAGAATTCACATATAATAATAGCTTTCAGTCTAGTATTGGCATGGCACCTTTCGAAGCTCTTTATGGAAGGCCTTGCCGTTCGCCTACATGTTGGTGGGAATCTACCGATAAAATCCTACTTGGGCCCGATATGGTTAGGGAAACCTCGGAGAAGATTGATTTGATTCGAAGGAGGATGAAAGCAGCACAAGATAGGCAGAAATCGTATGCTGATAAGAGGAGGACAGATCTTGAGTTCGACATTGGGGACATGGTTTTTATCAAAGTGTCTCCGTTACGGAGTGTTGTTCACTTTGGGTCCGTTGGGAAATTAGCGCCAAGGTTTGTAGGGCCGTTTCCTATAAAAGACAGGATTGGGAAGATGGCGTATAGGGTGGAGTTGCCTGAGAAACTTAGTGGAGTATACGACGTATTCCATGTATCACATTTGAGGAAGTGTTTGCACAAGACCGCGGAGGTGGTAGAGCCGAGCTTGCTTAAAGAGGTGGAAATAGAGCGTGATGCAACCATTAGACGAGCTCCTACATGCATTCTTGGGTCGGAGATCAAAAAAGTTGAGAAATCGAGAGGTCAGACTAGTTAAAGTGCAATGGGGAGATGATGAGAGCAACGCTACTTGGGAGACAGAAGGGAAGATGCGTTCGCTATACCCTTTTCTTTTTGAGGGTATGTCTTTTAATTTCTCCTTTATCGCTTAGCTTATCTTATCTTTAGTATGTCCTCTCATTAGTATCTTTGACCTTTAGTTAGGATAATCCTATGGTTGAAACATGTGTTTGAGACATGTTATGTATGATGGATGCAAAATGGATGCAAGTGGTTGCTAGTGGTTGCTCGTGGATGCATATATACACACACTTTAGGCACTAGATCGGCTCAGTCACTACATATTGCATATTGCATAAATGAATGTATTTAGTATAATGGATGTATAATGGTTGTACCATCATATAGATGCTGCATTCGGTTGAATGGATGTGCACGCATATAGAAGTAGTTTGTAAGCAATTAGGATCTTTTGCATACATAATGGATGCATGGCACTATCATGAATTGCATCAAGGAGGTCAACTGAATCAGTGGACCGCCTAATTTTGCATTAGATACGGACATAGACACACACTATGCATTTAAACATGAAAGCATTAGAAGTCTATAAGGACAATGGATGCCAGTGTTTGTTGATTGAGTAGATGGTTGATGATAGGATATAAACATGAAGATTTCGGGGTCGAAATCCCTTAAGGAGGGGAGAATGTAACACCCCGTATTGCTATTAATACTAATATTCACAAATTAAAAGAATTAATATTGAGAATTTGCACGAAATAGCCTTAAAAAGGCACATAACCAATTTGAGATATATGAATTGCCTTAAAAGGCGAAAAATGGAATTAAGACATTAATTGGAAAATTAATGTGTAGAAATGGTCATAAGTTAATTATGGATTAATTTGAAATCATGAATAGGTGCGTGTGTATATATATATGGGCAGTTAATGTAAACATGAATAGAAGTTTATTAATTTGCTGAGTGTTTGCTGAGTCACTTCTGACTCATTGCTGAGTCAATAAGATTAACCCATCTTGTCTGAATGGCTGCGGTTATTTCTAGGTTAAATCTAATGGCCTAAATGAATCGTAACATCTATAAATAAGTGGGTAGACTCTAACCCTAAATCACTTGAAAAATTGGAGAGCTACCGACATGCCGTTGCCATGGAGTTCAGCATAGCCGTCACAAACTAAAGAAGAAGAAGGCCTAATCTACAAACTAAATCTACTCAAATCAAATCAAAAGCTCTCTCTCTTTCTATTTCTCTTCTTTAAAATTGTGAGTATGATGAATCTCACAATATTATTATAAAATAATTTGATTAAGTTATGAATGGATCACAAGAAAGTGATATGAATTGTTATGTATTTGTAAATTATGTTGTGGATCTCTTGTTACGCTATTATGTTATCATATATATGTTGTTATGTTGTAGTGATTATGTTGTAAATAATCCTATGCTATGTCATATGTGATTAATCATGCTATGCTATGTTATAAATCATGTTATGCCATGATGTAAATCATGCTATGCTATGTTGTAAATCATATCATGCTATGTTGCAAATTATGATATGCTATGTTGTAAATCTTATATATGTTGTAGATCTCATATTATCACATATGTTGAAATACTTATGTTATATGATAATGATGTCATGTTAAGTTGTGTTGAATCATACAAGTTGTAAAATCATGATGTTAGTATTTATGCGAATTGGATCATGTTTAAAGTTTATGTTTTATTTATAATAGATCTTGATTATGGGAATTTTCCTATTGGGTTAGGTGTACCCATATACATGAATCTACAAATTAATTGGATCTTGAATATGGGAATTTGCCTATTAAGTTAGGTGTACCCATATACATGAATCTATGATTAAATGAATTTTGATTTTTGGGAATTTGCCTATTGAGTTAGGTGTACCCATATAAAACCATATTGTTAATGATGTTGATTCACACATGTCCTATACAAGTTTATGAAATTTGATCAAAATCATATTATGTGAATTATGAATAAGTTGACACCCTTAGATCCATGACATGTATAACCTTATGCAAGTTGTAATGTATGCAAGTTTTACCCCTTGTTATGATTTATTTAGTCACATATATATGTTGTTGTTGTGAATATTTTCTTTTATGCTATGAGTTAGACTAATCGGGTCTAGCATACATTTTGCGAATAAACGTTCAAACGTGGGGTAGGGGTAATATTAGGAAATTAACAAATTGGGGTGCAATTGATATGATTTTGCATGCCTTAAATGGATGTCCATAATTGAGTCAATTATGGACATTGTTAAATTTGGAATTAATTAATAATTCAAGTAGGGAATTATTAAAATTGGGGAAAGTGGATTATTAATAATAATCAATGCTTAGGACACGAGGTTGGACTCGTTTGTGACGTAAACCTGCCCGGACCCGCCCGGCAAATCCAGTAGTCAGAAATGTCGGCCCAATGTGAGAGGTCCTAGGCCCAAGCTAAAGCATAACAGTTGTAAAGACCCGAGGTTAGACTCTTTTATGGTGTAAGACTGCCCGGACCCGCCCGGCAAATCCAGTTGCCATAAATGCCAGTCTAATGTGAGAGGTCTTTATGAGGTTATGGCCTTAATGAATTAAGAAATACTTAACCAGATAATCATGTAAGGTGGGACATGGGGGTTAAGTAGGTGCCTTGGGTGGCATGAGGAATCTATTGGTTGCCTTTAGAGGCATTTTGAAATACGATTAGACTTAACCAAACACACATGTAAATGAAAATGACTAAGTGGGTTAAGTGGGATGGACTAATGGGGACAAGCTTAGGTGGAATGCTTGTGGGAAATAATGGGGGCCCATTTCAACCAGTATCCCAAAACGTATCTTTGTGGGCTCGACCCAAGTCAAGGACGGGACATGCATACTGGGTTTGACTATAAGAGGCCAAAACAGGGAGTGGTGGCAACGCAAGTCCAACGGGTTTCATATGCGTGTGTGGACCCGGGCTGGTAGGTAAGACGTTGTTGCATCGTGTAGGTATAAGCCGTGCATCTCCGTTATCAGGTTGCCACTTTAGGGGAATGATACACCCCACTGTGGGGCCAGCACGGGTATCTACGAGTAGGGAGTCGATCGAAAAATGGAAAGTGGGGTACACCTAGTGGAGATAGGGGCAGGCAGCACCTATGTAGTCAGCTAGGAGTACGTAAAGCCATTAAGAAAGTTTCTAAGTGAAGCTAGGTGGGATAAATCTTTAGGGTGACTGGTGTGGTGCAGTATAGTGTTTATCCTTTAGTATTTAGGAGCGCCTATAACGTTTCCTTTAGCGATTGTCTATGTCCTTAATCTGCTCTTTCATAGACATTTCCTTGTTTTCCAGCTTATGCCTTAGTCCAGTTATTTTGATAATAGTATTGTAGAATTATCATACTCGCCAGACTTTATGTCTGACCCTCTTTTTCATCTTTTTCTCCCTTCAGGTCCTCAGGTTGGGCCAAGTTCCAGTGGAGTCTGATTGGATTGCTTATCTCTTGGAAAGCTCGGACTGCTGAAGTAAAGTCCAACTTGTTATCTTTCTTTTTAATGGCTATTTATGTAATGGGATTATGTACTTGTTTTATCAAGATAGATATTGTACTTGACTTTGATTATGGTGTTATGATGTAATCAAACATGTTTTGACTTCTGCTGCAATTGAAATAAAGTTTTTAAATTTCCATGTACTATTTTATATCTGTCTTGTTGAAATTTTACTGTTCTATATTCACCTAAAACCTCCATAGAAGTTAATGCAATCCCTTTGTGAGTGACATTAATGGACGTGGGGTGTTACAAAAACCAATTTATATCAAAATACAAATACGCTGTCTCATATCACTCAAACTCATTCTAGGGCATTCTAACCCCATCTCTAATGAGTTAATTCCCAAACAGAGCCAAGGTTATCGCTAACCGAAGCTCTGATACCCAATGTAACGACCCATATTTTTGACCGCTCAAAATCGACAATAAACCACACATGTCGAGCCAAACAAATCTCAAATATAGGTAGTTATTGGGGAAAGAAGAAAAAGAAGAAAAGAAGAGAAAAACAATAACAGAATCTCACAGCGGAAGGACAACATATAATACATAATAGCAGTTTAAAACAATTGAAGTATATATATATATTGACTGTCAGAGTTATACATATCCAAGTTTCATCACATGGCAGCGGAAATAAAATGCAGCGGAAATACATATATATATGATAGATATATACCAGTCCTCATCTTCAGTCTCCAAGGTACAGTCGTCTTCGGTAACTGCAACGTCTGCTGACCCGAGCGTATTACATAAAAGAAACACAACAAACACTCAGATCAGCACTAAATCATTCTCATATTAGTCAAATTAAAATACGAAATAACATCAGTGTCATGGGTGCAGTAACTCCAGAGATGTTACGGGATTTTTCCATCTCTCGAGGATCCGTTAAACTAATATCTATATAATAATACGCTATTATTATAATGTCTATTCAGTAAAGTATAAATACTGAAAATACCGTAAGCGGGATTTCATTTTTACCCTTACACCATTTATAATACCGTAGTCTATACAGTACCGTAAACCCACCGTAAATGGTGGCATCAGAGGGCACTCCATAGGTACGATACAAATCAAAATCGTACGGCGTTCGGTAAGGATAATATGACAAGGCACTCGAGGCAATGCCCAGGGTAGGATTCTACCAATTGCACTCCCGGACCGGTGGTAACGCATAGCAGCCACTACCGCCCACCTCGGAACACACTCCCAAAGTCATAAATGGGCCCAAATCGTCATCATCATAGTCATAGAAATAGCATCGAAGAAGTGTGTCCGATCAAAGGTGCTACCTCAGTTAGTCACGGTATAGCTCCTGTTTTAGTCATTTCAATTCTGACCCGAAGGTCAGGGCTATTTCGTCATCGATCTTCTTCTTCGATTCAATGATCGCCTCCAAGTCAACGTTCACAGTTGTCAAAGTGGTATCGACACTGACCGAGAGTATGCCTTATGTCGACTCTGGTCTCTTTAACAACCAACGCTTACACTTTCCACATCGGTCGGTTCTTTTACATTTCACAAAGGTTCGCTTTCATATCAAAATATCATATTTTGTTTCGAACCCATTTTATATTCAAAATAGAATATAATTTCATATCAAAAATATCCCAATCATTTCTAAACCGATTATATTCCGAACTAGAATATAATTTCATGTCATTATATTATACTTGTATAATATTTCGAATCGATCTATATTCACATAGCATATACTTCATCTCAAAAGATTCAGTTATTTCAAATCGATTTACATTTGAAATCCCTTCATATTCAAATAAAATATATTATTTCCATATTTATTCATTTCAATCTTTGGAAATCCAATATATATTCAAGTAGAATAAAATCTACCTTTCCATATCAAAATCGGTTAAAAACAATTTATATTCAAATAGAATATAACTTATCTCAACTCCATTTGATCCAACGGTTTAAATCCAAACGCTTTCCATCCGGAAGAAGAATTACAATTCATAAAAATAAAATTTTGAAAATAATTACTTATACATAAAACCATATATAAAATTTACTTATATAGAATCATTAGAGAGTACTAAGGTAATTTAAATCACTATATATATAACAAGCTTACTAAATAAATTATTAATAAAATATATATATATATATATATATATATGAAAACTTCACTTATAACAAAGTAGATATGTAGTTTATAAATAAAATAAATAAAATAAAATAAAATAAAATAGAGCAAAAAATAAAATAGAATTTTAAACCTTAAATTGTTTCTCCTTCCAAATTTCAACACTTGAATCAAACTCCAGTCTCAAATGGAGTTACACCATTTCAATATCTTATTCCAACCCATTCAACCCATTCCCATTTCAAGGATTTTAAAACCATATTCGTATTTAGTTTAGAACAACTCCAAATATCCTCGATTACTTTTATTCCAAAGTTTAAATTCAAAAAGAATTTACTAAATTTGAGTCCACCAATTATTGGAATAAATCCCAAATCATATTTAAATCCAAATTTCAAACTTCCAAATTAGTTTGGGAAATTCTTAACCCTTCCAAATAATATCGAGAATTCATATCTTAAAGAAAAATAAAAATTTATCGAAAATCGATACATTCCTTTAAATGAAATTTTCCACCAAATAGAATTCAAATAATTTAAATCATTTAACCAACCGATGTCCATATATAATTCGCTATCCTATGGCCAAGTGAATTTAAATTTAATTTCTCGATATTCAGGGATGGATCTATCATTTCAATCCAAATCAGGGTCACAGAGATTTATCATTTCACTCTGTGTTCTTAATTTATTTTATCGATAAACCCCGGGTTTATTAGATGCCCGTAACATCAAGGGTAAATAGGGTTTATCATCACAATCACATGCAATACAATATACTGAATATGAAGCATTAACAGTGTCAATATCAAATTCAGTAATAAAAATCCAACCAAGCATCCATTACACCATTCTATTCAACTGGTCCACATTAAACTGTTTCAGGACCAGCAAGGATTTAGATTTCCAATCTAGAAATTTAAATTTAATTAAATATCTAATTATCGATCTAATTTGCATGTTATCACATTGGTATATCAAAAATTTACGCAACCAAATTCAACATCCAATCACAAGCATGCAACCAAACTATTTCGTAATTTAATTCGATAAATATGGGAAAGATTCAGTATTTCGTGAGTGAAGAATCACTCACCTTTGCGTCCATAGTTGATCGAACGTCCAATTAATGGCCAAAATTTTACATTCTCCAAACGCAGCCTGGTTAGTGCCAAAACGTCCGCAATTCTGCCGTGATCCCAACGCAACAAACCGCGTCCAAATCCGAGTCCATATGAAGAAGTTATGAGCATTTTACGGTTTGAATTCAAATTATAAAAATTAATAAAATAATTACTCACAATCTACCATTATTGACACGTCAGCCGGTCCCTCACCTTTCCCGCTCGTCCTCTTCATCGCTCCGCTACAGTACCCGAACAGAAGACCCAAACGAACGCCACCTTTGACCAAAAAAAGCTCTCGCCTCCGACCCAACTGGGAGCTCAGACTACCGTGATCATGACACGCGCCTTGAGGCGCACCCGCTTGCATCGGAGCTAGGCCCTCCGATCGTCCCTAACGCCGCCGATGAGGGGATGAACGGGACTAGGTTTCCCGGTTTAAACACCAATTTCCGACCATCTAGTTGAAGATAGAAGCTCCGGCAGCATGCGTTACACTCGTATGATTCTCCCCTTCAAAAAACCATATCCCCGATTTCTCGATTGAAGCCCAGATCAGAGACCCCCAAAATTGATTTCATGGGTTCGATTTTCAGAACCTTTTACCGCTGATTCCGGCCGAACGAAGCACTGCATGTCAGAAAAATTGGTACCAGTAGCTTCGTATCGTCGAGAGCTTCGAATTGATATATAATTCGTTGAGGTTTGAAGAGATTTGAAATTCAAACTTGTATTTTTATTTTCAGCTAGGTTTAGAAATTTATTTCAGCCATTAGACATAAGGAGGATGGAGAAAATTATACGCATTGTGAAATGAGCTGATAAGTGAAGGTAGGGATTTTTTATTTATATAATTATAGGGCCCAAAGATGAGAAATACCCAATTATTCATTTACAATGATCTCGTTCACATTCTCTCTCATACGGTCAAATGGTAAGTCGGATTGTAACGCAAATTGGATTCCTAGCATAATTCACTGTTCCGATTCCAATGGCGCCAGTTTCGTCGAATTCCGAGACAGTCGCCAAACAGTTAAATTTCACAGTTAATTAAATAAATAAAATATTAAAAATTCAATTAACTTTTTTATTTCAAATTTAAATATCTATAAAATCCCGTTTCAACCAATTTATAACTTAAATAAAATTTTATAATCAATTTCACATATTTTAAATTCCTGAATTTTGATTATTTCTCAAATTAAATTTGATCTACAACATTTCAAATGAATGAATTATCCAATATCAAATCCAAATCTCACCATTTACCTATTTAAATTTGAGATTCTTATTTATAAATTAAACACTTAAGTTTTATTCAGTCATATAAATAAAAACCCAATTTACAACATTTTCTAATTATAACTCAATAAAAAGAATCGTTTATTTTCAATTCAACAATCATCATCATTATAAATCAACTAAATTTGATTTTTAACCCATGTTATTCAATTTATTTAATTAAATTCAAGTTTTAAATATGCGGAAAATTATGGGATGTTACACGTTTGTGATTTTAGCCAAAATTCCAACTGCTCAGAAATTCCCCGCTTCAGTCTAGAATTGTAGTTCAGGATCATACGAGTCCAACGCTTCAAAAATTATGTAATTCTATGTTTATTTGACAAAGGTATGAGTAAAATAAGATTAGGGATTAATCTAATCATTAAATTAAGTCAAAATAATTATGTTAATCCATCTTCCTCCTTACAGTACTCACGACCGACACCTTTTCCTCTGTTCAAAACTAGGGTTGCCTCTAACTTCCAATTCAAGCCACCAGTGTTCGATCAGAAGATGCTGCAGCGAAGAGGACGGAGAGGCTCACGCGTGGGACCCGGAATGGTGGAACTCGGTTGGGTCTAGGGGGTGCGACGTGGGTGATAGGCGGCAGCTTTGGGTGCGTGGTTCGAGGAGATGGTGGCACCAGAGAAGATCTAACCGTATGAAAATGAAGAGAAGAAGAATCTCTTCGAAGTGGTATAGGGTTTGGATGTCAATTCGTTGTGGATTGGAAGAAATTGAATGGGAAAGTTTCGGCCATGGATGAGGGGGGCGGCGGCTGTAAGAGATAATGAATAGTGTTTGTATTTTAGGGTTTTACAATCTCTTTTATAATATTAAAATGTTAATTTTACAAAAAAAACCAAATCTCTTAAGGTATTCAGAATTCAGTCCAACAAGAAGCTACCTTACCGAATAACCCCTATTCCGGATCCATCTAACCATGTCTCATAGGCCCATGAGGTCATCTCATCCCTCGTTTTTCAAATTTAAAATTAATTCTTTTTATTATTAAATTTTGACATATTCAAAAATCCACCGGAGCCACATACGAACCCCTATGTTTTGACGATACGAATCCAACAAAACTATTTTCGTCGAATTGTGAGACTATTTGAAAAATGGCTATTTTCTAGTCGTTCAATTTTGATTGTATTTGACCAACCACAGTTTCTTTTGCCACACTCACATACTAAATCGGAAAATCCTAAAATTTGAAACCTAGCAATAATTTGACATTCCGGTTCCAGCAAAAGTGGTTTCGTCGAAAACAGAGGTCGTTTGAAAATTGACTATTTTCACTGGCTTTAATATTATTTAAAAATAGAATTTTTAATTTTGGGCACATTTTCTAACCAATTCATTAAAAATAAAAATTTTAAATTGGTTCGGATTTGAGGGTTGTTACATAAATTTCATTGGATCCGTAAGGAAGAGGTCAATTAGAATTTCAAAGTTTCAAGTTGATAGGATTTATTTTGTGATCATAGGAAATTTAAGCGCGTGATTTTTAGCCAGTGATTTATAAAGGACTTTTTACAAACGACCTCGAAATTCGACGAAACCTATCCCATCGTATCCAGAATATTTTTTTATGCTAAAATTAGGAGTTTTGCCTCAATCGGAAGTCGTATGGAGTGATTTTTACGTGATACTTCACCGTTAAGTTTCGTTAATAATATTTAATAATTTTCAAACCCTATACATATACCCGAACCCTATGCACTCCTCTATGTAGAACAATTTTTGTAGTCAACCCACATTTCTGCCGCCTCCAGATATTCTAAACGATCAGAATTCGTGCTCGTTCTTCCTCAATTATCTTGGAATCTATTTCTCTATTTCCAGATTTCTTAGCTACAAACGTGTAGAGCTGATTGAGAACTACTAGTTGACCGGTGGAGATTGTGTTTGGTACTTTGTGGTGATTGGTGCAGTGCCATGAAGGCGACACGGTTTCTGTCTTCTGGATGACAACAAACAGGGTCGGGGGATGGGGCTTTTCGGGGCAAGCGGTAGTTGGAGTCCGGCGCGTGATTCGGCGGTCATGGATCTGACTTAAATGGTCGGAGTGAGGCGCAGGGGGGACTATTTTTGGTGTGAGGGGATAATGAAGGGAAGTAGTGTTAAAAAAAGTCGAGCATGTTTTGATTGGAGCAGATGGGATGAGGTTAGAAACAAACGAAGAGAAGACGAAAATCATTGGCCACGATTTATTAACCAACGTAATTTGTTATAAACTAGTAATTCAAGAATTAATTAAAAGAGCTTATTAATTAGCCAAACCATGAATTGATGCAGGTGAACTGCTGAACAAATGGAAACGATTGAGAAAGGGATCGGCCGCTTGTATCTTTGGCCAATGTAATTAACGAACCATGTCTATATTTGTTTTGAGTAACTTTAACTAAGTAATTAGTTATATTAAAAACCCTGACTAGGAATTTAACAATTTATTTAAACCCATTTTATAAACCATAAGTTTTGTAACAATAGGAAACAAAATTTTAGTGTTGGAGCCATTTTAATTATTGTACTTAGTTTGTTAGAAAATAATTAAATTAGTTTAAAACTTAATTAAGGATTAAATAGTTTATTTAATTTATATTAACTTATTATGTTAATAACTTACCCATATATTATCAGAATTGGACACACTATATTCCATTGGACTCGTCTCAACAAGCACTACATTATGGAACAGAAATGGATGAAGTTGGAGTCAACTTGATTTTTAGTTAAATTAAACACTGGTTTAATTTAACTGAAATGAGCTGTTTCAATAGCGAATGGAATCAAGGTGAGTTAAACCCACTCAGTTCTTCCCACTTATATTTTATATAAGTCGGGTTTTTATTTTTGTGTGCTATAGTTGCTAATGGTTGACTGTTAATTATATATTCCTATACTGATTGAACCAATGAAATTAAATGTTGTTTAATTTCAGTGAAAACCAAATCGTTATTTTAACGACTGGACCCGATGAAGGTAACTTACCTTGTTGGTCACGTTTATAAAATAAACGTGTTAAATTTATGGAATTGTGTGAATTATTTGTTGTGTTAAATAAATTGGTTGATGTTAAATAGTCATTGTTTACTATTATAGAAATTATTAGTTAAATTGAATTTAATGATTTTATTTGAGATAATCTATTTTTGATACAGGGAAGAACAGGTTGGAGGGATCCAACGGGATTCCTCAAATATATTAGATATTTTTTATTCTCATATTATCATATTAACTGTTCTGATTTGATGATTGATTTGGTTGTTGACCATTGACCTAAAATTCAATAATTGTTTTATTTTAACCAATGGGCAGTATTAGTTGAGTAATTGACAACATATGGCCTATAAATAAATCGTTTTATTAATATTGATTTACCGTTAGGAAAATCGACAGAAGTGAAGTTATAAAATATATTTTATAACCGAAGATAGATTTTAAATCAGTATTTTGAATAAAAGTTGTTGAAAGGAAATAAATATTTATTAATTAACTTTATAATTAATTATTAAATGATTTTATAAAGCAAATTCTGATATTAATTAGATTTATAAGCAAGAGAGCAAAAAAATTACCCAACGGTTAAGAGTTGAATAATTGTTTTTGAGAAAAACAATTAAATGGAATTATTTTAATTTACTATATTGTTAATTAATTTGAAGGAAGGAGGAATTGGAATCAGTTAACGAAATAACTATATTTTAGGTTGACTAAGTCAATCGTTTCAAGTGAGAGTGATTATTAATTAGTTTGTTTTGAATTAATCTAATGAAATAGTTTAACGAATATTTGTTTTAAATTCTAATAAGATTTTAAAAAGGGAATTTACTATTTATAGTTACTGACTGAAGTAAATTATTTTTTTTTAATAATAATTAAAAGATTACTTTTTAATTGAAATTCATTCAAAAAGTAATTGGGTTGAAACGAAATCTAATTGAATTGTGAAAGGAGTTTATGAATGGGTTTTATATTAAAACCCGAGTTTTTATAACAAAGTTATAAAAGGGAATTTTAAGCAAAGCTTAAGTTAATTATCTACTTATTAGTTGAATTAAGAAAATTGAGAGAAAAGGGTTATATTAAACGACAGTTGTATGTACAAAGTTATAAAAAGTGATGAGGTGTTAAAACGTTAATTTTATATTAACGTTGCTTAATAATAGAATTAAGAGAATGAATGGAATTAAAATAAGATTTTCAAAGCGGAAAATTGGTGAAATGGATTAGAAGAAGAGATTGTTAAAAGTGAATTTGGTAAAGGAGTGAGAGATATGATTTTGTAACAATAATCCATGTTATAAAACGAATTGTTAAAGAAGTAGAAGTTTAAAGGGATATTTTAGTAAGCAATTACTTAATCAGTGAGTTAAGGAATAATGATTATACTTGAGAAGAGATTTCCAAAACCAAGAAGGTTTGATAAAACTATATTTTAAATAAAACAGTAAATGGGATTTGTTTTGATATTAAAATGAAATATCGGTTTTTGAATTACAACTCATATCTATCTTAAGATAAGAACGTTGTTGATCTAGGTCTGAGAGGTAATTAAAATACCCCAACTAGAGCGATTTCGGAATTATCTAAGGATGATATTAGTTGTAATAGTAAAGAGGTTAGTAATAATTCGTTATTTCCATTTGGGAATTAATAATTCAACATTATTGTTGAACATTTGATGAATATATAATGAGGATATCGCAGTAAAGAAAATTCAAAAAGATTTGAAGATATATATTTATGTTTCCAAGGCCAAGGAAATTAAATGGGGATTACGTGAAACTATAATGATATTTTCGAGTTAACAGGAAATGGAAAGTGGAGTTTTGAAATAGGTTTATTCTATCAAAGTAAGCAGTGGTTAATGTTTTCAAATAATGAAACAAAGTGTCTCTGTAACGATATTTTACAAATAACAAGTTGAATTAATTTCCCAATTATAGATAATGAAGAATGATGGAGCAAATGTTTTGAGAGGAAAGCTAAATGGAAATTGAGTATGGTTATAACATATTTTTCTTAAGTATTATAATAAATGGTTTGGAGAACATTAATATATTAAAATAAGAAGTAAATACTGTATTTTAAAATATTGATAGATGTAGAAGTTTTAATTAACCAATTGTTAATTATTTTTAATTAAAGAGGCCAAGTGATGCTAAATATTAAACCAATGAACTCATTTTATTTTCATGATTAAATGGTTCTTATTTTGTTTATTTGATAGTTAAATAACTAACTATCAAAATCTGCCAAATGTGTTATTGGTACGAAAAGACCAGGAATGAATTTATATTTGAAAACCATACCAAACCAGCAAATACGTGGAAGATGCTGATTGAATATTGGTGACCGTAGATCTTCATAAACGGAAGGATGACTTATAATCTCTAGTTTAGCAGCCAGAGATATCATGTGATTCTGTCGTTGTTGGAATATAAGGATTGAAAGGACTACTCGCTACTGATCCATAGGATGATACCTAGGATGTGGTAGGAGAGTGCCTTCTTATCATCCTGTTCCTGGATGACTTGTATGGACGAATGTCTGACATAGTATTTCCAAATGGATCGCGTACGTTGATTTCTACAAACGTACCAAGTTGGTGGCATAGAAGGGGAACTTCTTTAGCTTAACAACTAGAGTATTTTTGTGGACGTCAATTAGTGATTTATGGAAGATCTGATGATGTGGCATTCAAACAGATGGAGATATGTTGTTCTGAAGGATAAGCTTAACCTCTGGCGTCATCAATTGGGAAATGGCACATAGTCGGGTAGGTCGCATGGCTATGTGGGTCGCACCCATCAAAAGGGTATATCATTTGATCTAGAGAAATCAAATGCCTTATCACTTTTTATTTATGTATGTATGCTATCGGTTCGGTTGGTTGGCCCCCAACCGTGGTAATGGTATATTTGGTACTCTCAAGAGAAAGTGAGGGGTCGGTCATGTTTAGCCTGGGTTGCAAGATGTTCTTGATGAACCCCAATGTATTCATCTCCTGAGGTATATTGTTGGGAAGGTGGTCCCGTACCTTTCCAAGAAATCCATTGTTCAATAAGAGCCCGCGGTTTTGATTGTATACTATGTATGCGGAGCGTGAGATGCAAGCGTTCCACTAGATTGTTATTTATTTTTATTTAGATACTATCATAATATCAGAATAATATTGTTTTCAAAAGCGTTTTGGGTTATCATAAGGTAAATACCATCCGTTTTTATGTGTGGATTAGGTCTTACGATTACCCTTTTCTTTCAAAAAGATTTTAACTTTAAAACCAAGTGGTGTGATGCCTTTGAAATTAGTGTGTTTATCTCACTCTGGTTTACCAGACTGATCCGACGTTTTTAATGCTCGGGTTAGACCAGGTTGTACAGGTCCAGGTTATCGAATGTTGTAAAGTCCAGAGACGAGCTGGATATGTTCATACGTATGATATATAGTATTTATTCGTGATTGTATATGAGGACAAATTATTATAACTGTCCAGATGTGTGGTATACTCTGATGATTGTAAGTTTTTATTTCAAGCTCTAAGTAAAGATTTATTTCTATATTATATTTTGTTCCGCTGCGATGTGAGACTCTATTTCTGATGTGGTTCTTCTTCTTCTTCTTTCTATTCTAATGTTTCTTTCTTTATTATCTCACCCTCTGATTTCTTTCTAATAGCTATCTGCTTTTATGTATAATTTGAGTTGACATGGTTTTATAAATGTCGGCTTAAAATGTACTAAACTGTGGGTCGTTACATTAATATATTAGTGGTAATTGAAACTGGACATAAATATCCATATATAATTTGAACGGTAATATTATTATTACCTATTTAAGTAAAAAAATTTAGTTAGAAAAATATTTAAATTGAACTAGTAATGATTAAATACATGAATCCATATTGATATAGATTGATCGTTTGTTGGTTAAAAATCCCACATGGGTATTGGGATTATATTTGATTTACACTAATCCCAAATGTTTAGATTGAATGTTAATCGATTGATTGACAGATAGATATAAGCGTTAAATAATTATTTAAGGCTTATATGGATGTAAGTTCACTTTGGATGTGAATTGGATGTTTAGCAGTTGTTTATAACTATAGTTGAATATGTGTGATGTATGAAATTCATATAACTGAAATTTCATTGTAGTTGATTGAATCTCATTTAAATCCGGAATAAAATGAATATTTTAATATAATATTCAGTTAACAGCTAAAGTTTGGTTTTGATGTCCGATTTTGGATGGACAAAAAAATATTAAAATTGGCCGAATAGTGAAATGTGCAATTTTAAAGATAAACGAATGAAACGAGTTTTCAAAGATGATTTTATATATTTATATAATTCATAAAAATGGTTTAAAGCATTTTGACTTATTATTAAAATTTATAAATCGAATTCGGGCTTGAATAGAACGAGGCACACAGCAACAGTTCGAGAACGTCAACATGTAACTTCGAATTAACTACCGAGAAATCTGTCCGTCGGATTCTCCTCAAATTGGAATCATTGGAACCGTCATGGAATGAGCTTTCCAATAAAATGAGAATTTTTGAAATCCAACAGTTTGATTTTAATTTAAGTCCAAATCAGTTATGGAAAAAGGTCGTTATGGATGTAGTTTGGTGGCCAACATTAGAAACTGACTGTAAAGGCCTTAATAAAATTATTAAAAATATAAATAATTATTTAAAATCATAATAAATGATTTGGAGAATTTTCGGATGAAATACTCCAAGATTGAAAAGATAAAAGATATTTTCATCTGAATGAACTAGTTAACAACTAGAATAGTAATCTAATGATTTTAAATTAATAAATTGGATGGTAAATGGTTTTGAAATAACTAGAAGTTTCCAGCATATAATTTGGAATGGATTTGAATGAAAATTATCTTCGGATATTTTTTATATTGGATTTCGTGATTATACAGATATCCTTGAGGAATTTGGAAGATACTGATATCGTTATTCCAAAACGATATCTACTGGTTTCAAGATATGCTATTGAATGAAAGTCGATATGATTTCCATTTAAGAACTTATATTTTATATCAAATTGGATTCGGGTATGTTGTGAAAGGTGGCTTAAATACCAATATTCTAAAATCCTGTTGAAATGTAAGTTATGGAAGAAATCTTTTAGTTAAGGTTCAACAAAGTTTTCCAGTTTATTCAACTAAATTGGGAATGAATGGAATTCGATTCATAATTATCGAAATGGGATTCTATAAAGAAAGGCCTTTACTATTTATGGAATTTAAGAGGCTACGATGTTATTTCATTTATAGTACTAGTCTAATACGGAAATTTATGTCGATTATAAATAGTTTAGATTTTTGTGAAGATTCCGTATTAAATGGAAGATAGTTTTGGGTTTATTGTGAATGGTGTTTTTACATGACATTTTTTATTTAACCCAATTAAAGACAAGATTAATTTCTAAAGTTGAATAATCATTAAGTAACTAGTATGAGGTTCGTGCTTCGCATAGGGCTTGTACTAGAGATTGTACTGGGGATAGTGATATCTTCGTTGTGTAGTTTTTTAATCATTCATATGAGACTGCTGCTGATTCAGTAATGCCAGTAAAAGTGATGTAACATGGATGTTAAATGCGCAGCCGCTATTTTTAAGCTTGCTGGCATTATCCCTTCAGTTAATTACAAGGAACAACATGCCAGCATATCAGAGTTTGCAGGATGCAAGCACAGAAACAAAAGAAAATTTCAAAATAGATTCTTTTAGATGCAATGTTATAACGTGCCAGGCACAAACCATGGCATATTGGAAGTTCTTATATAACAAACCAAAATATATTATAGATAAGTAAAAGTTAGAGAGAAGATATTAGAAATGGAATTGCACAGTGATAAAATTATATTAAAAAGGTTTAACTAACATTTGCAACAAAAAAAAGTTGGTATACAATGTTTAAATGTTTAAGCTCCTTTTCAACCTAATTATAGGAGAGAGTGTAAACAAAAATATATGTGTCAAAATAGTTTGTGTCTATGCAATGTGTAAGTTGAATGCAACAAATTTAACATGGAGTAAACATCACACCTCCGCGTTGGCAATTTTGGAGGGAATGCAACAACAAATTATTGTCCTGTCTTTGGGTTGTGCACAAACATCCATCAAGATTATCAAACATCATCTCATTAACATGAGGTTTGCAGACAGGGCATATAGACCAAACTGCTTTGGAATTTCTCCATAACCGCTTTTCTCAAATTATAAGCCTTCTCTTTGAGCATGCATGCTTATAAGCCTGAACAGTATTGTGTCAAAATTGAAGTTGTGCATAAGAGCATCTCCAATAGTTTGGGGTGTGGATTTTCAATTCTCTGCACCTCGAATTGTTGGAACTGAACATTTCCCAATAGTTTTAGGAATAGGCGTTTGTCCAACAAATGAATGAGAATCAGGCGGTTGTTGAACAGACACCTATTAAAATAAGTGGACCAGATGCATGAAATTTGGCAGCGTTGAATAAAAAATGTGGTCCCGCATGCTGTGTATAGTAGAAAATGTGGCAACATCTTTGGAACGTGGGAAGAATTATTTTAACCAGACATTTGTTGAACAAACTCCTGGAATCAGGTGTTTGTTCAGCAAACGCTTGGATAGTTTGCATATTCTGAAACTTTTCCCCAGCAAATCCGAATTATTGGTTCTTTCCACACACAGTTGGACCATGTTTTGGGTATGGTTTCCAAAATTTGAAAATTGGAGCATCAGTTGGAGAAGCTCTAAAACATAAGAATTACCAGCAAATGCGTGCGTAGAGGTAAAAAATGTATCATGTACAATGTGGACAAATATCTCCTATATTAAATTACTAATAAAGATCGGAATAGTAACAATACCCTATGAAGGCTATAGGTTGAATGATTGTATCATGTATAAATAACAAATCTTAGAAATGCATGCCTTTATCATATCGCTAAACTCATTGTTTTTCCATATACGTATAAACTGCATTGGATAGTACAACAGGCACGTTACTGTTGCGAAACATTTTTATATCACTCCCTTTTAAATTAGAAGTAATTACAACCTGCTACAATTTATTTATTGTCGACCTTAGATGATTTGTAATATAGACCATGTATTCACACCACCAAGTTGGAAGTGATCATATTCAGTGTGGTATAAGTAAGTACGAATAGATAAAATTTTCATAAAAAATACCATAATTTCCGCGTATATCAACCATTTCTTTTATTCTATTTTATCATACTCAACATTTTAGAATTATGAATTTTTTATACCAATATGTAATCATATACACATAGCTGATCTTATTTCTTACCTGCCACATGAACCAACTCTTTCTGGGTTCAGTACAAAAAACTATGCAAGCAGATCACTATACGTTACCAAAATATTTCATAACAAAAAAATACTTAAGGTGTAGTGTAATTTGACAATCATGTATTCGCCTTGATGTAGATGAAAAAAATTACTATAGTTGTTTGGGAAATTTAATAAAAAAAATAAGTCATACCATTTCCCTTCTTGATGCTCTCAAAGTAGCATTAACTTTGTCAAAATCCAAGCTAGTGCAGTGTTGGAAAAGATCTAGAAGTATTCCTTAGAGATAGGAATGGGTATCCATCTTAGGAAGAGAACCACTTTAGTCAGAATCTAGTTAATTCTAAGTCATTTGAACTAAAGAAATATTTGACTATTTTACCTCACAAGCTTCTGAAGATTTACCAAAGTACATAGTTTTTGTTAGAGAACCCCGAATTATCACAAAACCAATTGGCAATGTGAAGGGTGAACTCATTATAGTTATACAGGATTCATTTTACAAATTCCCCAATGTGGGACTTGTCTCAACACGCCCCCGCACGTGTGGCATATCATGAGCCTAACACGTGGATCTTTATATTGGGTGACGTGGATAAGTGTGGCATTGTGCGCACGAATTAAACCTGCTCTGATACCATGTTAGAGAACCCCGAATTATCACAAAACCAATTGGCAATGTGAAGGATGAACTCATTATAGTTATACAGGATTCATTTTACAAATTCCCCAATGTGGGACTTGTCTCAACAGTTTTTCCTCCAATCACAAATATAGCATGTCAAATGGTTCAAAAACTTCATTGCTTTACCATAGTTCGTCCACCTAGTGCAGGAGAGCACAAAATTGTACCCATATTTACTATAAAGTGAAATAATTAATGATGCCTAAATTTACTGTTGATGGACTGTGTTGAAAAATAGATGATTGTATTGAAAGCACATTAAGGTAGGAAGTCCAACTTACCTGTTCACGAACTGGCGATAAATGGATAATTATTCGAGCACCATAAATAAAAGACATCAAACCAACATCCGACAATTATTTTTTGAAGGGATGTTCATTTAGTCAAATGTTTACCATGATTTGGTCCAAATGTTTTAGAGACAGTGATTGGTGGAAGGAAGAAAGTGAATGTTGCACTAACTGTCGACCGAAACAATGACACCTTTTGCGTGAAAAGGTTGTTACAGGTGTTATGGAAGGATTCAGAAGCGGAGATAGAGCAGGGATGAAAGTTAGTAGCAGAAAGAGGAGGAAGTGAAATAAAGTGGGGAGCATACTGATTCATAGTTGGTTGATCACTGGAATTGACCACATTATCAATGGCCCCTGGCGCGTGATATTTGCAGAGTTGATTCCTTCTAAATGTTGTAATCTGTAAGGGTCCACCATCCTCTAGCTCCATTCATGAAAATATCAGTCTTCGCTGATCATGTGGGATAACCTCCTTATCCTGAATCATCGCCCACACATTATCAATGGCGTTTGAGCTCACTACCTCCAGAGTTATGGTCTTCCCTTTCAGCGTCTTCACAAATATTTGCATGCTTCCTCTCATTCTCAGAACCAAGTCCAACGTTGATTCTTTCTGAATATGCTTTATGGTAAAATATGCATTTATCCTTTACCCTTTGTTTCAGCTTCAGGTAAAATATGCTTTTTGCTAACTTCAAAAGCTTCGTTTGGAAGTTCTCTTGTTAAAGCATATAAAGTGTTTATGTATTCCTTTGCTTGTATATTAAATGAAATCAAATAAAGTGTGCTTTACCCTGAAGCATGGTTTGTATCTTACATATAACCGACTATATCATCAGCAACTTTACAAAAAAGTATCAACAAATGTGCCAACAGTAGTAAATATTATATATAAAAACCAATTCAGATAGGCATCTATGTGGTGCCAAAAACTTTGATCTATGATAGAAGATAACTTTTTTTTGGTAGTAAACCATAAATGGAAGAAGTATGGCCAATGGGTTATAAGTTCTTACGTTTGTAACTAATTCATGTGCATAAGTTTTGTAAAGAAACACAAAACAACGATAAATACTCATAGGTAGCATGACATCAAGAAAAGGCTGAACTTAACATCGTAAAAATAGAGACAGTATAGAAGTTGCAGTTGGAAAAAATTCATTTTGCAAATGGCTTCCGTTTTTGATGAAACCACTTTTGTTGGATCCGGAATATCAAATTATTGTCAGGTTAAAATTTTCATAATTTTTGGAATTAATATGTGTAATAACCCGGAAAATCTAAACCAATTTAATTTTTTTATTTTGGCAATTTTAATGAATTTTGACTATTTAAAATGATTTATTTTAAATAATAACGACAAGAAATTTATTTTGAATAGAATTAGAATGAATATATTTATTTGAATCGACGTTAGAATATAAATAATTATTTTTAATTATAAAAGGAATTGAAAATGGCGCAGTAGTACGAAAATTCGATTTTAAATTTCAAATGAATGTACAAGATTCAAAATAAACCGAATTTAGTGAAACCAAAAAAGTAGAATCTATTGAAATTATCTTTCCAACAAATCCAAAAAATTGAAATTTCGTAGCGGAAATAAAAAGTTATGTCCAATTGAAAATTCAGAATGGTTACTATGGAAAATATAGCCCTTAAAAATGGAAATTTTGCACACGATCTGTTTTTGACGAAACCACTTTTGTTGGATCCGGGATGTCAAGTTATTGCTAGATTCCAATTTTCATAACTTTCTGAATCAATATGTGAGCGTGGCGAAGGAAAACATATTTTGACATTTCCTGTCAATTTGGCTCGACCAGAAAATGGCCATTTTTCAAACGGTATCCAAATTTGACGAAATTAGTTTTGTTAAGACCATATCGTCAAGACATAGCCAGATTTATTTTTTTGGAATTTTTTGAGCCCGTATATGGCCCCGGTAAATTGAAATGTACATTCAAATTCAACTTATACTTATTTATATTTTGAATTTGATGAAAACAATTCAAAACAGTCGAATTGGCTTACGTGGCATATCCCATTGCATTCGGAATGGGCTTTTTAGCTAGGGACGACAGTCGGTGGGTCTGATTTTGAGTTCGAATTAGAAACTAACTTTTTGAAAATAATGAAATAATTAAATTATTTATATAAGGGTATAACCCTAAATCTCCTTCACAATTAAAATCGAGCCCCTTTTCAAAAACCCGTTGCCCCTCTGGAGCTCCCGCCGCCACCGCGCTTCCCCCTCACGTCGCTCCACCACCGGACCCACCACCACCGTCCATGCTCTAGCGAACACCCCATCGCCCCTCTCCTTCCCCATCTCAAACACCAAAACCACCAAACCACCAGGAATAGAACATGCCACCCACTCAGACCCGCCACCAACAGCTACCACTCCACCACAGACCCACCTCCACCTGGCGCGACACCTCCCCCTGCCTGAATACCGCCGGCATTCTCCTCCGAACTAGGACAGTGAGCTTTTACTTTTAGTTATTTCAGTTTTTTTATATAAAGGAGTTTAATCAATTTCATAAATAGAGATGTGATTTCTGGAAATAAACAACATGGATTTATTTTCAGATTTTAATATAAGTGCCCCTTGGATTTAATTTCAATTTTAATGCCATAAAGATCTGATTTTAACGCCATAAAGTTTTGATTTTTATAGAATAAAAAAGTTTATATTTTTATAAAGAGAAAGGTTTGATTTTTATAAAAAGAAAAGAATTGATTTTTATTTAAAGAAAAACTAGATTTTTTAAAAAATATAAAAATTCGATTTTTATCATGAAGATAGCGAGATAAAGATGTGGTTTTTCTAAATATATATAGAAGTAGAAAGATTCAATTTTTAGAATTAGAAAGATTCGATTTTTAGAGTTGGAAGGATTCAATTTTTAGAAGTAGAAAGGTTTGATTTTTGAAAAGGAAAAGATTATATTTTTCTATATGAAAAGATTACATTTTTATGAATGGAAAGATAACATTTTTATTAACGAAAAGATTTGATTTATAAAAGTAAGATTTTTATTTATTAAAGAAGCGATATAAAATATAATTTTTGTAATGTATGAAGCGGGATAAAATTACAATTTTTACACGTATGTTTTTGAAATAAAAATATGTTTTTTATATATGTAAGCAACGTTATAGGAAAATATGATTTTTCATCGTATCAAAGAAATAACTTTTGATTCTATAAAATTATGATTTCCAGATTATACATGCGATGAATAAAATAGGAGCGATTCGGTTGATTCTCTGAAGCTCGAATTCGCGCTGCACTAGCATTAAATAAAGACAGACGGAGTGGATCCCAAAGGTGAGAACTTCTCACTTTTTATTTTATTTTTTAGTTAAAATATATACTAGGATGCAGACGATGCTTAGCAGCACCCGACACCCGTTGTCCACAGACCATGGAGGACTTGTTGTTTGGTTATGTTGTGAAAATTGATTGTGTGATGTGGAATGGAAAAATATATTTTATAGTTGAAAATATTTTATTGTTAAAAATATAATTTTTAACGTGTATAGGAATGAAATAAATATTTATGAACAAATCGAACGATTTGTTTATGTACACACTTTTGGCTGATATGGATTGGGACGATAAATTTTACACATCGTCCAACTACACAAATAAAATTCATTATTTGTTGATTGAAACCCCACACGGGTATTGGGACTATATATGACATACACTAGTCCCAATAATTAGTTGTATGTCGATCGATTGATTGACAGGCTGTATGAGCGTTGAATATTTATATTTAATGCTTATACAGTGTAGAATTCACTTTGGATGATGGTTGATTGTTTATCGTTGTTGTTGTGTGCATGTGTGCATGAAATCCATATAAATCAAATTATATGGTAATTGACTGTGTCTAATTCCAGTTCAGAAGGAAGGAATATTTTGATATAATGAATATTTTAAAATAATATTAAGTAAAAGATCAAAATTTGATTTTGTTGTCTGATTTGGGATGGACACGAATATATTTAAATATATAAAGCCGTGTTGATTAGATTAACGCCATTTTGACGTGAACGATAGTTATATTGATTTTATTTATTTTTATAATGAATATCGAAAAGGAATTGATTTCAAAATATAATGTTTTGAAAATACTATCATTTATATATCGATGATATGGAATATTCAATTTTGATTTGAAATTGAATATGTAGTTGAAATCGTTTTGAAAAGGAATTTGAAACGATTTATAAAATACGTTTTAAAATGAAATCGACGAAATATATATAATATATATATTATATATATAATGGCCTGAATAGAACGCGCCTCGCTGTGGCAATTCCCGAATTTTGACCATTGACTTCATACGAACATTACGGGAGATCCAACCATCGGATTCTCCTAAAACCGGAACCGTTGGGTTCGTATCGAAAAGAGCTTTCCAAAGAATATTAGAGATTTGAAATTTAATGGTTGAATTTGGAATTATGTCCAAATCAAATTTGGAAAAGGTCGGTGTAAGTGCAGTTCGATGGTCGTTTATGGAAATCGACTATACGGGCCTTAATAATATTATTAAAAATATCGATAATTAGTGTAAAATCATAAGAAATGATTCGGAAAGAATTAGGGTGAAAATTCCTTTATTTGAAAAGATAAAAATAGTTTTTTATCGAAATGGACTAGTTATGAACTAGAATTATAATCCATATATTTTTAAAATAAATAAATTGGATTTGAAATGGTTTTAAAAATAACCAGAATTTCCAATATATAAATTGGAAATGGATTTGAATCGAAATTGTCTTCAGAATATTTCGATGTTGGATTTTGTGATTATACAGATATTGTTATGGAAATTTGAAAGATATATATATATATCGTTATTTCCAATACGATATTGGTTGATTTCAGAATTTGATATTGATTATAAGCCGATATATTTTCTATTCAGAGCCTTGTATTTAATATCAAATTGGATTTTAGGTTGTCGTGAATGGTATCTTTAATAATACTATTCTTGAACCCAATGAAGCTAAGAAAATTAGAAACTGACTGGAGATTAGTTAAGTTGAATGGTTTCCTAGGTATTGATCTGATGTTGGTTTCGGCCTTCGGGGTTAACACTTAGGGAATTTTTCTCTTACTAATTTACGGTTAGAGACTGATGGAATGTGAATTGGGTTTGTTGTGAACTGTGTTTTAGTGACATTCGTTCTTTAACCCGATTTACAGTGAAATGGGATTTGGAATTTATAAAATTTTTGTTAAGATTTAAAAGGGATTTTTCCAACACTACGCCGTAGATGGCCTATCACAACGAAAATGCATGGTATTGCTAGCTCCAATGTAGCCATTTCTATGCTATTTTTGTCTACTGCAATGCGCACTTAAATGTGTTAGCATATATATCAACATGTGTTGCAGTCGTGAATAAAATTATCAATCCGCGTCAACACGATCCAACGGTCCAGGTTAGCGATCCGCGTGAAGAAATGTTTAGTCCAGATTAGCAATCCGCGCGTGAAATAATGTCTAGGGCGGGAAGCAAAAACAAAGGGGGAAAACTAAAAAAATATTGAAAATTTCAATCGAACTTTACCAAAGTACTCCGCTGCTCAACCTCTCACACACTCACTCTCAAGTTCAATTAGGGCTAAAAGTTCATGTTTACAAGCTTAATTAGGGTTCGAGTAGGGCAGGTTCGAGTTCAAGTTCAATTAGGTCTTCAACTGGGGTTCGTCTTGGGATTCAGATTTCAGTTAGGGTTTCGATTTAATCTGCTGTTTTAGGTATCACTCAATGAATATTTCAATTTTTTATGATTTGATTGTTGTGTTGCGTAATATACTGCTTTACTTGTGCATAATTTACTGCTTTAAGGTATCACTCAATGAACGACGATGAAAAACTATGGGCAGAACTTCCTAAATTCAATGAAGGGTACATCAGTGGAGTGAAACTTTTTATTCGAAATACTTTTTCTAGATTTGTGGTAGGTGATGAAATTACATGCCCTTGCAAAAAGTGTCATAATCGCAAGTGGCATTGTCAAGAAGTAGTCTACAACCATCTGATTTGGAATGGTCGGACTGAATTGTACATGAAATCGATTTGTGAAGTTTCCTGTTTAGATCCTGAAAGGAGCGATAATAATATGGATTGTGAAGCTGGAATAAATTTTGGAGATAATCTCGATGAGATGTTGCAACGTACTTGTGGAAATATGCAGAACAATGAAGATGGATCTTTTGATGGGTCAAATGGAATAAAAGTCGATGCTAGAAAATTTCGTCAACGTGTTGAAGAGGGAAAACAGCCATTATATCCCGGGTGTAATAAATTTTCGCGATTAAGTTTCATTGTCAGGTTTTATTCTCTAAAATGCCTACATAGAATCACTAAGTCTGCATTCAGCGATTTATTAGAGTTGATGAAAGAAGCTTTTCCAGAAGCCCACATCCCTTTATCTTTCAATGCTACCAAATATATCATTAAAGACTTAGGCCTCGATTACCAAAGAATACATGCATGTCCAAATGACTGCATGCTATAATGGGCAGAAAATGAAAAGGAAAATAACTGTAAAAGTTGTGGTTTTTCAAGGTGGGTTATACCAGAAGAGAAAGTGGGTATTGACAAAGATTCTGAGAAGCGAATTCACAAAGTACCAGCAAAAGTGATGCATTATTTTCCACTAAAACCAAGATTGCAAAGGATGTTCATGTCGAAGGAATACGCAGAACTTATGTTATGGCATGCAGTGGGACGAAAAAAAGATGGCAGACTTCGACATCCAGCTGATGGCGAGGTATGGAAGACTATGGATGCCAATTATCCTCATTTTTCATCAGATAACAAAAATATTAGGTTAGGTGTAGCATCTGATGGATTCAGTCCTTTTCGTACAATGACTACACAACACAGCACATGGCCGATCGTATTAGTGTAGAGATGATGTCCCAATAAGACGAATCCGCCTTCCACCTAGCAAATTGAAAAACATGGCTTCTTAATTTCATGTTTTTGTAGTCCAAGGCCCTTACAAATTGTGCAAATCGGAGATCGTATATAGACACACACTGTTTGTATGTATTTTTGCTTATTTTTATGGTTGGCTGGTGGTATGCTTCAGAATTCTTACAATTTCCGCTTGCTGAAGCATCAGTCTAATTCTTACAATTCGGTAGTTTAATGGTGGTATGTAACTGACCATGTACAAGGCTGATGCTTCAGTAATGAACTACAGAATTTTAAGAATTTTATTTTCTCTTCAATCAGTAATGATCGTGTCAGTTCGTAATTGATGCAATGGTTGAGTTTGTACTTAAACGAGTTGTGGCATGTCTAAATTTTTAGTGCTTCAGGCATTCTGTTGCATTCCTTTATATCGTAAATGCTTTAAAAATGCTGAGTCATTGCATCAATTTGCAACTCAACCACAGATTGTGAAATGCAATTCTGTGCAGAAAAGCAACTCTGGCCATAGTTTGTGCTGAAATGTCTTTGTGCTGAAGTGCAAGTAAGTTATACTATGGCCATAGTTTGTGCTGAAATGCAACTGAGTCATGCATGCCTTCCATTTTGTGTTGCAATGTAAACAAGGCTTTGCATCAGTTTGTAGCCGAGGCATGCATGACTTTGGTTGTGCTGAAATGCATTAGTTGTACTAAAGGTTTTTGCTGAAATGCATGACTTTTGAAACTGCTTTATTTTGCAGGTGAAGGAGGCAGTAGAGAGGTACTGAATGCACCGGAGGCTCGGGTTTTATTAATTTGAAACTATATTAGTTTGATGTAAACATGAATTTAGTACCGGCTGTGTTTGTAAGTACTCTGTAAAACTGAATTTATTGGCTACTTTTTGTTATTCTGTAGTTGACTAACTAGTATTTGTGTTATTGGTTATTAATTTGAAATGAAAAGTTGTTTATTAATTTCAGTGTGTGATGGTAATTGCTGTTATGTTGCATTATGTTATATAATGATGCAATAGCTATGATATAATGTTGCAGTATGCAGTGTTAAATGTTGTCGTAGCTATGATATAGTGTTGCCATAAATTTACATAAATGTGGGCCCCACAACAGGATTCCGTGAACCCGGCTATAGAATTTAGGGGTGCAACATGATTCCGTGATCCCGGGATTCAGAATTTAGTAGGCCCCACATTTATGTAAATTTAGTGCCTGTAGAAACACCTGTAGCGATGTTACCTTAGGATAGCAAAGTCGTTGCCTTTGACTCTAAGGCAATGCGGCAAAAGGCAACCCCAAAAAAGTGTTGCCAGAGATCAATTTTGGCCTATACCAACATCATTTTGCACTTCCTACATCACTTCTCTGGGGTTGCCGTATGCAATCTATGGCGTACTGCGAAGTAAAGTTTTCCAATTTAATGTCAAATTCGAATTGAATGGAATTCGATTTGGGGATAATTGAAGTAAGCTTCTGTAGAGGAAGACGGTTAATATATATGGAATTTAAAAGGCCTTGTCATTATTCCATTTATATTATCAATTGGTTATGGAAGTTTATATCGATTACATATATCGATTTGTTTTCCTTAAAGATTCCATTGTTAATGGAATAAGATTTTGGGTTGTCGTGAATGGTATCTTTAATAATACTGTTTTTAGACCCAATGGAGTTAAGAAAATCAGAAACTAACTGGAGATTAGTTAAGTTGAATCATTTCCTGGGTATTGATCTGATGTTGGTTTCGGCCTTCGGGTTTAATACTTAGGGAATTGTTTACTTGCTAATTTACGGTAAAAGGGTGATGGAATGGAATGTGATTTTGGGTTTGTCGTGAACCGTGTTTTAAATGACATTGGTTCTTCAACCAAGTTAAAGACATGATATTGATTTTTAGGAAGATTGAAACCAAGTAGAGTTTTAATGCATCTTTAATTAGATTGAAATGATACCCAAAAGAAGATTAAAGAATAAATTTAAAGAATTTATCTTTGATAAAATTAATGGGAACTTTTCCCAAAGTATGAGAATATTTGAATAAAGGAATATTCTGGATTGGAATGAGGCGTATGTTGTGTTTTTATAGCACTTGTTTATTATATACGCGAGTTATTCAGAAAGACTGGGCTAATACCATTCTAAATAACTGATTCGACGATATGTCGAGGATGAAGATGGTGGTTGAAGACCGGAGGTCTTTACATCGTTTGGATGGTTACTGATGTCTTGATTGGGCCGTACACCCAAGACGAGGTAATAAGCGGTGATCGTCCAGACATACTTGGAGATTGAAGGATATGTGAGGGCCTCTCCCCTATATTGGACATATGGGGGATGAATAAGGTGCCTCCGATTTCGTTCAGACCCAGAGCGAACTTGTAAATGAATGTGTGTCTGACATCGGATTTCATTCTGTGTGATTGATAAACATTAGTTGCATAGCGTGAATTGCCTATGTGGCATGCTAAGATGCAAATGATTAAGGCTTCTGTTGAAAAGCAGAGTCTTGTGGTTGATGATCAAAGCATGGCTTTAATATAGCGTAGCTTTGTGTAGCGTTAATTCGCGAGCCTCACACCCCGGCGTGAACCAGAAACGGGAGAGGATCCAGAGAGGACTTGCGTTTCCTTCTAGCTAGGAGTGGAGTCAGCGTTTTGCACGCCCTGATAAGTTTGACTCTTGTGGTTGTTGGATAGCGAGGCGCCTCGGTTATATCGGTCGTTCCGGGGCCGATAGTTTGGTCGGGATATGACCAGACTTACGCCCCATAGGGCGGGGAAACACATTGTTCAGGCATTTTAATCCACTTCATGTGGACCGGCCCTGTAGGTCCTAAGGGATGATGCGTTCTGTTCCTGAGACATGGGCTAGAGCGTCTCGAAGCGGTAAGGATGATCCCTTGCCTTAGTTCACAGATGGAAATCCAACTTCCAGTACAACATTTTGCGGTTTTAATTGTAAACCTATATATGGCGACATAGTGGTATGGGGCAATTATGCCGTCTATGATTGATACTTATGATTGAAATTGTTTTGACCCTATACACTTATAGTAATAATAAAGAAAGAAATTTTACGTACCAAGCATTCTTGGCTATTAAAAGGTAAAAACTCTATCCTCCAGCTTGCGTTGCATTGTTTGATAGGACTTTAGTCATATAATAGCTTCATTGTTCTTTATTTAGCATTGCGCTGTTTGTTTTATGCACTGGTATTCTTGGGAGGAAACCCGTTCCGTGTTATACGGCGTGGTCCCTTGATTTACCGAACTTTAAAATAAAGATTAATAAATGTTTTAGTTCTCACACCAGTCACATGACTGACCTAGAGTTTATTGTTTTAACCTAAACTTTGGGTGCCCTTATTTTCCACACGAGTAGCTAGTAGTTGGGTTTTGCAGATTTATATTCACAGGATCCTGGTTTATAGCTGGAATGATATTCGGAAAGCTCTGTATCCGTATATTCTTTTCAGTTGTGTTTTGTATTATTTTCTGCTGCATTTTAACTTGAAAATCTCTGATATTTATCAAATGTATGATATTTATTTATACTCTGTTATATTCTTGTATTCTGATGGAATTATTTTAATAAGCAATGAAATGTTTTTCTGTCTGTGTTCTGATTTGACGTGTTCTCAATTCAATCCAGGCTTTCCTTCACGAGGAAGTTCGGGTCGTTACAATATGTGAGCGCAGTAAATTTAAACGTGTTTTCAATGTCAATTTGAATTTAATCGACTAGTTGAAAAGGCCAATTTTCAAACGGTCTCCAAATTCAATGAAACCAGTTTTGTTAGGACTGTATCGTCGAAATCTAGCTAGATTTCAATGTTCGAAATTTTTGCAGTTAGTATGTGACCCTGGTAAATTAAAATGTACGTTGGAATTCAATATTGACCATTATACTAATTTATATTTTAGTTTTGACGAAAAATGATCGAAATAGTCGAATTGGCTTATGAAACATATTCCATTGTGTCCGGAATGAGGGTATTTGGCTAGGAATGACAGTCGTTGGGTTTGATTTGGAGTTCGAGAATTAAATAAGTTATACTGGAAATTAAATATTGATAAAATATTATATATATACACCCCCAAGAATTATCTAAAGCTAGTCCCATAAAATTTCCGCCGCCAAGTTCATTTGAACAGCTGAAACGCTCCCTCATTCCTCCCTTAAATTAACGGCAAACACTTCGAATTGGATTGTGATTGCTAAACGAAAATTGTAGAGCTCTTTACACTCTTAAATTTCATACGGGCAAGATCGATTTTTATGGAATCTCCTGCTCGAATTTTGAGCTGGAAGTGGTCGAGTTCGCACTCAATTTGATGTGCAAGGCGGGGGCTCGAGTTTTGAGGTGCTGCCGGCATTTGGAGAGGAGGTCGGGGTGGTCGTCGTGGAGGCATTCAATCTGGGTCCGGGGTTTTGTAGGTGGAGCGGCGGCGTGTGTTTGGGGTGAACGATGGGTTGAGCGGCTCCAATAAGAAACGAACGAGGGAGGAAATAATTAGGAGAAGGGATTATTTAATTAGGGTAATTAATTTTTATTAATTATCTTAATTAATTAATTTATATAAAAAATGTATAAATTGTCATAACTATTTCATATGTCGTCAGAATTCAGCAAACGTAGTCTCATTGGTACCATCTCAACAGAACTGACCAGAACAGAACTGGTGCAAGTTGAATTTTTAGCTAAATTAAACGCGCATTTAATTTAGTCTAAAAACAAAATCCTCAAATAAAGAATGATGGAGTGGAATCCAATGTGAGAATTCTCTCACTAAAATATTTGTACAGTTATTTATTTTATAACTGGAAATAAATTATCATTGTTGATTTTTATCTGTTGTATGTAACATTGCTTGAGTTCAACACATGAACCATTCACGACTCATTTGCACAAGAAGCGTTGTTTGAATATACGACACTCGTATTTCAAACGATGTAGATAAACACTTTGTGGTTGTTGAAATGAGATATAAATATCTATTTATTATTTGAAAAGTAATTTTCATTACTTGTCTAAGTAAAATTGGTTAATTAGAAAAATAATTCAACTGAATTAGAATTGGTCAAATTTATCAACCAATGGTTTATTTAAAAGACTGTTGTTGTTTGAAAACCCCACACGAGTATTGGGATGATATTTGTCATACACTAATCCCAATATTTAGTTGTATGTTGATCGATTGATTGACAGACTGTGGTGAGTGTTATTAATTTATTTTAACGCTTATACAGCTGTAGATTGCACTCTAGATGATGTTTGAATGTTTAACGATTATTTATCGTTATTGTTGAATACATGTGATGTATGGAATCTGTATAAACAAAATTATATGTCAATTGATTGAGCCTAATTCCAGTTCAGAAATAACGAATATTTTAAACTAATATTTAGTAAAAATCAAAATATGATTTTGATGTCCGATTTTGGATGGACACAAAAATACTAAAATGAGTATGAAGCCGAGTTAAGTATATATATGCCATTTTTACTCGAATGAATTTTTATAACGATTTTATTTATTTTACAATGAATATCGAAAAGAATTGATTTCAAAATATGATATTTTGAAAATATTATCATTTTAATATTATAATGATACAGAATATTCAATTTTGATTTAAAGTTAAAAATGAAGTTGAAATCACTTTAAAATGAACTTATAAACGATTTATAAAATACGTTTTAAATGGAAATCGATGATATTATATATATATATATATATATATATATATATATATATATATATATATATATATATATATGGCTAGAATAGAACATGTCACGCAGCGACCGTTCGTGAATTTCAACCATTAAATTCAAATTGATGTAACGGGAGAACCGACCGTCCGATTCACCTAAAATCTGAACCATTGGGTTCGTATCGAAAAGATCTTTCCAATGAGTATAAGAGATTTAAATTTAAATGGTTGGATTTTAAATTTTGTCCAAATCCATTTTGGAAAAGGTCGCTATGAATGCAGTTCGGTGGTCGTTATTGGAAACCGACTGTAAGGGACCGTAATAAAATTATTAGAAATATTGAAAAATTATGTAAAATCATAATAACTAATTTGGAAAATTTTGGATGAAAAATTCCAAGTTTAAAAAGGTAAAGATATATTTTTATCGAAATGAACTAGTTAATAACTAGAATAATAAACCAATTATTTTTAGAAATAATAAATTGGATTGAAAAATGGGTTTTAAAATAACCAGACTTTTCCAATTCATAAATTGGATTGGATTCGAATGGAAATAATCTTTGGAATATTTCGATACTAGATTCCGTAATTATAAGGATATTGTTTAGGAATTTGGAAGATGCGGATATCGTTATTCCCAATATGTTATTCGTTGGTTTCAGAATTGATATTGAATATAAGCCGATTTTAATTTCTATTCAGAGCCTTGTATTTAATATCAAATTGGATTTTTGGTTTGTCATCAACGGTGTGTTTATTAACACGGTTCTTAAACCCGATTAATAGTGAAGTTATGTTTTGGAATTTATAAATCTTTTTAATAATATTTAATGGAAATTTTCCAAAGTAAAGTTTTCCAATTTATTACATTAAATTGGAATTCGATTTGGTAATAATAGAGATGAGCTTCTGTAAAGGAAGACCGTTACTGTATATGGAATTTAAAAGGTTTTTCTGTTATTCCATTTATATTATTAGTGAAACGACCCGAAATCCCCCTTACGGGAAGTCACATATTGAATTGAGAACAACACACAACAGAACGCAGACGGAAGAACATTTCATTGTTAATTACAACAACTTCATCAGATTACAAGAATATACAGAGTAATGAATAAATATTACACATTATAAAATATCAGATATTACAATACATTTAAATACATCGCAGCAGAAAAATATTACAATACACAACTGAAAGTAATACATCGATACAGAGCTTTCCGAGTATCGTTCCAGCTGTAAATCAGGATCCTGTGAATATAAATCTGCAAAACCAAAACTACTAGCTGCCCGTGTCAAAATAAGGTCACCCAGAGTTTAGGTTAAAACGATAAACTCCAGGTCAGTCATGTGACTGGTGTGAGAACTAAAACAGTTATTAATCTTTATTTTTAAAGTTAGGTAAATCATGGGACCACGCCGTATAACACGGAACGGGTTTCATCCCAAGAATACCAGTGCATAAAACAACAGCGCAATGCTAAATAAAGAACAATGAAGCTATTATAAGACCCAGGTCCCATCATACAATGCAACACAAACCAGAGGATAGGGTTGTCCTATATAATAGCCAAAGAATGCTTGATACTTTTAAAACAAATCATTTGATACCATAATAGGTGTATAGTGTATAAAACGACTTTAAATCATAAGTACCAATCATAGACGGCATAAGCGCCCCATCCCACTATGTCGCCATATATAGGATTACAACTAAAATCGAAACGTCACGTATTGGAAGTTGGATTTCCATCTGTGAACCGGGGCAAAAGATAGTCCTCTACCGATTCGAGACGCTCTAGACCGCCCCTTAGGAACATAATGCATCGTCCCTTGGATCGTCAGGGCCGGTCCACCGATGTAGATTAAAATGCCTGAACACTGTGTTTCCCCAGCCTTTGGGGTGTCAATGAGTCAACGAATGACTCCATCGGCTTCACATAGTCACCGATATATCCGAGGCGCCTCGCAACAACAACAACCACATAAGTCAAACTCGTCAGGGTGTGTAAAACCACTGACGGCACTTCAAGCTAGAAGAAAACGCATGCCCTCCCTGAAGTCCTTCTCCCGTTTTGGTTCACAACCGGGGTGTGAGGCTCGCGAATCAACGCTACACAAAGCTATGCCACACAGGCTGTGCTTTAATCATCAACCACAAGACTCTGCTTATCAACAGAAGCCTTGGTCATTTGCATCTTAGCATGCCACACAGGCAATTCACGCTATGCAACCGATATCAATCACACAGAATGAAATCCGATGTCAGACACACATCCATTTACAAGTCCGTTCTGGGTCTGAACGAAACCGGAGGCACCTTGTACCTCGCATATCCATCGATCTCCAAGTACGTCTAGACGATCACCAGTTGATTCCCTCCTCTTGGGTGTACATCCCAATCAAGATCATCAGTAATCACCCAAACGACATGAAGACCTCCGATCTTCAACCACCATATTCATCCTCGACATCACGTCGAATCAGTTATTCAGAATGGGATAAACCCGGTCTTTCTGAATAACTCGCGTATATAATAATCAAGTGTTACACAAACACAACATACGGCTCATTCCAATACATCAGTCACTAACTGTAAATTAACAAGAGAATAATTCCCCAAATATTAACCCCGAAGGCCGAAACCAACATCAGATCAATACCCAGGAAACCGTTCTGCTTAGCTAACCTACAGTTAGTTTCTAAATTTCAAATTCTTATGGAAAGGTTCCCATTAATTTTATCAGAGATAAATTCCTTTAAATTTATTCTTTAATCTTCCTTTGAATATCGATTCAACTAGTCGGGATTAACGAACCTTACCGAAGTAATCATTGGTTTTAATTTCCCAATCCCAACCTATTCATCCCATGAAGTAAAACTGGTCATACTTCATATCTAACACCACGGTGTTATCGGTAAATTCAATTACCATTTTACGTTCAAGTCTAATTAAAGATTTAACTATCGCCTGGAGCAAAACTAGTGATACTCCATTCTTGATCTTTTCAATCTAATTAAAGATTCATTAAAACTCCACTTAGTTTTAATCTTTGACTGGGTTAAAGAATCAGTGTCATTTAAAACACGGTTCGCGATAAACCCCAAAATCACATCACATTTCAATCAGTCCCTAACCGTAAATTAGCAAGTGAGCAATTCCCTAAGTATCAACCCCGAAGGCCGAAACCAACATCAGATCAATACCCCAGAAACCATTCAACTTAACTAATCTCCAGTTAGTTTCTTATTTTCTTAACTCCTATGGGTCTAAGAACAGTATTATTGAAGATACCGTTCACGACAACCCAAAATCACATTTCATTAATTATCGGGTTAAAGAACAAGTGTTATTTAAAACACTGCTCACGATAAACCCAAAAATCAATACTAATTCAATTCCAATTAAATATTATTTAATTGGCACACTTCATTAAATCTAAATAAAATGATTTAATCTTTTTCTCAACTGGGCTTAAGAACAGTGTTAATGAAGACGCCATTCATGACAAACCCAAATCACAATTGATATTAAACACAAGGCTCTGAATAGAAAATATATCGGCTTATATTCAATATCAAATTCTACGACCAACAAATATCGTATTGGAAATAACGATATATATATATATATATATATATATATATATATATATATATATATCTTTCAAATTTCCATAACAATAACTGTATAATCACGAAACCCAACATCGAAATATTCCGAAGACAATTTCGATTCAAATCCATTCCAATTCAATTATTGGAAATTATGGTTACTTTTATAACCCTTTTCAAATTCAATTTATTTATTTTAAAAATAAATAAATTATTATTCTAGTTAAAAACTAGTTCATTTAGATAAAAATCTATTTTTATCTTTTCAAATATGGAGTTTTTCATTCCAATTCTTCCCAAATCATTTCTTATGATTTTACACAAATTATTACTATTTTTAATAATTTTATCAAGGCCCGTACAGTCGATTTCTATCAACGGCCATCGAACTGCACTTACAGCGACCTTTTCCAAATTTGATTTGGACATAATTCCAAATCCAACCGTTAGATTTCTAATTTCTAATATTCGTTAGAAAGCTCTTTTCGATACGAACCCAATGGTTCCAGTTTTAGGAGAATCCAACGGTCGGATCTCCCGCAATATCCATTCGAAGTCAATGGTCGAAATTCGCGAACTGCCGCGGCGTGGCGCGTTCTATTCAGGCCAATATATATATAATATATTATATATATATATATCGTCGATTTCCTTTCAAAACGTATTTTAAAAACCGTTTTAAATTCGTTTTCGAAACGATTTCTACTTCATTTAAAATTCAAATCAAAATTGAATTTTTCAATATAATCCATTTTAACTTCATTTCAAATCGATTTCAATTTAATTCGAATTTCAATTCATTTCAATTTAATTCGAATTTCAAATCTATTTAATTTAATTCGAATTCATTTTCTATTCAATTCAATTTCAATTCGATTTGAATTCTATTTAATTCAATTTCAATTCGATTTGAATTCCTATTCAATTCAATTTCAATTCGATTTGAATTACTATTCAATTAAATTTTAATTCGATTTGAATTCTATTCAATTCAATTTTAATTCGATTTGAATTCTATTCAATTCAATTTTAATTCGATTTGAATTCCTATTCAATTCAATTTCAATTCGATTTGAATTCCTATTCTATTCAATTTCTAAAATATTCGATTATTGAAATAACTTTTCAATATTCATTTAAAAATGAATAAAATCGATATAAATATCGTTCACGTCAAAATGGCACCAATCTAATCAACACGGCTTCATATATTTCTATTTTCAAATATTTCTATTTTGAATATTTCTTTTCAAATATTTCTATTCAAATATTTCCTTTTTCTAAACCGGAATGAGGCCCAATCAATTACCATATAATGTTAATTATATGGATTTTCTACAACACATGTATACAATAACAACGATGAATAATCAACCATTATCCAAAGTGCATTCTACACTGTATAAGCATCAAATATAAATATTTAACGCTCATTACAGTCTGTCCATCAATCGATCGACATACAGCTAATTATTGGGACTAGTGTATGTCATATATCATCCCAATACCCGTGTGGGGTTTTCAAACAATCAAACACAGATTTTATTTGTGCAGTTGGGCGATGTGTAAAATTTATCGTCCCAATCAATATCAGTCAAATGTGTGTATATAAACAAATCGTCCGATTTGTTTATATTTATTTCATTTTAAATACACGTTAAAAATTCTATTTTCAACTATAAAATACTTTTAACTATATAAATATTTTATTTCATTTCACATCACATCACACAATCAACTACACATCAAAATCAAACAAACAAGCATACAAGCCGTCCATGATCTGTGGACGTCGGGTGTCGGGTGGTACTAAACACCGTTTGCATCCTAGTATATATTTTAACTAGAGATAAAATAAAAGTGAGGAATTCTCACCTTGGGGTTCCACTCCGCCGTGCTTTGCTTTTGAACTGCTAAACTGTCTGGATCAGTTTGAAATTCCAACGCAGTCCTTGTCCCGCTGTTCATAATAGAAATTATATTTTTACTACTTCATTTCAATAAATAAAAATCACATTTTACTTCACCTCTTTCTTCTAAATAAAAATAACATTTATATTGCCTTACTATGTAGATAAAAATCGTATTTTGTTTTATACCACCTCTCATATAATAAAAGTCATATATTTATGGCAAAGTCTATATTATAAAAATTAAATCTTTTTAATGCACAAAATCAAATCCTTTCGATTTCAAAAATCTAATCTTCTAATTTTCAAAATCAATTCTTTTAATTTCTATAAAAATCGTATTTTTACTTTTAATCTATGCATATAAAAATCAGATTTTTCTAACTAAAAATCGAATTTTTATGTAATTAAAAACATAACTTTATATCAATAAAATCTAAACTCTCTTTAAAGATTCAAACTTTTCTTCTATATAATAAAAATTATATTTTTATTCTATACACTATATAAAAATTATATTTTTATTCTATACACTATATAAAAATTATATTTTTATTCTATTTCATATGAATAAAAATCGTATTTTTATTCCATAATCATGTATGCAAAAATCCCATCTTTATTCACTGACCAAATCGTTAAAAATCCATTATTTACATCATTAAAAATTGATTCTTTACATTATTAAAAATCCTATGTTCTTACATTAGCAAGAATAAGTAAAAATAAACAAAATTAAGTAAATAATTAAATAACAAAACTTACAGTTGAAAATTTGGGAGAGGGGAGGGATTGCATTTTCGCCGGAGTTGGTGACCGACGTCAGGGGGGTGCAACAACTCGGTGGGGGTTCAACTGCATGCGAGGCTAGGCAGAACGGAGGAGACAGAAACGAGGGCGACGCAAGGTAGGGGTGCTGTAACAACCCGTACATTCTGAACCAATTTAAAATTTTTATTTTAGAAAATTTTAATGAATTTTGAGAAATATAAAATGAATTATTTAAATAATAATGGCTAAAATTTATTTTAATCAAAGTTAAAACGAATAAATTTTAATTTTAAATACAAATAAGGGGTTAGAAATGGCGCGTTAGTTTGAAATTTTAATTTTAAACTTTGACTGAATGTACAAGATTCTAAATAAATCAGAATTGGGTGAAACCAGAAATAATTAAATCTGTTTAATCATATCTTTCTAACGAATCTGAAAAATCTAAATTTCGTTTTAAAAATCAAAAGTTATGTCCAATTCAATTTTCAGAAAGGTCGCTGCAGAATTTATATATATATATATATAATATATGGCCCAAAAGGCTACTTTTTACATACGAAGGAATTTGGACTAGAAACCACTTCCATTGAGTCCGGAATGATGTTTCTGCATTGAAAAAGTATAAACACTTATATATTTCGAGTTTCGGAAATTATTTGTTTAAAAATTTATTTTTAATATTAAATTAATAGCCCTTGAAAATAGTCAATTTTCAAACGACCTCCGTTTTCGACGAAACCACTTTTGTTGGATCCGGAATGTCAAATTATTGCTAAGTTTAATTTTTCAGAATTTTTCGAATTAATATGTGAGCGTGGCAAAAGAAAATGTGTTTTGTTAATATCAAATGAATTTAAACGACTTAAAAATGGCCATTTTTCAAACTGTCTCAGAATTCAATGAAATTAGTCTTGTTAGAGCCGTATCGTCAAAGCATAACTAAAAATAATTTTTCTGGATTTTTTGGAGTCCATTTGTAGTCCCGGTAAATTTAATCGTACAGTCAAATTAAATAATTAAAAGTGTTTAATTTTAAATTAAATAAAATAAGCTGTAGACTTTGGATTTGGGCCTCGGTACATGTTCCATTGGGTCCGGAAGGGGGGTATTTGCCGAGGGACATTTTTGTTGGGCTGAAATTGGATCAGGATTGAATGAACGGGCTTAAACTAGAAAATTAAATATAATAATATTATAAATAACATTAAAATATTCAAAACCCTAGCCTATTTTCTTCCAGCCGCCGTCCTTATTTTGAACGGCCATGGAGCTCCGAAATTCATTCATCAATTTCTCACAAAATACAGTGAATTAAAACTCAACCCATATACCGAATCGAAGAGATTTTCAAGGCCTTTAATTTGGTACGGATGTGATCGGATATCGTTAACTGTGGAGGACGAAACTGCAGCGTGAAGCCGCCGACTTTGGGTGCGGGTTTTGGCATGGGGAGGCCACCGAGCTCGAAGCCGTTCATGTTGGTGTGGGTGCGGTCCAAGGCGCGTCTCGAGGCAGTGTTGGATCGGCGGTGAATGTGACGAGCATGAATTTCGCTCGGTCCGAACCAGTCGCTAAACCGACCCAGACCGCTCGAAACGCCCTATCGTTTGAGAACACGACAAATCAGAACGCATACAGAAGAACATTTCATTGCTTATTACAACAATGCATCAGATTACAAGAATATACAGAGTATAAATGAATATATATTACACAGAAATATCAGAGATTTAAATTACATTTAAATACATAGCAGCGGAAAATAATACAATACACAACTAGAAGAGATATACGGATACAAAGCTTTCCGGATATCGTTCCAGCTGTAAACCAGGATCCTATGAATATAAATCTGCAAAACCAAAACTACAAGCTTCCCGTGTCAAAATAGGGGCACCCAGAGTTTAGGTTAAAATAATAAACTCCAGGTCAGTCATGGGACTGGTGTGAGAACTAAAACAGTTATTAATCTTTATTTTAAATCATTAGGTAAATCAAGGGACCACGCCGTATAACACGGAACGGGTTTCCTCCCAAGAATACCAGTGCAATAAAACAACAGCGCAATGCTAAGTAAAGAAAAATGAAGCTATTATAAGACCCAGGTCCTATCACACAATGCAACGCAAGCTGGGGGATAGGGTTTTTACCTTATAATAGCCAAGAATGCTTGATACGTTTAAAACAAATCACTTGATACCATAATAAGTGTATAGTGTATAAAACAACTTCAAATCATAAGTATCAATCATAAGCGGCATGAATGCCCCATACCACTATGTCGCCATATATAGGTTATACAATCAAAATCGCAAAGTCACGTATTTGGAAATTGGATTTCCGTCTATGAACCGAGGCAAAAGATAGTCCTCAACCGATTCGAGACGCTCTAGCCCATGTCTCAGGATCAGAGCTCGAGTGACCCTTGGAGCGACAGGGCCGGTCCACCGATGTGGATTAAAATGCCTGAACACTACGTTTCCCCGCCCTTTGGGGCGTAAATGAGCCAACTAAATGACTCCATCGGTTCGAGAACGATCGATCAATCCGAGGCGCCTCGCAACAGCAACAACCACATAAGTCAAACTCGTCAGGGCGTGTAAAACCACTGATGCCACTTTTTAGCTAGAAGGAAACGCATGCCCTCCCTGAGGTCTGTCTCCCGTTTTTGGTTCATACCGGGTGTGAAACTCGCGAAGTAAACGTTACACAAAGCTACGCCACAAAGGCCTTGCTTTGATCATCACCACAAGACTTTGCTTTTCAACAGAAGCCTCGATCAATTGCCACTTAGGCATGCCACACAGGCAATTCACTCCATGCGATTGATATCCATCAATATATAACCCCTGAGCTCGTACGTCTAAGAGAAGGGCGTTAAGCAAGAGAATAAATTCTCCGCCGCCAAACAGATATATATTTAATAGAGATCAATCACACGGACTAAAATCCAATGTCAGACACACAGTCCATTCTGGGTCTGAACGAAACCGGAGGCACCTAGTACCCCGCATATCCATCGATCTCCAAGTACGTCTGGACGATCACCAACTGTTTCCATCTTCTTGGGTGTACAGCCCAATCAAGATCATCAGTAATCACCCAAACGACGTGAAGACTTCCGGTCTTCGACCATCGTCTTCATCTTCGACTTATCGTCGTATCAGTTATTCAGAATTGGATAAACCCGGTCTTTCCGAATAACTCGCGTATACTTTAAATAAGTGTTACACAAACACAACATACGCCTCATTCCAATTCATCAGTCACTAACCGTAAATTAATCAAGAGAATAATTTCCCAAATATTAACCCCGAAGGCCGAAACCAATATCAGATCAATATCCAGAAAACCATTCTGCTTAGCTAACCGGCAGTTAGTTTCTGATTTCACATTCATAGGGAAAGGTTCCCATTAATTTTATCCAAGATAAATTCCTGAATTTATTCTCTAATCTATTTTTGAATCTCAATTCAACTAGTCGGGATTAGCGAACCTTACCGAAGTAATCATTTATTTTAATTTCCCAATCCCAACCTATTTATCCCATGAAGTAAAACTGGTAATACTTCATATCTAACACCACAGTGTTATCGGTAAATTCAATTACCATTTCACGTTCAAATCTAATTAAAGATTTAACTATCGCCTAGAGCAAAACTGGTGATACTCCATTCTCGATCATTTCAATCTAATTAAAGATTCATTAAAACTCCACTTAGTTTTAATCGTTAACTGGGTTAAAGAACCAGTGTCATTTAAAAACACAGATCACGATAAACCCAAAATCACATTCATTAATTATCGGGTTAAAGAACGAGTGTTGTTTAAAACACTGTTCACGATAAACCCAAGAATCAATATCAACTCAATTCCAATTAAACATTGTTTAATTGGTACACTTCATTAAATCTAAATAAAAAGATTTAATCTTTTCTCAACTGGGATCAAGAACAGTGTTAGTGAAGACACCATTCACGACAAACCCAAATCACATTTGATATTCAATACAAGGCTCTGAATAGAAAATATACCGGCTTATATTCAATATCAAATTATACGACTAACAAATATCGCATTGGAAATAACGATATATATTTATGTATCTTTCAAATTCCCATAACAATATCTGTATCATCACGAAATCCAACATCGAAATATTCCGAAGGAAATTTCGATTCAAATCCATTCCAATGCAATCATTGGAAATTCTGGTTATTTTCAAAACCATTTCAAATTCAATTTATTTATTTAAAAATAAACAGAATTGTAATTATAGTTCAAAACTAGTTCATTTCGATAAAAATCTATTTTTATCTTTTCAAATATGGAGTTTTTCATCCCAATTCTTTCTAAATCATTTCTTATGATTTTACACAAATTATTACTATTTTTAATAATTTTATCAAGGCCCGTACAGTCGATTTCCATCAACGGCCATCGAACCGCACTTACACCGACCTTTTTCAAATTTGATTTGGACGTAACTCCAAATCCAACCATTAGATTTCAAATTTCTAATATTCGTTAGAAAGCTCTTTTCGATACGAACCCAACGGTTCCGGTTTTAGGAGAATCCGACGGTCGGATCTCCCGTAATGTCCGTTTGAAATAAATGGTCGAAATTCACGAACTGCCGCGGCGCGGCGCGTTCTATTCAGGCCATTATATTACATATATATTATATATAATATATACTTCGTCGATTTCTATTTAAAACGAATTATATAAATAGTTTTAAAATCGTTTCAAAAGCAATTTCAACTTTCTTTTCAATTCAAATCAAAATTGGATTCTTCTTTATAAATTCGTTTTAAAATTCATTTCTATTCAATTCAAATTTCAATTTAATTTGAATTCACTTTCAATTCAATTTGAATTCGTTTTCAATTCAATTCATTTCGAAATCGTTTTCAATTCAATTCATTTCGAAATCGATTCAATTCATTTCGAAATCGTTTTCAATTCAATTCATTTCGAAATCGTTTTCAATTCAATTCATTTCGAAATCGTTTTCAATTCAATTCATTTCGAAATCGTTTTCAATTCAATTCATTTCGAAATCGATTTCAATTCAATTCATTTCGAAATCGTTTTCAATTCAATTCATTTCGAAATCGTTTTCAATTCAATTCATTTCAAAATGAATAAAATCGATATAAATATCGTTTACGTCAAAATAGCGTCAATCTAATCAACACGGCTTCATAAATTTCTATTTTCAAATATTCTATTTCAAATATTTCTTTTTCAAAATAGTTGTTATTATCAAAATATTTCGTTCAACACATGACCAATCTCAATGGATGAGTACTGTCAACACATGAACCTTTATTTTATATTGATAAAGATGTAAATTTTATTACTAAAATATTTCGTTCAACACATGACCAAGCTCAATGGATGAGTACTGTCAACACATGAACCTTTATTTTATATTCTTCTTTATTTTCTAAATTGGAATGAGGCCCAATCAATCACCATATAATGTTAATTATATGGATTTTCATACATTACACACATATAATAGCATTGCAAAATAATCAACCATCAACCAAAGTGCACTACACTGTATAAGCATCAAATATAGATATCTAACGCTTATAACAGCCTGTCAATCAATCGATCGACATATTTAATCAATCAGGATGAGTGAACTTCAAATTTCATCCCAACACCCGTGTGGGGTTTCAAACAATCAAACACAGATTTTATTTGTGCAGTTGGGCGATGTGTAAAATTTATCGACCCAATCAATGTCCTTCAAATAGGTGTACATAAACAAACCGTCTGGTTTGTAAATGAATATTTATTTATTTCACTTTCATGTTAAAAATTATATTTTTAACGATAAAACATTTTATTTTGACATATGAATTTCTATTCAGTTCATTCTTTAAATAAAATGATATTTTTATTTTTCTAACATATTTTAGAAAATTTCGGCGGCATAACGGCACGATACTAGAAACGGGACAAGGCCTAGCCTTATCCCCGGTCTAGTGAAGGCCCACGTCATTCACACATCAATCAAATTCACCAAACAACCAATTCAAATCAAGTCATCAAATTAATTTATGCAACCAAACAAACAAGTCCATGGTCTGTGGACGATTGTGTCGGGTGCTACAAAGCACTGTCTGCATCCTAGAATATATATATAACTAGAAAAGAAATTGAAAGGTGAGAGATTCTCACCTTTAGCTATCCTAGCTCCACGGCTCTTCATTTGCAGAAGTCTTCATCGTTTCTCCTTTTTGTCACCTTCGTTGACTGTAGCCACTACATATATAAAAATCGAATTTTTACTTTGCTATTCAATATATAAAAATTGAATTTTTACTACGTTATCATATAGATAAAATTCCAGTTCAAAAATATAGATTTCGCATTTTTACATCTAAAAATTTCGCCTTTTCACATTTAAAAATATTGCCTTATCATATTTTAAAAATATCGCCTTATCATATTTTTACGTCTATATCTCATAAAGATTATATTTTTATAGTTCCTACTATGCAAAGATCATATTTTTATCTTTCTACAATATAAAAAGATTATAATTTTACTACTTTAAAAATATAAAAATCATATTTGTATAATCGCTATATAATAAAGACTATATTTTTAATACTTTAAAAATATAAAAATCATATTCTTAATACTTTAAAAATATAAAAATCATATTTGTAATATCTCTACATTATAAAAATCACAACTTTCAATATAGAGAATCATGTCTCTTTTATAATCAAAATCGCATCTTTCTCCTTTTAAAAATAGCAACTTTGTCTATAATTAAAAGTTCAAATTTTGTTATGTTAAAAATTCAAACTTTATACAAGTAAAAATTCAATCTTTACATAATGAAAAGTCACCCCTTTAGCTTAATAAAAATCTTATCTTTGTTCGGATAAAAATCCAACCTTTCTAATAAATAAAAATTCGACCTTTTACACATTAAAAATCCTACCTTTTCTTGTCTTTGTATTTGCAAAACCCTCGACTTTTCATAAGAAAATGAATAAATAAATAAAAGAATGAAATTAAATAAAATGAAAACAAAAATTTACCTTCTTTTCTATCAGTTTTGGTTCGCAGGGGGGGTGGTTTGGTCAATCAGCGGCGGAGCTCTGCTCGAGGTGGCACGTTCGAAAGGGAGGGGTTCGATTTTGGAGGGGGATGGCGGCTTGCTGTCTTCACAGAGAGAAGGGGAAGTGGGAGCCGCGGATCGGAGGGGGTGGAAGGGAAAGGCGGCAGTTTGGGGTTAATCGGACCTAGGTTTTTTTTTAAGGGGGCGGCTATGTTCGAACCGCGAGGAGAGAAGGTGGGAGGAGAGAGGAAAATCGGAGGGGGAGGGCGGCGCTGGCCTCTAGCGGCGGTGGGCTCGTGGATGGCGGCGCGGCGACGATCGTGGAGGGGCTGGAGCATCGGCGGTTTTATTATTATTATTATTATTTTATATTTTTTTTCTTCTGATTTGAGAGAATAAGGGGAAAAAGGGGGGGTATAGATTTATATATTTTTATTTTATTTTATTTTATTCCAATAAAAAGTTGACTTTTAATTCGAACTCAAAATTGAGCCCACCGACTATCGTCCCTAGCTAATTACCCCCATTCTGAACACAATGGGATATGTATCGTAGGCTGATTCGATCCTTTCGATCAGTTTCCATCAAAATCAAAATATAACTCTATATATTGAATTTGAACGCGCATTTCAATTTACTGGGCCCACATACTAACTAGAAAAATTCCCGAAAAATATTTTCTAGCTTCGTATTGACGATACGGTCCTAACAAAACTAGTTTCGTCGAATTCCGAGACCGTTGGAAAAATGGCCAAATCCAGTCGATTAAATTCAACTAAAACTGGTCGAACGCGTTTTCCTTTGCCACGCTCACATATTGATTCGAAAAATTATGAAATTTGGAATCTAGCAATAACTTGACACCACGGACCCAACAAAACTGGTTTCGTCGAAATCCGAGGTCATTTGCAAAATGTCCATTTTTAAGGGCCTGAATTCCATAGCGACTATTCAGAATTTTCAACTGGACATATCTTTTAATTCACGCTATGAAATTTCGATTCTTCGGATTCGTTGGAAAGATATTCACGAATAGATCCTAATGTTTTTGGTTTCACTAAAATCCGGATTGTTTTGCACCCGGTACATTCAATTGAAGTTTGAAATCGAATTATCGAACTACCGCGCCATTTTCAATTTCATTTATAATTATATATAATTATATATATTCTAACGACGACGTATATAAATATATACGTCGAATTCAATTCAAAATAAATTTCTCGTCGATATTATTTAAAATAATTCATTTTAAATAATCAAAATTCGCTAAAATTGCCAAAATAAAAATTTTAAACTGGCCCAGATTTTCGGGTTGTTACAATCTCCCCCACTTAAAACTTTTCGTCCCCGAAAAGGAACTAAGTCGAAAGTGGTTTGATTAATCAGCTCTACGTTCGCTCTGGCTTCCATTCTCCAACCTTTCAGTTTCTGAGAATTTTCAAAAATTTCAAAATTTTGGCTAACACCCTAAATTTTCGAAAAATTGCGCCATAACCTCCCCTGCAATGGGAGCATCGGGGAATTTCAAATAGCTTCCCCGGTCCTTCAGATCTCAAAAAGAAAAAGAAAAAGCCAAGCGGCTAGCCAATAGGCTCATAAAATCATCATCACCCAAACAAAACAGTAAATTATGTAGTAAACATGTACCTATTTGTCGGGCAAACAAATTTTATTCTCTGGCTCTAGCCTCCTTGCTATGACCTGTTCAATGTAAGTATATGTATATGCAAGCAAATGCGACCAAATTTCAATATAATTCAATATGTGATTCAATTAGGCATAATTGGCTAAAAATTAGCAAACAAATAAACAAACAACACAACCATCAATCAATTAGTGGATTTAACGTTTCAAATTCATAATTTTGATATATATACAAAAATCATGTTTTTGATGCCAAATCACAACAAATAAATCTATCTATATAAGTTTTGGTTCTCACACCAGTCTAATGGAAATATATAAATATCACACCTTCGTCACTCGAATATAAGTGCTAGTAACGCTGCAGCATTATCACCCCGGGCAACTAGAATGTGATTCTATATCTACCCAATATATTAAAACTTTGAATATACGTTTGCAAGGCGTATATGCAAATTCTTTATATACTGAATTGTCCAAAATCAATATAAATGAATAATCAAATACGAATAAGTGATTTGAATTTTCAAAACAAAAATTTGTTTTCATTTTAAAAATATACTCTTCACACTCGTTCTAGGATACTACTGATCCTATCTTTAACGAGTCATTCCCATTGGATATTACTAATCCAATATCTGATGAATTCTTTCGTATGGTTCTAATGTGTCTTGTTCTCTGAGCTTTGTAAACCAAAGCTCTGATACCAACTGTGACGAGCATGAATTTCGCTCGGTCCGAACCAGTCGCTAAACCGACCCAGACCGCTCGAAACGCCCTATCGTTTGAGAACACGACAAATCAGAACGCATACAGAAGAACATTTCATTGCTTATTACAACAATGCATCAGATTACAAGAATATACAGAGTATAAATGAATATATATTACACAGAAATATCAGAGATTTAAATTACATTTAAATACATAGCAGCGGAAAATAATACAATACACAACTAGAAGAGATATACGGATACAAAGCTTTCCGGATATCGTTCCAGCTGTAAACCAGGATCCTGTGAATATAAATCTGCAAAACCAAAACTACTAGCTGCCCGTGTCAAAATAGGGGCACCCAGAGTTTAGGTTAAAACAATAAACTCCAGGTCAGTCATGGGACTGGTGTGAGAACTAAAACAGTTATTAATCTTTATTTTAAATCATTAGGTAAATCAAGGGACCACGCCGTATAACACGGAACGGGTTTCCTCCCAAGAATACCAGTGCAATAAAACAGCAGCGCAATGCTAAGTAAAGAAAAATGAAGCTATTATAAGACCCAGGTCCTATCACACAATGCAACGCAAGCCGGGGGATAGGGTTTTTACCTTATAATAGCCAAGAATGCTTGATACGTTTAAAACAAATCACTTGATACCATAATAAGTGTATAGTGTATAAAACAACTTCAAATCATAAGTATCAATCATAGGCGGCATGAATGCCCCATACCACTATGTCGCCATATATAGGTTATACAATCAAAATCGCAAAGTCACGTATTTGGAAATTGGATTTCCGTCTATGAACCGAGGCAAAAGATAGTCCTCAACCGATTCCAGACGCTCTAGCCCGTGTCTCAGGACCAGAGCTCGAGTGACCCTTGGAGCGACAGGGCCGGTCCACCGATGTGGATTAAAATGCCTGAACACTACGTTTCCCCGCCCTTTGGGGCGTAAATGAGCCAACTAAATGACTCCATCGGTTCGAGAACGACCGATCAATCCGAGGCGCCTCGCAACAGCAACAACCACATAAGTCAAACTCGTCAGGGCGTGTAAAACCACTGACGCCACTTTTTAGCTAGAAGGAAACACATGCCCTCCCTGAGGTCCGTCTCCCGTTTTTGGTTCATACCGGGTGTGAAACTCGCGAAGTAAACGTTACACAAAGCTACGCCACAAAGGCCTTGCTTTGATCATCACCACAAGACTTTGCTTTTCAACAGAAGCCTCGATCAATTGCCACTTAGGCATGCCACACAGGCAATTCACTCCATGCGATTGATATCCATCAATATATAACCCCTGAGCTCGTACGTCTCAGAGAAGGGCGTTAAGCAAGAGAATAAATTCTCCGCCGCCAAACAGATATATATATTTAATAGAGATCAATCACACGGACTAAAATCCAATGTCAGACACACAGTCCATTTACAAGTCCGTTCTGGGTCTGAACTAAACTGGAGGCACCTAGTACCCCGCATATCCATCGATCTCCAAGTACGTCTGGACGATCACCAACTGTTTCCATCTTCTTGGGTGTACAGCCCAATCAAGATCATCAGTAATCACCCAAACGACGTGAAGACTTCCGGTCTTCGACCATCGTCTTCATCTTCGACTTATCGTCGTATCAGTTATTCAGAATGGGATAAACCCGGTCTTTCCGAATAACTCGCGTATACTTTAAATAAGTGTTACACAAACACAACATACGCCTCATTCCAATTCATCAGTCACTAACGGTAAATTAATCAACAGAATAATTTCCCAAATATTAACCCCGAAGGCCGAAACCAACATCAGATCAATATCCAGAAAACCATTCTGCTTAGCTAACCGACAGTTAGTTTCTGATTTCACATTCATAGGGAAAGGTTCCCATTAATTTTATCCAAGATAAATTCCTGAATTTATTCTCTAATCTATTTTTGAATCTCAATTCAACTAGTCGGGATTAGCGAACCTTACCGAAGTAATCGTTTATTTTAATTTCCCAATCCCAACCTATTCATCCCATGAAGTAAAACTGGTAATACTTCATATCTAACACCACAGTGTTATCGGTAAATTCAATTACCATTTCACGTTCAAATCTAATTAAAGATTTAACTATCGCCTGGAGCAAAACTGGTGATACTCCATTCTCGATCATTTCAATCTAATTAAAGATTCATTAAAACTCCACTTAGTTTTAATCGTTAACTGGGTTAAAGAACCAGTGTCATTTAAAAACACAGTTCACGATAAACCCAAAATCACATTCATTAATTATCGGGTTAAAGAACGAGTGTTGTTTAAAATACTGTTCACGATAAACCCAAGAATCAATATCAATTCAATTCCAATTAAACATTGTTTAATTGGTACACTTCATTAAATCTAAATAAAAAGATTTAATCTTTTCTCAACTGGGTTCAAGAACAGTGTTAGTGAAGACACCATTCACGACAAACCCAAATCACATTTGATATTCAATACAAGGCTCTGAATAGAAAATATACTGGCTTATATTCAATATCAAATTCTACGACTAACAAATATCGCATTGGAAATAACGATATATATTTATGTATCTTTCAAATTCCCATAACAATATCCGTATCATCACGAAATCCAAAATCGAGATATTCCGAAGGCAATTTCGATTCAAATCCATTCCAATGCAATCATTGGAAATTCTGGTTATTTTCAAAACCATTTCAAATTCAATTTATTTATTTAAAAATAAATAGAATTGTAATTCTAGTTCAAAACTAGTTCATTTCGATAAAAATCTATTTTTATCTTTTCAAATATGGAGTTTTTCATCCCAATTCTTTCTAAATCATTTCTTATGATTTTACACAAATTATTACTATTTTTAATAATTTTATCAAGGCCCGTACAGTCGATTTCCATCAACGGCCATCGAACTGCACTTACAACGACCTTTTTCAAATTTGATTTGGACATAACTCCAAATCCAACCATTAGATTTCAAATTTCTAATATTCGTTAGAAAGCTCTTTTCGATACGAACCCAACGGTTCCGGTTTTAGGAGAATCCGACGGTCGGATCTCCCGTAATGTCCGTTTGAAATAAATGGTCGAAATTCACGAACTGCCGCGGCGCGACGCGTTCTATTCAGGCCATTATATTATATATATAATATATATAATACATACTTCGTCGATTTCTATTTAAAACGAATTATATAAATAGTTTTAAAATCGTTTCAAAAGCAATTTCAACTTTCTTCTCAATTCAAATCAAAATTGGATTCTTCTTTATAAATTCGTTTTAAAATTCATTTCTATTCAATTCAAATTTCAATTCAATTTGAATTCATTTTCAATTCACTTTCAATTCAATTTGAAATCGTTTTCAATTCAATTCATTTCGAAATCGTTTTCAATTCATTTCGAAATCGTTTTCAATTCAATTCATTTTGAAATCGTTTTCAATTCAATTCATTTCGAAATCGTTTTCAATTTAATTCATTTCGAAATCGTTTTCAATTCAATTCATTTCGAAATCGTTTTCAATTCAATTCATTTCGAAATCGTTTTCAATTCAATTCATTTCAAAATGAATAAAATCGATATAAATATCGTTTACGTCAAAATGGCGTCAATCTAATCAACACGGCTTCATAAATTTCTATTTTCAAATATTCTATTTCAAATATTTCTTTTTCAAAATAGTTGTTATTATCAAAATATTTCGTTCAACACATGACCAATCTCAATGGATGAGTACTGTCAACACATGAACCTTTATTTTATATTGATAAAGATGTAAATTTTATTACTAAAATATTTCGTTCAACACATGACCAATCTCAATGGATGAGTACTGTCAACACATGAACCTTTATTTTATATTCTTCTTTATTTTCTAAATTGGAATGAGGCCCAATCAATCACCATATAATGTTAATTATATGGATTTTCATACATTACACACATATAATAGCATTGCAAAATAATCAACCATCAACCAAAGTGCACTACACTGTATAAGCATCAAATATAGATATCTAACGCTTATAACAGCCTGTCAATCAATCGATCGACATATTTAATCAATCAGGATGAGTGAACTTCAAATTTCATCCCAACACCCGTGTGGGGTTTCAAACAATCAAACACAGATTTTATTTGTGCAGTTGGGCGATGTGTAAAATTTATCGACCCAATCAATGTCCTTCAAATAGTTGTACATAAACAAACCGTCTGGTTTGTAAATGAATATTTATTTATTTCACTTTCATGTTAAAAATTATATTTTTAACGATAAAACATTTTATTTTGACATATGAATTTCTATTCAGTTCATTCTTTAAATAAAATGATATTTTTATTTTTCTAACATATTTTAGAAAATTTCGGCGGCATAACGGCAAGATACTAGAAACGGGACAAGGCCTAGCCTTATCCCCGGTCTAGTGAAGGCCCACGCCATTCACACATCAATCAAATTCACCAAACAACCAATTCAAATCAAGTCATCAAATTAATTTATGCAACCAAACAAACAAGTCCATGGTTTGTGGACGATTGTGTCGGGTGCTACTAAGCACCGTCTGCATCCTAGAATATGTATATAACTAGAAAAGAAATTGAAAGGTGAGAGATTCTCACCTTTAGCTATCCTAGCTCCACGGCTCTTCATTTGCAGAAGTCTTCGTCGTTTCGCCTTTTTGTCACCTTCGTTGACCGTAGCCACTACATATATAAAAATGGAATTTTTACTTTGCTATTCAATATATAAAAATTGAATTTTTACTACGTTATCATATAGATAAAATTCCAGTTCAAAAATATAGATTTCGCATTTTTACATCTAAAAATTTCGCCTTTTCACATTTAAAAATATTGCCTTATCATATTTTAAAAATATCGCCTTATCATATTTTTACGTCTATATCTCATAAAGATTATATTTTTATAGTTCCTACTATGCAAAGATCATATTTTTATCTTTCTACAATATAAAAAGATTATATTTTTACTACTTTAAAAATATAAAAATCATATTTTTATAATCGCTATATAATAAAGACTATATTTTTAATACTTTAAAAATATAAAAATCATATTCTTAATACTTTAAAAATATAAAAATCATATTTGTAATATCTCTACATTATAAAAATCACAACTTTCAATATAGAGAATCATGTCTCTTTTATAATCAAAATCGCATCTTTCTCCTTTTAAAAATAGCAACTTTGTCTATAATTAAAAATTCAAATTTTGTTATGTTAAAAATTCAAACTTTATACAAGTAAAAATTCAATCTTTACATAATGAAAAATCACCCCTTTAGCTTAATAAAAATCTTATCTTTGTTCGGATAAAAATCCAACCTTTCTAATAAATAAAAATTCGACCTTTTACACATTAAAAATCCTACCTTTTCTTGTCTTTGTATTTGCAAAACCCTCGACTTTTCATAAGAAAATGAATAAATAAATAAAAGAATGAAATTAAATAAAATGAAAACAAAAATTTACCTTCTTTTCTATCAGTTTTGGTTCGCAGGGGCGGTGGTTTGGTCAGTCAGCGGCGGAGCTCTGCTCGAGGTGGCGCGTTCGAAAGGGAGGGGTTCGATTTTGGAGGGGGATGGCGGCTTGCTGTCTTCACAGAGAGAAGGGGAAGAGGAAGCCGCGGATCGGAGGGGGTGGAAGGGAAAGGCGGCAGTTTGGGGTTAATCGGACCTAGGTTTTTTTTAAGGGGGCGGCTATGTTCGAACCGCGAGGAGAGAAGGTGGGAGGAGAGAGGAAGATCGGAGGGGGAGGGCGGCGCTCGCCTCTAGCGGCGGTGGGCTCGTGGATGGCGGCGCGGCGACGATCGTGGAGGGGCTGGAGCATCGGCGGTTTTATTATTATTATTATTTATATATATTTTTCTTCTGATTTGAGAGAATAAGGGGAAAAAGGGGGGGGGTATAGATTTATATATTTTTATTTTATTTTATTTTATTCCAATAAAAAGTTGACTTTTAATTCGAACTCAAAATTGAGCCCACCGACTGTCGTCCCTAGCTAATTACCCCCATTCTGAACACAATGGGATATGTATCGTAGGCTGATTCGATCCTTTCGATCAGTTTCCATCAAAATCAAAATATAACTCTATATATTGAATTTGAACGCGCATTTCAATTTACTGGGCCCACATACTAACTAGAAAAATTTCCGAAAAATATTTTCTAGCTTCGTATTGACAATACGGTCCTAACAAAACTATTTTCGTCGAATTCCGAGACCGTTGGAAAAATGGCCAATTTCCAGTCGATTAAATTCAACTGAAACTGGTCGAACGCGTTTTCCTTTGCCACGCTCACATATTGATTCGAAAAATTATGAAATTTGGAATCTAGCAATAACTTGACACCACGGAGCCAACAAAACTGGTTTCGTCGAAATCCGAGGTCATTTGCAAAATGTCCATTTTTAAGGGCCTGAATTCCATAGCGACTATTCAGAATTTTCAACTGGACATATCTTTTGATTCACGCTATGAAATTTCGATTCTTCGGATTCGTTGGAAAGATATTCACGAATAGATCCTAATATTTTTGGTTTCACTAAAATCCGGATTGTTTTGCACCCGGTACATTCAATTGAAGTTTGAAATCGAATTATCGAACTACCGCGCCATTTTCAATTTCATTTATAATTATATATAATTATATATATTCTAACGACGACGTATATAAATATATACGTCGAATTCAATTCAAAATAAATTTCTCGTCGATATTATTTAAAATAATTCATTTTAAATAATCAAAATTCGCTAAAATTGCCAAAATAAAAATTTTAAACTGGCCCAGATTTTCGGGTTGTTACAGAAGGGATCCTGGTGGTGTGCGATTTTGGTCAAGGGGAGGAAGCAAGGCTGCGTGTTTTTTTTACAGAGGACGGAGGGAAGAAGACAAAGGGTAGGAAAGGAAGATGTTATTTATTTAATTTTATTAATTTATAAAATCAAATCTTTAAAATGCTATAACTCTCTCGTACAGCGACGAAATCGAATGAAACAAATTGCGTTGGGATCGTATTTCAGAACTCTACGCGATGGAACAGATCTGAACTGAAACAGAGCAAGCAAAATTCTGGCCAAAATTTGAATCTATACACAAATCAAGGTGAGAAATCTATTTTATTTCTTTCCTTTATAATTGAAATAAATTCTGAAATTATCGTTATAAATTTGCAGTTAATTCAAACTGCTATTATTCTATGTTAATTGTAAATACACATCTGTTTGCTTGATTTTGATTGTGGCGATAGAATTGTAAAAAGTTACATTTCTGTTGATTAGAATTAGACTGAACAAAATTTATTATTTTGTTCATTTTATTGTTAAAATTAACTTCCCTGTTAATTTGAACTAGACTAAATAAAATTATCATTTTGTTTGTTGCACTATCGAAATTGAAATATTCCTGTAAATTTAGAAATTGGTTTAAAATAAAAATACACCGTTTTTGTTTATATATAAAAAAAATAAATCAAATGTGTATCAAACCAAATGTTGTAAATATGCTGAATTAGAATTTTCAACATATAGGAAACACAAAATTTGTTTAACCTGTTAAATCAACAATTTTTTTTACATTAAAATGAATCAAACTTTTTATTCATTTGTGTTGAGTCAAATTTTGCAGTAAAACATGAATATACATTTACATGTTATTTTGTTGAAATAGTTTTTCAAAATATATATATATATATATATAGAATAAACATTTTTTATGATGTTTTGTTGAACTAGATTTTCAACAACATTTAGAATATACATTTTTGTACACATTAAAAAGGATTTGTGAAAATATACATTTTTGTATACATTGAAAAGTTAATAAACAAAATTCTCATTTCTGTTTACATTGAGAAAGTTAATAAACCAAGTTCTCATTTTGGCTACATTGAAAAGTTAAATAAACAAAATTGTCATATATGTTTACATTAAAAGTAGGAAAAAAAAATTATTTACATTTTTGTACATTGGTAAGAGTTAGATAAAAATATACTTTGTGTTAAAAGAATGATCATTGAAATAAAATATACTTTCCGTCAAAAGGATGACATTTTTGGCTAAAACTTGATTTTTGTGTACAACATGATTAGTGAATAAAAGTCATCCTTTTGTTTGCATTAGAAGTTTAAAAAACAAAATCATCATATTTGTTACAATAAAAGAATACATTATTTTAACTTGAAATAAAAGAATACATCTTTGATTTGGATAAAAGAATACATTAATGAATTGAATAAAAGGAACCACATTTTGGTATGTAGAAATAAAAGGAAAGGATTTACATTTTCAATATAAAGAATAAAAGAAAGGATGTACCTTTTTCAATGTAAAGAACAAAAGTGGAAAAGATTAAAACTTGATTTGTGAAATTAGGTGATTATTTACATTTCTTGATAATAAGAAAAGATTTACCTTTTTGTTAATGAGATCAGATTAACATTTTTGTTAAGAAGACAAGATTTACATTTTTGATAATAGAAACAAAGGTTACATTTTCTTAAATGAAATAAAAAGACAAATTATCCATTTTCCTTAGATGTAGATATAAGAACAAAAATATTCATTTTGTGTAATGTAAGAGTAAGAACAAAGAATAACATTTTGGTCAAACAATGGTTAGAAAACAAAATTAACATTTTTGTTTACTTTAAAAGGAATTGAAACAAAGTCATATTTTGTTAAGCGAACTTAGAATTGAAACAAAGGTTCATATTTGAGACGACCCGATTTCCCGTTTTCACGAAAACAAGGTTATCTTTGGAATATAACACAGAAACATATAATAGCAGAACAGAATTAAATAAATACACCAGATATGAACAACAAAATGTACTGGATAAAAGTAATCATCAGAGTTACACAGTATACAGGATCTTACTTAGTACAAATACAGTTCAGCTATACATAAATGTCTACAGCGGAAATAAACAAAATATGTACAATAGGAGCTGAACAGTATAAAAAGAAATAAATGATAGAATCCATCTTCAGCTCCAGCTATCCAGAAAGAACCAGCTAAACCTGAATACAAGGCTGCCCGTGTAGAAAGAGGGGCACCCGAGTTTGAAAGTGAAACAAACTACGAGTCAGTCATGGGACTGGTATGAGAAATCCACTCAACACATATATAATTGGCCAATCACAGGACCACGCCACTTTCGTGGAACGGGTTTACTCCATTGGATTGCCAGTGCTTTAAAACAAATCTTTCTTTTAAACATCGCTATGCTTTTTATATAATGAAGCCGTTATAAGACTCAGTTCCCATCACACAATGCAACGCAAACCGGAGGATAGAGTTTTTACCTTATAACGGCCAAGATATGCTTGATACGAATAAAACAAAGGCATTTGATATTATTGCTAGTGTTTATATGTTTTGAAAACAATTTCAAATCATAACTATCAATCATAGACGACATGAGCGTCCCATGCCACTATGTCGCCAAATAGGCATACAATCAAAACCGCACAGTCACGTATTTGGAAATTGGATTTCCGTCATGAACCAAGGCAAAAGATAGTCCTTACCGAATTCGAGACAATCTAGCCTACCATGTCTCAGGATAAGAGCTCGAGTGACCCTAGGAGCGACAGGGCCGGTCCACCGATGTGGATTAAAATGCCTGAGCAATACGTTTCCCCGCCCTTTGGGGCGCAAACGAGCCAACGAATGACTCCATCGGACCCGGATCGTCCGATCAAACCGAGGCGCCTCGCAACAGCAACAACCACATAGGTGAAAAATATATAAATGTCAGGGCTGGTAGGTCACTGAGACCACCCTAGCTAGAAAGAAACGCATGCCCTCCCTGAGGTCCTTCCTCCCGTTTTAGGTTCATACCGGGGTGTGAGGCCCGCGAATTCACGTTATACACAAAGCTACGCCACATAGGCGGTGCTTTGATCATCACCACAAGACTTTGCTTTTCAACAGAAGTCCTGATCACTGCATCTTAGCATGCCACACAGGCAATTCACGCCATGCGATTGATGTCCATCGATATACAACCTTTGAGCTCGTACGTCTCAGAGAAGGGCGTTAAGCAAAAGAATAAATTCTCCGCCGCCAAACAGATGTATATTTAACAGAGATCAATCAACACAAAATAAAATCCAATGTCGGACACACAGTCCATTTACAAGTCCGTTCTGGGTCTGAACGAAACCGGAGGCACTAAATACCTCGCAAACCCATCGATCACCACGTACGTCTGGACGATCACCACTCATTATCCATATTTCGGGATGCCTCCCAATCAGGACCTCGGTTACCATCCAAACGAGGTGAAGATCTCCGGTCTTCGACCATCGTCTTCATCTTCGACTTTCAATCGTCGGTCAATTATTTGAAATGAGAATTAACTCGGCCTTCTCAAATAATTCACGTATATTTAGGATTTCAAATCAATTTATTTCAATGGTTAAATTATTCGACAACACCAATTGTGTTCTTTTAATGTAATTTTCACACCAAACACATTCAACCATCAAAAGCCACATAAATCGAACAAATTCAGTTTATTTCCATTCCATATTGTTTCCAATATTTTATAACGATTTATCGCTGTTTTTATTTATTTTAAAATAGCCCATTTATTCAAAACGACGCTTCGGGCCATAACGCGGCCGTGGCGCTGTTTTTCTTCAGATTTGATTTACACATATCTGAAAATCTAACCGTTGGATCTTCACAAAATTTACATCATTGGAAAGGTCTTTTCAAAACGAATCCAACGGTTCCAGTTTCGGGAAAATCAGACGGTCGGATCTCCCGGTACAATCGTTTGAAGTTTCGATTTCAAAATACGAACTGCAGCGTCGTTATTCGATTAAATATATAATTATATTTATATATATATATATAAATATAATCGCTTCTGGCGCTGTTTTTCTTCAGATTTGAATTAAACATTCCAGACAATCCAACCGTTGGATTTTTACAAGGTTGGTGCCGTTGGGAAGATCTTTCCAAGGCGGACCCGACGGTTGAGGTTTCGGGAAAATCCAATGGTCGGATTTCCCGCACTAGTCGTTTGAAATCACGGTTTCAAAATACGAACTGCACGGCCTCGTTTCGTTTTAATTTTATTTATATTTACATAGTTATATAAATATAGTTCATTCAATGATTTCCATATCGTTTTCACTTCAAATATTTTTCTAACACCTTAAAATTTTGGAAAATTTCGCCATAACCTCCCCTGCACCGGGAGCATCGGGAAATCGAAAATAGCGTTCCCGGTCCTTCTAATCTCAAAAAGAAAAAGAAAAGGCCAAGCGGCTAGCCAACAGGCTCATAAAATCATCACCCAAACAAAGCAGTAAATGTGTACCTATTTGTCGGGCACAAAATTTTATTCCTCTTCTCTAGCCCCTTTGCTATAACCTGTTCAATGAATATGCATGTACATATATATACAGTTCTTATCATTTATTATTTCCTATTCAACTTCACATTTGATTTCTATTTGGTTTAAAAACACCATTCGTTCTAATGTTACATAAATAGGTGCAAATCATTTCATTAGCTAATTAATGAATATTTCAACTCATATATGTTTATTTTGAACAAGTGGTTATTTTTAACACTTCACATTTCAACAATTTATGCATACAATAAAAATGTGATTTTTATTGTAAAACAATTCATTTCAAAACACTAATTTTCTATATAGTTCAAGTTGGTGATAAAATGGGATTTTTATCTTAAAACAATTTCTTTTTAAAACGAGATTATTTTACACATTTCATATAGTCGATAAAAGGTGATTTTTGTTATCAAACAATTTATTTCAAAATATGAATACCATTCAACACATGAATTTCTAATCAACGAATGAATATCAATTCAACACATGAATGTTTTCTATAGTTTAAGCATATGAAAATATTTCAAACACACAAATATTATTCAAAATTTCGGCAGCATAACGGCAGGGTAGTTAAAACCGGGACCGTCCCTAGTACGGCTCCTCGCTCTACCTTAAAACCTCGCGGTTTTTGACAATGGGGATCATGCATCTAGTTCGCACGCAGGTGGCATGTATATATTTATTTCATTTCCACAAACTAATCCTATGTGTTTTCAACCAAATATTTCACAACCACAAATGGATATTTTTCAACCACAATCAACCAATATCAATCACAAACAATCCCAAACAATCATTCGCTATCAATCAAATTTTCACAACAATTTCAACCAATAAATATCGTCCATGGTTTGTGGACGAGGGGCGTATATATATATATATATATATATATATATATATATATATATATATATATTTATATTTATATTTATATATAGCAATTCACTTTCATTTCACACACATATATATATATTTTTAAATCAGAAATCTCACCAATAGCTATCCAACTGCACGACACTTCCTTGCATAAAATCTTCGCCAATCTCTCCTTTTGTCGCTTCGTTGCCTGTATTCTCTACATATGTAAAAATCGAATTTTTAATATGTTATTCAATATATAAAAATCGAGTTTTGATGTCGCTATTCAATATATAAAAATCGAATTTTGACGTCGCTATTCAATATATAAAAATCGAATTTTGACTTCGCTATTCAATATATAAAAATCGAATTTCAAAAATATAGATTCCGCCTTTTCCATTTCAAAGATCAAATCTTTTTCTTTTTAAAGTTTAAACCTTTTTCTATAGAAAGTCCAAATCTTTTTCTTTAAAAAGATTGAACCTTTTTCTGTTTAAAGTTTTAAAATCAAATCAGTTTTAAACTCTTTTTAAAATTCAGTTTTTAAATGTTTTATAAAATCAGTTTTTAAATACTTTATAAAATCAGTTTTTAAATACTTTATAAAATCAGTTTTTAAATACTTTTTAAAATCAGAATTTAAAAACATAAAAATCAGTCTTTTTTTCCTTTTCTACAAATCAGTATTACATTATTAAACAAATCAGTTTTTAAATGTTTTATAAAATCAGTTTTTAAATACTTTATAAAATCAGTTTTTAAATACTTTTTAAAATCAGAATTTAAAAACATAAAAATCAGTCTTTTTTCCTTTTCTACAAATCAGTATTACATTATTAAACAAATCAGTTTTTAAATGTTTTATAAAATCAGTTTTTAAATACTTTTGAAAAAAAAAACAGTTTTACAGAATAAAATTAAAAATAAAATAACCTAAAACGACTTACATTGATCGGCGAGGGGGGGCTGCTGCTGCTCTTGGCGGCGTCGGGGAGGCGTCGCGGTTGGAGGAGGGACAGGCGGCAAGAGGTGCTGGAGGTGGGTGGTCTTCGGTGGTGGTTTGAATTCGAAGAAGGGGGGCTCGTCTTCGTCGCGCTCGTGTGCTCTGGGGAGGGGGGCGGCGATAGCTTCGTCGGCGGCGTTCGCCTGAGGGGGGCGGTCGATAGCTTTTAGGTTTTTTTTTTTCTTCTTTCCATTTGAAATAAAAATGAACGGGGGGGGGGGGGGGCAGGAAGAAAGATAAAGGAGGGAAATTATATTATTTTATTTTTTTTATTTAATTATTTATATTTTTGCAAAAAGGTTGACTTATACATATGACCTCGAAACGAGGCCCACCGCCTGTCACCCATAACGTTTTACCCCCATTCCGAACACAATGGGATATGTATCGCAAGCTGATTTGATCGTTTGAATCAGTTTCCGTTGAATTTAAAGTGTACTTCTTTATATATTCAATTTAAATGTACATTTCAATTTAGTGGGGCCACATACGAACTCGAAAAATTCCAGAAAAATATTTTCTAGCTTCGTATTGACGATACGGTCCTAACAAAACTAGTTTCGTCGAATTCTGAGACCGTTTGAAAAATGGCCAATTTCCAGTCGACTAAAATCAACTTAAACCGGTCAAACACGTTTTCCTTTGCCACGCTCACATATTGATTCGAAAAATTATGAAATTTGAAACCTAACAATAACTTGACACTGCGGATCCAACAAAAGTGGTTTCGTCGAAATCCGAGGTCATTTGCAAAATGTCCATTTTCTAGGGCCTGAATTCCATAGCGACTATTCAGAATTTCCAACTGGACATATCTTTTGATTCCCGCTATCAAATTTCGATTGGTCGGATTCGTTATAAAGATATTCACTAACAGATTTAAATATTTTTGGTTTCACTAAAATCCGTATTGTTTTGCACCCGGTATAGTCCGACAAAGTTTGAATTCAATTTTTGAAACTGCCACGCCATTTCAGGCCTTGTTTATAATTATAATTAATTATATTCGTTTTCAATTGTCGATTCAAACTTAGTTTTCATCGCCATTATTTAAAATATTTATTTTAAATATTTAAAATCCATTATTTTAGCCAATTTAAAATTTTTAAATTGGTTCAGATTTTCTGGGTCGTTACAATATTTTTGTTTATTAAATAAATTAGAACTAAAGTAACATTTTTGTTAATAAGACCCAAAGTAACATATTTTTGTTGAACTTGATAAGTGAAAGAAATGGACAATTCTAAATGCAAACAAAGCTTCGAAAAGAAAGTCACATTTTTTTTAACTCGTATTTTTTATATGAATAAAATATCATTTAAAAGTTATATTTTTATTTGCAGTCTTAAATGCAAATAAAACCTGAATTGAAAGCTTCATTTTCAAATTTAAGAGCTACCTCTTTGTTTACATTTTCAGATGCAAATAAAAGTTAGACTTTAGAATTTCATTTTTTATATGAAATAAAGAGAGTCAATCTTTTGTCACTCAAAAGAGATGATTTGAAAATGCTTATTTAGCGATTGTAAGAGAATGAAACAAAATATGATTTTAAAAGAGTTGCATTTTGTTTTACAATTTCAGATGCAAACAAACATTACATTTTTCTTTTCTATTTTAGTTGCAAATAGAAATATACATTTTTGTTTGTAAATTTAGTTGCAAACAAAAAAATTTAATAAAAGATTATATTTTATTTGTATATTTAAATGCGAATAAACAATGTAATAAAAGATTTTATTTTATTTGCATATTTGATTGCAAATAATGATTATAGTTAAAGATTATATTTCATTTTCACTTTTAGATGCAAATAAACATAGTAGTTACAATAATATATTTTTATTTGCATATTTTGAGGCAAATAAACACCGTAGTAAAAAGAAGCATTGTGTTTACAACTTTAGATGTAAATAAAATATTGAAATTAAAGGTTATATTTTTATTTGAAATCCTTATTTCAAATAAAAACTAGAATTAGAAAGTTACTATTTTTATTTACATTTCTCGATGTAAATAAAGCATGAAATTAAGAATATATTTTTATTTGTATTCCTTATTACAAATAAAATATGAAATTAAAAAGATACATTTTATTTTCATTCTTTATTGTAAATAAAACATGAAATCATAGAGTATATTTTTATCTACATTTTAGATGTTATAAAAATAATAAAATAAAAGGATAACACCTTTTACGTAATATAAAAATTACATTTTATTTAATATAAAAGAATGTCATTTTTATGTAATATAAAAAGATTACATTTCATTTTAAGTGTATTGACATTAGAATTCACATCTTTTGATAGAAATGAATCAGCAGAAAAGATTCATTGTTTTTGATAAATTACCTTATCATTATACATGAAATGATTCACCCTTTTTGTTACTGAAATGTTACACTTCCATTTACAAGTTACCTGACTTGTTTATGTGATTGGGTCGATAATTTTCACACATCGCCCAAGTGCACAAATAACCTATTGTTTGTTTGATTGGATGAAACCCCACACGGGTGTTGGGATGAAGAATTGACATACACTGATCCCAATATTTAATTGTATGTCTATCAATAGATCGACGGGCTGCGATGAGCATTAATATTTTATTTTAATGCTCGCACAGTCATTGATTTCACTCTGGTTGTGGATGGATATTTGATAATCACTTATTTCCCTTGTTATATACATTCAATGTATGAAATCCATATAATTCAAGTTATATGGTGACTGATTGAGTCGCATTCCAATAAAGGATTTCTTTTATATAAAGAATATCTTTTAAATAAAGAATATTTGGAATAAAGAATATTATAGTACAAATACCCTTTAAAATAAAGGATACTGTTTTATAAAGAATATTTTATATAGAAAATTCTTCTCATACAAAGAATATTTTATAATGAATATTTAAAAAAGATGAAATGATGATTTCTATGCCCGTTCTTAGACGGACAAAAGATAAAAGATGTTCCTTTGAATAAATTGGTTAGTAGCTAGAGTGAATTTATTAAATTAAGATTTAATAGAATTTTCCACTTGAAAAATATTTATTTGGAATTGCTTAAATAAATTGATTTTGTGAACTATGTTTCTTAAGCGACATTTGTTCTTTGACCCAAATTAACATTGAAAGGTGATTTAGAATTAATAAATCTTTTTAAGATTTAAAGAGAAATTTTCTAATGTCTAGTTTTTTCCAATTAAAATATATTAAATTGGAATTGAGTGGAAATTCGATTCGATAATAATCGAGATAGGATTCTGTAAAAGAAGACTGATACTACATATGGAATTTAAAAGGCTTTGCCGTTATTCCATTTATATTATTGGTCTGATACAGAAATTTATATCGATTATATATTGACTTGATTTCTGTGAAAATCCTATATTTATTGGAAAATGATTTTGGGTTTATCGTGAACAATGTTTTAAATAACATCGATTCTTTAACCCGATTAAAGATAAGATTTATTTCTTAAATTGGAATAATCATTTAATAATGATTTTGATATTAAAATCCAATTTTAATAAATCTTTAAAATGAAGATTAAAGAATATTTTAAAAGAATTTATCTTTGATAAAATTTATGGGAACCTTTCCCTAACAATATGAATATTCTATTTAAAAGAATATTATGAAATGGAATGAGGCGTTGGATGTTGTATAGCACTTGATTTTTAATTATAAATTACGCTAGTTATTCGGAAAGACCGGGTTTAACCCATTCCGAATAATCATTACGACGATGAAGAGTCGAAGATGAAGACGGTGTTGAAGACCGGCGGTTTTCACATCGATGGATGTATTGCTACTGAGGTCCTCGATAGGAGTAGCTACCCTGAAGGGATTTCTGTGGCAGTCGTCTAGACGTATGTGTTAATTGTCCGAATATACGAGAACCACCCAGGTTTCTCCTATTCCGTTCAGACCCAGAACAGACTTGTAAATGGATTGTGTGTCTGACATTGTATTCTTTTCTACTGTATTTGTTGAACGCTACTGATTATATATTTCTGCTTGGTGGTGGAGAATTTATTCTTCACTTAACACCCTTCTCTAAGGCGGGTGAGCTTAGAGGTTATATATATATTGGTAGATGATCAATAATATGGTAGATTCTGACAATGTGGCATGCTAAGACGCAAATGATCAAGGTTTTGTTGAAAAGCAGGCCTTGTGGTTGATGATCAAAGCACAGTCTATTTAGGCATAGCTTTGTGTATATCGTGACTTCGCGAGCGTCACAGCCCGGTAGAGTCTAAAACGGGAGAAGGGAACGCAGGGAGTGCACACGTTTCTTTCTAGCTAGAAGTGGTGTCATGGTATGGAGCCCAGACATTTACTTATGTGGTTGTTGGATTTTTGCGAGGCCTCGGATTTATGCGGTCGCCCTCGGCCGTATTGTAGGTTCACTAGAACCGGGAAGCGTGTGTTCAGGCATAACTAATCCTACCCATTGCACTATTGGGGGACCGGCCCTGCAGGATCCAAGGGTTGGACAGAGTACCAATCCTGGGGCATTGCTAGAGTGTCTCGAATCGGTAAGGATCTCCTCCCTAGCCTTGACTCATGATGGAAACCCAATTTCCAATACGCCCCTTGCGGTTTTGATTGTATAACTAGTATGGCGACATAGTAGGATGGGGTACTATGTCGTCTAGAATTAAGACATTTACTTTGAAATGTTTTTATAAATATATATATATACACACTATAATACCATTTTTATCGTATCAAGCATCTTTTGACCATTATAAGGTAAAAACCTATCCTCCGGCGTGCGTTGCATTGTGTGATGGGACTTGGGTCTTATAATGGTTTCATTTTTCTAAAAAGCATTGCGTTATTTGACGATTTACTTTAGTTATGCACTGGCAATCCAATGGAGTAAACCCGTTCCGCGTTAGTGGCGTGGTCCTGTGATTAGCCTTATTATTGGATAGGTTATTTAAGATTTCTCATACCAGTCCCATGACTGACCTGTAGTTTGTTTCACTGGCAAACACGGGTGCCCATATTTTCCACACGGGCAGTCGAGTAGCTTGTTTTGCAGATATCATATTTACAGGATCCTGGTCTACAGCAGAAGCGATATTCGGAAAGCTTTGTATCCGTGTATTCCTTTCGGTTGTATATTTGTATTATTATTTTTCGCTGCTATTTAAATGTAATTTAAACTCTGATATTGTATTCCCAATAAATATTATTCATTCATACTCTGGAAGATTCTTGTACTCTGATGTAATTGTTGTAATCAGCAATAAAATGTTCTGCTGTTCTGTGTTCTGATGTGTGTTACTCTCAAACAATCCACGCTTTCCTTCACGGGGAAGTTTGGCTCGTTTCATTTTGGTATCAGAGCTTTGGTTTACAGAGCTCGAGGACAAGACACATTAGAAAACGAACAGAAGAATTCATCAGAGATTGGATTAGTAATATCCAATAAGAATGACTCGTTAGAGATGGGATCAGAAGTATCCTAGAATGAGTCCAAAGAGTATTATTTTCTTAAAAATAAAAATAAAAACAAATTTAGCTTTGAAATTTTAACTCAATATACGTATTTGAATATATTATATTTTATTGTGGACAATCGAGTATATAGAGATTTTAATATACGTCTGATCAACGTGTATTGGAAGTCTCAAATATACTGGATTGATATAGAATCACACTCTAGTCACCTGGAGATGATTCTGATGATTGATGCATCATCATCAGAATTTATGTTCGAGTTTCGAAAGTGGGATTTCTATATATTTCCACTGAATGGTATGAGAACCAACACTTAGTTAGGACACACTGCTATGATTTGCACTGAAAATATGATTTTTGAACTATATATAAATAATATATATATTTGAAAAGTTAATCACCTAATTGATTGCTGGTTGTGATGTTTGATTATTAGTTTAACTAATAAAATTTTTGGAAAACAATAAAACAATGGAAATTAATTAATTTATCGACTTTACCTCATTTCCTTTTCGAGGGCGAAAAGATTTTTAAGTGGGGGCGATTGTAACAACCCGCACATTCTGAACCAATTTAAAATTTTTATTTTAGAAAATTTTAATGAATTTTGAGAAATATAAAATGAATTATTTAAATAATAATGGCTAAAATTTATTTTAATCAAAGTTAAAACGAATAAATTTTAATTTTAAATATAAAGAAGGGGTTAGAAATGGCGCGGTAGTTTGAAATTTTGATTTTAAACTTTGACTAAATGTACAAGATTCTAAATAAATCAGAATTGGGTGAAACCAAAAATAATTAAATCTGTTTAATCATATCTTTCTAACGAATCTGAAAAATCTAAATTTCGCTTTAAAAATCAAAAGTTATGTCCAATTCAATTTTCAGAAAGGTCGCTGCAGAATTTATATATATATAATATATATGGCCCAAAAGGCTACTATTTACATACGAAGGAATTTGGAATCGAAACCACTTCCATTGAGTCCGGAATGATGTTTCTGCATTAAAAAAGTATAAACACTTATATATTTGAGTTTCGGAAATTATTTGTTTAAAAATTTATTTTTAATATTAAATTAATAGCCCTTGAAAATAGTCAATTTTCAAACGACCTCCGTTTTCGACGAAACCACTTTTGTTGGATCCGGAATGTCAAATTATTGCTAAGTTTAATTTTTCAGAATTTTTCGAATTAATATGTGAGCGTGGCAAAAGAAAATGTGTTTTGTTAATTTCAAATGAATTTAAACGACTTAAAAATGGCCATTTTTCAAACTGTCTCAGAATTCGATGAAATTAGTCTTGTTAGAGCTGTATCGTCAAAACATAACTAAAAATAATTTTTTTGGATTTTTTGGAGTCCATTTGTAGTCCCGGTAAATTTAATCGTACAGTCAAATTAAATAATTAAAAGTGTTTAATTTTAAATTAAATAAAATAAGCTGTAGACCTTGGATTTGGGCCTCGGTACATGTTCCATTGGGTCCCGAAGGGGGGTATTTGCCTAGGGACATTTTTGTTGGGCTGAAATTGGATCAGGATTGAATGAACGGGCTTAAACTAGAAAATTCAATATAATAATATTATAAATAACATTAAAATATTCAAAACCCTAGCCTATTTTCTTCCAGCCGCCGTCCTTATTTTGAACGGCCATGGAGCTCCGAAATTCATTCACCAATTTCTCACAAAATACAGCGAATTAAAACTCAACCCATATACCGAATCGAAGAGATTTTCAAGGCCTTTAATTTGGTACGGATGTGATCGGATATCGTTAACTGTGGAGGACGAAACTGCAGCGTGAAGCCGCCGACTTTGGGTGCGGGTTTTGGCATGGGGAGGCCACCGAGCTCGAAGCCGATCATGTTGATGGGGGAGCGGTCCAAGGCGCGTCTCGAGGCAGTGTTGGATCGGCGGTGAAGGGATCCTGGTGGTGTGCGATTTTGGTCAAGGGGAGGAAGCAAGGTTGCGTGTTTTTTTTACAGAGGACAGAGGGAAGAAGACAAAGGGTAGGAAAGGAAGATGTTATTTAATTAATTAATTTTATTAATTTATAAAATCAAATCTTTAAAATGCTATAACTCTCTCGTACAGCGACGAAATCGAATGAAACAAATTGCGTTGGGATCGTATTTCAGAACTCTACACGATGGAACAGATCTGAACTGAAACAGAGCAAGCAAAATTCTGGCCAAAATTTGAATCTAAACACAAATCAAGGTGAGAAATCTATTTTATTTCTTTCCTTTATAATTGAAATAAATTCTGAAATTATCGTTATAAATTAGCAGTTAATTCATACTGCTATTATTCTATGTTAATTGTAAATACACATCTGTTTGCTTGATTTTGATTATGGCGATAGAATTGTAAAAAGTTACTTTTCTGTTGATTAGAATTAGATTGAACAAAATTTATTATTTTGTTCACTTTATTGTTAAAATTAACTTCCCTGTTAATTTGAACTAGACTAAATAAAATTATCATTTTGTTTGTTGCACTATTGAAATTGAAATATTCCTGTAAATTTAGAAATTGGTTTAAAACAAAAATACACCGTTTGTGTTTATATAAAAAAAAAAAATCAAATGTGTATCAAACCAAATGTTGTAAATATGCTGAATTAGAATTTTCAACATATAGGAAACACAGAATTTGTTTAACCTGTTAAATCAACAAATTTTTTTACATTAAAATGAATCAAACTTTTTATTCATTTGTGTTGAGTCAAATTTTGCAGTAAAACATGAATATACATTTTCATGTTATTTTGTTGAAATAGTTTTTCAAAATATATATATATATATATATATATATATATATATAGAATAAACATTTTTTATGATGTTTTGTTGAACTAGATTTTCAACAACATTTAGAATATACATTTTTGTACACATTAAAAAGGATTTGTGAAAATATACATTTTTGTATACATTGAAAAGTTAATAAACAAAATTCTCATTTTTGTTTACATTGAGAAAGTTAATAAACCAAGTTCTCATTTTGGCTACATTGAAAAGTTAAATAAACAAAATTGTCATATTTGTTTACATTAAAAGTAGGAAAAAAAATTATTTACATTTTTGTACATTGGAAAGAGTTAGATAAAAATATACTTTGTATTAAAAGAATGATCATTGAAATAAAATATACTTTCCGTCAAAAGGATGACATTTTTGGCTAAAACTTGATTTTTGTGTACAACATGATTAGTGAATAAAAGTCATCCTTTTGTTTGCATTAGAAGTTTACAAAACAAAATCATCATATTTGTTACAATAAAAGAATACATTATTTTAACTTGAAATAAAAGAATACATCTTTGATTTGGATAAAAGAATACATTAATGAATTGAATAAAAGGAACCACATTTTGGTATGTAGAAATAAAAGGAAAGGATTTACATTTTCAATATAAAGAATAAAAGAAAGGATGTACCTTTTTCAATGTAAAGAACAAAAGTGGAAAAGATTAAAACTTGATTTGTGAAATTAGGTGATTATTTACATTTCTTGTTAATAAGAAAAGATTTACCTTTTTGTTAATGAGATAAGATTAACATTTTTGTTAAGAAGACAAGATTTACATTTTTGATAATAGAAACAAAGGTTACATTTTCTTAAATGCAATAAAAAGACAAATTATCCATTTTGCTTAGATATAGATATAAGAACAAAAATATTCATTTTGTGTAATGTAAGAGTAAGAACAAAGAATAACATTTTGGTCAAACAATGGTTAGAAAACAAAATTAACATTTTTGTTTACTTTAAAAGGAATTGAAACAAAGTCATATTTTGTTAAGCGAACTTAGAATTGAAACAAAGGTTCATATTTTTGTTTATTAAATAAATTAGAACTAAAGTAACATTTTTGTTAATAAGACCCAAAGTAACATATTTTTGTTGAACTTGATAAGTGAAAGAAATTTACAATTCTAAATGCAAACAAAGCTTCGAAAAGAAAGTCACATTTTTTTAACTTGTATTTTTTATATGAATAAAATATCGTTTAAAAGTTATATTTTTATTTGCAGTCTTAAATGCAAATAAAACCTGAATTGAAAGCTTCATTTTCAAATTTAAGAGCTACCTCTTTGTTTACATTTTCAGATGCAAATAAAAGTTAGACTTTAAAATTTCATTTTTTATATGAAATAAAGAGAGTCAATCTTTTGTCACTCTAAAGAGATGATTTGAAAATGCTTATTTAGCGATTGTAAGAGAATGAAACAAAATATGATTTTAAAAGAGTTGCATTTTGTTTTACAATTTCAGATGCAAACAAACATTACATTTTTCTTTTCTATTTTAGTTGCAAATAGAAATATACATTTTTGTTTGTAAATTTAGTTGCAAACAAAAACATTTAATAAAAGATTATATTTTATTTGTATATTTAAATGCGAATAAACAATGTAATAAAAGATTTTATTTTATTTGCATATTTGATTGCAAATAATGATTATAGTTAAAGATTATATTTCATTTTCACTTTTAGATGCAAATAAACATAGTAGTTACAATAATATATTTTTATTTGCATATTTTGAGGCAAATAAACACCGTAGTAAAAAGAAGCATTGTGTTTACACCTTTAGATGTAAATAAAATATTGAAATCAAAGGTTATATTTTTATTTGAAATCCTTATTTCAAATAAAAACTAGAATTAGAAAGTTACTATTTTTATTTACATTTCTCGATGTAAATAAAGCATGAAATTAAGAATATATTTTTATTTGTATTCCTTATTAAAAATAAAATATGAAATTAAAAAGATACATTTTATTTGCATTGTTTATTGTAAATAAAACATGAAATCAAAGAGTATATTTTTATCTACATTTTAGATGTTATAAAAATAATAAAATAAATGGATAACACCTTTTACGTAATATAAAAATTACATTTTATTTAATATAAAAGAATGTCATTTTTATGTAATATAAAAAGATTACATTTCATTTTAAGTGTATTAACATTAGAATTCACATCTTTTGATAGAAATGAATCAGCAGAAAAGATTCATTGTTTTTGATAAATTACCTTATCATTATACATGAAATGATTCACCCTTTTTGTTACTGAAATGTTACACTTCCATTTACAAGTTACCTGACTTGTTTATGTGATTGGGTCGATAATTTTCACACATCGCCCAAGTGCACAAATAACCTATTATTTGTTTGATTGGATGAAACCCCACACGGGTGCTGGGATGAAGAATTGACATACACTGATGCCAATATTTAATTGTATGTCTATCGATAGATCGACGGGCTGCGATGAGCGTTAATATTTTATTTTAATGCTCGCACAGTCATTGATTTCACTCTGGTTGTGGATGGATATTTGATAATCACTTATTTCCCTTGTTATATACATTCAATGTATGAAATCCATATAATTCAAGTTATATGGTGACTGATTGAGTCGCATTCCAATAAAGGATTTCTTTTATATAAAGAATATCTTTTAAAATAAAGAATATTTGGAATAAAGAATATTATAGTACAAATACCCTTTAAATAAAGGATACTGTTTTATAATGAATATTTTATATAGAAAATTCTTCTCATACAAAGAATATTTTATAATGAATATTTTAAAGAATATTTGACAAAAGATGAAATGATGATTTCTATGCCCGTTCTTAGACGGACAAAAGATAAAAGATGTTCCTTTGAATAAACTGGTTAGTAGCTAGAGTGAATTTATTAAATTAAGATTTAATAGAATTTTCCACTTGAAAAATATTTATTTGGAATTGCTTAAATAAATTGATTTTGTGAACTATGTTTCTTAAGCGACATTTGTTCTTCGACCCAAATTAACATTGAAAGGTGATTTAGAATTAATAAATCTTTTTAAGATTTAAAGAGAAATTTTCTAAAGTCTAGTTTTTTCCAATTTAAAATATATTAAATTGGAATTGAGTGGAAATTCGATTCGATAATAATCGAGATAGGATTCTGTAAAAGAAGACTGATACTACATATGGAATTTAAAAGGCTTTGCCGTTATTCCATTTATATTATTGGTCTGATACAGAAATTTATATCGATTATATATTGACTTGATTTCTGTGAAAATCCTATATTTATTGGAATATGATTTTGAGTTTATCGTAAACAATGTTTTAAATAACATCGATTCTTTAACCCGATTAAAGATAAGATTTATTTCTTAAATTGGAATAATCATTTAATAATTATTTTGATATTAAAACCCAATTTTAATAAATCTTTAAAATGAAGATTAAAGAATATTTTAAAGGAATTTATCTTTGATAAAATTTATGGGAACCTTTCCCTAACAATATGAATATTCTATTTAAAAGAATATTCTGAAATGGAATGAGGCGTTGGATGTTGTATAGCACTTGATTTTTAATTATAAATTACGCTAGTTATTCGGAAAGACCGGGTTTAACCCATTCCGAATAATCATTACGACGATGAAGATTCGAAGATGAAGACGGTGTTGAAGACCGGCGGTTTTCACATCGATGGATGTATTGCTACCGAGGTCCTCGATAGGAGTAGCTACCCTGAAGGGATTTCTGTGGTAGTCGTCTAGACGTATGTGTTAATTGTCCGAATATACAGAACCACCCAGGTTTCTCCTGTTCCGTTCAGACCTAGAACGGACTTGTAAATGGATTGTGTGTTTGACATTGTATTCTTTTCTTCTGTATTTGTTGAACGCTACTGATTATATATTTCTGCTTGGTGGTGGAGAATTTATTCTTCACTTAACACCCTTCTCTAAGACGGGTGAGCTTAGAGGTTATATATATATATTGGTAGATGATCAATAATATGGTAGGGTCGGACAATGTGGCATGCTAAGATGCAAATGATCAAGGTTTTGTTGAAAAGCAGGCCTTGTGGTTGATGATCAAAGCACAGTCTATTTAGGCATAGCTTTGTGTATATCGTGACTTCGCGAGCCTCACAGCCCGGTAGAGTCTAAAACGGGAGAAGGGAACGCAGGGAGTGCACACGTTTCTTTCTAGCTAGAAGTGGTGTCATGGTATAGAGTCCAGACATTTACTTATGTGGTTGTTGGATTTTTGCGAGGCCTCGGATTTATGCGGTTGCCCTCGGCCGTATTGTAGGTTCACTAGAACCGGGAAGCGTGTGTTCAGGCATAACTAATCCTACCCATTGCACTATTGGGGGACCGGCCCTGCAGGATCCAAGGGTTGGACAGAGTACCAATCCTGGGGCATTGCTAGAGTGTCTCGAACCGGTAAGGATCTCCTCCCTAGCCTTGACTCATGATGGAAACCCAATTTCCAATACGCCCCTTGCGGTTTTGATTGTATAACTAGTATGGCGACATAGTAGGATGGGGTACTATGCCGTCTAGAATTGAGACATTTACTTTGAAATGTTTGTATAAATATATATATATATATATATATATATATATATACACACACTATAATACTATTTTTATCGTATCAAGCATCTTTTGACCATTATAAGGTAAAACCCTATCCTCCGGCGTGCGTTGCATTGTGTGATGGGACTTGGGTCTTATAATGGTTTCATTTTTCTAAAAAGCATTGCGTTATTTGACAATTTACTTTAGTTATTGAGACGACCCAAAATCCCGTTCTCACGGAAACAAGGGTTATCTTTGGAATATAACACAAAAACAGATAATAGCAGAACAAAATTAAATAAATACACCAGATAATGAACAATAGAATATACTGGATAAAGTAATCATCAGAGTTACACAGTATACAGGATCTTACTTAATACAAATACAGTTCAGCTATACATAAATGTCTACAGCGGAAATAAACAAAATATGTACAATAGGAGCTGAACGGCATAAAAAGAGATAAATGATAGAATCCATCTTTAGCTCCAGCTATCCAGAAAGAACCAGCTAAACCTGAATACAAGGCTGCCCGTGTAGGAAAAAAAAAGGGCACCCGAGTTTGAGAGTGAAACAAACTACGAGTCAGTCATGGGACTGGTATGAGAAATCTTTTCAACACATATATAATATGGCCAATCACGGGACCACGCCACTTTCGTGGAACGGGTTTACTCCATTGGATTGCCAGTGCTTTAAAATAAATCTTTCTTTTAAACATCGCTATGCTTTTTATAAAGATGAAAACGTTATAAGACTCAGTTCCCATCACACAATGCAACGCAAACCGGAGGATAGAGTTTTACCTTATAACGGTCAAAATATGCTTGATACGAACAAAACAAAGGCATTTGATATTATTGTTAGTGTCTATATGTTTTGAAAACAATTTCAAATCATAACTATCAATCATAGACGGCATGGGTACCATATATCATGTCGCCATATATATATACAATCAAAACCGCACGATCACGTATTTGGAAATTGGATTTCCGTCATGAACCAAGGCAAAAGATAGTCCTTACCGAATTCGAGACGCTCTAGCCCGCCCCTCAGGAACAGCCGCAACTGCCCCTTGGATCGTCAGGGCCGGTCCACACGAAGTGGATTATAATGCCTGAACAATGCGTTTCTCCACCCTTTGGGGTGTAAATGAGCCAACAAATGACTCCATCGGACCCGGATCGTCCGATCAAACCGAGGCGCCTCGCAACAGAAACAACCACATAGGTGAAAAGTATATAAATGTCAGGGCTGGTAGGTCACTGACACCACCCTAGCTAGAAAGAAAACGCACGTCCCCCCTGAGGTCCTGCTCCCGTTTCTGGTTCATACCGGGGTGTGAGGCTCGCGAATTTACGTTATACACAAAGCTACGCCACACAGGCGGTGCTTTGATCATCACCACAAGACTTTGCTTTTCAACAGAAGCCCTGATCATTGCATCTTAGCATGCCACACAGAATAAATCCTATGTCAGACACGCAGTCCATTTACAAGTCCGTTCTGGGTCTGAACGAAACCGGAGGCACTAAATACCTCGTAAACCCTTCGATCAACACGTACGTCTGAACGATCACCACTCATTATCCATATTTCGGGATGCCTCCCAATCAGGACCTCGGTTACCATCCAAACGAGGTGAAGATCTCCGGTCTTCGACCACCGTCTTCACCTTCGACTTCAAATCGTCGGTCGATTATTTGAAATGAGAATTAACTCGGCCTTTTCAAATAATTCACGTATATTTAGAATTTCAAATCAATTTATCTCAATGGTTAAATTATTCGACAACATCAATTTTGTTCTTTAATGTAATTTTCACAACAAACACATTCAACCATCAAAAGCCACATAAATCGAGCAAATTCAGTTTATTTCCACTCCATATTGTTTATGGTATTTTATAACTATTTATCGCTATTTTTATTTATTTTAAATAGCCAATTTATTCAAAACGACGCTTCGGGCCATAAAGCGGCCGTGGCGCTGTTTTTCTTCAGATTTGATTTACACATATCTGAAAATCTAACCGTTGGATCTTCGCAAAATTTACATCATTAGAAAGGTCTTTTCAAAACGAATCCAACGGTTCCCGTTTCGGGAAAATCCGACGGTCGGATCTCCCGGTACAATCGTTTGAAATTTCGATTTCAAAATACGAATTGCAGCGTCGTTATTCGATTGAATATATAATTATATTTATATATATATATATAAATATAATCGTTTCTGGCGCTGTTTTTCTTCAGATTTGAATTAAACATTCCAGACAATCCAACCGTTGGATCTTTACAAAGTTGGTGCCGTTGGAAAGATTTTTCCAAGGCGAACCCGACGGTTGTGGTTTCGGGAAAATCCAATGGTCGGATTCCCCGTACTAGTTGTTTGAAATCATGGTTTCAAAATACGAACTGCACGGCTTCATTTCGTTTTAATTTTATTTATATTTATATATTTATATAAATATAGTTCATTCAATGATTTCCATATCGTTTTCACTTCAAATATTTTTTAACACCTTAAAATTTTGGAAAATTTCGCCATAACCTCCCCTGCACCGGGAGCATCGGGAAATCGCAAATAGCTTTCCCGGTCCTTCTAATCTCAAAAAGAAAAAGAAAAGCCAAGCGGCTAGCCAACAGGCTCATAAAATCACCACCCAAACAAAGCAGTAAATGTGTACCTATTTGTCGGGCACAAAATTTTATTCCTCTTCTCTAGCCCCTTTGCTATAACCTGTTCAATGAATATGCATGTACATATATATACAGTTCTTATCATTTATCATTTTCTATTCAACTTCATATTTGATTTCTATTTGGTTTAAAAACACCATTCATTCTAATGTTACATAAATAGGTGCAAATCATTTCATTAGCTAATTAATGAATATTTCAACTCATATATGTTTATTTTGAACAAGTGGCTATTTTTAACACTTCACATTTCAACGATTTATGCATACAATAAAAATGTGATTTTTATTGTAAAACAATTCATTTCAAAACACTATTTTTCCATATAGTTCAAGTTGGTGATAAAAATGGGATTTTTATCATAAACTAATTTCTTTTAAAACGAGATTATTTTACACAGTTCATATAGTCGATAAAAGGTGATTTTTATTATCAAACAATTTATTTCAAAATATGAATACCATTCAACACATGAATTTCTAATCAACGAATGAATATCAATTCAACACATGAATGTTTTCTATAGTTTCTGTATATAGATAAAAATGTGATTTTTATTATCAAACAATTTATTTCAAAATATGAATACCATTCAACACATGAATTTCTAATTAACGAATGAATATCAATTCAACACATGAATGTTTTCTATAGTTTCTATATATAGATAAAAATGTGATTTTTATTATCAAACAATTTATTTCAAAATATGAATACCATTCAACACATGAATTTCTAATCAACGAATGAATATCAATTCAACACATGAATGTTTTCTATAGTTTCTATATATAAATAAAAATGTGATTTTTATTATCAAACAATTTATTTCAAAATATGAATACCATTCAACACATGAATTTCTAATCAACGAATGAATATCAATTCAACACATGAATGTTTTCTATAGTTTCTATGTATAGATAAAAATGTGATTTTTATTATCAAACAATTTATTTCAAAATATGAATACCATTCAACACATGAATTTCTAATCAACGAATGAATATCAATTCAACACATGAATGTTTTCTATAGTTTCTATATATAGATAAAAATGTGATTTTTACATTTTAAAACGCGAATACCATTCAACACATGAATTTCTAATCAACGAATGAATATCAATTCAACACATGAAGGTTTTCTATTCAATGAATAAATATAGTTTAAGCATATGAAAATAATTCAAACACACGAATATTATTCAAAATTTCGGTAGCATAACGGCAGGGTAGTTAAAACCGGGACCGTCCCTAGTACGGCTCCTCGCTCTACCTTAAAACCTCGCGGTTTTTGACAAAGGGGATCATGCATCTAGTTCGCACGCAGGCGGCATGTATATATTTATTTCATTTCCACAAACTAATCCTATGTGGTTTCAACCAAATATTTTCCAATCACAAACGGGTATTTTTCAACCACAATCAAATCAATATCAACCACAAACAATCCCAAACAACCACTCGCTATCAATCAACTTTCACAACAATTTCAATCAATAAATATCGTCCATGGTTTGTGGACGAGGGGCGTATATATATATATATATATATATATTTATATATAGCAATTCACTTTCATTTCACACATATATATATATATATATATATTTAAATCAGAAATCTCACCGAATAGCTAATTCAATCCCACGACTCTTCTTTGCATAAGATCTTCGCCAATCTCTCTTTCTTGTCGCTTTCGTTGCCCGTATTCTCTACATATGTAAAACTCGAATTTTTACGATGCTATTCAATATATAAAAATATGATTTTTTTTACTTCGACTTTCAATATATAAAAATCTGATTTTTACTTCGACTTTCAATATATAAAGATTATATTTTTAATATTCCTATGATGTAAAAATTATATTTTTATTACTTTAAAAATATAAAAAATCATATCTTACTTCTTCTACTCAATAAAAATTCCGTCTTTTTTTATTTTAAAAATATGATCTTTTCTATTCTATTTTAAAGTTCAAATCTTTTTCTATTTAAAGTTTAAACCTTTTTTTAAAAATCAGTTTTAGATGCTTTTTAAAAAAAATCAGTTTGTAAATCATTTTTAAAATCAGTTTTTAATGCTTTAAAAAAATCAGTTTTAAAATCCTAAAAAAATCAGTTTTAAAATCCTTAAAAAAATCAGTTTTAAAATCCTTAAAAAATCAGTTTTAAAATCCTTAAAAAATCAGTTTTAAAATCCTTTAAAAAATCAGTTTTAAAATCCTTTAAAAAATCAGTTTTAAAATCCTTTAAAAAATCAGTTTTAAAATCCTTAAAAAAAATCAGTTTTAAAATCCTTTAAAAAAATCAGTTTTAAAATCCTTTAAAAATCAGTTTTAATACCTAAAAAAAATTGGTTTTCCAGAATTTAAAAATAAAAATAAAAATAAAATAAAAACACTTATATTGCTCTGCGAAGAAGGGGGGGAAAAGGAGACGTCAGCGGCAGGAGGCGGAGCAGGCGAAGCGAAGGGGCACGGCGGTCTTCGGTGGTGGCGTCGCGATGCTTCGGGGGGGCTCGCGATTGGTTCAGGGGGAGGTCTTCGGGAGTTGCGCCGCTGGGAGGAGGAGTTGGCGAAGCGGAGGGTGGAGCGAGGCACGGCGGGCTTGGGTCTGGTGTCGCCGTCGATAGTTTTAGGGTTTTCTCCCTTTTTTTTATTTCGAATCGGTCAGAAAGAAAGTGAGGAGAGAGAGAGAGAAAAGGGTTTATATAAATTATTATTATTATTAAATTTCTATTTAAAAGTTGACTTTTTATTCGAAGTCGAAATGGGGCCCACCGACTGTCGTCCATAGCGTTTTACCCCCATTCCGGACACAATGGGATATGTATCGCAAGCTGATTTGATCGTTACAATCAGTTTCCGTTGAATTTACATTTAAATCACTATATTAAATTTTAAACGTACATTTCAAATTACCGGGGTCACATACTAACTCTAAAAATTCCAGAAAAATATTTTCTAGCTTCGTATTGACGATACGGTCCTAACAAAACTAGTTTCATCGAATTCTGAGACCGTTTGAAAAATGGCCAATTTCCAGTTGATTAAAATCAACTGAAACTGGTCAAACGCGTTTTCCTTTGCTACGCTCACATATTGATTCGAAAAATTATGAAATTTGAAACCTAGCAATAACTTGACACTGCGGATCCAACAAAAGTGGTTTCGTCGAAATCCAGGTCATTTGCAAAATGTCCATTTTTAAGGGCCTGAATTCCATAGCGACTATTCAGAATTTTCAACTGGACATATCTTTTGATTCCCGCTATCAAATTTCAATTGGTCGGATTCGTTGGAAAGATATCATCAATTAGATCCTAATGTTTTTGGTTTCACTAAAATCCGGATTGTTTTGCACCCGGTATATTCAATTGAAGTTTGAAATCGAATTATCGAACTACCACGCCATTTTCAATTCTATATATAATTATAATTAATTATATTCGTTTTCAAATGTCGATTCAAACTCGGTTTTCATCGCCATTATTTAAAATATTTATTTTAAATATTTAAATTCCATTATTTTAGCCAATTTAAAAATTTTAAATTGGTTCAGATTTTCTGGGTCGTTACAATCTCTCCCACTTAAAACTTTTCGTCCCCGAAAAGGAATAAAGTCGAAAGTGGTTTGATAAATCTACAATCACACAACACAACAACCAATCCAATTGTTTTTAACCTTCAAAAATATACTAATCAAATCCTATACTCTTTAAAATCATTCAGACTATATACTTAAAAGTGTATATCTATGAAAAGAAAATAACAATAGAGTAGAGAATTGAATGGTAATGCAAAGTAGGTTAAATGTACCTTGCACCGGAGTCAATTAGAGATATCTACTCGGCATCTGGGGTAAGCTTTCTGAATGCTCTCCTCAGTTTCCCAAGTACAATCTCGCGGATCTCCACTCCATTGCACTTTGACTAAGCGAACGTTCTTGTTCCTCAGCTCTTTGGTTTCTTTGCCGATAATCTTTAGCGGCTCTCGCCTCACAGCCAATTCTGGAGTAATTTCAATATCCTGCAGAGCTGCTTCTTCCACGATCAAGTCTGGATCATGAACGTGCTTTCGAAGTTGAGATACGTGAAACACATCATGAATTTCAGGCAACCAGTCTGGCAATTTAACTTTATATGCGAGAGTCCCAATCCGTTCCAGAATAGGAAACAGACCAATGAATTTGGGTGCCAACTTTCCAGTTTTACCGAACCGGATAACTCCTCTCATCGGCGATACTTTCAAATATACATAGTCGCCAACTTCAAAGGATATATCCCTTCTTCTTTTATCGGCATAGCTCTTTTGTCGGCTTTGAGCGGCGAGTAATCGCTTCTTAATAAAATTGACTTTGTCGGCGGCTTCTCGAATCATATCAGGACCCAACACAAGTCTATTTCCGGGCTCGACCCAACAAGCAGGAGATCGGCACGGTCTACCATACAATGCTTCGAATGGCGACATTGTCAGGCTTGCCTGATAGCTGTTGTTATAAGAGAATTCAGCCAAATGCAGATGGTCTTCCCATGATCCACCGAAATCTAGAACACAAGCCCGCAATAGATCTTCTAAAATGCGGTTTACCCTCTCAGTCTGACCGTCTGTCTGAGGATGATAAGCGGTGCTCAAGTTCAACTTCGTTCCTAGCTCGACTTGAAATGCTTCCCAGAATTTGCTAGTGAATATTGTATCTCTATCACTGACTATACTGAGCGGCACTCCATGTAGTCTAACTATTTCCCTGAAGTATATCTGCGCCAGACTCTGAGCAGTTCTGTTTGATTTGACAGGTATGAAATGGGCGGTCTTCGTGAAACGATCTACGATCACCCAAATACTGTCATTTCCTTTTCTGGTCCTGGGCAAACCATCAATGAAATCCATAGAAATATGCTCCCACTTCCAATCAGGAACTTCTAGCGGTTGCAACAATCCAGCCAGTTTTTGTTGGTCGCTTTTGACTAGCTGACAAGTAGGGCATCGACTAACATATAAGGAAATGTCCCTTTTCATCGACTTCCACCAGAAAGTGCGTTTGATGTCATTATAAATTTTGCTTACTCCCGGATGGATACTGAGTTTTGACTTGTGGCATTCATCCAGAACTTCTTTTCGAAGCTCAGGAATGTTAGGGACACAGATTCGACCTTTGAGCCTTAAAATCCCATCATTGTCTACTTGAAAACTCGAGGGTTCGCCTTGTTGAATTATCCCTCTGATCTTCTGAATGAAGTGATCATCCTCCTGAAGAGCTGATATCTTATCTAGCAATGAAGTCGTGATAATAAAACTGGCGATCATTACATTCTTTCTGCTTAGCGCATCGGCCACGACATTGGCCTTTCCTGGAGTATATATAATTTCAAAGTCATATGCTGCAAGAAACTCCAGCCAACGTTGCTGCCTCAAATTCAAGTCCTTCTGAGTGAACAGATACTTTAATGACTGATGATCTGTAAACAGTTCGAATCTCTCACCGAGAAGATAGTGCCTCCAAATTTTCAAAGCGAACACGATAGCCAATAACTCAAGATCATGAGTTACGTAGTTTCTCTCGTGTGGCTTCAGTTGACGACTAGCATAAGCTATCACTTGGCCTCTTTGCATTAACACTGCGCCAAGGCCTTCTCTAGAAGCATCTGTCCATACTTTTAAATCCTGGTTGCCATCGATGATGGTTAACACTGGAGCTGTCGTTAATCTCAACTTCAGCTCTTCGAAAGCTTCCTCACTCTCTTGAGTCCATTTGAACTTAGAATGCTTCTTTGTAAGCTTCGTTAAGTGACCAGATATCTTCGAAAAGTTTTTAACGAACTTCCGGTAATAGCTAGCCAATCCGAGAAAACTACGGACTTCAGTGGGGGTGCTGGGCTGTTTCCAGTTTTGAATAGCCGTGATTTTACTTGGATCAACAGCGATTCCTTCTTTCGATACAACATGGCCCAGAAATTTCACTTCATCCTGCCAGAATATACATTTGGAAAACTTTGCTTTCAATACATTCCTTCTTAGAATTTCTAAAACTTGTTCCAGATGCTTTTCATGTTCGGCCTTTGATTTAGAGAAGATTAGAATATCATCAATAAAAACCAGAACAAATTTATTCAAAACCCCTCTGAACACTCTGTTCATTAGATCGACGAAATAAGCTGGAGCGTTACATAAGCCGAATGGCATTACTAACCACTAGTAGAATAGGTCGGGGCCTCTGAACGCTGTCATTGGAACACACTTTTCGGCAATTCGAAGTTGATGGAAACCTGTAGCTAGGTCCATTCTTGAAAATACTTGTGCTCCATTTAATCGATCCAACAAATCATCTATTTGTGGCAATGGATATTTGTTCTTTATTGTCTGTTTGTTCAAATCACGATAATCCACACATAGACGTAGAGTACCGTCAGATTTTGGGACAAATACCATGGCTGCACCCCAATCAGAGAAACTAGGCCTGATCAGACCTTTCCATACTAGCTGTCTTGTTTGATTGTTTAATTCCTCCTTCTCTTTCAAGGACATTCTTCGAATAGCGTGAACTACCGGCCTTGCATTGGGAATCAAAGCAATCTTGAAATCTATTTCTCTCTGCGGAGGTAAGCGAACAACTTCTTCGAACACATCCGCATAGTTCTTGACGACAGGAATGTCTTTGATGAGGTCGGGAATATTCTCTGCGACTTCAGGAACATTTTCAATTTGGGCTGGAGAAACATTCAAAGCTGCCCAGAAGTCTTTTCTATTAGCATTCTGACCTTCACAGGGAATGGTAATATAATCGCCTGATTTAATCCTCGCCTTTACGACTCTGTCGGCGCATTTAACTTCAGCTTCATATTTGGTCAACCAGTCTAACCCCAAGATAAGATCAAACTCTTTAAAATTCATGACGACGGCGATGGTAGGAAACCGATAACGAGAGAAAGAAACCGGCACTCCACAAACCCAACTGAGATCAATGGAACCCCCAACCGGATTCTGGACAGTCATTGGTTCCTTGAGCTTTTTCAAATTCAAATCCAGTTTCTTGGCTGCATCTTTTGCTATGAAACTTCGCGACGCGCCGATGTCAAATAGTACTTTAACTGGGATGTCTTTGACAGTTAGCGTGCCCTCTAAAACATCTGGTCTTTCTTGAATAGCTGAGGGCCCAGAAGTTTCTGCTACTTCATTTACCTGAGCTTCTTTGGTCGTTTTTAACAGCCGACAATCTTGCTTTACATGACCAAACCGATGACATTGGTTGCACCTTTTCTTTCCTTGAAAAACCTTCTTGGGTTTAGATACACTCTTTCTTTGTTCGTTCCAAGATTTGCAACTTATCGCCAAATGTCCTTTTCTATTGCAGCTTGAGCACGTGGCGGTTGTTACGGGTTCCTTCTTATATTTAGCCCTTTTTCTCTTGGCACTGGGCTTCTTATTGACCTCAGACCTCGTACTGGCTTCAGGAATATCAGTTTCCGACTTTTCTTTGTCACTAGAACAGACTTCTTCTTCGTCGCATAACATTCCTTTCTTATGGAGATCTTCATACTGATAAGCCATGTATTTCATTTCAGAAAAAGGAAGCTTCACATGCCCCAATACTTTATTATGATATTTCCTTTGAAGTCCGTAAATAAATCTCGAATTCTTTCTCCTCATATTCTGAATTAGATGGGGAGCAAAGTGAGCAAGTTCATTGAATTTCTTATGATATTCTGGGATGGTCATATCACCTTGTATTAGATAAGAAAATTCATCACATAATCTCTCGGTTGCTTCGGGAGGAGTAAATCTTTCTAAGAAAATCACTTTGAATCTGTCCCAGGTGATATCACCTTCTGGATTATCTTTAATAACTGAATCCCACCAAAACAAAGCTTCTTCTTTGAGTGCCCAAGACGCCAGTAATCTTTTCTGATCGTCTCTCAGCTTTAAACCCTCAAAGATCTTCTCTGTAGAACGAATCCAAGCTTGTGTTTCCATAATGGACTCTTTGCCTAAGAATGGCGATCCACCCAGATTTCGAAATCTCTTGTATAGAACTTCTATATTGGATTCTGGCTGCGGGAGCACAACTGGCTCATCAGCTGGTCGAGCCATACGATTATTTCTTCTATTCCTGCCACTCATTTTCTAGTACTTCTGCAATTAGCAGATCAAGTGTCAGGTCACAGAAAAGATATTTCAAAATATAGAGACAAATACTTGAATGTAAATGTGTCTATCGATGTGTAATCATTCTGCTTTACTCATACTAGGATATTACTGATCCTATCTGTATGGAGTTACCCGTCCTAGAACACTACTGGTTCTATTTCTGACGAGTTCGTTCAAATGTTATATTCCAGAACTAAGCTTAACCAAATCTCTGATACCACGTTGAGACGACCCAAAATCCCGTTCTCACGGAAAAAAGGGTTATCTTTGGAATATAACACAGAAACAGATAATAGCAGAACAAAATTAAATAAATACACCAGATAATGAACAATAGAATATACTGGATAAAGTAATCATCAGAGTTACACAGTATACAGGATCTTACTTAGTACAAATACAGTTCAGCTATACATAAATGTCTACAGCGGAAATAAACAAAATATGTACAATAGGAGCTGAACGGCATAAAAAGAGATAAATGATAGAATCCATCTTCAGCTCCAGCTATCCAGAAAGAACCAGCTAAACCTGAATACAAGGCTACCCGTGTAGAAAAAAAAAGGGGCACCCGAGTTTGAGAGTGAAACAAACTACGAGTCAGTCATGGGACTGGTATGAGAAATCTCTTCAACACATATATAATATGGCCAATCACGGGACCACGCCACTTTCGTGGAACGGGTTTACTCCATTGGATTGCCAGTGCTTTAAAATAAATCTTTCTTTTAAACATCGCTATGCTTTTTATAAAGATGAAACCGTTATAAGACTCAGTTCCCATCACACAATGCAATGCAAACCGGAGGATAGAGTTTTACCTTATAACGGTCAAAATATGCTTGATACGAACAAAACAAAGGCATTTGATATTATTGTTAGTGTCTATATGTTTTGAAAACAATTTCAAATCATAACTATCAATCATAGACGGCATGGGTACCATATATCATGTCGCCATATATATATACAATCAAAACCGAACGATCACGTATTTAGAAATTGGATTTCCGTCATGAACCAAGGCAAAAGATAGTCCTTACCGAATTCGAGACGCTCTAGCCCGCCCCTCAGGAACAGCCGCAACTGCCCCTTGGATCGTCAGGGCCGGTCCACACGAAGTGGATTATAATGCCTGAACAATGCGTTTCTCCACCCTTTGGGGTGTAAATGAGCCAACGAATGATTCCATTGGACCCGGATCGTCCGATCAAACCGAGGCGCCTCGCAACAGCAACAACGACATAGGTGAAAAGTATATAAATGTCAGGGCTGGTAGGTCACTGACACCACCCTAGCCAGAAAGAAAACGCACGTCCCCCCTGAGGTCCTGCTCCCGTTTCTGGTTCATACCGAGGTGTGAGGCTCGCGAATTTACGTTATACACAAAGCTACGCCACACAGGCGGTGCTTTGATCATCACCACAAGACTTTGCTTTTCAACAGAAGCCCTGATCACTGCATCTAAGCATGCCACACAGAATAAATCCTATGTCAGACACGCAGTCCATTTACAAGTCCGTTCTGGGTCTGAACGAAACCGGAGGCACTAAATACCTCGCAAACCCTTCGATCAACACGTACGTCTGAACGATCACCACTCATTATCCATATTTCGGGATGCCTCCCAATCAGGACCTCGGTTACCATCCAAACGAGGTGAAGATCTCCGGTCTTCGACCACCGTCTTCACCTTCGACATTAAATCGTCGGTCGATTATTTGAAATGAGAATTAACTCGGCCTTTTCAAATAATTCACGTATATTTAGAATTTCAAATCAGTTTATCTCAATGGTTAGATTATTCGACAACATCAATTTTGTTCTTTAATGTAATTTTCACATCAAACACATTCAACCATCAAAAGCCACATAAATCGAGCAAATTCAGTTTATTTCCACTCCATATTGTTTATGGAATTTTATAACTATTTATCGCTATTTTTATTTATTTTAAAATAGCCAATTTATTCAAAACGACGCTTCGGGCCATAAAGCGGCCGTGGCGCTGTTTTTCTTCAGATTTGATTTACCCATATCTGAAAATCTAACCGTTGGATCTTCGCAAAATTTACATCATTAGAAAGGTCTTTTCAAAACGAATCCAACGGTTCCCGTTTCGGGAAAATCCGACGGTCGGATCTCCCGGTACAATCGTTTGAAATTTCGATTTCAAAATACGAATTGCAGCGTCGTTATTCGATTGAATATATAATTATATATATATATATATATATATATAAATATAATCGTTTCTGGCGCTGTTTTTCTTCAGATTTGAATTAAATATTCCAAACAATCCAACCGTTGGATCTTTACAAAGTTGGTGCCGTTGGAAAGATTTTTCCAAGGCGAACCCGACGGTTGTGGTTTCGGGAAAATCCAATGGTCGGATTCCCCGTACTAGTTGTTTGAAATCATGGTTTCAAAATACGAACTGCACGGCTTCGTTTCGTTTTAATTTTATTTATATTTATATATTTATATAAATATAGTTCATTCAATGATTTCCATATCGTTTTCACTTCAAATATTTTTCTAACACCTTAAAATTTTGGAAAATTTCGCCATAACCTCCCCTGCACCGGGAGCATCGGGAAATCGCAAATAGCTTTCCCGGTCCTTCTAATCTCAAAAAGAAAAAGAAAAGCCAAGCGGCTAGCCAACAGGCTCATAAAATCACCACCCAAACAAAGCAGTAAATGTGTACCTATTTGTCGGGCACAAAATTTTATTCCTCTTCTCTAGCCCCTTTGCTATAACCTGTTCAATGAATATGCATGTACATATATATACAGTTCTTATCATTTATCATTTTCTATTCAACTTCATATTTGATTTCTATTTGGTTTAAAAGCACCATTCATTCTAATGTTACATAAATAGGTGCAAATCATTTCATTAGCTAATTAATGAATATTTCAACTCATATATGTTTATTTTGAACAAGTGGCTATTTTTAACACTTCACATTTCAATGATTTATGCATACAATAAAAATGTGATTTTTATTGTAAAACAATTCATTTCAAAACACTATTTTTCCATATAGTTCAAGTTGGTGATAAAAATGGGATTTTTATCATAAAACAATTTCTTTTAAAACGAGATTATTTTACACAGTTTATATAGTCGATAAAAGGTGATTTTTATTATCAAACGATTTATTTCAAAATATGAATACCATTCAACACATGAATTTCTAATCAACGAATGAATATCAATTCAACACATGAATGTTTTCTATAGTTTCTATATATAGATAAAAATGTGATTTTTATTATCAAACAATTTATTTCAAAATATGAATACCATTCAACACATGAATTTCTAATCAACGAATGAATATCAATTCAACACATGAATGTTTTCTATAGTTTCTATATATAGATAAAAATGTGATTTTTATTATCAAACAATTTATTTCAAAATATGAATACCATTCAACACATGAATTTCTAATCAACGAATGAATATCAATTCAACACATGAATGTTTTCTATAGTTTCTATATATAGATAAAAATGTGATTTTTATTATCAAATAATTTATTTCAAAATATGAATACCATTCAACACATGAATTTCTAATCAACGAATGAATATCAATTCAACACATGAATGTTTTCTATAGTTTCTATATATAGATAAAAATGTGATTTTTACATTTTAAAACGCGAATACCATTCAACACATGAATTTCTAATCAACGAATGAATATCAATTCAACACATGAAGGTTTTCTATTCAATGAATAAATATAGTTTAAGCATATGAAAATAATTCAAACACACGAATATTATTCAAAATTTCGGCAGCATAACGGCAGGGTAGTTAAAACCGGGACCGTCCCTAGTACGGCTCCTCGCTCTACCTTAAAACCTCGCGGTTTTTGACAATGGGGATCATGCATCTAGTTCGCACGCAGGCGGCATGTATATATTTATTTCATTTCCACAAACTAATCCTATGTGGTTTCAACCAAATATTTTCCAATCACAAACGGGTATTTTTCAACCACAATCAAATCAATATCAACCACAAACAATCCCAAACAACCACTCGCTATCAATCAATTTTCACAACAATTTCAATCAATAAATATCGTCCATGGTTTGTGGACGAGGGGCGTATATATATATATATATTTATATATAGCAATTCACTTTCATTTCACACACATATATATATTTTTAAATCAGAAATCTCACCGAATAGCTAATTCAATCCCACGACTCTTCTTTGCATAAGATCTTCGCCAATCTCTCTTTCTTGTCGCTTTCGTTGCCCGTATTCTCTACATATGTAAAAATCGAATTTTTACGATGCTATTCAATATATAAAAATATGATTTTTTTACTTCGACTTTCAATATATAAAAATCTGATTTTTACTTCGACTTTCAATATATAAAGATTATATTTTTAATATTCCTATGATGTAAAAATTATATTTTTATTACTTTAAAAATATAAAAAATCATATCTTACTTCTTCTACTCAATAAAAATTCCGTCTTTTTTTATTTTAAAAATATGATCTTTTCTATTCTATTTTAAAGTTCAAATCTTTTTCTATTTAAAGTTTAAACCTTTTTTTAAAAATCAGTTCTAGATGCTTTTTAAAAAAAATCAGTTTGTAAATCATTTTTAAAATCCTAAAAAAATCAGTTTTAAAATCCTTAAAAAAATCAGTTTTAAAATCCTTAAAAATTCAGTTTTAAAATCCTTAAAAAATCAGTTTTAAAATCCTTAAAAAATCAGTTTTAAAATCCTTTAAAAAATCAGTTTTAAAATCCTTTAAAAAATCAGTTTTAAAATCCTTAAAAAAATCAGTTTTAAAATCCTTTAAAAAAATCAGTTTTAAAATCCTTTAAAAATCAGTTTTAATACCTAAAAAAAATCGGTTTTCCAGAATTTAAAAATAAAAATAAAAATAAAATAAAAACACTTACATTGCTCCGCGAAGAAGGGGGGAAAAGGAGACGTCGGCGGCAGGAGGCGGAGCAGGCGAAGCGAAGGGGCACGGCGGTCTTCGGTGGTGGTGTCGCGATGCTTCGGGGGGGCTCGCGATTGGTTCAGGGGGAGGTCTTCGGGAGTTGCGCCGCTGGGAGGAGGAGTTGGCGAAGCGGAGGGTGGAGCGAGGCACGGCGGGCTTGGGTCTGGTGTCGCCGTCGATAGTTTTAGGGTTTTCTCCCTTTTTTTTCGAATCGGTCAGAAAGAAAGTGAGGAGAGAGAGAGAGAGAAAAGGGTTTATATAAATTATTATTATTATTAAATTTCTATTTAAAAGTTGACTTTTTATTCGAAGTCGAAATGGGGCCCACCGACTGTCGTCCATAGCGTTTTACCCCCATTACGGACACAATGGGATATGTATCGCAAGCTGATTTGATCGTTACAATCAGTTTCCGTTGAATTTACATTTAAATCACTATATTAAATTTTAAACGTACATTTCAAATTACTTGGGTCACATACTAACTCTAAAAATTCCAGAAAAATATTTTCTAGCTTCGTATTGACGATACGGTCCTAACAAAACTAGTTTCATCGAATTCTGAGACCGTTTGAAAAATGGCCAATTTCCAGTCGATTAAAATCAATTGAAACTGGTCAAACGCGTTTTCCTTTGCCACGCTCACATATTGATTCGAAAAATTATGAAATTTGAAACCTAGCAATAACTTGACACTGCGGATCCAACAAAAGTGGTTTCGTCGAAATCCGAGGTCATTTGCAAAATGTCCATTTTTAAGGGCCTGAATTCCATAGCGACTATTCAGAATTTTCAACAGGACATATCTTTTGATTCCCGCTATCAAATTTTAATTGGTCGGATTCGTTGGAAAGATATCATCAATTAGATCCTAATGTTTTTGGTTTCACTAAAATCCGGATTGTTTTGCACCCGGTATATTCAATTGATGTTTGAAATCGAATTATCGAACTACCGCGCCATTTTCAATTCTATATATAATTATAATTAATTATATTCATTTTCAAATGTCGATTCAAACTCAGTTTTCATCGCCATTATTTAAAATATTTATTTTAAATATTTAAAATCCATTATTTTAGCCAATTTAAAAATTTTAAATTGGTTCAAATTTTTTGGGTCGTTACAGTTATGCACTGGCTATCCAATGGAGTAAACCCGTTCCGCGTTAGCGGCATGGTCCTGTGATTAGCCTTATTATTAGATAGGTTATTTAAGATTTCTCATACCAGTCCCATGACTGACCTGTAGTTTGTTTCACTGGCAAACTCGGGTGCCCATATTTTCCACACGGGCAGTCGAGTAGCTTGTTTTGCAGATATCATATTTACAGGATCCTGGTCTACAGCTGAAGCCATATTCGGAAAGCTCTGTATCCGTGTATTCCTTTCGGTTGTATATTTGTATTATTTTTTTCGCTGCTATTTAAATGTAATTTAAACTCTGATATTGTATTCCCAATAAATATTATTCATTCATACTCTGGAAGATTCTTGTACTCTGATGTAATTGTTGTAATCAGCAATAAAATGTTCTGCTGTTCTGTGTTCTGATGTGTGTTGCTCTCAAACAATCCACAATTTCCTTCACGGGGAAGTTTGGGTCGTTTCAGGTGCGGTGGGCCTGGGGGGTCTCGTTCGATCCTTGATGGAGAGGGAGGGGAGAGATCGAGCGTCGGGGGGGGGGGGGGGGAGGGGGCGTCTTGGTGGAGGCGAGGGCGGCGGAAGGGTGGATGGTGCGACGCGTGGGACTGAGGTGGATCGTCGATGGCAAGGAGATGGAGGCAGGCGCGATTTTTTCTTTTTTAGGTCTGAAGTGAAAAGTAACGGGGGGGTTAAGTATAAAAGATTTTATATTTTATATATTTTAATTTATTATTTTCTATAAAAAAGTTGACTTTTCATATGAATTCTAAATGAGGCCCAACGACTGTCGCCCCTAGCTAATTACCCCTATTCCGAGCACAATGGGATATGTATCGTGAGCTGATTCGATCGTTTCGATCAGTTTTTGTCAAAATCCAAATATAACTCTATATATTGAATTTGAACGTGCATTTCAATTTACTGGGGCCACATACTAACTCTAAAAATTCCCAAAAAATATTTTCTAGCTTCGTATTGACGATACGGTCCTAACAAAACTAATTTCATCAAATTCCGAGACTGTTTGAAAAATGGCCATTTTCCAGTCGATTAAAATCAACTGAACTGGTCAAACGCGTTTTCTTTTTCCACGCTCACATATTGATTCGAAAAATTATGAAATTTGAAACCTAGCAATAATTTGACATCACGGATCCAACAAAAGTGGTTTCGTTGAAAACCGAGGTCGTTTGCAAAATTCCCATTTTAAGGGCTAGAATTCCATAGCGACTATTCTGAATTTTCAACTGGACATATCTTTTGATTCCCGCTCTGAAATTTCAATTTTTCAGATTCGTTGCAAAGATATTCACAAATGGATTCTAATATTTTTGGTTTTGTTAAAATCCGGTTTATTTTGAATCCTGTACATTCATTTGAATTTGGAAATCGAATTATCGAACTACCGCGCCCTTTTCAATTCCTTTTATAATTTAAAATAAATAATTATATTCTAACGACGATTCAAATAAATATATATGTTCGATTCTATTCAAATTAAATTTCTCGTCGTTATTATTTAAAATAATTCATTTGAAATATTCAAAATTCGCTAAAATCGCCAAAATAAAAATTTTAAATTGGCTCGGATTTCTGGGTTATTACAATCTCTCCCACTTAAAACTTTTTGTCCCCGAAAAGAAACGAAGCCGAAAGTTGTTTCACAAATCAAGTCAACTTCCAGTATTTTCTTTACGGCTTAAGTTTTTCAACTTTTCAGTTTCTAAAAACTTTTCAAATTTTTCAAAAAAATTGGCTAACACCCTAAATTTTCGAAAAATTTCGCCATAAACTCCCCTGCACCGGGTACTTCGGGATATTTCATATAGCCTCCCATGGCCTTTTTCGATCCAAAAGAAATAGAAAAAGCCAAGCGGCTAGCTAATCGGCTCACAAAATCATCATCACCCAAACAAAACAGTAAATTATGGTAAACATGTACCTATTTGTCGGGCAAACAATTTTATTCTTCTGCTCTATCCTCTTTGCTATGACCTGTTCAGTGTAAGTACATGTATATGCATGCAAATGCGACAAATTTTCAATACATTTCACTTTTTGATACAATTTGTTTATAAGTTCAACTTTTAATTAATCAACCAATAATCAACAACACAACCATCAATCAATTAGTTGATTAGCTTTTCAAATTCATAACTTTGATATAAAGTAAAAAATCACATTTTTGATGCCAAATCACAACAATAAGCCATATCTAGTTTCGGTTCTCACACTAGTCAATTGGAAATATATAGAAATCTCACTTTCGAAACTCGAAAATAAATACTGGCGATGGTGCCCCATCACTAGAATTATCCCCGGGCAACTAGAGTGTGATTCTATAACTATCCAGTACATTAAAACTTCGAATACACGTTTGCAAGGCGTATATACAAAAACTTTATATATTGGATTGTCCAAGATAATTTAATATAAATATTCAAATACGTATAAAACAATTTAAATTTCAAAACAAAACTTGTTTTCAATTTAAAAACATACTCTTCACACCTGCTCTAGGATACTACTGATCCCATTTCTAACGAGTCATTCCCATTGGATATTACTAATCCAATTTCTGATGAATTCTTTCGTATGGTTCTAATGCGTCTTGTTCTCTGAGCTTTGTAAACCAAATCTCTGATACCATGATGAAATGACCCGTAATCCCCCTTACGGGAAATCATGGATTGAATTGAGAACAACACAGAACAGAACACAGACGGAAGAACATTTCATTGTTAATTACAACAACTTCATCAGATAACAAGAATATACAGAGTAATGAATAAATACTACATATTATAAAATATCAGAGATTACAATACATTTAAATACATCGCAACGGAAAAATAATACAATACACAACTGAAAGTAATACACGGATACAGAGCTTTCCGAGTATCGTTCCAGCTGTAAATCAGGATCCTGTGAATATAAATCTGCAAAACCAAAACTACTAGCTGCCCGTGTCAAAATAAGGGCACCCAGAGTTTAGGTTAAAACAATAAACTCCAGGTCAGTCATGTGACTGGTGTGAGAACTAAAACAGTTATTAATCTTTATTTTTAAAGTTAGGTAAATCAAGGGACCACGCCGTATAACACGGAACGGGTTTCCTCCCAAGAATACCAGTGCATAAAACAACAGCGCAATGCTAAATAAAGAACAATGAAGCTATTATAAGACCCAGGTCCCATCACACAATGCAACACAAACCAGAGGATAGGGTTGTCCCATATAATAGCCAAAGAATGCTTGATACGTTTAAAACAAATCATTTGATACCATAATAGGTGTATAGTGTATAAAACGACTTTAAATCATAAGTACCAATCATAGACGGCATAAGCGCCCCATCCCACAATGTCGCCATATATAGGATTACAACTAAAATCGAAACGTCACGTATTGGAAGTTAGATTTCCATCTGTGAACCGAGGCAAAAGATAGTCCTCTACCGATTCGAGACGCTCTAGCCCGCCCCTTAGGAACACAACGCATCGTCCCTTGGATTGTCAGGGCCGGTCCACCGATGTGGATTAAAATGCCTGAACACTGCGTTTCCCAACCCTTTGGGGTGTCATTGATTCAACGAATGACTCCATCGGCTTCACATAGTCACCGATATATCCGAGGCGCCTCGCAACAACAACAACCACATAAGTCAAACTCGTCAGGGTGTGTAAAACCACCGACGCCACTTCTAGCTAGAAGGAAACACATGCCCTCCCTGAAGTCCTTCTCCCGTTTTGGTTCACAACCGGGGTGTGAGGCTCGCGAATCAACGCTACACAAAGCTAGGCCACATAGGCTGTGCTTTGATCATCAACCACATGACTCTGCTTTTCAACAGAAGCCTTGGTCATTTGCATCTTAGCATGCCACACAGGCAATTCACGCTATGCAACCGATATCAATCACACAGAACGAAATCCAATGTCAGACACACATCCATTTACAAGTCTGTTCTGGGTCTGAACGAAACCGGAGGCACCTTGTACCTCGCATATCCATCGATCTCCAAGTACGTCTAGACGATCACCAGCTGATTCCCTCCTCTTGGGTGCACATCCCAATCAAGATCATCAGTAATCACCCAAACGACATGAAGACCTCCGGTCTTCAACCACCGTCTTCATCCTCGACATCACGTCGAATCAGTTATTCAGAATGGGATAAACCCGGTCTTTCTGAATAACTCGCGTATATAATAATCAAGTGTTACACAAACACAACATACGCCTCATTCCAATACATCAGTCACTAACCGTAAATTAACAAGAGAATAATTCCCCAAATATTAACCCCGAAGGCCGAAACCAACATCAGATCAATACCCAGGAAACCGTTCTGCTTAGCTAACCTACAGTTAGTTTCTAAATTTCAAATTCTTATGGAAAGGTTCCCATTAATTTTATCAGAGATAAATTTCTTTAAATTTATTCTTTAATCTTCCTTTGAATATCGATTCAACTAGTCGGGATTAACGAACCTTACCGAAGTAATCATTGGTTTTAATTTCCCAATCCCAACCTATTCATCCCATGAAGTAAAACTGGTCATACTTCATATCTAACACCACGGTGTTATCGGTAAATTCAATTACCATTTCACGTTCAAATCTAATTAAAGATTTAACTATCGCCTAGAGCAAAACTGGTGATACTCCATTCTCGATCATTTCAATCTAATTAAAGATTCATTAAAACTCCATTTAGTTTTAATCTTTGATTGGGTTAACGAATCAGTGTCATTTAAAACACGGTTCACGATAAACCCCAAAATCACATCACATTTCAATCAGTCCCTAACCGTAAATTAGCAAGTGAGCAATTCCCTAAGTATTAACCCCGAAGGCCGAAACCAACATCAGATCAATACCCCAGAAACCATTCAACTTAACTAATCTCCAGTTAGTTTCTGATTTTCTTAACTCCTTTGGGTCTAAGAACAGTATTATTGAAGATACCGTTCACGACAACCCAAAATCACATTTCATTAATTATCGGGTTAAAGAACAAGTGTTATTTAAAACACTTTTCACGATAAACCCAAAAATCAATACCAATTCAATTCCAATTAAATATTATTTAATTGTACACTTCATTAAATCTAAATAAAAAGATTTAATCTTTTTCTCAACTGGGCTTAAGAACAGTGTTAATGAAGACGCCATTCACGACAAACCCAAATCACATTTGATATTAAATACAAGGCTCTGAATAGAAAATATATCTGCTTATATTCAATATCAAATTCTACGACCAACAAATATCGTATTGGAAATAACGATATATATATATATCTTTTAAATTTCCATAACAATAACTGTATAATCACAAAACCCAACATCGAAATATTCCGAAGACAATTTCGATTCAAATCCATTCCAATTCAATTATTGGAAATTATGGTTACTTTTATAACCCTTTTCAAATTCAATTTATTTATTTTAAAAATAAATAACTTATTATTCTAGTTCAAAACTAGTTCATTTCGATAAAAATCGATTTTTATCTTATCAAATTTGGAGTTTTTCATCCCAATTCTTCCCAAATGATTTCTTATGATTTTACACAAATTATTACTATTTTTAATAATTTTATCAAGGCCCGTACAGTCGATTTCCATCAACGGCCATCGAACTGCACTTACAGCGACCTTTTCCAAATTTGATTTGGACATAAGTCCAAATCCAACCGTTAGATTTCTAATTTCTAATATTCGTTAGAAAGCTCTTTTCGATACGAACCCAACGGTTCCAGTTTTAGGAGAATCCGACGGTCGGATCTCCCACAATATGCATTCGAAGTCAATGGTCAAAATTCGCGAACTGCCGCGGCGCGGTGCGTTCTATTCAGACCATTATATATATATATTATATATATATATCGTCGATTTCCTTTCAAATCATATTTTAAAAACCGTTTTAAATTCGTTTTCGAAACGATTTCTACTTCATTTCAAATTCAAATCAAAATTGAATTTTTTTCAATATAATCCGTTTTAATTTCATTTCAAATCGATTTCAATTCAATTTCAATTTAATTCGAATTTCAATTCATTTCAATTTAATTCGAATTTCAAATCTATTCAATTTAATTCGAATTCATTTTCTATTCAATTTAATTCGATTTGAATTCTATTCAATTCAATTTCAATTCAATTTGAATTCCTATTCAATTCAATTTGTATTCGATTTGAATTGCTATTCAATTCAATTTTAATTCGATTTGAATTCTATTCAATTCAATTTGAATTCGATTTGAATTCTATTCAATTCAATTTTAATTCAATTTGAATTCTATTTAATTGAATTTTAATTCGATTTGAATTCCTATTCAATTCAATTTTAATTCGATTTGAATTTTATTTAATTTTAATTCTATTTGAATTCTATTCAATTCAATTTTAATTCGATTTGAATTCCTATTCAATTCAGTTTCTAAAATATTCGATTATTGAAATCACTTTTCAATACTCATTTAAAAATGAATAAAATCGATATAAATATCGTTCACGTCAAAATGGCGCCAATCTAATCAACACGGCTTCATATATTTCTATTTTAAAATATTTCTATTTCAAATATTTCTTTTCAAACATTTCCTTTTTCGAAACCGGAATAAGGCCCAATCAATTACCATATAATGTTAATTATATGGATTTTCTACAACACATGTATACAATAACAACGATGAATAATAAACCATCATCCAAAGTGCATTCTACACTGTATAAGCATCAAATATAAATATTTAACGCTCATAACAGTCTGTCCATCAATCGATTGACATACAGCTAACTATTGGGACTATTGTAAGTCATATATCATCCCAATACTCATGTGGGGTTTTCAAACAATCAAACATAGATTTTATTTGTGCAGTTGGGCGATGTGTAAAATTTATCGTCCCAATCAATATCAGTCAAATGTGTGTATATAAACAAATCGTCCGATTTGTAAATATTTATTTCATTTTAAATACACGTTAAAAATTCTATTTTCAACTATAAAATATTTTATTTCATTTCACATCACACAATCAACTACACATCAAAATCAAACAAACAAGCATACAAGTCGTCCATGGTCTGTGGACGACGGGTGTCGGGTGCTACTAAACACCGTCTGCATCCTAGTATATATTTTAACTAGAGATAAAATAAAAGTGAGGAATTCTCACCTTGGGGTTCCACTCCGCCGTGCTTTGCTTTTGAACTGCTAAACTGTCTGGATCAGTTTGAAATTCCAATGCAGTCCTTGTCCCGCTTTTCATAATAAATATTATATTTTTATTATTTCATTTTAATAAATAAAAATCATATTTTTACTTCACCTCTTTATTCTAAATAAAAATCACATTTATATTACCTTAATATATAGATAAAAATCGTATTTTGTTTTATACCACCTGTCATATAATAAAAGTCATATTTTTATGGCGAAGCCTATATTATAAAAATTAAATCTTTTTAATGCACAAAATCAAATCCTTTCGATTTCAAAAATCTAATCTTTTAATTTTCAAAATCAAATCTTTTAATTTCTATAAAAATCGTATTTTTACTTTTAATCTATGCATACAAAAATTAGTTTTTTATAACTAAAAATCGAATTTTTATGTAATTAAAAATCGTAACTTTACATCAATAAAATCTAAACTCTCTTTAAAGATTCAAACTTTTCTTCTATATAATAAAAATTATATTTTTATTCTATACACTATATAAAAATTATATTTTTATTCTATACACTATATAAAAATTATATTTTTATTCTATTTCATATGAATAAAAATCGTATTTTTATTCCATAATCATGTATGCAAAAATCTCATCTTTATTCACTGACCACATCATTAAAAATCCATTCTTTACATCATTAAAAATTGATTATTTACATTATTAAAAATCCTATGTTCTTACATTAGCAAGAATAAGTAAAAATAAACAAAATTAAGTAAATAATTAAATAACAAAACTTACAGTTGAAAATTTGGGAGAGGGGAGGGGCTGTATTTTCGCCGGAGGTGGTGTGAAACGACCCGAAAATCGCCCTTGCGGGAAATCGCCGGATACGCTTACTTTGGGCTACAACACATCAGAATAACAACAGCAGACTTTTATAACATCATAGTAAATGTTACATCAGAGTACATAATATATATCAGAGTACATTAAATAAATTTACAGCGGAAGATAATTTTACATTACTTTAATACAGTGCAGCGGAAATAAAATAACTAAGACAGCGGAAGACTTTTCTATGCTCTGGACACAGCTTTGAGCTTCAATCCAGGATCCTGCTAAAGAGATAAATATCTGCAAAAAGCTACTCGACTGCCCATGTGGAAAAGAGGGCACCCGAGTTTGCAAAAGTGGAAACAAACAACGGGTCAGTCGTGGGACTGGTGTGAGAATTCTTAACTAATATAACTAATCGTAATAAGGCAAATCCAAGGACCACGCCGCTAACGCGGAACGAGTTTTATTCCAATGGATTGTCGTGCATAATTTAAGTAAATCGTCAAAACAACGCAATGCTTTGTAGAAAAATAAAACCATCATAAGACCTAAGTCCCATCACACAATGCAACGCAAACCGGAGGATAGGGTTTTACCTTATAATGGTCAAACATGCTTGATACGATAAAAACGATATTATTATTAGTGTGGATTGGTTTTAAAACATTTCAAAGTAAATGTATCAATCCTAGGAAGCATAGATACCCATATATTATGCCTCCGTACTAGTAATACAATCAAATTCGTCTGTTCATATTTGGATTTTTGGTTTCCATCATGAGTCAAGGCTAAAGAGGAGCTCCTTACCGATTCGAGCACTCTAGCTAGTGTCTCAGGATTCCCCGCGGAGAACCCTTGGATAGCTGCAGGGCCGGTCCCAAATATAGCTTAGCGGATTAGTTATACTTGAACACACGTTTCCCGGTCCTATAGGACCTATCATCCGAGGCGCCTCATTCCATCATCCACATAAGTAAAATGTCAGGGCTGGTAGGTCACTGACACCACTCTAGCTAGAAAGAAACGTGCTGCGCTCCCTGCGTTCCCTTCTCCCGTTTTAGACTCCGCCAGTGTGTGAGGCTCGTGAAGTCACGCTATACACAAAGCTATGCCTAAACAAGCTATGCTTTGATCATCCCACAAGGCCTGGCTTTCAACAAAGCCTTATCAAATGCATCTTAGCATGACACATCGTCAATCCATACCATACCATTGATTTCTACCAACATATAACCTCTAAGCTCGTACGTCTCAGAGAAGGGTGTAAAACACCAAGCAGATATATGTTTAGCAAAGATCAATGAATACAGTATAAAGGAATACAACGTCAGACATACAATCCATTTACGCGCTTATGCTCTGGGTTTGAGCGAAAGCCAAAACCGTGCAATCAACACTACGTCCGGGCGGCTACTACTGTCGCCCCTTCAAGGTAGCTACTCCCATCATGGGTCTCAATAGCAACACACCCATTCGATGTGAAGATCATCGGTCTTCAATAACTGTCTTCAACTCTTCGAACGTCGTATCATTATTTGGAATGAGAGTAAACTCGGACTTTCCAAATAATTCTCGCATATATAAATTTGAAAACAATTTCATATCGTTAATATTAATTTATAACGATCAGTCTTTATTTTTATTTTTTATATAAAAATAATTAAATTCTATTTAGCAACACTTCATACAACAGGAGACAATGGCACTGTTTTTACCCAAATTTGTTTTACGCATTTCTCTAAATCTAACCGTGGGATTTTGACACAATACATATCATTGGAAAGATCTTCCCAAGGCGAACCTAACGGTTTCAGTTTCGGGAAAATCCGACGGTCGGATATTTTGGTATGATTAATTAAAAGTATGATTCTAAAATGTGAACTACCATGCTCGATTCAAGTACTTTTAGTTTATATATATATATGATTATATAAAAATAATTCCTTCGTCCATCTTATTTTACTATATTTTGCTAACAACAAATCTTCTTATTTATATCCAATATTGATATATATATCATCACACGCAACAATGTTTTCTTTTATTTTTCAATTTCCATAAATATACTATACACACAATGTATATCTTGTATATCACTTCAAATTACAACAAAAATAGGTATTTTTGTGATTCTTCCCCATTACAACAAAAATGAATATTTAACAAAAATGAGTATTTTTGTGTCATTTCAACCCCTAATAAAAAAAGCAATATATTTTGGTGTCAACTTCATTTCTATACAAATGAATATATTTTTGTTTGTTTAATTTCAATGTAACAGAAAAATAATTTTGCTATTCTTTTAATGCCAAACAAAAAAAATAGTAATTCTTACCTCTTTCAATGCAAAACCAAAATGATCTTGACTCTTTTTTTATAATGGCAATGTAAATTCTATTCCTAGGTGACGTCATAAAAATATAATTTTAATTTAAAAGGAAATATCATACCTTAATTACATAATAAAAATGTAATTCTAATTTACAGTGCAAATTCCCATTTATAGTTACAAATAAAAATGTAAATCTTGTTCGCTTGCCAAATTTCATATCATAGTTTCAAATAAAAATGAAATTTTTTATTTGCAATGCAAGTTCTCATTCTAAGTTACATAATAAAAATGTAATCTTTATTATCAATGCACATTCCTACTTTTGTTTACATATAAAAATGCAAATTTTATTTACGATGCAAGTTCATACTTTTGTTTTACATAATAAAAATGTAAATTTCATCGCTACCATTTTTCATTGACAAAAATATGATCTTCCATGCATTTCATTTCATATGCAGTATATAACAAATAAATATATTTCCTTCATATGCAATACATGACATTACCAAATAGATATATCTTCTTTATATGCAGCATAACAATGAACTTTTTATTAACAAAACGAAATGCAGCAAAAATGCAGTTTTGAAATGTATTCATTTTATCGTAACTCAAATGACGATAAGAATGAAATGTTAACATCGCTATTTTTATCGCACCAGAAATATCGATGAAAATGTGATATCAATATTTCTCTTTTACCGCATCAAAATATTGATAAAAATTTAACATTCAAATTTATACTTTTATTTACATCTGACATGTAAATAAAAATATGACTCTTCAAAACATGCTTTTACTTACATCTAAAAGGTAAGTAAAAATGCTACTGCTAAATTCATTTTTTTTAATCAAAAATGTAAGTAAACAATGCAACTCTTTAATTCATCAATTTTGACACTAAAAAGGTGTCTACTTTAATCTAAAATATCATGACACAAAAAGGATTTTTTTTTTTTTACATTGAAAAGAAATAACAATAAAAATGATTCTTTTTAATGTTAAAAAGAATCAGCGACAAAAATGTTCCTTTTTACCATTAAGAAGAAATAGCGACAAAATGTTTCTTTTTATCGACAAAAGAAATATTGACGAAAAGGGTTTCTTTTTATCGACAAAAAGAAATAAATAATGTTTCCTTTTCATCGACACAAAGAAATAAAAAAAAATGTTTTGTCCTTCTTTTACAGTAGATAAAAATGTATATTTTTATCTTTCTTCTACATTTGATAGAGAAGTATAATTTTGGTTCACGCTTTTTTTTTCATTCACATTACAATAAAAATATAATTTTAATGTACTTTTCTATCTAATGCTATAATTTACATAAGATGTAAATTCTATTTCTTATATAACATATTACATAAAGTGTAACTTCTATTGTCTTTCTATTTTCTTTTCTTGTTAACATAAAAAAATTCTATGTTAAGTCTTCCCAAACATTTCTTCCTAACATAAAAAATATTTTTTTTGTTAAATCCCTCTTACCAATTTCTTTTAACATAAATAATTTATGCTAAATCCTTCTTAACATTCTTATTTGTTCATTTACATAAAATGTAAATTTTCTTCCTTCTATTTGTTCTATTTACATAAAATGTAAATCAATAGTTTATTTACATAAAATGTAAATTTTCCTTTTCAATTATCTTATTTACATAAATGTAAATTTCTTTTCTAATTATTCAATTTACATAAAAAGTAAATTTTCTCTTTTTAATTATATTTACATAGAAAATGTAAATTCTGTCTTACATCAAAAATTGTTAATTTTGTCTTGTCGTCAATTCTAACACAACAAAATATAGTTTGATTTCGTCGTCAATTCCAACACAGCAAAATATAAGGTGTTATATTTATCAGTTTACTGTCCATAAGGTAAACATGACAAAATATGACATTTTATTTGGATTAAAGATTCTAACCTGATCTAATTCCCAAACAAGATAGTATATTTAATTGGGTTAAAAATTCTAGTTTAATCCACTTTGCAAAACATGATGATTTTTTTGTATTCATCAGATCAAAATAACACAACAACAGATCTAAACAACACAATACGATCCAATTCATCAGAACCATAATCACAATTCATTACAGTGCAAATCTAATTAAATAAGATACAAACAATTATCTAACAGCGATAAAATAATTAATTTAATTAATTAAAATTAGAAATTCTCACATTGATTTTTGCTGAAAATTTGACTGTCTCAGATTCACCTCTGGTCTGCGCCATCGCGAAGCTCTCGGGAAGACGAGTCCAAGGCAACTTACAGTTTGTAAAACGGACCTCTTATGAGAGAGATATCGATTTTTAAACATGGGATAAATTAAATTAATTAAATAAATAAATTAATATAATAATACCCTTCTTTCTCGTTTGAAAAACACGGCCGAAACCTGTACACGCACGAGACCCATCTACCGTCCTTCCTTCTTCTGGACGCACGCAACCCGAGGCATCTTGGCGCCGATCAGATGCTGCCACGACGAAGACCACCCCGAGCTCCACCTTCGGCCGAAACCCCATCGAACTCGGCCTCCTTCCTTGGCTAGAAAACACCCAAAAACGCAGCCACTTCTCGGACGAAATTCGCAAAATCCGTGAATCAAAACCCAATCTTGACCGTATAGATTTGTAGCTCTCTGAATTCTCTTCGATTTGGTATATCATACGTCGATTTTCGTTGAACGGATTGAGAGATATCAGCGTTTGAAATTGGGTTGATTTCAGCCATTAAAATCTGGGCGGCGGCTGCTCCATTGAGAATTAGGGTTTCAGCCGATTTTTTTAACATTATTTTAATATTTAATTTCGAAATTTGTGCTAAAAAGGTTAATTTTCGTACTTTCTCCGTTTTGGGCCTGCTTACTGTCGATCTTAACGTTTTGAGGCCTTCTGAACGCGATGGGCTATGTCCCGGCCTCCAATTCTGATGTCTGTAACGTTTTTTTCGGTTTTAATTTAAAAATGCAATATTAAATATATAATTTAATTTCTACCGTACATTTAAATATGCCGGGGCCACATACGACCTCAGAAAATTGTAAAAAAAAATTTTTAGCTTTCTTATGACGATACGAATCCAAAAAAATTATTTTCGTTGAATTCTGAGACTGTTTGAAAAATGGCTATTTTTAAGGCGTTCAAATTTAACTAAAAATAGTCAAAACACATTTTATTTCGCCACGCTCACATATTAATTCGAAAAATTCTGAAAATTGAATGCTAGCAATAATTTGATATTCCGGTTCCAACAAAAGTGGTTTCGTCGAAAATGGAGGTCGTTTGAAAAATGACTATTTTCAAGGCCAATATATTTGATATTAAAAATACATTTTTAAACAAATAATTTTCGAAACTCAAAATATATAAGTGTTTACTGTTTTTCAATGCAGAAACGTCATTCTGAACTCAATGGAAGTGGTTTTGAGTCCAAATTCCTTCGTATGTGAAAAGTAGCATTTTTGACCTTTATATATTTCATAGCGACCTTTTTAAATTTTAAACTGGGCATAACTTTTGATTCCCGCTATGAAATTTCGATTTTTCGGATTCGTTAGAAAGATATTTTTAAATAGATTCTAATATTTTTGGTTTCACTAAAATCCGTTAAATTTTGCATCCTGTACGGTCAGTCAAAGTTCAAGTTTGACTTTTCAAACTACAATGCTATTTCTAACTCCTTTTATAATTAAAATTAAATTATTCATTCTAACTTCAATTTTTAATCATTATTATTTTAAATAAATCCTTTTAAATATCAAAAACTCGTTAAAATTACTCAAAATAAATTTTAAATTTACCCCCAAAATTCCGGGTTGTTGCAGTCTCCCCCACTTAAAAACTTTTCGTCCTCGAAAAGGAACGAAGCTAAAAGTGTTTAATTATCCTACCCCATTTTCCACTCTTATTGGTTTAAATAGTTTTATAGTTGATTTACTTTCAAATATATAATCTTTTATCCATTCAAAATCATATTTTCTAAAATAGATTATAATTACAAATACGTATATTATAGTCTTGTTACTCTCAACTCATTCTAGGGCATTACTTACCCCATCTCTAATGAGTTTTCTCATTCTAGGGTACTGCTGATCCTATCTCTAATGAGTATTCTTATTGGATATTTCTAATCCAATCTCTGATGAGTCTTTTGTTCAGTTCTAATAAGTTGTATCCCAAAGATTTGAGCTAACCAAAGCTCTGATACCAAAATGAAACGAACCGAAAATCGCCCTTGCGGGAAATCGCCGGATACGCTTATTTGGGCTACAACACATCAGAATAACAACAGCAGACTTTTATAACATCATAGTAAATGTTACATCAGAGTACAGAATATATATCAGAGTACATTAAATAAATTTACAGCGGAAGATAATTTTACATTACTTTAATACAGTGCAGCGCAAATAAAATAACTGAGACAGCGGAAGACTTTTCTATACTCTGGGCACAGCTTTGAGCTTCAATCCAGGATCCTGCTAAAGAGATAAATATCTGCAAAAAGCTACTCGACTGCCCGTGTGGAAAAGAGGGCACCCGAGTTTGCAAAAGTGGAAACAAACAACGGGTCAGTCGTGGGACTGGTGTGAGAATTCTTAACTAATATAACTAATAGTAATAAGGCAAATCCAAGGACCACGCCGCTAACGCGGAACGAGTTTTATTCCAATGGATTGCCTTGCATAATTTAAGTAAATCGTCAAAACAACGCAATGCTTTGTAGAAAAATAAAACCATCATAAGACCCAAGTCCCATCACACAATGCAACGCAAACCGAAGGATAGGGTTTTACCTTATAATGGTCAAACATGCTTGATACGATAAAAACGATATTATTATTAGTGTGGATTGGTTTTAAAACATTTCAAAGTAAATGTATCAATCCTAGGAAGCATAGGTACCCATATATTATGCCTCCGTACTAGTAATACAATCAAATTCGTCTGTTCGTATTTGGATTTTTGGTTTCGATCATGAGTCAAGGCTAAAGAGGAGCTCCTTACCGATTCGAGCACTCTAGCTAGTGTCTCAGGATTCCCCGCGGAGAACCCTTGGATAGCTGTAGGGCCGGTCCGCAAATACAGCTTAGCGGATTAGTTATACCCGAACACACGTTTCCCGGTCCTATAGGACCTATCATCCGAGGCGCCTCATTCCATCATCAACATAAGTAAAATGTCAGGGCTGGTAGGTCACTGACACCACTCTAGCTAGAAAGAACGTGATGCTCTCCCTGCGTTCCCTTCTCCCGTTTTGACTCCGCCGGTGTGTGAGGCTCGTGAAGTCACGTTATACACAAAGCTATGCCTAAACAGGATATGCTTTGAACATCCCACAAGGCCTGCTTTACAACAAAGCCTTGATCAAATGCAACTTAGCATGACACATCGTCAATCCATACCATACCATTGATTTCTACCAACATATAACCTCTAAGCTCGTATGTCTCAGAGAAGGGTGTAAAACACCAAGCAGATATAAGTTTAGCAGAGATCAACAAATACAGTATAAAGGAATACAACATCAGACATACAATCCATTTACGCGCATATGCTCTGGGTTTGAGCGAAAGCCAAAACCGTGCAATCAACACAACGTCCGGGCGGCTACTACTATCGCCGCTTCAAGGTAGCTACTCCCATCATGGGTCTCAATAGCAACACACCCATTCGATGTGAAGATCGTCGGTCTTCAATCACCGTCTTCAACTCTTCGAACGTCGTGTCATTATTTGGAATGAGAGTAAACTCGGACTTTCCAAATAATTCTCGCATATATAAATTTGAAAACAATTTCATATCGTTAATATTAATTTATAACAACCAGTCTTTATTTTTATTTTTTATATAAAAATAATTAAATTCTATTTAGCAACACTTCATACAACAGGAGACAATGGCGCTGTTTTTTACCCAAATTTGTTTTACGCATTTCTCCAAATCTAACCGTGGGATTTTGACACAATACATATCATTGGAAAGATCTTCCCAAGGCGAACCTAACGGTTTCAGTTTTGGGAAAATCCGACGGTCGGATATTTTGGTATGATTAATTAAAAGTACGATTCTAAAATGTGAACTACAATGCTCGATTCAAGTACTTTTAATTTATATATATATGATTATATAAATATAATTCCTTCGTCCATCTTATTTTACTATATTTTGCTAACAACAAATCTTCTTATTAATATCCAATATTGGTATATATATCATCACACGCAACAATGTTTTCTTTTATTTTTCAATTTCCATAAATATACTATACACACAATGTATATCTTGTATATCACTTCAAATTACAACAAAAATAGGTATTTTTGTGTTTCATCCCCATTACAACAAAAATGAATATTTAACAAAAATGAGTATTTTTGTGTCATTTCAACCCCTAATAAAAAAAAGCAATATATTTTGGTGTCAACTTCATTTCTATACAAACGAATATATTTTTGTTTGTTTAATTTCAATGTAACAGAAAAATAATTTTGCTATTCTTTTAATGCCAAACAAAAAAAATAGTAATTCTTACCTCTTTCAATGCAAAACCAAAATGATCTTGACTCTTTTTTTATAATGGAAATGTATATTCTATTCCTAGGTGACGTCATAAAAATATAATTTTAATTTAAAAGGAAATATCATACCTTAATTACATAATAAAAATGTAATTCTAATTTACAGTGCAAATTCCCATTTATAGTTAAATATAAAAATGTAAATCTTGTTCGCTTGCCAAATTTCATATCATAGTTTCAAATAAAAATGAAATTTTTTATTTGCAATGCAAGTTCTCATTCTAAGTTACATAATAAAAATGTAATCTTTATTATCAATGCACATTCCTACTTTTGTTTACATATAAAAATGCAAATTTTATTTACGATGCAAGTTCATACTTTTGTTTTACATAATAAAAATGTAAATTTCATCGCTACCATTTTTCATTAACAAAAATATGATCTTCCATGCATTTCATTTCATATGCAGTATATAACAAATAAATATATTTCCTTCATATGCAATACATGACATTACCAAATAGATATATCTTCTTTATATGCAGCATAACAATAAACTTTTTATTAACAAAAAGAAATGCAGCAAAAATGCAGTTTTGAAATGTATTCATTTTATCGTAACTCAAATGACGATAAGAATGAAATGTTAACATCGCTATTTTTATCGCACCAGAAATATCGATAAAAATGTGATATCAACATTTCTCTTTTACCGCATCAAAATATTGATAAAAATATAACATTCCAATTTATACTTTTATTTACATCTGACATGTAAATAAAAATATGACTCTTCAAAACATGCTTTTACTTACATCTAAAAGGTAAGTAAAAATGCTACTGCTAAATTCAATTTTTTTTTATCAAAAATGTAAGTAAATAATGCAACTCTTTAATTCATCAATTTTGACACTAAAAAGGTGTCTACTTTTATCTAAACTATCATGACACAAAAAGGATTTTTTTTTTTTTTTTTTTTTTTACATTGAAAAGAAATAACAATAAAAATGATTCTTTTTAATGTTAAAAAGAATCAGCGACAAAAATGTTCCTTTTTACCATTAAGAAGAAATAGCGACAAAATGTTTCTTTTTATCGACAAAAGAAATATTGACGAAAAGGGTTTCTTTTTATCGACAAAAAGAAATAAATAATGTTTCCTTTTCATCGACACAAATAAATAAAAATAAAAATTAAAAAAAATGTTTTGTCCTTCTTTTACAGTTGATAAAAATGTATATTTTTATCTTTCTTCTACATTTGATAGAGAAGTATAATTTTGGTTCACGCTTTTTTTTTTCATTCACATTACAATAAAAATATAATTTTAATGTACTTTTCTATCTAATGCTATAATTTACATAAGATGTAAATTCTATTTCTCATATAACATATTACATAAAGTGTAACTTCTATTGTCTTTCTATTTTCTTTTCTTGTTAACATAAAAAAAATTCTATGTTAAATCTTCCCAAACATTTCTTCCTAACATAAAAAAAATATTTTTTGTTAAATCTCTCTTACCAATTTCTTTTAACATAAATAATTTATGCTAAATCCTTCTTAACATTCTTATTTGTTCGTTTACATAAAATGTAAATTTTCTTCCTTCTATTTGTTCTATTTACATAAAATGTAAATCAATAGTTTATTTACATAAAATGTAAATTTTCCTTTTCAATTATCTTATTTACATAAATGTAAATTTCTTTTCTAATTATTCAATTTACATAAAATGTAAAGTTTCTCTTTTTAATTCTATTTACATAGAAAATGTAAATTTTGTCTTACATCAAAAATTGTTAATTTTGTCTTGTAGTCAATTCTAACACAACAAAATATAGTTTGATTTCGTCGTCAATTCCAACACAGCAAAATATAAGGTGTTATATTTATCAGTTTAATGTCCATAAGGTAAACATGACAAAATATGACATTTTATTTGGATTAAAGATTCTAACCTGATCTAATTCCCAAACAAGATAGTATATTTAATTGGATTAAAAATTCTAGTTTAATCCACTTTGCAAAACATGATGATTTTTGTTGTATTCATCAGATCAAAATAACACAACAACAGATCTAAACAACACAATACGATCCAATTCATCAGAACCACAATCACAATTCATCACAGTGCAAATCTAATTAAATAAGATACAAATAATTATCTAACAGCGATAAAATAATTAATTTAATTAATTAAAATTAGTAATTCTCACATTGATTTTTGCTGAAAATTTGACTGTCTCAGATTCTGCTCTGGTCTACGCCATCGCGAAGCTCTCGGGAAGACGAGTCCAACGCAACTTACGGTTTGTAAAACGGACCTCGTATGAGAGAGATATCGATTTTTAAACATGGGATAAATTAAATTAAATAAATTAATTAATTAATATAATAATACCCTTCTTTCTCGATTGAAAAACACGGCCGAAACCTGTACACGCACGAGACCCATCTACAGTTCTTCCTTCTTCTGGACGCACGCAACCCGAGGCATCTTGGCGCCGATCAGATGTTGCCACGACGAAGACCACCCCGAGCTCCACCTTCGGCCGAAACCCCATCGAACTCGGCCTCTTTCCTTGGCCAGAAAACACCCAAAAACGCAGCCACTTCTCTGACGAAATTCGCAAAATCCGTGAATCAAAACCCGATCTTGACCGTATAGATTTGTAGCTCTCTGAATTCTCTTCGATTTGGTATATCATACGTCGATTTTCGTTGAACGGATTGAGAGATATTAGCGTTTGAAATTGGGTTGATTTCAGCCATTAAAATCTGGGCGGCGGCTGCTCCATTGAGAATTAGGGTTTCAGCCGATTTTTTTAATATTATTTTAATATTTAATTTCGAAAATTGTGCTAGAAAGGTGGATTTTCGGACTTTCTCCGTTTTGGGCCTGCTTACTATCGATCTTAACGTTTTGAGGCCTTCTGAACGTGATGGGCTATGTCCCGGCCTCCAATTCTGATGTCTGTAACGTTTTTTTCGGTTTTAATTTAAAAATGCAATATTAAATAAATAATTTAATTTCTACCGTACATTTAAATATGTCGGGGCCGCATACGACCTCAGAAAATTCTAAAAAAATATATTTTCTAGCTTTCTTATGACGATACAAATCCAGCAAAATTATTTTCGTCGAATTCTAAGACTGTTTGAAAAATGGCTATTTTTAAGGCGTTCAAATTTAACTGAAAATAGTCAAAACACATTTTATTTCGCAATGCTCACATATTAATTCGAAAAATTCTGAAAATTGAAATCTAGCAATAATTTGACATTCCGGTTCCAACAAAAGTGGTTTCGTCGAAAACGGAGGTCGTTTGAAAAATGACTATTTTCAAGGCCAATATATTTGATATTAAAAATACATTTTTAAACAAATAATTTTCGAAACTCAAAATATATAAGTGTTTACTGTTTTTCAATGCAGAAACGTCATGCTGAACTCAATGGAAGTGGTTTCGTGTCCAAATTCCTTCGTATGTGAAAAGTAGCATTTTTGACCTTTATATATTTCATAGCGACCTTTCTAAATTTTAAACTGGGCATAACTTTTGATACCCACTATGAAATTTCGATTTTTTGGATTCGTTAGAAAGATATTTTTATATAGATTCTAATATTTTTGGTTTCACTAAAATCCGTTAAATTTTGCATCCTGTACGGTCAGTCAAAGTTCAAGTTTGACTTTTCAAACTACAGCGCTATTTCTAACTCCTTTTATAATTAAAATTAAATTATTCATTCTAACTTCAATTTTTAATCATTATTATTTTAAATAAATCCTTTTAAATATCAAAAACTCGTTAAAATTACTCAAAATAAATTTTAAATTTACCCCCAAAATTCCGGGTTGTTACATGGTGACCGACGTCATGGGGGTGCAGCAGCTCGGTGGGGGTTCAACTGCGCGCGAGGCTAGGCAGAACGGAGGAGAGAGAAACGAGGACGACGCGAGGTTGGGGTGCGGTGGGCCTGGGGGGTCTCGTTCGATCCTTGACGAAGAGGGAGGGGAGAGATCGAGCGTCGGAGGGGGGGGGGGGTCTTGGTGGAGGTGAGGGCGGCGGAAGGGGGGGAAGGCGCGACGCGTGGGACTGAGGTGGATCGTCGATGGCAAGGAGATGGAGGCGGGCGCGATTTTTCCTTTTTTAGGTCTAAAGTGAAAAGTAACGCCGGGGGGGGGGGGGGAGGGGGGGTTAAGTATAAAAGATTTTATATATTTTAATTTATTATTATCTATAAAAAAGTTGACTTTTCATATGAACTCTAAACGAGGCCCAACGACTGTCGCCCCTAGCTAATTACCCCCATTCCGAACACAATGGGATATGTATCGTGAGCTGATTCGATCGTTTCAATCAATTTTCGTCAAAATCCAAATATAACTCTATATATTGAATTTGAACGCGCATTTCAATTTACCGAGGCCACATACTAACTCTAAAAATTCCCAAAAAATATTTTCTAGCTTTGTATTGACGATACTGTCCTAACAAAACTAATTTCGTCAAATTCCGAGACCGTTTGAAAAATGGCCATTTTCCAGTCGATTAAAATCAACTAAAACTGGTCAAACGCGTTTTCCTTTGCCACGCTCACATATTGATTCGAAAAATTAAGAAATTTGAAACCTAGCAATAATTTGACATCCCTGATCCAACAAAAGTGGTTTCGTCGAAAACCGAGGTCGTTTGCAAAATTCCAATTCTTAAGGGCTTGAATTCCATAGCGACTATTCTGAATTTTCAATTGAACATATCTTTTGATTCCTGCTATGAAATTTCAATTTTTCGGATTCCTTGTAAAGATATTCACAAATGGATTCTAATATTTTTGGTTGCGTTAAAATCTGGTTTATTTTGAATCCTGTACATTCATTTGAATTTTGAAAATCGAATTATCGAACTACGGCGCCATTTTCAATTCCTTTTATAATTTAAAATAAATAATTATATTCTAATGACGATTCAAATAAATATATATGTTCGATTCTATTCAAATTAAATTTCTCGTCGTTATTATTTAAAATAATTCATTTGAAATATTCAAAATTCGCTAAAATCGCCAAAATAAATTTTTTAAATTGGCTCGGATTTCCGGGTTATTACAATTAGTCTGATACGAAAATTTATATCGATTATATATTGATCTGTTTTCCGTGAAGATTCCGTTGGGTTTATCGTGAACTATATTTTAAATGACATTGGTTCTTTAACTCAGTTAAAGACAAGATTAATTTCTTAAAGTTGAATAATCACAAAGTAATGATTTTTTATTTTAAAACTATGTTGGAGTTTTAATAAATCTTTATGTAGATAAAAATGAGAATGGGATAATTAAATTTATCGAATTCATGAAATGATCGAGAATGGAGTACCACAGTTTTACTCCAAGCGAAAGTTAAATCTTTAATTAGATATGAACGCGAAATGGTAATTAGATTTACCGATAGCACTGTGGGTTTTAGATATGGAGAACTGCAAGTTTTGCTCCATGGGATGAATAGGTTGGGATTGGGATTAATAAAATAAAGGATTACTTTGGTATGGCTCAATAATCCCAACTAGTTTTGTAAACCTTAATTTGGTTTAGAGTTGTGAAAAGATAAAATAAAATCTTTGAAAATGATATCCAAAGGAGGATTAAAGAATAAGTTTAAAAGAACTTATCTTTGATAAAATTAATGGGAACCTTTCCCTAAAGATGTGAATATTTGAATAAAAGAATATTCTGAATTGGAATGAGGCATATGATGTGTTTTATAGAACTTGATTATTGATTATAGAATACGCGAGTTATTCGTAAAGACCGGGTTTATCCCATTCCGAATAACTGATATGATGACTAAAAGTCGATGATATGAACAAGGTGGTTGAAGACCGGAGATCTTCACATCGTATGGATGATTACTGATGTCTTAATTGGGCTGTACACCCAAGACAAGGTAATAAGTGGAGATCGTCCAGACGTACTTAGAGATCGATCGGATATGCGAGGGCCTCTCTCTTGTATTGGACATATGGGACGAGGAATAAGGTGCCTCCGGTTTCGTTCAGACCCAGAACAGACTTGCAAATGGATGGCATGTCTGACATTGTAATCCTTTATACTGTATTCATTAATCTCTGCTAAATATATATCTGTTTGGTGGCGGAGAATTTATTCTCTTGCTTAAAACCCTTCTCTGAGACGTACAAGCTTAGAGGTTATATATTGGTGGAAATCAGTGGTATGGTATGGATTGACAATATGGCATGCTAAGATGCAAATGATCAAGGCTTTTGTTGAAAAGCAGAGTCGTGTGGATGATGATCATAGCACGGCTTTAATTAGCATAGCTTTTTGTATAACGTTAATTCGCGAGCCTCACACCCAGTATGAGTCAAAAACGGGATAGTGACCGTAGGGAGTGCACGACGTTTCTTTCTAGCTAGGAGTGGTGTCATGTTATGGAGCCTATACATTTTTACTTATGTGGATGATGGATTGCGAGGCACCTCGGATATGATTAGTTGCTACTAGCCAAGTGATAGGTCCGATAGGACCGGAAAACGTGTATTCAGGATTAATTAATCACTAAAGTAAGTGTGGACCGGCCGTACCGTTCATAGGGCTCGCTAGCGTCCGAGCCCTGAGGCATTTGCTAGAGTGTCTCAAATCGGAATGAGCCATCGCTAGCCTTGACTCGTAATGGAAATCCAATTTCCAATACGCGACTTTTCGGATTTAGTTGTAAACCTAAATAGCAGCATAGTAGGATGGGGTACTATGTCGTTTATGATTGTTATATTTATATTTGAAGTTGATTTCTTCACTTACAGCAATAATAAAAGATAAATTTCACGTACCAAGCATATTTGGCCATTATGAGGTAAAACCCTATCCTCCGGCTTGCGTTGCATTGTGTGATGGGACTTGAGTCTTATAATGGCTTAATTTTTCCTTTTAGCATTGCGCTGTTTGTTTTATGGTATTCTTGGGAGGAAATCTGTTTGGTGTAATACGGCGTGGTCCCTTGATTTACCCAACTTTAAAATAAAAACAATAACTGTTTTAGTTCTCACACTAGTCCCATGACTGACTCATAGTTTATTGTTTCTAACTACAATCTGGGTGCCCATATTTTCCACATAGGTAGCTAGTAGTTTTGGTTTTCGCAGATATTTCTTTTCATACGATCCTGGATTATGGCTGGAGCTACATTCGGAATGCTTTGTATCTGTGTATTTCTTTCAGTTGTGGTAGTTGATGTTTTCTGCTGCACATTATACGTATGTATTATTTTCCGCTGCTTTGTAATTTAAAACTCTGATATTTTTCTGCTGTATATTATTAGATTTCTGATATATTCTTGTACTTTGATGTAAATTGTTGTAATAGCGTTGAAATGTTCTATTGCTTGTGTTTTGATGCACCGTATTCTCAAAACAATCTGGGCACCTCCGTCTCTTCGGGGATCAGGGAAGTTTGGGTCGTTTCTGTTATGGTCTTCCCTTTCAGTGTCTTCACAAATATTTGCATACTTCCTCTCAGTCTCAGAACCAAGTGCAGGGTTGATTCTTTCTGAATATGCTTTTTGGTAAAATATGCATTTACCCTTTGTTTCAGTCAGGTAAAATATGCTTTTTGGTAACTTCAAAAGCTTCGTTTGGATATTTTCTTGTTAAAGCATATAAATTGTTTATGTATTGCTTAGCTTGTATAATAAATGAAATCAAATAAAGTGTGCTTAACTTGAAGCATGGTTTGTAATTTACATATAACCGACTATATCATCAGCAGCTTTACAAAAAAAGTATCAACAAATGTGACAACAATAATAAATATTATATATAAAAACCAATTCAGATAGGCATTTATGTGGTGCCAAAAACTTTGATCTATGATAGAAGATGACTTTTTTTGAGGTGGTAAACCATAAATGGAAGAAGCATGGCTAGTGGGTTATTAGTTCTTACGTTTGTAACTAATTCATGTGCATAAGTTTGTAAAGAAACACAAAACAACAATAAATACTCATAGGTAGCATGATATCAAGAAAAAGGCTGAACTTAACATCGTAAAAATAGAAACAGTACAATAGCTGTAGTTGGAAAAAAGTAATTAAAAATAGAATTTTAGTTTTAGCACATCAACATCAATTTTCATAATTACCTCCAAGCCAGCTTGTTCTCATAGACATCAATGATTTTGTTCATAAGTCCAGATATATGCTCCAGGCTCTTATTGTCTCCTCCAAGTTCAAAAAGCCATATTGTTGTTTGAACACAAGTGTTCTAAAAAAACACCAACAATGTAAGGACCCGTTTCTTCCTCGTTAAGGAAAGGGCGGATACTTTGAGAGCAACACACAGATGAACGCAGACGGAAGAACATTTCATTGTTATTACAACAATTCCATCAGAATACAAGAATATACAGAGTATGATTGAATAAATTACATTCGAATAAATATCAGAGATTACAATAAATTACATAGCAGCGGAAAATAATACAAAGCACAACTGAAGGTGATATACGGATACAAAGCTTTCCGAATATCATTCCAGCTGTAAACCAGAATCCTGTGAATATAAATCTGCAAAACCAAAACTACTAGCTGCCCGTGCGGAAAATAGGGGCACCCAGAGTTTAGGTCAAAACAATAAACTCCAGGTCAGTCATGTGACTGGTGTGAGAACTAAAACAGTTATTTAAAGCTTTACTTTAAAAGAGAGTAATTTAAGGGACCACGCCGTATAACACGGAACGGGTTTCCTCCCAAGAATACCTGTGCATATAATAAACAACGCAATGTTTTTTCGAAAAATGAAGCTATTATAAGACCCAGGTCCCATCACATAATGCAACGCAAGCCGGAGGACAGGGTTTTCCCTTATAATAGCCAAACATGCTTGGTACGTTTAAAACAAATCATTTGATACTATAATAAGTGTATAGTGACAAAACAACTTCAATCATAAATATAAATCATAGACGGCATAGCATCCCATGCTACTATGTTGCCATACTAGGCTCTACAAATAAAGCCGAAATATCTCGTATTGGAAATTGGATTTCCGTCATGAGTCGAGGCAAGGGGCAAGCTCCTCTCCGCGTTCGAGACACTCTAGCAAATGTCCCAGGGCTACGCACTCTGGGCAACCCCTGGATGCTTCAGGGTCGGTCCTCACTTACGTTAGAGGATTATTTATTCCTGAACACACGTTCCTCGGTCCTTACAGACCTATAATCGAGGCGCCTCGCATTCCAACAACCACAAAGGTGAAAAGTATATAAATGTCAGGGCTGGTAAGTCACTGACACCACCAAAGCTAGAAAGAAACGTCGTGCTCTCCCTGCAGTCCGTATCCCGTTTTTGACTCATACCGAGGTGTGAGGCTCGCGAATTCACGTTATACACAAAGCTGCCACGTAGGCCGTGCTTTGATCATCAACCACAAGACTCTGCTTTTCAACAGAAGCCTTGATCAATGCATCTTAGCGTGCCACACAGGCAATTCATGCCATGCGACTGATGTCCATCGATATACAACCTCTGAGCTCGTACGTCTCAGAGAAGGGCGTTAAGCAAGAGAATAAATTCTCCGCCGCCAAACAGATGTGTATTTAATAGAAATAAATCAACACAGAATAAAATCCAATGTCAGACACACAATCCATTTACTAGTCTGTTCTGGGTCTGAACGAAACCGGAGGCACTTTCCTTGCATATCCATCGATCTCCAAGTACGCCTGGACGACCACCAACTATTTCCATCCTCTTGGGTGTACAGCCCAATCAGGATCGTCGGTAATTATCCAAACGATGTGAAGACTTCCGGTCTTCGACCACCGTCTTCATCTTCGACATATCGTCGAATCGGTTATTCAGAATGGGTATAAACCCGGCCTTTCCGAACAATCCGCGTATATTAAAACAAATGTTACATAAACACAACATACGCCTCATTCCAATTCAGAATATTCTTTTATTCACAAAATCACATTTTTAGGGAAAGGTTCCCATTAATTTTATCCAAGATAAATTCTTTAAAATTTATCCTTTAATCTTCCTTTGGATGTCATTTCAAACCAGATTATGGTTTTCCAAACTAGTCGGGATTAGCGAACCACATCGAAGTAATTATTTATTTTATTTCCCAATCCCAACCTATTCATCCTATGAAGCAAAACTGGTAATACTCCATATCTAATACTATGGTGTTATCGGTAAAATAAATTACCATTTCACGTTCAAATCTAATTAAAGATTTAGCTATCGCTTTGGAGTACAAACTGGTGATACTCCATTCTCGCTCATTTTCTAAATTTGATAATTTAGATTATAAATTCACATTTCAATTTTATTGCAGATTCGTTAAAACTCCTTTTACTGGGTTAAAGAACTAATGTCATTTAAACACAGTTCATGACAAACCCAAATCACATTTTATTTGTTATCGGGTTAAAGAACTAGTGTTATTTAAAACACCGTTCACGATAAACCCACAAATCAATTCTAATTCAATTCAAATCAAATATATCAGGAATTCCGATTATTTAAAACCCCTTTTTAAATCTAATTTATTTATTTAAAAATAAAAACCCGGGTTTTAAATTGAGTTCAAAACTAGTTCATTTCGATAAAAATCTATTTTTATCTTTTCAAATATGGAGTTTTTCACCCCAATTTTTCCCAAATCATTTCTTATGATTTTATACAAATTACTGATATTTTTAATAATTTTATCAAGTCCCGTACAGTCGATTTCCAACAATGGCCATCGAACCGCACTTACAGCGACCTTTTCTGAATTTGATTTGGACGTATCTCCAAATCCAACCGTTAGTTTTTAAATTTCTAATATTCGTTAGAAAGCTCTTTTCAATACGAACCCAATGGTTCCGATTTTAGGAGAATCCGACGGTCGGATCTCCCGTAATGTCCGTTTGAAATAAATGGTCGAAATTTACGAACTCCGCGGTGCGGCGCGTTCTATTCAGGCCATTCTATATATAATATATATATATATATATATATATATTATATATTTCGTCGATTACTATTTAAAACGAATTATATAAATAGTTTTAAATTCGTTTCAAAAACAATTTCAACTTCCATTTCAATCCAAAGCAAAATTGAATTCTTCTTTATAAATTCGTTTTAAAATTCATTTCTATTCAATTCAAATTTCAATTCAATTTGAATTCATTTCAATTCGCTTTCAATTCAATTTGAATTCGTTTTCAATTCAATTCGATTTCAAAGTCGTTTTCTATTCGATTCGATTCAAATTGGTTTTCTATTCGATTCAATTCAAATTCGTTTTCTATTCGATTCAATTCAAATTCGTTTTCTATTCGAATCAAATTCGTTATATATTCAATTGAAATCAAATTCGTTTTATATTCAAATCAAATCAATTTCGTTTTCTATTCGAATCAAATTCGTTATATATTCCATTGAAATCAAATTCGTTATATATTCAAATCAAATCAAATTCGTTTTCTATTCAAATCAAATTCGTTATATATTCAATTGAATTCAAATTCGTTTTATATTCAATTCATTTCGAAATCGTTTTCAATTCAATTCATCTCGAAATCGTTTTCAATTCAATTCATTTCGAAATCGTTTTCAATTCAATTCATTTCGAAATCGTTTTCAATTCAATTCATTTTAAATGAATAAAATCGAAATAAATATCGTTCACGTCAAAATGGCGTCAATCTAATCAACACGGCTTCATATATTTCTATTTTCAAGTATTCTATTTCAAATATTTCTTATTATCAAATATTTCGTTCAACACGTGACTAATCTCAACGGATGAGTACAGTCAACACATGAACTTTTATTTTATATTAATAAAGATGTAAATTTTATTATTAAAATATTCGTTCAACACATGACTAATTTCAACGGATGAATACAGTCAACACATGAACTTTTATTTTATATGTCCTTTATTTTCTAAATGGGAATGAGGCCCAATCAATCACCATATAAAATTAATTATATGGATTTTCATACAACACATGTATATAATAGCATTGAAGAATAATCAACCATCAACCAAAGTGCACTACACTGTATAAGCATCAAATATAGATATCTAACGCTTATAACAGCCTGTCAATCAATCGATCGACATATTTAATCAATCAGGATGAGTGAACTTCAAATTTCATCCCAACACATGTGTGGGGTTTCAAATCAACAAACACAGATTTTTATTCGTGCAGTTGGGCGATGTGTAAAATTTATCGACCCAATCAATGTCCTTCAAATAGGTGTACATAAACAAACCGTCCGGTTTGTAAATGAATATTTATTTATTCACATTCACGTTAAAAATTATATTTTTAACGATAAAATATTTTATTTTAACACATGGATTTTTATTCAGTTCATTTAAAAAATAAAAATGATAATTTTATTTTTCTAACATATTTTAGAAAATTTCGGCGGCATAACGGCACGATACTAGAAACGGGACAAGGCCTAGCCTTATCCCCGGTCTAGTGAAGGCCCACGCCATTCACACATCAATCAACCCATTCATTTCACCAAACAATTCAATTTCAAATCAAATCAAATCATCTAACTAATCTATGCAACCAAACAAACAAGTCCATGGTCTGTGGACGATTGTGTCGGGTGCTACTAAGCACCGTCTGCATCCTAGTATATATATATATATATATATATATATATATATATATATATATAACTAGAAAAGAAATTGAAGAGTGAGAAATTCTCACCGATAGCTATCCAACTTCACGACACTTCATTTATAGAAATCTTCGCCATTCCCGCCTTTTGTCGCTTTCGTTGTCCGCTTTCACTATATATGTAAAAATCACATTTTTATATACTGATGTCTTTAAAATAAAATAAAACACATTTTTATTTATTCACTTTCAATTTAAAAATCATATTTTTATAATCACTTCTTATATTTAAAAATCGAATTTTTACTTCGCTATTCAATATATAAAATCGAATTTTTATTATGCTATTCAATATAAAGATTTCGCTTTTTCAAAGCAAAGAATTCATTTTTCTTTAACAAACAAAAATCAAATTTTTAAACAAATAAAAATCTAATCTTTCCTATGAACAAAATATATTCTTTTTCTATGAAAACATTATAAAAATCATGCCTTTCTTTATTTAAAAATATCGTCTTTTCACTTTTAAAAATATCGTCTTTTCCCTTTTAAAAATATCGTCTTTTCACTTATATCATTATAAAAATCACATTTTTATTTTTCTAAACATATAAAGATGCTATTTTTAATATTTCTATCATGTAAAAATTATATTTTTAGTTCTCTACCTAAACAAAAATCATATTTTTATATCATCTAGATAGTAAAGACTATATTTTTAATACTTTAAAAATATAAAAATCATATTTTTTTCTTCAAAAATATAAAAATCATATTTTTATATCATCTAGATAGTAAAGACTATATTTTTAATACATTAAAAATATAAAAATCATTTTTTTTTCGTTTCTAAAAACCAATTCTTTTTCTTTCTGAATAAAAACCCTAACACTATAGGTAAAAATCATGTCTTTCTTCGATAAATTTACATTTTTAACTTGCTACATGAATAAAAATCAAATCTATTTTTGAAAACCATGCTTTTTAACCTATGTTACTTTTATTAAATTCTGAAACTAAAATTTAATGTTTTATAAAACAATGATTTTTCACAAAAAAAAAACTGAAAATAAAACTTACAGTGAATGGTTGGGGGGGGCTGTCGTGCTCGTCGGTGGATGAGGGGGAGGGGGTGCTGCGTCGGTCGCGCAAGAGGATTTGGGGGGGGGGGGTCTTCAATCGGCAATTGCGAGAGAGAGGGGGGCTTCGGTCGAGGGGGGGGGTCTCGGGAGTCGCGCCGCTTGGGGGGAGGTTCTTCTCGAGGCGGCGGCGACTTAAGGGGAGGGGCGATGCTCCTATCCATGTTCCCCCTTTTTTTTTTCTGAAATGAATCGAACGGGGGGGGGGGGGGGGGGGGGCAGAAGGTAATAGGAAAGGAGAGAGAAGGATTTTTTATTATTATTTAATTCTAAAAGTTGACTTTTACATATGACCTCAAAACGAGGCCCACTGCCTGTCGTCCATAGCGTTTTACCCCCATTTCGAACACAATGGGATATGTATCATAGGCTGATTCGGCTGTTACAATCAGTTTCCGTTAAATTTACATTTAAATCATTATATTGAATTTTAAACGTACATTTCGAATTACCGGGGTCACATACTAACTAGAAAAATTCTAGAAAAATATTTTCTAGCTTCGTATTGACGATACGGTCCTAACAAAACTAGTTTCGTCGAATTCTGAGACCGTATGAAAAATGGCCAATTTCCAGTTGATTAAAATCAACTAAAACTGGTCAAACGCGTTTTCCTTTGCCACGCTCACATATTGATTCGAAAAATTATGAAATTTGGAATCTAGCAATAATTAGACATCACGGACCCAACAAAACTGGTTTCGTCGAAATCCGAGGTCGTTTGCAAAATTCCCATTTTTAAGGGCCTGAATTCCATAGCGACTATTCAGAATTTTCAACTGGACATATCTTTTGATTCCCGCTATGAAATTTTGATTTTTCGGATTCGTTGGAAAGATATCATCAATTAGATCCTAATGTTTTTGGTTTCACTAAAATCCGGGTTGTATTGCACCCGGTACATTCAATTGAAGTTTGAAATCGAATTATCGAACTACCGCGCCATTTTCAATTCTATTTATATTTATATATAAATATTTATATTCTAACGACGACGTATATAATATATACGTTCGAATTATATTCAAAATAAATTTCTCGTCGTTTTTATTTAAAATAATCTATTTTAAATATACTAAATTCATTAAAATTGCAAAAATAAAAATTTTAAACTGGCCCAGAATTTCTGGGTTATTACAAACAACTTTCACTCATTATCACCTATGGTATGAGTCATGATTCGACGAATCAGCAACATACAAAAAAGTCTGTTACATTGTATAAACTTTTCCTACACTAGCACTTTTTCTCCGTATGTAAAAGTTACAAAATCCAGTAACAACCTATCAACAATATACCTACAAAACGTTATAGCATACAGAGCATGTTATACATAAAATCATAGATCAAACCATATAGCTAGCATTTAACAAACCAACTCAAAATTTGTTGTATTTTTAAGTTGAACAAAATTACCATATATATGAAAAAAGGCTCTGGACCTACTTAAAAGTCATTGGATATTAAGCGTAAATATATCATCATTAGAAATGAACTTTGGGGTCAATGTTTAGCCGTTTTCTCGCAAATATATACTAATATAAACAACGTAGTGCGGGTTGAATGTAAAACAACAATTTTCTAAGATGTTGCTATAGTTCTTGTTCTTATTTAAAATATGCATTAGTATCAGTGTGGCTACCAAAAAGTTTATGAGGCATTTTACGTTTCTTAGAGAACCTCAGCATGTAACAACTGTGATAAAAGTTTACGACCAATTCTATTAGCACCCCAGCTTTTGCCTTACCTACCCTACTTAAATGTAAAAAACTAAAGTGACAAACCCTATTTATTATTGTACTTAGCATATTCATTTTTCCATTTATTATGCATTTTGTCTATGGTTAAATATTAAGAGAATGAAATGACAAATGATTTGAAAAATGCGATATCCTTTTTTTTAAAAGCATAATGTCTTATTTTAATTTTTCCCTTCTAAAAAAATACTAATATACAATTGTTTTTTGAATTAAATTGAAATGTAACTTCTTATATTACATGATTAATGAAAAAATAATTATGAATTACTACAATGATTTTTGATTTCATTTTTAATTTAATTATTAATGTTAAGTTACTATAATTGAAAGGATAAAATAAAGGGAAATTCTGGTATATATCGGGGTGGAAAAGTAAAAAGATGGGTGTGATGCATTTTGTTTAACTAATGGGGTAGGAAAGGAAATAAGTGGGGATGGAAATAGACGCCTGAAAAATAGTGGACAAATTAAATTCAGTATCATGTTTAACACTGTATTGCAGAATAGTAAATCAACATCAAAAACTAATGTAATATTAATTTCACTGTTCAAAATTTTAATTTGGTTATGTAAATTTCACGGTTGAGACCAACATAGCACTACAAATACATTTTTGCTTCAAATAATGAAGATAAAAAGTTAGGCAAAGCAAAATAACAAATTGGAATTTATTAAAAATTTATAGTAGAAATGCATTAAATTTTTACTATTAATTGGAAAACCTAATCTTCAAAAACAATGATAAATCATTATTCTCGGTTATAATAGTGAAGAGATATCTTACCGAACAGTCGACGACATCGGTAGGGATTGGGAAGAATCGACGAATTATAGGATGAAAATTTGAGTGTTGCTTTAGGAAATATTGAGAATGGCGTACAGTTTGAAATAACAGAAAAATAACGATGCCAGGTGGATAGAGCAGTTAAAATGGACGAAGAGTGGAGTAGTGGGAACGTGAATTTCTGTTGCATGGTTTGAAAATTTCGAAAAGCGACATGATTCATTTAATTCGAATTTGGGATATGTAATAACCCGAAAATCTGGGCCAGTTTAAAATTTTTATTTTGGCAATTTAAGCAAATTTTAATATTTAAAATGTATTATTTTAAATAATATCGACGAGAAATTTATTTTGAATATAATTCGAACGTATATATTATATACGTCGTCGTTAGAATATAAATATTTATATATAATTATAAATAGAATTGAAAATGGCGCGGTAGTTCGATAATTCGATTTCAAACTTCAATTGAGCATACCGGGTGCAAAACAATCTGGATTTTAGTGAAACCAAAAATAATGGAATCTAATTGTGAATATCTTTCCAACGAATCCGACCAATCAAAATTTCGTAGCGGGAATCAAAAGATATGTCCAGTTGAAAATTCTGAATAGTCGCTATGGAATTCAGGCCCTTAAAAATGGACATTTTGCAAATCACCTCGGATTTGGACGAAACCACTTTTGTTGGGTCCGTGATGTCAAATTATTGCTAGGTTTCAAATTTCATAATTTTTCGAATCAATATGTGAGCGTGGCAAAGGAAAACGTGTTTTGACCATTTCAATTGATTTTAATCGACTGGAAATTGACCATTTTTCTAACGGTCACAGAATTCGACGAAACTAGTTTTGTTAGGACCGTATCATCAATACGAAGCTAGAAAATATTTTTCTGGAATTTTTCTAGTTAGTATGTGACCCCGGTAATTTGAAATGTACGTTTAAAATTCAATATAGTGATTTAAATGTAAATTTAACGGAAACTGATTGTAACAGCCGAATCAGCTGACGATACATATCCCATTGTGTTCGGAATGGGGGTTAAACGCTATGGACGACAGGTGGTGGGCCTCGTTTTGATGACGTATGTAAAAGTCAACTTTTATAAAATAATAAAATAATAAAATAATAAATAAAAATATATATAAACCCCCCCTTTTTCTTGTTTACATTCAACAGAATAAAATAAAAAAAAAGAAGAGAGAGAAGGAAGGGGGAGGAGCCGCCGCTCCTCCCACCGTCGCGCCCACCCAAGGTGGCGCTGACCACCGCAGCCCCCCCCCCCAGGCGCCGCCGATCTTCGGCAAGCCCCCTCCCCTCCTCTGGCCAAAGATCGCACGCCCCCCCTTCCTATCGCGATCCCTTCCCCTCACCAAAACCGCCGCCCTAGACCGGAGCACCGCCCTCCGCCGCCACCTGGCCTCGCCAACGCCGCACCCTGGTCCCGCGCACCACCAACAAGCCCCGACAACCCCCCCTGTAAGTCTTTTTTTTCTTTCTATTTATTATTTTATTTTTTGTTTTATATAAACTGAAAAAAAGATTAAATACTGTTTTTATTTTAAAGTTTAAAACTAATTTCGATTTTAAGTTTAAAAACTGTTTTTTTTGTTTGTTTAAAAACTGATTTTAAAAAGTAATTTAAAACTGATTTTAAAAATTAATTTAAAACTGATTTTAAAGAGTAATTTAAAACTGATTTTAAAAAGAATTTAAAATAGAAAAGGTTTGAATTTTAAATGGAAAAAGATTAGAACTTTAAAAGGTGAAAAGATAGGATTTTTATTTGGTAAAAGGTATGATCTTTATATTTTTAAAGTGATAAAAATATGATTTTTATATTTTTAAAGTATTAAAAATATAATCTTTACTATATAGAAATATTAAAAATATGATTTTTATATTTTTAAAGTATTAAAAATGTAATCTTTATGAGATGGAGAATATAAAAATATCATCTTTGTGTACTTAACGAAATAAAAATCTGATTTTTATTTTATATACGTTGAGAAAAAGTGGTAATTTTTATAATGATGAAATCTATATTTTTGAAAAGATGAAGTCTTTATATTTGAAAAGGAGAAATCTTTATAGTTAAAAAGGCGAGATCTTTATATAGATGATAACGATATAAAAATATGATTTTTAAATTGAAAGTGAATAAATAAAAATGTGATTTTTATTTTAAAGACATCGAAATATAAAAATGTGTGATTTTTATATATATAGTGACTACGGGCAACGAAGATGACGAAGATGGGATAACGAGGAAGATTTCTATAAATGAAGAGTCGTGGTATTGGATAGCTTTAGGTGAGAACTTCTCACTCAAAATTCTTTTTCTAGTTATATATATATACTAGCATGTAGACGGTGTTTAGTAGCACCCGACACCCGTCATCCACAGACCATGGATGGCTTGTTTGTTAAATTGTTTGGTTGTGTAGTTGGTTAGTCTATTTGGTTTAAATTGAATTGTTTGGTGAATTGAAATTGATTTGATTGATGTGTGAATGGCGTGGGCCTTCACTAGACCGGGGATAAGGCTAGGCCTCGTCCCGTTTCTAGTATCGTGCCGTTATGCCGCCGAAATTTTCTAAAATATGTTAGAAAAATAAAAATATCATTTTTATTATGTAAATGAACTAGTAGAAATTCAAGTGTTGAAATAAATATTTTGACGTTAAAAATATAATTTTTAACGTGAAAGTGAATAAATAAATATTTATAAACAAATCGGCCGATTTGTTTATTTACACTGATTTGACTGATATTGATTGGGTTGATAAATTTTACACATCGCCCAACTGCACAAACAAAAATGTGTGTTTGTTGATTTGAAACCCCACACGGGTGTTGGGATGATATTTGGCGTACACTAATCCCAATTATTTAATTATTGTCGATCGATTGGTCGACAGACTGTGTAAGCGTCGATTATTTATATTTGGTGCTTATGCAGTTGTGTGGTGCACTTTGGTTGATGGTTGATTATTTTTCAAAGCTATTATATACATGTGTTGTATGGAATCCATATAATTAACATTATATGGTGATTGATTGGGCCTCATTCCAATCGGGAAAATAATGAATATTATAAAAGAAAATTCATGTGTTGAATATAAAAATAGTCATGTGTTGACGACGTTCATGTGTTGAGTGAAATATTTTATATAATAAAAATTTACATCTTTATCATATTTAAAATTAGAACTACTTCCCAGTAGAAGTCTAATTGAAAATCAAACAATAGATACCATAGTTTTATAAAATATTTCACATAACAAAAATAGTGATGTGTTGACAGTACTCATGTGTTGAGATTAGTCGTGGGTTGAAAAAAATATAGATTCATGTGTTGAATGGGATAAATATTCATTTGTTGAATAAAATAAAGAAGTTGTGAAAAATATAAAGCCATGTTGATTAGTTTTGCGCCATTTTGACGTGAACGATATTTATATCGATTTTATTCGTTGTATAATGAATATTGAAAAGTGATTTCGAAATGAAATGAATATTGAAAAGTGATTTCGAAATGAATTGAATTGAAAACGATTTCGAAATGAATTGAATTGAAAACGATTTCGAAATGAATTGAATTGAAAACGATTTCGAAATGAATTGAATTGAAAACGATTTCGAAATGAATTGAATTGAAAACGATTTCGAAATGAATTGAATTGAAAACGATTTCGAAATGAATTGAATTGAAAACAATTTCGAAATGAATTGAATTGAAAACGATTTCGAAATGAATTGAATTAAAATTTGAATTGAATAGAAATGAATTTTAAAACGGATTTATAAAGAAGAATTCAATTTTGATTTGAATTGAATATAGAAGTTGAATTGTTTCAGAAACGATTTTAAAATGATTTATAAAATTCGTTTTAAATAGAAATCGACGAAATATATATTATATATATATTATATATATAATATAATGGCCTGAATAGAACGCGCCGCGCCGCAGCAGTTCGTGAATTTCGACCATTTATTTCAAACGGACATTGCGGGAGATCCGACCGTCGGATTCTCCTAAAACCGGAACCGTTGGGTTCGTATCGAAAAGTGCTTTCCAATGAATGTTAGAAATTTGAAATCTAACAGTTGGATTTGGAATTATGTCCAAATCAAATTCAGAAAAGGTCGTTGTAAGTGCAGTTCGATGGCCGTTGATGGAAATCGACGGTACGGGCCTTGATAAAATTATTAAAAATATCTATAAATTGTGTAAAATCATAAGAAATGATTTGGGAAAAATTGAGCTGGAGAATTCCACATTTGAAAAGATAAAAATAGATTTTTGTCGAAATGAACTAGTTTTGAACTAGAATTAGAATCAATTTATTTTTGAAATAAATAAATTGAATTTGAAAGTGATTTTAAAAATAACCAATATTCCCAATACGTGGATAGGACTGAAGTTGAATCGAAATTATCTTCGGAATATTTCGATGTTAGATTTCGTGACTATACAGATATTGTTATGGGAATTTGAAAGATATTCCATATCGTTATTTCCAATACGATATTTGTTGGTTTCAGAATTTGATATTGAATATAAGCCGATATATTTTCTATTCTGGGTCTTGTATTGAATATCAAATGTGATTTGGGTTTATCGTGGATCGTGTTTTAGATGACATTGGTTCTTTAACCCAGTTAAAGGCAAGATGTTGATTTTTGAAAAGATTAAAACTAAGTGGAGTTTTAATGAATCTTTAATGAGATTAAAAATGTGAATTGATAATTTAAATTATCAAATTTGAAAGGTGATCGAGAATGGAGTACCACCAGTTTTGCTCCAAAGCGATAGTTAAATCTTTAATTAGATTTGAACGTGAAATGGTAATTAATTTTACCGATAACACCGTGGTGTTAGATATGGAGTATCACCAGTTTTGCTCCATGGGATATATAGGTTGGGATTGGGAAATAAACTAAATAATTACTTCGGTGTGGTTCGTTAATCCCGACTAGTTTGAAATGATATCCAAAGGAAGATTAAAGAATAAATTTAGAAGAATTTATCTTTGATAAAATTAATAGGAACCTTTCCCTAAGAATGTGATTTTGTGAATAGAAGAATATTCTGAATTGGAATGAGGCGTTTGTGTAACATTCGTTTATTATATACGTGGGTTATTCAGAAAGGCCGGGTTATACCCATTCTGAATAACCGATTCGACGAGATGTCGAAGATGAAGACGGTGGTTGAAGACCGGAAGTCTTCACATCGTTTGGGTGATTACTGATGATCTTGATTGGGCTGTACACCCAAGATGAGGGAAACAGTCGGTGATCGTCCAGACGTACTTGGAGATGGATGGATATTCGAGGTAAGTGCCTCCGGTTTCGTTCAGACCCAGAACGAACTTGTAAATGGATTGTGTGTCTGACATTGGATTTTATTCTGTGTTGATTGATCTCTATTAAATATACATCTGTTTGGCGGCGGAGAATTTATTCTCTTGCTTAACGCCCTTCTCTGAGACGTACGAGCTCAGAGGTTGTATATCGATGGACATCAGTCGCATGGAGTGAATTGCCAATGTGGCATGCGTAAGTGGCAATTGATCAAGGCTCCTATTGAAAAGCAATGTCTTGTGGTTGATGATCAAAGCACGGCCTGTGTGGCGTAGCTTTGTGTATAACGTGAATTCGCGAGCCTCACAACTCGGTATGAGTCAAAAACGGGAGATGGACCGCTGGGAGAGCACGACGTTTCTTTCTAGCTAGGGTGGTGTCAGTGACCTACCAGCCCTGACATTTATATACTTTTCACCTGTGTGGTTGTTGGATACAAGGCGCCTCGGATATAGGTCTGTAAGGACCGGGAAACGTGTGTTCAGGAATTGCCAATCCTCAAAAGTAAGAGAGGACCGGCCCAGCCGATTCCAAGGATCATAGTGGGGTCCTGAGGCATTTGCTAGAGTGTCTCGAACGCGGAGAGGAGCTTGCCCCTTGCCTCGACTCATGACGGAAATCCAATTTCCAATACGTGTAATTCGGCTTTATTTGTAGAGCCTAGTATGGCGACATAGTGGGATGGGGCACTCATGCCGTCTATGATTTATATTTATGATTGAAATTGTTTTTGACACTATACACTTATTATAGTATCAAATGATTTGTTTAAAACGTATCATGCATGCTTTGGCTGTTATAAGGTAAAAACCCTATCCTCCGGCTTGCGTTGCATTGTGTGATGGGACCTGGGTCTTATAACAGCTTCATTTTTCTTTATTTAGCATTGCGCTGTTTGTTCTATGCACTGGTATTCTTGGGAGGAAACCCGTTCCGTGTTATACGGCGTGGTCCCTTGATTTACCTAACTTTAAAACCAATATTAATAATTGTTTTAGTTCTCACACCAGTCACATGACTGACCTGGAGTTTATTGTTTTAACCTAAACTCTGGGTGCCCCTATTTTCCACACGGGCAGCTAGTAGTTTTGGTTTTGCAGATTTATATTCACAGGGTCCTGGTTTACAGCTGGAACGATGCTCGGAAAGCTCTGTATCCGTGTATCACTTTCAGTTGTGCTTTGTATTATTTTCCGCTGCTATGTAATTTATTGTAATCTCTGATATTTATCGAATGTTTATTATTCATTTATACTCTGTATATTCTTGTATCTGATGGAATTGTTGTAATAACAATGAAATGTTCTTCCGTCTGCGTTCCATTTTGTCTTGTCCTCAATTCTGTCCGCGCTTTCCTTCACGGGGAAGTTCGGGTCGTGTCAGTTTGGTATCAGAGCTTTGGTTTACAGAGCTCGAGAACAAGACACACTAGAACCATATGAAAGAATTCATCAGATATTGGATTAGCAATATCCAATTAGAATTACTCGTTAGAGATAGGATCAGTAGTATCCTAGAACGAGTGTGAAGAGTATATTTTTCAAATAAGAACAATTTTTTTTTAAAAATTTAAATCGTTTTATACATATTTGATTATTTATTTATTTTGAATATGGACAATCGATTATATATAGATTTCGCGTATACGCGTCATGAACGTATATTCGAAGTTTCAATATACTGGGTAGATATAGAATCATACTCTAGTGGCCCGAAGATGATTCTGATGATTGACTAGTCGTCATTAGTATTCATGTTCGAGTAACGAAGGTGTGATATCGATATATTTCCATTAGACTGTTGTGAGAACCAAAACTAATATAGATAGCTTTATTGTTGTGAATTGGCATCAAAACATGATTTTTTGTATATATGTATCAAAATTTATGAATTTGAAACTCTAATTCACTAATTGATTGATGTTTGTATTGTTTGATTGATTGTTTGATAATTTTGAACCATTTAGCCTTATTGAACCAAATATTGAACTATATTGAAAATTGGTCGCATTTGCTTGCATATACATATACTTACATTGAACAGGTCATAGCAAGGAGGCTAGAGCAGAGAATAAAATTTGTTTGCCCGACAAATAGGTACATGTTTACTACATAATTTACTGTTTTGTTTGGGTGATGATGATTTTGTGAGCCTATTGGGTAGCCGCTTGGCTTTTTCTTTTTCTTTTTGAGATCTGAAGGACCGGGGAAGCTATTTGAAATTCCCCGATGCTCCCGGTGCAGGGGAGGTTATGGCGAAATTTTTCGAAAATTTAGGGTGTTAGCCAAATTTTTGAAATTTTGAAAATTCTCAAAAACTGAAAAGTTGGAGAATGGAAGCCAGATCGAGCGTAGAGTTGATTAATCAAACCACTTTCGACTTAGTTCCTTTTCGGGGACGAAAAGTTTTAAGTGGGGGAGATTGTAATAACCAGAAAATCTGGGCCAGTTTAAAATTTTTATTTTGGCAATTTTAGCGAATTTTGAATATTTAAAATGTATTATTTTAAATAATATCGACGAGAAATTTATTTTGAATATAATTCAAACGTATATATTATATACGTCGTCGTTAGAATATAAATATTTATATATAATTATAAATAGAATTGAAAATGGCGCGGTAGTTCGATAATTCGATTTCAAACTTCAATTGAGCATACCGGGTGCAAAACAATCCGGATTTTAGTGAAACCAAAAATAATGGAATCTAATTGTGAATATCTTTCCAACGAATCCGACCAATCAAAATTTCGTAGCGGGAATCAAAAGATATGTCCAGTTGAAAATTCTGAATAGTCGCTATTGAATTCAGGCCCTTAAAAATGGACATTTTGCAAATGACCTCGGATTTCGACGAAACCACTTTTGTTGGGTCCGTGATGTCAAATTATTGCTAGGTTTCAAATTTCATAATTTTTCGAATCAATATGTGAGCGTGGCAAAGGAAAACGTGTTTTGACCATTTCAGTTGATTTTAATCGACTGGAAATTGACCATTTTTCTAACGGTCTCAGAATTCTACGAAACTAGTTTTATTAGGACCGTATCGTCAATACGAAGCTAGAAAATATTTTTCTGGAATTTTTCTAGTTAGTATGTGACCCCGGTAATTTGAAATGTACGTTTAAAATTCAATATAGTGATTTAAATGTAAATTTAACGGAAACTGATTGTAACAGCCGAATCAGCTGACGATACATATCCCATTGTGTTCGGAATGGGGGTTAAACGCTATGGACGACAGGTGGTGGGCCTCGTTTTGATGACGTATGTAAAAGTCAACTTTTATAAAATAATAAAATAATAAATAAAAATATATATAAACCCCCCTTTTCTCGTTTACATTCAACAGAATAAAAAAAAAAGAAGAGAGAGAAGGAAGGGGGAGGAGCCGCCGCTCCTCCCACCGTCGCGCCCACCCAAGGTGGCGTTGACCACCGCAGCCCCCCCCAGGCGCCGCCGATCTTCGGCAAGCCCCCTCCCCTCCTCTGGCCAAAGATCGCACGCCCCCCCTTCCTATCGCGATCCCTTCCCCTCACCAAAACCGCTGCCCTAGACCGGAGCACCGCCCTCCGCCGCCACCTGGCCTCGCCAACGCCGCACCCTGGTCCCGCGCACCACCAACAAGCCCCGACAACCCCCCCTGTATGTCTTTTTTTTCTTTTTATTTATTATTTTATTTTTTGTTTTATATAAACTGAAAAAAAGATTAAATACTGTTTTTATTTTAAAGTTTAAAACTAATTTCGATTTTAAGTTTAAAAACTGTTTTTTTTGTTTGTTTAAAAACTGATTTTAAAAAGTAATTTAAAACTGATTTTAAAAAGTAATTTAAAACTGATTTTAAAGAGTAATTTAAAACTGATTTTAAAAAGAATTTAAAATAGAAAAGGTTTGAATTTTAAATGGAAAAAGATTAGAACTTTAAAAGGTGAAAAGATAGGATTTTTATTTGGTAAAAGGTATGATCTTTATATTTTTAAAGTGATAAAAATATGATTTTTATATTTTTAAAGTATTAAAAATATAATCTTTACTATATAGAAATATTAAAAATATGATTTTTATATTTTTAAAGTATTAAAAATGTAATCTTTATGAGATGGAGAATATAAAAATATCATCTTTGTGTATGTAACGAAATAAAAATCTGATTTTTATTTTATATACGTTGAGAAAAAGTGGTAATTTTTATAATGATGAAATCTATATTTTTGAAAAGATGAAGTCTTTATATTTGAAAAGGAGAAATCTTTATAGTTAAAAAGGCGAGATCTTTATATAGATGATAACGATATAAAAATACGATTTTTAAATTGAAAGTGAATAAATAAAAATGTGATTTTTATTTTAAAGACATCGAAATATAAAAATGTGTGATTTTTATATATATAGTGACTACGGGCAACGAAGATGACGAAGATGGGATAACGAGGAAGATTTCTATAAATGAAGAGTCGTGGTATTGGATAGCTTTAGGTGAGAACTTCTCACTCAAAATTCTTTTTCTAGATATATATATATATACTAGGATGTAGACGGTGTTTAGTAGCACCCGACACCCGTCATCCACAGACCATGAATGGCTTGTTTGTTAAATTGTTTGGTTGTGTAGTTGGTTAGTCTATTTGGTTTAAATTGAATTGTTTGGTGAATTGAAATTGATTTGATTGATGTGTGAATGGCGTGGGCCTTCACTAGACCGGGGATAAGGCTAGGCCTCGTCCCGTTTCTAGTATCGTGCCGTTATGCCGCCGAAATTTTCTAAAATATGTTAGAAAAATAAAAATATCATTTTTATTGTGTAAATGAACTAGTAGAAATTCAAGTGTTGAAATAAATATTTTGACGTTAAAAATATAATTTTTAACGTGAAAGTGAATAAATAAATATTTATAAACAAATCGGCCGATTTGTTTATTTACACTGATTTGACTGATATTGATTGGGTTGATAAATTTTACACATCGCCCAACTGCACAAACAAAAATGTGTGTTTGTTGATTTGAAACCCCACACGGGTGTTGGGATGATATTTGGCGTACACTAATCCCAATTATTTAATTATTGTCGATCGATTGGTCGACAGACTGTGTAAGCGTCGATTATTTATATTTGGTGCTTATGCAGTTGTGTGGTGCACTTTGGTTGATGGTTGATTATTTTTCAAAGCTATCATATACATGTGTTGTATGGAATCCATATAATTAACATTATATGGTGATTGATTGGGCCTCATTCCAATCGGGAAAATAATGAATATTATAAAAGAAAATTCATGTGTTGAATATAAAAATAGTCATGTGTTGACGATGTTCATGTGTTGAGTGAAATATTTTATATAATAAAAATTTACATCTTTATCATATTTAAAATTAGAACTACTTCCCAGTAGAAGTCTAATTGAAAATCAAACAATAGATACCATAGTTTTATAAAATATTTCACATAACAAAAATAGTGATGTGTTGACAGTACTCATGTGTTGAGATTAGTCGTGGGTTGAAAAAAATATAGATTCATGTGTTGAATGGGATAAATATTCATTTGTTGAATAAAATAAAGAAGTTGTGAAAAATATAAAGCCGTGTTGATTAGTTTTGCGCCATTTTGACGTGAACGATATTTATATCGATTTTATTCGTTGTATAATGAATATTGAAAAGTGATTTCGAAATGAAATGAATATTGAAAAGTGATTTCGAAATGAATTGAATTGAAAACGATTTCGAAATGAATTGAATTGAAAACGATTTCGAAATGAATTGAATTGAAAACGATTTCGAAATGAATTGAATTGAAAACGATTTCGAAATGAATTGAATTGAAAACGATTTCGAAATGAATTGAATTGAAAACGATTTCGAAATGAATTGAATTGAAAACGATTTCGAAATGAATTGAATTAAAATTTGAATTGAATAGAAATGAATTTTAAAACGGATTTATAAAGAAGAATTCAATTTTGATTTGAATTGAATATAGAAGTTGAATTGTTTCAGAAACGATTTTAAAACGATTTATAAAATTCGTTTTAAATAGAAATCGATGAAATATATATTATATATATAATATAATGGCCTGAATAGAACGCGCCGCGCCGCGGTAGTTCGTGAATTTCGACGATTTATTTCAAACGGACATTGCGGGAGATCCGACCGTCGGATTCTCCTAAAACCGGAACCGTTGGGTTCGTATCGAAAAGAGCTTTCCAATGAATGTTAGAAATTTGAAATCTAACGGTTGGATTTGGAATTATGTCCAAATCAAATTCAGAAAAGGTCGCTGTAAGTGCAGTTCGATGGCCGTTGATGGAAATCGACTGTACGGGCCTTGATAAAATTATTAAAAATATCTATAAATTGTGTAAAATCATAAGAAATGATTTGGGAAAAATTGAGCTGGAGAATTCCACATTTGAAAAGATAAAAATAGATTTTTGTCGAAATGAACTAGTTTTGAACTAGAATTAGAATCAATTTATTTTTGAAATAAATAAATTGAATTTGAAAGTGATTTTAAAAATAACCAATATTCCCAATACGTGGATGGGACTGAAGTTGAATCGAAATTATCTTCGGAATATTTCGATGTTAGATTTCGTGACTATACAGATATTGTTATGGGAATTTGAAAGATATTCCATATCGTTATTTCCAATACGATATTTGTTGGTTTCAGAATTTGATATTGAATATAAGCCGATATATTTTCTATTCTGGGCCTTGTATTGAATATCAAATGTGATTTGGGTTTATCGTGGATCGTGTTTTAGATGACATTGGTTCTTTAACCCAGTTAAAGGCAAGATGTTGATTTTTGAAAAGATTAAAACTAAGTGGAGTTTTAATGAATCTTTAATGAGATTAAAAATGTGAATTGATAATTTAAATTATCAAATTTGAAAGGTGATCGAGAATGGAGTACCACCAGTTTTGCTCCAAAGCGATAGTTAAATCTTTAATTAGATTTGAACGTGAAATGGTAATTAATTTTACCGATAACACCGTGGTGTTAGATATGGAGTATCACCAGTTTTGCTCCATGGGATATATAGGTTGGGATTGGGAAATAAACTAAATAATTACTTCGGTGTGGTTCGTTAATCCCGACTAGTTTGAAATGATATCCAAAGGAAGATTAAAGAATAAATTTAGAAGAATTTATCTTTGATAAAATTAATGGGAACCTTTCCCTAAGAATGTGATTTTGTGAATAAAAGAATATTCTGAATTGGAATGAGGCGTTTGTGGTGTTTGTGTAACATTCGTTTATTATATACGTGGGTTATTCAGAAAGGCCGGGTTATACCCATTCTGAATAACCGCTTCGACGAGATGTCGAAGATGAAGACGGTGGTTGAAGACCGGAAGTCTTCACATCGTTTGGGTGATTACTGATGATCTTGATTGGGCTGTACACCCAAGATGAGGGAAACAGTCGGTGATCGTCCAGACGTACTTGGAGATGGATGGATATGCGAGGAAAGTGCCTCCGGTTTCGTTCATACCCAGAACAAACTTGTAAATGGATTGTGTGTCTGACATTGGATTTTATTCTGTGTTGATTGATCTCTATTAAATATACATCTGTTTGGCGGCGGAGAATTTATTCTCTTGCTTAACGCCCTTCTCTGAGACGTACGAGCTCAGAGGTTGTATATCGATGGACATCAGTCGCATGGAGTGAATTGCCAATGTGGCATGCGTAAGTGGCAATTGATCAAGGCTCCTGTTGAAAAGCAAAGTCTTGTGGTTGATGATCAAAGCACGGCCTGTGTGGCGTAGCTTTGTGTATAACGTGAATTCGCGAGCCTCACACCTCGGTATGAGTCAAAAACGGGAGATGGACCGCTGGGAGAGCACGACGTTTCTTTCTAGCTAGGGTGGTGTTAGTGACCTACCAGCCCTGACATTTATATACTTTTCACCTGTGTGGTTGTTGGATACGAGGCGCCTCGGATATAGGTCTGTAAGGACCGGGAAACGTGTGTTCAGGAATTGCCAATCCTCAAAAGTAAGAGAGGACCGGCCCAGCCGATTCCAAGGATCATAGTGGGGTCCTGAGGCATTTGCTAGAGTGTCTCGAACGCGGAGAGGAGCTTGCCCCTTGCCTCGACTCATGACGGAAATCCAATTTCCAATACGTGTAATTCGGCTTTATTTGTAGAGCCTAGTATGGCGACATAGTGGGATGGGGCACTCATGCCGTCTATGATTTATATTTATGATTGAAATTGTTTTTGACACTATACACTTATTATAGTATCAAATGATTTGTTTAAAACGTATCAAGCATGCTTTGGCTGTTATAAGGTAAAAACCCTATCCTCCGGCTTGCGTTGCATTGTGTGATGGGACCTGGGTCTTATAACAGCTTCATTTTTCTTTATTTAGCATTGCGCTGTTTGTTCTATGCACTGGTATTCTTGGGAGGAAACCCGTTCCGTGTTATACGGCGTGGTCCCTTGATTTACCTAACTTTAAAACCAATATTAATAACTGTTTTAGTTCTCACACCAGTCACATGACTGACCTGGAGTTTATTGTTTTAACCTAAACTCTGGGTGCCCCTATTTTCCACACGGGCAGCTAATAGTTTTGGTTTTGCAGATTTATATTCACAGGGTCCTGGTTTACAGCTGGAACGATGCTCGGAAAGCTCTGTATCCGTGTATCACTTTCAGTTGTGCTTTGTATTATTTTCCGCTGCTATGTAATTTATTGTAATCTCTGATATTTATCGAATGTTTATTATTCATTTCTACTCTGTATATTCTTGTATCTGATGGAATTGTTGTAATAACAATGAAATGTTCTTCCGTCTGCGTTCCATTTTGTCTTGTCCTCAATTCTATCTGCTTGTCCTCAATTCTATCTGCGCTTTCCTTCACGGGGAAGTTCGGGTCGTGTCAGGATAGAAGAGCGATGCCACATCAATAATCTCATATTCCTTTTTTTAAGTATAAGTAATAGATGATTTTTATGATTAAAACTAAGTTGGAGTTTTAATGAACCTTTAATTAGATTGAAATGTAAAAAGAAGTAATTAAATCTACCAAATTCGAGAACTGTTCGAGATGGAGTACCACCAGTTTTGCTCCATACTATAGTTAAATCTTTAATTAGATTTGAAACGTTAGGTGATAATTAAATTTACCGATAACACTATGGGTGTTAAATATGGAGTAACACTAGTTTTGCTCCATCGAATGAATAGGTTGGGATAGGATAAATAAAACAAAATGATTATTTCAGTATGGCTCAATAGTCTCGACTAGTTATATAAACCTTAATTTGGTTTAAGTTGTGAAAAGATATATTAAAATCGTTTGAAATGTTATCCAAAGGAAGATTAAAAAAAGGTTTAAATGATGTAAATCTTTGATAAAATTATTGGGGACTTTTCCTATAGTTACGAATATTTGAATAAAAGAATATTCCGCATTGGAATGAGGTGTATGATGTGTTTATATATCACCTGATTATAAGATGCGCAACTTATTCGGAAAGAGCGGGTTGAACCCATTCTAATTAACTGTTAAGACGGTCAAAAGCCAAAGATATTGAAGACAGTGCAATACCGACAATCTTCATATCGAATGGATTACTAATGTTGCCCTAGATTTGAGTTGATGCCTGGAAGGGGTTATAGCAGTAGTTTTTCGGACGTACTTGTTGATTGTCTGGATATGCGAGTGCCTCTCTCCTATATTGGACATATGGGACAAGGAATAAGGTGCCTCCGGTTTCGTTCAGACCCATAACGGACTTATAAATGGATTGTATGTCTGACATTGTATTGTGTTTTGTATTCATTGATCTCTACTAAATTTATATATCTGTTTGGTGGCGGACAATTTACGAACCGACCCGAACTTCCCTGTGAAGGAAAGCCCTGATTAACTTTGAGAACATGACAAATCAGAACACAAACAGAAGAACATTTCATTGCTTATTACAACAATATACATCAGAATACAAGAATATTCAGAGTATGATTAAATATTATACTTCAGACAAATATCAGAGATTTACAAGCTACAATGCAGCGGAAAATAATATAAAATACAACTGAAAAGAATATACGGATACAGAGCTTTCCGAATATCACTCCAGCTATAAACCAGGATCCTGTGAATATAAATCTGCAAAATCAAAACTACAAGCTGCCCGTGTGGAAATAGGGGCACCCAGAGTTTAGGTTAAAACAAAAAACTCCGGGTCAGTCATGTGACTGGTGTGAGAACTAAAACAGTTACTTAAAAACTTTACTTTAACTCAAATATATCAAGGGACTATGCCGTATAACACGGAACGGGTTTCCTCCCAAGAATACTAGTGCATATAACAAAACAGCGCAATGCTTTTATGAAAAATGAAGCTATTATAAGACCCAGGTCCCATCACACAATGCAACGCAAGCCGGAGGATAGGGTTTTCCCTTATAATAGCCAAACATGCTTGGTACGTTTAAAACAAATCATTTGATACTATTATAAGTGCATAGTGTATAAAACAACTTCAAATATAAATGTATCAATCCTAGGCGGCATGGGTACCATATATCATGCCGCTAATACTAGGCTCTACAATCAAAACTGCAATTATCACGAATTGGAAGTTGGATTTCCATATGTGAACCAAGGAAAGGGATCGTCCTTACCACTTCGAGACACTCTAGCCCGAGCCTCAGGACCCAGACTCAGGTGGGCCCTTGGATCGTCAGGGCCGGTCCACACGGAGTGGATTAAAATGCCTGAACAATGCGTTTCCCCGCCCTAATGGGCGTAAAATGGTCATATCCCGACCAAACTACCAGCCCCGGAACGACCGATATAACAGAGGCGCCTCGCTATCCATCATCCACGTAAGTAAAATGTCAGGGCTAGTAAAATGCTAACACCACTCCTAGCTAGAAAGAAACGCATGTCCTCCCTGGATCCTCTCCCGCTTCTAGTTCACACCAGGGTGTGAGGCTCGCGAATTAACGCTACACAAAGCTACACTATATCAAAGCTGTGCTCTGATCATCAACCACAAGACTCTACTTTTCAATAGAAGCATTGATCATTTGCATCTCAGCATGCCATACAGGCAATTCACGCTATGCAACCAATGTACATCAATCACAGAGAATGAAATCTGATGTCAGACACACATCCATTTACAAGTTCGTTCTGGGTCTGAACGAAACCGGAGGCACCTTATTCCTCCCCCATATGTCCAATACAGGGGAGAGGTCCTCGCATATCCTATCGATCTCCAAGTACGTCTGGACGATCACCACTTATGTAACGCCCGGGAATTTTGCTCGATCCGAATCAGTCGTTAAACCGACCAAGACCGTACGAAATGCCTGATTGTTTCGAGAACACGACAAAATAGAACGCAGACGGAAGAACATTTCAATGTTTATTACAACAATGCATCAGAATACAAGAATATACAGAGTACGAATGAATATTCTACATTACAAAATATCAGAGATTACAATAAATTACATAGCAGCGGAAAATAATACAATACACAACTAGAAGTAATACGCGGATACAAAGCTTTCCGAGTATCGTTCTAGCTGTAAATCAGGATCCTGTGAATATAAATATGCAAAACCAAAACTACTAGCTGCCCATGTCAAAATAAGGGCACCCAGAGTTTAGGTTAAAACAATAAACTCCAAGTCAGTCATGGGACTGGTGTGAGAACTAAAACAGTTGTAAATCTTTATTTTAAAGTTAAGTAAATCAAGGGACCACGCCGCTAACGCGGAACGGGTTTCCTCCCAAGAATACCAGTGCATAAAACAAATAGCGCAATGCTAAATAAAGAAAAATGAAGCTATTATAAGACCCATGTCCTATCACACAATGCAACGCAAGCCGAGGGATAGGGTTTTCCCTTATAATAGCCAAACATGCTTAGTACGTTTAAAACAAATCATTTGATACTATTATAAGTGCATAGTGTATAAAACAACTTCAAATCATAAGTATCAATCATAGACGGCATGGGTACCATATATCATGTCGCCATACTAGTTCTACAATTAAAACCGCAATGTCACGTATTTGGAAATTGGATTTCCATCTGGGAACCGAGGCAAGGGATCGTCCTCAACCGATTCGAGACTCTCTAGCCCGAGCCTCAGGAACGGCCGCAACCGCCCCTTGGATCGTCAGGGCCGGTCCACCGATGTGGATTATAATGCCTGAACACTACGTTTCCCCACCCTATGGGGTGTAAGTCTGGTCCGTCTGCCGACCAGAATGCATCGGCCGAAACCGTTATAACCGAGGCGCCTCGCAACAGCAACAACCACATAAGTCAAACTCGTCAGGGCGCGTAAAACCACTGACGCCACTTCTAACTAGAAAGAAACGCATGTCCCCCCTGAGGTCCTTCTCCCGTTTCTGGTTCACAACCGGGGTGTGAGGCTCGCTAATCCACGCTACACAAAGCTATGCCACACAGGCTGTGCTTTGATCATCAACCACAAGACTCTGCTTTTCAACAGAAGCCTTGATCATTTGCATCTTAGCATGCCACACAGGCAAACCACTCCATGCAACCAATATTCATCAATCACACAGAATGATATCCAATGTCAGACACACAGTCCATTTATAAGTCCGTTCTGGGTCTGAACGAAACCGGAGGCACTTTCCTTGCATATCCATCGATCCCCAAATACGTCTGGACGATCACTAACTATTTCCATCTTCTTGGGTATACAGCCCAATCAAGATCATCAGTAATCACCCGAACGATGTGAAGATTTCCGGTCTTCGACCACCGTCTTCATCTTCGACACCACGTCGAATCAGTTACTCAGAATGGGAAAACCCGGTCTTTCTGAATAACTCGCGTATATAATAAACAAGTGTTACACAAACACAACATACGCCTCATTCCAATTCATCATTCACTAACCGTAAATTAATCAAGGTAATAATTCCCCTAATATTAACCCCGAAGGCCGAAACCAACATCAGATCAATATCCAGAAATCCATTCTACTTAGCTAACCGACAGTTAGTTTCTAAATTTCACATTCTTAGGGAAAGGTTCCCATTAATTTTATCAAAGATAAATCCTTTAAATTTATTCTTTAATCTTCCTTTGAATATCAATTCAACTAGTCGGGATTAGCGAACCACACCCAAATAATCATTTATTTCCCAATCCCAACCTATTCATCCCATGTAGTAAAACTGGTAATACTTCATATCTAACACCACGGTGTTATCGGTAAATTCAATTACCATTTCACGTTCAAATCTAATTAAATATTTAACTATCGCCTGGAGCAAAACTGGTGATACTCCATTCTCGATCTTTTCAATCTAATTAAAGATTCATTAAAACTCCACTTAGTTTTAATCTTTAACTGGGTTAAAGAATCAGTGTCATTTAAAACACGGTTCACGATAAACCCTAAAATCACATCACATTTCAACCAGTCCCTAACCGTAAATTAGTAAGAGAACGATTCCCTAAGTATTAACCCCGAAGGCCGAAACCAACATCAGATCAATACCCCAGAAACCATTCAACTTAACTAACCTCCAGTTAGTTTCTGATTTTCTTAACTTCTTTTTGGGTCTAAGAACAGTATTATTGAAGATACCGTTCACGACAACCCAAAATCACATTTCATTAATTATCGGGTTAAAGAACAAGTGTTATTTAAAACACTGTTCACGATAAACCCAAAAAATCAACACCAATTCAATTCCAATTAAATATTATTTAATTGGTACACTTCATTAAATCTAAACAAAAAGATTTAATCTTTTCTCAACTGGGCTTAAGAACAGTGTTAATGAAGACACCATCCACGACAAACCCAAATCACATTTGATATTAAATACAAGGCTCTGAATAGAAAATATACCGACTTATATTCAATATCAAATTCTACGACCAACAAATATCGTATTGGAAATAACAATATTAATATATCTTTCAAATTCCCATAACAATATCTGTATCATCACGAAATCCAACTTCGAAATATTCCGAAGACAATTTCGATTCAAATCCATTCCAATTCAATTATTGGAAATACCGGTTACTTTTAAAACCATTTTCAAATTCAATTTATTTATTTAAAAATAAATAGAATTATAATTCTAGTTCAAAACTAGTTCATTTCGATAAAAATCTATTTTTATCTTTTCAAATATGGAGTTTTTCATCCCAATTCTTCACAAATCATTTCTTATGATTTTACACAAATTATTGATATTTTTAATAATTTTATCAAGGCCCGTACAGTCGATTTTCATCAACGGCCATCGAACTGCACTGACAGCGACATTTTTCAAATTTGATTTGGACATAATTCCAAATCCAACCGTTAGATTTCAAATTTCTAATATTCGTTAGAAAGCTCTTTTCGATACGAACCCAACGGATCCGGTTTTAGGATAATTCGACGGTCGGATCTCCCGCAATGTCCATTCGAAGTCAATGGTTGAAATTCGCAAACTGCCGCAGCGCGGCGCGTTCTATTCAGGCCATTATATATATTATATATATTTCGTCGATTTCCTATTAAACCGTATTTTAAAAATCGTTTTAAATTCGTTTTCAAAACGATTTCAACTTCCTTTTCAAATTCAAATCAAGATTAAATTTTTCAATATAAACTCGTTTTAATTTCATTTCAAATCGATTTCAATTCTATTTCAATCTAATTCGAATTTGAATTCTTTTCAATTTAATTCGAATTTCAAATCATTTCAATTTAATTCGAATTTTGAGGTCACTTTCGATATTCATTATAAAATGAATAAAATCGATATAAATATCGTTCATGTCAAAATTGCGTCAATCTAATCAACACGGCTTCATATATTTCTATTTTCAAATATTCTATTTCAAATATTTCTTTTTCAAATATTTGATTTCAAATATTTCTATTTCAAATATTCTATTTCAAATATTCTATTTCAAATACTGGAATGAGGCCCAATCAATTACCATAGATTTTATTGCTATGGATTTCCATACAACGCATGTATATATCAACAACGACAAATAACCAGCCATTATCCAAAGTGCATTCTACACTGTATAAGCATCAAATATAAATATTTAACGCTCATAACAGTCTGTCAATCAATCGATCGACATACAACGAATTATTGGGATTAGTGTATGTCATATATCATCCCAATACCCGTGTGGGGTTTCAAACAATCAAACACAGATTTTATTTGTGCAGTTGGGCGATGTGTAAAATTTATCGTCCCAATCAATATAAATCAAATCAGTGTATATAAACAAATCTCCGGTTTGTTTATAAATATTTACTTTATATACACGTTAAAAACTCTATTTTCAACCATAAAATATTTTGAACTATATAAATACTTTATTTCATTTCACATCACATCACACAATCAACTACACATCAAAATCAAACAACCAAGCATACAAGCCGTCCATGGTTTGTGGACGACGGGTGTCGGGTGCTACTAAACACCGTCTGCATCCTAGCATATATTTCAAACTAGAAATAAATTAAAGGTGAGAAATTCTCAACGACTAGCTATTCCAAACGCCACGACTCTTCCTATGTATAAATCTTCGCCGTGACCGCCCTTTGTCAATTTCATTGCCCGTAGCCACTACATATATAAAAATCACATGTTTATATTGTTACTATGTATATAAAAATTCTATTTTTATTCCGCTACTATATAGATAAAAATTCTATTTTTATAACGGTGTTCATATAATAATGATTACATTTTTATCATACTATTCTCTATATAAAAATTATAGTTTTATATCTACTTCTAATATAAAGATCGAATTTTTATATCATCGCTATAAAAATCACATTTTTATTTCAACATATATATAAGAAAGATCAGATTTTTATTTCGCTATATCTATAAAGATTATAGTTTTATACTCTACATCATATAAAAACTATATTTTTATCTCTTCTACATAATAAAAATCGAATTTTTAATACTTCTATAAAATAAAAATCTAATCTTTTTAATTAAAAATCCAAACTTCATACCATGAAAAATCATTTCTTTTCTCGCTATTCCAATCAAATAAAAAATCATTTTTTTTATTCTCTCTATACTATAAAAATCATATTTTTATAGTATCTACTATATAAAGATCATATTTTTAATTCGCTACTCATGTAAAAATCGAATCTTTATTCTCACTATTTCACGATAAAAATAAAGTTCATACTTTTAAGTTGCTACCCTATAGATAAAAATCATATATTTTTACTATGCTACTACATAGATAAAAACTAATCTTTTTATGTTAAAACTATGAAATTTTCTATTCAAAATCACCGCCTTTTCGTATACAAAAATCATAGCTTTTCGCTTTGTAAATTAAAATAAAAACAAAACAAAATAAATAAATAAAGTGAAACACTCACCTTTCTCTCAGCGAAGAAAAAAGGGGGGTCGGACTGAAGAAGAAGAACGGGGAGGAGGAGGCATTACGGCCTGGAGGCGGCGTTCAGACGAGGTAGGACGGGGAGGGCTGGGGGGCGCGCTGCTGTGGTAAAAAAGGGGGTAGCGACGTCGGGTTTCAGGGTTTCACGGGGTTTTAAATAGGAGGGAGAAGCGGTGGGGGGGGGGGCTATGGATCGTCGGAGATGGGAGAGGGGACCGCCAACGGCGGCGCAGGCGGAGGAAGCCACGACAACAATCGATTTAGGGTTTTAATTTTTCTTCTTCTTTCGGGTTCGAGTCTGTAGAAGGAGGAAGAGGATTGGGGGAGATAGAGTTTTAAAAGGAAATATATAATTTAATATTATTTAATTCCTTTAAGTTGGACTTTACCTTCGAACATTAAATCAAATCCAACGAATGTCGCCCCTAGCCAAATACCCCCATTCCGAACACAATGGGATATGTGTCGTAGGCTGATTCGATCATTTCGATCAGTTTTCGTCAAAATCAAAATATAACTCTATATATTGAATTTGAACGCATATTTCAATTTACTGGGCCCACATACGAACTCTAAAAATTCCCGAAAAATATTTTCTTGCTTCGTATTGACGATACGGTTCTAACAAAGCTAATTTCATCGAATTCTGAGACCGTTTGAAAAATGGCCATTTTCCAGTCGATTAAAATCAACTAAACCTAGTCAAACGCGTTTTCCTTTGCCACGCTCACATATTGATTCGAAAAATTATGAAATTTGAGACCTAGCAATAATTTGACATCACGGATCCAACAAAAGTGGATTGGTCGAAAACCGAGGTCGTTTGCAAAATTTCCATTTTTAAGGGCCAAAATTCCATAGCGACTATTCTGAATTTTCAACTGGACATATCTTTCGATTCCCACTATGAAATTTTGATTTCCCGGATTCGTTGGAAAGATATTCTCAATTAGATTCAAATATTTTTGGTTTCACTAAAATCCGGTTTATTTTGCACGCAGTACATTCATTTGAAATTTCAAATCGAATTATCGAACTACCGCGCCATTTTCAATTCCTTTTATATATATAAATAAATATTTATATTCTAACGACGATCTATATAAATATATACATTCGAATTCTATTCAAAATAATTTTCTCGTCGATATTATTTAAAATAATTCATTTTAAATATTCAAAATCGGCTAAAACTGCCAAAATAAAATTTTTAAATTGGCTCAGATTTCTGGGTTATTACAGTTTCCCCCACTTAAAACTTTTCGTCCCCGAAAAGGAACGAAGCCGAAAGTTGTTTCACAAATCAACTCAACTTCCATTATTTTCAATACGGCTTAAGTTCTTCAACTTTTCAGTTTCTAAGAACTTTTCAAATTTTTCAAAAATTTGGCTAACACCCTAAATTTTCGAAAAATTTCGCCATAACCTCCCCTGCACTGGGAACTTCGGGATATTTCATATAGCCTCCCAGGGCCTTCTTCAATCCAAAAGAAAAAGAAAAAGCCAAGCGGCTAGCCAATCGGCTCATAAAGTCACCCAAAACTCAAGAAATACAATAAACATGTACTTATTTCTCGGGCAAACAATTTTATTCTTCTGCTCTAGCCTCCTTGCTATGACCTGTTCAATGTAAGTACATGTATTGGCATGCAAATGCGACTAATTTACAATACAATTCACTATTTGGTTCAATTTGGCTAAATGGTTTAAAATATCAAACAAATAAACCACACAACCATCAATCAATTAATTGATTAGCTTTTCAAATGCATACTTTGATATATAGTCAAAAATCACATTTTTGATGCCAAATCACAACAATAAGCCCTATCTAATTTTGGTTCTCACACCAGCCAATTGGAAATATATAGAAATTCCACCTTCGCTACTCGAATATAAACACTGATGATGGCGTGCCATCATCAGAATCAGAACCGGGCGACTAGAGTGGGATTCTATATCTACCCAATATATTAAAACTTCGAATACACGCGGATCAGACGTATACGCAAAATTTCTATATACCTGATAGTCCAAATCAATATAAAATAAATAATCAAATACGAATAATTGATTTAAATTTTCAAAACAAAAATTGTTTTCATTTTAAAAATAGGCTCTTAACACTCGTTCTAGGATACTACTAATCCCATCTCTAACGAGTCATTCCCATTGGATATTACTAATCCAATATCTGATGAATTCTTTTGCTCGGTTCTAACGTGTCTTGTTCTCTGAGCTTTGTAAACCAAAGCTCTAATACCAAATGTAACGACCAGGAATTTCGCTCGATCCGAATCAGTCGTTAAGCCAACCAAGACCGTACGAAATGCCTGATTGTTTCGAGAACATGACAAAATAGAACGCAGACGGAAGAACATTTCATTATTTATTACAACAATGCATCAGAATACAAGAATATACAGAGTACGAATGAATATTCTACATTACAAAATATCAGAGATTACAATAAATTACATAGCAACGGAAAATAATACAATACACAACTAGAAGTAATACGCGGATACAAAGCTTTCCGAGTATCGTTCCAGCTATAAATCAGGATCCTGTGAATATAAATCTGCAAAACCAAAACTACTAGCTGCCCATGTCAAAATAAGTGCCCCCAGAGTTTAGGTTAAAACAATAAACTCCAGGTCAGTCATGTGACTGGTGTGAGAACTGAAACAGTTGTAAATTTTTATTTTGAAGTTAGGTAAATCAAGGGACCACGCCGCTAACGCGGAACGAGTTTCCTCCCAAGAATACCAGTGCATAAAACAAACAGCGCAATGCTAAATAAAGAAAAATGAAGCTATTATAAGACCCAGGTCCTATCAAACAATGCAACGCAAGCCGGGGGATAGGGTTTTCCCTTATAATAGCCAAACATGCTTAGTACGTTTAAAACAAATCATTTGATACTATTATAAGTGCATAGTGTATAAAACAACTTCAAATCTTAAGTATCAATCATAGACGGCATGGGTACCATATATCATGTCGCCATACTAGTTCTACAATTAAAACCACAAAGTCACGTATTTGGAAATTGGATTTCCATCTGTGAACCGAGGCAAGGGATCGTCCTCAACCGATTCGAGACTCTCTAGCCCGAGCCTCAGGAACGGCCGCAACCGCCCCTTGGATCGTCAGGGCCGGTCCATTGATGTGGATTTTAATGCCTGAACACTATGTTTCCCCACCCTATGGGGTGTAATCTGGTCCGTCTGCCGACCAGAATGCATCGGCCGAAACCGATATAACCGAGGCACCTCGCAACAGCAACAACCACATAAGTCAAACTCGTCAGGGCGTGTAAAACCACTGACGCCACTTCTAACTAGAAAGAAACGCATGTCCCCCCTGAGGTCCTTCTCCCGTTTCTGGTTCACAACCGGGGTGTGAGGCTCACGAATCCACGCTACACAAAGCTATGCCACACAGGCTGTGCTTTGATCATCAACCACAAGACTCTGCTTTTCAACAGAAGCCTTGATCATTTGCATCTTAGCATGCCACATAGGAAAACCACTCCATGCAACCGATATTCATCAATCACACAGAATGATATCCAATGTCAGACACACAGTCCATTTACAAGTCCGTTCTGGGTCTGAACGAATCCGGAGGCACTTTCCTCGCATATCCATCGATCTCCAAATACGTCTGGACGATCACTAACTATTTCCATCTTCTTGGGTGTACAGCCCAATCAAGATCATCAGTAATCACCCGAACGATGTGAAGATTTCCGGTCTTCGACCACCGTCTTCATCTTCGACACCACGTCAAATCAGTTATTCAGAATGGGATAAACCCGGTCTTTCTGAATAACTCGCGTATATAATAAAAAAGTGTTACACAAACACAACATACGCCTCATTCCAATTCATCATTCACTAACCGTAAATTAATCAAGAGAATAATTCCCCTAATATTAACCCCGAAGGCCGAAACCAACATCAGATCAATATCCAGAAAACCATTCTACTTAGCTAACCGATAGTTAGTTTCTAAATTTCACATTCTTAGGGAAAGGTTCCCATCAATTTTATCAAAGATAAATCCTTTAAATTTGTTCTTTAATATTCCTTTGAATATCGATTCAACTAGTCGGGATTAGCGAACCACACCGAAGTAATCATTTATTTCCCAATCCCAACCTATTCATCCCATAAAGTAAAACTGGTAATACTTCATATCTAACACCACGGTGTTATCGGTAAATTCAATTAACATTTCACGTTCAAATCTAATTAAAGATTTAACTATTGCCTGGAGAAAAACTGGTGATACTCCATTCTCGATCTTTTCAATCTAATTAAAGATTCATTAAAACTCCATTTAGTTTTAATCTTTAACCGGGTTAAAGAATCAGTGTCATTTAAAACATGGTTCACGATAAACCCTAAAATCACATCACATTTCAATCAGTCCCTAACCGTAAATTAGTAAGAGAACGATTCCCTAAGTATTAACCCCGAAGGCCGAAACCAACATCAGATCAATACCCCAGAAACCATTCAACTTAACTAACCTCTAGTTAGTTTCTGATTTTCTTACCTTCATTTTGGGTCTAAAAACAGTATTATTGAATATACCATTCACGACAACCCAAAATCACATTTCATTAATTATCGGGTTAAAGACCAAGTGTTATCTAAAACACTGTTCACGACAAACCCAAAAATCAACACCAATTCAATTCCAATTAAATATTATTTAATTGGTACACTTCATTAAATCTAAACAAAAAGATTTAATCTTTTCTCAACTGGGCTTAAGAACAGTGTTAATGAAGACACCATCCACGACAAACCCAAATCACATTTGATATTAAACACAAGGCTCTGAATAGAAAATATACCGGCTTATATTCAATATCAAATTCTACGATCAACAAATATTGTATTGGAAATAACGATATTAATATATCTTTCAAATTCCCATAACAATATCTATATCATCATGAAATCCAACATCGAAATATTCCGAAGACAATTTCGATTCAAATCCGTTCCAATTCAATTATTGGAAATACCGGTTACTTTTAAAACCCTTTTCAAATTCAATTTATTTATTTAAAAACAAATAGAATTATAATTCTAGTTCAAAACTAGTTCATTTCGATAAAAATCTATTTTTATCTTTTCAAATATGGATTTTTTCATCCCAATTCTTCACAAATCATTTCTTATGATTTTACACAAATTATTGATATTTTTAATAATTTTATCAAGGCCCTTACAGTCGATTTCCATCAACGGCCATCGAACTGCACTTACAACGACCTTTTTCAAATTTGATTTGGATATAATTCCAAATCCAACCGTTAGATTTCAAATTTCTAATATTCGTTAGAAAGCTCTTTTCGATACAAACCCAGCGGTTCTGGTTTTAGGAGAATCCGACGGTTGGATCTCCCGCAATGTCCATTCGAAGTCAATGGTCGAAATTCGCGAATTGCCGTAGCGCGGCGCGTTCTATTCAGGCCGTTATATATATAATATATATTATATATATTTCGTCGATTTCCTTTTAAACCATATTTTAAAAATCGTTTTAAATTCGTTTTCAAAATGATTTCAACTTCCTTTTCAGATTCAAATCAAGATTAAAATTTTCAATATAAACTCGTTTTAATTTCATTTCAAATCGATTTCAATTCTATTTCAATCTAATTCGAATTTCAATTCTTTTTAATTTAATTCGAATTTCAGATCATTTCAATTTAAATCGAATTTTGAGGTCACTTTCGATATTCATTATAAAATGAATAAAATCGATATAAATATCGTTCACGTCAAAATGGCGTCAATCTAATCAACACGGCTTCATATATTTCTATTTTCAAATATTCTATTTCAAATATTTATTTTTCAAATATTTTACTTCAAACATTTCTATTTCAAATATTCTATTTCAAATACTGGAATGAGGCCCAATCAATTACCATAGATTTTATTTCTATGGATTTCCATACAACGCATGTCAACAACGACAAATAATCAACCATCATCCAAAGTGCATTCTACACTGTATAAGCATCAAATATAAATATTTAACGCTCATAACAGTCTGTCAATCAATCGATCGACATACAACGAATTATTGGGATTAGTGTATGTCATATATCATCCCAATACCCGTGTGGGGTTTCAAACAATCAAACACAGATTTTATTTGTGCAGTTGGGCGATGTGTAAAATTTATCGTCCCAATCAATATAAATCAAATCAGTGTATATAAACAAATCTTCGGTTTGTTTATAAATATTTACTTTATATACACGTTAAAAACTCTATTTTCAACCATAAAATATTTTTAACTATATAAATATTTTATTTCATTTCACATCACATCACACAATCAACTACACATCAAAATCAAACAACCAAGCATACAAGCCGTCCATGGTTTGTGGACGATGGGTGTCGGGTGCTACTAAACACCGTCTGCATCCTAGCACATATTTCAAACTAGAAATAAATTAAAGGTGAGAAATTCTCACCGACTAGCTATTCCAAACGCCACGACTCTTCCTATATAGAAATTTTCGCCGTGACCGCCCTTTGTCAATTTCATTGCCCGTAGCCACTACATATATAAAAATCACATTTTTCTATTGTTGCTATGTATATAAAAATTCTATTTTAATTCCGCTACTATATAGATAAAAATTCTATTTTTATAACGGTGTTCATATAATAAAGATTACATTTTTATCATACTATTCGCTATATAAAAATTATAGTTTTATATCTACTTCTAATATAAAGATCGAATTTTTATATCATCGCTATAAAAATCACATTTTTATTTCAACATATATATAAGAAAGATCAGATTTTTATTTCGCTATATCTATAAAGATTATATTTTTATACTCTACATCATATAAAAACTATATTTTTATCTCTTCAACATAATAAAAATCGAATTTTTAATACTTCTATAATATAAAAATCTAATCTTTTTAATTGAAAATCCAAACTTCATACCATGAAAAATCATTTCTTTTCTCGCTATTCCAATCAAATAAAAAATCATATTTTTTTAATTCTCTCTATACTATAAAAATTACATTTTTATAGTCTCGACTATATAAAGATCATATTTTTAATTCGCTTAATTCGCTATTCATGTAAAAATCGAATCTTTATTCTCACTATTTGACGATAAAAAGAAAGTTCATACTTTTAAGTTGCTACCCTATAGATAAAAATCATATATTTTTACTATGCTACTACATAGATAAAAACTAATCTTTTTATGTTAAAACTATGAACTTTTCTATTCAAAATCACTATAACACCCCGTATTTCTGTTAACACTAAAGTTGCTAATTCAAAAAAAATAATAAATGTGTAAAGGGGAGATGTATCTAATGTGCATACAAATTTAATAATAAATGTGTAAAGGGGAGATGTATCTAATGTGCATACAAATTTAATAATAAATGTGTAAAGGGGGGATGTATCTAATGTGCATACAAATTTAATAATAAATGTTGATAATGTACATTAAGAAAGTAATTATGACATAATTTGAAATAGGAGTAATTTACAGCCCTTAAATTGTGAACATAATTGGCTTCTCTTTAGAACGGACGGCTTGTATTAACCTTGTCTTCATCGATGGCTCAAATTAACTTGCAACTCAATATAAACAACATAGCTCTCACAACCTAATTCACACAAAAAAAAGAGAAAAAAAAGGAGCCGTCATGCTGCTGAAGAGAGACTAGGAGTAGCCGTCAAATTAAGAGACGATTAAGAGTTGATTCAAAGCTTAAGACTACAACAAATAAATCAAAACAACATCAACCTCAAAGGATAGCATCACCAAATTCAGAATTCAGAATCCTGAATATAAGATTCATCATACGTTGTAAGTAGAGTACTATTCCTATATGAATAAAAATTGAGACTTGATTTGTGTAGAATGAAAATGGAATCGTACTTTAACTATAACGATGCTAGTTCATAATTGTATGTTGTTCTGATTTTATTATAAATGGATTTGGGATGTTGTAGTATAATTAACATGATATTGGATTAATTGTACATTTGCAATGAAAAGTAACACCCCTTGCAAGTATACGATTCATGTTGGAAATTGACATTTATATGTTGTGGTTAATAAGAAGTTGAATATATTTTGTTACAACCAAGTTGAGACTTATGTAAACATAATTCATTGTTATGCCTACATGATTTAGATCTTTGAATATATATGCTATGATCATTTCAAGTGTAGTTGGATCCATTTGGGTAACATGATTCATATAAGTTTATGCTGGAATAGGCCTCATTATTCAAGTTAAACTATACTTTTGTATTAGTGACAAAAGTAAGCATCTTTTTGAACATATAGTGACTTTATGGAAATGACTAGTTTATGTTTGGTGTTATGCCTAAATAAAAATATGTTTTAGGCTTATGTTGTTATAAAAATATATGCTAATGCAAGTGACACCTAATTTAGTTAGATTCATATTTTAAATGCAAGTTTACATGAATAGATTGAAACCCATGACTCATGTTTAGGTTTATGAATTATGTCAAAATTATATGCTATTACAATGCAAGTACACAAGCCCCTAATTTATGTTAGTTAAATCGCCATATTGCAAGTTCATGCACCACTAATTTATGTTAATCAAATCGCTATATTGCAAGTTCATGCACCACTAATTTATGTTAATTAAATCGCTATATTGCAAGTTCATGCACCACTAATTTATGTTAATTAAATAGCTATATTGCAAGTTCATGCACCACATAATTTATGTTAGTTAAATCGCTATGTTGCAAGTTCATGCGTTCACACACCCCTTTTATGTTACTTAGAATATATCATGTTCTAAGCCTCTTTTTGTTTATGTTTCTAAGTTGGGATGAAATGTTGAAGCCCAACATATGTTATAATATTGCGAACGTACAAACGGGGAAAATAACGCTGGGTTTAATTAAAATATATGTGTTGGCATGTTTGGCACATGCCAACGACTTGTGAAATTTAAGTGGTATAAATTATTATACCCAAGAATAACGAACTTGGATAATGGGCAACAAAATATTTACATATAAAATTGAAAAGAGACAAATATGTAAACTTAGAAAATACGATATGCTTAACCCGAGGTTGGATTGAGTTGTGATGTAAACCTGCCCGGAACCGACCGACTGTCCAGTAATCACAACAATACCTATCCAATGTGGGTGGTTAAGCATTGAGCCCAATAAAGACCCGAGGTTAGACATGAGTTGTGGTGTAAACCTGCCCGGAACCGACCGGCTGTCCAGTTACCACAACAATATCTATCTATTGTGAGTGGTTGGTGCTTTAATTAATAAATTAAGGTTGAGTCAGGATTGATAGGGTTAAGTCAATTGAATTAATACTTAACCAAATTCAACATGTTAACTAAATTGGTGGGTAGGGTTAGGTTAATCTGGACACTTAACCAATTTAATGTGTTGACTAGGGGAGTGGGTAAGGTTAAGCAAATGTTTAACCATTGTAACATGATTAAACTAGACTAGAGAGTGAGGTTAAGTTAATTAGAACACTTAACCATAGAAACATGTTAGTGAGACAAGTGATTGAGGTTAAGTTAATTAGAACACTTAACCATAGAAACATGTTAGTGAGATAAGTGATTGAGGTTAAGTTAATAAGAACACTTAACCATAGAAACATGTTAGTGAGACAAGTGATTGAGGTTAAGTTAATTAGAACACTTAACCATAGAAACATGTTAGTGAGACAAGTGATTGAGGTTAAGTAAAATTAGAACTCTTAACCATGATAACAAGTTGATTTGACAAGTGGGTTAGGATTAAGTAAGTTAGAAATACTTAACCAGTATAACATGAATGATTAGAGTTAAGTAACAAGAACACTTAACCAGTGTAATTTGACTTGTAGTAAAGTTAAACATGAATGGACAACACTTAACCATTATAACCTGTTAATTAAACAAGTAGTAGGGTTAAGTTATATAAGGAGTCACTTAACCGTTGTAACAGGTTAGTTAAACAGATGGTGAGGTTAAGTTAACACAAGGAGGCAACACTTAACCAGTATAATATGACAAAAGGGATGGGTTAAGTTAACTTGAATTGACTAATGACACTTAACCAACTTGATGAAGGAAAGAAACTAAGTAGTAAATTTCTGTAGAACACGAGAAGAGCGTACGTCCGTCTGATTCTAGAAGGCTCCAGCGAATTGGGTTACGAAGCCCGAGGCTTCGAGGGGACGTGAGGTTACTCTTGGTATCCCTCTGTGAGGCTGCAGATGATCCTCCTGGGCTCACAGAGGTTAAGGTCTGCGTTAGAAGAACCAAGGGTATGCCTTGGTTGCAAAATATGGCAACCTAAAGACTAGGATGGACTAGTTTGATTCTGCGAGAAGACGGTAGCCCTGTGATAGCAACTCGTCGTATACCTACCATCTTGATTCAATCGAGATACGTGAAGCGGAAATGCGGAGAACTCCAAAACACCATATACTTGCTATCTAGTTATGGTTGCGGATGGCCATAGGACACTGGGGCATAGGGGGGCCTGCGCGTAGTTCTCATTTTTCAGGGATGGCCTTTCATTAGTTGAGGGAGGGGTCGAGTGGGACCATAGCCACTAGAAAAAAACAGACCTTAGCATCTGCATCGGCGGATATCTGAAAGCTCCCGACCGAGTTCCGTATTTCTAGAGTAGCCCTGACACGGAACACGGGCCGCACATTACAGGACATGTGCATCTAGACAAGCGATAACGATTCGCGACACATATGTGGAAAAAGTCTAGGAACATATTTCACTCTTGGTAGTGTGTCCTAGAGTAGAGGGCATCGTTCGGAAGATAGCGTAAATCCTAGATTAGATCTAGGTCAGAAACAATAAATGTACGCCTGAAGGCAACAAAAATTACAGGGATTGGGATCACGTTATCATTACCTGTTGGGACACTAGTTAGGTGGTGCAGAGATTAGTATGGGGTACGATAGTATATTCGGTTCGAGATAACTTAACTTAGTTTAGGGTGCTTTCCCATTTCCAGCATATGCTTATCATGCTCTTTTTCTTATCCATAGACTGAATAATCACTAGACTTACTCAGGCTTTATGTCTGACTCTACTTTTCTTTCTTCTTCTTTTCTTCCGTTCCCCCCCCCCCCCAAGGTAGTTGAGGAGGGAATAGTTCAGCTCAGGTTAGATTGGACCACTGCTCTTCCCAAGCTTGAAGATTCTTTGACAAAGTGCTTTAGACTCTCCTTTTCGCTGCTATGGCTGGCTTATGCTACATTGGGGAATATAAATGTATATTTATGCTTCTTTATTTTGTAAGACAGATGATACTCTGATATTGGAAAACAATTGTTGTACAAACTATCTTATCAATAAAGTAAAGTTTTATTTTCCGCTGTTTAATTTCTGTCTGTCTTGTAATTTATCTGCATCTTTTACCCTAAATGCTCCACAGAACTTAGTGCATTCCCTTTGTGAGTGACACTAACGGATGTGGGGTGTTACACGTGGTATCAGAGCTGAAGGTTACCGGATCAAATAAAATATTTGAAAAATATTTTTATTTTCAAACAGTTTTAAAAGAAGCATTTTCAAAAGAAAAGTTTTGTTTTAAAGGAATATTCCCCAAAAGCCATATGCACTATCTTCTGATTCTCTGTTTGAATTCTTGTCCCCTTCTTTCTTGAGTCTCTGAGGCTCCTGGCTTTCTGGGAGGTAACTTCATCGAAGGGCGAAGTAGTGCCCGACTTCCATCTATAACCGTAGTAGTTTCACCTGCGGCTAGTTTTCTTTCAAGCTTAGTAGGGTTTTCTGTACGATGGAGGCAACTTTCGAGAGATTTGTCAACATGATTACACACGAAAGAGGATGAGGAGTTTGGCTAAGGAGCACAACCCAAGGATGAGGAATTCATGGATGTAGACTTGGCTCACGAAGGAGGAAGGGATTATAAAACCTAAGACAAAAGGAAATATCTTTACTATGGCAGAATAGGGCATATAATTAAGAACAAAGGACAAGATTTTCAAAAGGGAAAGTACATGCTTTCACCACTAAGCGTACCTAGGAGAAAGGTAGTAAAGTTCTGTTGGAAGAGTCTAGGTTTTCTGTTTGTACTCTTTCTTTTGGTTTTAGCACTTCGCATTTGTTCGTATTTGCTTCCATAGTTGAGTCTCTGCACCTTAGTACTTGTACAGTAAAAGATCCCAACTAGTGATCAAGTGTTTGGTTGTTTTTGCTTAGATCATCTCACGTAGATCGTCCAAATTCGGAGGAGACATTCCTCGGGTGCTTGTCTGATATTGGTTTAGGCCTTTGGGGCTTGTACTTGAGGGATGTAGAGTTCGACTAGGATGGTTTGCTTGAGAGATGAATAGTTGTGGCAGGCGCTCTATATAGAGAAGGACTAACCTTAAGAGAGGTAAAAAGTACGTAGTGACCTTTTGACCCTCATAGTTATGGCGTGATGGATAAGCTAAGAGGAGAGACCTCTGATCATCCTAGTATATACACTCAGTATCATGGTTGACATTTGTTTATTTTGGAAATGGAGGTCAAGAAACTTCGCAATCGTGAAGTTGAATCTGTTAAGGTACAGTTGAGTAAAGCTCAAGAAGACGTGATACGGGAGATTGAAGATAAGGCATACGCGCCTCATACCCTTTTTCTTAAGGGTACATCCTTGATTCCTTTTTTTTAGGAATGCTATGCATACTAATTTCTAGCTTTTAAGGTATATCCTCTAGGACTTATCATCGATCCTTAGATAGAAACCCTTTTGGATGTAAACATGTATTTGAAACATGTTATGGTTGATGGTTGCGAATGGTTGCTAGTAGTTGCTCGTGAATGCATATACACACGTATTAGGCACTAGATCAGCTCAGATGCCTTCATATTTCATTATCATATATGTATTTGTTTATGAATTGAACTTAATGTGCTATCATATGGGTGTTGCATTTGAGTGAATGGTTGTGCACTCATATAGAAATAATATGTATCATTAGGATTTGCATATATATTGGACGCATGGCACTGACATGATTTGCATTAAGGAGGTCAACTGAATCAGTAGACCGCCTGATTTTGCATTACATAAGGACATATACACATACTATGCATATGAACATAAAAGCATTAGAAGCCTTTAAGGACAATGGATGCCTGTGTTTGATGGCTGAGTAGATGGACGATTGGATGGTGGGATATGCATTCTCCTAGACTTTAAGATTTCGGGGACGAAATCCTTTAAGGAGGGGAGAATGTAACACCCTGTATTTCTGTTAACACTAAAGTTGCTAATTCAAAAATAATAATAAATGTGTAACGGGGAGATGTATCTAATGTGCATACAAATTTAATAATTAATGTGTAAAGGGGAGATGTATCTAATGTGCGTACAAATTTAATAATAAATGTTTAAACGGGGGATGTATCTAATGTGCATACAAATTTAATAATAAATGTTGATAATGTACATTAAGAAAGTAATTATGACATAATTTGAAATAGGAGTAATTTACAGCCCTTAAATTGTGAACATTATTGGCTTCTCTTTAGAACGGACGGCTTGTATTAACCTTGGCTTCATCGACGGCTCAAATTAACTTGCAACTCTATATAAACAACATAGCTCTCACAACCTAATTCACAAAAAAAAAGGAGCCGCCATGCTGTTGAAGAGAGACTAGGAATAGCCGTCAAATTAAGAGACGATTAAGAGTTGATTCAAAGCTTATAACTACAACAAATAAATCAAAACAACGTCAACCTAAAAGGATAGCATCACCAAATTCAGAATTCAGAATCCTGAATATAAGATTCGTCATACGTTGTAAGTAGAGTACTATTCCGATATGAATAAAAATTGAGACTTGATTTGTGTAGAATGAAAATGGAATCGTACTTTAATTGTAACGATGCTAATTCATAATTGTATGTTGTTCTGATTTTATTATAAATGGATTTGGGATGTTGTAGTATAATTAACATGATATTGGATTAATTGTAAATTTGCAATGAAAAGTAACACCCCTTGCAAGTATACGATTCATGTTGGAAATTGACATTTATATGTTGTGGTTAATAAGAAGTTGTATATATTTAGTTACAACCAAGTTGAGACTTATGTAAACATAATTCATTGTTATGCCTACATGATTTAGATCTTTGTATATATATGCCTATGATCATTTCAAGTGTAGTTGGATCCATTTGGGTAACATGATTCATATAAGTTTATGTTGGAATAGGCCTCATTATTCAAGTTAAACTATACTTTTGTATTAGTGACAAAAGTAAGCATCTTTGTGAACATATAGTGACTTTATGGAAATGAATAGTTTATGTTTGGTGTTATGCCTAAATAAAAATATGTTTTAGGCTTATGTTGTTATAAAAATATATGCTAGTACAAGTGACACCTAATTTAGTTAGATTCATATTTTAAATGCAAGTTTACATGAATAGATTGAAACCCATGACTCATGTTTAGGTTTATGATTTATGTCAAAATTATATGCTATTACAATGCAAGTACACAAGCCCCTAATTTATGTTAGTTAAATCGCCATATTGCAAGTTCATGCACCACTAATTTATGTTAATTAAATCGCTATATTGCAAGTTCATGCACCACTAATTTATGTTAATTAAATCGCTATATTGCAAGTTCATGCACCACTAATTTATGTTAATTAAATCGCTATATTGCAAGTTCATGCACCACATAATTGATGTTAGTTAAATCGCTATGTTGCAAGTTCATGCGTTCACATACCCCTTTTATGTTACTTAGAATATATCATGTTCTAAGCCTCTCTTTTTTATGTTTCTAAGTTGGGCTGAAATGTTGGAGCCCAACATATGTTATAATATTGCGAACGTACAAATGGGGAAAATAATGCTGGGTTTAATTAAAATATATGTGTTGGCATGTTTGGCACATGCCAACGACTTGTGAAATTTAAGTGGTATAAATTATTATACCCAAGAATAACGAATTTGGATAATGTGCCACAAAACATTTACATATAAAATTGAAAAGAGACAAATATGTAAACTTAGAAAACACGATATGCTTAACCCGTGGTTGGACTGAGTTGTGATGTAAACCTTCCCGGAACAGACCGGCTGTCCAGTAATCACAACAATACCTATCCAATGTGGGTGGTTAAGCATTGAGCCCAATAAAGACCCGAGGTTAGACATGAGTTGTGGTGCAAACCTGACGGAACCAACCGGCTGTCCAGTTACCACAACAATATCTGTCTAATGTGAGTGGTTGGTGCTTTAATTAATAAATTAAGGCTGAGTCGGGATTGATAGGGTTAAGTCAATTGAATTAATACTTAACCAAATTCAACATGTTAACTAAATTGGTGGGTAGGGTTAGGTTAATATGGATACTTAACCAATTTAATATGTTGACTAGGGGAGTGGGTAAGGTTAAGCAAATGTTTAACCATTCTAACATGATTAAACTGGACTAGAGAGTGAGGTTAAGTTAGTTAGAACACTTAACCATAGAAACATGTTAGTGAGATAAGTGATTGAGGTTAAGTTAATTAGAACACTTAACCATAGAAACATGTTAGTGAGATAAGTGATTGAGGTTAAGTTAATTAGAACACTTAACCATAGAAACATGTTAGTGAGTCAAGTGATTGAGGTTAAGTTAATTAGAACACTTAACCATAGAAACATGTTAGTGAGATAAGTGATTGGGGTTAAGTTAATTAGAACACTTAACCATAGAAACATGTTAGTGAGACAAGTGATTGAGGTTAAGTAAAATTAGAACTCTTAACCATGATAACAAGTTGATTTGACAAGTGGGTTAGGATTAAGTAAGTTAGAAATACTTAACCAGTATAACATGAATGATTAGAGTTAAGTAACAAGAACACTTAACCAGTGTAATTTGACTTGTAGTAAAGTTAAACGTGAATGGAAAACACTTAACCATTATAACCTGTTAATTAAACAAGTAGTAGGGTTAAGTTATATAAGGAGATACTTAACCGTTGTAACAGGTTAGTTAAACAGATAGTGAGGTTAAGTTAACATAAGGAGGCAACACTTAACCAGTATAATATGACAAAAGGGATGGGTTAAGTTAACTTGAATTGACTAATGACACTTAACCAACTTGATGAAGGAAAGAAACTAAGTAGTAAATCTTTGTAGAACACGAGAAGGAGCGTACGTCCGTCTGATTCTAGAAGGCTCCAACGAATTGGGTTACGAAGCTCGAGGCTTCGAAGGGACGTGAGGGTACTCTTGGTATCCCTCTGTGAGGCTGTAGATGATCCTCCTGGGCTCATAGAGGTTAAGGTCTGCGTTTGAAGAACCAAGGGTATGCCTTGGTTGCAAAATATGGCAACCTAAAGACTAGGATGGACCAACGTGATTCGGCGAGAAGACGGTAGCCCTGTGATAGCAACTCGTCGTCTACCTACCATCTTGAGTCAATCGAGATACGTGAAGCGGAAAGGCGGAGAACTCCAAAAGACCATACACTTGCTATCTAGTTATGGTTGCGGATGGCCATAGGACAGTGGGGCATAGGGGGCCTGCGCATAGTTCTCATTTTTCAAGGATGGCCTTTCATTAGTTGAGGGAGGGGTCGAGTGAGACCATAGCCACTAGAAAAAAACGTACCTTAGCATCTGCATCGGCGGATATCTGAAAGCTCCCGATCGAGTTCCGTATTTCTAGAGTAGCCCTGACGCGGAACTCGGGCCTCACATTACAGGACATGTGCATCTAGACAAGAGATAACGATTCGCGACACATATGTGGAAAAAGTCTAGGAACATATACCACTCTATGTAGTGTGTCCTAGACTAGAGGGCATCGTTCGGAAGATAGCGTAAATCCTAGATTAGATCTAGGTCAGAAACAATAAATGTACGCCTGAAGGCAACAAAAATTACAGGGATTGGGATCACGTTATCATTACCTGTTGGGACACTAGTTAGGTGGTGCAGAGATTAGTATGGGGTACGATAGTATATTCGGTTCGAGATAACTTAACTTAGTTTAGGGTGCTTTCCCATTTCCAGCATATACTTATCATGCTCTTTTTCTTATCTATAGACTGAATAGTCAGTAGACTTACTCAGGCTTTATGTTTGACTCTACTTTTCTTTCGTATTCTTTTCTTCCGTTCCCCCCCCCCCCAGGTAGTCGAGGAGGGAACAGTTCAGCTCAGGTTAGATTGGACCGCTGCTCTTCCCAAGCTTGAAGATTCTTGGACAAAGTGCTTTGGACTCTCCTTTTCGCTGCTATGGATGGCTTATGCTACATTGGGGAATATAAATGTATTTTTATGCTTCTTTATTTTGTAAGACAGATGATACTATGATATTGGAAAACAATTGTTGTACAAACTATCTTATCAATAAAGTAAAGTTTTATTTTCCGCTATTTAATTTCTGTCTGTCTTGTAATTTATCTACATCTTTTACCCTAAATGCTCCACAGAACTTAGTGCATTCCCTTTGTGAGTGACACTAACAGATGTGGGGTGTTACAATCACCGCCTTTTCCTATACAAAAATCATAGCTTTTCGCTTTGTTAATGAAAACAAAAACAAAACAAAACAAAATAATAAATAAAGTGAAACACTCACCTTTCTCTCAGCGAAGAAAAAAGGGTGGTCGGACTGAAGAAGAAGAACGGGGAGGAGGAGGCATCGCGGCCTGGAGGCGGCGTTCAGACGAGGTAGGACGGGGGGGGGGGGGGGGGGGCTGGAGGGCGCGCTGCGGTGGTAAAAAGGGGGGTAGCGACGTCGGGTTTTAGGGATTCACGGGGGTTTAAAGAGGAGGGAGAAGCGGTGGGGGGGGGGGGGCTATGGATCGTCGGAGATGGGACCGCCAACGGCGGCGCAGGCGGAGGAAGCCACGGCAACGATCGATTTACCATTTTAAATTATTATTTTCTTTCGGGTTCGAGTCTGTAGAAGGAGGAAGGGGATTGGGGGAGATAGAGTTTTAAAAGGAAATATATAATTTAATATTATTTAATTCCTTTAAGTTGGACGTTACCTTCGAACTTCAAATCAAACCCAACGACTATTGCCCCTAGCCAAATACCCCCATTCCGAACACAATGGGATATGTATCGTAGGCTGATTCGATCATTTCGATCAGTTTTCGTCAAAATCAAAATATAACTCTATATATTGAATTTGAACGCACATTTTAATTTACTGGGCCCACATATAAACTCTAAACATTCCCGAAAAATATTTTCTAGCTTCGTATTGACGATACGGTCCTAACAAAACTAATTTCATCGAATTCTGAGACCTTTTGAAAAATGGCCATTTTCCAGTCGATTAAAATCAACTGAAACTGGTCAAACGCGTTTTCCTTTGCCACGCTCACATATTGATTTGAAAAATTATGAAATTTGAAACCTAGCAATAATTTTACATCACGGATCCAACAAAAGTGGTTTCGTCGAAAACCGAGGTCATTTGCAAAATTTCCATTTTTAAGGGCCAGAATTCCATAGCGACTATTCTGAATTTTCAACTGGACATATCTTTCGATTCTCACTATGAAATTTTGATTTCCCGGATTCTTTGTAAAGATATTCTCAATTAGATTCAAATATTTTTGGTTTCACTAAAATCCGATTTATTTTGCACCCGGTACATTCATTTGAAATTTGAAATCGAATTATGGAACTACCGCGCCATTTTCAATTCCTTTTATATATATAAATAATTATTTATATTCTAACGACGATCTATGAGACGACCCGAACTTCCCCGTGAAGGAAAGCACGGATAGAATTGAGTACAAGACAAAATAGAACGCAGACGTAAGAACATTTCATTGTTATTACAACAATTCCATCAGATACAAGAATATACAGAGTATAAATGAATAAATTACATTCAACAAATATCAGAGATTACAATAAATTACATAGCAGCGGAAAAATATACAAAACACAACTAGAAGTGATACACGGATACAGAGCTTTCCGAGCATCGTTCCAGCTGTTAATCAGGACCCTGTGAATATAAATCTGCAAAACCAAAACTACTAGCGGCCCATGCGGAAAATAGGGGCACCCAGAGTTTAGGTTAAAACAATAAACTCCAGGTCAGTCATGTGACTGGTGTGAGAACTAAAACAGTTATTTAATTCAATTTTAAAAGAGAGTAATTCAAGGGACCACGCCGTATAACACGGAACGGGTTTCCTCCCAAGAATACCAGTGCATAGAATAAACAACGCAATGCCTTTTCGAAAAATGAAGCTATTATAAGACCCAGGTCCCATCACACAATGCAACGCAAGCCGGAGGATAGGGTTTTCCCTTATAATAGCCAAACATGCTTGATACGTTTAAAACAAATCATTTGATACTATAATAAGTGTATAAGTCAAAACAATTTCAATCATAAATATCAATCATAGACGGCATGGGTACCATATATCATGTCGCCATACTAGTTCTACAATAAAAACCGCAATACACGTATTGGAAATTGGATTTCCGTCATGAGTCGAGGCAAGGGGCAAGCTCCTCTCTGCGTTCGAGACACTCTAGCAAATGCCTCAGGACCCCACTATGATCCTTGGAATCGGCTGGGCCGGTCCTCTCTTACTTTTGAGGATTGGCAATTCCTGAACACACGTTTCCCGGTCCTTACAGACCTATATCCGAGGCGCCTCGTATCCAACAACCACACAGGTGAAAAGTATATAAATGTCAGGGCTGGTAGGTCACTGACACCACCCTAGCTAGAAAGAAATGTCGTGCTCTCCCAGCGGTCCGTGTAATAACCCGCAAAATCTGGGCCAGTTTAAAATTTTTATTTTGGCAGTTTTAGCTAATTTCGAACATTTAAAATAGATTATTTTAAATAATATCGACGAGAAATTTATTTTGAATGGAATTCGACGTATATATTATATACGTCGTCGTTAGAATATAAATATTTATATATAATTATAAATAGAATTGAAAAAGGCGCGGTAGTTCGATAATTCGATTTCAAACTTTAATTGAATGTACCGGGAGCAAAACAATCCGGATTTTAGTGAAACCAAAAACATTAGGATCTAATTGACGATATCTTTCCAACGAAGTTAACAAACTGAGATTTCACTTTATAAATGATAAGATATGTCCAGTTGAAAATTCTGAATAGTCGCTATGGAATTCAGGCCCTTAAAAATGGACATTTTGCAAATGACCTCGGATTTCGACGAAACCAATTTTGTTGGGTCCGTGATGTCAAGTTATTGCTAGGTTTCAAATTTCATAATTTTTCGAATCAATATGTGAGCGTGGCAAAGGAAAACGTGTTTTGACCATTTTAGTTGATTTTAATCGACTGGAAATTGGCCATTTTTCTAACGGTCTCAGAATTCGGCGAAACTAGTTTTGTTAGGACCGTATCGTCAATACGAAGCTAGAAAATATTTTTCTGCAATTTATAGAGTTATTATGTGACCCCGGTAATTTGAAATGTACGTTTAAAATTCAATATAGTGATTTAAATGTAAATTTAACGGAAACTGATTGTAACAGCCGAATCAGCTGACGATACATATCCCATTGTGTTCGGAATGGGGGTTAAACGCTATGGACGACAGGTGGTGGGCCTCGTTTTGATGACGTATGTAAAAGTCAACTTTTAAAAATAATAAAATAATAAATAAAAATAAATAAAAAAAGAAAACCCCCTTCCTCCCCTTATAACCGATGCCCCCCCCTCTCTTCTTCATTTCGTAACAGGGAAAAAGAAAAGAAAAAAGAAAAAAGAAAAAAACCCAATTGAATCGCGCGCCTCCCCCTGGATCCACCGCCGCCGCCCCTAGCCTGCGCCCACCCAAACCCCCGCCGCCGCTGACCCTCGAGCCCCCTCCATCTCCACCTCGAGCGCACCACCGTGAGACCCCAATCCCCCTTCCCCTCACCCAAAACCGCCACCCTAGATCTGAGACCCACCACCCCGCCAGGCGCCTCCGCCACGAGTTCCCCCCCTCCCCTCAGCCACTGACGAACGGAGAAGACCCCCCCCTGTAAGTCTTTTTTTTCTTTTTATTTATTATTTTATTTTTGTTTTATATAAACTGAAAAAAAAAAGATTAAATACTGTTTTTATTTTAAAGTTTAAAACTAATTTCAATTGTTAGTTTAAAAACTGTTTTTTTTGTTTGTTTGTTTAAAAACTGATTTTTTTGAAAAGATTTAAACTTTATGAAGGAAAAGATTTAAACTTTATAAAAGAAAAGATGTGATCTTTAAAATAGAAAAGACGAAATTTTTATTTAGTAAGAGATGTAAGATATGATTTTTATATTTTTAAAGTAAAAATATAATTTTTACATCATAGGAAGTATAAAAATATAATTTTTATATAGGTAAGATAGGAAAAATTATCACCTTTATATATGTAGTGAAATAAAATGAAAACTTCATATTTGAAAAGGCGAAAAATTTATTTTTAAAAAAAGGCGAAACCTTTATGTGAAAAATAGCATGATAAAATATAAATTTTATCTATATAGCTTCGAAATAAAAATATGATTTTTATATATTGAACATCGAAGTAAAAATATGATTTTTATATATTGAACATCGAAGTAAAAATATGATTTTTATATATTGAACATCGAAGTAAAAATATGATTTTTATATTTTTAAAGTATTAAAAATATAATCTTTAATATATGAAGTGATTATAAAAATATGATTTTTAAATGGAAAGTAAACAAATAAAAATGTGACTTTTATTTTAAAGACATCAAAATATAAAAATGTGTGATTTTTATATATATAGTGACTAAGGGCAACGAAGATGATCAAAAGGAGAATGAAGAAGATTTCTATAAATGAAGTGTCGTGAAGTTGGATAGCTATAGGTGAGAACTTCTCACTCTTCAAATTCTTTTTCTAGTTATATATATATACTAGGATGCAGACGGTGCTTAGTAGCACCCGACACCCGTCATCCACAGACCATGGATGGCTTGTTTGTTAAATTGTTTGGTTGTGTAGTTGGTTAGTCTATTTGGTTTAAATTGAATTGTTTGGTGAATTGAAATTGATTTGATTGATGTGTGAATGGCGTGGGCCTTCACTAGACCGGGGATAAGGCTAGGCATCGTCCCGTTTCTAGTATCGTGCCGTTATGCAGCCGAAATTTTCTAAAATATGTTAGAAAAATAAAAATATCACTTTTATTGTGTAAATGAAATGAATGGAAACTCATGTGTTGAAATAGAATATTTTATCGTTAAAAATATAATTTTTAACGTGAAAGTGAATAAATAAAATATTCATTTACAAACCGGACGGTTTGTTTATATACACTGATTTGACTGATATCGATTGGGTCGATAAATTTTGCACGTCGCCCAACTGCACAAATAAAATCTGTGTTTGATTTTTTGAAACCCCACACAGGTGTTGGGATGAAATTTGAAGTTCACTCATCCTGATTGATTAAATATGTCGATCGATTGATTGGCAGACTGTTATAAGCGTCAGATATCTATATTTGATGCTTATACAGTGTAGTGCACTTTGGTTGATGGTTGATTATTTTTCAAAGCTATTATATACATGTGTTGTATGGAATCCATATAATTAACATTATATGGTGATTGATTGGGCCTCATTCCAATCGGGAAAATAAGGAATATTATAAAAGAAAATTCATGTGTTGAATATAAAAATAGTCATGTGTTGACGATGTTCATGTGTTGAGTGAAATATTTTATACAATGAAATTTACATCTTTATCATATTTAAAATTAGAACTACTTCTCAGTAGAAGTCTAATTAAAAATCAAACGGTAGATACCATAGTTTTATAAAATATTTTACATAACAAAAATAGTGATGTGTCGACAGTACTCATGTGTTGAGATTAGTCGTGTGTTGAAAGAAATATAGATTCATGTGTTGAATAGAACGAATATTCATTTGTTGAATAGAATAACGAATTATTGAAATATAAAGCCGTGTTGATTAGAGATGCGTTATTTTGACGCGAACGATGTTTATATCGATTTTATTCGTTTTATAATGAATATTGAAAAGTGATTTCAAAATTTAATATCTTGAAAGGAAATTCAAATTGAATTAGATTAAAATCCAAATGGAAATTTTATTGAATCAATTTGAAATGAATTCGAATCGAATAGAAAATGAATTCGATTCGAACTGAATAGAAAGTGAATTTGAATTCGAATAAAATAGAGATGAATTCAAATTGAATTAAATTGAATTGAAAACGATTTCGAAATGAATTGAATTGAAAACGATTTCGAAATGAATTGAATTGAAAACGATTTCGAAATGAATTGAATTGAAAACGATTTCGAAATGAATTGAATTGAAAACGAATTCAAATTGAATTGAAAGTGAATTGAAATGAATTCAGATTAAATTAAAATTTGAATTGAATAGAAATGAATTTTAAAGCGAATTTATGAAGAAGAATTCAATTTTGATTTGAATTAAAAAGAAAGTTGAAATTGCTTTTGAAACAATTTTAAAACGATTTATAAAATTCGTTTTAAATGGAAATCGATGAAATATATATTATATATATTATATATATAATATAATGGCCTGAATAGAACGCGCCGCGCCGCGGCAGTTCGTGAATTTCGACCATTTATTTCAAACGGACATTGCGGGAGATCCGACCGTCGGATTCTCCTAAAACCGGAACCGTTGGGTTCGTATCGAAAAGAGCTTTCCAATGAATATTAGAAATTTGAAATCTAACGGTTGGATTTGGAATTATGTCCAAATCAAATTCGAAAAAGGTCGCTGTAAGTGCAGTTCGATGGCCGTTGATGGAAATCGACTGTACGGGCCTTGATAAAATTATTAAAAATATCTATAATTTGTGTAAAATTATAATACGTGAATTGGAAAGAATTGGGCTGGAAAATTCCACGTTAGATGATAAAAATAGATTTTTATCGAAATGAACTAGTTTTGAACTAGAATTAAAATCAATTTATTTTTAAAATAAATAAATTGAATTTGAAAGTGATTTTGAAAATAATCGAAATTTCCAAAACGTGAATTGGACTGGAGTTGAATCGAAATTATCTTCGGAATATTTCGATGTTGGATTTCGTGACTTTACAAATATTGTTATGGGGATTTGAAAGATATTTTATATCGTTATTTCCAATACGATATTTGTTGGTTTCAGAATCTGATATTGAATATAAGCCGATATATTTTCTATTCAGAGCCTTGTATTTAATATTAAATGTGATTTGGTTTGTCGTGAATCGTGTTTTGATGACATTGGTTCTTTAACCCAGTTAAAGGCAGGATATTGATTTTTGAAAAGATTAAAACTAAGTGGAGTTTTAATGAATCTTTAATTAGATTAAAAAGTGAATTGATAATTTAAATTATCAAATCTGAAAGGTGATCGAGAATGGAGTACCACCAGTTTTGCTCCAATACGATAGTTAAATCTTTAATTAGATTTGAACGTGAAATGGTAATTAATTTTACCGATAACACCGTGGTGTTAGATATGGAGTATCACCACTCATACCGAGGTGTGAGGCTCGCGAATTCACGTTATACACAAAGCTACGCCACACAGGCCGTGCTTTGTTCATCAACCACAAGACTTTGCTTTTCAACAGAAGCCTTGATCAATTGCCACTTACGCATGCCATATTGGCAATTCACTCCATGCGACTGATGTCCATCGATATACAACCTCTGAGCTCGTACGTCTCAGAGAAGGGCGTTAAGCAAGAGAATAAATTCTCTGCCGCCAAACAGATGTATATTTAATAGAGATCAATCAACATAGAATAAAATCCAATGTCAGACACACAATCCATTTACAAGTTCGTTCTGGGTCTGAACGAAACCGGAGGCACTTTCCTCGCATATCCATCCATCTCCAGGTACGTCTGGACGATCACCAACTGATTCCCTCATCCTGGGTGTACAGCCCAATCAAGATCATCAGTAATCACCCAAACGATGTGAAGACTTCCGGTCTTCAACCACCGTCTCCATCTTCGACATCTCGTCGAATCGATTATTCAGAATGGGTATAAACCCGGCCTTTCTGAATAACCCACGTATATAATAAACAAATGTTACACAAACACAATGAACGCCTCATTCCAATTCAGAATATTCTTTTATTCCCAAAATCACATTCTTAGGGAAATGTTCCCATTAATTTTATCCAAGATAAATTCTTCTAAATTTATTCTTTAATCTTCCTTTGGATATCATTTCAAATCATATTATGGTTTTCCAAACTAGTCGGGATTAGCGAACCACACCGAAGTAATTATTTATTTTATTTCCCAATCCCAACCTATATATCCCATGGAAAAAAACTGGTAATATTCCACATCTAACACCACGGTGTTATCGGTAAAATTAATTACCATCTCACGTTCAAATCTAATTAAAGATTTAACTATCGCTTTGGAGCAAAACTGGTGGTACTCCATTCTCGATCACCTTTCAGATTTGATAATTTAAATTATCAATTCACATTTTTAATCTAATTAAAGATTCATTAAAACTCCACTTAGTTTTAATCCTTTCAAAAATCAACATCTTGCCTTTAACTGGGTTAAAGAACCAATGTCATCTAAAACACGATTCACGATAAACCCAAATCACATTCTATTGTTAATTGGGTTAAAGAACAGGTGTTGTTCAAAACACCGCTCACGATAAATCTAAAAACCAATTCAAATTCAATTTCAATTAAATATTATTTAATTGATACACTTCATTAAATCTAAATAGAAAGATTTAATCTTTTTCCCTATTGGGCTTAAGAACAGTGTTAATGAAGGCACCATTCACGACAAACCCAAATCACATTTGATATTAAATACAAGGCTCTGAATAGAAAATATACCGGCTTATATTCAATATCAAATTCTGAAACCAACAAATATTGTATTGGAAATAACGATATAAAATATATCTTTCAAATTCCCATAACAATATCTGTACTGTCACGAAATCCAACATCGAAATATTCCGAAGATAATTTCGATTCAACTGCAGTCCAATTCACATATTGGGAATATTGATTATTTTTAATAATTTTATCAAGGCCCGTACAGTCGATTTCCATCAACGGCCATCGAACTGCACTTACAACGACCTTTTTCGAATTTGATTTGGACATAATTCCAAATCCAACCGTTAGATTTCAAATTTCTAATATTCATTGGAAAGCTCTTTTCGATACGAACCTAATGGTTACGGTTTTAGGAGAATCCGACGGTCGGATCTCCCGCAACGTCAATTCGAAGTCAATGGTCGAAATTCACGAACTGCCGCGGAGCGGCGCGTTCTATTCAGGCCATTATATATATAATATGTATATATTATATATATTTCGTCGATTTCCTTTTAAAACGTATTTTATAAATCGTTTTAAATTCGTTTTCAAAACCACTTCAACTCTATATTCAATTTCAAATCAAAATTGGATATTTCATATCATTACTATATAAATGATAATATTTTCAAAATGTTATATTTTGAAATCATTTCTTTTCTATATTCATTATAAAAATGAATATAATCGATAAAAATATCGTTCACGTCAAAATAGCGCAACTCTAACAACACGGCTTCATATATTTCAATAAATTCGTTATCCTATTCAACAAATGAATATTTATTCTATTCAACACATGAATCTATATTTCTTCCAACACCTGACTAATCTCAACGCATGAGTACTGTCAACACATCACTATTTTTGTTATGTAAAATATTTTATAAAACTATGGTATCTATCGTTTGATTTTTAATTAGACTTCAACCGTAAAGTAGTTCTAATTTTAAATATGATAAAGATGTAAATTTCATTGTATAAAATATTTCACTCAACACATGAACATCGTCAACACATGAATATTTTTATATTCAACACAAGAATTTTCTTTTATAATATTCATTGTTGTCCCGATTGGAATGAGGCCCAATCAATCACCATATAACGTTAATTATATGGATTCCATACAACACATGTATATAATAGCATTGAAAAATAATCAACCATCAACCAAAGTGCACTACACTGTATAAGCATCAAATATAGATATCTTACGCTTATAACAGCCTGTCAATCAATCGATCGACATATTTAATCAATCAGGATGAGTAAACTTCAAATTTCATCCCAACACCCGTGTGGGGTTTCAAACAATCAAACACAGATTTTATTTTTGCAGTTGGCCGATGTGTAAAATTTATCATCCCAATCAATATCAGTCAAATAGGTGTACATAAACAAACCGTCCGGTTTGTAAATGAATATTTATTTATTCACATTCACGTTAAAAATTATATTTTTAACGTCAAAAATATTTATTTCAACACTTGAATTTCTATTCAGTTCATTTACACAATAAAAATGATATTTTTATTTTTCTAACATATTTTAGAAAATTTCGGCGGCATAACGGCACGATACTAGAAACGGGACAATGCCTAGCCTTATCCCCGGTCTAGTGAAGGCCCACGCCATTCACACATCAATCATATCCATTCCATTTCACCAAACAATTCAATTCAAACCAAATAATCTAACCAACTACACAACCAATCAAACAAGTCCATGGTCTATGGACGATTGTGTCGGGTGCTACTAAGCACCGTCTGCATCTTACTATATATATATATATATATATATATATAACTAGAAAAAGAGATTTTGAGTGAGAAGTTCTCACCGAAAGCTATCCAATACCACGACTCTTCATTTATAGAAATCTTCGTCATTCTCGCCCTTTGTCGCTTTCGTCGCCCGTAGCCACTATATATATAAAAATCGAATTTTTACTATGCTATTCAATATATAAAAATCGAATTTTTACTATGCTATTCAATATATAAAAATCGAATTTTTACTATGCTATTCAATATATAAAAATCGAATTTTTACAATCACGCTTTATGGATAAAAATTCTATTTTCACACCGCTACTATATAGATAAAAATTCTATTTTTACATCGTTATCATCTATATAAAGATCTCGCCTTTTCAACTATAAAGATTTCGCTTTAATTTCCTCACTATAAAAATCACCTCTTTATTTCAATGTATATATAATAAAAATCAGATTTTTATTTCGCTACATATACAAAGATGATATTTTTATATTCTATATTTCATAAAGATTATATTTTTATAGTCCCTACAATGTAAAAATCAGATTTTTATCTTTCTACAATATAAAAGATTATATTTTTAATCGCATAAGTGAATAGAAATTGAAATAAAACACACTTGGGGTGTTAGAGTGGCGGAGGAGGCTCGGAGAAGAGCTAAAACATCTCGGGGACTGAAATGTACACTCGAAAAATAATAAAAATCGGATTTTTAACTGGGGGGCCCACTGGTCGGGGTTGGTGGTCGGAAGGGCGGCGCCTGGGGTCGGGGTTGGGGGTTGGGAGGTGCGGCCAAGTGTGGGTGGACGGAAACGGGCTGTGGCGGCTTGATTTGGGGTGTTGGAGCATTGGGGTTCGATTTTTGAAGAGGGGGACGGGGATGGGCCGTCGGAGGGGAGGGGGAGGTGCGGTCGGAAGTGGGGAGGCCGGGGCTGAGGTGCGGCGGCGCCTAGAGGGCGGGGCGGCGGCGAAACCTAGGGCGACGGGGGGTCTTGGGTTCGTGAACGACGGTTTTGAAATAAGGGGAGAGAGAGAAAGGGGATTCAGGCTATATAATTATATATATAAATATTTTATTATTATTTTTTTCAAAAAGGTAGCTTTATAATACGAACTCGAAATCACGCCCACCGACTGTCGTCCCTAGCGTATTACCCCCATTCCGAACACAATGGGATATGTATCATAGGCTGATTCGACTGTTTGAATCAGTTTCCGTTAAATTTACATTTAAATTACTATATTGAATTTTAAACGTACATTTCAAATTACCGGGGTCACATACTAACTCTATAAATTGCAGAAAAATATTTTCTAGCTTCGTATTGACGATACGGTCCTAATAAAACTAGTTTCGTCGAATTCTGAGACCGTTGGAAAAATGGCCAATTTCCAGTCGATTAAAATCAACTGAAACTGGTCAAACGCGTTTTCCTTTGCCACGCTCACATATTGATTCGAAAAATTATGAAATTTGAAACCTAACAATAATTTGACATCACGGATCCGACAAAAGTGGTTTCGTCGAAATCCGAGGTCGTTTGCAAAATGTCCATTTTTAAGGGCCTGAATTCCATAGCGACTATTCAGAATTTTCAACTGGACATATCTTTTGATTCCCGCTATGAAATTTTGATTTTTCGGATTCGTTGGAAAGGTATCATCAATTAGATCCTAATGTTTTTGGTTTCACTAAAATCCGGATTGTTTTGCACCCGGTACGTTCAATTGAAGTTTGAAATCGAATTATCGAACTACCGCGCCATTTTCAATTCTATTTATAATTATATATAATTATTTATATTCTAACGACGACGTATATAATGTATACGTTCGAATTATATTCAAAATAAATTTCTCGTCGATATTATTTAAAATAATTCATTTTAAATATTCAAAATTCGCTAAAATTGCCAAAACAAAAATTTTAAACTGGCCCAGATTTTCCGGGTTATTACAATCTCCCCCACTTAAAACTTTTCGTCCCCGAAAAGGAACAAAGTCGAAAGTGGTTTGATTAATCAACTCTACGTTCGATCTGGCTTCCATTCTCCAACTTTTCAGTTTCTGAGAATTTTCAAATTTTCAAAAATTTGGCTAACACCCTAAATTTTCGAAAAATTTCGCCATAACCTCCCCTGCACCGGGAGCATCGGGGAATTTCAAATAGCTTCCCCGGTCCTTCTAATCTCAAAAAGAAAAAGAAAAAGCCAAGCGGCTGGCCAATAGGCTCATAAAATCATCATCACCCAAACAAAACAGTAAATTATGTAGTAAACATGTACCTATTTGTCGGGCAAACAAATTTTATTCTCTGCTCTAGCCTCCTTGCTATGACCTGTTCAATGTAAGTATATGTATATGCAAGCAAATGCGACCAATTTTCAATACAATTCAATATGTGATTCAATGAGGCATAATGGTTCAAAATTATTAAAAAAATAAACAACCAACATAAACATCAATCAATTAGTGAATTAGAGTTTCAAATTCATAAATTTGATGCATATACAGAAAATCATGTTTTTGATGCCAATTCACAACCATGTGTTCTAGCTATATATGTTTTGGCTCTCACACCAGTCTAATGGAAATATATAGAAAATCACACCTTCGTAACACGAACATAAATATTGATGATGCGATCGCTATCATCAATATCATCTCCGGGCGACTAGAGTGTAACCCTATATCTATCCAGTACATTAAAACTTCGAATATACGTTCATGACGCGTATATGCAAAACCTTTATATATTGGATTGTCCATAAATATATAATCAAATACGTATAAAATGATTTCAATTTTCAAAACAAAAATTGTTTTCATTTGACAAATATACTCTTCACACTCGTTCTAGGATACTACTGATCCTATCTCTAACAAGTCATTCTAATTGGATATTACTAATCCAATATCTGATGAATTCTTTCGTATGGTTCTAATGTGTCTTGTACTCGAGCTCTGTAAACCAAAGCTCTGATACCAAACTGAGACGACCCGAACTTCCCCGTGAAGGAAAGCACGGATAGAATTGAGTACAAGACAAAATAGAACGCAGACGGAAGAACATTTCATTGTTATTACAACAATTCCATCAGATACAAGAATATACAGAGTATAAATGAATAAATTACATTCAACAAATATCAGAGATTACAATAAATTACATAGCAGCGGAAAAATATACAAAACACAACTAGAAGTGATACACGGATACAGAGCTTTCCGAGCATCGTTCCAGCTGTTAATCAGGACCCTGTGAATATAAATCTGCAAAACCAAAACTACTAGCTGCCCGTGCGGAAAATAGGGGCACCCAGAGTTTAGGTTAAAACAATAAACTCCAGGTCAGTCATGTGACTGGTGTGAGAACTAAAACAGTTATTTAATTCAATTTTAAAAGAGAGTAATTCAAGGGACCACGCCGTATAACACGGAACGGGTTTCCTCCCAAGAATACTAGTGCATAGAATAAACAACGCAATGCCTTTTCGAAAAATGAAGCTATTATAAGACCCAGGTCCCATCACACAATGCAACGCAAGCCGGAGGATAGGGTTTTCCCTTATAATAGCCAAACATGGTTGATACGTTTAAAACAAATCATTTGATACTATAATAAATGTATAAGTCAAAACAATTTCAATCATAAATATCAATCATAGACGGCATGGGTACCATATATCATGTCGCCATACTAGTTCTACAATAAAAACCGCAATACACGTATTGGAAATTGGATTTCCGTCATGAGTCGAGGCAAGGGGCAAGCTCCTCTCCGCGTTCGAGACACTCTAGCAAATGCCTCAGGACCCCACTATGATCCTTGGAATCGGCTGGGCCGGTCCTCTCTTACTTTTGAGGATTGGCAATTCCTGAACACACGTTTCCCGGTCCTTACAGACCTATATCCGAGGCGCCTCGTATCCAACAACCACACAGGTGAAAAGTATATAAATGTCAGGGCTGGTAGGTCACTGACACCACACTAGCTAGAAAGAAACGTCGTGCTCTCCCAGCGGTCCGTCTCCCGTTTTTGACTCATACCGAGGTGTGAGGCTCGCGAATTCACGTTATACACAAAGCTACGCCACACAGGCCGTGCTTTGATCATCAACCACAAGACTTTGCTTTTCAACAGAAGCCTTGATCAATTGCCACTTACGCATGCCACATTGGCAATTCACTCCATGCGACTGATGTCCATCGATATACAACCTCTGAGCTCGTACGTCTCAGAGAAGGGCGTTAAGCAAGAGAATAAATTCTCTGCGGCCAAACAGATGTATATTTAATAGAGATCAATCAACACAGAATAAAATCCAATGTCAGACACACAATCCATTTACAAGTTCGTTCTGGGTCTGAACGAAACCGGAGGCACTTTCCTCGCATATCCATCCATCTCCAGGTACGTCTGGACGATCACCAACTGATTCCCTCATCCTGGGTGTACAGCCCAATCAAGATCATCAGTAATCACCCAAACGATGTGAAGACTTCCGGTCTTCAACCACCGTCTTCATCTTCGACATCTCGTCGAATCGATTATTCAGAATGGGTATAAACCCGGCCTTTCTGAATAACCCACGTATATAATAAACAAATGTTACACAAACACAATGAACGCCTCATTCCAATTCAGAATATTCTTTTATTCACAAAATCACATTCTTAGGGAAATGTTCCCATTAATTTTATCCAAGATAAATTCTTCTAAATTTATTCTTTAATCTTCCTTTGGATATCATTTCAAACCATATTATGGTTTTCCAAACTAGTCGGGATTAGCGAACCACACCGAAGTAATTATTTATTTTATTTCCCAATCCCAACCTATATATCCCATGGAAAAAAACTGGTAATACTCCACATCTAACACCACGGTGTTATCGGTAAAATTAATTACCATCTCACGTTCAAATCTAATTAAAGATTTAACTATCGCTTTGGAGCAAAACTGGTGGTACTCCATTCTCGATCACCTTTCAGATTTGATAATTTAAATTATCAATTCACATTTTTAATCTAATTAAAGATTCATTAAAACTCCACTTAGTTTTAATCCTTTCAAAAATCAACATCTTGCCTTTAACTGGGTTAAAGAACCAATGTCATCTAAAACACGATTCACGATAAACTCAAATCACATTCTATTGTTAATTGGGTTAAAGAACAGGTGTTGTTCAAAACACTGCTCACGATAAATCTAAAAACCAATTCAAATTCAATTTCAATTAAATATTATTTAATTGACACACTTCATTAAATCTAAATAGAAAGATTTAATCTTTTTCCCTATTGGGCTTAAGAACAGTGTTAATGAAGGCACCATTCACGACAAACCCAAATCACATTTGATATTAAATACAAGGCTCTGAATAGAAAATATACCGGCTTATATTCAATATCAAATTCTGAAACCAACAAATATTGTATTGGAAATAACGATATAAAATATATCTTTCAAATTCCCATAACAATATCTGTACTGTCACGAAATCCAACATCGAAATATTCCGAAGATAATTTCGATTCAACTGCAGTCCAATTCACATATTGGGAATATTGATTATTTTTAATAATTTTATCAAGGCCCGTACAGTCGATTTCCATCAACGGCCATCGAACTGCACTTACAACGACCTTTTTCGAATTTGATTTGGACATAATTCCAAATCCAACCGTTAGATTTCAAATTTCTAATATTCATTGGAAAGCTCTTTTCGATACGAACCTAATGGTTACGGTTTTAGGAGAATCCGACGGTCGGATCTCCCGCAACGTCAATTCGAAGTCAATGGTCGAAATTCACGAACTGCCGCGGAGCGGCGCGTTCTATTCAGGCCATTATATATATAATATGTATATATTATATATATTTCGTCGATTTCCTTTTAAAACGTATTTTATAAATCGTTTTAAATTCGTTTTCAAAACCACTTCAACTCTATATTCAATTTCAAATCAAAATTGGATATTTCATATCATTACTATATAAATGATAATATTTTCAAAATGTTATATTTTGAAAACATTTCTTTTCTATATTCATTATAAAAATGAATATAATCGATAAAAATATTGTTCACGTCAAAATAGCGCAACTCTAACAACACGGCTTTATATATTTCAATAAATTCGTTATCCTATTCAACAAATGAATATTTATTCTATTCAACACATGAATCTATATTTCTTCCAACACCTGACTAATCTCAACGCATGAGTACAGTCAACACATCACTATTTTTGTTATGTAAAATATTTTATAAAACTATGGTATCTATCGTTTGATTTTTAATTAGACTTCAACCGTAAAGTAGTTCTAATTTTAAATATGATAAAGATGTAAATTTCATTGTATAAAATATTTCACTCAACACATGAACATCGTCAACACATGACTATTTTTATATTCAACACAAGAATTTTCTTTTATAATATTCATTGTTGTCCCGATTGGAATGAGGCCCAATCAATCACCATATAACGTTAATTATATGGATTCCATACAACACATGTATATAATAGCATTGAAAAATAATCAACCATCAACCAAAGTGCACTACACTGTATAAGCATCAAATATAGATATCTTACGCTTATAACAGCCTGTCAATCAATCGATCGACATATTTAATCAATCAGGATGAGTAAACTTCAAATTTCATCCCAACACCCGTGTGGGGTTTCAAACAATCAAACACAGATTTTATTTGTGCAGTTGGGCGATGTGTAAAATTTATCATCCCAATCAATATCAGTCAAATAGGTGTACATAAACAAACCGTCTGGTTTGTAAATGAATATTTATTTATTCACATTCACATTAAAAATTATATTTTTAACGTCAAAAATATTTATTTCAACACTTGAATTTCTATTCAGTTCATTTACAAAATAAAAATGATATTTTTATTTTTCTAACATATTTTAGAAAATTTCGGCGGCATAACGGCATGATACTAGAAACGGGACAAGGCCTAGCCTTATCCCCAGTCTAGTGAAGGCCCACGCCATTCACACATCAATCATATCCATTCCATTTCACCAAACAATTCAATTCAAACCAAATAATCTAACCAACTACACAACCAATCAAACAAGTCCATGGTCTGTGGACGATTGTGTCGGGTGCTACTAAGCACCGTCTGCATCCTACTATATATATATATATATATATATATATAACTAGAAAAAGAGATTTTGAGTGAGAAGTTCTCACCGAAAGCTATCCAATACCACGACTCTTCATTTATAGAAATCTTCGTCATTCTCGCCCTTTGTCGCTTTCGTCGCCCGTAGCCACTATATATATAAAAATCGAATTTTTACTATGCTATTCAATATATAAAAATCGAATTTTTACTATGCTATTCAATATATAAAAATCGAATTTTTACTATGCTATTCAATATATAAAAATCGAATTTTTACTATGCTATTCAATATATAAAAATCGAATTTTTACAATCACGCTTTATGGATAAAAATTCTATTTTCACACCGCTACTATATAGATAAAAATTCTATTTTTACATCGTTATCATCTATATAAAGATCTCGCCTTTTCAACTACAAAGATTTCGCTTTAATTTCCTCACTATAAAAATCACCTCTTTATTTCAATGTATATATAATAAAAATCAGATTTTTATTTCGCTACATATACAAAGATGATATTTTTATATTCTATATTTCATAAAGATAATATTTTTATAGTCCCTACAATGTAAAAATCATATTTTTATCTTTCTACAATATAAAAGATTATATTTTTAATCGCATAAGTGAATAGAAATTGAAATAAAACACACTTGGGGTGTTAGAGTGGCGGAGGAGGCTCGGAGAAGAGCTAAAACATCTCGGGGACTGAAATGTACACTCAAAAAATAATAAAAATCGGATTTTTAACTGGGGGGGCCCACTGGTCGGGGTTGGTGGTCGGAAGGGCGGCGCCTGGGGTCGGGGTTGGGGGTTGGGAGGTGCGGCCAAGTGTGGGTGGACGGAAACGGGCTGTGGCGGCTTGATTTGGGGCGTTGGAGCATTGGGGTTCGATTTTTGAAGAGGGGGACGGGGATGGGCCGTCGGAGGGGAGGGGGAGGTGCGATCGGAAGTGGGGAGGCCGGGGCTGAGGTGCGGCGGCGCCTAGAGGGTGGGGCGGCGGCGAAACCGAGGGCGACGGGGGGTCTTGGGTTCGTGAACGACGGTTTTGAAATAAGGAGAGAGAGAGAAAGGGGATTCAGGCTATATAATTATATATATAATTTTTTTTTTTTCAAAAAGGTAGCTTTATAATACGAACTCGAAATCACGCCCACCGACTGTCGTCCCTAGCGTATTACCCCCATTCCGAACACAATGGGATATGTATCATAGGCTGATTCGACTGTTTGAATCAGTTTCCGTTAAATTTACATTTAAATTACTATATTGAATTTTAAACGTACATTTCAAATTACCGGGGTCACATACTAACTCTATAAATTGCAGAAAAATATTTTCTAGCTTCGTATTGACGATACGGTCCTAACAAAACTAGTTTCGTCGAATTCTGAGACCGTTGGAAAAATGGCCAATTTCCAGTCGATTAAAATCAACTAAAACTGGTCAAACGCGTTTTCCTTTGCCACGCTCACATATTGATTCGAAAAATTATGAAATCTGAAACCTAGCAATAATTTGACATCACGGATCTGACAAAAGTGGTTTCGTCGAAATCCGAGGTCGTTTGCAAAATGTCCATTTTTAAGGGCCTGAATTCCATAGCGACTATTCAGAATTTTCAACTGGACATATCTTTTGATTCTCGCTATGAAATTTTGATTTTTCGGATTCGTTGGAAAGGTGTCATCAATAAGATCCTAATGTTTTTGGTTTCACTAAAATCCGGATTGTTTTGCACCCGGTACATTCAATTGAAGTTTGAAATCGAATTATCGAACTACCGCGCCATTTTCAATTCTATTTATAATTATATATAATTATTTATATTCTAACGACGACGTATATAATGTATACGTTCGAATTATATTCAAAATAAATTTCTCGTCGATATTATTTAAAATAATTCATTTTAAATATTCAAAATTCGCTAAAATTGCCAAAACAAAAATTTTAAACTGGCCTAGATTTTCCGGGTTATTACAATCGATATAAATATATACGTTCGAATTCTATTCAAAATAAATTTCTCGTTGATATTATTTAAAATAATTCATTTTAAATATTCAAAATCCGCTAAAATTGCCAAAATAAAATTTTTAAATTAGCTCAGATTTCCAGGTTATTACAACTTATTACCTTGTCTTGAGTGCACATCCCAATCAAGACATCCGTAATCATCCAAACGATGTGAAGACCTCCGGTCTTCTACCACCGTCTTCATCCTCGACACATCGTCGAATCAGTTATTCAGAATGGGATAAACCCGGTCTTTCTGAATAACTCGCGTATATAATAAACAAGTGCTATAAAAACACAACACACGCTTTATTCCAATCCAGAATATTTCTTTATTCAAATATTCTGATACTTTTGGAAAGGTTCCCTTAATTTTATCAAAGATAAATTCTTTAAATTTATTCTTTAATCTTCCTTTGGATATAATTTCAATCTAATTAAAGATGCATTAAAACTCCACTTGGTTTTAATCTTCCCAAAAATCAATAGTAACGATTATTTAACTTGGGAAATCATATCCTGTCTTTAACTGGGTTAAAGGACCAATGTCATTTAAAACACGGTTCACTATAAACCCAAAATCACATTCCATTCCATCATCCATTAACCGTAAATTAGCAAGTGAACAATTCCCTAAGTATTAACCCCGAAGGTTGAAATAAATATAAGATCAATTTCCAGAAAACCATTCAACTTAACTAATCTCCAGTTAGTTTCTGATTTTCTTAACTCCATTGGGTCTAAGAACAATATTATTAAAGATACCATTCACGACAACCCAAAATCACATTCCACTAACAATGGATTCTTCATGGAAAACAAATCGATATGTATAATCGATATAAATTTCCATATCCAACGGATAATATCAATGGAATAACGACAAGACCTTTTAAATTCCATATATATTAACCGTCTTCCTTTACAGAAGCTTACTTCGATTATGTCCAAATCGACTTCCATTCAATTCCAATTTAATATTTTAAATTGGAAAACTTTACTTTGGGAAATCTCCTTTAAATCCTAACAAAAGATTTATAAATTCCAAATCCCATTTCACTGTAAATTGGGTTAAAGAACGAATGTCGCTAAAACACAATTCACAACAAACCCAATTCACATTCCATCAGTCTCTAACCGTAAATTAGTAAGAGAATAATTCCCTAAGTGTTAACCCCGAAGGCCGAAGCCAACATCAGATCAATACCCAGGAAACCATTCAACTTAACTAGTCTCTTGTCAGTTTCTAATTTTCTTAACTCCATTGGGTTTAAGAACAGTATTATTAAAGATACCATTCACGACAAACCCAAAATCCAATTTGATATTAAATACAAGGCTCTGAATAGAAAATATATCGGCTTATATTCAATATCAAATTCTGAAATAAACAAATATCGTATTGGAATAACGATATATCTATATCTTCCAAATTCCTCAACAATATCCGTATAATCACGGAATCCAACACCGAAATAATCCGAAGATGATTTCGATTCAAATCCATTCCAATTCATATATTGGAAATTCCGGTTATTTTTAAAACCATTTCAAATCTAATTTATTTATTTCAAAAATAATTGAATTATAATTCTAGTTCAAAACTAGCTCATTTCGATAAAAATATATTTTTTATCTTTTCAAATATGGAATTTTTCATCCCAATTCTTTCCAAATCATTTATTTTGATTTTACATAAGTTATTGATATTTTTAATAATTTTATCAAGGCCTGTACCGTAGATTTTCATAAACGGTCATCGAACTGCACTTACAACGACCTTTTCCAAAACTGATTTGGACATAATTCCAAATCCAACCGTTAGATTTCAAATCTCTAATATTCGTTAGAAAGCTCTTTTCGATACGAACCCAAAGATTCCAGTTTTAGGATAATCCGACAGTCGGTTCTCCCGTAATGTCCATTCGAAGTCAATGGTTGAAATTCGCGAACTGCCGCAGCGCGGCGCGTTCTATTCAGGCCATTATATTATATATATAATATATATTTCGTCGATTTCCAATTAAAACGTATTTTATAAATCGTATTAAATTCGTTGTCAAAACGATTTCAACTTCGTATTCAATTTCAAATCAAAATTGAATATTCCATATCATCGATATATAAATGACAATATTTTAAAACATTTGATTTTGAAATCAATTCCTTTTCGATATTCATTATAAAAATGAATAAAATCGATATCAATATCGTTCACGTCAAAATGGCGTTAATCAACACGACTTTATATATTTAAATATATTCATGTCCATCCCAAATCGGACAACAAAATCAGATTTTGATCTGTTAATGAATATTATTTTAAAATATTCGTTATTTTAAAATGATCGTTATTTTAAAATATTCATTCTTTCTAAACTGGAACCAGACACAGTCAATTACCATATAATTCGATTTTTATGGATTTTATACACATGTGTGCACAATAACTATCAAACACATTCAACCATCATCCAGAGTGCATTCTACTCTGCATAAGCATTAAATATAAATATTTAACGCTTACAACAGCATGTCAATCAATCAATCGACATACAACTAATTATTGGGACTAGTGTATGTCATATATCGTCCCAATACCCGTATGGGGTTTTCAAACAACAAACACAGATTTATTTGTGCAGTTGGGCGATGTGTAAAATTTATCATCCCAATCAATATCAGTCAAATCAGCGTACATAAACAAATTGTCTGATTTGTTTATGAATATTTATTTTATTCATATCCACGTTAAAAATTATATTTTTAACTATATAAAATATTTTATTCCATTCCGCATCGCACAATCAATTTTCACCACACAAACAAACAAGTATACAAGTCGTCCATGGTCTGTGGACGACGGGTGTCGGGTGCGGCTACGCACCATCTGCATCCTAGTATATATTTTACCTAGATAATAAAATAAAAGCGAGAAGTTCTCACCTTTGGGATCCACTCTGCCATTCCCCATTTCTGAAAGGTTCGGATTTGCCCAAAATTCCAACGCATCCTTTTCACGCTGTTCATATTTAAAAATCATATTTTTATCGCTTCATTCCACAATAAAAATCGTATTTTTATTTCTAGTTCATATATTTTTACAACGCTTCTTTCTATATAAAAATTATATTTTTATATTTCTACTTCTTAAATAAAGATCGAATTTTTATTGTTACACCATATATAAAAATCAGATTTTTATCGCTATTTCATATATGTAAAAATAAAATTTTTCTACAATGAAAAAAAATCTAATTTTTCTAATATGAAAAATCTAATTTTTCTTCTATTAAAAATCAAATCATTTTAACGAACAAAATCAAATCTTTATATGTTTAAAAATCTCATCTTTCTCTTCATGACAATTCAAACCCTTTTGTTTATAAAAATCAGATCTTTTTGAAACTAAAAATCGAATCTTTTTAAAACTAAAAATCAAATCTTTTTAATGCCATACACATAAAAAAAGAAAAAAAAAATCATTTTCTCCTATAAAAATGTAAAGTTTACTATGAGAAATCCATCCCTTTTTCTTCAATAAAAATCTAAACTTTATATGCTAAAAATCCGATTTTTATACGACTAAAAATCTAATCTTTAAACTATGAAAAAAATCTGATCTTTCTACTCTTCTACATACATATAAAAATCTCATTTTTAATCACATTAAAAATCTCATCCTTCCTCTACTAAAAATTTTCATCCTTCCTATAAGTTATTCTCTTATAAAAATTACATTTTTAAAGTTATATAAAAACTGAAAATAAAAATCAATGTAAATAAATCAAGAAAACTTACAATTTTTGGATGGAGGAGGGTAGAGGAGGGGCTGAGGTGGCGCGCAGGGGGTTGGAGGCGTCGGCGTCAGGGCTTGGGAGGGGGGGGCGCTCTTCAAATTGATTTAGGGTTTGTGGGTTCTTGACGCGGAGGAGGGTACTGGGTGGAGGCGGAGGCAAAGAGAGACGGGGAGGACGGTTCATGTCTGAGGCGGCGCAGTGACAACAGGGGGGGCGCGGTGGACGACGGGGTGGTGGCGATTCTCCGTCGCCAGTTTCTATCGAGAGGAAAAAGAAAAAAAGAAAGGGGAAGCTTTCATGAACGAGAAAACAACGGGGGGGGGAGGGTAATATGTAAAGGTTTTTTTTATATTTTATATATATTTTCTCAAAAAGGTTAACTTTTTCTTTGAACACCAAATCGGACCCAACGACTGTCGCCTCTAGCTAATTACCCCCATTTCAAACACAATGGGATATGTATCATAGGCCAATTCGACTATTTCGATCAGTTTCCATCAAAATCAAAATATAAATCAGTATATGTAAAGGGTTCAGATTTTCCGGGTTATTAGACTTTATTCTCTTTGCTTAACACTCTTCTCTGAGACGTACGAGCTTAAAGCTTATATATTAATGGAAATCAATGGTATGGATTGAAAGTGTGGCATGCTAAGATGCAATGATCAAGGTTTTTGTTGAAAAGCAAAGCTTTGTGGATGATGATCAAAACCCAGCTTTAGTATAGCATTGCTTTGTGTATAAAGTTAATTCGCGAGCCTCACACCTCGGTATAATTCTAAAACGGGATTAGGAACAATAGGGAGTGCATGCATTTCTTTCTAGCCAGAGGTGATGTCATGGTATGGAGCCCAAACACTTTACTTATGTGGATGATGGATAGCGAGGCGTCTCAGATATGATTGGTTGGCATACTGACCAGGTGACAGTTCCGTTAGGACAGGGAAACATATTGTTTAAGAGTAACCAATCCATAAATATTAGGTGTGTACCGACCCTGCAAGATCCGAGGATAGCCCATAGGTGTGATCCTGAACATCTTGCTAGAGGTGATCCGAAAACGGTAAGGAGACATCCCCTTCCTTGACACATGATGGGAATCCAATTTCTTATACGTGACTTTTCAGTTTTAGTTGTAAACCTATACGACGACAAAGTAGGATGGGATACTATGTCGTTTATGATTGATACATTTATATTTGAAGTTCTTTTATACACTATTTACTTATAATAATATCAAAATTATTTGTTTTAATGTGTGTCAAGCGTGTTTGGCTATTATAAGTTAAACTCTATCCTACGGCTTGCGTTGCATTGTATGATGGGACATGAGTCTTATAATAACTTCATTTTTCAAAAAGCATTGTGTTGTTTTATGTTTAAACTAGTATTCATGTGGAGTTAACCAGTTCCATGTCAAACGACGTGGTCCATGATTTTTCCACTTTTAAAGTAAAGTTTTAACTGTTTTAAGTTCTCACACCAGTCCCATGACTGACCTAGAGTTTATTGTTTTTAACAGAAACTTTGGGTGCTCATATTTTCCACACGGGCAGCTAGTAGTTTTGGTTTTACAGATTTCTATTTAACAGGATCTTGCTTTCGGTTGGAGCTATATTCAAAAAGCTTTGTATTCGTGTATTTCTTTCAGTTGTGTTAATTGATGTACTCTCGTTATGGATTGTATTTATAAATTTTTATTTTCGCTGCTATGTAATTTATTCTCTGATATTTATTTTTCCGCTATGTATATAATTCCTCGCAGTCTGATATTCTTGTACTCTGATGTAAATTGCTGTAATAACAATGAAAAGTTCTGTTGTTCTGCGTTCCGATGTGTCGTGTTCTTATACAATCTGTGTTCTCGTTCGGTCTAGGCCGGCATGGGATTTTGGGTCGTTAAAGAATGCTTGTAGATAAGTGCACGTTTTAGGTGTTCGTTGATGGAGGGGTAAATGTCCTTCTATGATATGTATATAAAATGATTTAAAACAGTTTTCAGTATCAGTTTTATATCCAAGACATTTACCCTTGGCTTTGAAGTATATTATACAAACTACACATCTATAGTCTATTGTAAAACTTATATATATTATCAATTTTAATAATGATAATAAAAGGAAATATATAGTGCCCAATTTAAAATATCAACATTTTGCGTTCTAAGTGTATTTCATCAACAATGAATCAGGCATATAACTATTATTTTCCTTTCATGTAGTACAATTTCCTATCTAACAATGTATTTCAGTTTGCCTATTCTAACATACAAAACAGATTTTGGGGGTAACTAAATGCCAAAATATATACATCAAATGTATATATGTTGTTGCAAAATATATTTGCAATATTATATTATGAACTGATCAAGATATGATCATTCTAAGGATGGCTAGTTTCTTATATGGTTATTACTATGTCTATGTGTAACGACCCACATTTTTGACCGTTTAAAATCGACAATAAACCACACATGTCGACCCAAACAAATCGCAAATACAGGCAGTTATTGGGAAAGAAGAAAAGAAAGAAAGAAGAGAAAAACCAAACACAGAATCTCACAGCGGAAGGACAATATATAATAAATAAATAAATAGCAGTTAAAGCAGTTGAAATGTATACATTGGTCATAACATACAAATGAATATCAGAGTTACACATATACAGATGTACATAATAAGCAGCGGAAATAAATGCAGTGGTTAAACCATACTCATAATAGATATATACGCCAAACTTCATCTTCGTCCTCCAAGGCAAGAAAATCTTCGCTAACTGCAACATCTGCTGACCCGAGCGTATTGCATAAAAAGAAAACACAACAAACACTCGGATCAGCACTAAATCATCTCATATTAGTCAAATCAAAATACGAAATAACAGTAGTGCCATGGGTACAGTAACTCAAGAGATGTTACGGGATTTTCCATTTCTCAAGGATCCGTTAAACTAATACATACATAATATAGTACGCTATTATGATAGTGTCTATCCAGTAAAATATAAATACTGAAAATAGCGTAAGCGGGATTACCATATTACCCTTACGCCGTTTATAGGCATCAACAGTCTATACAGTACCGTAAATTCACCGTACTGGTGTTATCAGAGGGCACTCCATAGAAGGCAATGCTAAATCAAAATCGTATGGGGCTCGATAAGGATATATATGACAAGGCACTCGAGGCAATGCCCTGGGTAGGATTCTACCAATTGCACTCCCGGACCGGTGGTAACGCATAGCAGCCACTACCGCCCACCTCGGAACACACTCCTAAAGTCATAAATGGGCCCAAATCATCATCATCATGGTCATAGAAATATTATCGAAGAAGTGTGTCCGATCAAAGGTGCTACCTCAATTAGTCACGGTATAGCTCCTGTTTTAGTCATTTCAATTCTGACCCGAAGGTCAGGGCTATTCGTCATTGCTCACCTTCTTCGATTAAATAAATCGCCTCCAAGTCATAATACTCGTTGTGGATACGTCATAACGTTCACAGTTGTCAAAGTGGTATCGACACTGACAGAGAGTATGCCTTATGCCGACTCCGGTCTCTTTAACAACCAACGCTTACATCTTTTCACATCGGTTGGTTCTTTTACATTTCAAAGGTTCGCTTTTCTATCAAAATATCATCTTCTGTTTCGAACCCAATTTATATTCAACGAATAAAATTTCCATATCAACATATCAAATCATACCCAACCGATTATATTCTAAAACTAGGAAATATCCCATACCATTATATTATAATCATATAATATTTCCAAACGAAATATTCAAATAGAATATAATTTACCTCAAAGGTTTCCAATTATCACGGATTCTTATCTCAACTCCATTTGAACCAGTGGTTCAACTCAAGCATCTCCATTCGGAAGAAATTTAAAATTTGGAAAAAAAATACTTGTAAACTAAATGTTTATATAATAATAGTAATAATAATAATAATAAATTTTATATAATAAATATATAGATATATATAGAATATAATAGTTAAGATAAATTAGAAATTTAAATATTATATATATACTTAATATAAGATTTACTAGAAACTTTTGAACAATAAATTATAAGGAAATTATTTAAATACGATAGTATTAAGTAAAGGTAATTGATATTTTAAAAGCTAGAACAATTATTTAGAATCAATGCATAAATATTTAAAATAAATTTCTCAAATCAAACCCTTTCTTCCTTCCAAACTTCAAATACTTGAATTTATCCTCCGGTTTCAACGGAGTTCATTTAATTCCCTATCTCGTTTCAACCTCGTTCAAAACAACTACTTGATTCAAGAGTTCCGAGATATATATATTCCAACTGAGTTAAACAACTCAGATACCCTTGATTTCTAAATTCCTCAAAATTTGATTTCCATAAGAATTTTCCTTCTAATCCAACTCTTATTTCGGAAAGTTTCAATTCATATTCAAATCCCAGTTTAGATATTTCTATTTCGGTTTGGAAAATTCCTTCACCCCTTTTTATCATCATCCCAGTTCAGAATCTTTAAAGAATTTGAAAATCGAGTATCGACACATTCTTTTAAATGAAATTCTATCAAATAAAATTTCAAATATTAAAATCATTTAACCGACCGATGTCTGTATATAATTATCTATCCAATGGCCAAGTGATTTAATATTTAAATTTCTCGATATTTCAGGGATGGATCTATCGTTTCAATCCAAATCAGGGTCACAGAGATTTATCATTTCACTCTGTGTTCTTAATTCATTTTATCGATAAACCCCGGGTTCATTAGATGCCCGCAACATCAAGCGTACAAATGAGATTTATCGTCAAAACCAACATGCAATATGATATACTGAATATGGGCATAAGCGGTGTCAATATCAATTCAGTAATAAAATTCAACCAAACATCCATCACATCATTTCATTCAACTGATCAGCATTAACTGTTCCAGGATTAACAAGGGTTCGAATTTCAACTAGGGATTTAAATTAAATTAAATAACTAATCATTTACTTAGATTGCATGTTAACACACTTGCATGTCAAATTTAAACAACACATCAACAATCCAACGCAACCATGCAACCAAACTTACTTCATAATTTAATTCAATAAATATGAGAATAATTCAGTATTTCGTGAGCGAATAATCACTCACCTTTGCGTCCGTAGTGGTTCGGACATCCGAAAGAAGCCCAAAATTTTACAGTCTCTAAATGCAACCAAACCAGCGCCAAAACGTCCGCAATTTCGCCACGATCCCAACGCAACAAACCGCGTCCAAATCCGAATTAAAACAAAGGAGTTATCAGCGTTTTATTGTTTGAAAATTTAAATATATATAAATAAATATAAAATCCCTCACCCAACCATCACTTGACACGTCAGCAGGCTCGGATGTCTTCTTCCCGCTCCTTCTCTCTTCGGTGAACAGTGCATCGACTGAAAGGAACCCATAAACCCCGAACTTTGACCGTCCCTCACCACACACTCCGACCACCGTTCATCATGAGACAACCACCAACGTGAAGCTCATCTCAGGCCACTCCTCCCCGTGGTACTGGCGTCACCTCCGGTCACCCGTGGGGACCCCGCCGTTGAGCTAAACGGTCACGTTTTCTGACCTTCCTCGACCAAATTCCGACGATCCCCTCTACAATAAATCACATGAATACAACCGTTACACTCGTGTGGACATCCTCTTCAATACCCAGGTCGCCGATTCTTCGATTGACTTCTAAATCAAAAACCCCCAAAATCATGCTTAGGGTCACGAAAATCTGAAACTTTGACCGCGATTTCTGGCAAATCCGTCCACTGCATGTCGAAACAAATGGTACCAGCAGCTTCGTATCGCCGAGAGCTTCGAATTGATATATAATACGCTATGGTTTTGAGAGATTTTATTTTCAAGTTTAAATTTTTGTTTTCTAGGGTTTGAAATATTGTTTCAGCCATTACAGAGAAAAATTTTGAGGGAGAAAGTTGTACGTATAATGATAATGGCTGATGAGGTGTTAAAAGGTTTTGTTTATATAATTATAGAAGGCCCAAATATGAGAGATACTCAATTATCCATTTACAAAGACCTCGTTCACATTTTCTCTCGTACAGCCAAACGGTAAGTCGGATTGTAACGCAAATTGAAATCTTAGCATAATTCACCATTCCGGTTCCGATGGCGCCAGTTTCATCGAATTCCGAGACAGTCGCCAAAACGGTTAAATTCTACAGTTAATTAATTAATAAAATATTCAATTTCTCAATTAACTGTTCAATTTCAATTTAAATATTGATAAAAATACATTTTAAAACAAATTATAACTTAAATGAAGTTTCCACATCGATTTTACGTATTTAAATTCCCAAATATGATTATTTGAATTTAAATTTGGAATTTTAGTTATAACTTAACAGCTCAAAATTTTACTATTTCCCAGCTTGAATTTGAATTTCAACTATAAACTAAATAATTCAAATTTATCTAATAAATAAATATAAATTTACAATTTACAATATTCTCTAAGCAACACTCATTTCCACATTCCTTATCTCGAGTCAACAAACTCATTGTTATCAAAACAACAAAATTTGGTTTTATCTAATATTAGTCCATTTATAAATTTAAAAGTTGAAATTCAAATATACAGGAAAAATATGGGATGTTACATTCTCCCCCACTTAAAAGCTTTTCGTCCTCGAAAAGAAAACGAAACGAATTTAAGCACATATCTATTCAAAATCCATACTTCAAAAATAGCATTTATAAAATAAGTCATATAGTGGTAGAACTCATAAATTTTTCTAACTCCCGAAATCACGGAAAATTTCGGCAGCATCTCCCATGTACGGAGAGCCCCGGGAAAATCCCGATATGTATATCAAACCAAAATATACATCTCATCATCGATGAGGCATCCCTGAACCAAGGGAAAACAAAACAAAACCCAAAAATCAATATAATTCCCAAATACATACCTCTTTTGCGTTTTATTTTGCGGGTTTTTACTTACCTTAGCTCTTTATTATTAGCGCAAGCGAGCTCCAAGCGTAACACCATCCCTTGCACCTACTAGAACACTCAAACATGCATAAGAATCAAACATACAACAATACATGGCAACAACATGTAATGTATGCAACATATTTCAATATTTCGACTACAAAACAAACATGTTAGAAACAGGCCAGCAAACAAATCATCTATTATCCCTTAATAAATGATGGAATTTGCCTAAGACACTCTAGGCAAAAGCGATAGTATTCATTTCAGGCTTTCCGAATTGCCCGGATTCGTCGAATTCGGATAATTCGTTTGAAATTTATGACTGTTTTAGCGAAGGCGAACGCTTCAGCCCAAACATTGTAAATGCAGGCCTGAAATGTTCAACCCAGTTTTAAGCCCTCTAAACATCATAATTACACTTAGCATATTAAAAGAAAGGTTTAATTTACATTCTGACCTTTCCGAATTGTACTCGCACATCAAAATCCGACGCTCGATTAGGAAGTTATGGCCAAAACAATGTTGATTATGCGCCTTTGATTTTAATTTCCTGCACCTATGCTACAACTAAAACATGAATTTCGGCCAAGTAAACATGAGAATTCCGACACTGCGCTACATACAAAAGTTTTAGCTCAATTTCTAAGGTTTCCGAAAAGTTCGGAATCGTCCGATTCTGATCATCCATTCAAAAGTTATGACTATATTATTTTCAGCTTATTGACATTTTCAGGTTTTCGCATAATCATTGACTTATATAAAGTTTTTTTTTTTTTTTAACCCTTCGGATTCAAATACTTCAACAAAGATCGATCATCTAAAAGAAATTATCGCTCCCTTATGCCAAAATGTGACTTATGCTTTTATTGCTTAACATATCCACGTTTGTTTGTTTGATAAAAGTTTTCACTTTCCTTTATATGAAGCAAATTCCATTCCAAGCATTTAATTCCAAATGAACTTGAATTCATTCTAACTTTTAGCTTGCTTGGTTATATTACATTCTTAATTCATTAACATGGATCAAGTTTATTTACTTAATCCAAGTGTCTATTAAATTCTGATTCGACTTATATAAATTTTCCCAAGTTGATTTCGTTCTATTAAATCCACCAAATTCGGGTTGTTTCATTTTATATCACACTTCAATATCTAGAACCCCAGATTAGAATCCATTTAACATGATATTATTCCGAATAAGCCAATTTACTTTTGAATCTTATTTCATTTGTCTGGCACTACGATTCATAACTTTAATCCTTCCCTCATTAGCTTATTCCCATTTTCCTTTTGAGGTTACTCTATCAACTCGATTCATTTATTAGTCTCTCGAATCATAAATTTCAGTTAAGAACTATTCACAACTCAAGATTTATACTCGGTTCTCAAACCATTTTTTTCCATTTCCTAAGTTAAACCTTTATTTAACTCGATTTTTTTTTCTTCTACTCAAATTTGAGTTATGTTCCATATCCTTCATAATTCATGTTTAAAATCATATTCGATGTATCTTTCAATGAGGTTTAACCATTTAAAATTTCTATGACCTCATTTCATGTTTACACAAATCCATCGAGAGTGGTTCCATCAAATTCGGAAACCGTTTGCATGATTTCCACTTTTAAGCTTATATATGTATATATTAATAAATTATATATAACTACATATATATAAATTCCATATTTTAACTTTCAGTTTATTTCACTTGCTCGCTCGATTTGTTTAACTTCGAATCCATATAAATGGATTAAGGTTCGCTATGGTTTATATAAATCATTCTATTTCATTCTGTTTATTCAACTTCCTTAACTTACATAACATTAGTTGCTAGTACAAATCAAATTGTTCTCACTCAATCTAACCATTCACATGAATTCTAAAACGACTCATTAAATTCCTTAAGTTGATTTCCTTAAATTTGAATCCATCGAACTCTGAAAGCCGTTTGTAAATTTCTATCCTGAAAAGCTTATATATATTAATAAAATATATATAAATTCCATAGCGCTATTTCTAAATTTTAATTTAGTCATAACTTACCATTTATAAAGTGAAAACTAAATTTCTTACATTCATCAGAAAGATATGGTCAATTCGATCCTAGAGTTTCTCGTTTTATCCAATTCCGACTTATATTGAATTTTATATATTTATTCAAAGCTAGAAATCGAATTTTCGAACTACCGCGCCATTTCAGGCTCGTAATATAAATTTTATAAATCTCGAATTCAAATTTCGCTTTAAATAGATTTATAGTTGTTATTAGTTGAGGTAAACTCAATACTCGATTCCGGATTTTCAAATCAAGTTTAAAATAACATACATATATACTTATATAATTTATAAAAAAACTTACCATATAAAATTTTAAAACCAAATCTTTGGTCATCAAAGAACTCAAAATTTAAATTCTAGTTTTAAATTCAAATTCATCCTTCAAATATTATATATTAATACCTTTATATGAAATTTATACTATATGGAGTTAAATCCAAAATCCTTTGTCAAAACCGATTATAATAATCATTGAGTGGTCTCTCCCCCACTTAGACTCTTCGGGGAAACATCGATAATGTGTACACTCATTACCGACATCGTTTCTAAGGTCCAAGGAGGGATTATACCGCTTTGAATAATCTTTAAAACCATTTCTTTTCGATCATACCTAAAATATAGTATTATTTAAAACTTTAGCAACTATTTCCAAAGATACCCCAGGATCAAGTTTCAAGTTCATTTATATTTAAATCTCAATCTTTCTCACCCAATTTTATTTTGGATATCATTTCATTTTCAAATTGTTCTCATAGATCATTTGAATTTTCCTTATAAAATTTATTATCGAATCAACCATATTAGGTAATAGCTTAAAATTACCACCTACTAAAACGATTTCACATATACTTGAACCAATATTATATTTGATATATAAATATTTAGAATATGAATGAAAACCATATTATGTCGATCCATCCTGTTCGATTATTTATAAATTCCTATCGATACGATGGCGTCCCATATATCAACCAGAACCCATAAATATTCAACAGAACAAGCCAACACAATAAAAACCATTTTTATATCCAAATATAAATACGCTCTCTCATATCACTCAAACTCATTCTAGGGCATTACTAACCCCATCTCTAATGAGTTAATTCCCAACAGAGCCAGGGTTATCGATAACCATTGCTCTGATACCAACTGTAACGACCCACATTTTTGACCGTTTAAAATCGACATAAACCACACATGTCGACCCAAACAAATCGCAAATACAGGCAGTTATTGGGAAAGAAGAAAAGAAAGAAAGAAGAGAAAAACCAAACACAGAATCTCACAGCGGAAGGACAATATATAATAAATAAATAGCAGTTAAAGCAGTTGAAATGTATACATTGGTCATAACATTCAAATGAATATCAGAGTTACACATATACAGATGTACATAATAAGCAGCGGAAATAAATGCAGTGGTTAAACCATACTCATAATAGATATATACGCCAAACTTCGTCTTCGTCCTCCAAGGCAAGAAAATCTTCGCTAACTGCATCATCTGCTGACCCGAGCGTATTCCATAAAAAGAAAACACAACAAACACTCGGATCAGCACTAAATCATCTCATATTAGTCAAATCAAAATACGAAATAACAGTAGTGCCATGGGTACAGTAACTCAAGAGATGTTACGGGATTTTCCATTTCTCAAGGATCCGTTAAACTAATACATACATAATATAGTACGCTATTATGATAGTGTCTATCCAGTAAAATATAAATACTGAAAATAGCGTAAGCGGGATTACCATATTACCCTTACGCCGTTTATAGGCATCAACAGTCTATACAGTACCGTAAATTCACCGTACTGGTGTTATCAGAGGGCACTCCATAGAAGGCAATGCTAAATCAAAATCGTATGGGGCTCGATAAGGATATATATGACAAGGCACTCGAGGCAATGCCCTGGGTAGGATTCTACCAATTGCACTCCTGGACCGGTGGTAACGCATAGCAGCCACTACCGCCCACCTCGGAACACACTCCCAAAGTCATAAATGGGCCCAAATCATCATTATCATAGTCATAGAAATATTATCGAAGAAGTGTGTCCGATCAAAGGTGCTACCTCAATTAGTCACGGTATAGCTCCTGTTTTAGTCATTTCAATTCTGACCCGAAGGTCAGGGCTATTCGTCATTGCTCACCTTCTTCGATTAAATAAATCGCCTCCAAGTCATAATACTCGTTGTGGATACGTCATAACGTTCACAGTTGTCAAAGTGGTATCGACACTGACAGAGAGTATGCCTTATGCCGACTCCGGTCTCTTTAACAACCAACGCTTACATCTTTTCACATCGGTTGGTTCTTTTACATTTCAAAGGTTCGCTTTTCTATCAAAATATCATCTTCTGTTTCGAACCCAATTTATATTCAACGAATAAAATTTCCATATCAACATATCAAATCATACCCAACCGATTATATTCTAAAACTAGGAAATATCCCATACCATTATATTATAATCATATAATATTTCCAAACGAAATATTCAAATAGAATATAATTTACCTCAAAGGTTTCCAATTATCACGGATTCTTATCTCAACTCCATTTGAACCAGTGGTTCAACTCAAGCATCTCCATTCGGAAGAAATTTAAAATTTGGAAAAAAAAATACTTGTAAACTAAATGTTTATATAATAATAGTAATAATAATAATAATAAATTTTATATAATAAATATATAGATATATATAGAATATAATAGTTAAGATAAATTAGAAATTTAGATATTATATATATACTTAATAAAAGATTTACTAGAAACTTTTGAACAATAAATTATAAGGAAATTATTTAAATACGATAGTATTAAGTAAAGGTAATTGATATTTTAAAAGCTAGAACAATTATTTAGAATCAATGCATAAATATTTAAAATAAATTTCTCAAATCAAACCCTTTCTTCCTTCCAAACTTCAAATATTTGAATTTATCCTCCGGTCTCAACGGAGTTCATTTAATTCCCTATCTCGTTTCAACCTCGTTCAAAACAACTACTTGATTCAAGAGTTCCGAGATATATATATTCCAACTGAGTTAAACAACTCAGATACCCTTGATTTCTAAATTCCCCAAAATTTGATTTCTATAAGAATTTTCCTTCTAATCCAACTCTTATTTTGGAAAGTTTCAATTCATATTCAAATCCCAGTTTAGATATTTCTATTTTGGTTTGGAAAATTCCTTCACCCCTTTTTATCATCATCCCAGTTCAGAATCTTTAAAGAATTTGAAAATCGAGTATCGACACATTCTTTTTAATGAAATTCTATCAAATAAAATTTCAAATATTAAAATCATTTAACCGACCGATGTCTGTATATAATTATCTATCCAATGGCCAAGTGATTTAATATTTAAATTTCTCGATATTTCAGGGATGGATCTAACGTTTCAATCCAAATCAGGGTCACAGAGATTTATCATTTCACTCTGTGTTCTTAATTCATTTTATCAATAAACCGTGGGTTCATTAGATGCCCGCAACATCAAGGGTACAAATGAGATTTATCGTCAAAACCAACATGCAATATGATATACTGAATATGGGCATAAGCGGTGTCAATATCAATTCAGTAATAAAATTCAACCAAACATCCATCACATCATTTCATTCAACTGATCAGCATTAACTGTTCCAGGATTAACAAGGGTTCGAATTTCAACTAGGAATTTAAATTAAATTAAATAACTAATCATTTACTTAGATTGCATGTTAACACACTTGCATGTCAAATTTAAACAACACATCAACAATCCAACGCAACCATGCAACCAAACTTACTTCATAATTTAATTCAATAAATATGAGAATAATTCAGTATTTCGTGAGCGAAGAATCACCCACCTTTGTGTCCGTAGTGGTTCGGACATCCGAAAGAAGCCCAAAATTTTACAGTCTCTAAATGCAACCAAACCAACGCCAAAACGTCCGCAATTTCGCCACGATACCAACGCAACAAACCGCGTCCAAATCCGAATTAAAACGAAGGAGTTATCAGCGTTTTATTGTTTGAAAATTTAAATATATATAAATAAATATAAAATCCCTCACCCAACCATCACTTGACACGTCAGCAGGCTCGAATGTCTTCTTCCCGCTCCTTCTCTCTTCGGTGAACAGTGCATCGACTGAAAGGAACCCATAAACCCCGAACTTTGACCGTCCCTCACCACGCACTCCGACCACCGTTCATCATGAGACAACCACCAACGTGAAGCTCATCTCAGGCCACTCCTCCCCGTGGTACTGGCGTCACCTCCGGTCACCCGTGGGGCCCCCGCCGTTGAGCTAAACAGTCACATTTTCTGACCTTCCTCGACCAAATTCCGACGATCCCCTCTACAATAAATCACATGAATACAACCGTTACACTCGTGTGGACATCCTCTTCAATACCCAGGTCGCCGATTCTTCGATTGACTTCTAAATCAAAAACCCCCAAAATCATGCTTAGGGTCACGAAAATCTGAAACTTTGACCGCGATTTCTGGCAAATCCGTCCATTGCATGTCGAAACAAATGGTACCAGCAGCTTCGTATCGCCGAGAGCTTCGAATTGATATATAATACGCTATGGTTTTGAGAGATTTTATTTTCAAGTTTAAATTTTTGTTTTCTAGGGTTTGAAATATTGTTTCAGCCATTACAGAGAAAAATTTTGAGGGAGAAAGTTGTACGTATAATGATAATGGCTGATGAGGTGTTAAAAGGTTTTGTTTATATAATTATAGAAGGCCCAAATATGAGAGATACTCAATTATCCATTTACAAAGACCTCGTTCACATTTTCTCTCGTACAGCCAAACGGTAAGTCGGATTGTGACGCAAATTGAAATCTTAGCATAATTCACCGTTCCGGTTCCGATGGCGCCAGTTTCGTCGAATTCCGAGACAGTCGCCAAAACGGTTAAATTCTACAGTTAATTAATTAATAAAATATTCAATTTCTCAATTAACTGTTCAATTTCAATTTAAATATTGATAAAAATACATTTTAAAACAAATTATAACTTAAATGAAGTTTCCACATCGATTTTACGTATTTAAATTCCCAAATATGATTATTTGAATTTAAATTTGGAATTTTAGTTATAACTTAACAGCTCAAAATTTTACTATTTCCCAGCTTGAATTTGAATTTCAACTATAAACTAAATAATTCAAATTTATCTAATAAATAAATATAAATTTACAATTTACAATATTCTCTAAGCAACACTCATTTCCACATTCCTTATCTCGAGTCAACAAACTCATTGTTATCAAAACAACAAAATTTGGTTTTATCTAATATTAGTCCATTTATAAATTTAAAAGTTGAAATTCAAATATACAGGAAAAATATGGGATGTTACACTATGCCTAAATTCGAAAACATATGTCATAGTGCATTAAGTAGCCAATAAAATTACATGTGTTAATCATGTAACACCCATCTGTACTTTATATGTACAATGAAAGATTTTTTACACAGGCACAACAGATTGTTGATATGCATGAGTACTCTATTACATATTTATATTAACAATATATTCATGCTACTTGTATGAGAAAGGGGTGTCTATAGTGTAACACACACACACACGCATATATATATATATATATATATATATATATATATATGTTTGTATGTATGTATGTATGTATGCATGTATGTATGTATGAGGCTACAACTTTAACAAGCTTATTAGCAAACATCAAAACAATGTAATTGCAGGTCAAACTCTCAATACATAGATACATCAATATGTATCACAATAGTGGATTAATTATTTCTTCTGAAATCAACACATTGTTGAAAGCATATATGCATAACTATATATATGTATTGAATTGCAGCCTCTAAGGATTAAGTATATAATGGATTATAGTTCATATATATGTCTATGTATATATATATATATATATACATGGTTATTTATTCGTTGATCCAAATAAATAACAATATCAGTCATACTGTTACTAGTTCAATACAGATCAGGGAAAAAGAGATTTTTTTTTACTCATATATGTATGTATATATATGATTAGGGGTGTAGGTATATATACACTAGAGTGTTCATACACATACCCATATATAAATATATATATATATATATATATATTTCCAGTATAAGCATATAGAATTTAGGAATTTTTTTGCATAGAAATCCATTCACAAACATAAATTTGTTTCCTATATATAACACTCAACCAATTTGGATCAAGGATCTATATGAATCACTTATCAGGACAAACTTATATCCAGATTCAAAGATATACATAAACACACATTTATTCATAAAACATTTACCTAGATTTTAAGTATGTGTAGTTGCAATTCATCAATACCTTGAAGATATAATACTGCAGATCATATCTGCGGATACCATTCATCAATGTGCACATAATTGTAAGATTTAAATGACCTATATATGTGTCTTTGCAACAATGTATATATCAAGTAACCTTAAGATTCCCTTATTAATTTTTTATCCTGGTATTTAAACAAATAGTGTAAAAAGAAAATAAAGCAAAAAATCACTTTTTCTGTAATTTTAAAACCAGATTACAAAGGAAGGATTAGTTGATTAATATCCATATGGATCTTTACATATATCTCATGTACATATATGCAATATGATCATGAAGTTACATCATATATATTAATTTTATACAATAAACAATCATAATACATTTATGGTGACTTGAACTTATTCTATTCACTGTAATATAGATGCATAATAATGTAAAGATTTTACGGATTTCTAACTTCTATTATATTGTTAAACAGACTACTCTGCAATCAAAATTAAATTCGAGTGTTCTGATTTTATACTCAAATATAAAGATTAAAATCAGAAAACAATGCCTTGACTAACCCAAACAAATTTGATTTTATTTCCAGGTATTAAGATAAATTCAGAAAAATTGTCTTAACAAATTTCCATATAAATGATTTCATTAAATCTAAACAATCTAAAAACCGTCTTATTGATTAATCAATCACTAAAACCATTTTTAATCAGGAGAAAAAAAATGCATGATTAATTCTATGTCATGAGTACTTGCCAATAAAACATTTTGATGATAAGTTTAATAGTGTTTACTCATATAAACAGATCAATTCAATGTTTCATTCCAAATCCATATATCGATGGTTTGATTATCGAAGATCCAGTAAATAGAAATAATATCTGATATTAGTTCATATTTAATTTAAACAATTTTTATTTCAAAGTTAAACCCATACTGTAAAACCAATTAATCATTTCAATGTAAAAATTACTTATGAAATAGTAATACATACATGATTTGAACAGGAATAAACCTAAAATCATAGTTCAATCTATAATTTCCTGCAAACCCTAGACTCTAATACCACTATTGGGAAAAATCGATCATATCGGCATCCAATTATAATGTTTTAACAGCTTAAAACAAGGATCTATGCGAAAAATTTATTAATCAATACTTGTATTAATTAAGGTTAGAGTTTTATAACTTCTGTTATTAACCACAAATAGCTAGAAGAATCTCGAAATAGAATAAGCGTTGAAGGTTTGAATCGCAAGCACAATAAACGCTGGCCTCTATTGGTATCCACATGAACATATTTCCTTTCGATTATGTAACGAAGCGAAATGTAAAAGTGCTACAGTGCTAGCTGCCATTAATTGGATTGAAAGGTATACGGTAGGTGATTCAAGTTTTCAAAAACAGTCAGGTGAGTGGATTTAAATTAATCTGTTTGGTAACGGTATATCTATCATTTACAAAAAATGTTTCGAATTCGCTCAGAAAAAAAACGATTATTGTAATTATATATTCTTTTTTTTTCAATTTTTACTTTAAATTCCAATTTTTTGGTATTTTCAATATCTTATTATTATAAATTAAAATATAAAAAAAAAATTTATATTTTTATTTTTCCTGATCGGTAAAATTCGTTTAAAAGAAAAAAAAATATGGTCAAAAATTCATTCATCTTCTTAATGTGATAAATAATTAAAATTTTGTGGTAATTGCGATTTGATATATTCCTTAAGTGCATTAAGAATATTGTTGTTGCATAAATCTATTCCATTAATATTCTACTTGGACCGAGGATTAGTGTAATCTTGAAATTGTGAAATTTACAATAATTATGCCTATATTCTTAAGATTGTTATTCAATGGTAAATTGGATATGTTGAAAAAAGGATTACAGTGAATTGTTGAAATAATTAAAAAGAATTGGTATTCCTAAATTTATATGGAAATTCACAGTAAATGAAAATGGTATATGGAAAACAGGAATTAATATCTCAACCATAAATAAAAAAGGGTAAATTAGTAGTGGACTGAGTTAGTTGGTATTGGAAAAAAGATACATTTTCATAGTTACCATCATGGAAAAATTACAAACAACGTAGTTTCACGAAAAAAAAGATTAGTGTGAAATAGGGGTTCTTTTACCATATTACACACTAATCAGGTAGAATATATATATATATATATATATATATATATATATATATATATATATATATCCACAATGAAAATAAAAAAATAACTTGCAACTACAGATCTTAATTGATGTACATTATGGAAATAAATCCGTATATCTTTCTGTTTACCAATCTAATGAAGTATTTGAAATATTTTCCTAAAATATTATGAACATACAAGACGTTTAATAAAGAAAGGGTTAGGGAACCTAAGGAAAATGTGACGAACGGGAATATTACCTATTATGATTAATTATATGAATGAGAAAGAAATATAATAGGTAAATTTGTCCTAGGGAAAAGTGTAATTGTAGCGTAAGTTGTAGTTAATGGCGAACAGAGAACTTAATAATAAACCCTGTTAAAAGAACTAAGGTTATAAACAAACCCACAACAACGGTTGCGGTAATAGTGCAAGATAGGGTTATAATTTAATAAGAAAGAATAAAGTAGACTTATAATTATAAGTATCAAGTCTAATAAATGTAATAAATAATAAGAAGAATTCTGCTCCGACGCCATAGGGCTGATCAAAGAAAGTATGCAGCTAATTGTGAACCGAGTAACTTGAATAAAAAGTGAATATATTGATAATCAAGTTAATTAGCAATGTGATGAGATAAAGCAAGCGCATGATTAAAATATTAGATGTAGGATTTAATAACACGATGGCGTGATGCGCTAGAACCAACCCATACGTATGGAGATGATGAACCCAACAGGGTAGATCATCGCGGTGACTGAAGACACAAGAGGAGCACGTCCAACTGAATATATCATGGGATTGGAGGGAGGCACACGGCTTCTATGGGATGTGATACGTGTTATAGTTTATGCCGTAGTGGCAATCCATGTGATGTAATTAATAACACTATTGATGTTATTATTTTATTTGGAATAAAAATATTATATTATGTAATATTTACTGCGTAATATAAATATAAACATAATAGAAGTCCCTAGAATAATAGTACAAAATTATATAGTTTAAGTAAGTGAACTGAACATGAGATTATATAATATGTTAAGTATTATAATTCTTAAGTGTTCCTAGTCAAGTTTTATTAATTATATAGGACAATAAAATATTGAGACAAGTATAATGATTAACTGATGATCACATCTCATTGATCATTAATATACATGATATTAATGTCAATACGTAAATACGTATTAGAGAATAGCGTATTAGAATGACCCGCCATGAGAAACATGGAATTTAATTAATAGTATCATAAGTTATTCTCATAGTGACAGTGATGTAATGGTCCTCAGACCTGAAATCATTATAATTTTATTCGAGGATATTTGTGTTTTGATATCATCAAAAGTTGTTTTTAACCGAGTAGACGATAAAGGTGATTATTGGATACATCTCGATCGAATGAAAATTATGAATGATATAGGTAGAATTTAACCCTACAATATACGTAGAAATATTCATGGACCTCTTGATTGAGTTAGACTATGAAATGCATGGCCATGCTCAAATATTAATTTGCTTTGTATAGTCTACTCATCGATCAAGATAAAAGGATTAAATTATAAAAAGGGTAATATGTTCCTTGACTCGAGTTTAATATTGGATATATTGGTTAAAAGGATTATATTACATTAATACATCGGTCATCGAAAAATTATATCGAACCATCAATATTATTATAACTTGGGTAGTAGTGATGTATTGCTAGATGTCAATCATTGTTTATGATTTTAAATACGATTTAAAATCATTGCGAACATTATAATAAACTATAGTGTCACACACTTAGAACATAATAAAGGAAAAAAAATTCATAGGATAAATAAAATATCAAATTTGTTGATATTTTTATTAAGCGTTGAAATAGTATACTGGTTGTTTTTCTTATTTCATGGTACACATTTGGTTTCATAAAGGAAATCACACCTTTTAAAGTATGCACGTGAACTACCATTTGAGGTGAGATAAAAACAGAAGATTCAGATCTGCTATTCTGTGGTTGTTCTGATTGAATCTAGTATTTAGATAACCGCAGATTTGTAAATCTGATGCTAAAAAGAAAGAAAGAAACCTTGATAATTAAGATTTACAAAATTTACCGCGCGTAGACAAGAAATCGTAACACATATATCGTAGATCTACATTCTTTGTCTTTAGAATTCCTAAAAACTAATTTTCTTATTTCTAAAAGATTTGGAGGAGGAAGAAAATGGCAAAGCCTTGGCGCCGTCTCAGGAAATATGACAAGAGATTTTGGTCTGTCGAATTAAATATAATAAAATCTGAATCGTACAATTCAAAATTTTAACGTTAACTAGCTCGGTGCTGGGTCGACCTAAATCAATGGTGGGTCGACCCTTGTGCCAACCCACCTCTAAGGTGTGTCAACCCCTCGGTTGTCCCACCTATGGTCTTAGTCAACCCATGACCTAGGCCATTAACATGAATTTTGCCGATATTAAATTTTGTTTAATGTTGGCTTTCAACATTCGTTTTCTTTTCGAATATTACTTATGCAAATTATTTTCTTCCATTTATAATGTATATTCAATTTCAAATTTCCAACTTATGGGCATATATAAGTGTATAAAGTTTCAAATCTTTCTTTGTTAATAACTCCCACATATGGGCTCTGTTTGGGACAAGTCATATACGAAGACAAATCATAAAATTGCCACGAACACAATGGTATATGTTTCAGGGTAAATTCTAAAATCATACAATATCGATATTTTTCGTCAACTAATTAATTATATACATAAAAATACTAGGTGTTACATATATGATATTTTCTTTTGCTTAATCAATTGATTTTATTTGGGTCAATACATAGTAAAAAATAAATGTTTTTATTTTTTATTGATTGCATTAAATACATATATTCCCATTTTAATTTGTTAAATACAAGTATATGTTGTTATTCCCCCTCATAACTCATCTAACTTTAAGACAAAATTTATATTGTAATTTAATACAACTAAGCAGGAAATATCTAGTACTTCTGAGACAGCCAGATAAACTCAATTGGCTAGTATTTCAAGAGATATAAGTCACAAGGTTGACTAATAAGATCTACACTTGATGGCACTCTTGAAGAATGTTAATGAAATTAAATTTCATATACAAAGTTGGTAGATAGGTCTGACTACCATAGTAAAGCTCTCAGATTCGATCCTAGGATCCACACTTGATGGCACTAATAGATCATGTTGAAAATAATTTCCTATATCAATTACAAGGTTTAAATGTAAAATTTTATTTCTAACTTCTAAGGAAATGATTTGCATCTAAAATTATGGGAAAGGAGGAGACAAAAAATAAAAACATTAAATATTCTATGAGATATATCCCAGTTATTTATAGAAATTTTACTTTGTAATTTTAAATATACTTATTTAATGTTTTAAATTGGTGTTCAAATCAACAAGCACCTTACATGATTGGAAAATTTTCATCGAACAAGGAATATGTTAAAGTTTAATTTTTAGTAAAATATGTCACAAAAGTAATTATTTTCTCGTTGTTTAGGTCTTATATGTTAGCTTGACCATGGTTTCCAAATTCTTGTTTTCATTCTGTTATTGTGTGTGTGTGTCTATATATGACTTGATCTAGAAACTACAAAATTGCATAATTAATAATTTGTGTGTACAAAAAATAAAGAAAGCAAAGCATAGTTGTCATGTACATAGTATACATCACTAAAACAATCTTCACGTTGTTTAAGCCAAAAATCATTGATAAGTGTGATTTTACTATTTTAAATAGTTGAATAATATAGGGGTTGTACAATTACGAAAAGCACCAACAATAAATGTAAGGTACTTATTTCATTGTTTGGAATCCAATTTCTATTCCAATGTAAATCTAAAGTTTGTACTACAATCCAAATAAAAAAGGAGACTTTATTTCCCCTTAATGTGTTATGGGAAGATTAATTTTTTTTATTAGAATAATATTTTGTCATTAAACTAAAAAAGAATGTTATCTTATAGTGTAAATTCCATTTGTATAATATGTTTAATTTTAGGATGATTCTGCTTAGGCCCAACAAGCACATTTTGTCCTTGTAAGTGATGGAATTCCACTACAACAGATACGTCACGTGACTAATTTTTATACTATCTTCATTCCAACCATTATTCACTTTTTATTTATCAAAATGCATATCACAACTTGTTCGTTTACATATATTGGTTCTTTTTATATTTTCCTTCTTTTAACTTTCATTTTAATGGATTAAATAAAATTTTAGGAAACACAATTGCTATGTCTTAAACGTAGTTTGATTTTAGTGTCATGCAACATGTGATCTTTTTACTGTAACTAATCATTGTTTTTGTGAACCATATGTGTGATCCCAAGTACAAATTTTACAAGCTTTATAAGAGAACATAAATGCACCATATTTCATATTAATAAACATTCATATAATCCAACATTTGTAAAATCAAATATAATCATATGTTGTGTAAAATTTCATTAACGTTCATTTATTACAATGTCCAATCTTTTGATAAGAAAATCCAACTTTCATTTATTGCAGCCTTTTGAACAATTTTCCACACATGTTTCCATCCCTTCAGCTGCCAAAATAAGAAATGAAAAAAATATTATTTAGTAAATTGAGTAGGATAAGGAAAGTGAAGAACATAAGATAAGTTCTCTTTCGTGTACTAATTACTAAATTTCATGTAAAACGACATGGTATTAAAATTATAACATATTGATAAACTAATCACTTAGGCAAGCCTAAAAATGCTGAAACAGAATGCCACTAAAAGTTTTTGTCTAAAATATGTAAACAAATTTACACTATTCGTTTTAATATAAATTTGTACTTACAAAAGTGAGGAAAGCACTTTGAAGCAACACAATGGACATTGCACGGAATATGAAGTGGACCAGCATCGCAAGCAAATTCGCAAGTCATATCGCAAACAGATTCAACAGGTATTGCAATGCCACAGAGTGTATTGCATATCTTTTTACATATACCAGCATTGCTAACAGACACTAAACAAGCAAGTATTGTTACCAACACAAATGCCCTTTGATAGAATTTCGATTCCATTTTAAAAATCGATTGATGATTTGCTAAAGTTTCAAGGTTCTTATACAAATGTGTGGGATTATACTATGTAAAGTTCATTAATATTTACTTTAAATAAATGTATACATGTATTTATTTAAATATTACAATAAATAAATTTTGTTAATTTTAGATTTGTGGTCCAATATTTAAAAAGTTTACAACAAATTGGTTCTTCATAGTTTTAGTATTAAATGTATACTTTGGACAAAAAATGAATATTCATAATCCTTGCACAAACCATTTATTGTTGGCATAATAATTGGGCCCACTTATTCGTATCCTCAAAAGAAGTTAAACGTACTTTTAATTGAAGAGAATGAATGTAAGATATATTATTGGAACATTTAAATGCATCAATGTAATAAAGAAGATCTTTTATTAATGAATGTACATAGTGTTTAATGTGGTACATTTTTATCCACATAACTGATAATATGTAAAACGTGGAAACTAGAAATATAACCAATTTTTACAATAGATAAAACATGTTATATTGTGCCGTCATGACAGATATAAATGATGACAGTATTTATGTTCTTTAACAAGTAAAAAAGTTAAGCAAGTCTTGGTATTTGGCTATCTTTATTTTCTACAAAAACAGATGTGTTGAAATTATTTTATATTAAATTCAAAAATATAAAAATATTTAATTTTTCAAGTTGCTAATTAGTTTAACACAATTTTGGTTTTTTTATAATATCAGTATACTCCATTTTCTTCTCGGTGTTGTAAATGCATGCTTACGATTAAATTGTTTTGTCTATTTTTGTTTTTTGTGTAAGAAAATATATAAAACCATGAAATTTAATTACTTTTAATTTATGCATCATAAGACATGAGTTTGGATCTTTTTTATTCTATAAACATGCTAAATATTAACAACATATTTTATGCGTACAAAAAAAGTATCTAACAAACATAATTATTTTCCTAAGAAGGGATATAATTAAATTATACTCGCTTTTAGTTACCTTTTACTCTCTTTCTTATTATAAATCATTAATATATATGTAAAGACTCTATAAATTTGGCATTTAAGATACATAATTAATTAAAAATTTGCACTTGAATGAATGCTTATTAGAATTGAGTTAGAAGATTTTAAATTTAGTGTATGTTGAAACATGAACTTGATTCTAAAATATAAACCTCAAACATGTATGTTTATCGAGAAAAATTGAATGTAAAGAAAAATATTTAGTTAATTCAGAAGTTATCTATCGAAATGATTGTGAAGTGAATAATTTATAAAAACATTTATTCTTAAATATGAAATCTATTACTTGGTAGTAATCTAAATATGTAAAGGAATTTAACAGACAAATGAATTATAAATGATTGTTGAACCATAATGAAATAAATGATCTTAAAATTTATATATGAATAAATGTAAGGAATGATTTAGAAATGAGATTCTTTTTGTAACTAACTATTTGGAATTCTTAACAACTAAATGTAAGTTGGTTGATCGGGAAATTGAAATATGAAATGAGAACCTGATTGAATTATGAAATATGGTTTGATTTGTTCAGACTAGTTAAAATATATAGATTTGTATAATATTTTAGGTCATAATTATTTATATAAAACTATTTTACTCAAACTAAATTTTCTCTTACTCTTTTTGTGTTAACCGCTCTCAACTATTTAACTTAACTGCTTTATTTATTAACTTTGTAAGTATTTCATAAACTGTATCAACTAAACTATTTTTCATTTAAATTATTTAAAGAAAAATGTTTAAACCTATTTTGCTATTAAAAATTTAATTTATTTCCTAATCGAACTAATAGGACGAAAGTGATTTTAAAAAAAGATTTCAAAGTAGTAATTGTATTTGAGAAATTGATATCATAACATGAATTTAAATTGATAAGGATCACCAAATATATAAAGATTTGAAAGCCGATCGGAAATCATATATCTTTTTTTAGAGAAATTGGATTTTCAAATCTGTAATTTAAATAAGTCGATTTGTGACAAGAGAAATTGATTTCAAATGTAAGGACCCATAACTTCCCCGGTAAGGAAAGCCCGGATTGCTTTGAGGACAAGACAGATCGGAACGCAAATAGAAGAACATTTCATTGTTTATTACAACAATTACATCAGAATACAGGAATATACAGAGTATGAATAAATAATATACATCACAAATATCAGAGATTTAAATTACATCTAAAAGTCACGTATTGGAAGTTTGGTTCCCATCTGCGAACCAAGGAAGGGCACAATCCTACCGTTTCGAGACTCTTTAGCCCGAGCCTCAGGACTCAGCCGCAACTGTACCTAGGCAACATGCAGGGCCAGTCCACCGATGTGAATTAAACTTAAACCCTGAACATGCGTTTTCCCCGCCCTTTGGGGTGTAAATGAGCCAAATGACTCCATCGGCTCCACACAGTCACCGATATATGTGAGGCGCCTCGCAATCCAACAACCACACAGGTGAAAATAATATAAATGTCAGGGCTGGTAGGTCACTGACACCACCCTAGCTAGAAGGAAATGCATGCTCTCCCTGCTGTCCTCTCCCGTTTCTGGTTCACAACCGGGGTGTGAGGCTCGCGAACCAACGTTACTCAAAGCTATGCCACACAGGCGGTGCTTTGATCATCAACCACAAGACTCTGCTTTTCAACAGAAGCCTTGATCATATTGCCACTTAGGCAATTCACTCCATGCGTTTGATATCCATCAATATATAACCTCTGAGCTCGTACGTCTCAGAGAAGGGCGTTAAGCAAGAGAATAAATTCTCCGCCGCCAAACAGATATATATTTAATAGAAATCAATCACACAGAATAAAATCTAATGTCAGACACACAGTCCATTTACAAGTCCATTTTGGGTCTGAACGAAACCGGAGGCACCTTGTACCTCGCATATCCATCGATCTCCAAATACGTATGGACGATCACCAACTGATTCCCTCCTCTTGGGTGTACAGCCCAATCAAGATCATCAGTAATCACCCAAACGATTTGAAGACCTCCAGTCTTCGACCACCGTCTTCATCCTCAACACCACGTCGAATCAGTTATTCAGGATGGGATAAACCCGGTCTTTCTGAATAACTCGCGTATATAATAAACAAGTGTTACACAAACACAACATACGCCTCATTCCAATTCAGAATATTCTTTTATTCAAATATTCTTATACTTTGGGAAAGGTTCCCATTAATTTTATCACAGATAAATCCTTTAAATTTATCCTTTAATCTTCTTTGAATATCAATTCAAACTAGTCGGGATTAGCGAACCACACCGAAGTAATCATTTATTTTATTTTCCAATCCCAACCTATTCATCCTATAAAGTAAAACTGGTCATACTTCATATCTAACACCACGGTGTTATCGGTAAATTCAATTACCATTTCACGTTCAAATCTAATTAAAGATTTAACTATCGCCTGGAGCAAAACTGGTGATACTCCATTCTCGATCATTTCAATCTAATTAAAGATTCATTAAAACTCCACTTGGTTTTAATCTTCCCAAAAATCAATATCATTTATTGTTTAACTTGGGAAATCATATCCTGTCTTTAACTGGGTTAAAGAACCAATGTCATTTAAACACGGTTCGATATAAACCCAAAATCACGTTCCATTCCATTAGCCTTTAACCGTAAATTAGCAAGTGAACAATTCCCTAAGTATTAACCCCGAAGGCCGAAACCAACATCAGATCAATACCCAAGAAACCATTCAACTTAACTAATCTCCAGTTAGTTTCTGATTTTCTTAACTCCGTTGGGTCTAAGAACAGTATTATTAAAGATACCCTTCACGACAAACCTAAATCCCATTTGATATTAAATACAAGGCTCTGAATAGAAAATATATCGGCTTATATTCAATATCAAATTCTATGACCAACAAATATCGTATTGGAAATTACGATATAAATATCTTTCAAATTTCCATAACAATATCTGTACAATCACGAAATCCAACATCGAAATATTCCAAAGACAATTTCGATTCAAATCCACTCCAATTCAATTATTGGAAATTCTGGTTACTTTTAAAACCCTTTCAAATCCAATTTATTTATTTTAAAAATAAATGAATTATAATTCTAGTTCAAAACTAGTTCATTTCGATAAAATCTATTTTTATCTTTTCAAATATGGGATTTTTCATCCAAATTTTTTCCAAATCATTTCTTATGATTTTACACTAATTATTGATATTTTTAATAATTTTATCAGGGCCCGTACTGTCGATTTCCATCAACGGCTATCGAACTGCACTTATAGCGAGCTTTTCCAAATTTGATTTGGACATAATTCCAAATCCAACCATTAGATTTATAATTTCTAATATTCGTTAGAAAGCTCTTTTCGATACGAACCCAACGGTTCCGGTTTTAGGAGAATCCGACGGTCGGATCTCCCGCAACGTCAATTCGAAGTCAATGGTCGAAATTCGCGAACAACCGAAGCGCGGCGCGCTCTATTCAGGCCATTATATTATATATAATATATATATTTCGTCGATTTCAATTCAAAACGTATTTTATAAATCATTTTAACTTCATTTTTTTTAAATGATTTCAACTTCACATTCAATTTCAAATCAAAATTGAATATTCCATATCATCGATATATAAATGATAATATTTTCAAAACGTTATATTTTGAAATCGCTACCTTTTCTATATTTATTATAAAAACGAATATAATCGATATAAATATCGTTCGCGTCAAAATGGCGCTAATCTAATCTACACGGCTATATATATTTCAATAACATCATTATTCTATTCAACAAATGAATATTTTCTTCAACACATGAATTTTCTTTTATTCAACACATGAATTTTCTTTTATTCAACACATGAATGTTCTCAACACATGAGTATTGTCCGCCCATGACTATTTTGTTTATTCAACACATGAATATATTTTATTTTCTAAATTGGAATGAGACCCACTCAATTACCATATAATATTATTTATATGGATTCCATACATCACATGTATATAATAGCAGCGATAAATAATCAACCATCATCCAGAGTGCATTCTACACTGTATAAGCATCAAATATAAATATTCAATGCTTATAACAGTCTTTCAATCAATCAATCGACATACAACTAATTATTGGGATTCGTGTATGTCCAATTTCATCCCAACACCCGTGTGGGGTTTCAAACAATCAAACACAGATTTTATTTGTGCAGTTGGGTGATGTGTAAAATTTATCATCCTAATCAATATCAGTCAAATCGGTATGCATGAACAAATCGTTCGATTTGTAAATGAATATTTATTTTATTTCAACACATGAATATATATTTTATTTCAACACATGAATATATATTTTATTTCAACACATGAATATATATTTTATTTCAACACATGAATATATATTTTATTTCGATTCCAATTACACAATCAATTTTCACAACACATCAATCAAACAAACAAGCCGTCCATGGTCTGTGGACGATGGGTGTCAGGTGCTACTAAGCACCGTCTGCATCCTAGTATATATTTCAACTAGAAAACAAGAATTAAAGTGAGAAGTTCTCACCCAAAAGCTAAAACAAACGTTGCGACTCTTCATATGTAGAAATTCTTCACCGTGATTCCAACGAGATCTGTTTCATGCGGTATATGTTAAAAAATTATATTTTTAACATTGCTAAATATATAATAAAAATCACATTTTTATTTCAACTCTTTCTTTATAAAAATCATATTTTATTTCGTTACATATATTATAAAAATCAGATTTTTATACCGTTACATATAATGTAAAAATCATATTCTTTACCCTCTCCTTCATATATAAAAATCATATTTTAATGTTGAAGTTTATATTATAAAAATTATATTTTTATAATTCAGTTTTCCATATTTTTATATCGATGTATATGTTATAAAAATCATATCTCCTATTTCGAACTATATATAAATAAACCCATATTTTATTTCAAACGTTATATTTTTAACTCAATGTTATTTAATTTTTCAAAATCATCCTATTTTTATTATAAAATTATTTCTATAAAAATTTATATTTTTATAACAAAGTATTTCATATATAAAAAAAAAATCAAAAATTACATTTTTAAAATAAAGATGTTTAATCTCAAAACATTGTATTTTTATTTTAAAACTTTTCTAATTTTATTTTAAAACCTTTCTAATTTTAATTTGAAAAATCAATGCAATTTATATTTAAAAACATTGTCATATTAAAGAATTTCCTAAGCATAACTAGTGTAATTAATCAAGGGTTTTACCCTGGTCATCTTCATCTTCCTCTTTCCGTAACAGCCGATTTGAGCCAACCGTTGTCCCCCCCTTTGACCAACCACCGCACCACCAACCTTGCTTTGACCGCCGATCAGACCCCATGCCTCGAACCGACGCCATGAGAGCTTCCTCTGGCCACCACCTCGAAGAACTCGCGGTCCCCAGTGTATCGGAATTCACACTCGAACGACCCCGCTTCCTGCTCGGATTTCGAGCAAAATACCATACGAGGTTCGATCAAATTGGTGTTGATGTAAAGATCTTGAAGAGTATTTTGATTTCCCTTTGGAGTGGAAGAATAATTTGAGTTGGTGAGGGATAAATTGGGTTTTAAAATTTTGAAAACCCTGGCCCTTGAAACCGAGAGTGGCGGCCGCTTTTCTGAACGTGGAGTGAAGAATTAGGGTTATATAGATTTTTTATATATTAATTTAATATTATTTAATTTCGAAAATACCCTTGTGTTTATACGAACTCGAAATCAAACCCAACGACTGTCGCCCTCAGCTAATTACACTCATTCCGAACACAATGGGATATGTATCGTAGGCTGATTCGATCGTTTCGATCAGTTTCCATAAAAATCAAAATATAAATCTATATATTGGATTTGAACGCGCATTTCAATTTACCGGGGCCACATACGGACTTTTAAAAATTCCCGAAAAATATTTTCTAGCTTCGTATTGACGATACGGTCCTAACAAAACTAATTTCATCAAATTCTGAGACAGTTTGAAAAATGGCCATTTTCCAGTCGATTGAAATCAACTAAAACTGTCAAAACACGTTTTCCTTTGCAACGCTAACATATTGATTCAGAAAATTATGAATTTTGGAATCTAGAAATAACTTGACATCACGGATCCAACAAAAGTAGTTTCGTCGAAAACCGAGGTTGTTTGCAAAATTTCCATTTTTAAGGGCCAGAATTCCATAGCGACTATTCTGAATTTTCAACTGGGCATAACTTTTTATCCCTGCTATGAAATTTCAATTTTTTGGATTCGTTGGAAAGATATTCTCAAATGGATTCAAATATTTTTGGTTTCGCTGAAATACGGTTTATCTTGAATCTTGTACATCCATTTGAACTTTGAAATCGAATTATCGAACTACCGCCCCATTTTCAATTCCTTTTATAATTAAAATAAAATATTTATATTCTAACGACGATCTATATAAATATATACGTTCAAATTCTATTCAAAATAAATTTCTCGTCGTTATTATTTAAAATAATTCATTTTAAATATTCAAAATTCATCAAAATTGCAAAAATAAAAATTTTAAATTGGCTCAGAATTCCGGGTTATTACAATCTCCCCCATTTAAACTTTTCGTCCCCGTAAAGGAATGAAGCCGAAAGTTGTTTAACTAATCCTCTCAACTTTCATTATTTCCATTATGGCTTAAGTTCTTCAACTTTTCAGTTTCTAAGAACTTTTCAAATTTTTCAAAAATTTGGCTAACACCCTAAATTTTCGAAAAATTTCGCCATAACCTCCCCTGCATCGGGAGCCTCGGGATATTTCAAATAGCCTCCCATGGCCCTCATCAATCCAAAAAGAAAAAGAAACAGCCAAGCGGCTAGCCAATCGGCTGATCAAATCATCCAAAACCCAATAAATTAGTAAACATGTACATATTTATCGGGCAAACAATTTTATTCCTCTGCTCTAGCCTCCTTGCTATGACCTGTTCAATGTAAGTACATGTATATGCATGCAAATGCGATAAATTTTCAATACAACTCATATTTGGTTCAATTTGGCTAAAGGTTCAACATTTAATTAATCAAACAATAATCAAACAACACAACCAGCAATCAATTAGTTGATTAGCTTTTCAATCACATAACTTTAATACATATCAAAAAAAATATCAGATTTTTGATGTCAAATCATAACAATACGCCCTATCTAATTTTGGTTCTCACACCATTCAATTCGAAATATATAAATATCACACCTTCGTCACTCGAATATAAATTCTGATGATGATATATCAATCATCAGAATCACCCCCGGGCGACTAGAGTGTAACTCTATATCTACCCAATATATTAAAACTTTGAATACCCGTGGATCAGACGTATATGCAAAATCTTTATATATTGGATTGCCCATATTCAATACAAATAAATATTCAAATACATATAATTGAATTAAATTTTCGAGACAAAATTTGTTTTCACTTTTTATTTCAAAAACACTACTCTTCACACTCATTCTAGGATACTACTGATCCTATCTCTAACGAGTCATTCCCATTGGATATTACTGATCCAATCTCTGATGAATTCTTTCATTTGGTTCTAACGTGTCTTGTTCTCCGAGCTCTGTAAACCAAAGCTCTGATACCAAATGTAAGGACCCGTAACTTCCCTGGTAAGGAAAGCCCGGATTGCTTTGAGGATAAGACAGATCGGAACACAAACAGAAGAACATTTCATTGTTTATTACAACAATTACATCAGAATACAAGAATATACATAGTATGAATAAATAATATACATCACAAATATCAGAGATTTAAATTACATCTAAATACATAGAAGTGGAAAAATAATACAAAGCACAACTAGAAGTAATACACGGATACAGAGCTTTCCGAGTATCGTTCCAGCTGTAAACCAGGATCCTGTGAATATAAATCTGCAAAACCAAAACTACTAGCTGCCCGTGTCAAAATAAGGGCACCCAGAGTTTAGGTTAAAACAATAAACTCCAGGTCAGTCATGTGACTGGTGTGAGAACTAAAACAGTTATTAATCTTTATTTTTAAAGTTAGGTAAATCAAGGGACCACGCCGTATAACACAGAATGGGTTTCCTCCCAAGAATACCAGTGCATAAAACAACATCGCAATGCTAAATAAAGATCAATGAAGCTATTATAAGACCCAGGAACCATCACACAATGCAACACAAGCCGGAGGATAGTGTTTTACTGTTACAACCCGCAAATTCTGAACCAATTTAAAAAAAATTATTTTAGAAAATTTTAAAAAATTTTGAGGATATAATATAATTTATATAAATAATAATGGCTAGAATTTATTTTTACATATATATAATGGCCCGAAAGGCTACTTTTCACAAATGAAGGAAATTGGACTCGAAACCACTTCCATTCAGTCTGGAATGATGTTTCTGCATTTAAAAAGTATAAACTCTTATATATTTTGAGTTTTGGAATTTATTTGTTTAAAAATGTATTTTTAATATTAAATATATTGGCCTTAAAAATAGTCAATTTTCAAACGACCTCCATTTTCAACGAACCACTTTTGTTGGAACCGGAATGTCAAATTATAGCTAGGTTTCAATTTTCAGAATTTTTCGAGTTAATATGTGAGCGTGGCAAACGAAAATGTGTTTTGACTATTTCTGTTAAATTTAAATGACTTGAAAATAGCCATTTTTCAAACAGTCTCAGAATTCAACGAAATTAGTCTTGTTAGAACCGTATCGTCATAAGAAAGCTAGAAATAATTTTTCTGTAATTTTCAGAGTCAGTATGTGGCCCCGGTAATTCAAAATGTACGTTTAAATTTAATATATATTGATTTATAATTAAATTTAAAGAAAAACATATCGTAACTACCGAATTGGGTTACGAAACATATTCCATTGTGTCTAGGACGGGGATTATTAGCTGGGGGCGACACTCGTTGGGTTCGTATTGGAGTTCGTATGAGTTATACGGTATTTTTGGATTTTTAGGAATTTAATATAAATAAATTAAATCAGAAATACAGTATAAATACTGTTCAGAATACGTAACCCTAATTATATTCATACAGCCGCCGTATGTATTGTTTCAATGGCCATAACCATCCGAATTTGAAATGCTAAAATCTTCCAAGATGCTTCGAATTAAAACTAACGCCATATACCAAATCGAAGGGAATTTCGAGAGCTTTGATTTCATACGGAGATGATCGGAAATCGCTTAGTAATGGGTCGGATTCGGGCTTGGAAGTGGGTGGTTTGGGGGGCGGATTCCGGCGTCATGGGGACCTCGAGTTGGCTGGAGCTCGGCGCGTGCGGTGGTGGCGCTTCGGCGGTCGGAGTGGCGATCTCCGATGATCGGCCGATGGCTTCAAGGCACGTGCGACGGTGGGTTTTGATTTGGACGAAATGGGTTTCGACGGTCTGAAACAACGAGGAGGAAGAAAGGTTTTAATATTTTATTATTTTATTTATTTAATATTTAAATTATCCAATCTTTAAAAATCAATATCTCTTTCATACGAGGGCCGTTTGACGAACCGTAAGTTGCGTTGGACTCGTCTTTCAGAGATCTTCGAAATGGCGCAGACCAGAGCTGAAACCGAGACAGATGAATTTTCAGCCATATCAATGTGAGAATTCTAATTTTCATTATTTAATTAATTATAAAATATTTTTCTCACTTTAAAATAATTGTAATGTGATGATAATTCAGATCTGAAATGTTCTGTGATTGATGAATTGTTGATTGTTGTTGATGGTATGTTTTGTTGTTCATGATATGCTAGATCCGCATTGAATTTAATATACTGTTGAATTTATTTGTGGTTCGACCATTAAGTCTAAATTTAGATTTAAATCATATTTTATTTCAGATCTAGTTGCTCTAATTTATTTTAAATTATTAAAAAAAAATTATTCTGTAATGAACAATGAAATTTGAACGACAAATAAAAATTTACTTTTATTTGTTGATGTTACAATGAAATTTGAATGACAAATAAACATATCTTTATTTGTTAATACTACAATAGAATTGGAACGATGAATAAAAACTCATATTTTTATTTGTTGATATTACCATAGAAATTGAACAACAAATAAAACCTTATTTTTATTTGTTTACTTTGCCATAAGATTTGAATGACAAATAAAATATTATTTTATTTGTTTAATTACAATAGAATATATTTTTATTTGTTTCATTACAACAGAATTTGGCTAACGAATAAAATCCTATACTATTTGTTTACATTTAGAACACGGTTTATGAATTACAGTAAAAATTTCCTTTTTACTGTTACCTTAACATAAGAGGTTATAGAATAAGAACATCGATAAAATACTAAATTTTATTGTTGATATTAAAAACATATTAGTAAAATAAAACTTTATTTACCTTATATTTGTAAATCAAAGGTTATATTTGAAAGCCATCTTTTTGTTTACATTTTTATGTAAATAAAAATACATGTTTTGGAAATCACAATTTTGTCTACATTTTATATGTAAATAAGAAATTATTTTCAGAAGTTACGTTTTTGTTTGTGTAACGGCTGGAAATTTCCGACTCCTCGGGAGTCGGGAATTCCGCGACGTTAGTGAAAGTATTTAGAAGGTGAGAAAGAAAAGATAGAACTAATAGAATAGAAGAAGAACATCAGAATCATCAGAGTAACACGAATCTCACAGCGGAACGAATAACATATAATATATAACATAACTTTGAAGTAAACAGTTATATATATACAATAGCACTTATCAGAGTACAACACTTACAACACAGCGGAAATAACTATAGCTATAGAATCTTGAAGTCTCCTGCTCCAAGCTCTCCATGTATATCTGTAAATCCCGACTACTTGACTGCCTGTACAAATTTAGGCACCCAAGAGTTTAGGGAAAACAACAAAGTAAACTCCGGGTCAGTCATGGGACTGGTATGAGTAAAATAGTTTAAAACAGGCATAGGATATCTCATAAGACCACGCCGTTAATACGGAACGGGTTTTTCCCTTATGAGTAACTGAACAACTTTGACAAGCAATATCGTTGTGATATTATAATAATGTCTAAGTACAAATAGGTATCAATCTAGCAGAAACGCTTGCATCTCACGTTCTACATACATAGTATACAATCATAAACCGCAGGGCGCTTATCGGAGAATGGATTCCAACAGACAAGGTATGGGAGCACCTTCTGAATAGTGTACTCTAGAGGTGATACACTCAGGGTTCAACAAGAACGTCTTGCAACCTGGCCACACATGACCGCTCACTCATTTAGCTTGAGTGTCGCGAATATATTGCCACCACAGTTGTAGGCCATCAAACCGTCATCCGAAGATACAGAATCAAAAAGAAGTATAAATATGAATATTCTCTAGATCGGTGACAATACACCCTGCTTGGGGATGACCCAACTAGCCATGCTGCCTAGCCCAACTTTTGTTACTTCCCGGTGTGAGGCTAGAAGCTACGTCTATCTTCAGAACATCTGATCATCATTCACTTTGAATGCCACATTGTCATACCCGCCAAATCACAAATTGACTTATCCAAAAATAACACGGGTATACAGCTAAGAGAAACGAATTCCTCCACCACCAAACGTGAATACGTTTGAACAGATCAACTTACGCGATCTATTGGATATACTCTGTCATACCTTCTTCCATATACGTTGTCCTGGGACTGGACAAACCGAAGGCACTATTCAGTATATCCATCTTAGTCACTGTTATCTAAGACTTATACAATAGCCCTTGCACTTTACTCCGTCTTCAATTTATCTTTGGCAGATATTGCTCGCAACGCTTATGCCAATACAGAGTGGTTCTTTGGATAATAATCCAACCGGTCTCTCCATATTAACAACGTTAAAATGGTAAAAACTTTGATAGTCTGTGATTCAACTATCAAATGAAAACATGTCGGTGTACAAACAACGATCTTATTTCCAAATGGAAATTCGATCGATCAATCATCATATGTTCATATTTCCTTATTTCATATATTTAGAAAATATATGTTATTAATCATTGGAAAACATTTCCATAGCTTATTTTCACATCACTATTATTTCGCAACTATCAGTCCCTAACTGTAACTAGTATGAGAACAATTCTCTAAGTATCAATACGGAAGGTCGAAACCAACATCAGATCGTCACTTAGAAAACCGTTCAACTTACCCTCTCCAGTCAGTTTCTGAATTTGCTTAACTCTATTTCTTAAATTCTTATCATGAAAACATTTCATTTTCTATGTTTAGAAAACATATCTGACTATATTTGGAAAACGTTTCCAAAACTCATTTACGGATTTCCAATGAACGTTGTATAACACATCGTTTCGCTTAATCCATTTATCGCTTATTCCTTAGCTTTATTCCTAATCAACCTTTTAGATCGAACCACAACTATTCCTTTGTCAATTCTGAAGTCAATCAAGTTGGGGTATAGTTACCTCTCAGACCTTAATTGAACAACGTCCTTTACTGTGAAATAGATGAAGTTCGTCACTCACTTTTTCCAATCATCTGTTTACGCAAATTCTCGGATTCAGGTTACGAATCTACTTCTTATATGAAAACGTTTGATTATAACTATAACGTTATAATTCCTACTTCTGCAATATCTAACCTAAATTATAACTTTATCTCCTAACTCGAATAATTTAACAGACACCTAATTTCTAAATCAATAACTAAATCTTGATTTAAACCCTAGAAAGTAAATAGTACTTTCCCGAATTCGCTATAATCGAATTCGACGTATAACTCTCTTTCGAGTAATCTCTATTCGATTAACTCTTCTTCGAATAACCTATATTCGATTATCTCTCTTCGAATAACTCATATTCGAAATCTCTCTCTTTCGAATAAACAATATTCGATCTCTTTCTTTCGAATATGCTATATTCGAAAATCTCCTTTCGATTTACTAATCAATAACTCCTTTCGATCAAAATAAAATTGATAACTCCTTTAACTCTATTCGAATAACTAATATTCGACTAACTCCTTTGGATCAACTCATTTGATTAACTCCTTCGAATAACTAATTCGAATAACTTACCTCCGAATAACCAATATTCGATTTACTCTAACTCGATTAACTTAATTCTAATCGATTTACTCCATTTCGATTCAACTTAATTCAAATCGATTAGCTTAACTCAAATTGATTAACTCCTTTCGAATAACTAAATTCGATTTAACTCTAATTGAATAACTAATATTCAATTAACTCTTACGTGTTTAACTATTTGAATAAGAAATTCGAATCACTCTAATGTGTTTAACTCTATTCAAATATCTAATTCGAATAACTCATTTCGAATAACTAAATTCGATTAACTCTTTTAACTTTACTCGGATAACTATATTCGATTAACACCTTCTTTCGAATAACTATATTCGATTAACTCTTCGACTAACTCCTTTGGATTAACTAACTTCGAATAACTCCTTTGGATTAGCTAACTTCGAATAACTCCTTTGGATTAACTAACTTCGAATAACTCCTTTGGATTAGCTAACTTCGAATCACTCCTTTAGATTAACTAACTTCGAATAACTCCTTTGGATTAACTAATTTCGAATAACTCCTTTGGATTAACTCTTCGACTAACTCCTTCGGATTAACTAACTTTGAATAACTCCTTCGGATTAACTAACTTCGAATAACTCCTTTGGATTAACTAACTCCGAATAACCAATATTTGATAACTACTCTTCGAATAAATAATATTCGATAACTCTTCTCAAATGAATAATATTTGATTTCTCCACTCGAATAAACTATATTCGATAACTCTTCTCAAATGAATAGCATTTGATTTCTCCACTCGAATAAACTATATTCGATAACTCTTCTCAAATGAATAACATTTGATTTCTCCACTCGAATAAACTATATTCGATAACTCTTCTCAAATGAATAACATTTGATTTCTCCACTCGAATAAACTATATTCGATAACTCTTCTCAAATGAATAACATTTTATTTCTCCACTCGAATAAACTATATTCGATAACTCTTCTCAAATGAATAACATTTGATTTCTCCACTCGAATAAACTATATTCGATAACTCTTCTCTCGAATACACTATATTCGATAACTCTACTTCGGATACGTGATATTCGACAACTCTACTCGATTAACTCTACTTGGATAACTCTAACTGATCAACTCTAACTGGTCAACTCTAACTGGTCAACTCTAACTGGTTAACTCGTCTCGATTAACTGAACTAATCCACTTAGTTTAACTTAGCTAATTCATGTTGATTAACTCTAGCCGATTCACTTAGTTTAACTCAACTAATTTACTTCGATTAACCACTTAGTTAACTTAACTAATTCACTTCGATTAACCACTTAGTTTAACTTAACTAATTCACATCGATTAATCCTTTAGTTTAACTTAACTAATTCACATCGATTAATCATTTAGTTTAACTTAACAAATTCACTTGATTTCACCGCTTAGTTTAACTTAACTAATTTACTTTGGTTAACTTAACCAATTACTTTGATTAACTCGACTAGCTTGCTTTAGTCAGCCTAACCAATTACTTTGTTTAATCCTTTATACTCGATTAACAAATATTTCTCCTTTATACTTGATTACCCAATATTCCCCTTTATACTCAAAATCCCCTTTTCTTTATAATATAAAATCCATTGATTTTATATAAATAAATTATTTTCAAATTATAGTTTGAAAATCTCTTTTCTATATCCTGGTATTTCTTATGGTTTTTAACACATCATCTAACAACGATGCATATCGTCCAACCACACATAATCACAATAGATTATATATATCACATTTATATATCACAATACATAAATTACAGTAAAAATAACTGTTGAGGAATCCAGTTGGATTCCTCCAACCTGTTTCCCTGCACCACAGATGTTAGACAACACTGGTAGAATATTCTGATAAGCAGAATCAGCATATAAATATTTATCGGTTTATATATATATATATATATATATATTCCACTAACTGACTAGCAGTTCAATCAAACAGTCAACACATAGTCAAACAGACAATAGTTAACAGTTCTAAGAATACACTGTAAAAATAGAACTATTTAGAGTTGGTGAGTTTTACTCACATTGGCGCGTTAGCCGTTAAATTACGGTTTGCGTTATTCGACTCAGTCGGACAATTTATTTCTCCATAAATTGTAACGAGCTCGGATTCACTTCCGGTCAGTCTCATTGTGTTGCTCCCGTCCATATGATCCTGACGTGACCAACGGTTCGTCATTCTGAGTTTCTATGCGTAAGATATTGCATTTAGAAGTTTATACACTAATTAGCATTAACTTGAATTAAATATAAATCCTTTATTTATTTGGGCTTTAACCTTTAATAATTTGTCGGCCCACTCCAACTTAACCAGCCCGCTTATCCCATTTTCTCTTCTCCCTCCCAAAAGTCTACCGTGCTTCCAGCATTTCACAAACCACCCTAGCCGGTTCTTTATCCAACATTCCTCCTTCCACCACATACAAAAAAAATCGAATAAAAATCACAGATAATTATCTTTTCACAAATTCTATCCAACTATACCACAAACAACCAGTTCGACGTCCTCATCGGGCTTCCGGCCTCCTTCGTCATGACCAACACCAGCTACACCAAATTCGCATCGCACCTCCTCAATACTCCACCAACCCGTGCTGCTTCACTTCCTCAACCCAAAAAAATTGCGTTCGATCTTCATACCAGAACCGCAGTTCTAGGTTTCGATGGAAACCCCAAACTAGACATCGACGTCTCGAATCACAGATTAACCCCAAACTAACACAATCGAACCCATCTCCAACCCTAAACCCAAAAATGATCACAGCAATACGAATGGATGCTCTTATGCTCCACCAGCTCGAACCCTAGTTGCGGTTAACTTCTGAACTCGAGTTTCTGGCATCGAGTACAAAGAAACTAGTACTGGGGACAAGGCGATTTCCAGAGGAATTCAGACAATTACCCTTTGGGATTTTAGGATTTATTTTGGATTTTCTTTTGTGGATTTCCTTTTATTTTTGCTCTTGCCTGCGTTTGGGGTTTTACGGTCTTTATATATATTGTGTTTTGGTTGGTAAGGTTGGAGGCTGAGAATCGATGAAGCATGGCATTTGTTTTGACCAGAAAAAATTTGTAGGATATTTATTTTATTTTATTTAGTAAAGCTATGAACTTCGATTTACTCCACTCCGCATGCGTACGGGCAGCTACGGACAGAAATAAATATACCGTTGTAGTCAGCGAGGTGTTAGGATTCCAAAAATATAATAATATCGGTAGGTGGCCTTATATTTTGAAACTTCAAAAATGTTGATTTCAGGGTGCGAAATACTTCAAATAAAAAGTCGCTTATTAAATTAATTAAAAATCACAGTAAAATTCTAAAAATTAAATTATCACTACTTCCCAAAAGAACCTTGTCTAAATTCAATCCCGATCTTTAGTTATATTGAAATAGCCGTTATGGTCGATAAACGATTTTATAGCGACTATCATAAAATTTGAATTGGACATATCTCAAAATCTATACGACGAAATATCGATTTTTCTCTTCCACTAGAAAGATATACTCCACCAGCTCCACACGTTTCTTGTTTCACAGAAATCCGGCTTAAAATGAATCATGTACATTCAGTTGAAGTTCGAATCGCCAAATTTCAAACTGCCGCGACGTTTCAGGTTCGTTTTAATTATAATTATAATTTATAAGTTCGAACGTTGTACTTTAAGTTATCGCTATCACCAAATCGATATATAAATAATTAAATAAATTAATTATTCGACAGCTAACAAAACGCGCCATTACAGACTTCCCCCCTTAAAATAATTTCGTCCTCGAAATTGCTAAGTTAGAAGAATGCTACTAACTCGACTAACTAGATTTAAAAATCCTTTTTTTTTCTCTTTTTTTTTCTCTTTTTTTTTGTTTACCTCTAAATTTCAGTTTCAACTGAACCATTTAATTTTCAATTAAATTATTAATTCATTCTGGCTAACTGAATTTCCATAAATCATGAGAATGTTCTAACGCCTGGAATTTTCGAAAAATTTCGCCATAACCTCCTTTGTATTGGTCAATATGACAAACCACCCCTCGCCTCTCTAGGCCTTCTCCAACCCAAAAGAGAATCAAACAGCCAAGCGGCTTGCAAATTTGGCTCATAAAATCCAAACTCATATATAATATAAACTTGTACCTTTTTGTCGGTCGTATCATTATATCCTTTTGATCTGTTATCACTTCTGCATATATCATGGTCATTCCACTCAGTTTATATCCTCAAACCAAATTATTCGCTTATACCCAAACCGAATTCCATTCAAACTCCAATATCAAATTTCAAACTCTTAACTGATCAACTCAATTCCAAATTCTTGACTTATCAATTTGGTTCCACTTTAGATTATCTCTAATCCAATTCAATTTTATTTAACTCGGTTCAAGTTAAATTTCAATTTATTTTTACCATCTCATTTTATTTAACTTCATTAGTTAAATTTTAATTCCAGAAATTAAGTACCTGGGTTTCTTTCAAATCAATTTGAAATCATAATGCCAATTCAAAACCTTTGAATTTCTAAACAACTTGTTTTCTCAAAACAATTCAAAAACAAAACCTTTGGTAGTAATCAGTCACTTAGAACTCGAAAATGAACACTGATGATGTCTAGATTCATCATCAGAATCTATTTTCCAGCTATCGAAGTGAGTTCAATACTATATCATTTTCAATTTGAAAAACATTTTCAAAATCTCCCAGGAACTTAAAATTTCCTTATTTTAAATTCCAAATTATGTTTTAAATTCATATTTAATTTAAACTATTTCATATATTACACCCATATGAATTTTGATTGGTCATTTATAACCATTTCACCTTTATAACCTTACTCAATTATAATAACAACCAACACAATAAATATACTATAAAGATTTCAAGATATATATTTCTTCTATAAACAAATATATTTTGGGAAAAATTATTTCATTTACCCTCTTTCAAAACATACCATGACGGTTCATCGTATTCGAGTGTTTAGTAACCCTTATCGATACAGTGGATCAACTGATTGACCAGAATTCATAAGCCACTCAACCAATGAGTCTCCACAATATAAAACCATTTTATATTGAATAACAATTACGCGCTCATATATATACACTCAAACTCAATCTAGGATATTACTAATCCCATCTCTATCGAGTTATGCCACAGAGCCATGGATATCACTTAACTTAAGCTCTGATACCAACTGTAACGGCTGGAAATTTCCGACTCCTCGGGAGTCGGAAATTCCGCGACGTTAGTGAAAGAATTTAGAAGGTGAGAAAGAAAAGATAGAACTAATAGAATAGAAGAAGAAGAAGAACATCAGAATCATTAGAGTAACACGAATCTCACAGCGGAACGAATAACATATAATATATAACATAACTTTGAAGTAAACAGTTATATATACAATAGCACTTATCAGAGTACAACACTTACAACACAGTGAAAATAACTATAGCTATAGAATCTTGAAGTCTCCTGCTCCAAGCTCTCCATGTATATCTGTAAATCCCGACTACTTGACTGCCCGTACAAATTTAGGCACCCAAGAGTTTAGGGAAAACAACAAAGTAAACTCCAGGTCAGTCATGGGACTGGTATGAGTAAAATAGTTTAAAACAGGTATAGGATATCTCATAAGACCACGCCGTGAATACGGAACGGGTTTTTCCCTTATGAGTAACTGAACAACTTTGACAAGCAATATCATTGTGATATTATAATAATGTCTAAGTACAAATAGGTATCAATCTAGCAGAAACGCTTGCATCTCACGTTCTACATACATAGTATACAATCATAAACCGCAGGGCGCTTATCGGAGAATGGATTCCAACAGACAAGGTATGGGAGCACCTTCTGAATAGTGTACTCTAGAGGTGATACACTCAGGGTTCAATAAGAACGTCTTGCAACCCGGCCACACATGACCGCTCACTCATTTAGCTTGAGTGTCGCGAATATATTGCCACCACGGTTGTAGGCCATCAAACCGTCATCCGAAGATACAGAATCAAAAAGAAGTATAAATATGAATATTCTCTAGATCGGTGACAATACACCCTGCTTGGGGATGACCCAACTAGCCATGCTGCCTAGCCCAACTTTTGTTACTTCCCGGTGTGAGGCTAGAAGCTACGTCTATCTTCAGAACATCTGATCATCATTCACTTTGAATGCCACATTGTCATACCCGCCAAATCACAAATTGACTTATCCAAAAATAACACGGGTATACAGCTAAGAGAAACGAATTCCTCCACCACCAAACGTGAATACGTTTGAACAGATCAACTTACGCGATCTATTGGATATACTCTGTCAGAGCTTCTTCCATATACGTTGTCCTGGGACTGGACAAACCGAAGGCACTATTCAGTATATCCATCTTAGTCACTGTTATCTAAGACTTATACAACAGCCCTTGCACTTTACTCCGTCTTCAATTTATCTTTGGCAGATATTGCTCGCAACGCTTATGCCAATACAGAGTGGTTCTTTGGATAATAATCCAACCGGTCTCTCCATATTAACAACGTTAAAATGGTAAAAACTTTGATAGTCTGTGATTCAACTATCAAATGAAAACATGTCGGTGTACAAACAACGATCTTATTTCCAAATGGAAATTCGATCGATCAATCATCATATGTTCATATTTCCTTATTTCATATATTTAGAAAATATATGTTATTAATCATTGGAAAACATTTCCATAGCTTATTTTCACATCACTATTATTTCGCAACTATCAGTCCCTAACTGTAACTAGTATGAGAACAATTCTCTAAGTATCAATACGGAAGGTCGAAACCAACATCAGATCGTCACTTAGAAAACCGTTCAACTTACCCTCTCCAGTCAGTTTCTGAATTTGCTTAACTCTATTTCTTAAATTCTTATCATGAAAACATTTCATTTTCTATGTTTAGAAAACACATCTGACTATATTTGGAAAACGTTTCCAAAACTCATTTACGGATTTCCAATGAACGTTGTATAAAACATCGTTTCGCTTAATCCATTTATCGCTTATTCCTTAGCTTTATTCCTAATCAACCTTTTAGATCGAACCACAACTATTCCTTTGTCAATTCTGAAGTCAATCAAGTTGGGGTATAGTTACCTCTCAGACCTTAATTGAACAACGTCCTTTACTGTGAAATAGATGAAGTTCGTCACTCACTTTTTCCAATCATCTGTTTACGCAAATTCTCGGATTCAGGTTACGAATCTACTTCTTATATGAAAACGTTTGATTATAACTATAACGTTATAATTCCTACTTCTGCAATATCTAACCTAAATTATAACTTTATCTCCTAACTCGAATAATTTAACAGACACCTAATTTCTAAATCAATAACTAAATCTTGATTTAAACCCTGGAAAGTAAATAGTACTTTCCCGAATTCGCTATAATCGAATTCGACATATAACTCTCTTTCGAGTAATCTCTATTCGATTAACTCTTCTTCGAATAACCTATATTCGATTATCTCTCTTCGAATAACTCATATTCGAAATCTCTCTCTTTCGAATAAACAATATTCGATCTCTTTCTTTCGAATATGCTATATTCGAAAATCTCCTTTCGATTTACTAATCGATAACTCCTTTCGATCAAAATAAAATCGATAACTCCTTTAACTCTATTCGAATAACTAATATTCGACTAACTCCTTTGGATCAACTCATTTGATTAACTCCTTCGAATAACTAATTCGAATAACTTACCTCCGAATAACCAATATTCGATTTACTCTAACTCGATTAACTTAATTCTAATCGATTTACTCCATTTCGATTCAACTTAATTCAAATCGATTAGCTTAACTCAAATTGATTAACTCCTTTCGAATAACTAAATTCGATTTAACTCTAATTGAATAACTAATATTCAATTAACTCTTACGTGTTTAACTCTATTTGAATAAGAAATTCGAATCACTCTAATGTGTTTAACTCTATTCAAATATCTAATTCGAATAACTCATTTCGAATAACTAAATTCGATTAACTCTTTTAACTTTACTCGGATAACTATATTCGATTAACACCTTCTTTCGAATAACTATATTCGATTAACTCTTCGACTAACTCCTTTGGATTAACTAACTTCGAATAACTCCTTTGGATTAGCTAACTTCGAATAACTCCTTTGGATTAACTAACTTCGAATAACTCCTTTGGATTAGCTAACTTCGAATCACTCCTTTAGATTAACTAACTTCGAATAACTCCTTTGGATTAACTAATTTCGAATAACTCCTTTGGATTAACTCTTCGACTAACTCCTTCGGATTAACTAACTTTGAATAACTCCTTCGGATTAACTAACTTCGAATAACTCCTTTGGATTAACTAACTCCGAATAACCAATATTTGATAACTACTCTTCGAATAAACTATATTCGATAACTCTTCTCAAATGAATAGCATTTGATTTCTCCACTCGGATAAACTATATTCGATAACTCTTCTTAAATGAATACCATTTGATTTCTCCACTCGAATAAACTATATTCGATAACTCTTCTCAAATGAATAACATTTGATTTCTCCACTCGAATAAACTATATTCGATAACTCTTCTTAAATGAATAACATTTGATTTCTCCACTCGAATAAACTATATTCGATAACTCTTCTCAAATGAATAACATTTGATTTCTCCACTCGAATAAACTATATTCGATAACTCTTCTCTCGAATACACTACATTTGATAACTCTACTTCGGATAAGTGATTTTCGACAACTCTACTCGATTAACTCTACTTGGATAACTCTAACTGATCAACTCTAACTGGTCAACTCTAACTGGTTAACTCGTCTCGATTAACTGAACTAATCCACTTAGTTTAACTTAGCTAATTCACGTTGATTAACTCTAGCCGATTCACTTAGTTTAACTCAACTAATTTACTTCGATTAACCACATAGTTAACTTAACTAATTCACTTCGATTAACCACTTAGTTTAACTTAACTAATTCACATCGGTTAATCCTTTAGTTTAACATAACTAATTCACATCGATTAATCATTTAGTTTAACTTAACAAATTCACTTGATTTCACCGCTTAGTTTAACTTAACTAATTTACTTTGGTTAACTTAACCAATTACTTTGATTAACTCGACTAGCTTGCTTTGGTCAGCCTAACCAATTACTTTGTTTAATCCTTTATACTCGATTAACAAATATTTCTCCTTTATACTTGATTACCCAATATTCCCCTTTATACTCAAAATCCCCTTTTCTTTATAATATAAAATCCATTGATTTTATATAAATAAATTATTTTCAAATTATAGTTTGAAAATCTCTTTTCTATATCCTGGTATTTCTTATGGTTTTTAACACATCATCTAACAACGATGCATATCGTCCAACCACACATAATCACAATAGATTATATATATCACATTTATATATCACAATACATAAATTACAGTAAAAATAACTGTTGAGGAATCCAGTTGGATTCCTCCAACCTGTTTCCCTGCACCACAGATGTTAGACAACACTGGTAGAATATTCTGATAAGCAGAATCAGCATATAAATATTTATCGGTTTATATATATATATATATATATATATATATATATATATTCCACTAACTGACTAGCAGTTCAATCAAACAGTCAACACACAGTCAAACAGACAATAGTTAACAGTTCTAAGAATACACTGTAAAAATAGAACTATTTAGAGTTGGCGAGTTTTACTCACATTGGCGCGTTAGCCGTTAAATAACGGTTTGCGTTATTCGACTCAGTCGGACAATTTATTTCTCCATAAATTGTAACGAGCTCGGATTCACTTCCGGTCAGTCTCATTGTGTTGCTCCCGTCCATACGATCCTGACGTGACCAACGGTTCGTCATTCTGAGTTTCTATGCGTAAGATATTGCATTTAGAAGTTTATACACTAATTAGCATTAACTTGAATTAAATATAAATCCTTTATTTATTTGGGCTTTAACCTTTAATAATTTGTCGGCCCACTCCAACTTAACCAGCCCGCTTATCCCATTTTCTCTTCTCCCTCCCAAAAGTCTACCGTGCTTCCAGCATTTCACAAACCACCCTAGCCGGTTCTTTATCCAACATTCCTCCTTCCACCACATACAAAAAAAATCGAATAAAAATCACAGATAATTATCTTTTCACAAATTCTATCCAACTATACCACAAACAACCAGTTCGACGTCCTCATCGGGCTTCCGGCCTCCTTCGTCAAGACCAACACCAGCTACACCAAATTCGCATCGCACCTCCTCAATACTCCACCAACCCGTGCTGCTTCACTTCCTCAACCCAAAAAAATTGCGTTCGATCTTCATACCAGAACCGTAGTTCTAGGTTTCGATGGAAACCCCAAACTAGACATCGACGTCTCGAATCACAGATTAACCCCAAACTAACACAATCGAACCCATCTCCAACCCTAAACCCAAAAATGATCACAGCAATACGAATGGATGCTCTTATGCTCCACCAGCTCGAACCCTAGTTGCGGTTAACTTCCGAACTCGAGTTTCTGGCATCGAGTACAAAGAAACTAGTACTGGGGACAAGGCGATTTCAAGAGGAATTCAGACAATTACCCTTTGGGATTTTAGGATTTATTTTGGATTTTCTTTTGTGGATTTCTTTTTATTTTTGCTCTTGCCTGCGTTTTGGGTTTTACGGTCTTTATATATTGTGTTTTGGTTGGTAAGGTTGGAGGCTGAGAATCGATGAAGCATGGCATTTGTTTTGACCAGAAAAAATTTGTAGGATATTTATTTTATTTTATTTAGTAAAGCTATGAACTTCGATTTACTCCACTCCGCATGCGTACGGGCAGCTACGGACAGAAATAAATATACCGTTGTAGTCAGCGAGGTGTTAGGATTCCAAAAATATAATAATATCGGTAGGTGGCCTTATATTTTGAAACTTCAAAAATGTTGATTTCAGGGTGCGAAATACTTCAAATAAAAAGTCGCTTATTAAATTAATTAAAAATCACAGTAAAATTCTAAAAATTAAATTATCACTACTTCCCAAAAGAACCTTGTCTAAATTCAATCTCGATCTTTAGTTATATTGAAATAGCCGTTATGGTCGATAAACGATTTTATAGCGACTATCATAAAATTTGAATTGAACATATCTCAAAATCTATACGACGAGATATCGATTTTTCTCTTCCACTAGAAAGATATACTCCACCAGCTGCACACGTTTCTTGTTTCACAGAAATCCGGCTTAAAATGAATCATGTACATTCAGTTGAAGTTCGAATCGCCAAATTTCAAACTGCCACGACGTTTCAGGTTCGTTTTAATTATAATTATAATTTATAAGTTCGAACGTTGTACTTTAAGTTATCGATATCACCAAATCGATATATAAATAATTAAATAAATTAATTATTCGACAGCTAACAAAACGCGCCATTACAGTTTGCAAATATATATTAGAGGCGAAATTTATTCTTTATTTGCAATCACCAACACCGATATGTAATATATTACCTTTTATACATTGAATCAAATAATAACATTTTTATGATTAGTGAATTAAAAATAACATCTTTGTTAAAACATAAGTATTGAAATAAAAAGTGACCATTTTTGGTCAAACTCTATTAGTGAAAAATAGAAATAAGAAAAAACCCATATTTTATTTAGAACTTGATCATTGAAATAAAAATAACATTTTCATTAGAATTTGATTTATGAAATAAAAATCACATTTTTATTAGGACCTGTTTGTGAAATAAAAATCACACTTTTGTCAAACCTTGATTATTGAAATGAAAGCAACATTTTTGTTGGCAAATATATTTTAAAATATAATTTATTCTTTTATTTGGATTTAATAATGCTAATAACTTTAAAAACAAAAGTCTATCTTTTATCTACATTCACCAATACAAATATACACATTTTTATACATTGAATAAACATTTGTTAAAATATTCATTTAGAATAAACGTTGGTCTTTTATTTACATTCGCTAATGCAAATAAATTTTGAAATCAAAACTATTCTTTCATTTGCATTCACAAATGCAAATATACCTTGGAAATAAATGTTGTTTCTTTTAATTGCATTCACAAATGTAAATATACTTTGAAATAGAATATACTTTGAAATAAAACATATTTTGAAATAAAATATGCTTTGAAATGAAATAAACTTTAAAAATGAAATTTATTCTTTTATTTGCATTAATTACTACAAATAAACTTTACAAATGGGAGTTGTATTTACTTTGCATTCACAACAGCAAATACCCATTGAAATTAAAATTGTTCTTTCATTTGCATTCACAAATGCATATATATATATATATATATATATATATTGAAAACCAAGTTGTTCTTTTATTTGGAATCGCTAATGCAAATACACATTTAAATAAAAATTTGTTTCTTTTGTTTATGTAACGACCCGCATTCTACGCATCATAGGATCGTAGAATATTTATTTCTTTCACATATGAAGTCGTATGGTCATGTAACTTAGGGAGACGACTATTGGGGTCATTTCCCATGTTCATGATTTTTGTCGATTTTTAAATGACCATTTTACCCCTAGTTGGTACTGTTTTGGCCATAACTTTTGACTGGAAAGGAATTTTGACCTGAAACCACTTCCATTGGCTCCGGATGATGGTTTACAATTCCGTAGAGTGGTCACATTAGCCAAACGGACTCACTGTTTGGGAGATATGGCTGAAACAAGTTTCAGATATGAAAACAGCTAAATTGGGCTTAACCGGGTGATTAACAGTTAGGCCCAATGGGGGATTTCGGGATTAGGGTTATGAGGAGGCTGAAATCAGTTAGAGAACAATCTTATCCTCATTTTCCAGCCGCCACTTTCATTCTTGAACCCTAACAATGGCCGCCAACTTCTAGAAACATCCCCAAATCACTTTCTAATCAAGTTTTGGCTTATTCTACATCAAATTAAGGAGAGAAAACACGAAAGCAAGGTTAGAGCTGCTATTAGACATCAGTATTCACCCAAATCAGCGAGGTTTCAGTTCTGAGAATTTTATTTGTGGCCAAGGTGAGTGATTAGCATTGTTTTGACACTAATTACAGTTAATTAAGGGTAATTAGTGAAGATTAGCGAATTTATACACTAATAAATTCTGGAAAAATATCTATAAATTCAAAAATAATATTTTATGCCTCTGGTAGAAATTTGATTTGGTTAAGTTTTGTTAACCCTATGATTAGTTTTGCTTAAACATGCTTAAGGGAAAATATGGGGTTTTGGGTATATTTGGTCCATTTCGACATGTAAATTTATTATTTTGGTGTTTGTGGTTAGTTTGCTATGTTGCTATGACTGTTTGGGATGATTTGTGGTTGATTAGTATAGTTAGATTGGTAGAAAACGTCGTCGAATGAAGTAAACAAGTTGCCGGAAAAAGTTGCAGAAAGTTGTGCAGGGTTTCGGATCGGATCGGGTATGGGCTCGGATCGGATAGAAGAGCTGGGCAAGGAACCCGACCCGAACTGAAGTCCGGCACAAGGGAAGTTTGGAAGGAAGGAAGGCTAATTGTTAGAGTTGGAGTTGGACAGAGGAGCGGATCAGAGCTAGGGAGCGAATCGGATCGGAGCAGGCAAGCGAGCAGGATCGGATCGGGAAAATGGAGAAGAACAGGATCGGATCAGGGAACCTAGAGGGGAGCAACCACCGAACCGAACAGAGGATGGGCACTATACTTCCGAACCGAACCGAGTTGGACGAGTAGCACCGAACCGAACCGTACGTGGGCGATTACTACTACGCGATGACTTTTCTGAAGACCAACTCCAATTCGATCAAAACCCGAGATGCAAAGGAAGTCCAAATGAGGAGCTTTGACTCAGGATCCAGTTGGTAACCAATGAGTGGGCTTCATGATTGGGCTTTGTTGTGGGACGTGTGTCAAGGGGCTATCGATGTCTATGACTTTGGATCACTATGTATGGGAGGTACGTGAACGGATTCAGGGCCGCAGTGGCCTAGGTACGACTAAAAGGCTATAGACCAATGAAGTGGGGTCATTTGTAAAGATTTGGTCATGACTCCATGTGGTAAGCTTGGTGGTAGTAGTAGTTGTACAAGTTGAACTCCGTCACTACTTCGGTGGGTCTAGTGATTGACAGTGGTGGACATCGTATGCTTTACGCACTGAGTGAGAGATGTGAGGATGGTTGCTATGGTTGATTTGTTTGCCATCATTATGACACGCACGCCCCACCCCCGTATTCTTTACACTATTTATTATGGCACCTTAGAGTATTGTACGGTATGTGGTACTAACTCTTTGGTTGTAGGTCCAGGTTCAGGTATGGTTTAGTATACCTATTATTGTTCTGTTTAGATGCTTATCGCTCATACCAGACTTTTTGTCTGACCCAGAGTTTTATGTCTCTTCTTATTACTCTGGGTGCTCACACGAGCAGACTAGAGACAGGTTACCTGGTGATGCACGGGTAGATGATCCGGAGACGAGCAGGAGGCTTCCACGTACGATATATATATATATATATATATATATATATATATATATATATATATATATAGTATTCTCCCTGTGTTGTTGAAGATCACTGCTTGGGCATTAATAGTGCATCTTCTACTTTAGCTTACTTTCGTGTAGAGACAGTAAATTTGGAAAGTTGTAATAAGCTGTATTTGGATTTCCGCTGCTCTGATGTTCATGTTGGTTTTAGTTATCAGCTTATGCACTATCTCACCTGTTTTATGTCAAGTATGTTATTATTATATTTTACTCCATGCGCTGTGAGACATTCTACAGGTTCTTGATTAGTTCATTCTCTTCTTTCCTCTTCTTTTGACGACCGTCCCGTGCAATTCGGGCATGTGTACAGCGCACGTTAGAAGGAAATGCCGGCTGGTGCGGGGCTGCCGTGACAGTTTACGTTCACCAATGTAAATACACATTGGAAATGAGTTTCTTTTTACATTCACTCAAATATACTTTTAATAAAAATAAAAGTTACATTTGTTATTTGCATTCCTTGTTGCAAATAAAACCTTAAAATAAAGTTCATCTTTGTTTGCAATTCATTAATGCAAACAAACCATCAGATTGAAAATTATACTCTTGATTTATAATTTTGATATGAATAAAGATTGTTTGAAATAAAGGATAGAATTTAAAAGTTACATTTTAATAACTAAACATTCACATTTTTATCATTAAAGTAAAATAGACAAAAACACCATTTTGTCAAAATTAAAAGAATGAAACAAAATATAGCACTGGAATATTTTATTTGAATTGAAACTCAAATTATTCATTTTTGTAAATTTATATTAGTTAAAATCAAATTATTCATTTTTGTTAATTTACATTAGTTAAAAATAATTATTCATTTTAGTCAATTTATACTGGTTAAACCAAATTATACATTTTGTCAGAAATATTCATTTTTGTCAAAATGAATTAGTTGAAACAATTTATATATAGGTATATATATCTTATGTTTGGCAAGATATACACTTGTCAAGATAGGTTAGTTAAATCAAAATATTTATCATTTTTGTCTTATTAGAATGGCCAAAACAATATAACCATTTTTGTTTGAGTTTTAAACTAGCGAAATAGAAATTGTCAATAGGGACAAAGTTATTATGCTTATTCATTCATTGCAATAGAGATATTTTCTTGTCATCATTATATGTATTGTGTATTACACTTCCATTCATAAGTTACCCGACTTGTGTATGTGATTGGGACGATAATTTTTCACACATCGCCCAAGTGCACAAATTAGCTTATTATTTGTTTGTTGGTTGAAAACCCCACACGGGTGTTGGGATGAAAATTTATATACACTAATCCCAATTTTTAGTTGTATGTTGATCGTTAGATCGACAGGCTGCGATGAGCGTTATTATTTAATTTTAATGCTTACACAGTGGAAATTACACTTTGGATGTAATGGATGACTTGATGATTATACTGTTATTATCATATATAATATGTGTGTGAAATCCATATGATCCAAATTATATGGCAAATGTTTGAGTCGCATTTTGATTCAGGTATTCTTTTAAATAATGATATTTTTACATTGGAAATCCTTTTTATATAAAGTGCATATGTTTTCATAATATATTTTTAATCAACTATATGTTAAAACAAATAATATTTGTAAAGAAAGAATTCGTAATATAAAGCATACCTTTCATTTAGAGTCTTTATATAAAGAATATTTTTATGATTATTTAAAAATATGTTTTTAAAAGATTACTAGCATTTGCAATTATAATTTTTTTTTTTGATTATAAACAAACTAAGATGTGAAGTGGATTTATCGTGGACGATGTTGTTAAACGACATTTGTCCTTTAATCCAATTTACATTGAAATTATTATTTGGAATTTATAAATCTATTTTATAGAATTAAAAAGGGACATTTTCTAAAAATCAAGTTTTTCAATTTAATATATTAAATTGGAATTAAGTGGAAATTCGATTGGTAAATAATCGAAATGGGCTTCTGTAAAAGAAGACCGATATTATATGTGGAATTTAAGAGGCTTTGCCATTATTCCATTTATATTATTAGTCTGATACAGCAATCTATATCGATTATGTATTGATTCGATTTCTGTGGAATTCCATATTATTGGAAATAGATTTATAGATTTTATTTTCAGAATTTTATCTTTGATAAAATTAATGAGAATCTTTTTAAGCGAATATCTTATTAAAAGAACATTCTAAGTTGGAATGTGACGAAATATTTGATTTTCCAATATTTGTTTTTAATTCCAAAATACGCGAGTTATTCAGAAAGACCGGGTTTAACCCATTCTGAATAATCATCACGACGATCAAGAGTCGAAGATGAAGACGGTGATTGAAGACCGAAGGTTTTCACGTCGTTGGGATGATGATGACTGGTATCTTGGATTGGGATTGGCCTTCCAAGGCAAGGTATTTAGTAATGATCGTCCAAACGCATTTGGAGATCGACGGACACGTTGTTTCGCTCAAACCCAGAGCGGACTTGTAAATGGATTGCGTGTCTGACATTGTATTCCTTTCTACTGTATTTGTTGAATGCTACTGATTATATATTTCTGTTTGGTGATGAAGAATTTATTCTTTACTTATCACCCTTCTCTAAGACATATGAGCTTAGAGGTTATATATATATATATATATATATATTGGTAGATGATCAATAATATGGTAGGGTCTGACAATGTGACATGCTAAGATGCAAATGATCAAGGCTTTGTTGAAAAGCAGGCCTTGTGGTTGATGATCAAAGCATAGCCTGTTTAGGCATAACATTGTGTATAGCGTGACTTCGCGAACCTAACACCCCGGTATGAGTCAAAAACGGGATATGGACCGTAGGGAGTGCATACGTTTCTTTCTAGCTAGAAGTGGTGTTTGGGCTTTAACACTGCCCGACATTTTACTATGTGGATTATGGATTGAGGTACCTCGTTTTTTTATAGACCGGAAGTGGTCATATTATAGGTCCAAAAGGGCCGGGAAACGTATGTTCAGGAATTGCCAATCCACTACCGTTAGGTGGGGACCGGCCCTACTGTAACAACCCGGAAAATGCGAGCCAATTTAAAGTTTTTATTTTGGCAATTTTAATGAATTTTGAATATTTAAAATGAATTATTTTAAATAACATCAACGAGAAATTTATTTTGAATAGAATTCGATCGTATATATTATTTGAATCGTTGTTAGAATATAAATAATTTTATTTATAATTATAAAAGGAATTGAAAATGGCGCGGTAGTTTGACAATTCGATTTTAAACTTCAATTGAACATACCGGATGCAGAATAAACCGGATTTTAGCGAAACCAAAAATATTTGAATCTAATTGAGAATATCTTTCCAACGAATCCGGAAAATCGAAATTTCGTAGCGGGAATCAAAAGATATGTCCAGTTGAAAATTCTTAATAGTGGTTATGGAATTCTGGCCCTTAAAAATGGAAATTTTGCAAACGACCTCGGATTTCGATGAAACCACTTCTGATGGATCCGTGATGTCAAGTTATTGCTAGATTCCAAATTTCGTAATTTTTCGAATAAATATGTGAGCCTGGTAAAGGAAAATGTGTTTGACCAGTTTCAGTTGATTTTAATCGATTGGAAAATGGCCATTTTTCAAACGGTCTCAGAATTTGACGAAATTAGTTTTGTTAGGACCGTATCGTCAATACGAAGCTAGAAAATATTTTTCGGGAATTTTTCGAGTTAGTACGTGACCCCGGAAATTTGAAATGCGCGTTCAAATTCAATATATAGAGTTATATGTTGATTTTGACGAAAACTGACTGAAACGATTGAATCAGCTTACGATACATATCCCATTGTGTTGGGAATGAGGGTAATTAGCTATGGACGACAGGCGGTGGGTCTCGTTTGGAGGTTGAAAATAAAAGTAGCTTTTTAGAATTAATTTAATAAATAAAATATATATATTTTTTCCTTTTTAAACCCTCACCCCCTTCTCTCCTTATTTTGTTCAGATAAAATTAAAAAAATAAAAAACCAAATCGCGCCTCCCTCTCCTCCACCCTCCACCGCCGTCGTTGGCACCTGCGCCGCCCTCCCCTCCTCATCTTCCTCCTTTTCCCCTCCTCGTGCGACGCTAGAGCCCCCCCCTGCTTCCACCTCGCAACCGCAACCGAAACCCCTCAAATCAACGCGAGTCGCCATCCCTGAGCACCACCACCTCCCCGTCCCTGCGCCGATGAGCCACCCACCAGCACCGCGAGCACCAGCTTCTTCCCCCTCCCCGACACCTCAGCGAAACCCTCTACCCATCGAAAAAAAACCTGTAAGTTCTTTTGTTAATTTATTTTTCTTTATAATGTAAATATAGTTTTTGTTTATGAAAAGGGTGTGATTTTTAAAACAAGAAAGGACCGGATTTTTAAACAAGAAAAGGCCGGATTTTTAAACAAGAAAAGATTGGAAATTTAATTTAAAAAAGATTAGGAATTTAGTTAAGAAAAGTTACGATTTTTAGAAGTAAAAAAAATTCGATTTTTATATATTGAATAGAGAAGTAAAAATTCGATTTTTATTATGTAGAAGAGATAAAAATATAATTTTTATATGATGTAGAGTATAAAAATATAATTTTTATATTATAGAAAGGTTAAAAATATAATTTTTATATAATATGGATAATAAAAATCTGATCTTTATGTATGTAGCAAAGGAAAGAATTGATTTTTATTATATATATGTTGAAATAAAAATGTGATTTTTATTGCGGTGAAATAAAATTCAATCTTTATATTTGAAAAGGCGAAATCTTTATATTTGAAAAGGCGAAATCTTTATATTTGAAAAGGCGAAATCTTTATATTTGAAAAGGCGAAATCTTTATGTTTGAAAAGGCGAAATCTTTATATTTGAAAAGGCGAGATCTTTATATAGAGAATAGCATGATAAAAATATGATCTTTATTATATGAACATCGTTATAAAAATAGAATTTTTATCTATATAGTAGCGGTGTAAAAATAGAATTTTTATCTATATAGTAGCGATGTAAAAATAAATTTTTTATCTATATAGTTGCGGTGTAAAAATAGGATTTTTATCTATATAGTAGCGGTGTAAAAATAGGATTTTTATCTATATAGTAGCGATATAAAAATAGAATTTTTATCTATATAGTAGCGATATAAAAATAGAATTTTTATCCATATGGAGTGATTATAAAAATATGATTTTTATATACATAGCAACAATATAAAAAATGTGATTTTTATATATGTAGTGGCTACGGGCAACGAAAGTGACGAAAGGCGAGAACGGCGAAGACTTCTACATAAGAAGAGTCGAGGCGTTTGGATTAGCTAATCGGTGAGAACTTCTCACTTTTAATCTTCTTTTCTAGTTAAAAATATATACTAGGATGCAAACGGTGCTTAGCAGCATCCGACACCCGTCATCCATAGACCATGGATGGCTTGTATGGTTGATTGTTTGTTGTGAAGAAAATTGATTGTGTGACGTGAACTAAAATATTTATATAGTTAAAAATATTTTATCGTTAAAAATATTGTTTTTAGCGTGTGTGTGTGAATAAAAATATGTGTTTGTTGATTTGAAACCCCACACGGGTGTTGGGATGATATTTGAAGTCCACTCATCCCGATTGATTAGTTGTATGTCGATCGATTGATTGACAGGCTGTTATAAGCGTTAGATATCTATATTTGATGCTTATACAGTGTGGTTCACTTTGTATGATGATTGATTATTTATTGTTGTGATTATATACATGTGTTGTATGGAAACCATATAATTAACATTATATGGTAATTAATTGGGCCTCATTCCAATTGGGAAAATAAAGAATAGAATGAAGTATATATTCATGTGTTGAATAGAATAAATAATCATGTGTTGAAAATTATCATGTGTTGAAAGAAATATTTTAACAATAAAATTTACATCTTTATCATATTTAAAGTTAGAAACTAACTGGAAAGTAGATAAGATGAGTGGTTTCCTGGGTATTGATCTGAAATTGGTTTCGGCCTTCGGAGTTAATATTTAGGGAGTCATTCTCTTACTACTTTACGGTTGGAGTCTGATTTGAAAATCAAACGATAGATACCATAATTTTATAAAGTATATTAATTAACAAAAATAGTTGTGTTGACAGTACTCATTCGTTGAGATTAGTCAAGTGTTGAAAGGAATATAGATTCATGTGTTGAATAGAATAAATATTCATTTGTTGAATAGAATAACGAAGTGATTGAAATATATAAAGCCATGTTGATTAGTGATGCGCCATTTTGACGCGAACGATATTTATATCGATTTTATTCGAATATCGAAAAGGAAGTGATTTCAAAATATAACATTTTGAAAATATATATATCGATGATGTGGAATATTCAATTTTGATTTGAAATTGAATATGAAGTTGAAATCATTTTGAAAACGAATTTAAAACGATTTATAAAATTCGTTTTTAAAAGGAAATCGACGAAGTATATATTATATATATTATATATATATTATAATGGCCTGAATAGAACGCGCCGCGTTGCGGGAGTTCGCGAATTTCGACCATTGACTTCGAACGGACATTACGGGAGATCCGACCGTCAGATTCTCCGAAAACCGGAACCATTGGGTTCGTATCGAAAAGAAATATTAGAGATTTGAAATCTAACGGTTGGATTTGGAATTATGTCCAAATCAAATTTGGAGAAGGTCGCTGTAAGTGCAGTTCGATTGCCGTTGATGGAAATCGACTGTACCGGCCTTGATAAAGTTATTAAAAATATCTATAATTTGTGTAAAATCATAAGAAATAATTTGTGAAGAATTGAGATGAAAAACTCCATATTTGAAAAGATAAAAATAAATTTTTATCGAAATGAACTAGTTTTGAACTAGAATTAAAATAAATTTATTTTTAAAATAAATAAATTGAATTTGAAAGTGGTTTTGAAAATAATCAGAATTTCCAATACGTGAATTGGACTGGAGTTGAATCGAAATTATCTTCGGAATATTTCGATGTTGGATTTTGTGATTATACAGATATGGTTGTGGAAATTTGAAAGATATATTTATATCGTTATTTCCAATACGATATTTGTTGGTTCAGAATTTGATATTGAATATAAGCCGATATATTTTCTATTCAGAGCCTTGTGTTTAATATCAAACGTGATTTGGGTTTGTCATGGATGGTGTCTTCATTAACACTGTTCTTAAGCCCAATAGAGAAAAAAGATCAAATCTTTCTATTTAAATTTAATGAGTGTATCAATTAATTGATATTTAATTGGAATTGAATTTGAATGTGATTTTGGGTTTATCGTGAACCATGTTTTAGATGACATTGGTTCTTTAACCCAGTTAAAGACAGGATATTGAGTTTTGAAAAGATTAAAACTAAGTGGAGTTTTAATGAATCTTTAATTAGATTGAAATGTGAATTGATAATTTAAATTATCAAATCTGAAAGGTGATCGAGAATGGAGTACCACCAGTTTTGCTCCAAAGCGATAGTTAAATCTTTAATTAGATTTGAACGTGAAATGGTAATTAACTTTACCGATAGCACCGTGGTGTTAGATATGGAGTATTACCAGTTTTGCTCCATGGGATATATAGGTTGGGATTGGGAAATAAAATAAATAATTACTTCGGTGTGGTTCGCTAATCTAGACTAGTTTGGAAAACCATAATATGGTTTGAAATGATATCCAAAGGAAGATTAAAGAATAAATTTAGAAGAATTTATCTTAGATAAAATTAATGGGAACCTTTCCCTAAGAATGTGATTTTGTGAATAAAAGAATATTCTGAATTGGAATGAGGCGTTTGTTGTGTTTGTGTAACATTTGTTTATTATATACGTGGGTTATTCAGAAAGGCCGGGTTTATACCCATTCTGAATAACCGATTTGACGGTAAGTCGAAGATGAAGATGGTGGTTGAAGACCGGAAGTCTTCACATCGTTTGGGTGATTACTGATGATCTTGATTGGGCTATACACCCAAGATTAGGGAATCAGCTGGTGATCGTCCAGACGTACTTGGAGATCGATGGATATGCGAGGAAAGTGCCTCTGGTTTCGTTCAGACCCAGAATGAACTTGTAAATGGATTGTGTGTCTGACATTGGATTTTATTCTTTGTTGATTGATCTCTATTAAATATACATCTGTTTGGCGGCGGAGAATTTATTCTCTTTCTTAACGCCCTTCTCTGAGACGTACGATGTAATAACCCGGAAAATCTGGGCCAGTTTAAAATTTTTATTTTGGCAATTTTAGCGAATTTTGATTATTTAAAATGAATTATTTTAAATAATATCGACGAAAAAATTTATTTTTAATATAATTCGACGTATATATTATACACGTCGTCGATAGAATATAAATATTTATATATAATTATAAATAGAATTGAAAATGGCGCGGTAGTTCGATAATTCGATTTCAAACTTCAATTGAATGTACCGGGTGCAAAACAATTCAGATTTTAGTGAAACCAAAAACATTAGGATCTAATTGACGATATCTTTCCAACGAAGTTAACAAACTGAGATTTCACTTTATAAATGATAAGATATGTCCAGTTGAAAATTCTGAATGGTCGCTATGGAATTCAGGCCCTTAAAAATGGACATTTTGCAAACGACCTCGGATTTCGACGAAACCAGTTTTGTTGGGTCCGTGATGTCGAATTATTGCTAGGTTTCAAATTTCACAATTTTTCGAATCAATATGTGAGCGTGGCAAAGGAAAACGCGTTTGACCAGTTTCAGTTGATTTTAATCGACTGGAAATTGGCCATTTTTCCAACGGTCTCGGAATTCGACGAAACTAGTTTTGTTAGGACCGTATCGTCAATACGAAGCTAGAAAATATTTTTCTGGAATTTTTCGAGTTCGTATGTGGCCCCGATAAATTGAAATGTGCTTTTAAATTAAATTTATAAAGATTTAAATTTCAAATTCAATGGAAATAGATTCAAACAGTCGAATTGGCCTACGATAAATATCCCATTGTGTTCGGAACGAGGGTAATACGCTAGGGACGACAGTCAGTGGACTTGATTTCGAGTTCGTATGTAAAGTCAACTGAGGAGAGAGAAAATAATAAATTAAAATATATAAAATAATAATTCTTTCCTTTAAAACCTAGCCCCCCTTCCACGTTGAATCAGTCAAACTAGGTCAACATAAAAAAAAACGATGGAGGAAACTCGCTCCCCCTCGCGTTCCGACGACGGCGCCCACGCCGCCGCCAGCGAGGCGCAACCCTCCCCCCCCCTTCGATCGGCAACGCCTCCGCCCTCCCAGTCCCCCTTCTCCTCAAAACCCGCTCAGCCTGTATCCCTAAATCGCGACCCTTACCTCCGACAGAGCGCCAACTCTCTGGCCCCCTCCGCCTTCAACGAAGCACCTCGACGGCCACCGGACCTCCACCAAGCCCCAGCGCGCACCCCAACCACCTCTCCATCCAGCAGTCCCCTTCCCCCTTCAATCGACGGTGGTAGACCCCCCCCTACCGATTGGAAAAGTAAGTTTTGTTTAGGTTTTCAGTTTATTTTTCAAGTTTAAATTCAGTTTAAGATCATATTTAAATTCAGTTCAAAATCATTAGTAAAATCAGTTTTTCTTTATATGTACATTATTTAAAAATCCGATTTTGAACTTTGCTTAAAAATATTGTTTTCAAAATAAAAATGTCTTTATTTCTGAAAATAAAAATTAGTGTTGTTTAAAAATAAAAATTTGATTTTTATAGTTTGAATGGATTTTTTATAATGTCGTAGCGGATTAAAAATAAGGTCTTTTATATGTATGAAAGGTAAAGGAGTGATTTTGATTTACAGGAAGTAGTGTTTTTAAAAAAGGTATAAAAGCACGATTTTTATATAAGAAGTTGAGGTAAAAATAGGATTTTTATATGTTGAACTTCGAAATAAAAATAGGATTTTTATATGTTGAACTTCGAAATAAAAATAGAGTTTTTATATATTGAACTTCGAAATAAAAATATGATTTTTATATATTGAATAGCGAACTAAAAATTCGATTTTTATATATTGAATAGCGAACTAAAAATATGATTTTTATATATTGAATAGCGAACTAAAAATATGATTTTTATATATTGAATAGCGAACTAAAAATTCGATATTTTATATATTGAATAGCGAACTAAAAATTCGATTTTTATATATTGAATAGCGAATTAAAAATTCGATTTTTATATATTGAATAACGAAGTCAAAATTCGATTTTTACATAGGTAGTGAAAGCGGACGACGAAGAACGACGAAGATGCGATAGCGATGAAGTTTTCTATCAATGAAGTGCCGTGGAGCTAGGATAGCTATATGTGAGAATTTCTCACTCTTCAATTTAATTTCTATTTATATATATATATACTAGGATGCAGACGGTGCTTAGTAGCACCCGACACAATCATCCACAGACCATGGACTTGTTTGTTTGGTTGCATAGATTAGTTATATGATGTGATTTGAATTGGTTGTTTGGTGATTTTGATTGATGTGTGAATGGCGTGGGCCTTCACTAGACCGGGGATAAGGCTAGGCCTTGTCCCGTTTCTAGTATCGTGCCGTTATGCCGCCGAAATTTTCTAAAATAAGTTAGAAAAATAAAAATATCATTTTATCGAAGAAATGAATTGAATAGAAATTCATATGTTGAAATAAAATGTTTTATCATTAAAAATATAATTTTTAACGTGAATGTGAATAAATAAATATTCATTTACAAACCGGACGGTTTGTTTATGTACACCTATTTGAAGGACATTGATTGGGACGATAAATTTTACACATCGCCCAACTGCACAAATAAAATATGTGTTTGATTGTTTGAAACCCCACACGGGTGTTAGGATGAAATTTGAAGTTCACTCATCCTGATTGATTAAATATGTCGATCGATCGGTTGACAGGCTGTTATAAGCGTTGAATATTTATATTTGATGCTTATACAGTGTAGAATGCACTTTGGATGATGGTTGACTATTCATCGTTGTTGATATATACATGTGTTGTAGAAAATCCATATAATTAACATTATATGGTAATTGATTGGGCCTCATTCCAGTTTCGAAAAAGAAATATTTGAAAAGAAATATTTGAGATAGAAATATTCGAAATAGAATATTTGAAAATAGAAACATATGAAGCCGTGTTGATTAGATTGACGCTATTTTGATGTAAACGATATTTATATCGGTTTTATTCATTTTGAAATGAATTGAATTGAAAGTGATTTCGAAATGAATTGAATTGAAAGTGATTTCGAAATGAATAGAATTGAAAGTGATTTCAAAATGAATTGAATTGAAAGTGATTTCGAAATGAATTGAATTGAAAGTGATTTCGAAATGAATTGAATTGAAAGTGATTTCGAAATGAATTGAATTGAAAACGATTTCGAAATGAATTGAATTGAAAACGATTTCGAAATGAATTGAATTGAAAACGATTTCGAAATGAATTGAATTGAAAACGAATTGAATTGAATTCAAATTGAATTGAAATTTGAATTGAATAGAAATGAATTTTAAAACGAATTTATAAAGAAGAATTCAAATTTGATTTGAATTGAAAAGGAAGTTGAAATAGCTTTTGAAACGATTTTAAAACTATTTATATAATTCGTTTTAAATGGAAATCGACGAAGAATATATTATATATTATATATATAATATAATGGCCTGAATAGAACGCGCCGCGCCGCGGTAGTTCATGAATTTCGACCATTCATTTCAAACGGACATTACGGGAGATCCGACCGTCGGATTCTCCTAAAACCGGAACCGTTGGGTTCGTATCGAAAAGAGCTTTCTAATGAATATTAGAAATTTGAAATCTAACGATTGGATTTGGAATTATGTCCAAATAAAATTTGAAAAAGGTCGCTGTAAGTGCAGTTCGATGGCCATTGATGGAAATCGACTGTACGGGCCTTGATAAAATTATTAAAAATAGTAATAATTTGTGTAAAATCATAAGAAATGATTTGTGAAGATTTGGGATGAAAAACTCCATATTTGAAAAGATAAAAATAGATTTTTATCGAAATGAACTAGTTTTGAACTAGAAATATAATTCTATTTATTTTTAAATAAATAAATTGAATTTAAAAAGGGTTTTGAAAATAACCAGAATATCCAATGATTGCATTGGAGTGGATTTGAATCGAAATTGTCTTCGGAATATTTCGATGTTGGAATTCGTGATTATACAGGGGTTGTTATGGAAATTTGAAAGATATATATTTATATCGTTATTTCCAATACGACGTTTGTTAGTCGTAGAATTCGATATTGAATATAAGCCGATATATTTTCTATTCAGAGCCTTGTATTGAATATCGAATGTGATTTGGGTTTGTCGTGAATGGTGTCTTCACTAACACTGTTATTGAACCCAGTTGAGAAAAGATTAAATCTTTTTATTTGGATTTAATGAAGTGTACCAATTAAATGAGATTTAATTGGAATTGAATTGATATTGATTTTTGGGTTTATCGTGAACAGTGTTTTAAATAACACTCGTTCTTTAACCCGATAATTAATGAATGTGATTTTGGGTTTATCGTGAACTGTGTTTTTAAATGACACTGATTCTTTAACCCAGAGAAATATTAAAACTAAGTGGAGTTTTAATGAATCTTTAATTAGATTGAAAAGATCGAAAATGGAGTATCACCAGTTTTACTCCAAGCGATAGTTAAATCTTTAATTAGATTTGAACGTGAAATGGTAATTGAATTTACCGATAACACCGTGGTGTTAGATATGAAGTATAACCAGTTTTACTTTATGGGATGAATAGGTTGGGATTGGGAAATAAAATAAATGATTACTTCGGTGTGGTTCGCTAATCCCAACTAGTTTGAATTGATATTCAAAGGAGATTAAAGAATAAATTTAAAGAATTTATCTTGGATAAAATTAATGGGAACTTTTCCCAAAGTATAGGAATATTTGAATAAAAGGATATTATGAATTGGAATGAGGCGTATGTTGTGTTTGTGTAACACTTTTATAATATATACGCGAGTTATTCGGAAAGACCGGGTTTATCCCATTCTGAATAACTGATTCGACGTGGTGTCGAAGATGAAGACGGTGGTCGAAGACCGGGAGTCTTCACGTCGTTTGGGTGATTACTGATGATCTTGATTGGGCTGTACACCCAAGAAGATGGAAACAGTTAGTGATCGTCCAGACGTACTTGGAGATCGATGGATATGCGGGGTACTAGGTGCTTCCGGTTTCGTTCAGACCCAGAACGGACTTGTAAATGGACTGTGTGTCTGACATTGGATTTTAGTCCGTGTGATTGATTTCTATTAAATATATATCTGTTTGGCGGCGGAGAATTTATTCTCTTGCCTAACGCCCTTCTCTGAGACGTACGAGCTCAGGGGTTATATATTGATGGATATCAAACGCATGGAGTGAATTGCCTGTGTGGCATGCGTAAGTGGCAATTGATCGAGGCTTCTGTTGAAAAGAAAAGTCTTGTGGTGATGATCAAAGCACGGCCTTTGTGGCGTAGCTTTGTGTAACGTTTACCTCGCGAGTTTCACACCCGGTATGAACCAAAAACGGGAGAGGACGTCAGGGAGGGCATGCGTTTCTTTCTAGCTAGAAGTGGCGTCAGTGGTTTTACACGCCCTGACGAGTTTGACTTATGTGGTTGTTGCTGTTGCGAGGCGCCTCGGTTATATCGGTTTTGGCCGATGCATTCTGGTCGGCAGACGGACCAGACTTACACCCCATAGGGTGGGGAGACGTAGTGTTCAGGCATAATAATCCACATCGGTGGACCGGCCCTGAGGATCCAGGGGGCAGTTGCGGCTGTTCCTGAGACACGGGCTAGAGCGTCTCGAATCGGTTGAGGACTATCTTTTGCCTCGGTTCATAGACGGAAATCCAATTTCCAAATACGTGGCATTTGCGGTTTTAATTGTAATCCTATATATGGCGACATAGTGGGATGGGGCGCTTATGCCGCCTATGATTGATACTTATGATTTGAAGTTGTTTTATACACTATGCACTTATAATAGTATCAAATGATTTGTTTTAAACGTATCAAGCATCTTTGGCTGTTATAAGGGAAAACCCTATCCCCCGGCTTGCGTTGCATTGTGTGATAGGACCTGGGTCTTATAATAGCTTCATTTTTCTTCATTTAGCATTGCACTGTTTGTTTTATGCACTGGTATTCTTGGGAGGAAACCCGTTCCGTGTTATACGGCGTGGTCCCTTGATTTACCTAACTTTAAAAACAAAGATTAATAACTGTTTTAGTTCTCACACCAGTCACATGACTGACCTAAAGTTTATTGTTTTAACCTAAACTCTGGGTGCCCCTATTTTGACACGGGCAGCTAGTAGTTTCGGTTTTGCAGATTTATATTCACAGGATCCTGGTTTACAGCTGGAACGATATCCGGAAAGCTTTGTATCCGTATATCTCATTCTAGTTGTGTATTGTATTATTTTCCCGCTGCCATGTATTTAAATGTAATTTAAATCTCTGATATTTCTGTGTATATTCATTTATACTCTGTATATTCTTGTAATCTGATGCATTGTTGTAATATACAATGAAATGTTCTTCTGTATGCGTTCTGTTGTGGCTTGTTCTCGAACTATCCGACGCTTTCCTTTACGGGGAAGTTACGGGTTTTCACAGTTGGTATCAGAGCTTTGGTTTACAAAGCTCAGAGAACAAGACACATTAGAACCCTACGAAAGAATTCATCAGATATTGGATTAGTAATATCCAATTAGAATGACTCGTTAGAGATGGGATCAGTAGTATCCTAGAACGAGTGTGAAGAGTATATTTTTAAAATGAAAACAAAATTTGTTTTGAAAATTTAAATCAACTATTCGTATTTGATTATTTATTTTAATGATTAGGACAGTCCAGTATATAAAGATTTTGCATATACGCCTTGCAAACGTGTATTTGAAGTTTTAATATACTAGATAGATATAGAATCACACTCTAGTCGCCGAAGATGATTCTGATGATAGTTCGAACATCATCAGAATTGGCATTCGTGTTTGGAAGGTGTGATATCTATATATTTCCTATTGACTAGTGTGAGAACCAAAATTAGATAGGGCTTATAGTTGTGATTTGGCATCAAAAATATGATTTTTGTATATGTATCAAAATTATGAATTTGAAACTATAATTCACTAATGGATTGATGGTTTTATTGTTTGAATAATTAAAATTTGAACCATTATGCCTTATAGCATCAAATATTGAACGATATTGAAAATTAGTCGCATTTGCTTGCATATACATGTACTTACATTGAACAGGTCATAGCGAGGAGGCTAGAGCCAGAGAATAAAATTTGTTTGCCCGACAAATAGGTACATGTTTACTACATAATTTACTGTTTTGTTTGGGTGATGATGATTTTATGAGCCTATTGGCTAGCCGCTTGGCTTTTTCTTTTTCTTTTTGAGATCTGAAGGACCGGGGAAGCTATTTGAAATTCCCCGATGCTCCCATTGCAGGGGAGGTTATGGCGAAATTTTTCAAAAATTTAGGGAGTTAGCCAAATTTTTGAGAATTTGAAAATTCTCAGAAACTGAAAAGTTGGAGAATGAAAGCCAGATCGAATGTAGAGTTGATTGATCAAACCACTTTCGACTTTGTTCCTTTTCGGGGACGAAAAGTTTTAAGTGGGGGAGATTGTAATAACCCTGAAAATCTGGGCCAGTTTAAAATTTTTATTTTGGCAATTTTAGCGAATTTTGATTATTTAAAATGAATTATTTTAAATAATATCGACGAGAAAATTTATTTTTAATATAATTCGACGTATATATTATACGCGTCGTCGATAGAATATAAATATTTATATATAATTATAAATAGAATTGAAAATGGCGCGGTAGTTCGATAATTCGATTTCAAACTTCAATTGAATGTACCGGGTGCAAAACAATCCGGATTTTAGTGAAACCAAAAACATTAGGATCTAATTGACGATATCTTTCCAACGAAGTTAACAAACTGAGATTTCACTTTATAAATGATAAGATATGTCCAGTTGAAAATTCTGAATGGTCGCTATGGAATTCAGGCCCTTAAAAATGGACATTTTGCAAACGACCTCGGATTTCGACGAAACCAGTTTTGTTGGGTCCGTGATGTCGAATTATTGCTAGGTTTCAAATTTCACAATTTTTCGAATCAATATGTGAGCGTGGCAAAGAAAAACGCGTTTGACCAGTTTCAGTTGATTTTAATCGACTGGAAATTGGCCATTTTTCCAACGGTCTCGGAATTCGACGAAACTAGTTTTGTTAGGACCGTATCGTCAATACGAAGCTAGAAAATATTTTTCTGGAATTTTTCGAGTTCGTATGTGGCCCCGGTAAATTGAAATGTGCTTTTAAATTAAATTTATAAAGATTTAAATTTCAAATTCAATGGAAATAGATTCAAACAGTCGAATTGGCCTACGATACATATCCTATTGTGTTCGGAACGGGGGTAATACGCTAGGGACGACAGTCAGTGGACTTGATTTCGAGTTCGTATGTAAAGTCAACTGAGGAGAGAGAAAATAATAAATTAAAATATATAAAATAATAATTCTTTCCTTTAAAACCTAGCCCCCCTTCCACGTTGAATCAGTCAAACTAGGTAAACATAAAAAAAACGATGGAGGAAACTCGCTCCCCCTCGCGTTCCGACGACGGCGCCCACGCCGCCGCCAGCGAGGCGCAACCCTCCCCCCCCTTCGATCGGCAACGCCTCCGCCCTCCCAGTCCCCCTTCTCCTCAAAACCCGCTCAGCCTGTATCCCCAAATCGCGACCCTTACCTCCGACAGAGCGCCAACTCTCTGGCCCCCTCCGCCTTCAACGAAGCACCTCGACGGCCACCGGACCTCCACCAAGCCCCAGCGCGCACCCCAACCACCTCTCCATCCAGCAGTCCCCTTCCCCCTTCAATCGACGGTGGTAGACCCCCCCCCCTACCGATTGGAAAAGTAAGTTTTGTTTAGGTTTTCAGTTTATTTTTCAAGTTTAAATTCAGTTTAAGATCATATTTAAATTCAGTTCAAAATCATTAGTAAAATCAGTTTTTCTTTATATGTACATTATTTAAAAATCCGATTTTGAACTTTGCATAAAAATATTGTTTTCAAAATAAAAATGTCTTTATTTTTGAAAATAAAAATTAGTGTTGTTTAAAAATAAAAATTTGATTTTTATAGTTTGAATGGAATTTTTATAATGTCGTGGCGGATTAAAAATAAGGTCTTTTATATGTATGAAAGGTAAAGGAGTGATTTTGATTTACAGGAAGTAGTGTTTTTAAAAAAGGTATAAAAGCACGATTTTTATATAAGAAGTTGAGGTAAAAATAGGATTTTTATATGTTGAACTTCGAAATAAAAATAGGATTTTTATATGTTGAACTTCGAAATAAAAATAGAGTTTTTATTTATTGAACTTCGAAATAAAAATATGATTTTTATATATTGAATAGCGAACTAAAAATTCGATTTTTATATATTGAATAGCGAACTAAAAATATGATTTTTATATATTGAATAGCGAACTAAAAATATGATTTTTATATATTGAATAGCGAACTAAAAATTCGATTTTTTATATATTGAATAGCGAACTAAAAATTCGATTTTTATATATTGAATAGCGAACTAAAAATTCAATTTTTATATATTGAATAACGAAGTCAAAATTCGATTTTTACATAGGTAGTGAAAGCGGACGACGAAGAACGACGAAGATGCGATAGCGATGAAGTTTTCTATCAATGAAGTGCCGTGGAGCTAGGATAGCTATATGTGAGAATTTCTCACTCTTCAATTTAATTTCTATTTATATATATATACTAGGATGCAGACGGTGCTTAGTAGCACCCGACACAATCGTCCACAGACCATGGACTTGTTTGTTTGGTTGCATAGATTAGTTATATGATGTGATTTGAATTGGTTGTTTGGTGATTTTGATTGATGTGTGAATGGCGTGGGCCTTCACTAGACCGGGGATAAGGCTAGGCCTTGTCCCGTTTCTAGTATCGTGCCGTTATGCCGCCGAAATTTTCTAAAATAAGTTAGAAAAATAAAAATATCATTTTATCGAAGAAATGAATTGAATAGAAATTCATATGTTGAAATAAAATGTTTTATCGTTAAAAATATAATTTTTAACGTGAATGTGAATAAATAAATATTCATTTACAAACCGGACGGTTTGTTTATGTACACCTATTTGAAGGACATTGATTGGGACGATAAATTTTACACATCGCCCAACTGCACAAATAAAATATGTGTTTGATTGTTTGAAACCCCACACGGGTGTTAGGATGAAATTTGAAGTTCACTCATCCTGATTGATTAAATATGTCGATCGATCGGTTGACAGGCTGTTATAAGCGTTGAATATTTATATTTGATGCTTATACAGTGTAGAATGCACTTTGGATGATGGTTGACTATTCATCGTTGTTGATATATACATGTGTTGTAGAAAATCCATATAATTAACATTATATGGTAATTGATTGGGCCTCATTCCAGTTTCGAAAAAGAAATATTTGAAAAGAAATATTTGAGATAGAAATATTCGAAATAGAATATTTGAAAATAGAAACATATGAAGCCGTGTTGATTAGATTGACGCTATTTTGACGTAAACGATATTTATATCGGTTTTATTCATTTTGAAATGAATTGAATTGAAAGTGATTTCGAAATGAATTGAATTGAAAGTGATTTCGAAATGAATTGAATTGAAAGTGATTTCGAAATGAATTGAATTGAAAGTGATTTCGAAATGAATTGAATTGAAAACGATTTCGAAATGAATTGAATTGAAAACGATTTCGAAATGAATTGAATTGAAAACGATTTCGAAATGAATTGAATTGAAAACGAATTGAATTGAAAACGAATTGAATTGAATATAAATTGAATTGAAATTTGAATTGAATAGAAATGAATTTTAAAACGAATTTATAAAGAAGAATTCAAATTTGATATGAATTGAAAAGGAAATTGAAATAGCTTTTGAAACGATTTTAAAACTATTTATATAATTCGTTTTAAATGGAAATCGACGAAGAATATATTATATATATTATATATATAATATAATGGCCTGAATAGAACGCGCCGCGCCGCGGTAGTTCGTGAATTTCGACCATTCATTTCAAACTGACATTACAGGAGATCCGACCGTCGGATTCTCCTAAACCGAAACCGTTGGGTTCGTATCGAAAAGAGCTTTCTAATGAATATTAGAAATTTGAAATCTAACGATTGGATTTGGAATTATGTCCAAATCAAATTTGAAAAAGGTCGCTGTAAGTGCAGTTCGATGGCCATTGATGGAAATCGACTGTACGGGCCTTGATAAAATTATTAAAAATAGTAATAATTTGTGTAAAATCATAAGAAATGATTTATGAAGATTTGGGATGAAAAACTCCATATTTGAAAAGATAAAAATAGATTTTTATCGAAATGAACTAGTTTTGAACTAGAAATATAATTCTATTTATTTTTAAATAAATAAATTGAATTTAAAAAGGGTTTTGAAAATAACCAGAATATCCAATGATTGCATTGGAGTGGATTTGAATCGAAATTGTCTTTGGAATATTTCGATGTTGGAATTCGTGATTATACAGGGGTTGTTATGGAAATTTGAAAGATATATATTTATATCGTTATTTCCAATACGACGTTTGTTAGTCGTAGAATTCGATATTGAATATAAGCCGATATATTTTCTATTCAGAGCCTTGTATTGAATATCGAATGTGATTTGGGTTTGTCGTGAATGGTGTCTTCACTAACACTGTTCTTGAACCCAGTTGAGAAAAGATTAAATCTTTTTATTTGGATTTAATGAAGTGTACCAATTAAATGAGATTTAATTGGAATTGAATTGATATTGATTTTTGGGTTTATCATGAACAGTGTTTTAAATAACACTCGTTCTTTAACCCGATAATTAATGAATGTGATTTTGGGTTTATCGTGAACTGTGTTTTTAAATGACACTGATTCTTTAACCCAGAGAAATATTAAAACTAAGTGGAGTTTTAATGAATCTTTAATTAGATTGAAAAGATCGAAAATGGAGTATCACCAGTTTTACTCCAAGCGATAGTTAAATCTTTAATTAGATTTGAACGTGAAATGGTAATTGAATTTACCGATAACACCGTGGTGTTAGATATGAAGTATAACCAGTTTTACTTCATGGGATGAATAGGTTGGGATTGGGAAATAAAATAAATGATTACTTCGGTGTGGTTCGCTAATCTCGACTAGTTTGAATTGATATTCAAAGGAGATTAAAGAATAAATTTAAAGAATTTATCTTGGATAAAATTAATGGGAACTTTTCCCAAAGTATAGGAATATTTGAATAAAAGGATATTCTGAATTGGAATGAGGCGTATGTTGTGTTTGTGTAACACTTTTATAATATATACGCGAGTTATTCGGAAAGACAGGGTTTATCCCATTCTGAATAACTGATTCGACGTGGTGTCGAAGATGAAGACGGTGGTCGAAGTCCGGGAGTCTTCACGTCGTTTGGGTGATTACTGATGGTCTTGATTGGGCTGTACACCCAAGAAGATGGAAACAGTTAGTGATCGTCCAGACGTACTTGGAGATCGATGGATATGCGGGGTACTAGGTGCCTCCGGTTTCGTTCAGACCCAGAACGGACTTGTAAATGGACTGTGTGTCTGACATTGGATTTTAGTCCGTGTGATTGATTTCTATTAAATATATATCTGTTTGGCGGCGGAGAATTTATTCTCTTGCTTAACGCCTTTCTCTGAGACGTACGAGCTCAGGGGTTATATATTGATGGATATCAAACGCATGGAGTGAATTGCCTGTGTGGCATGCGTAAGTGGCAATTGATCGAGGCTTCTGTTGAAAAGAAAAGTCTTGTGGTGATGATCAAAGCACGGCCTTTGTGGCGTAGCTTTGTGTAATGTTTACCTCGCGAGTTTCACACCCGGTATGAACCAAAAACGGGAGAGGACGTCAGGGAGGGCATGCGTTTCTTTCTAGCTAGAAGTGGCGTCAGTGGTTTTACACGCCCTGACGAGTTTGACTTATGTGGTTGTTGCTGTTGCGAGGCGCCTCGGTTATATCGGTTTTGGCCGATGCATTCTGGTCGGCAGACGGACCAGACTTACACCCCATAGGGTGGGGAGACGTAGTGTTCAGGCATAATAATCCACATCGGTGGACCGGCCCTGAGGATCCAGGGGGCAGTTGCGGCTGTTCCTGAGACACGGGCTAGAGCGTCTCGAATCGGTTGAGGACTATCTTTTGCCTCGGTTCATAGACGGAAATCCAATTTCCAAATACGTGGCATTTGCGGTTTTAATTGTAATCCTATATATGGCGACATAGTGGGATGGGGCGCTTATGCCGCCTATGATTGATACTTATGATTTGAAGTTGTTTTATACACTATGCACTTATAATAGTATCAAATGATTTGTTTTAAACGTATCAAGCATCTTTGGCTGTTATAAGGGAAAACCCTATCCCCCGGCTTGCGTTGCATTGTGTGATAGGACCTGGGTCTTATAACAGCTTCATTTTTCTTCATTTAGCATTGCACTGTTTGTTTTATGCACTGGTATTCTTGGGAGGAAACCCGTTCCGTGTTATACGGCGTGGTCCCTTGATTTACCTAACTTTAAAAACAAAGATTAATAACTGTTTTAGTTCTCACACCAGTCACATGACTGACCTGGAGTTTATTGTTTTAACCTAAACTCTGGGTGCCCCTATTTTGACACGGGCAGCTAGTAGTTTCGGTTTTGCAGATTTATATTCACAGGATCCTGGTTTACAGCTGGAACGATATCCGGAAAGCTTTGTATCCGTATATCTCATTCTAGTTGTGTATTGTATTATTTTCCCGCTGCCATGTATTTAAATGTAATTTAAATCTCTGATATTTCTGTGTATATTCATTTATACTCTGTATATTCTTGTAATCTGATGCATTGTTGTAATATACAATGAAATGTTCTTCTGTATGCGTTCTGTTGTGGCTTGTTCTCGAACTATCCGACGCTTTCCTTTACGGGGAAGTTACGGGTTTTCACAGTTGGTATCAGAGCTTTGGTTTACAAAGCTCAGAGAACAAGACACATTAGAACCCTACGAAAGAATTCATCAGATATTGGATTAGTAATATCCAATTAGAATGACTCGTTAGAGATGGGATCAGTAGTATCCTAGAACGAGTGTGAAGAGTATATTTTTAAAATGAAAACAAAATTTGTTTTGAAAATTTAAATCAACTATTCGTATTTGATTATTTATTTTAATGATTAGGACAGTCCAGTATATAAAGATTTTGCATATACGCCTTGCAAACGTGTATTTGAAGTTTTAATATACTAGATAGATATAGAATCACACTCTAGTCGCCCGAAGATGATTCTGATGATAGTTCGAACATCATCAGAATTGGCATTCGTGTTTCGAAGGTGTGATATCTATATATTTCCTATTGACTGGTGTGAGAACCAAAATTAGATAGGGCTTATAGTTGTGATTTGGCATCAAAAATATAATTTTTGTATATGTATCAAAATTATGAATTTGAAACTATAATTCACTAATGGATTGATGGTTTTATTGTTTGAATAATTAAAATTTGAACCATTATGCCTTATAGCATCAAATATTGAACGATATTGAAAATTAGTCGCATTTGCTTGCATATACATGTACTTACATTGAACAGGTCATAGCGAGGAGGCTAGAGCCAGAGAATAAAATTTGTTTGCCCGACAAATAGGTACATGTTTACTACATAATTTACTGTTTTGTTTGGGTGATGATGATTTTATGAGCCTATTGGCTAGCCGCTTGGCTTTTTCTTTTCTTTTTGAGATCTGAAGGACCGGGGAAGCTATTTGAAATTCCCCGACGCTCCCATTGCAGGGGAGGTTATGGCGAAATTTTTCAAAAATTTAGGGAGTTAGCCAAATTTTTGAGAATTTGAAAATTCTCAGAAACTGAAAAGTTGGAGAATGAAAGCCAGATCGAATGTAGAGTTGATTGATCAAACCACTTTCGACTTTGTTCCTTTTCGGGGACGAAAAGTTTTAAGTGGGGGAGATTGTAATAACCCGGAAAATCTGGGCCAGTTTAAAATTTTTATTTTGGCAATTTTAGCGAATTTTGATTATTTAAAATGAATTATTTTAAATAATATCGACGAGAAAATTTATTTTTAATATAATTCGACGTATATATTATACGCGTCGTCGATAGAATATAAATATTTATATATAATTATAAATAGAATTGAAAATGGCGCGGTAGTTCGATAATTCGATTTCAAACTTCAATTGAATGTACCGGGTGCAAAACAATCCGGATTTTAGTAAAACCAAAAACATTAGGATCTAATTGACGATATCTTTCCAACGAAGTTAACAAACTGAGATTTCACTTTATAAATGATAAGATATGTCCAGTTGAAAATTCTGAATGGTCGCTATGGAATTCAGGCCCTTAAAAATGGACATTTTGCAAACGACCTCGGATTTCGACGAAACCAGTTTTGTTGGGTCCGTGATGTCGAATTATTGCTAGGTTTCAAATTTCACAATTTTTCGAATCAATATGTGAGCGTGGCAAAGGAAAACGCGTTTGACCAGTTTCAGTTGATTTTAATCGACTGGAAATTGGCCATTTTTCCAACGGTCTCGGAATTCGACGAAACTAGTTTTGTTAAGACCGTATCGTCAATACGAAGCTAGAAAATATTTTTCTGGAATTTTTCGAGTTCGTATGTGGCCCCGGTAAATTGAAATGTGCTTTTAAATTAAATTTATAAAGATTTAAATTTCAAATTCAATGGAAATAGATTCAAACAGTCGAATTGGCCTACGACACATATCCCATTGTGTTCGGAACGGGGGTAATACGCTAGGGACGACAGTCAGTGGACTTGATTTCGAGTTCGTATGTAAAGTCAACCGAGGAGAGAGAAAATAATAAATTAAAATATATAAAATAATAATTCTTTCCTTTAAAACCTAGCCCCCCTTCCACGTTGAATCAGTCAAACTAGGTCAACATAAAAAAAACGATGGAGGAAACTCGCTCCCCCTCGCGTTCCGACGACGGCGCCCACGCCGCCGCCAGCGACGCGCAACCCTCCCCCCCTTCGATCGGCAACGCCTCCGCCCTCCCAGTCCCCCTTCTCCTCAAAACCCGCTCAGCCTGTATCCCCAAATCGCGACCCTTACCTCCGATAGAGCGCCAACTCTCTGGCCCCCTCCGCCTTCAACGAAGCACCTCGACGGCCACCGGACCTCCACCAAGCCCCAGCGCGCACCCCAACCATCTCTCCATCCAGCAGTCCCCTTCCCCCTTCAATCGACGGTGGTAGACCCCCCCCCCTACCGATTGGAAAAGTAAGTTTTGTTTAGGTTTTCAGTTTATTTTTCAAGTTTAAATTCAGTTTAAGATCATATTTAAATTCAGTTCAAAATCATTAGTAAAATCAGTTTTTCTTTATATGTACATTATTTAAAAATCCGATTTTGAACTTTGCTTAAAAATATTGTTTTCAAAATAAAAATGTCTTTATTTCTGAAAATAAAAATTAGTGTTGTTTAAAAATAAAAATTTGATTTTTATAGTTTGAATGGAATTTTTATAATGTCGTAGCGGATTAAAAATAAGGTCTTTTATATGTATGAAAGGTAAAGGAGTGATTTTGATTTACAGGAAGTAGTGTTTTTAAAAAAGGTATAAAAGCACGATTTTTATATAAGAAGTTGAGGTAAAAATAGGATTTTTATATGTTGAACTTCGAAATAAAAATAGGATTTTTATATGTTGAACTTCGAAATAAAAATAGAGTTTTTATATATTGAACTTCGAAATAAAAATATGATTTTTATATATTGAATAGCGAACTAAAAATTCGATTTTTATATATTGAATAGCGAACTAAAAATATGATTTTTATATATTGAATAGCGAATTAAAAATATGATTTTTATATATTGAATAGCGAACTAAAAATTCGATTTTTTATATATTGAATAGCGAACTAAAAATTCGATTTTTATATATTGAATAGCGAACTAAAAATTCGATTTTTATATATTGAATAACGAAGTCAAAATTCGATTTTTACATAGGTAGTGAAAGCGGACGACAAAGAACGACGAAGATGCGATAGCGATGAAGTTTTCTATCAATGAAGTGCCGTGGAGCTAGGATAGCTATATGTGAGAATTTCTCACTCTTCAATTTAATTTCTATTTATATATATATACTAGGATGCAGACGGTGCTTAGTAGCACCCGACACAATCGTCCACAGACCATGGACTTGTTTGTTTGGTTGCATAGATTAGTTATATGATGTGATTTGAATTGGTTGTTTGGTGATTTTGATTGATGTGTGAATGGCGTGGGCCTTCACTAGACCGGGGATAAGGCTAGGCCTTGTCCCGTTTCTAGTATCGTGCCGTTATGCCGCCGAAATTTTCTAAAATAAGTTAGAAAAATAAAAATATCATTTTATCGAAGAAATGAATTGAATAGAAATTCATATGTTGAAATAAAATGTTTTATCGTTAAAAATATAATTTTTAACGTGAATGTGAATAAATAAATATTCATTTACAAACCGGACGGTTTGTTTATGTACACCTATTTGAAGGACATTGATTGGGACGATAAATTTTACACATCGCCCAACTGCACAAATAAAATATGTGTTTGATTGTTTGAAACCCCACACGGGTGTTAGGATGAAATTTGAAGTTCACTCATCCTGATTGATTAAATATGTCCATCGATCGGTTGACAGGCTGTTATAAGCGTTGAATATTTATATTTGATGCTTATACAGTGTAGAATGCACTTTGGATGATGGTTGACTATTCATCGTTGTTGATATATACATGTTTTGTAGAAAATCCATATAATTAACATTATATGGTAATTGATTGGGCCTCATTCCAGTTTCGAAAAAGAAATATTTGAAAAGAAATATTTGAGATAGAAATATTCGAAATAGAATATTTGAAAATAGAAACATATGAAGCCGTGTTGATTAGATTGACGCTATTTTGACGTAAACGATATTTATATCGGTTTTTTTCATTTTGAAATGAATTGAATTGAAAGTGATTTCGAAATGAATTGAATTGAAAGTGATTTCGAAATGAATTGAATTGAAAGTGATTTCGAAATGAATTGAATTGAAAGTGATTTCGAAATGAATTGAATTGAAAACGATTTCGAAATGAATTGAATTGAAAACGATTTCGAAATGAATTGAATTGAAATGGAATTGAATTGAATTCAAATTGAATTGAAATTTGAATTGAATAGAAATGAATTTTAAAACGAATTTATAAAGAAGAATTCAAATTTGATTTGAATTGAAAAGGAAGTTGAAATAGCTTTTGAAACGATTTTAAAACTATTTATATAATTCGTTTTAATTGGAAATCGACGAAGAATATATTATATATATTATATATATAATATAATGGCCTGAATAGAACGCGCCGCGCCGCGGTAGTTCGTGAATTTCGACCATTCATTTCAAACGGACATTACGGGAGATCCGACCGTCGGATTCTCCTAAAACCGGAACCGTTGGGTTTGTATTGAAAAGAGCTTTCTAATGAATATTAGAAATTTGAAATCTAACGATTGGATTTGGAATTATGTCCAAATCAAATTTGAAAAAGGTCGCTGTAAGTGCAGTTCGATGGCCATTGATGGAAATCGACTGTACAGGCCTTGATAAAATTATTAAAAATAGTAATAATTTGTGTAAAATCATAAGAAATGATTTGTGAAGATTTGGGATGAAAAACTCCATATTTGAAAAGATAAAAATAGATTTTTATCGAAATGAACTAGTTTTGAACTAGAAATATAATTTTATTTATTTTTAAATAAATAAATTGAATTTAAAAAGGGTATTGAAAATAACCAGAATATCCAATGATTGCATTGGAGTGGATTTGAATCGAAATTGTCTTTGGAATATTTCGATGTTGGAATTCGTGATTATACAGGGGTTGTTATGGAAATTTGAAAGATATATATTTATATCGTTATTTCCAATACGACGTTTGTTAGTCGTAGAATTCGATATTGAATATAAGCCGATATATTTTCTATTCAGAGCCTTGTATTGAATATCGAATGTGATTTGGGTTTGTCGTGAATGGTGTCTTCACTAACACTGTTCTTGAACCCAGTTGAGAAAAGATTAAATCTTTTTATTTGGATTTAATGAAGTGTACCAATTAAATGAGATTTAATTGGAATTGAATTGATATTGATTTTTGGGTTTATCGTGAACAGTGTTTTAAATAACACTCGTTCTTTAACCCGATAATTAATGAATGTGATTTTGGGTTTATCGTGAACTGTGTTTTTAAATGACACTGATTCTTTAACCCAGAGAAATATTAAAACTAAGTGGAGTTTTAATGAATCTTTAATTAGATTGAAAAGATCGAAAATGGAGTATCACCAGTTTTACTCCAAGCGATAGTTAAATCTTTAATTAGATTTGAACGTGAAATGGTAATTGAATTTACCGATAACACCGTGGTGTTAGATATGAAGTATAACCAGTTTTACTTCATGGGATGAATAGGTTGGGATTGGGAAATAAAATAAATGATTACTTCGGTGTGGTTCGCTAATCCCGACTAGTTTGAATTGATATTCAAAGGAGATTAAAGAATAAATTTAAAGAATTTATCTTGGATAAAATTAATGGGAACTTTTCCCAAAGTATAGGAATATTTGAATAAAAGGATATTCTGAATTGGAATGAGGCGTATGTTGTGTTTGTGTAACACTTTTATAATATATACGCGAGTTATTCGGAAAGACCGGGTTTATCCCATTCTGAATAACTGATTCGACGTGGTGTCGAAGATGAAGACGGTGGTCGAAGACCGGGAGTCTTCACGTCGTTTGGGTGATTACTGATGATCTTGATTGGGCTGTACACCCAAGAAGATGGAAACAGTTAGTGATCGTCCAGACGTACTTGGAGATCGATGGATATGCAGGGTACTAGGTGCCTCCGGTTTCGTTCAGACCCAGAACGGACTTGTAAATGGACTGTGTGTCTGACATTGGATTTTAGTCCGTGTGATTGATTTCTATTAAATATATATCTGTTTGGCGGCGGAGAATTTATTCTCTTGCTTAACGCCCTTCTCTGAGACGTACGAGCTCAGGGGTTATATATTGATGGATATCAAACGCATGGAGTGAATTGCCTGTGTGGCATGCGTAAGTGGCAATTGATCGAGGCTTCTGTTGAAAAGCAAAGTCTTGTGGTGATGATCAAAGCACGGCCTTTGTGGCGTAGCTTTGTGTAACGTTTACCTCGCGAGTTTCACACCCGGTATGAACCAAAAACGGGAGAGGACGTCAGGGAGGGCATGCATTTCTTTCTAGCTAGAAGTGGCGTCAGTGGTTTTACACGCCCTGACGAGTTTGACTTATGTGGTTGTTGCTATTGCGAGGCGCCTCGGTTATATCGGTTTTGGCCGATGCATTCTAGTCGGCAGACGGACCAGACTTACACCCCATAGGGTGGGGAGACGTAGTGTTCAGGCATAATAATCCACATCGGTGGACCGGCCCTGAGGATCCAGGGGGCAGTTGCGGCTGTTCCTGAGACACGGGCTAGAGCGTCTCGAATCGGTTGAGGACTATCTTTTGCCTCGGTTCATAGACGGAAATCCAATTTCCAAATACGTGGCATTTGCGGTTTTAATTGTAATCCTATATATGGCGACATAGTGGGATGGGGCGCTTATGCCGCCTATGATTGATACTTATGATTTGAAGTTGTTTTATACACTATGCACTTATAATAGTATCAAATGATTTGTTTTAAACGTATCAAGCATCTTTGGCTGTTATAAGGGAAAACCCTATCCCCCGGCTTGCGTTGCATTGTGTGATAGGACCTGGGTCTTATAACAGCTTCATTTTTCTTCATTTAGCATTGCGCTGTTTGTTTTATGCGCTGGTATTCTTGGGAGGAAACCCGTTCCGTGTTATACGGCGTGGTCCCTTGATTTACCTAACTTTAAAAACAAAGATTAATAACTGTTTTAGTTCTCACATGTGACGGCCCGCCCCGCACCAGCCTGCATTTCCTCCGAAAGTGCGCTGTACACATGTCCCGACTAGCACGGAACGGTCGCCAAAGAAAGGAAAGAAGGGAATGAACTAATCAAGGAACCTGTAGAATGTCTCACAGCGCATGGAATAAAATATAATAATAACATACTTGACATAAAACAGGTGAGACAGTGTATAAGCTGATAACTAATAATCAATGTCAACATCAGAGCAGCGGAAATCCAAATACAGCTTATTACAACTTTCCAAATTTACTGTCTCTAATCAAAAGAAAACTAAAGTAGAAGATACACCACCAATGCCCAAGCAGTGATCTTCAACAATACAGGGAGAATACTACATATATTACGTGGAAGCCTCCTGCTCGTCTCCGGATCATCTACCCGTGCATCACCAGCTAACCTGTCTCTAGTCTGCTCGTGTGAGCACCCAGAGTAATAAGAAGAGACATAAAACTCTGGGTCAGACATAAAGCCTGGTATGAGCGATAAGCATCTAAACAGAGTAATAACAGGTATACTAAACCATACCTGAACCTGGACCTGCAACCAAAGAGTTAGTACCACATACCATACAATACTCCAAGGTGCCATAATAAATAGTGTAAGAATACGGGGGTGGGGTGTGCATGTCACAATGATAGCAAACAAATCATCCATATCAACCATCCTCACATCTCTCACTCAGTGCGTAAAGCGTACGACATCTACCACTTTGGAACACTAGACAAAACTGAGGCAACGACGAATCCCGACTTGTAGAAACCCTGCTATGACCAAGCCAAACACTTGGAGTCATGACCAAACATTTCAATGACCCACTTCATTGGTCGTAGCCCTTGGTTCTACCAATGCCATAAAGGCCCTGAATCCGCCTTCGTACCTCCTTCCATAGTGGTCCAAAGCTATAGACGTCGATAACCCCTTAACACGCGTCCCGCAGAAAAGCCCAACCATGAAGTGAACTCGTTGATTCCCGTCTGAATCTTAAGCTCTAACTTCTCATTTGGACCTCCTTTGCACCTCGGGTTTGGTCGAATTGGAGTGGGTCTTCAGAAGAGTTGTCACGCAGTAACAGTCCTGGAATTCGGTTCGGTTCGGTAATCATTGCCCTCGTCTGTTCGGTTCGGGTTTCTTCACTCCGGGTCGGGTCGGTGTCCTCCTCCGGGTCGGGTCGGTGTCCTCCTCCGGGTCGGGTCGGTGTCTTCCTCCGGGTCGGGTCGGGCTGCTATCCTTCTTCGATCAGCTCCTGCTCCTTCTTCGATCAGCTCCCTCGTTTCCTTCTACTCCGATCCGATCACTTCGCTTTACTTCAGTCCGATCCGCTCCGCTCCCTAGCCTACTCCGATCCGATCCCCTTGTCCACCCCCACTCTAAGTAAACGGCCTTCCTTTTTGCCAAGCCTTTCATGTGCCAAACTCCAGTTCGGGTCGGGTTTCTTGCCCAGTTCACATTTCCGATCCGAGCCCCATCCGATCCGATCCGAAGCCCTGCACAACTTTCTGCAACTTTTCCAGCAACTTGTTTACGCCGTTCGACGACGTTTTTGACAAATCTAACTATTCTAATCAATCACAATTCATGTCAAATAGTCATAACAACATAGCAAACTAACCACAAACACCAAAACAATGAATTCATATGTCAAAATGGATCAAATGTGCCCAAAACCTCACATTTTCCTATAATCCCTCTTAATCATGTTTAAGCATACGATTAGCAAAACACATCGAAATTAACCCGAATTTCTAACAGAGCCTTAAAACATTATTTTAGAATTTTAAGAATTTTTCCAGAATTTATTTACGTATAAATTCGCTAATCTTCACTAATTACCCTTAATTAACTGTAATTAGTGTCAAAATGATGCTATCACTCACCTTGGCCACAAATGAAACACCAAATCTGAAGTATCCTCTGTTTGGGTCGAATTCCTATGTATAGCAGCAGCTCCAACCTTGCTTTGTTGCTATTTGGCCTTGTTTTGATGTAGTTTAGGCTTAATCTTCGCTAAAAAATGTGTTTTGGGGTGATTTTAGAGGATGGAAGCCATTACCAAGGTCTCAAGAAGGTTTGTGGCGGCTCAAAACTGAAATGAAAGTGATAACCTAACCCTAATCAGTCCTCCTATACCTCTAAACCCGAAATTCCCCTGTGGGCCTAGCTGCTAATCACCCGGTTAAGCCCAATTAAGCTGTTTTTCACCATCTGAAACTTGTTTCAGCCATATCTCCCAAACGGTAAGTCCGTTTGGCTAATGTGACCACTCTACGGAAAGAGAAACCATCATCCGGAGCCAATGGAAGTGGTTTCAGGTCAAAATTCCTTTCCAGTCAAAAGTTATGGCCAAAACAGTGGTAACTAGGGGTAAAATGGTCATTTAAAAATCGGGAAAAATCATGAACATGGGAAATGACCCCAATAGTCGTCTCCCAAAGTTACATGACCATACGACTTCGTATGTGACAGAAATAAATATTCTACGATTCTATGATGCGTAGAATGCGGGTCGTTACACTCTCCCCCCCTTAAGAAATTTCGCCCCCGAAATTCCTTAACCCAAAACATACAAAGGATCCCGCATGCCTAACAACCACATATAACAATCAAACATGCAAAACAAGCAAACAAGCCTATCCTAGCATGCGGAAAAACTAAATCGAAGTCAACACCTTACCAGACAAAGAGTTCTGGGTGTGACTTCCTGATGTTCTCTTCTGTCTCCCAAGTACAATCATTCTCGTCCTCGCCCCACTGAACCTTGACTAGCTTCACCGCCTTCCTTCGAAGTTGCTTCATGTCGTGCTCGACAATACGGGCCGGCTTGCGGTCCCCAACCGCCTCGGGTTCTACTTCGAAGTCCTCTAACTGATCAGGTGAAATAGTCATATCTGAGTCGTGAACGAACTTCCTTAGTTGGGAAACATGAAATACGTTATGAACTCCTGCCATCTTCTCTGGTAAGTCAATTCTATACGCCAAATTCCCGACTAGTTCAAGAACAGGGAATGGACCAACAAATCTTGGTGCCAACTTGCCTCTCCTGCCAAATCGTATTACGCTCTTCAACGGAGAAATCTTGACAAACACCAAGTCGCCAACGGAGAATTTTAAGTCTCTTCTCCTCTTATCAGCATAACTCTTCTGCCTATCCTGGGCAGCCTTCATTCGTTGTTGAATGATCTTAATCTTATCTGAAGTTTCCCTCACCACATCTGGTCCAAGCATAAACTTCTCGCCAGTCTCTACCCAACATGATGGTGAGTTGCATGGTCTTCCGTACAGAGCTTCAAACGGAGCCATACCGATACTGGATTGGTAGCTATTATTGTATGCAAACTCTACTAGATGCAAATGGTCATCCCATGATCCACCAAACTCCAATATACATGCTCTCAAGAGGTCTTCCAAAATACGGTTCACCCTCTCCGTCTGACCGTCGGTCTGAGGATGATATGCGGTACTGAGATGTAACTCTGACCCTAGAGCCTCTTGTAAGCTCTTCCAAAACCCACTAGTGAACAACGGGTCTCGGTCGCTCACAATGCTTTTAGGTACTCCATGAAATCTCACTACCCACTTCATATACAATTCTGCTAACTTAGCTGCCGTTCTGGTCGATTTGACTGGTATAAACCTTGCGCTTTTAGTCAATCGATCCACAATCACCCAAATGCTATCATGTCCCGATCTAGTCCTTGGTAAACCATCGATGAAATCCATCGAGACTTGCTCCCATTTCCATTCGGGTATTTCTAAGGGCTGTAACAAACCACTAGGCTTCTTTTGCTCGGCTTTAACTAGCTGGCAATTCATGCACTTGGATATAAATTTCCCAACGTCTCTTTTCATTCCTTCCCAGTAGTAAGTCCGTTTCATGTCTCTATACATTTTACTACCACCAGGGTGTATAGTCAGCTTTGAGTGATGACATTCTCTAAGCACTTCATCCCTCAATCCATTGACATTGGGTACAACAAGTTTTCCATTCTTTCTAAGCCATCTATCTCGATCAAGCCCAAACTTGTTCATCTCCTCATCGATACCCATCTCTAACTTGGAGACGATTTCCAATAGGTTAGGATCGTCCCTCTGACTAGAGCCGATCCGCTCAATCAAAGTGGGTTTGATCGTCAAACTTGCTAACATTTCTGGATCCAATTCGCACTTTGGTCTGAAATCAAACCCCGCGATAAACTCCAGTTGCTTCCATTCAAGGAACATAGCCCCTAAGCGGGCATGTCTTCTACTCAATGCATCAGCCACCGCATTGCCCTTCCGTGGTGTGTATGCGATGTCAAAATCATAGGAAGCTAAGAACTCTAACCATCTCTGCTGACGGAGATTCAGATCTTTCTGAGAGAAGAGATACTTTAACGACTTATGATCTGTAAACAGCTCAAATCTTTCTCCCAAGAGATAGTGTCTCCACATCTTTAACGTGAACGCGATTGCCGCCAATTCTAAATCATGGGTAGGGTATCTTCTCTTGTGCGGTTTCAATTGCCGACTTGCGTAAGCTACGACCCTACCGCCTTGCATCAATACGGCACCCAGTCCGGTACCACAGGCATCCGTGTATACCGTCATCTCTTCATCCCCTTTAGGAATGACTAACACTGGTGCGCTTGTCAACTTGTCCTTTAGACTTTTAAATGCATTCTCGCACCTTTCATCCCAGACAAAAGCTTGATTCTTCTTGGTCAACTGGGTCAATGGTGCTGCTATCTTGGAGAAACCTTGGATAAACTTACGATAATATCCCGCTAATCCCAAGAAACTCCTTACATCTGTTGCATTCTTGGGCGTAGGCCAATCCTGTACCATAGCCACCTTTGCCGGGTCCACGGCAATACCATTCTCTGATACAACATGGCCCAAGAACCTCACTTCCCTCTTCCAGAAGTGACACTTAGAAAACTTTGCTTTCAATTGGTGTTTTCTCAACACCTCCATCACTATTCTTAAATGTCCCTTGTGTTCTTCCTCTGTCCTCGAGTAGACCAAAATATCATCAACGAACACAAGGACAAACTTATTCAACTGATCTCTGAATACCCTATTCATAAGATCCACAAAATATGCTGGGGCATTGGTCAGCCCGAATGGCATGACCAACCACTCATAAAACCCAGACGGCGTCCGAAATGCCGTTTTAGCTATACTCTCAGCTTCCACTCTAAGCTGATGAAAACCTGTCGCGAGGTCCAACTGAGAAAATACTCTCGCGCCACTCAACTGATCAAACAAATCATCTATCCGCGGTAGAGGATACTTGTTCTTCCTCGTCACTTTATTCAATTCGCGGTAGTCTACACACAAACGAAGGGAACCATCCGCCTTGGTAGCAAACACAACTGGTGCTCCCCATTCAGAAACACTCCTTCTGATAAATCCCTTCTTCAAAAGATCGCTGACATGCACCTCGAGCTCTCGCTGCTCTCTTGGTGCCATACGACGAAGTGGCATCACTATAGGCCTGGCATCCTTTACCAAATCAATACGAAACTCAATCTCTCGGTGTGGTGGAAGTCCGGTCACTTCTTCGAAAACATCCGGATACTGGCCAACCACGGGCAAACCTGACAACTCACTATGCGGAATGTCGAGGGAGTTTAGAAAACTAGCCAATACCCCCTTACTGGGTAGACCACCAAACACTATCCTCCGCCCATCATCCGCTCTAGCTGTCACCAACAAGCCCTCACAGTCTACCACCACCCCATATCTTTGGAGCCAATCTACTCCCAAAATAATGCCAAACCCAGTAAAGCCCAAAACAAAGCAATCACAAACAAACATGCATCCATGACTCGATAAGACCACATTACGACAAATCATGCTAAGGCTAGTCGAACCACCAATCGGGTTCGTCACTACTAAAGGTCTATCGACAATCTCGGGCTCCAATCCCAACCTATCTACCAGGTCACTAGATATGAAAGAACTGGAAGCTCCGGTATCAAACAAAACCCTAACAGGAACATCATAAACCGAAAGCATACCTTGAATGACGACATTCTTTCCCTTCTCCGCCGCTGTTGGGGCATTCGACGAAGAAGGAATAGCATTAAGGGCATATGCTTTCACCATTTGCTTTTCTTTAGGGGGCTGTGGACACTTGTCCTTGTGATGTCCCATTTGGCCACAGTTGAAGCACTTCCTATCCGCTGGCTTGGCCCGACAATTACTAGCATAATGGCCCTTCTTACCACAGCTGAAGCACTCAACATCTTTCTTATTCTTTTTCTTCTGGCCATCCTTAGCTTGGTTCTGCTTTCTCTTATTCTGGGAACCACCCTTGCCTCCACCACTTACTTGTGGCTTTGGCTCATCTGCGGATGCAACCTCAGTCTTCGGCTTAGGGTAGAGACTCTCTGATCTTAATGCTTTCCCCACAATCGACTCAAACGTCTCGTCGATGTGGTTAATAAGCCTTTCCCCTAAGTACTGATCTAACCCAGTTATGAATTTCTCATTCTTTTTCTCGGCAGTATCAATAAGAGATAACCCATACTTTGACAAAGTGTCGAATTCAGCAATGTACTCCGAGACAGCTCTGCCATTCTGCTTGAGCTCCAAGAATTTCTTAAACAACACTGACTTCTGAGCAGCTGGAATGAACTTCTCACTAAAGCGAGCCTTAAACTGCTCCCAAGTAATCTGATCTTCGGGAGTAGCTGCCTTTATAGCATTCCACCAATTCATTGCCCGCCCTTGCAGCTGACGGGACGCTAGCTTTCTCTTCATTGCATCCTCAATACCCAAATCCTCGAAGATACGTTCGCAACCATCCAACCAATCCTGAACATCCGTGGCCGACTCCGTTCCGTGGAACGGCTTCCCACCAAGGCTAGTATAGTCCTTATTCAGCTTGGCGAAGTCGACTCTTGGCGCCTGCACTATTGGACCACCACCATTTCCACCATTGGGAGCTGCCCTCTGTACATCTCTAAGCATCTCTCTCATGAGGTCAGTAAACATCGTCCTCATGTCAGCAGCATTCCCATTGTTGGCTCCCCTACCGGTACCTCTAACATATCGGCTCATCGTCAATCTGAAAAAGGAAATGATTAACAGCTCCATAGTGGTGTTAGTGCAGTACGACTTCATCCTTATTCTACTAATAGTATATATATAGCTTTTAAAAACCAAAGTAATAACAAATACGCTCTCTCGTATACGTATATTATCTCTCCCTGATAACTTCCCTAGGTTAACTACGCAACCTAGAGCTCTGATACCAAGTGTGACGGCCCGCCCCGCACCAGCCTGCATTTCCTCCGAAAGTGCGCTGTACACATGTCCCGACTAGCACGGAACGGTCGCCAAAGAAAGGAAAGAAGGGAATGAACTAATCAAGGAACCTGTAGAATGTCTCACAGCGCATGGAATAAAATATAATAATAACATACTTGACATAAAACAGGTGAGACAGTGTATAAGCTGATAACTAATAATCAATGTCAACATCAGAGCAGCGGAAATCCAAATACAGCTTATTACAACTTTCCAAATTTACTGTCTCTAATCAAAAGAAAACTAAAGTAGAAGATACACCACCAATGCCCAAGCAGTGATCTTCAACAATACAGGGAGAATACTACATATATTACGTGGAAGCCTCCTGCTCGTCTCCGGATCATCTACCCGTCCATCACCAGCTAACCTGTCTCTAGTCTGCTCGTGTGAGCACCCAGAGTAATAAGAAGAGACATAAAACTCTGGGTCAGACATAAAGCCTGGTATGAGTGATAAGCATCTAAACAGAGTAATAACAGGTATACTAAACCATACCTGAACCTGGACCTGCAACCAAAGAGTTAGTACCACATACCGTACAATACTCCAAGGTGCCATAATAAATAGTGTAAGAATACAGGGGTGGGGTGTGCATGTTACAATGATAGCAAACAAATCATCCATATCAACCATCCTCACATCTCTCACTCAGTGCGTAAAGCGTACGACATCTACCACTTTGGAACACTAGACAAAACTGAGGCAACGATGAATCCCGACTTGTAGAAACCCTGCTATGACCAAGCCAAACACTTGGAGTCATGACCAAACATTTCAATGACCCATTTCATTGGTCGTAGCCCTTGGTTCTACCAATGCCATAAAGGCCCTGAATCCGCCTTCGTACCTCCTTCCATAGTGGTCCAAAGCTATAGACGTCGATAACCCCTTAACACGCGTCCCGCAGCAAAGCCCAACCATGAAGTGAACTCGTTGATTCCCGTCTGAATCTTAAGCTCTAACTTCTCATTTGGACCTCCTTTGCATCTCGGGTTTGGTCGAATTGGAGTGGGTCTTCAGAAGAGTTGTCACGCAGTAACAGTCCTGGAATTCGGTTCGGTTCGGTAATCATTGCCCTCGTCTGTTCGGTTCGGGTTTCTTCACTCCGGGTCGGGTCGGTGTCCTCCTCCGGGTCGGGTTGGTGTCCTCCTCCGGGTCGGGTCGGTGTCTTCCTCCGGGTCGGGTCGGGCTGCTATCCTCCTTCCAGCTCATGCTCCTTCTTCGATCAGCTCCCTCGTTTCCTTCTACTCCGATCCGATCACTTCGCTTTACTTCAGTCCGATCCGCTCCGCTCCCTAGCCTACTCCGATCCGATCCCCTTGTCCACCCCAACTCTAAGTAAACGGCCTTCCTTTTTGCCAAGCCTTTCATGTGCCAAACTCCAGTTCGGGTCGGGTTTCTTGCCCAGTTCACATTTCCGATCCGAGCCCCATCCGATCCGATCCGAAGCCCTGCACAACTTTCTGCAACTTTTCCAGCAACTTGTTTACGCCGTTCGACGACGTTTTTGACAAATCTAACTATTCTAATCAATCACAATTCATGTCAAATAGTCATAACAACATAGCAAACTAACCACAAACACCAAAACAATGAATTCATATGTCAAAATGGATCAAATGTGCCCAAAACCTCACATTTTCCTATAATCCCTCTTAATCATGTTTAAGCATACGATTAGCAAAACACATCGAAATTAACCCGAATTTCTAACAGAGCCTTAAAACATTATTTTAGAATTTTAAGAATTTTTCCAGAATTTATTTACGTATAAATTCGCTAATCTTCACTAATTACCCTTAATTAACTGTAATTAGTGTCAAAATGATGCTATCACTCACCTTGGCCACAAATGAAACACCAAATCTGAAGTATCCTCTGTTTGGGTCGAATTCCTATGTATAGCAGCAGCTCCAACCTTGCTTTGTTGCTATTTGGCCTTGTTTTGATGTAGTTTAGGCTTAATCTTCGCTAAAAAATGTGTTTTGGGGTGATTTTAGAGGATGGAAGCCATTACCAAGGTCTCAAGAAGGTTTGTGGCAGCTCAAAACTGAAATGAAAGTGATAACCTAACCCTAATCAGTCCTCCTATACCTCTAAACCCGAAATTCCCCTGTGGGCCTAGCTGCTAATCACCCGGTTAAGCCCAATTAAGCTGTTTTTCACCATCTGAAACTTGTTTCAGCCATATCTCCCAAACGGTAAGTCCGTTTGGCTAATGTGACCACTCTACGGAAAGAGAAACCATCATCCGGAGCCAATGGAAGTGGTTTCAGGTCAAAATTCCTTTCCAGTCAAAAGTTATGGCCAAAACAGTGGTAACTAGGGGTAAAATGGTCATTTAAAAATCGGGAAAAATCATGAACATGGGAAATGACCCCAATAGTCGTCTCCCAAAGTTACATGACCATACGACTTCGTATGTGACAGAAATAAATATTCTACGATTCTATGATGCGTAGAATGCGGGTCGTTACATCACACCAGTCACATGACTGACCTGGAGTTTATTGTTTTAACCTAAACTCTGGGTGCCCCTATTTTGACACGGGCAGCTAGTAGTTTCGGTTTTGCAGATTTATATTCACAGGATCCTGGTTTACAGCTGGAACGATATCCGGAAAGCTTTGTATCCGTATATCTCATTCTAGTTGTGTATTGTATTATTTTCCCGCTGCCATGTATTTAAATGTAATTTAAATCTCTGATATTTCTGTGTATATTCATTTATACTCTGTATATTCTTGTAATCTGATGCATTGTTGTAATATACAATGAAATGTTCTTCTGTATGCGTTCTGTTGTGGCTTGTTCTCGAACTATCCGACGCTTTCCTTTACGGGGAAGTTACGGGTTTTCACATACGAGCTCAGAGGTTATATATCGATGGACATCAGTCGCATGGAGTGAATTGCCAGTGTGGCACGCGTCTGTTGAAAAGCAAAGTCTTGTGGTTGATGATCAAAGCACGGCCGGTGGCGCAGCTTTGTGTATAACGTGAATTCGCGAGCCTCACACCTCGGTATGAGTCAAAAACGGGATAAGGACCCAAGGAGTGCACGACGTTTCTTTCTAGCTAGGGGTGGTGTCAGTGCTTAAACTGGCTGACATTTATATACTTTTCACCTGTGTGGTTATTGGAATGCGAGGCGCCTTGGATATAGGTCCTATAGGACCGGGAAACGTGTGTTCAAGAATTGCCAATCCTCAAAAGTAAGAGAGGACCGGCCCTGAAGGATCCAGGGATTGGTGTGTGCGGTCCTGAGACTTTTGCTAGAGTGTCTCGAACGGAGAGGAGCTTGCCCCTTGCCTCGACTCAATACAGAAATCCAATTTCCAATACGTGATATTGCGGTTTTAATTGTAGAACTAGTATGGCGACATGATATATGGTACCCATGCCGTCTATGATTGATATTTATGATTGAAATTGTTTTGACACTATACACTTATTATAGTATCAAATGATTTGTTTTGAATGTACCAAGCATGTTTGGCTATTATAAGGGAAATCCCTATCCTCCGGCTTGCGTTGCATTGTGTGATGGGACCTGGGTCTTATAATAGCTTCATTTTTCAAAAAAGCATTGCGCTGTTTTGATATATGCACTAGTGTTCTTGGGAGGAAACCCGTTCCGTGTTATACGACGTGGTCCCTTGAATTACTCTCCTTTAAAATCAAGTTTTAAATAACTGTTTTAGTTCTCACACCAGTCACATGACTGACCTTGAGTTTATTTTTTTAACCTAAACTCTGGGTGCCCTTATTTTCCGCACGGGCATCCAGTAGTTTTGGTTTTGCAGATTTATTTTCACAGGATCCTGATTTACAGCTGGAACGTTGCTCGGAAAGCTCTGTATCCGTGTATTACTTCTAGTTTTGTTTTGTATTATTTTCCACTGCGATGTATTTAAATGTAATTTATTGTAATCTCTGATATTTGTCGAATGTATATTTATTCATACTCTGTATATTCTTGTATTCTGATGGAATTGTTGTAATAAACAATGAAATGTTCTTCTGTTTGCGTTCCGATGTGTGTTGTTCTCATATCAATCCAGGCTTTCTTTACCGGGGAAGTTCGGGTCGTTATACCTACCGTTCCAAGGGTTGCCCATAGGTGTGATCTTGAGGCATTTGCTAGAGTGTCTCAAATCGGAAGAGGACGATCCCTAGCCTCGATTTCATGACAGAAAACCAATTTCCAATACGACATCTCGATTTGATTGTAAACTTATATATGGCGACATAGTATATGGTACCTATGCCGTCTAAGATTAATACATTTATATTGAAATGTTTTAAATATATATATACACACTAATAATAATATCGTTTTTATGTATCAAGCATCTTTTGACCATTATAAGGTAAAACCCTATCCTTTGGTGTGCGTTGCATTGTGTGATGGGACCTGGGCCTTATAATGGTTTCATTTTTCTAAAAAGCGTTGCGTTATTTGACGATTCACTTTATTTATGCACTGGCAATCCAATGGAGTAAACCCGTTCCGCATTAGCGGCGTGGTCCTGAAATTAGCATACTTATTAGATAGGTTAAGGTAAGAATTCTCACACCAGTCCCACGACTGACCTGTAGTTTGTTTCACTTTGCAAACTCGGGTGCCCTCTTTCCACATGGGCAGTCGAGTGGCTTTTTGCAGATATAGTTAAGCAGGATCCTGGATTGAAGTCTGAAGTTGGGTCCAGAATATTGATGGCCTTCCGCTGAGATTAGTTCTTCTACAATATATTTAATTTAATGTAAATGTATCTTCCGCTGTATTATTTATTGATGTACTCTGATATATTCTGTACTCTGATGTAACATTTATTATTGATGTTATAAAAATCTGTATTGTTTTTCTGATGTGTTATATGCCCAAAGTTAATGTACGCGGGTTTTGAACGGCCTTGATCGATCTTGCGATCGATTGGGGTCGGGCAAAATCCGGGTCGTTACAGCTGGTATCAGAGCTCTGGTTAGCTCAAATCTTTGGGGTTCAACTCGTTAGAACTAAACAGAAGACTCATCGGAGGATGGATTAGTAATATCCAATAAGAATACTCATCAGAGATAGGATCAGCAGTATCCTAGAATGAGAATACTCGTTAGAGATGGGGTTAGCAATGCCCTAGAATGAGTCAGAGTAAAGAAGAATTTACAATTAACGTACTTGTTATTATAATTAGATTTTAGAAAAAATATGATTTTGAATATATAAAAGATATATATTTTTGAAAATTTAATCAACTAATTGATTGATGATTGTGTTGTGTGAATATGAGTTCAACTAATAAAATGATTAAACAATTAAAGAATGAAAATTAAATTAGTTAAATAAACAACTTTAGCTTCATTTCCTTTTCGAGGACGAAAAGATTTTAAGGGGGGACGGTTGTAACAACCCGCAAATTCTGAACCAATTTAAAAAAATTTATTTTAGAAAATTTTAATGAATTTTGAGGATATAATATAATTTATATAAATAATAATGGCTAGAATTTATTTTTACATATATATAATGGCCTGAAGGGCTACTTTTCACATATGAAGGAAATAGGACTCGAAACAACTTCCATTGAGTCTGGAATGATGTTTCTGCATTTAAAAAGTATAAACACTTATATATTTTGAGTTTCAGAATTTATTTGTTTAAAAATGTATTTTTAATATTAGATATATTATCCTTAAAAATAGTCAATTTTCAAACGACCTCCGTTTTCGATGAAACCACTTTTGTTGGAACCAGAATGTCAAATTATAGCTAGGTTTTAATTTTCAGAATTTTTCGAGTTAATATGTGAGCGTGGCAAACGAAAATGCGTTTTGACTATTTCTGTAAAATTTAAACGACTTGAAAACAGCCATTTTTCAAATAGTCTCAGAATTCAATGAAATTAGTCTTGTTAGAACCGTATCGTCATAAGAAAGCTAGAAATATTTTTTTTGTAATTTTCAGAGTCAGTATGTGGCCCCGGTAATTCAAAATGTACGTTTAAATTTAATATATATTGATTTATAATTAAATTTAAAGAAAAACATATCGTAACAGCCGAATTGGGTTACGAAACATATTCCATTGTGTCTAGGACGGGGGTTATTAGCTAGGGGCGACACTCGTTGGGTTCGTATTGGAGTTCGTATGAGTTATACGGTATTTTTGGATTTTTAGGAATTTAAAATAAATAAATTAAATCAGAAATACAGTATAAATACTGTTCAGATTACGTAACCCTAATTATATTCATACAGCCGCCGTATGTATTGTTTCAATGGCCATAACCATCCGAATTTGAAATGCTAAAATCTTCCAAGATGCTTCGAATTAAAACCAATGCCATATACCAAATCGAAGGGAATTTCGAGAGCTTTGATTTCATACGGAGATGATCGGAAATCGCTTAGTAATGGGGTCGGATTCGGGCTTGGAAGTGGGCGTTTTGGGGGGCGGATTCCGATGTCATGGGGACCTCAAGTTGGCCGGAGCTCGGCGCGTGGGGTGGTGGCGCTTCGGCGGTCGGAGTGGCGATCTCCGATGATCGGCCGGTGGCTTCAAGGCACGTGCGGCGGTGGGTTTTGATTTGGACGAAACGGGTTTCGACGGTCTGAAACAACGAGGAGGAAGAAAGGTTTTAATATTTTATTATTTTATTTATTTAATATTTATATTATCCAATCTTTAAAAATCAATATCTCTTTCATACGAGGGCCGTTTGACGAACCGTAAGTTGCGTTGGACTCGTCTTTCAGAGATCTTCGCAATGGCGCAGACTAGAGCTGAAACCGAGACAGTTGAATTTTCAGCCATATCAATGTGAGAATTCTAATTTTCATTATTTAATTAATTATAAATTATTTTTCTCACTTTAAAATAATTGTAATGTGATGATAATTCAGATCTGAAATGTTCTGTGATTGATGAATTGTTGATTGTTGTTGATGGTATGTTTTGTTGTTCATGATATGCTAGATCCGCATTGAATTTAATATACTGTTGAATTTATTTGTGGTTCGACCATTAAATCTAAATTTAGATTTAAATCATATTTTATTTCAGATCTAGTTGCTCTAATTTATTTTAAATTATTAAAATATATTTTTTATTCTGTAATGAACAACGAAATTTGAACTACAAATAAAAATTTATTTTTATTTGTTGATGTTACAATGAAATTTGAACGACAAATAAACATATCTTTATTTGTTAATACTACAATAGAATTGGAATGACGAATAAAAAATCATATTTTTATTTGTTGATATTACCATAGAAATTGAACAACAAATAAAACCTTATTTTTATTTGTTTACTTTGCCATAAGATTTGAACGACAAATAAAATATTATTTTATTTGTTTATTTAAAATAGAATATATTTTTATTTGTTTCATTACAACAGAATTTGGCTAACGAATAAAATCCTATACTATTTGTTTACATTTAGAACACGGTTTATGAATTACAGTAAAAAAATTACTTTTTACTGTTACCTTAACATAAGAGGTTATAGAATAAGAACAACAATAAAATATTAAATTTTATTGTTGATATTAAAAACATATTAGTAAAATAAAACTTTATTTTCCTTATATTTGTAAATTAAAGGTTATATTTGAAAGCCATCTTTTTGTGTACATTTTTATGTAAATAAAAATACATGTTTTGGAAATCACAATTTTGTCTACATTTTATATGTAAATAAGAAATAATTTTCAGAAGTTACGTTTTTGTTTGCAAATATATATTAGAGGCGAAATTTATTCTTTATTTGCAATCACCAACACAGATATGTAATATATCACCTTTTATACATTGAATCAAATAATAACATTTTTATGGTTAGTGAATTAAAAATAACATCTTTGTTAAAACATAAGTATTGAAATAAAAAGTGACCATTTTTGGTCAAACTCTATCAGTGAAAAATAGAAAGAATAAGAAACCCATATTTTATTTAGAACTTGATCATTGAAATAAAAATAACATTTTCATTAGAATTTGATTTATGAAATAAAAATCACATTTTTATTAGGACCTGTTTGTGAAATAAAAATCACACTTTTGTCAAACCTTCATTATTGAAATGAAAGCAACATTTTTGTTGAAAAATATATTTTAAAATATAATTTATTCTTTTATTTGGATTTAATAATGCTAATAACTTTAAAAACAAAATTTTATCTTTTATCTACATTCACCAATACAAATATACACATTTTTATACATTGAATAAACATTTGTTAAAATATTCATTTAGAATAAATGTTGGTCTTTTATTTACATTCGCTAATGCAAATAAATTTTGAAATCAAAACTATTCTTTCATTTGCATTCACAAATGCAAATATACCTTGGAAATAAATGTTGTTTCTTTTAATTGCATTCACAAATGTAAATATACTTTGAAATAGAATATACTTTGAAATAAAACATATTTTGAAACAAAATATGCTTTGAAATGAAATAAACTTTAAAAATGAAATTTATTCTTTTATTTGCATTAATTACTGCAAATAAACTTTACAAATGGGAGTTGTATTTACTTTGCATTCACAGTAGCAAATACCCATTGAAATTAAAATTGTTCTTTCATTTGCATTCACAAATGCATATATATATATATATATATTGAAAACCAAGTTGTTCTTTTATTTGGAATCGCTAATGCAAATACACATTTAAATAAAAATTTGTTTCTTTTGTTTACATTCACCAATGTAAATACACATTGGAAATGAGTTTCTTTTTACATTCACTCAAGTATACTTTTAATAAAAATAAAAGTTACATTTGTTATTTGCATTCCTTGTTGCAAATAAAACCTTAAAATAAAGTTCATCTTTGTTTGCAATTCATTAATGCAAACAAACCATCAGATTGAAAATTATACTCTTGATTTATAATTTTGATATGAATAAAGATTGTTTGAAATAAAGGATAGAATTTAAAAGTTACATTTTGATAACTAAACATTCACATTTTTATCATTAAAGTAAAATAGACAAAAACACCCATTTTGTCTAAATTAAAAGAATGAAACAAAATATAGCACTGGAATATTTTATTTGAATTGAAACTCAAATTATTCATTTTTGTAAATTTATATAAATTAAAATCAAATTATTCATTTTTGTTAATTTACATTAGTTAAAAATAATTATTCATTTTATACTGGTTAAACCAAATTATACATTTTGTCAGAAATATTCATTTTTGTCAAAATGAATTAGTTGAAACAATTTATATATAGGTATATATATATATCTTATGTTTGGCAAGATATATACTTGTCAAGATAGGTTAGTTAAATCAAAATATTTATCATTTTTGTCTTATTAGAATGGCCAAAACATTATAACCATTTTTGTTTGAGTTTTAAACTACCGAAATAGAAATTGTCAATAGGGACAAAGTTATTATGCTTATTCACTCATTGCAATAGAGATATTTTCTTGTCATCATTATATGTATTGTGTATTACACTTCCATTCGCAAGTTCCCAGACTTGTGTATGTGATTGGGACGATAATTTTTCACACATCGCCCAAGTGCACAAATTAGCTTGTTATTTGTTTGTTGGTTGAAAACCCCACACGGGTGTTGGGATGAAAATTTATACACACTAATCCCAATTTTTAGTTGAATGTTGATCGTTAGATCGACAGGCTGCGATGAGCGTTATTATTTAATTTTAACGCTTACACAGTGGAAATTACACTTTGGATGTAATGGATGACTTGATGATTATACTGTTATTATCATATATAATATGTGTGTGAAATCCATATGATCCAAATTATATGGCAAATGTTTGAGTCGCATTTCGATTCAGGAATTCTTTTAAATAATGATATTTTTACGTTGGAAATCCTTTTTATATAAAGTGCATATGTTTTCATAATATATTTTTAATCAACTATATGCTAAAACAAATAATATTTGTAAAGAAAGAATTCGTAATATAAAGCATACCTTTCATTTCGAGTCTTTATATAAAGAATATTTTTATGATTATTTAAAAATATGTTTTTAAAAGATTACTAGCATTTGCAATTATAATTTTTTTTGTGATTATAAATAAACTAAGATGTGAAGTGGATTTATCGTGGACGATGTTGTTAAATGACATTTGTCCTTTAATCCAATTTACATTGAAATTATTAATTGGAATTTATAAATCTATTTTATAGAATTAAAAAGGGGATTTTCTAAAAATCAAGTTTTTTAATTTAATATATTAAATTGGAATTAAGTGGAAATTCGATTGGTAAATAATCGAAATGGGCTTCTGTAAAAGAAGACCGATATTATATGTGGAATTTAAGAGGCTTTGCCGTTATTCCATTTATATTATTAGTCTGATACAACAATCTATATCGATTATGTATTGATTCGATTTCTGTGGAATTCCATATTATTGGAAATAGATTTATAGATTTTATTTTCAGAATTTTATCTTTGATAAAATTAATGAGAATCTTTTTAAGCGAATATCTTATTAAAAGAACATTCTGAGTTGGAATGTGACGAAATATTTGATTTTCCAATATTTTTTTTTAATTCCAAAATACGCGAGTTATTTAGAAAGACCGGGTTTAACCCATTCTGAATAATCATCACGACGATCAAGAGTCGAAGATAAAGACGGTGATTGAAGACCGAAGGTTTTCACATCGTTGGGATGATGATGACTGGTATCTTGGATTGGGATTGGCCTTCCAAGGCAAGGTATTTAGTAATGATCGTCCAAACGCATTTGGAGATCGACGGACACGTTGTTTCGCTCAGACCCAGAGCGGACTTGTAAATGGATTGCGTGTCTGACAATGTATTCCTTTCTACTGTATTTGTCGAACGCTACTGATTATATATTTCTGTTTGGTGATGAAGAATTTATTCTTTACTTATCACACTTCTCTAAGACGTATGAGCTTAGAGGTTATATATATATATATATATTGGTAGATGATCAATAATATGGTAGGGTCTGACAATGTGACATGCTAAGATGCAAATGATCAAGGCTTTGTTGGAAAGCAGGCCTTGTGGTTGATAATCAAAGCATAGCCTGTTTAGGCATAGCATTGTGTATAGCGTGACTTCGCGAACCTCACACCCCGGTATGAGTCAAAAACGGGATATGGACCGTAGGGAGTGCATACGTTTCTTTCTAGCTAGAAGTGGTGTTTGGGCTTTAACACAGCCCGACATTTTACTACGTGGATTATGGATTGAGGTATCTCGTTTTTTTATAGGCCGGAAGTGGTCATATTATAGGTCCAAAAGGGCCGAGAAACGTATGTTCAGGAACTGATTTCAAATGTAAGGACCCATAACTTCCCCGGTAAGGAAAGCCCGAGTTGCTTTGAGGACAAGACAGATCGGAACGCAAACGGAAGAACATTTCATTGTTTATTACAACAATTACATCAGAATACAGGAATATACAGAGTATGAATAAATAATATACATCACAAATATCAGAGATTTAAATTACATCTAAATACATAGCAGCAGAAAAATAATACAAAGCACAACTAGAAGTAATACACGGATACAGAGCTTTCCGAGTATCGTTCCAGCTGTAAACCTGGATCCTGTGAATATAAATCTGCAAAACCAAAACTACTAGCTGCCCGTGTCAAAATAAGGGCACCCAAAGTTTAGGTTAAAACAATAAACTCCCGGTCAGTCATGTGACTGGTGTGAGAACTAAAACAGTTATTAATCTTTATTTTTAAAGTTAGGTAATCCAAGGGACCACGCCGTATAACACGGAATGGGTTTCCTACCAAGAATACTAGTGCATAAAACAACATCGCAATGCTAAATAAAGAACAATGAAGCTATTATAAGACCCAGGTCCATCACACAATGCAACACAAGCCGGAGGATAGGGTTTTACCTTATAATAGCCAAAGAATGCTTGATACGTTAAAACAAATCATTTGATACTATTATAAGTGCAAATCATAGTGTATAAAACAATTTCAATCATAAGTATAAATCATAGACGGCATGGGTACCATATATCATGTCGCCAATACTAGGCTCTACAATCAAAACCGCAAAGTCACGTATTGGAAGTTGGGTTTCCATCTGCGAACGAAGGCAAGGCGCAATCTTACCGTTTCGAGACTCTCTAGCCCGAGCCTCAGGACTCAGCCGCAACTATACCTAGGCAACATGCAGGGTGTAATAACCCGAAAATCTGGGCCAGTTTAAAAAAAATTATTTTGGAAATTTTAGCGAATTTTGAATAATTAAAATGAATTATTTTAAATAATATCGACGAGAAATTTATACTGAATATAAATAGAATGTATATATCTATATAGATCGTCGTTAGAATATAAATAATTATATATAATTATAGAAGGAATTGAAAATGGCGCGGTAGTTTGATAATTCGATTTCAAAATTCAAATGAATGTACCGGATGCAAAATAAACCGGATTTTAGTGAAACAAAAAATATTGGAATCTAATTGTGAATACCTTTCCAGCGAATCCAAAAAATCGAAATTTCATAGCGGGAATCAAAAGATATGTCCAGTTGAAAATTCTGAATAGTCGCTATGGAATTCAGGCCCTTAAAAATGGAAATTTTGCAAACGACCTCGGATTTCGACGAAACCACTTTTGTTGGATCCGTGATGTCAAATTATTGCTAGATTTCAAATTTCATAATTTTTCGAATCAATATGTGAGTGTGGCAAAGGAAAACGCGTTTGACCAGTTTCAGTTGATTTTAATCGACTGGAAAATGGCCATTTTTCAAACGGTCTCAGAATTCGATGAAACTAGTTTTGTTAGGACTGTATCGGCAATACGAAGCTAGAAAATATTTTTCTGGAATTTTTCAAGTTAGTATGTGACCCCAGTAAATTGAAATGCACGTTCAAATTCAATATATAGAGTTATATGTTGATTTTGATGGAAACTGATCGAAACGATCGAATCAGCCTACGATACATATCCCATTGTGTTCGGAATGGGGGTAATTAGCTACGGGTGATCGGCGGTGGGTTCCGTTTTGAGTTCGAAATAAATGTCGACCCTTATGGATTTAAAAATTAAAATTAAATTATTATATAATATAATTGGCCCCTCCCCTTATCTTTCCCTCCTCTCTCTCATCAGATAGTATCGAATAAAAAAAGAGGGAATTCACCGACGTTCCCTCCGACGCCGCAGGAGGCGGCGCCTCACCTCAGCCACCATCGATCGGTGGCGCCCTCAACGGATCCCCCCTCCTTCTTCTTCACCCCGCTCCTCCCTCCCAATTGAACTTGCGCGGACCTGACTCCGCCCACCGCGCCCTGCATCGACGGAAACAGCCTGCACCGGCTCCGACTACCCTCCGCCGTTCCTCCTTCCTCCCTCCTCCTCTGGTGACCGACGCAAGCAAACCCAGTGACTCCACAGCCCTACAGCGCCCCAGCGGCCTAGATCCATTTTTTTTCTCTCAATGAAATGTGAGTATTTCATTTGTTTTTATTTAAATTTTAATATACATCTGAATTGAATTTTTATTTTTTTCTTTTCAGTTTTTAATTGTGTTTAAAATAAAAAGGTTAGTATCTAATTAAAAATATTATCTTTATATGGTTAGTAGCTAATTAAAAATGTTATCTTTATATAGTTAGTAGCAGATTAGAAATATAATCTTTGATTAGAAGAAGATATGAATTTTAGTCGAATAAAAATATAATTTTTATATTATAGGAAGGTTAAAAATATGATTTTTATATTATAGAAAGATTAAAAATATGATTTTTATATAGTAGAGATTATAAAAATATAATTTTTATAAGGTAGAGAATATAAAAATTCGATTTTTATATATATGAAGTCAAAGTAAAAATTCGATTTTTATTTATATGAATTAGAAAATATAAAAAGATTAGTCTTTTTGTTTGAAGAAAGATCGATTTTTATGTAGAAGAAAGGTCGGATTTTTTAGTCAAGGAAAGACAAGATTTTTTATATATTGAATAGCAAAGTAAAAAATTCGATTTTTATATATAATATAGAAAGATTAAAAATACGATTTTTATATTATATAGATAGTAAGAATTTGATCTTTATATATATAGCGAAATAAAAATATGATTTTTATTATATATATAGTGAAGTAAAAATGTGATTTTTATAGCGATGATATATAAATAAAAATTCAATCTTTATATAAGAAGTAGAAATATAATTTTTATATTGAAATAAGCGTTGTAAAAATATATGAAGTAGAAATAAAAATATGATTTTTATTTATTGAAATGAAGTAATAAAAATATAATTTTTATTGTAAAAAGCGGGACAAAAACTGCATTGGAAGTTCAAACCAATCCAGACGATTCAGTAGTTCAACATCAAAGCACGGCGTAGTGGAAGCCTCTTTGAGAACTTCTCACTTTTAATTTAATTTTCTAGTTAAAATATATACTAGGATGCAGACGGTGTTTAGTAGCACCCGACACTCGTCGTCCACAGACCATGGACGGCTTGTTTGCTTGTTTGTTTGATTTTGATGTGTAGTTGATTGTGTGATGTGATGTGAAATGAAATAAAATATTTTATAGTGGAAAATATTTTATAGTTAAAAATAGAATTTTTAACGTGTATATGAAATGAAATAAAAATAAACAAATCGGACGATTTGTTTATACACACACATTTGACTGATATTGATTGGGACGATAAATTTTACACATCGCCCAACTGCACAAATAAAATCTGTGTTTGATTGTTTGAAACCCTACACTGGTATTGGGATGATAGATGACATACACTAATCCCAATAATTAGTTGTATGTCGATCGATTGATTGACAGACTATTATGAGCGTTAAATATTTATATTTGATGCTTATACAGTGTAGAATTGCACTTTGGATGATGGTTGATTATTCATCGTTGTTATTGTATACATGTGTTGTAGAAAATCCATATAGTTAACATTATATGGTAATTGATTGGGCCTCATTCCAGTTTTGAAATAGAAATATTTGAAAAAGAAATATTTGAAATAGAATATTTGGAAATAGAAATATATGAAGCCGTGTTGATTAGATTGACGCCATTTTGACGTGAACGATATTTATATCGATTTTATTCATTTTTTAATGAATATCGAAAGTTATTTCAAAATCTGATATTTTGAAAAGAATTGAAATTCGAACTAAAATTGAATTAGAAATCAATTTGAAATGAATATAAATCGAATTTATAAGGGAATATTCAATTTTGATTTGAAATTGAATATGAAGTTGAAACCATTTTGAAAATGAATTTGAAACGATTTATAAAGCACGTTTTGAATTGAAATCGACGAAACATATATATTATATATATAATATAATGGCCTGAATATAAGGCGCCGCGCCGCGGTAGTTCGCGAATTTCGACCATTGACTTCGAACGGATATTACGGGAGATCCGACCGTCGGATTCTCCTAAAACCGGAACCGTTGGGTTCGTATCGAAAAGAGCTTTCTAAAAAATATTAGAAATTTGAAATCTAACGGTTGGATTTGGAATTATGTCCAAATCAAATTTGGAAAAGGTCGCTGTAAGTGCAGTTCGATGGCCGTTGATGGAAATCGACTGTACGGGCCTTGATAAAATTATTAAAAATAGTAATAATTTGTGTAAAATCATAAGAAATGATTTGGGAAGAATTGGGATGAAAAACTCCATATTTGAAAAGATAAAAATAGATTTTTATCGAAATGAACTAGTTTTGAACTAGAATTATAATTCTATTTATTTTTAAATAGATAAATTGGATTTGAAAAGGTTTTAAAAGTAACCAGGATTTCCAATAATTGAATTGGAATGGATTTGAATCGAAATTGTCTTTGGATTATTTCGATGTTGGATTTCGTGATTATACAGATGTTGTTATGGAAATTTGAAAGATATATATATATATATCGTTATTTCCAATACGATATTTGTTGGTCGTAGAATTTGATATTGAATATAAGCCGGTATATTTTCTATTCAGAGCCTTGTATTTAATATCAAATGCGATTTGGGTTTGTCGTGAATGGTGTCTTTATTAACATTGTTCTTGAACCTAGTTGAGAAAAAGATTAAATCTTTTTATTTAGATTTAATGAGGTGTACCAATTAAATAATATTTAATTGGAATTGAATTGATATTGATTTTGGGGATTATCGTGAACCGTGTTTTAAATGACACTGATTCTTTAACCCAGTCACAGATTAAAACTAAGTGGAGTTTTAATGAATCTTTAATTAGATTGAAAGGATCGAGAATGGAGTATCACCAGTTTTGCTCCAGGCGATAGTTAAATCATTAATTAGATTTAAACGTGAAATGGTAATTAAATTTACCGATAACACCGTGGTGTTAGATATGAAGTAAGACCCATTTTACTTCATGGGATAAATAGGTTGGGTTTGGGAAATTAAAACAAACGATTACTTCGGTAAGGTTCGCTAATCCCGACTAGTTTGAATTGATATTCAAAGGTGGATTAAAGAATAAATTCAAGGAGTTTATCTTTGAGAAAATTAATGGGAACCTTTCCCTGTGAATGTGAAATTTAGAAACTAACTGTCGGTTAGCTAAGCAGAATGTGTAACACCCCACGTCCATTAATGTCACTCACAAAGGGAATGCATTAACTTCCATGGAGGTTTTAAGTGAATATAGAATAGAAAAATTACAACAAGACAGATAATAAGTAGTACTTGGAAATCTAAGACTTTATTTTATTGCAGTGGTAATTAAACATGTTTGTTACATCATAAAACCATAAATCAGAGTCAAGTACAATATCCATCTTGATAAAACAAAATACATAACCCCATTACATAAATAGCCATTAAAGAAGATAACAAGCTGGACTTTACTTCAGCGGTCCAAGCTTTCCAAAGAGAGATAAAGCAATCCAATCAAACTCCGCTAGAGCTAGGCCCACCCTGAGGACCTGGTGGGGGGAAAAAGATAGAAATGGAGGGGGTCAGACATAAAGTCTGGCGAGTATGATAATTCTAACAATACTATTATCAAAATAATTAGACTAAGGCATAAGCTGGAAAACAAGGAAATGTCTATGAACTATTGAGTATGGAAGAGCAGATAAAGATAACGTTAAAGGCACACCTAATCACTAACGAATAATTACTACACTGCACCACACCAGTCACCCTAAAGGTTGATCCCACTTGCTTCACCTAGAAATTTTATAAATAGCTTCGTGTACCCCTAGCTGACTACATAGGTGCCGCCTGCCCCTATCTCCGCTAGGTGTACCCCACTACCCACTTTCGATCGGCTCCCTACTCGTAGATACCCGTGCTGGCCCCACAGTGGAGTGTATCACTCCCCTAAAGTGGCAACCCGATACAACTTGAGAATGCTCGGCTTATACCTACACGATGCAACAACGTCTTATCTACCAGCCCGAGTCCACACACGCATATGAAACCCGTTGGACTTGCGTTGCCACCGCTAACCCGTTTGGCCTCTTATAGTCAAGCCCAGTATGCGTGTCCCGTCCTCGACTTGGGTCGAGCCCACAAAGATACGTTTGGATTACTGGTTGAAATGGGCCCCCACAAGCTATCCACCTAAGCTTGTCACCACTAGTATATCCCACTCAACCCTCTTCTTAGTCAAGTTCATTCACATGTGTGTTTGGTTAAGTCTTACTAATCGTATTTCAAATGCCACTAAAGGCACCCACTAGATTCCTCATGCCACCCAAGGCACCTACTTAACCCCCATGTCCCACTTCACATGTTTATCTGGTTAAGTATTTCTTAATTCATTCAGGCCATAACCTCATAAAGACCTCTCACATTAGACTGGCATTTATGGCATTTGGATTTGCTGGGCAGGTCCGGGCAGTCTTACACCATAAAAGAGTCTAACCTCGTGTCTTTACAACTGTTATGCTTTAATTTGGGCCTAGGACCTCTCACATTGGGCTGACATTTGTGACTACTGGATTTGCCGGTCGGGTCCGGGCAGGTTTACGTCACAAACGAGTCCAACCTCGTGTCCTAAGCATTGATTAACACTTATAATCTTTTACCGCAGTTTTAAATATATCCCTATTCAAATTATTAATTAATTCCAATTTTAATGATGTCCATAATTGACTCAATTATGGCCATCCACTTATGGTATGTAAAATCATATCAATTGCACCCCAATTTCTTAATATTAAATTCTTAATATTACCCCTACCCCACGTTATACGTTCGCTTATTCAACGCAAAATATACGTTAGACTCGAATAGTCTAACTCATGGCACAAAGATAAATTATCACAACATATAGACAAATAAAATAGATCTAATCATAAACGGGGTGAAACTTGCATAAAACTACACATGTCATGGATCTAAAGGTGTCAACTTGTTTGGTTAAATGTTACAACTTACATAATATGATCATAATCCAAATTCATGTATGGACTTGCATATGTTGTTTAGGCAACATAATGATGATGTGAACTAGCATCTAACACATAGAACTCACACATGTCATAGCAAAATTCTAGATCTAAATAGATGCCATGGCATTTGTTCATAATCTTTACTAATCAATCTAAACTTGCATACATGATTTGTCATATAGATCAACATAGCCCAAATAATATCAACATTATGATTTGATTAACATGAACTAATTAGCACAGATAATAACATCATAACTTTATAACATGTATGATTTATCACAACCTAGCATAGAAAATTACAACCTATACAATATCATCATAGCATGGTTTACAACATATAGGATATCATCATCACATAACATAGGATTTACAACATACATGATAGCATAAGGTTTACAACAACATATATGACAATTCACATCATTTTCTTATGATCCATATCACATCTTAATCTAATTAGTTTGCTAATAATCTTGTTAAGATCATCATACTCACAATTAGAAAAGAAAGAGAGTCTTGATTTGCTTTAGAGTTGAGTAGAATTAGGGTTTTGATTAGCTTTCTTCCTTCTTAGTTGGCGGCGGCTACACTGAGTTCCATGGCGATGGCATGACGGCGGCTATTCTATTTTTCATGTGATTTAGAGTGAGAGACTACCTAGGTATATATAGAGTTTAGGATTTATTTAGACCGTCAGATCAACTCAGAACTAACCTGAACCGTTAAATTTGCCAACACATCCCTAAAGACACATCACCAGCTCAAGATTGGGCTCAGCCAAACCCTAGCCCACTGGACCAGGTCGACACCCAGGTCGACTGCGCAGTCGACCTGGTCCCTGGGGAGTCGACTGCCCAGTCGACTCCCCAGTCGACCTGGGTGCTGGGCGGGAAATTTCCTGCCTAGCCTATTTGACTTCGAATTTTGAATTTTGAATTTCTGAAATCTGTTTTGAATTTTCTGAAACTTCCGATGGCCATAACTTCTTCATACGAAGTCCAAATCACGCAAACTCGGATTCCATCTCAACCAGAATTCCGAGACGAACACTATGGAGCTACCCGTTTCCCACAATTCTCACGTTTGAGATTAGTTATTCTTTAATTTGTGAATATTAATATTAACAGAATTACGGGGTGTTACATTCTCCCCTCCTTAAAGGATTTCGACCCCGAAATCTTCAAGTCAAGAAGAATGTGTATCCTAACATCCAATCGTCCATCTACTCAACCATCAAACACATGCATCCATTGTCCTTATAGACTTCTAATGCTTTCATGTTTAAATGCACAGTGTGTGTATATGTCCATATCTAATGCAAAATTAGGCGGTCCACTGATTCAGTTGACCTCCTTAATGCAAATCATGATAGTGCCATGCGTACATTATGTATGCAAAAGTTCCTTAATGCTACATATTATCTCTATATGCGTGCACAATCATCATCTGAATGCAGCATCCATATGATAAAAAAAATCCTCATACATCCATTTTACTAAAAACATCCATTTATATGCAATATGCAATATGTAGTGATTGAACCGATCTAGTGCCTAAAGTGTGTGTATATGCGTCCACGAGCAACCACTAGCAAACACTTGCATCCACTTTGCATCCATCATACATAACATGTCTCAAACACATGTTTCAACCATAGGATTACCCTAACTAAAGGTCAAAGAAACTAGCGAGAGGACATACTAAAGATAAGATAAGTACAAGCTAAGCGATAAAGGAGAAATTAAAAGACATACCCTCAAAAAGAAAAGGGTACAACGAACGCATCTTCGCTTCTGTCTCCCAAGTAACGTTGCTCTCATCATCTCCCCATTGCACTTTGACTAGTCTGACCTCTCGATTCCTCAACTTCTTGATCTCCGACCCAAGAAAGCATGTAGGAGCTCGTCGAATCGTCGCATCACGCTCTATCTCCACCTCTCTAAGCAAGTTCGGCTCTACCACCTCCGCGGTCTCATGCAAGCACTTCCTCAAATGTGACAAATGGAATACGCCGTGTACACCACTAAGTCTCTCCGGCAACTCCACTCTATACGCCATCTGTCCAATCTTCTCCGTAATGGAGACACTTTGATAAAGACCATGTCCCTAACATCAAACTCAAGATCTGTCTTCCTTTTGTCTGCATAAGATTTCTACCTATCTTGCGCTGTCTTCATCCTTCTTCGAATCAAGTCGATCTTTTCCGAAGTCTCTCTAATCATATCGAGCCCAAGTAAGATCTTATCCGTAGATTCCCACCATCATGTAGGTGAACGACAAGGTCATCCATAAAGAGCTTCGAAAGGTGCCATGCCAATGCTAGATTGAAAGCTATTATTATATGCGAACTCTACCAACGGAAGATACTCTTCCCATGTACCCCCAGCCTCAAAAGATCCTCTAGAATACGATTCACCCTCTCGGTTTGGCCGTCCGTCTGAGGATGATATGCGGTGCTCAAACATAACTGAGTCCCTACCGTTTCTTGCAAGCTCTTCCAAAATTCGCTAGTGAAGATAGGATCGCGGTCGCTTACTATGCTAGAAGGAACACCATGCAAACGAACTATCTCTCAGACGTATACAGAAGCTAACCATGGAGCAGTCCTCTTACTCTTCACGGGAATGAAATGGGCGCTTTTAGTAAGTCTATCTACTATAACCCAAATCCCCGTATTACCCTTCCTTGATCTTGGTAATCCATCCACAAAGTCCATCGAGACACTTTCCCACTTCCATAATGGAACTTCCAATGGGTGAAGCAACCCACCGGGCTTCTATTGCTCCGCTTTTACTTGTTGGCACACCAAGTATCTAGCGACATACTTGGCCACATCCGTCTTTATACCGGCCCAAAAGAAAACTCGCTTCATGTCTTTGTACATCTTGTCCCCGCTGGGATGAATGGTCATCTTCGAACGATGTGCTTCGTCAAGAATAGCCTTCCTCAAGTCCTCATCCCGTGGTACACAAAGTCTACTATCCCTACGTAACCAACCCTTATCATCTAGGGTATACCTACGGAGATGTCTTGATGACTCCCCTCTTTTGAGCTTTTCTACTAACTCAACCAACTGTGGGTCGTCTCGCTGTGCCTCCCCAATCCGTCCCAAAAGCGTAGGTCTGGCCTCTAAGGATGCTAGCAAACCGGGCGCAAAGTCAACGGAAGGTCTAAAGTCAAACATAGAGATGAATTCTAAGTTTCGCCGCTCAACAAACAACGGACTCAAGGACAACCTTTTCCTACTTAAGGCATCTTCCATCACGTTACCCTTGCCAAGGGTATATGCTATTTCGAAATCGTAGGACGCTAAGAATTCCATCCACCTTTGTTGCCTTAAGTTCAAGTCTTTCTGAGAGAATAAGTATTTTAAAGATTTGTGGTCGGTTAATAATTCGAATTTCTCGCCAAGAAGATAATGGCGCCAAGAATTAAGCGCGAAAACAATTGCGGCTAACTCTAGGTCATGCGTGGGGTAATTTTTCTCATGCACCCTCAACTGCCTTCCACCATAGGCTATTACCCTTCCCTCTTGCATTAAGACTGCGCCTAGTCCTGTCCCACAAGCATCGGTATAAACAGTAAACGGCTTACTCCCTTCCGGCAGCACTAAGACTGGGGCTGAAGTCAAAGCTCTCTTTAAACGTTGGAACGCATCATCACAATCTACGTCCCATGTGAAAACTAGGTTCTTCTTCGTCAGACGCGTTAATGGAGCTGATATCTTTGCGAAGTCTTTGATAAACTTCCTATAGTATCCAGCCAACCCCAAGAAACTCCTTACTTCGGTAGCATTTTTAGGGACCTTCCAATCTTGGATGGCCACCACCTTCGCGGGATCCACAGTTATCCCTTCTTTGGAAACCACGTGCCCTAACAATCGCACTTCCTCTCTCCAGAAGTGACACTTAGTAAATTTAGCTTTAAGGTTATGCGCTCGTAGAGTCTCCAACACTTCCCTAAGATGTAGGGCATGCTCTTCTTCGTCCTTAGAAAAGATCAAAATGTCGTCTATATAGACCACCATGAATTTATTAAGGTACTCCCTAAACACCCTACTCATCAAATCAACAAAGTATGCGGGGGCATTTGTCAAACCGAAGAGCATCACTAGCCATTCATAGAAACCGTCTGGAGTCCTAAAGGCAGTTTTTTCTATGCTATCCTCAGCCACTCTCAACTGATGGAATCTAGTGGCTAAGTCCAACTGCGAAAACAATGAGGCGCTAACTAACTGATCGAAGAGATCGTCAATCCTCGGCAGTGGCTGTCTGTTCTTCTTAGTAAGCTTATTAAGTTCTCTATAGTCCACACAAAGTCTAAGGGACCCATCCGCCTTCGTGGCAAATACTACTGGAGCACCCCACTCCGATATACTTCGTCTTATGAACCCCTTCTCAAGCAACTCCTTCACTTGCTTATTGAGTTCCCTCCTTTCACGAGGAGCCATGTGGCGTACTGGCAAAGATGCTGGTTTTGCATTATCCACAAGATATATTCGAAAATCTATCTCCCGCTTTGGAGGCAAGCCCTTCACCTCCTCAAACACATCCGAGTATTCTCGGACCACTCTAACAGATTGTAGATTTTCCACCGACGCGTCAAGCGATTCTAGATAACTTAGCATAACGGAATTTATGGGGTCACAAAAGATTTCGAGAGCGTTACCAAGGCGAGTCATGAGCCTAACTACTCTCCTTTCACAATCAAGAACGGCCCCATTTCTGGATAACCAATCCATTCCTAAAATTAGCCCATAGCCCGTGAAGCCCCAAACATAAGCATCACATCTAAACTCAACGCTAAGTATAGAAATTTTCAAATTCAAACACATCATGGACAAATAAGCTGAGCCCACAATTGGATTCGAAACAACTAAGGGATCCTCTACTAAACTGGTGTTTAAGTGCAGTGATTCAACTAATGATGTAGAGATAAACGAATGCGATGCGCCCGAATCGAATAAGGTACGCACATGATGATCAAACAGAAAAACTAAGCTTTCAACAGAAATGGTTCTACCTTGTTCTTGCAGCGGTGGGACCGCGAGAGCCTGAACTTGTCCCCTTGCCTGCCCTGGTGCCATAAGAGCCTGCACCTGTCCTCCCGAGGTAGACCATGCCCTCTGCCCCTTCTTTGGGCAGTCCTTCACTAGATGTCCCGCTTCACCACAGTGAAAACAGCCAGTCTTCTTTTTCTTTCTGCAATCCTTGCTGAGATGGCCTGGTGTCCCACAGTTAAAGCATCTTTTCTTTCCTTTGCCATTATTGTCTTTACCACCCTTCTTGTAATGACCCGTATTCTACACATCATAGGATCGTAGAATATTTATTTCTTTCCCATATGAAGTCGTATGGTCATGTAACATTGGGAAACATCCATTAGAGTCATTTCCCATGTTCATGATTTTTGTCGATTGCTAAATGACCATTTTGCCCCTAGTTGGTACTGTTTTGGCCATAACTTTTGATTGGTAAGGAATTTTGACCTGAAACCACTTCCATTTGATTCGTTTGATGGTTTACCTTTCCGTAGAGTGGTTACATTAGCCAAACGGATTTACCGTTTGGGAGATATGGCTGAAACAAGGTTTGGAGGTTGAAAAACTACTTAACCGGGCCAAATCGGTTGATTAGTGAGTAGGCCCATAACCCATTTCGGGATTAGGGTTATGGGAGGGCTGAAATGAGATGGAGAATCATTCCATTTCAGTTTTCTAGACTCCACTTATCACCAAGGATCCCTAAAAATGGCCTCTAACCTCTAAATCACCTCCAAATCATCTTTTGGTCAAGGATTTGGCTTAGCAACCCCTGATCAAGGAGGATCTTCACCAAATCAACAAAGGAGCTGCTGTTTGGCATTGAGATTCACATCAAATCAGAGAATTATTTCAGATCTTAGTTTATTTTGTGGCTAAGGTGAGTGATTTGCATAGTTTTACACTAATTATAACTAGTTAAGGGTAATTAGTGCTAATTAACGAATTTAGGCATGGTAAAATTCGGGAAAAATGTTCATAAATCCCTAAATGATGTTTTAGACCTATGATATGAATTTGGGTTAATTGGTTAAGTTTTGCTAATCCTATCATTAGTTTCACCTAAACATGCTTAAGGGGAAATATGAGATTTTGGGTATGTTTGATCCATTTTAACCGATCATATGGATGTTTTGATGCTTGTGGTTGATTATGAATGTTGCTATAACTGTATGAAATGCTTTGTGATTGATTCCAATAGTTAGAATGGTCGAAAACGTCGTCGAATGGCGTAAACACTTGCTGGAATAGTTTTCAGAAAACAGTGCAGGGTTCGGATCGGATCGGATAAGGGGGCTCGGATCGGATATGTAGAACTGAGCAAAGATTCTGATCGGATCGGAACCCAACACTTGGGAAAAGTGGCAAAAAGGAAGGCCACTGTTGGCTCGCTTTTTGACCAAGCCACCCAGGATCATTCATAAAAGGAAAGCAGGAAACCATGTTCTCCAATAATGTGAAGGAATGGATCGCACTCCACCGTCTCGCCCACCGTCGGATCGCACTCCATCGTCTCGCCCACCGTCGGATCGCGTGCCATCGTCTCGCCCTCATCTCATTAACGAACGATGCATCCAGGCGATCCAATCCAAACTTATATCGTTGCCCAGAGCGAACCGATCCGATCCCTTGGTGCGCACCGAACCCTCTGACCCATTCAATCACGAGCTGGTCTTCAGCGATCCGAACCGCACGGATCTGGCGACACGTGTTCCTAACCGTCATTTGGACCAATTCTCCCCATCTGCACGATCCGATATTCAAGCAAATCACGACACCTGTTCACAACGGCTAATTTGACCATTTCTCCAACGGCGGCGATCCGACCCGAGGTTCTCGGGATTCGTGCCACGTGTCCACGATCCGCCTGACAAAATCAGCTATAAATAGCCCAGAGCTTGGCATTTTTCGGGATCTTTTTAGCAATATTGAGTACTGAATCCGCCATTGTTGTCAAACCACTGAAATATTGAGAGAAATCACTGTTGTACTAGCTTTTAAAGCATAATCAATAAGATATAAAGTGGACGTAGGCTCGTTAACGCCGAACCACTATAAATTCTAAGTGTTATTTTCTTTTTCCTCGTTCCTCATTTAAAATTCTCTACAGTTCATAACAATTTGGGTGTTAGGTCCAAATTTCGATCTAACATTTTTGTTGCTTTCACTGAGAAACTCAGTCTTAAAGTTTCGTCATTCGTTTCCTTGAAGATTCCAGCGATTCGGATATCATGGCTGGAAAAAGATCTAAAGTTTCGCAGACCAACGAAACGATTGAGGAGAGTGTACACGAACTGGGCAACGAAGAAACTCTGGATCGCGGAGCGCAGGGGGCGATCTGATCCGACGAAGACACCTCGTTCCGAGTCGATGAGAACGAGACGATCCGTGCTACTGAAGGGGTTGTTACTCGATCCCGGGGCAACACCTCGCAGCCTCCGCGCACCACGACCACGAGTCGATCTCAGGGGGGCGCAGCGAACCGCCCTCCACGAACCGCAGCTACCCGAACTGATGGTCAGAATACAACTCGACCTGGAAAAGAACCTATGACCCACTCCTATCGTCCTGGAACCTCTGCTCGACACGGTTCAAGCTCTTTGCGCATAAGAGAGAGTGGTGATGACCACTATGATCCTGCCGCTCCTGTCACTGAGGGGGATCTCTCTCGCTTCGTCGAAATGTGGGATAGGTTGTTTGATGAGTTGGCCGCCCAAAGGCAGGAAAGTTCTATCCTACGGCAAAACCTGACGGCTATGGATAGATGACTTGATGAGCTAGCAAGGCAAAGAACATCGCCGGTTCGTCCTCTCACCCCAGTATATTCCTCTTCATCTGAAGAATCGCCGAGACCTCCGCGGCGACCGTATGAAAGAGCCGAAAACATAGAACAGCTTCGGTTCGGGACCCTGCCCTCACAAGAAGAAGAAGAACTAGGGGCAGGACCCACAAACCGTAATATGAATGGTCAAGCAACGACCCTCAGGACTCGAGGTGTGAACGGTCCTGTGCATGACAGACCACCTCAGCCCCGTCGCCGCACGCATACTCATGATAACAGGGGGCAGCGAAGCCCCGTCCGAGCCCCGGATTTTGTGGCTACTCCCCGAGGAGAGATCAGAGAACCTCGTCGGGCCAGAGGCACTGACCCTGAACCTCCTTTGACTAGTGCAAACGTTGCAGCCATGGTTCACCACATTTTGGCCGACAGCGGTGGACAGCGGAATGAAGATTGGGGGATTGACCGCAGTCATACCCCTTTTACTGACGATATTTTGGATGCAACTTTTCCAAGGCGTTTCAACATGCCACAAATGAACCGATATGCAGGAAGATCTGATCCTGTTCAACACCTAATGAGATACTCTTGGTCGATGACTGCTGCCGCCGCTTCTGACACGGTTAAGTGTAAAGCGTTTCCCATATTCCTGGAAGACGTGGCTTTGCTATGATTTACTCGCCTGCCGGCGAGATCGATTTCTAGCTTCAGGGAACTAAGCGAGAAGTTCGTAGAACAATTCCGTATCTACGCACAGAAGACGAAAAGCGTGATCGATTTATTCCTTGTCAAACAGCGACCAGGCGAAAGTCTAAAGATGTACCTGGATCGTTTCAATTTGGCCGCCACTGAGGTTAAAGATCCTCATGAGCCGACCATTGTCGCAACACTAATTGACGGAGTGGATAAGGACACTGAATTCGGGAGGTACTTGGCAGGCAAACCACCCCACACCAGAGAGTTATTCTATGAGAAAGCCAATGTACATCTACGCCGGGAAGAGGTATACGCAAACCGAAAGCTTAAAACAACTGATAAGGAAGAAATTCAGAGCAATGTCGCCATCAAACAGACTGGAGACAGCTCGGGGAAAGTTGAGGTTAACGTCGGAAATCAGAACCAGGGTGGTCGCCGACCAGGTAACAACAATAACAATGCTAACGGCAACAACCGGTAGAGGGGCCGAGGGAACGACTCCCAGAGAAGGACTCGTCCCAGGGCCTTTGAAAGTTATACACCCATAAGTGATACTCTGGAAAATATCTTCATGGATGTGTATGAAGTCCTCCAGAATAAGAGGCCACCTCCTAGAGAGTCGACAGAGAAAGAGCGTGAGACAGGGAAGTTTTGTCTCTTTCATCAAATCCACGGCCATTCGACGAATGAATGCCGTCACCTGAGGGACGTAGTCGAAAGGCTGCTTCGAGAAGGGAAGCTAGACGAATACAGAGTAATGCCTAGGGACAGGGGGCAAGAAGTGCAGGCCCCGAATCAGAATCAAAATCAACTTGCTACTAGGCCAACTGCTCAGCAAAAGGGAAAGAATATTGTAATCAATACCTTGATCGGTGGGCTTTACCTTGCTGGGCACAGTTCCAAAGCTTTAGATCAATACGTCAACGCAGCCAAACAACACCTCGAAGTGGGGGAATGTAGCAACCCCGAGGACAGTATCCCGGTGAAGCAGCAGAAGATGATGACTGATGACGTTGTTTTCCGAGAACGAGAAAGCATCGGAGTCCATGCTCCAACTGAAGATCCACTTGTAATTATGATACCCATTGGGCCAGCCACTGTTCATAAGGTTCTGGTGGACAACGGGAGTTCCGTTAATATTCTTTTCAAAAAGGCCTTTGACCAGATGAATCTTGAGATAAAAGACTTGAAGCCCTGCCAAGGATGGATCCGTGGATTCAACGGAGCATCCACCGCACCTATGGGTTATGTAGAATTTCCAGTTACACTTGGGGAAGGAGAACGCCAGAGAGTGAGAATCCTTCCCTTTGTGGTTTTGGATGTCGAATCGCCATACAATGCCTTCTTGGGCCGACCGGCCCTCGCAAAGTTCAGAGCCTGTATAGCCCCCTGGTGCTTGCTATTGAAGTTCCCCACAGAAGCAGGCATTGGTATCGTTAGAGGGGATCAAGTTGTTGCGCGAGCGTGTTATGTTGCCGAACTAAAGTTGCTTCGCAACGGCGGGGATATCGAAACTAAAGGCACTCCTCCCCCTTTGGGGGCGGAAACCTTATAGCAACCAAAGAGGATAATTGTTGGAGAGTTGCCTAGAGTGATGCCCAAGGATATAGATCCCAGAGAGGATCAAGAACCCGGGGGCAGAACGACGACTCCCAACGAGGCAACTGTGGATGTGCCAATCGATGACAGTGACCCGGAGAAGGTCCTTAAGATTGGATCCCAGTTAAGTCCGACTCTTGCCGAAGAATTGACGACTTTCTTAAAGAACAACTTGGATGTATTCGCTTGGACCCACGCGGACATGTGCGGGATATCCCCATCAATCATGAGCCATTCTTTGAGCATTAACCCCAAACATCCTCCAGTAAAGCAAAAAAGGCGAATGCTGGGCCCAGAGAGGTCCGCTGCCTTGAAAGAAGAGGTTGGAAAGCTAAAGAGTAATGGGTTTATCAGAGATTCAACTTACCCAGACTGGATTTCGAATCCAGTCCTGGTAAAGAAGGCCAACGGGAAGTGGCGAACGTGTATCGACTTCTCAGATTTAAACAAAGCTTGTCCAAAAGATAGTTTCCCATTACCTCGAATTGACCAGTTGGTAGACTCGACGGCAGGTCACGAGCTTCTCTCATTCATGGATGCTTATTCAGGATACAACCAAATTCCAATGCATGTTCCGGATCAAGAGCATACTAGTTTTATCACTGATCTGGGATTATATTGTTACGTAGTAATGCCCTTTGGTTTGAAGAACGCAGGCGCTACGTACCAACGTTTGGTCAACAGAATGTTTTATAACCAAATCGGGAAAACAATGGAAGTATACGTCGACGATATGTTGGTTAAATCCAAGAAATCCTCTCAACACACTACTGACTTGGCAGAGATGTTCGGCATTCTTCGAAAGTATGGGATGAAACTCAATCCCACCAAATGTTCATTCGGTGTTGCTTCTGGAAAATTCTTAGGATTCATTGTCAGTTCGCGCGGTATCGAGATTAATCCGGACCAGATCACGACAATCAGGAACATTCAGGAACCTAGGCAAATTAGGGATGTGCAAAGCCTTGCCGGAAAAGTGGCCGCACTAAGCAGATTTATCTCCAGGGCTACGGATAAGTGCATCCCATTCTTCGAATTAATAAAGCGAGGAAAACGCCACTTTAAATGGACACCTGACTGCGTAGAAGCGTTTCAGAATTTGCTCAGACACTTGGAGAAACCTCCAATTCTATCTAAACCAATAGACCACGAGGATTTATTCGTGTATTTGGCAGTATCATCTCATGCAATCAGCTCAGCGTTGGTAAGGGAAGAGGAAAAGGTCCAAAGACCTGTGTATTATGTGAGCAAAAAATTGACAGCAGCAGAGCGTAATTATCCACGGATAGAGAAACTGGCGTATAGTTTACTAATTGCCTCCAGAAAATTTCGGCACTACTTTCAGGCACATCCTATTACCATATATACTGATCATCCACTCAAGCAAGTTTTACAGAGACCAGAGGCATCTGGAAGGTTACTCAAATGGAACATAGAGTTAAGCCAATTTGACTTGAACTTTCAGCCTAGACGGTCAATTCGGGGGCAAATGATAGCCGACTTCATAGCCGAATTCACTGTTCCTGAAGAAGATATAGCAAACGAAGAAGTGGAACCCTCAAAGTTACTTTTCGACCCTAATGTCTGGAGATTATATACTGATGGTGCTAGGAACGACGAAAGATCCGACATTGCAATAGTGCTTGAAACCCCCGAGAAGCGATTGATAACCTATGCCATCGGAATGGAGTTTCAGGCCACTAACAACGATTCCGAATATGAAGCTCTGATAGCCGGATTAAAGATTGCAAAGGAACTAGAAGTCACAAAGCTGAACATCTTCTGCGACTCCAAGTTAGTTGTGAATCAAGTTACTGGAAGATTCCAAGCTAAAAGTGCAAGATTGATTCTATACTTAAAGAAAGTGAAAGAACTGCTGAATGAGTTTGATCACTACAGCATATCTCATATTCCGCGGTCAGAAAATCAGCAGGCAGACAAGTTGGCAAAGATGGCTAGTTCTAACGATCCTGAAGTGATAGGGCTAGCCCCCGTTGAAGTACTTCGGTCCCCCAGCATTGATCAAATGGAAATCGACCTAGTACTAGAGACGGAACCAGAAAGGGAGTCGTGGATGACCCCTATAAAGAATTTCCTAATGGGTGGAGCGCTTCCGACCAAGAAAAGCGAGAGGCGTAAAGTGATTCGTAAAGCCGCCCGATACGTACTGCAAGGTGGAGTCCTTTATAGACAAGGGTTTTCAATGCCCCTCCTTCGGTGTATAGCCCACGATGACATCAAACGTGTGCTGCAAGAAGTCCACGAAGGCGAATGTGGCGACCACACTGGAGGGCAAACTTTGGCGAAAAAGATATTGCGGCATGGTTACTTCTGGCCTACCATAAACAAGGATGCAGTAAGATATGCACGACGATGTGATGCGTGCCAGAGATTTTCAAAGATACCTAGAGCGCCTCCAAGCCAATTAAAAACAATAATGAGTCCATGGCCATTTGCTATGTAGGGAATTGATATCATAGGAAGTCTCCCCATAGCAAGGGGCGGAGCAAAGTTTGCTATTGTGGCCATAGATTATTTCACTAAGTGGGTCGAGGCAGAACCACTAACTACAATCACAACTAAACGAGTGATCGACTTCATTGTGAGAAACATCATTTGCCGATTTGGAATTCCAAAGATTGTGATAACAGACAACGGAACTCAATTTGATAGTGCTGAATTCAGAAACTTCTGCCAAAAATATCACATCGAGAATCGATACACCTCCGTGGCACACCCACAATCGAACGGGCAAGTCGAAGCTGCAAATAAAGTAATTAAGTCCATTCTAAAAAGAAGAATGAAGCGGGCTAGAGCCATGTGGGATGATGAATTGCCCTTGGCACTATGGGCCTACATGACGACGTATAAATCAGCGACAGGACATACCCCGTTCTCCCTCGCTTTTGGAACGGAAGCAGTCATCCCGATTGAGATGAAGGTACCTTCTCATCGGGTGACCTATTATGATCCAATGACCAATAATGAATTGCTCCTTGAGTCCCTGGATATGATCGAAGAAAAGAGGGATGAAGCCGACCTGCGTGCTCTGAGATGCAAGCAACAGGTCGCCAGATATTACAACAAAAAGGTCCGAGCCCGAGCCTGGGAACCCGGAGACTTGGTTCTGAAACGTGTCTTTCCACCCCCAACTCATATGGGAGCGAAGTGGGAAGGACCGTACTCTATTCTCAGCAAGCTTGATAATGGAACCTTCAAGCTGGCAATCGTAGATGGAAAGGAAATCCCCAGAGTGTGGAATGCCCAACATCTACGGCCATATTTGACATGAGAAGTTTCAAATTTATTCTTTTGCTTTGTTAAAAAAAAAAACTATGTACAGGGCATGACTTGCCTAAAACAGTCTGATTCCTTAAAGCAAGAGATTATAAAGTGGACGTAGGTCATGATTCGACCGAACCACTATAAAAATACTGTGTGTCATTTACCTTTATTGTATCTTTATTTATTTGCCTATGAAAATCAGTGTGAATAATGCAGGTACCCGAAGTCCGGTGCCAACAGTTCCTCTCGTAAACTAATCAGAGGAACCCAAAGCCTTGGTAAATGCTCCAACTGCTTGTCCGACTGGTTTTAATCCTCGGAGCTTGGATTAAAATGTAAACCTAAGACGAGTTTGATGAGCGTGCATGATTGCAGACTGCTGAGTCCCAACTCTAACTCTCCAGAGAGAGAGAGAGAGAGTATAAAGGCGTCTCCGATTGAGCACTGAGAAAGAGCTCCTTCCCCGCTGAAGGATCGGGGAGCGAATGAATCGCTGAGCTCGAACTCTAACTCTCCAGAGTCGAGAGAGAGTATAAAGGCGTCTCCGATTGAGCGCTGAGAAAGAGCTCCTTTCCCGCTGAAGGATCGGGGAGCGAATGAATTGCTGAGCTCGAACTCTAACTCTCCAGAGAGAGAGAGAGTATAAAGGCGTCTCCGATTGAGCGCTGAGAAATAGCTCCTTCCCCGCTGAAGGATCGGGGAGCGAACGAATCGCCAAGCGTAAAACTCTAACAACTGATTGGGGGGCACCAGGCACTCCTATGCAAACACTAAACTTTGATATAACAGTGTAACATAGCATGAACATTCTTCTTCCTGTTGATTGACTGACTTATAATTATTAATAGTTGGTTAACGAATAAACGTGGAAAGTTTCTATGAATACAGGTACACAATGATGTAAGGAGAAACAAATCCTTGTTTATGTACTGCGAATCAACAAAGTGAAAACAATCTAGAAACAAAAGTGAGGACCAGTCTCACAATTACACTTCCTGGCCAGTGGGAAACCTAAAGACAAAATATCAACAAACATCCTATTTATGCTTTGATTTCTTCTCTTGCTTCTGCCTCTCCAGCCTCTCCTTGTCGGCTTCAGACGGATCCCCCTTCTTCCTCTTCCGCTTGTCCACAAGGGGAGCATCTGACTCCTCTGAGGTCTCCTCTTTCCCTTCTTTTCTCTTGCTTCTACTGGAGAGGGAAGCCGAGAAGTCATCAGGGTTTGCGAAGTGAAGCTCCCGGCTGATGGACTTGGACTGGATTTTCACAATCATCCCAGTTTTGGGATCGAATTCTGCAAGAGGGACTATGTCCAAAGCCTCATCCCCCACTTTCTTTGAAGCCAACCCTTTCTCTTGTCTGGCTTTCCGGCTGGCCAGGGGCTCTTCATCATCATCATCATCATCGTCGGCCTTTTTGGTGCCGGTAATATCCTCTTCGTCATCCACATGACGACCATCCAAGTCTTTTAAAGCTTCGATAGTCCCAGCATCTTTGGGCACATCGGTGCTAGGCACCGGGATGCTTCCTTCTGCTGTTGTGACCTCGACTCGCTCTGAAACATCGATATCAGCACCCGGCAGAGCAGTCTCCTTCTCCACTTCTCTCTCTTTTCCAGCGCCCTTGTCGACGGGCTCGCCACCTGCATTACGAGAGACACACATTACTAATTCAATGGGTTGTCCTGCTAGACGACGACAATTGGCAATCGCTTTAGCAAATTGCGCGGGAAAAGAGAGAGATACCTTCAGCAGATGCTCCCTCTTGAGTAGATCCGGATGCTCCAACAACCACGAGAGTCAGGCCTAAGGGGATTAGCGGATCGTCAGGATGGTACTCCTCAACTTCGGAGGTTTTAGACTTCGCGGCGGAGCTGGAACCCTCGTCAATTTTGCTTTTACCTTTAGCCATGGTTCTCTCCTTCTCCATTTCCGCCAGGATTAGGCGACGACCCTCTGCCAGGTCCTCGGGCTCGTTGTCTCTTAGGATGCTCTTCATCAATTCATCCTCGTTGATTTCTTCGACACCCAGTCTGTATTTTTCGCCCTCCACGATGGCATCCCATAAGTTGGCCAAAGTAACATGATAATCCGGGATCCATGAGATATTGCGAGTTTTGAGAACCTGGCCAAGGAAATCAAAAATCATCTCCTCAAACCCCTCGATTTCTTTCTCTCTTTCAAGGAGTTTGTTGTTGGAGGTAGTGGCCATTTCAATGGCGCTATCAACGTTCTTTTCTGCAAGAGCTGCCCGTCTCTCCGCATCTGCAACCTGGTCATTCAAAATCACCTTTTCTGTTTCTGCCAGAGCCAAACTTTCTTTTAGACTCGCTTTTTCCGCCTCCCAGGCAGCTCTCTCAGCTTCAAAACGGCCTTGCACTGTTTTCAACTCGGCGTTGGCCATTTTTAGATCTTCAACCTCCTTCTTTAAAGCCATTTTTTCTTGGCTATTGGAGTCCAGTTCAGAATGAAATCGATGTTTGGCATTCTCTAATTCAGTCTTATAGTTTGCAGCGTCTCTCTGTGCCAAAGCGAGCTGGGCCTGAGCGTCTTCCAGGTCCTTCTCTAATTTTGTCCTAGCCCTTTCGTTATTTTCAAGTTTTGCTTTAGACCTGTGAGCTTCTATTTCAAGTGTTCGGATGACTTCCGAAAGATTGACTGCGTGTTTTTTCATCATCTCGTATTGTCTGGCCACGTGCTGGATGTGCCCAATAACTTCATCATCCCAATTTTTAGGGACCGGTTCCAAGGCAGGAACAAAGACCATCCTGTCAAAGAACATTCCTAGAAATTGTTCCCGTAGCTTTTCCAGCCTACCTTGGATCTCGGGACCGTGGACGTAATCCCGTGAACCGGGGGCAGCTAACTCTGGTTGGCTGGTGGGGACAATATCACTTCTCTCTTGCTCAGTTTCTTTGGATGAATCTCTGTCCCTATCTTTGGATTCGTGACGCCTTTTGGACGACCGACTGTGGGAAGGCGCACTCTTTGGAGGAGTCAACTCTTTTGGAAGTGTCTTTCCCCCGGTCGGAATTGTCGGATGACTCGAAGGCCTGGTAGAGGTTGATTTGGGTGGAGATCGAGGTTGCGAAGAGCTCGGCCTATGAGGAGGACCGCGAGGGCGCTCAGTACCCGGACGAAGGCTGGGGTTGCCTTCGCGAAGAGAACGGTACAAATAAGATTTCCTGCGCGACATCGTTCCTGCAAAAAGAGAAAAGGATATATTAAAACTTTGAATACCCGCAAAGTTAGAGTGCAAGGTCAGACAGTGTGTGTGAGGTGTGCATCCCATATAATTCCCCCTAACAGACCCGGGCCTGGAGACAGGCTCATCTGACCCGTTTCTCGTCCCCTTGTTGAATCAGTCGCCTCTTCGGGAGCAGAAAAGAAAGGTTCCTCGCCGAAGTCTTTTTCTGTGTATTCAATGTCGGGTAGAGGGATTTTATTCAGCTCGTCGAATAACTGTTCTTCTGTCAAGTCGTCATCACCAACAGTTTCCATTGGAGCAGAGGTAGGGATTTCCTTCGACACGTCACCGCGGGACTCATCCCCTCTGTATATATTCAAGTCTTCGTCGTCTTGGATGACTATCGGAGAAGGACTTTTGCGAAATTTAGTTGTTTCCACCGCTTGTGAAGTTCCCTCTCCTTCCGTTGGGGGCACATATTTATAAGGTTTGCCGCCGGTCCCAAGTCCAAATTTTCTATCCAGAAGGCGATGCTTATGAAGGTTGTCATCAGTAATGCATTTTTTAATCCTTAAAAAGTCGGATCTGCTTTGCAAAAGAATGGACAACCGGTTGTTGTATAATGCACCCTATGTTCTCGGGAAGACATGATCTGTTTAAGACAAAGGAAAAAGCGGAAGAATGTTATTACTTAGACTCCTTAAGCAAGATATTCGACTAGGCGATCAAAGTTTACTTGATTTGAGCCATCTCCGTGAGCATCCAGCCTGTTTTCTTATGTAAAACCAGTCGGACTTAGGATCCCCGATGTTGCTGTAACCGTCGTACAGAACTTTCCTGTTCGCCACTGATTCAAAAAAGGAAAAGTTTGGAGTTGCAGAAGAACGGTGCTTGAAGAGAAAGAAGAACACCAGATCTCTGAATTTAAGTTCGGCATGCAAGATCTCCGCATAAGCAACATATAAAGAGTATAGAGATGCGTAGGCGTTTGGATGAAGCTGCATCGGAGCAATGCCTAGTCGTCTTAGAGTTTCAATGGCAATCAGAGGGAACGGAGGAATAGCTCCTACTAGACACATTGTTCGACTGATCGACATGTACCCTTCCGGTGCTAGATGGGGTCTATCTTCGCTTCCAGGTGTCAAGACATCGTCCCAAGGAATGCCGTGTCTTAAGCAGATTCTCTTGAGTTTTATCTCGTCAAGCTTGGACGCTAAAGAATCAGAGAATTTATCTATCCCGACTGCGCCTGGAATTTCGTCCGGAGCTCGCTCGTCAGACTCGGAGTTGTTACTGGATGAAGTACTTTCTGTCGGATTTGATTCTGTAGCTTCATACTCAGATCCAGAATCCTCACCTCCCGGATTGATTGGAGGAATTTCGGGATTGTACTGTTCAGGAGTCTCGGATTCTGCTTCTGCTACGGATCTTGGAGAAGAGTTATCGTTCGACATCGCTGCTGGGACGAGAAAATGTGAACAATAAGATTAACACTACCCGACCCCCGTGTGTGCAAGTGCCGGTGTGTGTACTCGTGTGTACATTAAAAATAAAGCGTGAAAGCAATCAAGATCATCAAAGCATTAATCGTTGTATGCCGTCAAATTATGAGGTCATTTAGTCCAGAAAGTCCAATATCAGGGCTCTATCCTAACTGTTCAGAGTTTTATAGTGACAACGCGTTGATTAAAGTCTGAAATTCCTCCGTATCGTCAGTTATGAGTCGGATCGCGAAGCAGAGGGATCGCCCCTTTTCGGATCGCAGGACAAGGGGATCGCCCCCATCGAATCGCCGGGCGAAGGGATCGCTCCTTCACGAACCGTTGCGACCCCACGATACGTCCCTTTGCCGCCACCTCGATCTATCGTCTCGCCATTCGCTTTCGTCTTCTATCCTTGACCACGATCCGAGACGGTTTGCCTTCTCCTTCTGCCTCCTTCGTTTTCCTCCTTTCCTTCCCATCCTCAAATTCTGAGCTCTGCGCCCGATGGCCATGGCGACTTGGTGATTTCTTCAGAAAATTTCGGATTCCCATCGTTTCTTCCTCGAATTAGTCTTAAAAATTCGGGAAGGTGCTGCATTTACAAATGAGAATGTTTTCTGTGGAGTTACCTTTCTAAAAATTGAGAGAATGCTCGGATTCTTGAAGGTTTGGAAAATTTGGGTTCGTTCTTTGATAACGCGAGACGATTCGGCAGAGAGAAAGAAGAAGGAGAATGAGGAGGAGAGGGTCGGCTTATCTAGGCAAAGAGGGTGACCGTTTATCTCCCTTCCTTTGTCCTATTCGGTCCACGAAACGTCATGAAGGCCACGATTCAAAGCTTGTATCGCATAGAAGCCCACGGACCGCTTCAAACGATGGCCCACCAAACTCAAAGCCCGACACGACTCGAAGGAAAGTCCGCCTCGTTTCGTACAGAGGCCTGGATACTCAGCTCGAGATGAGCACGTGAACACTCGGACCGTGGCGCTTTATGGCGATCCGATTTATGCATGCGTTGATTTGAACCAATGCGACTGTTGATTTACATCCCATCAGGAAAAGGTAGATTGGAATCTTCGAAGCATGTTCCATCATCGATAAAACATACTTCGAGGGGGCAAAATGTTGGCTCGCTTTTTGACCAAGCCACCCAGGATCATTCATAAAAGGAAAGCAGGAAACCACGTTCTCCAATAATGTGAAGGAATGGATCGCACTCCACCGTCTCGCCCACCGTCGGATCACACTCCATCGTCTCGCCCACCGTCGGATCGCGTGCCATCGTCTCGCCCTCATCTCATTAACGAACGATGCATCCAGGCGATCCGATCCAAACTTATATCGTAGCCCAGAGCGAACCGATCCGATCCCTTGGTGCGCACCGAACCCTCTGACCCATTCAATCACGAGCTGGTCTTCAGCGACCCGAACCACACGGATCTGGCGACACGTGTTCCTAACCGTCATCTGGACCAATTCTCCCCATCTGCACGATCCGATTTTCAAGCAAATCACGACACCTGTTCACAACGGCTAATTTGACCATTTCTCCAACGGCGGCGATCCGACCCGAGGTTCTCGGGATTCGTGCCACGTGTCCACGATCCACCTGATAAAATCAGCTACAAATAGCCCAGAGCTTGGCATTTTTCGGGATCTTTTTGGCAATATTGAGTACTGAATCCGCCATTGTTGTCAAACCACTGAAATATTGAGAGAAATCACTGTTGTACTAGCTTTTAAAGCATAATCAATAAGATATAAAGTGGACGTAGGCTCGTTAACGCCGAACCACTATAAATTCTGAGTGTTATTTTCTTTTTCCTCGTTCCTCATTTAAAATTCTATACAGTTCATAACAATTTGGGTGTTAGGTCCAAATTTCGATCTAACAGCCACGCTAGCTGAACTGGGATCGGATCGGATAGAGGAAAACAGATCGGATCGAGAAGGACGGATCGGATCGAGGGGGACGGATCGGATCGGAAGCACGAAAACGAATCAGAGCAGGAGCACGGAAGCGGATCGGATAGGAGCATCTGAAGGGAGCATGAAAACGGATCGAAAACGCGAACCAAGAAGGAGCACCCGACCTGACCCGAAGGGAAGCACCTGACCCGACCCGAAGAGAAGCATCTGACTCGAACACAGAGGAGTACCCGACCCGAACCGCACCAGAAGGAGACCCGACCCGAATGGATGAAGGACACCGACCCGAACCGATAACTTGAGGAAGAACCCGACCCGACCCAATATTGACCAATAACCCGAGATGCAAAGGTAGTCCAATAGGGGAAGTTAGAGCTCAGGATCCCGGAACCAGTTGGGAACCGAGGAGTTCACTTCATGGTTGGACTTTGCTGCGGGACGTGTGCTAAGGAGTTGCCGACGTTCATAACTTCGATTCATCACCAAGAATGAGTGATGGCTACTTATCAGTGCAGTAGGGTCATTATGACCTGAGGGGCAAGGTGATTGTGGCAAGACTACGTTATCAGTGCAGTATGGTCATTATGACCCGAGGGGCAATGTGATGCGTAGTAAGACTATGAGCTAGTGCAGTGGGGTCCTTGTGACTCCATGGGGAAAAGTGGACATAGTAAGGATTGATAAGGCTATGAGCCAGTGCAGTGGGGTTCTTGTGACTCCATGGGGCAAAGTGGACATAGCAAAGGATTTGTGGCTACGTTATCAGTGCAGTGAAGCCATTTATGACTTCATGGGGCAATGTGATCGTAGCAAGGAATGTTGGGTGATCAAAGTGGTGAAGATCGTATGCTTTACGCACTGAGTGAGAGATGTGAGGATGGATGCTATGTTTGATTGTTTGCAATCCCTATGACATGCACACCTCCCCCACCTCTGTATCTTTACACTGTTTGATATGATACCTTAGAGTGTTGTACAGTATGTAGTGCTAACTCTTTGGTTGCAGGTCCAGGTTCAGGTATGTTTTAGTCTACCTGTTATTGTTCACTTTAGATGCTTATCGCTCATACCAGGCTTTATGTCTGACCCAGAGTTTTATGTCTCCTCTTATTACTCTAGGTGCTCACACGAGCAGACTAGAGACAGGTTAGCTGGTGATGCGCGAGTAGTTGATTCGGAGGCGGGCAGGAGGCTTCCACGTATTATATATATACACATTCTCCCTGTGTCGTTGGTGGTCGCTACTTGGGCATTAGTAGTGTACCTCATTTATCTTACTTTTGCTTTGAGACAGTTTGAAAGTTGTAATAAGCTGTATTTTGGATTTCCGCTGCTATGATGTCTAGTTCTGATTTTCAGCTTATGCACTGTCTCTCATGTTTATGTCAAGTATGTTATTATTATATTTTGTTCTATGTGTTGTGAGACATTCTACAGGTTCTTTGTATGTTCATTTCCTTCTTCCTTTTTCCTTCCCACAACCCGTTCCGCACTAACTGGACATGTGTACAGCGCACCTTTGGAGTAAATGTCGGTTGGTGCGGGGCGGGCCGTCACACTTGGTATCAGAGCTCTAGGTTGCGTAGATAACCTAGGGAAAGACACCAGGGAGAGATAGTACGTATATGAGAGAGCGTATTTGTGATTATTTTGGTTTTCAAAAGCTATGTATGTATATACTATTAGTAGTATAAAGATGAAGTCGCACTGCACTAGCACCATTATGGGGTCGTTAATCGTTTCCCTTTTTCAGATTGACGATGAGCCGAGACACGAGAGGTGCTGGTAGAGGGACCAACCAAGGGAATGCCGCTGACATGAGGGCGATGTTTACTAACCTCATGAGAGACATGCTTAGAGAAGTGCAAGGGGCAATTCCCAATCCCGGAGTTGGTGTTGGCCCAGTAGTGCAGGCGCCTAAGGTCGATTTCGCCAAGTTGTGCAAAGATTATACTAATCTTGGTGGGAAGTCGTTCCACGGAATGGAGTCGGCCACGGATGTTCAGGACTGGATGGATAGCTGTGACCGTATCTTTGATGACTTGGGTCTCGAGGATGCGATGAAGAGAAGGCTAGCGTCTCGTTAGTTGCAAGGGCGAGCGATGAATTGGTGGAATGCCATTAGAACAGCTACTCCAGAGGATCAGGTTACTTGGGATCAGTTCAAGGCTCGCTTTAGCGAGAAGTTCATTCCAGCTGCCCAGAAGTCAGTATTGTTCAAGAGGTTCTTGGAACTCAAGCAGAATGGGAGGGCAGTTTCTGATTATACTGCTGAGTTCGACACTTTGTTGAAGTATGGACTGTCTCTCATTGATACTCCTGAAAAGAAGAATGAGAAGTTCATTACTGGTTTGGATGAATACTTGGGGGAAAGACTTATTAATCACATCGATGAGACTTTTGAATCGATCGTGGGGAAAGCTTTGAGATCAGAGAGTCTTTACCCTAAGTCAAAGACTGAGGCTGCATCTGCAGAAGGGCCAAAGCCGCAAGCAGGCGGTAGAGGCAAGAATAACTCTCAGAATAAGAGGAAGCAGGAAAAATCAAAAGGTGGCCAGAAAAAGAGCAAGAGGGATGTTGAGTGCTTCAGCTGTGGAAAGAAGGGCCATTATGCTAAGGAATGTCGGGCCAAGCCAGCGGAAAGGAAGTGCTACAACTGTGGTCAAGTGGGACATCAGAAGGATAAGTGTCTGCAACCTCTTAAGGAGAAGCAGATTGTGAAAGCATATGCTATTGATGTTGTTCCTTCTTCGCCGAATGCCCCAACTGCAGCGGAGAAAGGAAAGAATGTTGTTATTCAAGGTATGCTTTCTATTTATGATGTACCAGTTCGAGTTTTGTTTGATATTGGGGCTTCCCGTTCCTTCATATCTAGTGACCTGGTAGATAGGTTGGGACTGGAACCCGAGATAGTCGATAGACCATTGATTGTGACGAACCGGATTGGTGGTTCGACTAGCCTTAGTATGATTTGCAGGAATTTGGTCTTATCGAGTCATGGATGTATGTTTGTATGTGATTGCTTTGTTTTGGGCTTTACTGGGTATGGCATTATATTGGGAGTCGATTGGCTCCAAAGATACGGGGTGGTGGTAGACTGTGATGGCTTTTTGGTGATAGTGAGGGCGGATGATGGGCGGAGGGTAGTGTTTGGTAGTCTACCTAGTGATGGGGTTATGGCTAGTTTTGTGAATTCCCTCGACATCCCGCAGGATGAGTTGTCATATGTGCCCGTGGTTGGCCAGTATCCGGACGTCTTCGAGGAGGTGACCGGGCTTCCACCACACCGAGAGATTGAGTTCCGTATTGATTTAGTGAAAGATGCCAGACCTATAGTGATGCCACTTCGTCGTATGGCACCAAGGGAGCAGCGAGAGCTCGGGGTGCAAGTCAGCAATCTTTTGAAGATGGGATTTATTAGAAGGAGCGTCTCCGAGTGGGGAGCACCAGTTGTGTTTGCCACTAAGGCAGATTGTTGCCTTCGTTTGTGTGTGTACTATCGCGAGTTGAATAAGGTGACGAGGAAGAATAAGTATCCTCTACCGCGTATAGATGATTTGTTTGATCAGCTGGAAGGAGCTAGAGTGTTCTCCCAGTTGGACCTCGCGACAGGATTTCATCAGCTTCGAGTAGCAGATGAGAGTGTTCCGAAAACAGCATTTAGGACGCCGTCTGGATTTTATGAGTGGTTAGTTATGCCATTTGGGTTGACTAATGCACCAGCCTATTTTGTGGATCTTATGAATCGAGTATTCAGAGATCAGTTGAATAAGTTTGTTCTTGTGTTTGTGGATGACATCCTTGTTTACTCAAGGACAGAGGAGGAACACAAGGGACACTTGAGGGTAGTGATGGAGGTGTTGAGGAAACACCAATTGAAAGCGAAATTCTCTAAATGTCATTTTTGGAGAAGGGAAGTGAGATTCTTGGGTCATGTTGTTTCAGAGAGTGGTATTGCCGTGGACCCCACGAAGGTGGCTACGGTACAGGATTGGCCTACACCCAAGAATGCTACAGATGTAAGAAGTTTCTTGGGATTAGCTGGATATTATCGTAAGTTTATCCAGAATTTCTCCAAGATTGCAGCACCTTTGACTCAGTTGACTAGGAAGAATCAGTCCTTCGTCTGGGACGGAGTGTGTGAGGATGCCTTCAAGAGTCTAAAGGAGAAGTTGACGCGTGCGCCAGTGTTAGTCATTCCTAAAGGGAATGAAGGGATGACGGTATATACGGATGCTTGTGGTACCGGACTGGGTGCAGTATTGATGCAAGGAGGTAGGGTTGTAGCTTATGCAATCGACAGCTAAAGCCGCATGAGAAGAAGTATCCTACCCATGATTTGGAATTAGCAACGATTGTATTTGCGCTGAAGATATGGAGACACTATCTCTTAGGAGAAAGATTTGAGCTGTTTACCGATCATAAATCGTTAAAGTATCTCTTCTCTCAGAAAGATCTGAATCTCAGTCAGCAGAGATGGTTAGAGTTCTTGGCTTCGTATGATTTTGATATCGCGTACACACCTGGGAAGGGTAATGCGGTAGCCGATGCCTTGAGTAGGAGACATGCCAGCTTAGGGGCAATGTTTCTTGAATGGAAGCAACTGGAGTATATCGCGGGGTTTGATTTCAGACTAAAGTGCGAGTTGGATCCAATTATGCTAGCTAGTTTGACGATCAGACCTACTTTGATAGAGCGAATTGGTTCTAGCCAGAGGGACGATCCTAATCTATTGGAAATCATCTCCAAGCTAGAGATGGGTATCGATGAGGAGATGGATGTGTATGGGCTTGATCGAGATGGATGGCTTCGAAAGAATGGAAGATTAGTTGTGCCCAACGTGAATGGTTTGAGAGATGAAGTGCTTAGAGAATGTCATCACTCAAAACTGACTATACATCCCGGTGGTAATAAGATGTATCGAGACATGAGACAGACTTACTACTGGGAAGGGATGAAAGAGAGACGTTGGGAAGTTTATATCCAAATGCATGAATTGCCAGCTAGTTAAAGCCGAGCAAAAGAAGCCTAGTGGGTTATTGCAACCATTAGAAATTCCCGAATGGAAATGGGAGAAAGTCTCGATGGATTTCATCGATGGTTTACCAAGGACTAGATCGGGATATGATAGCATTTGGGTAATTGTGGATCGATTGACTAAGAGTGCAAGATTTATACCAGTCAAATCGACCAGAACGACAGCCAAGTTGGCAGAATTGTATATGAAGTGGGTAGTGAGATTTCATGGAGTACCCAAAAGCATTGTGAGTGACCGAGACCCATTGTTCACTAGTGGGTTTTGGAAAAGTTTACAAGAGGCTCTAGGGTCCAGATTACATCTCAGTACCGCATATCATCCTCAGACCGATGGTCAGACGGAGAGGGTGAATCATATATTGGAAGATCTCTTGAGAGCGTGTATATTGGATTTTGGTGGAGCATGCGATGACCATTTGCATCTAGTGGAGTTTGCATATAATAATAGCTACCAATCCAGTATCGGTATGGCTCCATATGAAGCTTTGTATGGAAGACCGTGCAACTCACCATCATGTTGGATAGAGACTGGCGAGAAGTTTGTGCTTGGACCAGATGTGGTGAGAGAAACTTCAGATAAGATTAAGATCATTCAGCAACGAATGAAAGCTGCTCAAGATAGGCAGAAAAGCTATGCCGATAAGAGGAGAAGAGACTTGAAATTCTCCGTTGGTGACTTGGTGTTTGTCAAGATTTCCCCGTTGAAAAGCGTGATACGATTTGGCAGGAGAGGCAAGTTGACACCAAGATTTGTTGGCCCATTCCCTGTTCTTGAACTAGTCGGGAATTTGGCGTATAGAGCTGGCTTACCAGAGAAAATGGTAGGAGTTCACAATGTGTTTCATGTTTCCCAACTAAGGAAGTTCATTCATGACTCAGATATGACTATTTCACCTGATCAGTTAGAGGACTTCGAAGTAGAACCTGAGGCGGTTGGGAACCGCAAGCCGATTCGTATTGTGGGGCACGATACGAAGCAACTTCGAAGGAAGGCGGTGAAGCTAGTCAAGGTTCAGTGGGGCGAGAACGAGAATGATTGTACTTGGGAGACAGAGGAGAGCATTAGAAAGGCATATCCAGAACTCTTTGCCTGGTAAGATTTACTTTGCGATTTAGTTACTCCGCATGCTATTATAGACTTATTTTGCTTGTTTTGCATGTTTGATGGTTGTTTTATAGTTGATAGGCATGCGGGACCTTTGTGTATGTTTTGATTAGGGAATTTCGGGGGCGAAATTTCTTAAGGGGGGAAGAGTGTAATGACCCGTATTCTACACATCATAGGATCGTAGAATATTTATTTCTTTCCCATATGAAGTCGTATGGTCATGTAACTTTGGGAAACATCCATTAGAGTCATTTCCCATGTTCATGATTTTTTTCGATTGCTAAATGACCATTTTGCCCCTAGTTGGTACTGTTTTGGCCATAACTTTTGATTGGAAAGGAATTTTGACCTGAAACCACTTCCATTTGATTAGTTTGATGGTTTACCTTTCCGTAGAGAGGTTATATTAGCCAAACGGACTTACCGTTTGGGAGATATGGCTGAAACAAGGTTTGGAGGTTGAAAAACTGCTTACCCGGGCCAAATCGGGTGATTAGTGAGTAGGCCCATAACCCATTTCGGGATTATGGTTATGGGAGGGCTGAAATGAGATGGAGAATCATTCAATTTTAGTTTTCTAGCCTCCACTTATCACCAAGGATCCCTAAAAATGGCCTCTAACCTCTAAATCACCTCCAAATCATCTTTTGGTCAAGGATTTGGCTTAGCAACCCCTAATCAAGGAGGATCTTCACCAAATCAACAAAGGAGCTGCTGTTTAGCATTGAGATTCACATCAAATCAGAGAATTATTTCAGATCTTAGTTTATTTTGTGGCTAAGGTGAGTTATTTGCATAGTTTTACACTAATTATGACTAGTTAGGGGTAATTAGTGCTAATTAGCGAGTTTAGGCATGGTAAAATTCGGAAAAAATGTTCATAAATCCCTAAATGATGTTTTAGACCTCTGATATGAATTTGGGTTAATTTGGTTAAGTTTTGCTAATCCTATCATTAGTTTCACCTAAACATGCTTAAGGGGAAATATGGGATTTTGGGTATGTTTGATCCATTTTAACCTATCATATGGATGTTTTGATGCTTGTGGTTGATTATGAATGTTGCTATGACTATATGAAATGCTTTGTGATTGATTCCAATAGTTAGAATGGTCGAAAACGTCGTCGAATGGCGTAAACACTTGCTGGAATAGTTTTCAGAAAACAGTGCAGGGTTCGGATCGGATCGGATAAGGGGGCTCGGATCGGATATGTAGAACTGAGCAAAGAATCTGATCGGATCAGAACCCAACACTTGGGAAAAGTGGCAAAAAGGAAGGCCACGCTAGCTGAACTGGGATCGGATCGGATAGAGGAAAACGGATCGGATCGAGAAGGACGGATCGGGTCGAGGGGGACGGATCGGATCGGAAGCACGAAGACGAATCAGAGCAGGAGCACGGAAGCGGATCGGATAGGAGCATATGAAGGGAGCATGAAGACGGATTGAAAACGCGAACCGAGAAGGAGCACCCGACTCGACCCGAAGGGAAGCACCCGACCCGACCCGAAGAGAAGCATCTGACTCGAACACAGAGGAGTACCCGACCCGAACCGCACCAGAAGGAGACCCGACCCGAACGGATGAAGGACACCAACCCGAACCGATAACTTGAGGAAGAACCCGACCCGACCCAGTATTGACCAATAACCCGAGATGCAAAGGTAGTCCAATAGGGGAAGTTGGAGCCCAGGATCCCGGAACCAGTTGGGAACCAAGGAGTTCACTTCATGGTTGGACTTTGCTGCGGGACGTGTGCTAAGGAGTTGTCGACGTTCATAACTTCGATTCACCACCAAGAATGAGTGATGGCTACTTATCAGTGCAGTAGAGTCATAATGACCTGAGGGGCAAGGTGATGGTAGCAAGACTACGTTATCAGTGCAGTATGGTCATTATGACCCGAGGGGCAAGGTGATGCATAGTAAGACTATGAGCCAGTCCAGTGGGGTCCTTGTGACTCCATGGGGCAAAGTGGACATAATAAGGATTGATAAGGCTATGAGCCAGTGCAGTGGGGTTCTTGTGACTCCATGGGGAAAAGTGGACATAGCAAAGGATTTGTGGCTACGTTATCAGTGCAGTGAAGCCATTTATGACTTCATGGGGCAAAGTGATCATAGCAAAGTATTGAGGTGATCGAAGTGGTGAATATCGTATGCTTTACGCACTGAGTGAGAGATGTGAGGATGGTTGCTATGCTTGATTGTTTGCCATCCCTAGGACATGCACACCTCCCCCACCTCCGTATCTTTATACTGTTTGATATGATACCTTAGAGTGTTGTACAGTATGTAGTGCTAACTATTTGGTTGCAGGTCCAGGTTCAGGTATGTTTTAGTCTACCTGTTATTGTTCACTTTAGATGCTTATCGCTCATACCAGGCTTTATGTCTGACCCAGAGTTTTATGTCTCCTCTTATTACTCTGGGTGCTCACACGAGCAGACTAGAGACAGGTTAGCTGGTGATGCGCAAGTAGTTGATTCGGAGGCGGGTAGGAGGCTTCCACGTATTATATACATATACACATTCTCCCTGTGTCGTTGGTGGTCGCTACTTGGGCATTAGTAGTGTACCTCATTTATCTTACTTTTTCTTTGAGACAGTTTGAAAGTTGTAATAAGCTGTATTTTGGATTTCCGCTGCTATGATGTCTAGTTCTGATTTTCAGCTTATGCACTGTCTCTCCTATTTATGTCAAGTATGTTATTATTATATTTTGTTCTATGCACTGTGAGACATTCTACAGGTTCTTTGTATGTTAATTTCCTTCTTCCTTTTTCCTTCCCACGAACCGTTCCGCGCTAACTGGACATGTGTACAGCGCACCTTTGGAGTAAATGTCGGTTGGTGCGGGGCGGGCCGTCACACTTCTTGTTTTGCTATTGTGGTTTCTTCTGATCCTCTTTCTTCTCGGGTGCCTTATTAGCATTAGCGCCTTTCTCCTCGTGCATGAGTGCCATGTCTACTAGCTTCTCAAAGGTGGCCCCCATAGGGATGTGGGTCATAGCCAACCCCTGCAATGGCTCGTTCAAGCCATTAACGAACCTCAGAGCCTTCTTCTCTGGCGTGTTCACTAAATCTAAGCCAAACCTTGCTAACTGATTAAATTTGTTGACATATTCTTTCACTGATGAGCTTCCTTGTTTCAATGTCAAGAACCTTTCCATGTATAGATTCTCTTCTGCCCTTGAGAGAAACTTTGCCTCAAACCTACGCCTGAAATCCACCCAAGAATCAACAGGACGCTCCCCATTAGTGACCTCCCACCAAAACGAGGCCTCTCCCTTCATTAACCAAGCTGCTAATTTGACTTTCCTCCCTTCTTCTACTTCAATGATTTTTAGCAATTCTTCCACCTCCTTAAGCCAATCTCTAGCTTCTACAAACGTTTCTGACCCTTGAAAAGGTTTTCCACCCATAGCCTTAAATTCCTTGCACGTCTTTGCAAAAATATCAACGCGAGGAGGAGGAGGAGGAGGATGAGTGGGTGCAACTGGTGGTGGAGGAACATTGGCTGGACCTGCAGCGACCCTAGCCTCTAATAACCTCCTATACCATCCTAGTATCGTTACACCATCCGAAAGGTTAAGATCTTCAGCCATGCTGAAACGAAAAAGGAAAGATTCAAAATGGAGAATTCGAAAGATAAAGATATATGGCTATTGGGGATCATGGTTTTCATAAAAACTTTCCTCTCTAAATTACTCATCAAGACATGTTTTTGAAAATACTTCTTCCAAAAATACTTTAGAAAAATAGTTTTTCTAAAAACTTTATCTGTTCTGGTAACCTTAAGCTCTGATACCACGTGTAACACCCCACGTCCATTAATGTCACTCACAAAGGGAATGCATTAACTTCCATGGAGGTTTTAAGTGAATATAGAACAGAAAAATTACAACAAGACAGATAATAAGTAGTACTTGGAATTCTAAGACTTTATTTTATTGCAGCGGTAATTAAACATGTTTGTTACATCATAAAACCATAAATCAGAGTCAAGTACAGTATCCATCTTGATAAAACAAAATACATAACCCCATTACATAAATAGCCATTAAAGAAGATAACAAGCTGGACTTTACTTCAGTGGTCCAAGCTTTCCAAAGTGAGATAAAGCAATCCAATCAAACTCCGTTAGAGCTGGGCCCACCCTGAGGACCTGGTAGGGGGAAAAAGATAGAAATGGAGGGGGTCAGACATAAATTCTGGCGAGTATGATAATTCTAACAATACTATTATCAAAATAATTAGACTAAGGCATAAGCTGGAAAACAAGGAAATGTCTATGAACTATTGAGTATGGAAGAGCAGATAAAGATAACGTTAAAGGCACACCTAATCACTAACGAATAATTACTACACTACACCATACCAGTCACCCTAAAGGTTGATCCCACTTGCTTCACTTAGAATTTTATAAATAGCTTCGTGTACCCCTAGCTGACTACATAGGTGCCGCCTGCCCCTATCTCCGCTAGGTGTACCCCACTACCCACTTTCGACCGGCTCCCTACTCGTAGATACCCGTGCTGGCCCCACAGTGGGGTGTATCACTCCCCTAAAGTGGCAACCCGATACAACTTGAGAATGCACGGCTTGTACCTACACGATGCAACAACGTCTTACCTACCAGCCCGGGTCCACACACGCATATGAAACCCGTTGGACTTGCGTTGCCACCGCTAACCCGTTTGGCCTCTTATAGTCAAGCCCAGTATGCATGTCCTGTCCTCGACTTGGGTCGAGCCCACAAAGATACGTTTGGGTTACTGGTTGAAATGGGCCCCCACAAGCTATCCACCTAATCTTGTCACCACTAGTATATCCCACTTAACCCTCTTCTTAGTCATGTTCATTCACATGTGTGTTTGGCTAAGTCTTACTAATCGTATTTCAAATGCCACTAAAGGCACCCACTAGATTCCTCATGCCACCCAAGGCACCTACTTAACCCCCATGTCCCACTACACATGTTTATCTGGTTAAGTATTTCTTAATTCATTCAGGCCATAACCTCATAAAGACCTCTCACATTAGACCGGCATTTATGGCAGCTGGATTTGCCGGGCGGGTCCGGGCAGTCTTACACCATAAAAGAGTCTAACCTCGTGTCTTTACAACTGTTATGCTTTAATTTGGGCCTAGGACCTCTCACATTGGGCTGACATTTGTGACTACTGGATTTGCCGGTCGGGTCCGGGTAGGTTTACGTCACAAACGAGTCCAACCTCGTGTCCTAAGCATTGATTAACACTTATAATCTTTTACCCCAGTTTTAAATATATCCCTATTCAAATTATTAATTAATTCCAATTTTAATGATGTCCATAATTGACTCAATTATGGCCATCCACTTATGGTATGCAAAATCATATCAATTGCACCCCAATTTCTTAATATTAAATTCTTAATATTACCCCTACCCCACGTTATACGTTCGCTTATTCAACGCAAAATATACGTTAGACTCGAATAGTCTAACTCATAGCACAAAAATAAATTATCACAACATATAGACAAATAAAATAGATCTAATCATAAACGGGGTGAAACTTGCATAAAACTACACATGTCATGGATCTAAAGGTGTCAACTTGTTTGGTTAAATGTCACAACTTACATAATATGATCATAATCCAAATTCATGTATGGACTTGCATATGTGGTTTAGGCAACATAATGATGATGTGAACTAGCATCTAACACATAGAACTCACACATGTCATAGCACAATTCTAGATCTAATTAGATGTCATGGCATTTGTTCATAATCTTTACTAATCAATCTAAACTTGCATACATGATTTGTCATATAGATCAACATAGCGCAAATAATATCAACATTATGATTTGATTAACATGAACTAATTTGCATAGATAATAACATCATGACTTTATAACATGTATGATTTATCACAACCTAGCATAGAAAATTACAACCTATACAATATCATCATAGCATGATTTACAACATATAGGATATCATCATCACATAACATAGGATTTACAACATACATGATAGCATAAGGTTTACAACAACATATATGACAATTCACATCATTTTCTTATGATCCATATCACATCTTAATCTAATTAGTTTGCTAATAATCTTGTTAAGATCATCATACTCTCAATTAGAAAATAAAGAGAGTCTTGATTTGCTTTAGAATTGAGTAGAATTAGGGTTTTGATTAGCTTTCTTCCTTCTTAGTTGGCGGCGGCAACACTGAGTTCCATGGCGATGGCATGACGGCGGCTATTATATTTTTCATGTGATTTAGAGTGAGAGACTACCTAGGTATATATAGAGTTTAGGATTTATTTAGACCGTCAGATCAACTCAGAACTAACCTGAACCGTTAAATTTGCCATCTCATTCCTAAAGACACATCAGCAGCTCAAGATTGGGCTCAGCCAAACCTTAGCCGACTGGACTAGGTCGACACCCAGGTCGACTATGCAGTCGACCTGGTCCCTGTGGTGTCGACTGCCCAGTCGACTCCCCAGTCGGCCTGGGTGCTGGGCGGGAAATTTCCCGCCTAGCCTGTTTGACTTCGAATTTTGAATTTCTGAAATCTGTTTTGAATTTTCTGAAAATTCCGATGGCCATAACTTCTTCATACGAAGTCCAAATCACGCAAACTCGGACTCTATCTCAACCAGAATTCTGAGGCGAACACCATGGCGCAACCCGTTTCCCACATTTCTCACGTCTGAGATTAGTTATTCTTTAATTTGTGAATATTAATATTAACAGAATTACGGGGTGTTACAGAATGGTTTTCTGGATATTGATCTGATTTTGGTTTCGACCTTCGGGGTTAATATTTGGGGAATTATTCTCTTGATTAATTTATGGTTAGTGAATGATGAATTGGAATGAGGCGTATGTTGTGTTTGTATAACACTTATTTAAAATATACACGAGTTATTCAGAAAGACTGGGTTTATCCCATTCTGAATAACTGATACGACGATAAGTCAAAGATGAAGACGGTGGTCAAAGACCGGAGGTCTTCACGTCGTTTGGGTGATTACTGATGATCTTGATTGGGATGTACACCCAAGAAGATGGAAACAGTTGGTGATCGTCCAGACGTACTTGGAGATCGATGGATATGCGGGGTACTAGGTGCCTCCGGTTTCGTTTAGAACTAGAATGAACTTGTAAATGGACTGTGTGTATGACATTGGATTTTAGTCTGTGTGATTGATTTCTATTAAATATGTATCTGTTTGGCGGCGGAGAATTTATTTTCTTGCTTAACGCCCTTCTCTGAGACGTACGAGCTCAGGGGTTATATACTGATGGATATCAAACGCATAGAGTGAATTGCCTGTGTGGCATGCCTAAGTGGCAAATGATCAAGGCTTCTGTTGAAAAGCAAAGTCTTGTGGTTGGTGATCGAAGCACAGCCTTTGTGTCGTAGCTTTGTGTAACGTTTACTTCGCGAGTTTCACACCCGGTATGAACCAAAAACGGGAGATGGACCTCAGGGAGGGCATGCGTTTCCTTCTAGCTAAAAAGTGGCGTCAGTGGTTTTACACGCCCTGACGAGTTTGACTTATGTGGTTGTTGCTGTTGCGAGGCGCCTCGGTTTGATCGGACGATCCGGGTCCGATGGTGTCATTTGTTGGCTCACTTACGCCCCAAAGGGCGGGGAAACGCAGTGTCCAGGAATTTTAATCCACATCGGTGGACCGGACCTGACGATCCAAGGGTCACTCGAGCTCTGATCCTGAGACATGGGATAGATTGTCTCGAATCGGTTGAGGACTATCTTTTGCCTCGGTTCATAGATGGAAATCCAATTTCCAAATACGTGATATTTGCGGTTTTATTTGTAGAACCTAGTATGGCGACATAGTGGGATGGGGCGCTTATGCCGTCTATGATTGATACTTATGATTTGAAGTTGTTTTATACACTATGCACTTATAATAGTATCAAATGATTTTTTTTAAACGTATCAAGCATTCTTGGCTATTATAAGGTAAAAATCCTATCCTCCGGCTTGCGTTGCATTGTGTGATGGGAACTGGGTCTTATAATAGCTTCATTTTTCTTTACTTAGCATTGCGCTGTTGTTTTATGCACTGGTGTTCTTGGGAGGAAACCCGTTCCGTGTTATATGGCGTGGTCCCTTGATTTACCGAACTTTAAAATAAAGATTAACAACTGTTTTAGTTCTCACACCAGTCCCATGACTGACCTGGAGTTTATTATTTTAACCTAAACTCTGGGTTCCCTTATTTTGACACGGGTAGCTAGTAGTTTTGGTTTTACAGATTTATATTCACAGGATCCTGGTTTACAGCAGGTATGATATCCGGAAAGCTTTGTATCTGTATATCTCTTTTAGTTGTGTATTGTATTATTTTCCGCTGCGATGTATTTAAATGTAATTTAAATCTCTGATATTTCTGTGTAATATTCATTTATACTCTGTATATTCTTGTATTCTGATGGAATTGTTGTAATATACAATGAAATGTTCTTCCGTCTGCGTTCTATTTTGTCGTGTTCTCAAAACAATTCGTTCTTTCTCTTCTCTTCGGAGACCGGGGAAGTTCGGGTCGCTTCACAGGGCCAGTCCACCGATGTGGATTAAACTTAAACCCTGAACATGTGTTTTCCCCGCCCTTTGGGGCGTAAATGAGCCAAATGACTCCATCGTCTCGACACAGTCACCGATATATCCGAGGCGCCTCGCAATCCAACAACCACACAGGTGAAAATAATATAAATGTCAGGGCTGGTAGGTCACTGACACCACCCTAGCTAGAAGGAAACGCATGCTCTCCCTGCTGTCCTCTCCCGTTTCTGGTTCACAACCGGGGTGTGAGGCTCGCGAATCAACGTTACACAAAGCTATGCCACACAGGCGGTGCTTTGATCATCAACCGCAAGACTTTACTTTTGAACAGAAGCCTTGATCATATTGCCACTTAGGCATGCCACACAGGCAATTCACTCCATGCGTTTGATATCCATCAATATATAACCTCTGAGCTCGTACGTCTCAAGAAGGGCGTTAAGCAAGAGAATAAATTCTCCGCCGCCAAACAGATATATATTTAATAGAAATCTATCACACAGAATAAAATCCAATGTCAGACACACAGTCCATTTACAAGTCCGTTCTGGGTCTGAATGAAACCGGAGGCACCTTGTTCCTCGCATATCCATCGATCTCCAAATACGTCTAGACGATCACCAACTGATTCCCTACTCTTAGGTGTACATCCCAATCAAGATCATCAGTAATCACCCAAACGATTTGAAGACCTCTGGTCTTCGACCACCGTCTTCATCCTCAACACCACGTCGAATCAGTTATTCAGGATGGGATAAACCCGGTCTTTCTGAATAACTCGCGTATATAATAAACAAGTGTTACACGAACACAACATACGCCTCATTCCAATTCAGAATATTCTTTTATTCTAATATTCTTATACTTTGGGAAAGGTTCCCATTAATTTTATCAAAGATAAATCCTTTAAATTTATCCTTTAATCTTCTTTGAATATCAATTCAAACTAGTCGGGATTAGCGAACCACACCGAAGTAATCATTTATTTTATTTTCCAATCCCAACCTATTCATCCTATATAGTAAAACTGGTCATACTTCATATCTAGCACCACGGTGTTATCGGTAAATTCAATTACCATTTCACGTTCAAATCTAATTAAAGATTTAACTATCTCCTGGAGCAAAACTGGTGATACTCCATTCTCGATCATTTCAATCTAATTAAAGATTCATTAAAACTCCACTTGGTTTTAATCTTCCCAAAAATCAATATCAATGATTGTTTAACTTGGGAAATCATATCCTGTCTTTAACTGGGTTAAAGAACCAATGTCATTTAAATACGGTTCACTATAAACCCAAAATCACGTTCCATTCCATCATCCTTTAACCGTAAATTAGCAAGTGAACAATTCCCTAAGTATTAACCTCGAAGGCCGAAACCAACATCAGATCAATACCCAAGAAACCATTCAACTTAACTAATCTCCAGTTAGTTTCTGATTTTCTTAACCCCGTTGGGTCCAAGAACAGTATTATTAAAGATTCACGACAAACCCAAATCCCATTTGATATTAAATACAAGGCTCTGAATAGAAAATATATCGGCTTATATTCAATATCAAATTCTATGACCAACAAATATCGTATTGGAAATAACGATATAAATATCTTTCAAATTTCCATAACAATATCTGTACAATCATGAAATCCAACATCGAAATATTCCAAAGACAATTTCGATTCAAATCCATTTCAATTCAATTATTGGAAATTCTGGTTACATTTAAAACCCTTTCAAATCCAATTTATTTATTTCAAAAATAAATGAATTATAACTCTAGTTCAAAACTAGTTCATTTTGATAAAATCTATTTTTATCTTTTCAAATATGGGATTTTTCATCCCAATTCTTTCCAAATCATTTCTTATGATTCTACACTAATTATTGATTTTTTTTTATTTTATCAAGGCCCGTACAGTCGATTTCCATCAACGGCCATTGAACTGCACTTACAGCGACCTTTTTCCAAATTTGATTTGGACATAATTCCAAATCCAACCGTTAGATTTCTATTTTCTAATATTCGTTAGAAAGCTCTTTTCGATACGAACCCAATGGTTCCGGTTTTAGGAGAATCCGACGGTCGAATCTCCCGCAACGTCAATTCGAAGTCAATGGTCGAAATTCGCGAACTGCCGTAGCGCGGCGTGTTCTATTCAGGCCATTATATTATATATAATATATATTTCGTCGATTTCAATTCAAAACGTATTTTATAAATCGTTTTAACTTCGTTTCTTTTTTTTAAACGGTTTCAACTTCACATTCAATTTCAAATCAAAATTGAATATTCCATATCATCGATATAGAAATGATAATATTTTCAAAATGTTATATTTTGAAATCACTTCCTTTTCTATATTCATTATAAAAACGAATATAATCGATATAAATATCATTCGCATCAAAATGGCGCAAATCTAATCCACATGGCTATATATATTTCAATAACTTCGTTATTCTATTCAACAAATAAATATTTTCTTCAACACATGAATTTTCTTTTATTCAACACATGAATTTTCTTTTATTTAACACATGAATGCTCTCAACACATGAGTATTGTCAACACATGACTATTTTGTTTATTCAACACATGAATATAATTTATTTTCTTTTATTTAACACATGAATGCTCTCAACACATGAGTATTGTCAACACATGACTATTTTGTTTATTCAACACATGAATATAATTTATTTTCTAAATTGGAATGAGACCCACTCAATTACCATATAATATTATTTATATGGATTCCATACAACACATGTATATAATAGCAACGATAAATAATCAACCATCATCTAGAGTGCATTCTACACTGTATAAGCTTCAAATATAAATATTCAACGCTTATAACAGTCTGTCAATCAATCGTTCGACATACAGCTAATTATTGGGATTAGTGCATGTCCAATTTCATCCCAACACCCATGTGGGGTTTCAAACAATCAAACATAGATTTTATTTGTGCAGTTGGGCGATGTGTAAAATTTATCATCCCAATCAATATCAGTCAAATCGGTGTACATAAACAAATTGTTCGATTTGTAAATGAATATTTATTTTATTTCAACACATGAATATATATTTGATTTCAACACATGAATATATATTTTATTTCAACACATGAATATATATTTGATTTCAACACATGAATATATATTTTATTTCAACACATGAATATATATTTTATTTCAACACATGAATATATATTTTATTTCAACACATGAATATATGTTTGATTTCAACACATGAATATATATTTGATTTCAACACATGAATATATATTTTATTTCAATTCCAATCACACAATCAATTTTCACAACACATCAATCAAACAAACAAGCTGTCTATGGTCTGTGGACGACGGGAGTCAGGTGCTACTAAGCACCTTCTGCATCCTAGTATATATTTCAACTAGAAAACAAAAATTAAAGTGAGAAGTTCTCACCCAAAAGCTAAACCAAATGCCACGACTCTTCATATGTAGAAAATCTTCGTCGTGATTCCAACGAGATCTGTTTCATGTGGTATATGTTAAAAATTATATTTTTAACATCGCTAAATATATAATAAAAATCACATTTTTATTTCAACTCTTTCTTTATAAAATTCATATTTTATTTCGTTACATATATTATAAAAATTAGATTTTTATACCGTTACATATAATGTAAAAATGATATTCTTTACCCGCTCCTTTATATATATAAATCGTATTTTAATGTTGAAGTTTATATTATAAAAATTATATTTTTATAATTCAGTTTTCCATATTTTTATATCGATGTATATGTTATAAAAATCATATCTCATATTTCAAAATATATATAAATAAACCCATATTTTATTTCAAACGTTATATTTTTAACTCAATGTTATTTTATTTTTCAAAATCATCCTATTTTTATTATAAAATTATTTCTATAAAAATTTATATTTTTATAACAAAGTATTTCATATATAAAAAAAATTACATTTTTAAAACAAAGATATTTAATCTCAAAACATTGCATTTTTATTTTAAAACTTTTCTAATTTTATTTTAAAACCTTTCTAATTTTATTTGAAAAATCAATGCAATTTATATTTAAAAACATTGTCATATCAAAGAATTTCCTAAGCATAACTAGTGTAATTAATCAAGGGTTTTACCCTGGTCATCTTCATCTTCCTCTTTCCGTAACAGCCGATTTGAGCCAACCGTTGTCCCCCCTTTGACCAACCACCGCACCACCAACCTTGCTTTGATCGCCGATAAGATCCCACGCCTCGAACCGCTGCAATGAGAGCTTCCTCTGGCCACCACCTCGAAGAAATCCCGGGCCCCAATGTATTGGAATTCACACTCGAACGGCCCCGCTTCCTGCTTGGATTTCGAGCAAAATACCATATGAGGTTCGATCAAATTGGTGTTGATGTAAAGATCTTGAAGAGTATTTTGATTTCCCTTTGGAGTGGAAGATTAATTCGAATTGGTGAGGGATAAATTGGGTTTTAAAAATTCGAAAACCCTGGCCCTTGAAAACGAGAGTGGAGGCCGCTTTTCTGAACGTGCAGTGCAGAATTAGGGTTACATAGATTTTTTATATATTAATTTAATATTATTTAATTTCGAAAATACCCTTGTGTTTATACGAACTCGAAATCAAACCCAACGACTGTCGCCCTCAGCTTATTACCCCCATTCCGAACACAATGGGATATGTATCGTAGGCTGATTCGATCGTTTCGATCAGTTTCTATCAAAATCAAAATATAAATCTATATATTGAATTTGAACACACATTTCAATTTACCGGGACCACATACGGACTTTTAAAAATTCCCAAAAAATATTTTCTAGCTTCGTATTGACGTTACGGTCGTAACAAAACTAATTTCATCAAATTCTGAGACCGTTTGAAAAATGGCCATTTTCCAGTCGATTAAAATCAACTAAAACTGTCAAAACACGTTTTCCTTTGCAACGCTCACATATTGATTCAGAAAATTATAAATTTTGGAATCTAGAAATAACTTGACATCACGGATCCAACAAAAGTGGTTTCGTCGAAAACCGAGGTCGTTTGCAAAATTTCCATTTTTAAGGGCTAGAATTCCATAGCGACTATTCTGAATTTTCAACTGGGCATAACTTTTTATCCCCGCTATGAAATTTCATTTTTTTGGATTCGTTGGAAAGATATTCTAAAATGGATTCAAATATTTTTGGTTTCGCGAAAATCCGGTTTTTCTTGAATCCTGTACATCCATTTGAGCTTTGAAATCGAATTATCGAACTACCGCGCCATTTTCAATTCCTTTTATAATTAAAATAAAATATATATATTCTAACGACGATCTATATAAATATATACATTCAAATTCTATTCAAAATAAATTTCTCGTCATTATTATTTAAAATAATTCATTTTAAATATTCAAAATTCATCAAAATTGCCAAAATAAAAATTTTAAATTGGCTCAGATTTCCTGGTTATTACATCAAATTTAATGACTATTGTGTTTTAAATGTAAACTTTTGGTCGCTAAAGAGACCAGAGTCGGTATTATCACACTCTCAGCAATACCGATGCAACTTTACCACATGTGCACATAGTGGATAATCCAGACCGAAATAGGATGGCTTAGAGGCAATTACTTGATTTGAAGAAAGAGAATGATGATGGATAGTCTTGACCTTCAAGTCATAATTAAAATGACAAAAAATAGAACCATACCCGGGAAACGTGAGGTCGCTCCCCCTATCGGACATGTTTCTTCGATACCATCTCTATTAGTTCGTAATTAATTGGACGTGCATCTTTTGGTTATGAGAGTGTGTACTATGGTGGGAGGTAGTTGCGGCTATGTGTTACCACCATCCCATGTCTGCAATCTGGTAGAATCCTATAGTTGGTTATTTCCTTAATGCTTTATTATATTATACCGACCGAGCCCGATAATTATAATTTGGGGTTGTTTTCTATGGATTACCATCTGATAACACTAGAGTGGTGAATTTACGATATTGTGTATATTATTACAAAGCTTATAAACGGCGTAACGGAAATACGATAATCCCGCTTATGCAATTTTCAATGTCATATTTATTGTAGACACTATTATAATAGTTTATTATATGTATGAGTTTCACAGATCCTTAATGTAACGAACTAGAATTTTCGACGTTTTAAATATGTAGTTAATTTAGATTAAGAATTTATGATTGATATATACACTTGGAATTCGTTTAGAATTTTGAATGTGATCTATTTTAACGTGGTTTTGAATTTATTTTGTAAATACAAGTTTAATTCCAATTTTGAATCTAATTGGACTAGTTAAATTTAACATTATTAATATTTTTAAACCAATTATAGTATATTGTTTTAATATTTGTTGATTTGATTCTTAAAATATAAATATGAATTTAATTTAGAAATTTATAATTATATTTGAATTTGGTTTTAAATTTAATTTAAAACTTGTATCTGAAAATGTATAAACACACTAGAATTGGTTGTATATACATAGAATAATAAATAGCATATGTGTAATTAAGGAATTTATTTTCAAGGCAGTTTATGTAAAATTAACAGTCGTGTATCAGTACGCTGGTACCTCGGTCCTGGGAAATTGCCATATTTTATAATGTTGATTATAATTTATTACATGTTATTTTGTTGGTAGCCGTTTTTATCAATATATCCTCAAAATGATTGTTTGGCAAAGGCATGATATACTACTTTACTATAAGAAAATAAACCAATATTTATGCAAAGAAACGATACCTTTCATGTTTTCAATATTTATGTATTCAATTGACAGATATTACACGCAGGAGTTACTCAATTTGCATGCCATAAAATGCATTGTTTATCATATTTTCCGAATCATGATAAGCTTCAGTTATTGATCACTGATTAGCCTAGCCATGAATAAAATGCAGTCCAAGTCGACTAACTACCACAAATACAAAATTTGTTGTGTCAGTAGACTCCATATAGAACGTGTCTTTTAATTCTTGACTTGTAACTAAATGGACAGTATTGGCATATGACAAGGTGTGTTAAGTACACGTTCATTAGAAAAATTACTATAGTACAGAACAAGTCTTTTAGTGCCCCAGTCTTGAATTGATGTAAACATTTTTATATAGATGCATAACAATGTAAAGCTTGTACGGATTTCTAACTCCTGTTATATTGGTAAACAGACTACTCTGCAATCAAAATTAAATTCAAGTAGTCTGATTTTATACTCAAATATAAAGATTAAAATAAAAAAACAATGTCTTGATTAACCCAAACAAATTTAATTTTATTTCCAGGTATTAAGATAAATTAAGAAAAATTGTCTTAACAAATTTCCATATAAATGATTTCATTAAATCTAAACAATCTAAAAACCGTCTTATTGATTAATCAATCACTAAAACCATTTTTAATTAGGAGAAAAAATTTCATGATTAATTCTATGTCATGCGTACTTGTCAATCAAACATTTTGATGATAAGTTTAATAATGTTTACTCATATAAATCGATCAATTCAATGTTTCATTCCAAATCCATATATTGATGGTTTGATCATCGAAGATCCAGTAAATAGAATTAATATTTGATATTACTTCATATTTAATTTAAACAATTTTTATTTCAAAGTTAAACCCATACTATAAAACCAATTAATCATTTCAGTGTAAAAATTACTTATGAAATAGTAATACATACATGTTTCGAACAGGAATAAACCCAAAATCATAGTTCAATCTATAATTTCCCGCAAACCCTAGGCTATAATACATCTAATGGGAAACAACGATCAAATTGGCATCCAATTATAATGTTTTAACAACTTAAAACAAGGATCTATGCAAAAAAAATATTAATCAGTACTTATATTAATTAAGGTTAGAGTTTTATAACTTCTGTTATTAACCACAAATAGCCAGATGAATCTCGAAATAAAATAAGCGTTGAAGGTTTGAATCGCAAGCACAACAAATGCTAGCCTCTATCGGTATCCACATGAACATATTTCCTTTCGATTATGTAACGAATCGAAATGTAAAAGGGCTACAGTGCTAGCTGCCATTAATTGGATTGAAAGGTATACGGTAGGGGATTCAATTTTTTAAAAACAGTCAGGTAAGTGGATTTAAATTTATCTGTTTGGTAACAGTATATTTATCGTTTACATACCTTGTAATTCTTAATGTGATAAATAATTAAAATTTTGTGGTAATTGCGATTTGATATATTCCTTAAGTACGTTAAGAATATTGTTGCTGTATAAATCTATTCCATTAATCTTCTACTTGGACCGAGGATTAGTGTAATCTTGAAATTTTGAAATTTACAATAATTATGCCTATATTCTTAAGATTGTTATTCAACGTTAAATTGGATATGTTGAAAAAATGATTACAGTGAATTGTCGAAATAATTAAAAAGAATTGGTATTCCTAAATTTATATGGAAATTCACAGTAAATGAAAATGGTATATGGAAAACAGGAATTAATATCTAACTCATAAATAAAAAGGGGTAAATTAGTAGTGGACCAAGTTAGTTGGTATTGGAAAAAAGATACGTTTTCATAGTTACCATCATGGAAAAATTACAAAAACCGTAGTTTCACGAAAAGGAAAAAAAGATTAGTGTGAAATAGGGGTTCTTTTACCATATTACACACTAATCAGGTAGAATATATATATATATATATATATATATATATATCTCCATAATTAAAATAAAAAAATTTAACTTGCAACTACAGATCTTAATCGATGTACATTATGGAAATAAATCTGTATATCTTTCTGTTTACCAATCTAATGAAGTATTTGAAATATTTTCCTAAAATAGTATGAACATACAAGACGATTAATAAAGAAAGGTTACAACAGTAAAAGTTCGGTCATATTAGGGAACCTAAGGAAAATGTGACGAACGGGGAATATAACCTATTATGATTAATTATATGAATGAGAAAGAAATATAATAGGTAAATTTGTCCTAGGGAAAAGTGTAATTATAACATAAGTTGTAGTTAATGGCGAACAGAGAACTTATTAATAAGCTATGTTAAAAGAACTAAGGTAATAAACAGACCCACAACAACGGTTGCAGTAACAATGCAAGATATGGTTATAATTTAATAAGAAATAATAAAGTAGACTTATTATTAGTATACTTATAATTATAAGTATCAAGTCTAATAAATGTAATAAATAATAAGAAGAATTCTACTCCGACGTTATAGGGCTGATCAAAGAAAGTATGCAGCTAATTGTGAACCGAGTAACTTGAATAAAAAGTGAAGATATTAATAATCAAGTTAATTAGAAATGTGATGAGATAAAGCAAGTGCATGATTAAAATATTAGATGTAGGATTTAATAACACGATGGCGTGATATGCTAGAACAAGCCCGTACGTATGGAGATGATGAACCCAACTGGGTAGATCATCGCGGTGTCTGGAGACACAAGAGGAGCACATCCAACTGATTATTTTACGGGATTGGAGGAAGGCACGCGGCTTCTACGGTACGTGATCGGTGTTAGAGTTTATGCCGTAGTGGCACTCCATGTGATGTAATTAATAGCACCGTTGATGTTATTATTTTATTTGGAATAAAAATATTCTGTTATGTAATATTTACTGCGCAATATAAATATAAACATAATAAAAGTCCCTAGAATAATAGTACAGAATTAAATAGTTTAAATAAGTGAATTGAACATGAGATTATATAATATGTTAAGAATTAAGTGTTCCTAGTCAAGTTTTATTAATTATATAGGACAACAATAAAATATTGAGACAAGTATATTGATTGACTGATAATCACATCTCATTGATCATTAATATACATGATATTAATGTCAATACGTAAATACGTATTAGAGAATAGCATATTAGAATGACCCGCCATGAGATACATGGAATTTAATTAATAGTATCATAAGTTATTCTCATAGTGACAGTGATGTAATGGTCCTCCGACCTGAAATCATTATAATTTTATTCGAGGATATTTGTGTTTTGATATCATCAAAAGTTGTTTTTAACCGAGTAGACGACAAAGGTGATTATTGGATACATCTCGATCGAATGAAAATTATGAATGATATAGGCAGAATTTAACCCTACAATATACGTAGAAATATCCATGGACCTCTTGATTGAGTTAGACTATGAAATGCATGGCCATGCTCAAATTTTGATATGCTTTATATAGTCTACTTATCGATCAAGACAAAAGGATTAAATTATAAAGAGGGTAATATGTTCCTTGACTCGAGTTTAATATTGGATATATTGGTTAAAATGATTATGTTACATTAATACACTGATCATCGAAAGATTATATCGAACAGTCAATATTATTATAACTTGGGTAGTAGTGATGTATTGCTAGATGCCAATCATTGTTTATGATTTTAAATACGATTTAAACTCATTGCGAACGTTGTAATAACCTATAGTGTCACACACTTAGAACATAATAAAGGAAAAAACATTCATAGGATAAATAAAATATCAAATCTGTTGATATTTTTATTAAGCATTGAAATAGTATACCGGTTGTTTTCCTTATTTCATGGTACACATTTGGTTTCATAAAGGAAATCACCCCTTTTAAAGTATGCACGTGAACTACCATTTGAGGTGAGATAAAAACAGAAGATTCAGATCTGCTATTCTATGGTCAATCTAATTGAATCTGGTAATTTGATAACAACAGATTTGTAAATTTAATGCTAAAAAGAAAGAAACTTTAATAATTAAGATTTACAAAATGTACCGCACGTAGACAAGAAATCGTAACACATATATCATAGATCTACATTCTTTGTCTTTAGAATTCCTAGAAGCTAATTTTCTTATGTCTAAAAGATTTGGAGAAGAAAGAAAAAGGCAAAGCCTTGGCGCCGTCTCAGAAAATACGAGTTGGGGTATAGGCCCTGCTAGTCTATTTATAGGTGTACAAGAGATTCTGGTCCGTCGAATTAAATATAATAAAATCTGAATCGTACAAGTCAAAAATTTAACGTTAACTGGCTCGGTGCTGGGTCGACTGTAATGACCCGGAAATTCTGAACCAATTTTAAAATTTTAATTGGCTATTTTAGTGGATTTTAAATATTTAAAATAAATATTTTAAATAATAATGATGAAAAGTAAGTTTGAATCGACATTGAAAATGAATATAATTAGTTCTAATTATAAACAAGGCCTGAAATGGCGCGGTAGTTTCAAAATTTGAATTCAAACTTTGACTGACTGTACCGGGTGCAAAACTAAACTGATTTGAGTGAAACCAAAAATATTTAAATCTGTTAGTGAATATCTTTCTAACGAATCTGAATAATCGAAGTTTCATAGCGGGAAGCAAAAGTTATGGCCAAATGAATTTTCAGAAAGGTCGCTATAGAGTTTATATAGCCCGTGAAAATGGTTATTTTGCAAACAACCTCGGAATTCGACGAAACCACTTTTGTTGGATCCGGGATGTCAAATTATTGCTAAGTTTCAAATTTCATAATTTTTGAAGTTAATATGTGAGCGTGGCAAAGGAAAATGTGTTTGGTCGATTTCTATTAAATTGGATCGACCAGAAAAGGGCCATTTTTCAAACGTTCTCAGAATTCGACGAAACTAGTTTTGTTGAGACCGTATCGTCAAAACATAGCTAGATTTATTTTTCGGGAATTTTTAGAATCAGTTTGTGGCCCTGGCAAATTGAAATGTACGTTCAAATCAAATATTGAATGTTTTATATTTTAATTTGAATGAAAACTAACTGAAACAGTCGAATGGGCCTACGAAATGTATCCCATTGTGTTCAGAATGGGGGTATTTAGCTAGGGACGATAGTCGTTGGGTTTGGATTGGTGTTCGTCTGTGATAAGGGGTATATTCGGATTTTAAAGAATTAAAAATAATTTAAATATAGGGGGCCAATCAGATGTTTCCACCTCAAAACCCTCGTTTATCAGAACTGCGCCGCCTCCCTTTTAACGAACGACGGAATTCGTTCGCAGCTTCCTCCCTTGGTTTCTCACTCCATACACGAAATTAAAACCCCCTCCTGTTGAGGTTTTCATGGATCTTCCCATCCTCTACACATCCAGACCTGTCTCGCCCCCTGTAGTGGCGCGTTGCTCGACATAGGGGCCTTGGAAGTGGAGCCAAGTCGAACCAAAATTCTCCCCCGATCCTGCATCGAGCTAAGCAGGACCACCACGGGCGAGAAGCCCTTCCGTAGCGCTACAACGCAGCGAAGCCCGATCATCCTGTTTTGCTTCTGTTTTTGCAAAAATTCGAACCCTAGTTTTGAACATTCAAAGAAAGGTACGGTTGTTAAATTATATAAACTATTTAATAGCAGTTCTAAGTGCTACCGTTTTTGATTTCACTGTAAAAATCATATCTTTTTCGTTTCTTGACGAAATTCAATGAAACAAGAGACAGTGGACTCGTATGGACGTCTTCTACATTCTAGAAGAGACCGCATATTTTTCTGAGCCTTCTGCTATTTTTGGTGGAGTGGAACCCAATGTAAGATTTCTAAATTATAAACGATATGGAAAACGACGATGTATAAATTATATTGTCGATGTATGAGTTATATAAGCATTGTACACCACATTTATAAGCGTTGTATAAGTTGTACGTTCAATGTATAAGTTATATAGGCGTTGTAAAAATTATATATGTGTTGAATAGAAGTGAAATGCTTATATATATATATATATATATATATATATATATATATATATATGCTCCTCGTCCACAAACCATGGACGATATTTATTGGTTGTGATTGGTGTGAAAATTGGTCAATTACGAATGGTTGATTAGAATTGTTTGTGGTTGAAATTGATTGATTGTGGTTGAAAAATACCCGTTTGTGGTTGAGAAATATTTGGTTGAAACCACATAGGATTAGTTTGTGGAAATGAAAAAAATATACATGCCGCCTGCATGCGAACTAGATGCATGAATCCCCATTGTCAAAAGCTGCGAGGCTTTAAGGTAGAGCGAGGAGACGTACTAGGGACGACCCTGGTTTTAACTACCCTGCCGTTATGCTGCCGAAATTTTGAATAATATTCATGTGTTAGAATTATTTTCATGTGTTGAAACTATATTCGTGGGTTGAATAGAAATTCATTCGTTGAATAGAAATTCATGTGTTGAATGGTATTCGTGTTTTGAAATAAATTTTTTTATAATAAAAATCATATTTTTATCATCCATATGAACTATATAAAATAGTCGTGTTTTGAAATAAATTGCTTTATAATAAAAATCATATTTTTATCACCTATATGAACTATATAAAATAATCATGTTTTGAAATAAATTGTTTTACAATAAAAATCACATTTTTACTATATACATGAATCGTTAAAAATAGCAAAGTGTTGAAATAATTGTCGGTTGGATAAAAATATCATTTTTATCAAATGTATGAAAAGAATATAGTTTTGAAATCGAAGAATCGATATATATATATATATATATATATATATATATATATATAGAATTGAAATATATCGAATAACGAAGCTGCAGTTCATATTTTGAAAACGTGATTTCAAACGATTAGTGCGGGAGATCCGACCATCGGATTTTCCCGAAATTGAAACCGTTGGGTTCGCTTTGGAAATATCTTTCCAACGACACCAACTTTGTAAAGATCCAACGGTTGGATTATCTAGAATGTTTAATTCAAATTTGAAGAAAAACAGCGCCAGAATCGATTATATATATAAATATAATTAAATTAAATCGAATAACGACGCTGCAGTTCGTATTTTGAAATCGAAACTTCGAACGATTGTACCGAGAGATCCGACCATCGGATTTTCCCAAAACTGGAACCGTTGGATTCGTTTTGAAAAGATCTTTTTAATGATATAAAATTTGTGAAGATCCAACGGTTATATTTTCAGATATGTGTAAATCAAATCTGAAGAAAAACAGTGCCACGGCCGCGTTATGGCCCGAAGCGTCGTCTGAATAAATTGGCTATTTTAAAACAAATAAAAATAGCGGTAAATCGTTATAAAATATTATAAACTATATGGAATGTGAAATTTGGAAATTAACTGAAGGTTAGCTAAGTCGAATGGTTTCCTGGGTTTTGATCTGATGTTGGTTTCGGCCTTCGGGGTTAATATTTGGGAAATCGTTCTCTTACTGATTTACGGTTAGTGACTGATGAATTGAAATGAAGCGTGTATCGTGTTTGTGTAGCATTTGTTTATTGCATACGCGAGTTGCTCAGAAAGACCGGGTTTATCCCATTCTGAATAACTAAATCGACGATAAGAAATCGAAGATGAAGACGGTGGTCGAAGACCGAAGATCTTCACCTCGTTTGGATGGTAACTGATGTCCTGATTGGGCGGCATCCCAAAATATGGATAATGAGTGGTGATCGTCCCGACGTACGTGGAGATCGATGGGTATGCGAGGTATATAGTGCCTCCGGTTTCGTTCAGACCCAGAACGGACTTGTAAATGGACTGTGTGTCTGACATTGGATTTTATTCTGTGTTGATTGATCTCTATTAGATATACATCTATTTGGCGGCGGAGAATTTATTCATTTGCTTAACGCTCTTCTCTGAGACGCACGAGCTCAGAGGTTGTATATCGATGGACATCAGTTGCATGGCGTGAATTGCTAGTGTGGCATGCCTAAGTTGCAAATGGTCAAGGCTTCTGTTGAAAAGCAAAGTCTTGTGGTGATTATCAAAGTACCGCCTGTGTGGCGTAAATTTGTGTATAACATGAATTCGCGAGCCTCACACCCCGGTATGAACCAGAAACGGGAGAGGACATCAGGGAGGGCATGCGTTTCTTCCTAGCTAGAGGTGGTGTCGGTGCTTAAACTGGCTGGCATTTATATTATTTTCACCTATGTGGTTGTTGCTGTTGCGAGGCGCCTCGGTTATATCGGTCGATCCAGGACCGATGGAGTCATTCGTTGGCTCATTTACGCCCCAAAGGGTAGGGAAACGCAGTGTTCAAGAATTTTAATCCACACCGGTGGACTGGCCCTGACGATCCAAGGGGCAGTTGCGGCTGTTCCTGAGGCTCGGGCTAGGCAGTCTCGAAGTCGGTAAGGACTATCTTTGGCCTTGGTTCATGACTGAAATCCAATTTCAAAATACGTGACTGTGCGGTTTTGATTGTATATTTATATATGGCGACATGATATATGGTACCCATGAAATCTATGATTGATAGTTATGATTGAAATTGTTTTCGAAACCTATAAACACTAGTAATAATATCAAATGCTTTTGTTTTATTCGTATCAAGCATATGTTGGCCATTATAAGGTAAAACTCTATCCTCCGGTTTGCGTTGCATTGTGTGATGGGAAATGAGTCTTATAATGGCTTCATTTTTATAAAAAAGCATTGCGATGTTTAAAGATTTACTTGTTTTAAAGAACTGGCAATCCAATGGAGTAAACCCGTTCCACGAAAGTGGCGTGGTCCTGTGATTTGCCATATTATAAAATGTGTTAAGTAGATTTCTCATACCAGTCCCATGACTGACTCGTAGTTTGTTTCACTTGCAAACTCGGGTGCCCCCTTTTTCTACACGGGCTGCCTTATATTCAGGTTTTAGCAGGCTCTTTCTGGATAGCTGGAGCTGAAGATGGATTCTATCATTTATCTCTTTTTATGCTATTCAGCTCTTATTGTACATATTATGTTTGTATCCGCTGTAGACATTTATGTATAGCTGAACTGTATTTGTACTAAGTATGATCCTGTATATTGTGTAACTCTGATGATTACGTTTATCCAGTGTATTATTTTTTCATTATCTGGTGTATTTATTTATTTCTGTTCTGCTATTATCTATTTCTGTGTTATATTCCAAAGATTACCCTTAACACCGTCAGTACGGGTTTTGGGGTCATCACAACGTGGTATCAGAGCTTTGGTTAAGCTTAGTGCTGGAATATAACATATTAACGAACCCGTCAGAAATAGAACTAGTAGTGTTCTAGGACGGGTAACTCATTATGGATAGGATCAGTAATATCCTAGTATGAGTAGTAGAATGAAATATCACCTCAATAGATACATTTACATTCAAGTATATGTTTATATGTTTCAAAATATCTTTTCTGTTGACCTGACACTTCATCTGCTGTTTGCAGAAGTACTAAAAAATGAGTGTAAGAAACAGAAGGAATGCAGAACCGGATATTGAGGCCCTATTAATCAAGTATCGAAATATGGGAGGAATACCGTTCTCTGGCGAAGAATCTATTATGAAAACACAAGCTTGGATTCGATCTGCTGAGAAAATCTTTGACGGTTTAAAGCTGAGGGATGACTAGAAAAGATTACTGGCCTCCTGGGCACACAAAGACGAAGCCTTGTTCTGGTGGGATTCAGTTGTTAAAGATAATCCCGAAGGTGATATCACCTGGGATAGATTCAAAGTGATTTTCCCAGAAAGATTTACTCCTCCTGAAGCAAGTGAGCGGTTATGTGATGAATTTTCTTGTCTAATACAAGGAGATATGACCATTCCAGAATATCATAAGAAATTCAACGAACTGTCTCACTTTGCCCCTCATCTAATTCAAGATCCAAAGAAGAAGAATCTGAGGTTTATTCATGGCCTGCAAAGAAAATATCAGAATAGTGTAATGAGGAATGTGAAGCTTCCTTTTCCTGAAATGATATACATGGCTTACCAATACGAGGATCTCGACAAGAAAGGTATGTTATACTACGAAGAGGAAGTCTGTTCTAGTAGTAAAGGGGAGTCTGAAACTGATCGTCCTGAGGCTAGTACGATGTCTGTGGTGAGTAAGAAGCCTAAAGTCAATCGGAAAACGGCCAGACCTGAGAAAGAATCAGTAGTGACCACCATATGCCTAAACTGCAATCAAAAGGGTCATCTGTCCAGGAAATGTAAGTCTTTGAAGATGCTGAAGAAGAAAGGATCTAAATCAAAGAACAAAGTTCAAGAAAATAGAATATGCAATCTTTGCCATCTGGTTGGTCACGTAAAGCAAGATTGTCGACTATCACAAAAATCTGAAGCAGTACATATAAATGAAGTAGCAGAAACTTCTGAGCCCTCAGCTACTCAGGAAAGGCCAGATGTTTTAGAAGGCATGCTTACTGTCAAAGATATTCCAGTTAAAGTACTGTTTGACACCGGCGCATCGCGAAGCTTTGTTGCAAAGAATGCGGTTAAGAAACTGGATTTGAATTTGAAGAAGCTCAAAGAACCAATGTCTGTCCATAATCCGGTTGGGGGTTCCCTCGATCTCAGTTGGGTTTGTGGGGTGCCTGCCTCTTTTTCCTGCTATAAATTCCCTACTATCTCTATCGTCATGAATTTTACTGAATTCGATCTTATTCTGGGATTGGATTGGCTGACCAAATATGAGGCAGAGGTTAGATGCGCGGAGAGAGTTGTTAGGGAAAAGATTAAATAAGTGAATTATATAACCATACGATGTGAAGGCCCGAATTCAAATAGAAAAGACTTTTGGTCAGCTTTAGATGTTTCTCCTGCTCAAATAGAAAACATCCCTGTCGTTACAGAGGATATTCCGAACCTCATCAAAGATATTCCTGTCGTAAAAAATTATGCAGATGTGTTCGAAGAGGTTGTCAGCTTACCTCCGTAGAGAGAAATTGATTTCAAAATTGCTTTAATCCCGAATGCAAGGCCAGTAGTGCACGCCATTCGGAGGATGACCCTAAAGGAGAAAGAAGAGTTAGATAATCAAACACGACAGCTCGTATGGAAGGGTCTGATCAGGCCTAGTTTCTCTGATTGGGGAGCAGCAGTGGTGTTTGTCCCAAAATCAAACGGTACTCTTCGACTATGTGTAGATTATCGTGACTTGAATAAGCAGACAATAAAGAATAAATATCCATTCCCGCGAATCGATGATTTATTGGATCGTCTGAATGGAGCACAAGTATTTTCAAGGATGGACATAGCTACAGGCTTCCATCAGCTTTGAATTGCCGAAGAGTGTGTTCCTATGACAACGTTCAGAGGTCCAGACTTATTCTATGAGTGGTTAGTAATGCCGTTCGGGTTATGTAACACTCCAGCATACTTCGTCGATTTGATGAATCGAGTGTTCAGAGGAGTCCTGAATAAGTTTGTTCTAGTTTTTATTGATGATATTCTAATCTTCTCTAAGTCAAAGGCCGAACATGAAAAGCATTTGGAACAGGTTCTAGAAATTCTGAAAAGGAATGTATTGAAAGCAAAACTTTCCAAATGTATATTCTGGCAAGATGAAGTAAAGTTTCTTGGCCACGTCGTATCGAAAGAAGGAATTGCTGTGGATCCAAGTAAAATCACAGCTATTCAAAATTGGAAACAGCCCAGTACTCCTACAGAAGTCCGCAGTTTTATCGGATTGGCTAGTTATTACCGGAATTTCGTTAAAGATTTTTCGAAGATATCTAGTCACTTAACGAAGCTTACAAAGAAGCACTCAAAATTCAAGTGGATTCCAGAATGCGAGGAGGCTTTTGGAGAGCTAAGGTTAAGATTAACAACGGCTCCAGTGTTAACCATCATCGACGGCAATCAGGATTTAAAAGTCTGGACAGATGCCTCTAGAGAAGGCCTTGGTGCAGTGTTAATGCAAAGAGGTCAAATGGTTGCTTATGCTAGCCGTCAACTAAAGCCACACGAGAAAAACTACGTCACTCATGATCTTGAGTTGTTGGGTGTAGTATTTGCTTTTAAAATCTGGAGATAGTATCTTCTGGGTGAGAAATTCGAAATGTTTACAGATCACCAGTCTTTAAAGTATCTGTTCACCCAGAAAGACTTGAATCTGAGGCAGCAACATTGGCTAGAGTTCCTTGCAGCATACGATTTTGAGATTCTATACACTCCAGGGAAAGCCAATGTCGTGGCTGATGCGCTGAGCCGAAAGAATGTAATGATCGCCAGTTTTATTACCACGACTTCATTGATTGATAAAATATCTTCTCTTCATAAGGAAGATCACTTCATTCACTAGATCAGAGAGATAATTCAGAAAGGCGAGCCCTCGAGTTTTCAGGTGGATAATGATGGGATTCTAAGGCTAAAGGGTCGAATCTGTGTTCCTAACATTCCTGAGCTCCGAAAGGAAGTACTCGATGAGTGCCACAAGTCAAAACTTAGTATCCACCCAGGAGTAAGCAAAATGTATAATGACATCAAACGCACTTTCTGGTGGAAGTCGATGAAGAGAGACATTTCTTTATATGTTAGCCGATGCCCTACTTGCCAACTATTTAAGAACGACCAACAGAAACTGGCTGGATTATTGCAACCGCTGGACGTTCCAGGTTGGAAGTGGGAACATATTTCCATGGACTTCAATGATGGTTTGCCAAGAACCAGAAGAGGAAATGACAGTATTTGGGTGATCGTAGATCGCTTCACGAAGACCGCCCATTTTATACCTGTCAGATCGAACAGAACTACTCAGAGTTTGGCGTAGATATATTTCAAGGAAATTGTTAGACTACACGGAGTGCTGATCAGTATAGTGAGTGATAGAGATCCAATATTTACTAGCAAATTCTAGGAGGCATTTCAAGTAGAACTGGGAACGAAACTGAACTTGAGCACCGCTTATCATCCTCAGACAGATGGTCAGACTGAGAGGGTGAATCGTATACTAGAAGATTTACTTCGGGCTTGTGTTCTAGGTTTTGGTGGATCATGGGAAGACCATTTATATTTGGCTGAATTTTCATATAACAACAGCTACCAAGCGAGCCTGACGATGTCACCATTCGAAGCATTGTATGGTAGACCGTGCCGATCTCCACCTTGTTGGGTCGAAGCTGGCAATAGACTTGTGTAGGGACCTGATATGATACGTGAGGCTGCCGACAAAGTCGATTTCGTTAAGAAATGATTACTCGCCACTCAAAGCCGACAGAAGAGCTATGCTGATAAGAGAAGAAGAGATATATCATTTGATGTTGGCGACTATGTATATTTGAAAGTATCGCCGATGAGAGGAGTTATCCGGTTCGGTAAAACTGGGAAGTTGGCGCCCAAATTCATTGGTCCGTTTCCTATTCTTGAAAGGATTGGAACTCTCGCATATAGGGTTAAATTGCCGGATTGGCTGCCTGGAGTGCATGATGTATTTCACATATCTCAACTTCGAAAGCACGTTCATGATCCAGACTTGGTTGTGGAAGAGGCCGCACAACAAGATATTGAAATTACTCCGGAATTGGCTGTGAGAAGAGAGCCGCTCAAGATTATTGGCAAAGAAACCAAAGAGCTGAGGAACAAGAAGGTTCACTTAGTCAAAGTGCAATGGAGTGGAGATCCACGAGATTGTACTTGGGAAACTGAGGAGAGCATTCAGAAAGCCTATCCTAAGTGCCGAGTGGATATCTCTGATTGACTCCGGTGCAAGGTACATTTACCATATTTTGAGATTTCCAGTTGTTCTCTGCTTTGTTGTTATTTTCTTTCCATGGATGTGCACTTTTAATTCTATAGTCTGATTAATTCAAAAAAAAAAGTGTATGAATTAATTTGTATGATTTTGAAAAGTTAAAAACAAATTGCTTGTTGTTTGCATTGTGTGATAGTAGATTTGATTAGTTAAATTATTAGAATGATAGTTAATTTAATCAATAAGAGAGTGAATGGTAGAATTTATTCGATTAAATCACACATTGAACCGATATGAAAATAGATAGAAATATATACATGTGCATATATATGTTTCAACAGGTAATTGGATTAGCTGTTGAGTAAAGAAATTATTTGCGTGCCCGACAAATAGGTACACCTTAATGAGTTGGATGCGCAATTTTATTATTATATCAACTCCTGTGAATGCCATTGGATGCGGAGTGCTGTTTGTTCTATGTGTAATAATAAATGTCGCCATAGGATAGTAACAATTAATTTTGAACTACACTACATGGCATAATTCTTGAAGATAGGCATACTTCATCGTATACCACATAAGCATTTGGAGCTTGTGTGACGAGATGGAAGATTTACCATACGAGCGAGAGGCTTGTATGGCGATGACTATATTTTACAGGTTGAACTGATGACTGATATGGACCATATAAAATATAACGATAAAATTGCCAGATAATAAAAACCCCACACGGGTCTGGAGTTGACAATAATCACGTCTCTCTAGTCATTAGATACGACACATGGATTATTTTTTTCCCCACATGGGACGAGGTGACGAGAATTTATTCTCTGGAGCAATTAAAATACACACTCCCTCGGGCTTTGACAAGGTGACGAGAATTTATTCTCTGGAGTTATTATCTATACACGCTCCCCTGTAAACACTAGAATATATCACTATAAATATGTGTATGCTTTATAGGATTTATTGGCTACCTAATACGGCCCAATAAATTTCCAAACCCCTCCCCGTACAAAGGAGGTTATGACGAAATTTTTCGAAAATTCCGGGTGTTAGCCAATTTTTTTTAAGAATTTGAAAATTCTCAGAAATTGAAAAGTTGGAGAATGGAAGCCAGATTGGAAGTAGAGTTGATTAATCAAACCACTTTCGACTTTGTTCCTTTTCGGGGACGAAAAGTTTTAAGTGGGGGAGATTGTAACGACCCGGAAAATCTGAACCAATTTAAAAATTTTAAATTAGCTATTTTTGTGGATTTTAAATATTTAAAATAAATATTTTAAATAATAACGATGAAAAGTAAGTTTGAATCGACATTGAAAATGAATATAATTAGTTCTAATTATAAACAAGGCCTGAAATGGCGCGGTAGTTTCAAAATTTTAATTCAAACTTTGACTGACTGTACCGGGTGCAAAACAAAACGGATTTGAGTGAAACCAAAAATATTTAAATCTGTTAGTAAATATCTTTCTAACGAATCTGAAGAATCAAAGTTTCATAGCGGGAAGCAAAAGTTATGGCCAAATGAATTTTCAGAAAGGTCGTTATAGAGTTTATGTAGCCCGTGAAAATGGTCATTTTGCAAACAACCTCGAAATTCGACGAAACCGCTTTTGTTGGATCCGGGATGTCAAATTATTGCTAGGTTTCAAATTTCATAATTTTTGAAGTTAATATGTAAGCGTGGCAAAGGAAAATGTGTTTGGTCGATTTCTATTAAATTGGATCGACCAGAAAAGGGCCATTTTTCAAACGGTCTCAGAATTCGACGAAACTAGTTTTGTTGAGACCGTATCGTCAGAACATAGCTAGATTTATTTTTCGGGAATTTTTAGAATCAGTTTGTAGCCTTGGCAAATTGAAATGTACATTCAAATCAAATATTGAATGTTTTATATTTTAATTTGAATGAAAACTAACTGAAACAGTCGAATGGGCCTACGAAACATATCCCATTGTGTTCGGAATGGGGGTATTTAGCTAGGGACGATACTTGTTGGGTTTGGATTGGTGTTCGTATGTGATAAGGGGTATATTCGGATTTTAAAGAATTAAAAATAATTTAAATATAGGGGGCCAATCAGATGTTTCCACTTCAAAACCCTCGTTTATCAGAACTGCGCCGCCTCCCTTTTAACGAACGACGGAATTCGTTCGTAGCTTCCTCCCTTGATTTCTCCCTCCACACACGAAATTAAAACTCCCTCCTGTTGAGGTTTTCATGGATCTTCCCATCCTCTACACATCCAGACCCGTCTCGCCCCCTGTAGTGGTGCGTTGCTCGAGATAGGGGCCTTGGAATTGGAGCCACGTCGAACCAAAATTCTCCCTCGATCCTGTATCAAGCTGAGCAGGACCACCACGCGCGAGAAGCCCTTCCGTAGCGCTACAACGCAGCGAAGCCCGATCATCCTGTTGTGCTTCGGTTTTTGCGAAAATTCGAACCCTAGTTTTGAACACTCAAAGAAAGGTACGGCTGTTAAATTATATAAACTATTTAATAGCAGTTCTAAGCGCTACCGCTTTTGATTTCACTGTAAAAATCATATCTTTTTCATTTCTTGACGAAATTTAGTGAAACAAGAGACAGTGGACTCGTGTGGATGTCTTCTACATTCTAGAAGAGACCGCATATTTTTCTGAGCCTTCTGCTATTTTTGGTGGAGTGGAACCCAATGTGAGATTTCTAAATTATAAACGATATGGAAAACGACGATGTATAAATTATATAGTCGATGTATGAGTTATATAAGCATTGTACACCTCATGTATAAGCATTGTATAAGTTGTACGTTCGATGCATAAGTTATATAGGCGTTGTAAAAATTATATATGTGTTGAATAGAAGTGAAATGCTTTTATATATATATATATATGTATATATATATATATGCCCCTCGTCCACAAACCATGGACAATATTTATTGGTTGTGATTGGTGTGAAAATTGGTCAATTACGAATGGTTGATTAGAATTGTTTATGGTTGAAATTGATTGATTGTGGTTGAAAAATACCCATTTGTGGTTAAGAAATATTTGGTTGAAACCACATAGGATTAGTTTGTGGAAATGAAAAAAATATACATGCCGCCTGCGTGCGAACTAGATGCATGAATCCCCATTGTCAAAAGCTGCGAGGCTTAAAGGTAGAGCGAGGAGCCGTACTAGGGACGACCACGGTTTTAACTACCCTGCCTTTATGCTGCCGAAATTTTGAATAATATTCATGTGTTAGAATTATTTTCATGTGTTGAAAATATATTCGTGGGTTGAATAGAAATTCATTCGTTGAATAGAAATTCATGTGTTGAATGGTATTCGTGTTTTGAAATAAATTGTTTTATAATAAAAATCATATTTTTATCATCTATATGAACTATATAAAATAGTCATGTTTTGAAATAAATTGTTTTATAATAAAAATCATATTTTTATCACCTATATGAACTACATAAAATAATCATGTTTTTAAATAAACTATTTTACAATAAAAATCACATTTTTACTATATACATGAATAGTTAAAAATAGCGAAGTGTTGAAATAATTGTCGGTTGGATAAAAATATCATTTTTATCAAATGAATGAAAAGAATATAGTTTTGAAATCGAAGAATCGATATATATATATATATATAAATATATATAAATAGAATTGAAATATATCAAATAACGAAGCTGTAGTTCGTATTTTGAAAACGTGATTTCTAATGATTAGTGCGGGAGATCCGACCATCGGATTTTCCCTAAACCGAAACCGTTGGGTTTGCTTTGGAAATATCTTTCCAACGACACCAACTTTGTAAAGATCCAACGGTTGGATTGTCTGGAATGTTTAATTCAAATTTGAAGAAAAACAGCGCTATAATCGATTATATATATATAAATATAATTAAATTAAATCGAATAACGACGCTATAGTTCGTATTTTGAAATCGAAACTTCGAACGATTGTACCGGGAGATCCGACCGTCGGATTTTCCCAAAACTGGAACCGTTGGATTCGTTTTGAAAAGATCTTTCTAATGATATAAAATTTGTGAAGATCCAACAGTTAGATTTCCAGATATGTGTAAATAAAATCTGAAGAAAAACAGCGCCACGGCCGCGTTATGGCCCGAAGCGTCGTCTGAATAAATTGGCTATTTTAAAATAAATAAAAATAGCGGTAAATCGTTATAAAATATCATAAACGATATGGAATGTGAAATTTAGAAATTAACTGAAGGTTATGTAAGTCGAATGGTTTCCTGGGTTTTGATCTGATGTTGGTTTCGGCCTTCGGGGTTAATATTTGGGAAATCGTTCTCTTACTGATTTACGGTTAGTGACTGATGAATTGAAATGAAGCGTGTATCGTGTTTGCGTAGCATTTGTTTATTGCATACGCGAGTTGCTCAGAAAGACTGGGTTTATCCCATTCTGAATAACTGAATCGACGATAAGAAATCGAAGATGAAGACGGTGGTCGAAGATCGGAGATCTTCACCTCGTTTGGATGGTAACTAATGTCCTGATTGGGAGGCATCCCAAAATATGGATAATGAGTGGTGATCGTCCCGATATACGTGGGGGTCGATGGGTATGCAAGGTATATAGTGCCTCCGGTTTCGTTCAGACCCAGAACGAACTTGTAAATGGACTGTGTGTCAAACATTGGATTTTATTATGTGTTGATTGATCTCTATTAAATATACATCTGTTAGAATTTATTCTTTTGCTTAACGCCCTTCTCTGAGACACACGAGCTTAGAGGTTCTATATCGATGGACATCAGTCGCATGGCGTGAATTGCTAGTGTGGCATGCCTAAGTGGCAAATGATCAAGGCTTCTGTTGAAAAGCAAAGTCTTGTGGTGATGATCAAAGCACCGCCTGTGTGGCGTAACTTTGTGTATAACGTGAATTCACGAGCCTCACACCCCGGTATGAACCATAAACGGGAGAGGACATCAGGGGGGCATGCGTTTCTTCCTAGCTAGAGGTGGTATCAGTGCTTAAACTGGCTGACATTTATATTATTTTCACCTATTTGGTTGTTGCTGTTGCGAGGCGCCTTGGTTACATCGGTCGATCCGGGACCGACGGAGTCATTCGTTGGGTCATTTACGCCCCAAAGGGCGGGGAAACGCAGTGTTCAGGAATTTTAATCCACATCGGTGGACCGGCCCTGACGATCCAAGGGGCAGTTGCAGCTGTTCCTGAGGCTCGGGCTAGGCAGTCTCGAAGTCGGTAAGGACTATCTTTTGCCTTGGTTCATGACAGAAATCCAATTTCCAAATACATGACTGTGCGGTTTTGATTATATATATATATATATATATATATATATATATATATATATGGCGACATGATATGTGGTACCCATGCCGTCTATGATTGATAGTTATGATTGAAATTGTTTTCGAAACCTATAAACACTAGTAATAATATCAAATGCTTTTGTTTTATTCGTATTAAGCATATTTTGGCCATTATAAGGTAAAACTCTATCCTCCGGTTTGCGTTGTATTGTGTGATGGGAACTGAGTCTTATAATGGCTTCATTTTTATAAAAAGCATTGCGATGTTTAAAGATTTACTTGTTTTAAAGCACTGGCAATCCATAAAACCGTTCCATGAAAGTGGCGTGGTCCTGTGATTTGCCATATTATAAAATGTGTTAAGTAGATTTCTCATACCAGTCCCATGACTGACTCGTAGTTTGTTTCACTTGCAAACTCGGGTGCCCCCTTTTTCTACATGGGCAGTCTTGTATTCTGGTTTTAGTAGGCTCTTTCTGGATAGCTGGAGCTGAAGATGGATTTTATCATTTATCTCTTTTTATGCTGTTTAGCTCCTATTGTACATATTAAGTTTGTATCCGCTGTAGACATTTATGTATAGCTGAACTGTATTTGTACTAAGTATGATCCTATATACTGTGTAACTCTGATGATTACGTTTATCCAGTGTATTATTTGTTCATTATCTGGTGTATTTATTTATTTCTGTTCTGCTATTATCTGTTTCTGTGTTATATTCCAAACATTACCCTTAACACCATCAGTACGAGTTTTGGGGTCGTCACATCGACCTAGATCAATGGTGGGTCGACCCTTGTGTCAACCCACCTCTAAGGTGTGTCAACCCCTCGGTCGTCCCATCCATGGTCTTGGTCAACCTACGACCTAGGCCATTAACATTAATTTTTGCCGATATTAAATTTTGTTTAACGTTGGCATTCAACATTCGTTTTCTTTTCGAATATTACTTATGCAAATTATTTTCTTCCATTTATAATGTATATTCAATTTCAAATTTCCAACTTATGTGCATATATAAGCGTATAAATTTTCAAATCTTTCTTTGTTAATAACTTCCGCATATGGGCTCTGTCTGGGACAAGTCATATATGAAAACGAATCATAAAATTGCCACGAACACAATGGTATATGTTTCAAGGTAAAATTCTAAAATCATATAATATCGATATTTTTCGTCAACTAAATAATTATGCACATAAAAATGCTAGGTGTTACATATATGATATTTTCTTTTGCTTAATCAAATGATTTTGTTTGGGTCAATACATAGAAAAAATAAATGTTTTTATTTTTTATTGATTTCATTAAATACGTATATTCCCATTTTAATTTGTTAAATACAAGTATATATTGTTAATCCCCCTCATAACTCATCTAACTTTAAGACAAAATTTATATTGTAATTTAATACAACTAAGCAGGAAATATCTAGTACTTCTGAGACAGCCAGATAAACTTAATTGGCTAGTATTTCAAGAGATATAAGTCACAAGGTTGATTAATAAGATCTACACTTGATGGCACTCTTGAAGCATGTTAAAGAAATTAAATTTCATATACAAAGTTGGTAGATAGGTCTGACTGTTAGAAACTCTATTGTTGGATTTTGATGATAACAACTATATATTATACCAAAGAACCTCTAAGCAAACCTGCAGGTACATGGGTATCAAAAAGAGAAAAAGAAATAAGTTCAATACGAAGATACACAGTACAAAAGAGGATAAAAGCATATATATGAAGGATGCTAACCAATTATGTAGTGTTCGAGCATTTAAATATTTATTATGGCGCTTGAAAATCTATTTGGGCTTTAATGATGGAAGAAGATAAGAAGAAACAGACTCAAGAGCATCAGCAGAAATTATATCATAAGTTTAGTTTAAATAAAGTCACTATAGTCTAGAAATGTTAAAGCCCCACAAATTAACTTCAAATCACTTCAAATTTCTACATAACATCTAAAATGTCATAAAGCATTTTTCATAATTTTTTATTGCAAGAAAAACGGAAAAAAGGTCAAAAAAATGATGAATATAGAAGGCTGTTTACCAGAATTTTTCACAGTAGATAACCATAGCGTTGAGTCCAGAAACGCTATTAAAGGGTATCACGGCTATATTCTGAACAGACATTTGATAGCGTTTTTGTCTAGAAATGCTATTAAAGAGTATAACGGCTATATTCTGAATAGACATTTTATAGCGCTTTTTGGGAAAAACGCTGCCGAACAGTGCTGTCTTAAGTGCTGTAAATGTAATGACCCGCATTGTCAAAGGTATTATAATTAATTTATTTAATTATATAAATAGTTATTTAGGGAATTAAATCGTCGTTAATTAAATTATAGTGAATATTTAATTAAATTAAATAATTAAATAATATATTTAATTCAGAAATAATCAAAAATATTGGAAATCACAATATTCTGTGAACGGGGTCGTCCCTTAGATTTAATTCAGCTTAGAGTTGAATTATATTGACGAATATATTCCATCGACGTCAGTTTGTAAGTAGGATTTTAATATAATTAAAATAGAGCTTGAAATGGCGCGGTAGTTCGCAATTTGGCGATTTGAACTTCAACTGAATATACAGGACTCGTTTTAAATCGGATTTCTGTGAAACAAGAAACGTACAGAGCTGGTGGAGTATATCTTTCTAGTGGAAGAGAAAAATCAGGATTTCGTCGTGTAGATTTTGATTCACGTCCAAATCAAATTTTGAAATAGTCGCTATAGAATCGTTTATCGACCGTATTGGTTTATTCGATATAACTAGAGATCGGGTTTGAATTTAGACAAGGTTCTTTTGGGAAGTAGTGATAATTTAATTTTTAGAATTTTAAGGTAATTTTTAATTAATTAAATAAGCAACTTTTTATTTGGAGTATTTGGCACCCTTTATCGACATTTCGGGGTTTCACAATATGAGTCCATCTACCGGTATTATTACATTTTTGGGACCAGAGCACGTCACTCATTTAAATGGTATCTTTGTTTCTGTCCATAGCAGTCCCTACGAGAACAGGGTATTTCATAGTACGGTACACTATGTTTTTAACTTGAAACAAACTAAACTGAATGGTTAACTGGTCAAACGAACTCGAATTTCAACGAAACAAGTTTCATACGAAAACTTAGGAAGATGTCTTGTGAAACGTCAAGGTCTCATATTTTAAGGATTTTTTCCTATAATTTTTATGAATTAATGCTCGGTGTTTTTCATCGATATTTTCTAAGGGGTTTTCGCAAACGGTGTCGGAATTCGACGAAATCTGTCTAATTGGATCCGGAATGTTTTTCTATCCTAGGATTAGCTTAGTTTGTCAAAAACAGAGATCATATGATATCGTTTTGAGGGTTATTTCGTGATGAAATTTCTAAAGGAATAAAATAAGAATAATGGTCCATCCTCAAAACACTATAAATACCCTTCCATTTGTGTAAACCTAATATCATTTTTCAACCGAAGTCAACACAGTTTTCCCTAGCCGCCACTAAATCCTCAAAGCAGAAAATGAGAAATCGAAGAATGAAATTCAAATCAAATCATTTAATTCATGAAACAATTATATATGTGATTTTGTGATATTCCTCTTTAGTTTGAGATGAGTTTTACCACGTTCGACGTGGTTAACATTTTCCCAGCGAGTGTATTATCGAGCTAGGAGTTGCGATGTTGATCGATGGAGTTGGACTTAAGGCGGGGTGAAGGTGGCGAGATGATGATGGCGTTGAGGGGTGTCATGTGTTGAAACAAGAAGGAGGAGAGGGAGAATGGGTGCTGGTTCGACAAGAGGAGGATGGCTTCGCTGTAGCTTCTAGGAGCAGGACATGGCGTTGATAAGCAAATGGTGGTGCTGGCGTTGGATTTAGTTGTGAAAGGAAGGAGTGGTCATTGCCTGAAGTGGCGTGAATGGTGTTGTGTACTGTGAGGAACGAATCCGTTTGGGGGAGATGAAGTGCGGACGGGTATTGGTGATATTGGGCCTAGGACAATGGTGAAGCCCACTAATAAAAGAAAGGAAAAAAAGAGGAATTTGATTAAGTTGTTAAGGGGAGGAAGTCGGGTTGTATCATTTGACGAAGAAGGATTTTTGTCGTGGGTTAAGAATGGTGCTGGGCTGAAGAGAAGCGGGCGGTATGGCACTTGGATATATTGCTAATGGGCTGGAAGTGAATCGAATCAGGTTAGGCCCAATATCATAAAAGGAAATTTAATTTACTTTTATTTTAAATTGTCTACAAACTTATATAAAGCGTACCTTTATCATACTTTGTCAGAACTTGACGAAACCAGATCCGATCGGATCGCAGGAACAGACATTATGACATGAGATTGAGATGGAAATGATTTGGAGCTAGTCTGAATGTACGACAAAATAAAATGTCAGAACGGAACATTGAACGGTCATCGTTATTCAACGACTACCGGCTAATGTGAGTAAAACTCACCAACTCTGTGCAGTTCTATTTTTACAACGTATTCTTAGAACTGTTAAATATTGTCTGTTTGATTGTGTGTTGGCTGTTTGATTGAACTGCTAGTCAGTTAGTAGAAATTATATATATATATACACATCTGTATATATATATATATATAAACTGTTAAATATTATATGTGATTCTACTATCAGAATAATTCATATCAAAGTGAAATCGATGTTAATATTATTGGCTAACTTCTGTTATGTAAGGAAACAGGTTGGAGGAATCCAACTGGATTCCTCAACAATTAATTTACTGTGATTTATATATTGTGATATATAATCTGAGGTTGATTATGTGTGTTTGGACGATATTTATCGTTGTTATATGGTGTGTTAAGTACCATAAGAAATACCAGACTGTAGAAAGGAGATTTTCAAAGTATACTTTGAAAATAATTTTATTTATATAAAATCAATGGATTTTATATTATAAAAGAAAAGGGTTTTTGAATAAAGGAATTATATTTGTAATTCAAATATAAGGGAATTTTATTTATAAATTCAAATATAAGGGAATTTATTTGTTAAACAAATATAAAGGGATTTATTTATAAATCAGATATAAAGGAAATATATTTGACAAGTAAATATAAAGGAATATATTTGAAAAAGTTAAAAGGAATTATTTATTTAGGAAGTAAATAAAGAGTTAGAAGGATTTATTTATTTAGGAAATAAATAAAAGTATAAAGGAGATATTTATTTGCTGAATAAATAGAAAGGATAAAGGACATATTTATTATTTAAACTAAATATGTTAAAGGATTATTTATTTGTTAGAATAAATAGAATAAAGGAGAAATTTATTTGTTAGAATAAAGGAATATTTATTTGGGAAATAAATAGGATTTAAATCAAAGGAATATTTATTTGGGAAATAAATAGAATATGTACACAACATTGTATAAGTGAAGTAACGTTATTAAAGAGAACAATTATAAAGTGAAGAACCGTTACTAAAAGTAAATCTTTATAAATGAATAAACGTTATCAAATAGGAGTTAAACAGTTAAGGTTAACCCAAAGGAGTTAAATAGTTAGGGTTGGCCAGTTAGAGTTAACCAGTTGGAGTTAAACAGTTAGACTAAATCAATTAGGGTTAAACCAGTTAGAGTTAACCAGTTGGAGTTAAACAGTTAGAGTTAGAGTTAACCAGTTGGAGTTAAACAGTTAGAGTTAATCAATTAGGGTTAAACATATAGAGTTAACCAGTTGGAGTTAAACAGTTAGAGTTAGAGTTAATCAGTTAGAGTATCCAAATAGAGTTAGAAGAATTAAATCGAATATAGTGTATTCGAGAGAAGAGTAATCGAATACTAGTTATTCGAGGTGAGTTAATCAAATATAGTTTATTCGAATAGAGTTAGAGGAGTTATCGAATATATAGTTTATTCCACAGGAGTTAAGTGAATATGGTTAAGCAAATAGAGTTAAGCAAATAGAGTTAATCCAATAGGGCCAGTCCAATAAAGTTAAGTGAAAAGAGATAATCGAATATAGTTATTCAAAAGGGAAAGGTTAAGTACGGAAGTAGTTAACGGAATTTAAAGTGAACTTTGCCTATTTCAAGGTTAGAAATGTTGTTCAGTTAAGGTCTGAGAGGTAGTTCTACCCCAACTTGACTGGCTTCGTTTTTAACTAAGAAATGGGTATGGTTCGGTAGTAAAGGATGGTTAAGTGAATATAGTTAATAAGAGTAATGGTTTGAGTTGGCATCGCAATGGTTTGTTTAAACATCTGTCTAAGTCCAATGAAAGAGTTTTTTTGGAAATGTTTTCCAGTGTCAGTCAATATATTTTCTAAATCTAGAAAATAGCAAATGTGGAGTATAGGGAAACAGGAGATGTAAATTGAACCAAAGAGATAAATGTTAAATGATGTTTGATCGATATAATTTCCATCTGGAAATAATATCGTTGTTTGCACACTTGTTTTTCTTTGATAGTTAACTCATAGACTATCGAAGTTTTGACCATTTTAACGTTCTTAATATGGAGAGACCGGTTGGATTATTATCCAAAGAACCACTCTGTATTGGCATAAGCATTGCGAATCATATATGCCAAAGATAATTGAAGACGGAGTAAAATGCAAGGGTTGTTGTATAAGTCTTAGATAACAGTGACTAAGATGGATATACTGAATAGTGCCTTCAGTTTTTCCAGTCCCAGGACAACTTGTATGGACGAAGGTCTGACAGAGTATATCCAATGGATCGCGTAAGTTGATCTGTTCAAATGTATATACGTTGGTGGTGGAGGAATTCGTTTCTCTTAGCTGTATACCCGTGTTATTTTTGGATAAGTCAATTTGTGATTTGGCGGGTATGACGATGTGACATTTTAAGTGAATGAAGATGGATGTCTGATAGAGTATTTCCAGACGATCACGTACATTGATTTCTTCAACCGTACAAACAGTGGAAGCGGAGAAGGAAACTTCTTATCTAACACGTAATGTACTGTTGTAGACGTCAATTAGTGATTTTCGATGGATCTGACAATGTGGCATTCGAAGTGAATCTGATGTGATGATGATAAAGCGTAGCTTCTAGCCTCACATCCGGTAAATGACAGAAATCGGGCAGGTAGCATGGCTATGTAGGTCGCACCTATTAAGGTGTATAATCACCTGATCTAGAGTTTCATTTACTTCTATAAAATCTATTGTTGATGCTGTCCCATTCGGGAAATTGTTGTTGATCCCAACCGTTGGTGATATACATTCGATACACTCAAGCGAAATGAGTAGTCGGTCATGTGTGGCCGGGTTGCAAGATGTTCTTGTTGAACCCAGTGTATTCCTCTCTAGAGGTACAGTAGCAGACGGTGGTTCCACACCTTGTCATAGTTGGAAATCCATTACCCAATACGTGCTTGCGGTTTTGATTGTATACTATATATGTAGAATGTGAGATGAAAGCGTTTCTGCTAGATTTATATCTATTTGTGTTTAGACATTATTATAATATCAAAATGATATTGCTTGTCAAAGATGTTGGATTCTCATTAGGGAAAACCCGTTCCGTATTCACGGCGTGGTCTTATGAGATATCATATACATGTTCAACTGTTTTAAACTGTTTTACTCATACCAGTCCCATGACTGACCCGGAGTTTACTTTGTTTTCTTCCCTAAACTCTTGGGTGCCTAAATTTGTACGGGCAGTCAAGTAGTCAGGAATTTGCAGATACTTGAAGAACTGGAGCAGGAGGCTTCAAGATTTTTATAGCTATTGTTTTTCCGCTGTATTGTAAGTGTTGTACTCTGATAAGTGCTATTGTATGTATAACTATTTTATTTCAAAGTTATATTATATGTTATTCGTTCCGCTATGAGATTCGTGTTATTCGGATGTTGTGTTCTTCTTCTTCTATTCTAAGTTTCTATCTTATCTATTATCACCCTCTAAATTCTTTCACTAATTACCAGGATTTTTCAATGTTTTGGTTATCGACATCGTGTTTGTGTCGATAACCAAAGTACTAAAAATCCGGGTCATTACAGTTGGTATCAGAGCTTAAGTTAAGAATTACTTGGCTCTGTGGCGTGACTCGGTAGAGTTAGGGTTAGTAATACCCTAAATTGAGTTGAGTGTATATATACGAGAGAGCGTATTTGTATTTGATATAAAAATGGTTTTATATTGTGGAGATTCATTGGCTGGGTTGTTTGTGAGTTCTGGTCGATCGGTTTGATCCACTGTATCGGTAGGAGTAAATAAACACTTGAATACGATGGACCGACACAGTATGGATATGTGATATATCATCATATATAGGATGTGTTGGTAGTAGTTATAATCAGATAAGATTATAAAATGTGAAATGGTTATATATAACCAATCAAAATTTATACAAGTGAATTATATAAAATTGAAATGAATTAATCTGAATTTAGATCAGAATTGGAATTTAAAATCCCAGAAATGGGAAAGGTGTTTGTAAATGAATATGGATTTAATATATGTGAATTTTAAGATCCTAGGAGATTTTAAATTTGTTTACAACATTGTAAAAGGATATTTGGAATCGATTTCAAAATGGGAATATTCAGAAATGGTTTTGAAAAGTGATATAGTATTGAACTCACTTCGATAGCTGGAAAATAGATTCCGATGTTGATCATGACATCATCGGTGTTCATTTTCGAGTGTGTAAGTGACGGATTACTACCAAAGAGATTGTTTTGAATTGTTTTGAGAAAAACAAGTTGGTTTGAATCCCAAAAAGAAAAGTGGATTTTTGAGAAGAAAAACAAAACTGTTTAAAACTCCCAGTAATAGATGGTTTAATTTAAAACAGATTAACTGTGAATTTGTGAAAGCAAATTGAATAAAACCCAGTTAAGTGTAAAATTGAATGGAAATAGAATGATATCAAGAAAAATTTGTTCTTGAATAAAATTTGATTGTCGAGATAATAATCTGAAATGAAAATTGGATTAGGAAGTTAAGAGTTGAAATCGAGAATGGAACTCAAATTTGAAATTTAATTCGACTTAGGTATAAGCGAATGGTTGGCTTTGTGGATAAGAATTGATTGGGGTTTGATTGGAAATACACTGGTATATGCTGAATTGACAGCATATGAAAGAGATAGAGTTGATATACCCGACAAAAAGGTACAAGTTTATATTTGATATAAGCATGAGATTTATGAGCCGAATTGGCAAGCCGCTTGGCTATTTGATTTTCTTTGGGTTGGAGAAGGCCTAGAGAGGCGAGTTGGAGTTTTACCGATAGGGCTGTACAAAGGAGGTTATGGCGAAATTTTACGAAAATTTAAAGTGTTAGAAAATTTTCAGAATTTTTGAAAATTTTAGTTAGTCGGAATGAATAAATATTTTAGTCGATATTAATTGGTTCAGTTGAAATCAGAAATAAAGGGTAAACAAATCTTAGGAATTCCAATAGATAGGGTCGTCCTCTAACTTAGCAATTTCGAGGACGAAATTATTTTAAGTGGGGAAGATTGTAATGACCCGCATTGTCAGAGGTATTATACTTAATTTATTTAATTATATAAATAGTGATTTAGGGAATTAAATCGTCATTAATTAAATTATAGTTAATATTTAATTAAATTAAATAATTAAATAATATATTTAATTCAGAAATAAACAAAAATATTGGAAATCACAATATTCTGTGAACGGGGTCGTCCCTTAGATTTAATTCAGCTTAGAGTTGAATTATATTGATGAATATATTCCATCGACGTCAGTTTGTAAGTAGGATTTTAATATAATTAAAATAGAGCTTGAAATGGCGCGGCAGTTCGCTATTTGGCGATTTGAACTTCAACTGAATATACAGGACTCGTTTTAAATCGGATTTCTGTGAAACAAGAAACGTACGGAGCTGGTGGAGTATATCTTTCTAGTGGAAGAGAAAAATTAGGATTTCGTCGTGTAGATTTTGATTCACGTCCAAATCAAATTTTGAAATAGTCGCTATAGAATCGTTTATCGACCGTATTGGTTTATTCGATATAACTAGAGATCGGGTTTGAATTTAGACAAGGTTCTTTTGGGAAGTAGTGCTAATTTAATTTTTAGAATTTTATGGTAATTTTTAATTAATTAAATAAGCAACTTTTTATTTGGAGTATTTGGCACCCTGTATCGACATTTCGGGGTTTCACAATATGAGTCCATCTACCGGTATTATTACATTTTTGGGACCAGAGCACGTCACTCATTTAAATGGTATCTTTGTTTCTGTCCATAGTAGTCCCTACGTGAACAGGGTATTTCATAGTACGGTACACTATGTTTTTAACTTGAAACAAACTAAACTGAATGGTTAACTGGTCAAACGAACTCGAATTTCAACGAAACAAGTTTCATACGAAACCTTAGGAAGAGGTCTAGTGAAACATCAAGGTCTCATATTTTTAGGATTTTTTTCTGTAATTTTTATGAATTAATGCTCGGTGTTTTTCATCGATATTTTCTAAGGGGTTTTCGCAAACGGTGTCGGAATTCGACGAAACCTATCCCATTGGATCCGGAATGGTTTTCTATGCTAGGATTAGCTTAGTTTGTCAAAAACAGAGATCATAGGATATCGTTTTGAGGGTTATTTCGCGATGAAATTTCTAAAGGAATAAAATAAGAATAATGGTCCATCCTCAAAACACTATAAATACCCTTCCATTTGTGTAAACCTAATATCATTTTTCAACCGAAGTCAACACAGTTTTCCCTAGCCGCCACTAAATCCTCAAAGCAGAAAACGAGAAATCGAAGAATGAAATTCAAATCAAATCCTTTAATTCATGAAACAATTATATATGTGATGTTGTGATGTTCCTCTTTAGTTTGAGATGAGTTTTACCACGTTCGACGTGGTTAACATTTTCCCAGCGAGTGTATTATCGAGCTAGGAGTTGCGATGTTGATCGATGGAGTTGGACTTAAGGCGGGGTGAAGGTGGCGAGATGATGATGGCGTTGAGGGGCGTAATGTGTTGAAACAAGAAGGAGGAGAGGGAGAATGGGTGCGGGTTCGACCTCAGGAGGATAGCAAGAGGAGGATGACTTCGTTGTAGCTTCTAGGAGCAGGTCATGGCTTTGAGAAGCAAATGGTGGTGCTGGCGTTGGATTTAGTTGGGAAAGGAAGGAGTGGTCGTTGCCTGAAGGGGCGTGAATGGTGTTGTGTACTGTGAGGAGCGAATCCGTTTGGGGGAGATGAAGTGCGGATGGGTATTGGTGGTATTGGGCCAAGGACTATGGTGAAGCCCACTAATCAAAGAAAGGAAAAAAAAGGAGGAATTTGATTAAGTTGTTAAGGGGAGGAAGTCGGGTTGTATCATTTGAGGAAGAAGGATTTTGGTCGTGGGTTAAGAATGGTGCTGGGCTGAAGAGAAGCGGGCGGTATGGCACTTGGATAAATTGCTAATGGGCCGGAAGTTAATCGAATAAGGTTAAGCCCAATATCATAAAAGGAAATTTAATTTACTTTTATTTTAAATTGTCAGAACTTTGTCATACTTTGTCATACTTTGTCAGAACTTCTATAAACCGTACCTTTATCATACTTTGTCAGAACTTGATGAAACCAGATCCGATCGAATCGCAGGAACAGACATTACGACATGGGATTGAGATGGAAATGATTTGGAGCTAGTCTGAATGTACGACAAAATAAAATGTCAGAACGGAACATTGAACGGTCATCGTTATTTAACGACTATCGGCTAATGTGAGTAAAACTCACCAACTCTGTACAGTTCTATTTTTACAATGTATTCTTAGAACTGTTAAATATTGTCTGTTTGATTGTGTGTTGGCTGTTTGATTGAACTGCTGGTCAGTTAGTAGAAATTATATATATATATATATCTGTATATATATATAAACTGTTAAATATTATATGTGATTCTGCTATCAGAATAATTCATATCAAAGTGAAATCGATGTTAATATTATTGGCTAACATCTGTGATGCAGGGAAACAGGTTGGAGGAATCCAACTGGATTCCTCAACAATTAATTTACTTGTATTTATATATTGTGATATATAATGTGATATATAATCTGAAACACCCCACCTCCGTTAGGGTCACTCTCAAAGGGAATGCCTTAATTTTGGTGGAGGTTTATAAGTATAAGTCACAGATATACAAGACAGATATAAATACACATATCTTTGAGCAGCGGAAAACAACAGCAATTTTTATTTCAACAAAATATGTGTTACACAAACCATGTCATAACTTGTCTTACAATACTTTCAAACAAACCATTACATCTTCATAACTGTCTTGATTACATTATTTAAAGAAGCATAAAAAAAACATAAGTATACTGCATAAGTCCCATAATTGCTGTCCAAAGCCATAGTCCAAAACGAAAAGATCCAAGCCATACATTCCTCTCTTCAAGCTGGGTGTGGAAACTGGTCAAGCTGCGGTATTCCCTCCTTGTGGACCTGGGGGGAAACGAAAGAAAAGAAGGCGAAAGAAAAGTAGAGTCAGACATATAGCCTGAGCAAGTCTAGGACTATTCAGTCTATGAATAAAGAACTGGGTATGATTAGTATAAACTGGAAATGGGAAAGCACCATAAACTAAGTTAAGTCGTCTAGAGTTGAATATACTATCGTACCCCATATTAATCTCTGCATCCATATAAACTGGTTCCAACCAGGCACCTCATAATCAGGGTGAAGTGATTCGTTTCTAATGATCGGCTCCTACTCGCATAGTTACATGTGTCTTACGACCCCCGATGTTGTAGTTACCTATGCTGGTCCCACCATGGGGTGTATCAAGTCCTATGGTGGCGGCCCGACACAGTCCTAGAAAGCACAGGTATGCTACTGGTGCCCAGTGCCTTATTTTACTGCGCCGGAGTGTGTGCACGCTCGCACCCCGTTAGAGCCTACACTGCTGCACCACCGCCGTCGATTTGACCTCTTACAGTCAGCCCAGTAATCGTGCCCCACCCTGCCTAGTTCAGGGTATCCTGATACACCTTGTAGGGTTACTGCTGAAAAGGGTCCCCCGCTACTAGGTTTTCTATTTCTAGCCAACATGCTAAGTTGGTTAAGTGTTTTGTAAACCTTACCCCCAATCAGTCTGTATAGTTTAGCATGTTCCATTTTGATTAAGTATTAATTTAATTTACTTAATCCTATCAATCCTGACTCAGCCTTAACTGTCTTATTAAAGCCTCGACCTCTCACATTAGACAGGTATTGTTGTGGCTGCCTGTTGCCGGTTGGGTCCGGGCAGTCTTACGCCACAACTCAGTCTAACCTCGGGTCCTTATTGGGCTCCGTGTTTAACCACCCACGTTGGATAGGTATTGTTGTGACTACTGGACAGTCGGGCGGTTCCGGGCAGGTTTACATCACAACTCAATCCAACCTCGGGTTAAACACATCGTATTTTCTAAATTTACATATTTTGTCTCTTTTCTTTTTATATGTAAATATTTCCGGCCCATTATTCAAATTCATCTTTATTGGGTAAAATCTATTTATGCCACTTAATTGTTTTTCATGGTTGTTGGCATGCGTCAAACATGCTAACACATATGTTCTATGTTTTAACCCCATCGTCATTACCCCCGTTTTATACGTTCATGAAAATATAACATATGTTGGGTTTAACATTTAAACCCAACTTAGCCACATGAAAAAGGGGAGGCTTACAACATGGTGTTTGCATATTCTAAGTGACATAAAAAGGGGAGTGTGAACGCATGAACTTGCAACATAACGGTCTAATTGACATGAATTAGGCATATGTGAACTTGCATGGTGACAGCATATAATCATGGCATAAACATACTTAAACATGAATCATTCTATTCATATAATCATGACATAAACATACCTAAACATGAATCATGGTTTTTAATATATTCATGTAAACTTGCAATTGGAATGTAAGTCTAACTTAATTTATGTGTTACATGTATCACCATATGATTTTTATAACATAGGCCTAAAACATGGTTTCAACTAGGCATAATACCAAACATAATTTAGTCATGTTCATAAAAATGCTTACTTTTGTCTCTAATAAAAAAGTATGATTTGCCAATTCCAACATAGATTCATATAAACCATAGTACTTAGTCGAATCCAATTACACACTAAAAGTGATCATAAAAGTATGTACATCATATTGGCATAATAGTGAATCATATACTTGCATGAATCCCAAATAAAATACCACAACATATGATTGTTAACTTCCAACATAAATCACATACTTGCAAATATCCAATCGTATACCACAACATTTACAAATCGTTTAGAATCAAAGCAACATACAAATATAGATTATTATCGCCACAATTCCATTTCTCATTTTACACAAATCAAAACACAACTATTTATTCACATCGGAATAGCACTCTACTTACAACGTATGACGAATCTTCAATTCAGGAATCTGAATTCTGGAATTGGAGATGTTATCCTTTGTTGTAGGCGTTGTTTTGATTTTAATTGACGTTTCTTTAAGCTTTCAAACTGTCTCCTAATTGTCTCTCAATTTCTGACGGCTATTCCTAGTCTTTCCTCAGCAGCATGATGGTCTCATCTCCATTTTTGTTTGTGTGAATTAGGGTGAGTCTTAGGTCCTTTTTATAGAGTTTGTGAGTTGATTAGGACCGTCGATGGAGCTTAGTTTAATAATAGCCATTCATTTGAAGGAGAGACCAACCAGGAGCTGACACCTAGCCCTAGTGACAAGGCAAGGCTCAGAAAATCGACCAAACACAGACCAGGCCAGCCAGGGGGGGCTGGGTTCGACCTGGCTCAGGGGCCAGGTCGACCCCCCAGTCGACCCCTAGGTCGACTATGTAGTCGACCTGGGTGCCCCAGGTCGACTACCCAGTCGACCTAGGTAGCCCAGGTTGACTACCCAGTCGACCTGGGTGTCTTGGGCGGGAAAATTCCCGCCCTGGCCAATCCGGCCCGATTTTTGAATTTTAAATCTGATTTCCGAGCTGTTTTGGTCTGTTTGAATTTTTAAACTGAATTCTGAAACTTCCGGAGGCCATATCTTCTTCATACGGAGTCCGTTTTACGCAAATTCGGACTCTATCTCAAGCAGAATTCCGAGACGAACGCAATGGCGTATCCCATTTCCCTTAATTCTTTGATTTGAAATTTATTATACTTTAATTTGTGAACTTCACTGTTATAGAATACACGGGGTGTTGCATTCTCCCCCACTTAAAAGGATTTCGTCCCCGAAATCTTCAAGTTCAGGAAGAATGTATGTCCTAACATCCAAACATCCATCTACTCATCCATCAAACACGAGCATCTATTGTCCTTAAAAGACTTCTAATGCTTCATGATCATATGCGAAGTGTGTGTATATGTACTTATCTAATGCAAAATCAGTCGGTCTACTGATTCAGTTGACCTCCTTAATGCAAATCATGTAAGTGCCATGAATCCATTATGTATGCAAATTTTCCTATTCATGATTCTACATGAGTGCACAATCATTCATATATAAATGCAACATCCATATGGAAACACATTAAACTTCAAGCATATACGAGTAAATACATTCATGCATATGCAATATGAAGTGACTGAGCCGATCTAAAACCTAGATTGTGTGTGTATATGCAACCACGAGCAACCACTAGCAATCACTTGCAACCAGTTGCAACCATCATCCATAACATGTTTCAATTACATGTTTTCATCCAAAGAGTTTCTACCTAAAAGATAAGGTCGAGGGGATATACCTAAAAAGATAGATAAAAGCGCAACTTAAGGAAAAAGAAAGATCAAAGATGTACCCTCGAAAAGAAAAGGGTAGGCAGCGCGTATTCTGGCTTTAGTTTCCCAAGTTGCGTCTCCTTCGGCGTCGCTCCACTGAACTTTGACGAGCTTGACTTCGCGGTTGCGTAGCTTCTTCACTTCTGTTCCTAATATGCGAGTTGGAACTTTCCTCACGGTTGCTTCGCGTTCCACTTCAGTTTCTTCTAGAATATTTGGCTCTACCACTTCAGCAGATTCATGTAGACATTTTCGGAGGTGCGAAACATGGAAAACGTTGTGAACTCCGGCCAATTTTTCGGGTAGCTCTAATCTATAGGCCATTTTCCCAATTTTCTCGATGATAGGAAATGGCCCTAAGAACCTTGGTGCTAGCTTTCCTGTGGTTCCAAAACGAACAACGTTCCTTAGCGGAGATACCTTAAGAAAAACACTGTGCCCAACCTCAAATTCAAGGTCGGTCCTCCTCTTGTCGGCGTAGGATTTTTGTCTGTCTTGGGCTGTCTTCATCCTTCTCTGTATTAAGTCTACTTTTTCTGAAGTCTCTCGGATCATATCCGGTCCAAGTATGAGTTTGTCAGTAGACTCCCACCAAGAAGTGGGCGATCGGCACGGTCTTCCATATAAAGCTTCGAAGGGCGCCACTCCGATGGTTGCTTGGTAGCTGTTGTTGTAGGCAAATTCCACCAAAGGAAGATGGTCTTCCCACGTCTGTCCGAAGTCAAGGACGCACAGTCTTAAAAGGTCCTCCAAAACTCTGTTCACTCTTTCTGTCTGGCCGTCGGTTTGAGGATGATAGGCTGTGCTTAAGCATAACTGTGTGCCTACCGCTTCTTGCAGACTCCGCCAAAACTCACTTGTGAAGATAGGGTCTCGGTCACTAACGATGTTGGATGGTATTCCATGGAGTCGGACAATTTCCTTGAGGTAAAGAGATGCTAGGGATGAGGCAGTTCTTTTACTCTTGACAGGTAAGAAGTGGGCGATTTTAGTAAACCTATCCACTATCACCCAAATGCTAGTGTTGCCTCTTCTAGTCCTAGGCAGCCCATCAATGAAGTCCATTGAGATGCTATCCCACTTCCACTGCGGGACCTCTAGAGGATGGAGCAGACCGCCAGGCTTTTTCCGTTCCGCCTTAACCTGTTGGCACACCACACACTTAGAAACGAAATCTGCCACGTCCTTCTTCATGTCGTTCCAAAAGAAAGTCCTCTTTATGTCCTTGTATATTTTATCCCCGCCTGGGTGTATCGTCATCTTGGAGTGGTGTGCTTCCTCGAGAACCTTCTTTATTAAGTCCCTTGACTGTGGGACGCATAGTCTTCCGTCTCGCCTTAGCCAACCCTTATCGTCGATGGAGTATCTGCTGAGGTGACTTGAAGTCTCACCCCTAATGAGCCTATCAATCGTCTCCACAAGCTGAGGGTCTTCGCGTTGTGCTGTCCCTATTGAGTCCACTAAAGTCGGGCGTACTTCGAGAGATGCTAGCAAGCCCGATGCAAAATCGGAGGAGGGCCTAAAGTCAAAGCTGGCTATAAACTCTAGGCTTTGTCTTTCAACAAACAACGGGCTTAGGGTTAGTTTCTTTCGGCTCAACGCGTCGGCTACTATGTTGCCTTTGCCCGGAGTGTAGGAGATCTCGAAATCGTACGAGGCAAGAAACTCCATCCATCTCTGTTGCCTCAAGTTAAGATCTTTTTGCGAGAACAGATATTTCAACGATTTATGGTCAGTATAAAGTTCGAACTTTTCACCTAGGAGATAGTGTTGCCAAGACTTGAGTGCAAAGACGATGGCAGCTAACTCAAGATCGTGGGTCGGGTAGTTCTTTTTATGCACTTTCAATTGCCTTTCTGTAATAACTCGTATTTCGATAACATGTTAAAACGAGAATCAAGGCAGGATTTAATTTTAAATTCTGAATCAAGTAAAACGAGCTATGCCATTGCGTTCGTCTCGGAAAAATACGCGAAATAGAGTCCGAGTTTTCGAGAATCGGAGTCCGTATGACCCTTAAAGGGCCAAAGAAGATTTCTGGGAATTTGAATTTCGGAAACAGTTTTGGAAATCAGATCTGGGGGTAGGCGGGAAGTTTCCCCGCCTAGGCCATGTCGACAGGGCTGTCGACAGGCCTGTCGACTTGGGCCCAGACCAAGTCGACAGCCCTGTCGACTTGCCTGTCGACAGGGGGTGGCCGGGGCAAGCTGCCTGGCGCACCTGCTTGTCTCACCTGGTCTTGTTCTTGGGTTGGTTCTGGAAGCTTCCGAGATCTGATGGTCCTAATCTATCCTAGGGTTAATCTAAGGGCCTAAACTACCCTAATCTCTATAAAAAGACCCTAAACCTAACCTAAATCCCTAAAAATCAAACCTAGCAACTAAGTGCTGCCAAAATCAATCTTGATCATGGCCTCCATCTCCAATCCCTAGAGCCTATGCATTCAAATCGGGTTCAAATCAAGATATGCAAGCTTGCTACACCAAATGGAGGCCAAATCAACATTGCTATGCGAGTTTCATGAAGGTTCTTCAACAAAGGAGGCACCTTTCTTAGCCAAGACGATTCATGCTTCTTTCCCTAGGCCTAACTATGTAAGTTCTAGCTACTTTTAGATGGAAACGGTAGTTTTGATAATGACATGGGATAAAATGAGGCTAAACATGATTATGCAAACCTATATGAACCTTACCTTGCCTCTTGTGTTCATGTTTATGATTTTAGGCCATGTGAGTGACTTAATCATGCCTCTCACGCTATGCATAACCTAGTTTAACTTGCAAGTTTGGATCTTTATGCATGAAACGCTAGCATGAACCTTTAGGAACCACTTTACTTGTGAAACATTGGCTAAGACAAGATTTTGGGGCTTATGCATGCATATGAACACAAACCCCTTATGATTCATGCATGTTTGTGGCAAAAACCTCCTTATGATATTATGCAAGCTTGTGGCCAAATCCTATATGATAGTATGCATGCTTATGGTCAATCCCTATATGACTCTATCATGCATGTTTTAAGGCCAAACCCCCTTATGACGCCATGCATGTTTGGAGCCAATCCCTTTGTGGCATCGTGCATGTTTTGGGGTCTACATGTAGCCATAGTATACCCACTATGTTGACTTGCTTTGTTTACATTGGGAAAACACGATTTTGGGTAGTTAGATAAACATGAACATGTCGCGAAACCTTAACTTGATTATGACATGTGTTTATACTTGAAAATATGACTTGAAGGATAACATGGAAATTGGCATGTAAGTATGCATAAAAACATGAGCTTGGGAATTTACCTATTAAGTTAGGTATACCCTTTGGGAATTTACCTATTAAGTTAGGTCTACCCAAATGCTTGAAAACTTGTAACATGTTTTGAAAACATGATGAACTTAGATAATATAAGTGTGGCCAACTCGAGGTTGGGTTGAGTTTGCAACGTAAAACTACCCGGAACCGACCGGCCTAACTAGTAGTTGCAAACAATAGGACCCAATGTGAGAAGTTGGTCATGTCGCGCTTAAGACCCGAGGTTAGACTAGGTTGTGGTGTAAATCTACCCGGACCCGCCCGGCTTAACTAGTAACCACAACAAGGTCTAATGTGAGAGGTTAAGAGTGCATTAATTAAATTAATGCCACATGATAAGGTTAAGTAAATTTGGCTAATGACACTTAACCGATATGACACGAATGGGTAGGTTAAGTGGGACCGGGCTTGATTTCCTTAATGACACTTAACCATGCCAGATGATTAGGAGATGGGGTTAAGTAATTTACACTTAACTAATCCGACTGGGTAATTAGATGAGGTTAAGTAATTAAGACTTAACTAACCTAACCACGGTAATTAGATGGGGTTAAGTAATCCACACTTAACTAATCTAAACACGGTAATTCGATGGGGTTAAGTTAAACACTTAACCAATTTAAACTTGGTAATTCAATGAGGTTAACTAACCAATACTTAACCAACTTAACGTGATAATTTAATGGGGTTAAGCAACTTATACTTAACCAATTATACATGAAGATTTGATGTGGTTAAGTGACCTAAACTTAACCAATCTAACCCGTTAAGTTGATGTGGTTAAGTGAACTAAACTTAACCAATCTAACTCGTTAATTGGATGTGGTTAAGTGACCTATACTTAACCAATCTAACATGAAAAACAGGATAAGGCTATGTCACGAACCACTTGAATACGCTGGACCGATTTGACTCGGTAATTTGACAAGGTCAAGTTAATTTATATAATTAACCAATCTAAAATAATAATTAGACGAGGTTAAGTTATGGATTGCTTGATATACTTAGCCAACTTGACACATGGTTTGTAGGGTTAAGTCTTGGACTTGGATACTTAGCCAATTTTGACATGGTTTGTAGACGGGCTAAGTTATTAACTTAAGTGACACTTAACCCATTAGATAAACCCTAATTCGGAGGATTAGGTAAATAACCATAGTTAACAAGGGTAATGGAAATAAGGCTAAGTGGTAAACCTTAGTTAAGGGAAACTAAGTAATAATTCTTAGTCAAGGAAATTTGGACCATTTCTTAGATAGATTAGTAACCCGATACGTTAGGTCAACATTTAAGTATGCGTGTAGGAGCAGGCTATCTGATTTAGATAAAGGCTCCAACGAACTAGGTAACGAAGCAGCGGCTTCGGGGAACGTGAGGATATTCTTGGGATCCCTCTGTGAGCTACCAGCTCATTATACTAGGCTCACGAGAGGTTGAGGTCTACGGTAGAAGAACCAAGAATATGCCTTGGTTGCTATGCGAGCGACCTAAAGACTAGGGTGGATAGCAGTGAGTCGACGAATACATAAGGTGCCCGAGATAGCAAGTTCGTCGATCATCTACCATCTTGAGTCAAGCGTGTACGTACGGAAAGGCAGGGAACACCCAACAGACCATGATTTGCTATCTAATTATGGGTGAGGTATGCCGTAGGATGTGGGCTGGCCGGAGTGTAGTTCTCATGCAAGATTTTCTCTTGTGTTGCCTTTCACTAGTTGAGGGGGGGGGGTCTCGTGGGACCATAGCCACGTGTAGAAAAGCAGACCTTAGTATCTGCATCGGCAGATAAATCTAAAGCTCCCGACCGAGTCCCGTATTTCTTGGTTTGCCCTGTGACAGGACTCGGATGGCACGATGTGATACATGTGCATACAGTTATAGAAAAAAGATTCACGATGAATGCGTGGGAAAAAGGGCGCGGTTGAGGGTTAGCGTAATCCCTAGTGGCCTAGGTGGTTTAACCCAAACCGAAATACGAAAGCGTGCAATAGGTAAACGTAATCCCTAGTGGTGCTAGGTGGCGTAAGTCCTAGTAGTCCAAACGATGATTCATATGGAAGAGCCTAGCTAGAACAAGGGTGACAGTCCAAACGATTGCAAGGATAATACGACATGAGGAAGCCCGTACGAGGTACGGCAAAGGACTGAACTTGTATACATGGAAAGAAACATATGATTTGAGTAACCTATATATGCGATATATTAGGTTGACATGGACCATTACATGACTTTGAGCAAGGGACATTCATGGTTAACACATGACGCGGGTAGGGATACTAGTACGAGAGGTGCAGAGCAAATATACATGTTAGAACTAGGAAGAATATACATAATAGATACCATGGGATGTTAGACGGGGTAGATACCTTGGGATAATGTACTCGATAGAAATCTGACGATGTGATACCTTGACTTATCATAACACCGTAGTTTATCATGATACCTTAGTTTACCTTGCCGCAGTAGTTCGACCGGCTACCCTGGTTTATCTATCTTGTAGTTATCCTTATGTTTACTTTCAGTTTATGCATGTCATGTTACCTTTACCTGTTTTTATACTGGAAGTAGATAGGACTTAATCAGTCTTTTTGACTGACCCGTTTTGTTTCGCCTCTTTTCTTCCGTTTCCCCCCCCCCCCAGGTTTCAGGGAGGAAACAATGCTGTTTAGTTCGGACTTCTTCTGCTTGAAGGTCATCATGGATGGCTTGGACTTCTCTTGGCTATGGCTACTTTACTGTTTTACTTGGGGAATAATTTATGAAAAAGTCTTTATGCTTCTTTACTATTGCAAGACAGGTTTTGATGTACTCTGATGTAAAAGGCTTTAGACCTTATTTATTCATGTTATGAAAGTTTGATTTTACTTCCGCTATTTTATATGTTCTGTCTTGTGATATTTCTGTGCATGTTTACCAATAATGCCCCTCTAAAGCTAGTGCATTCCTTTGCGAGTGACCCTAGCGGAGGCGGGGTGTTACATTTGGTATCAGAGCAGAAGGTTACCAGGCTGGGCAAAAGTTTTTAAAGACCTTCTGAAAATTATTTGAAAAACCGTTTACAAAGAAGCATTTTTCAAGAAAATTTTCTTTTAAAAAGAAAAAGGCTGTTCCCCAAAGGCCATTAGCATTATCCTTGTTTCCTTGATTGAATCTCTTTTCCTTTCTTTCCTCCATCTGTAGTCACAGTGGTTTTGACTGCGACTAGTCTTTCTAGCTGCGTAAGTGTTTCCCGTACGATGGAGGTGGTTCTCGAGAGACCGTTGCAGAGTTATGCATGAAAGGATAGTAAGAACAAGGATAAAGGATACGAGTTCAGGGATAAGCAACATGTTGGTATGGCTGAGTCCTAAAAGGAGGGAGAAAGATGAACAATGAAACCCATGACGAGTGGGTACCTTTGGCATAGTGAAACGGGATAGATAGTTAAGTATCATGGGACAAGGACGAGATCATTGGGAGGGCAATAGTATGCTCTCATTTCTAGGGTACCTCAGAAGGAGGGTAACGATCTTGTTAAAGGTTTAGCTTTTCTCCTCTATCATCCTGTCGGGACTTTGTTTTGATCACCGCATCTTTTAAGTCCGCTTCGATAGTTGAGTCTCTGCACCTTAAGTACTAGCGTAATAGAGAATCCCATTTTTGTCTCAAAGTCCTATTGGAGAATCAGTCCATTTATACATGACTTGTTTGGATTTGGGAATGTCTATGCCAAGTGTTGAGTTTGGAAATAATGCTTATGTTTATAAGCCATGGATGGATTCTAGGGATGAAGTGGTTATCCAGTAAGGGGTGCCACTCTCGGTTTTGATAGGAGGGTAGTTAGACTCTTGGCTTGTTTTGGTAATACCCTTGAAGTATCACGTAACCTTTTGGGTTCTGTCATGGCTCGTTACCTAGAATCCTAGGACGCAGTTGTTGGTAATCCGTTTGAATAGAATTCGCCGTTAAGGCGGATGGTTCGTTTCGATTATGCATGAGTTATGGGAATCACCCTAGTAAGGACTCTTGGCAATTGGGATTGGCATCGGAAAACGAGATCCAGAATTCACTAGTGAATTTTGGGGAGCTGGCTTGAGTACGTAGATATGGTTGAGCCAAGTATACTAGGGAAAGAATAAGTGAAAGTGAAACGAGAGGCGACAGTGAAATGAGTTTCACTCGCACCTTGGAAATAGGAATCAAGGAGCTACGAAATCATGAAGTCAAAGGCAGTCAAGGCACGATGGAACTAAGCTCAAGGTAATGCGACTCAGGAGACTGAAGACTAAATACGTGCATGATATCTCTTTTGGGGAATATATCCTCGATCCCTGTTTTTCTGTTGAGCTTGCTTGTAGGCTATCTTTTATGGATATCCTCTCGGTCCTGTCTCTGTTACAAACCCCGTACGGAGTTTGTTTTGTTTATCTTCTCGACCCTATTTCAGGGAATCTTAGGTAGAACCCTATGGATGTAAACATGTATTTGAAACATGTTATGATTGATATGGTTGCAAATGGTTGCAAGTGGTTGCTCGTGGATGCGCGAATTTACATTAGATATTAGCTCGACTCGGTCACATTTCATATTGCATATGCACGAGTATTTATACTTGTTTATGGATGAAATTGAATGTGTTATCATGCGGATGTTGCATATGGTTGAATGTTTGTGCACGCATATAGTGTATATGACTAGGACTATTTGCATACATAATGGATTCATAGCACTAAACATATTTTTGCATTCAAAAGATTTTTCAGGCCTGATCATTAGCATTAGCTAAGGAACATGTACACACACGTTTTGCATACATTCATAAAGCATTAGGAGTCGTTTAAGGACAATGGTTGCTTGTGGATGATGGTTTGAGTAGATGGATGATGGATGGTAGGATATGTTCTTCCTAACTTTGAGATTTCGGGGACGAAATCCTAAAAGGTGGGGAGAATGTAACAACTCGTATTTCGATAACATGTTAAAACGAGAATCAAGGCAGGATTTAATTTTAAATTCTGAATCAAGTAAAACGGGCTATGCCATTGCGTTCGTCTCGGAAAAATACGCGAAATAGAGTCCGAGTTTTCGAGAATCGGAGTCCGTATGACCCGTTAAAGGGTCAAAGAAGATTTCTGGGAATTTGAATTTTGGAAACAGTTTTGGAAATCAGATCTGGGGGTAGGCGGGAAGTTTCCCCGCCTAGGCCATGTCGACAGGGCTATCGACAGGCCTGTCGACTTGGGCCCAGACCAAGTCGACAGCCCTGTCGACTTGCCTGTCGACAGGGGGTGGCCGGGGCAAGCTGCCTAGCGCACCTGCTTGTCTCACCTGGTCTTGTTCTTGGGTTGGTTCTGGAAGCTTCCGAGATCTGATGGTCCTAATCTATCCTAGGGTTAATCTAAGGGCCTAAAACTACCCTAATCCCTATAAAAAGACCCTAAACCTAACCTAAATCCCTAAAAATCAAACCTAGCAACTAAGTGCTGCCAAAATCAATCTTGATCATGGCCTCCATCTCCAATCCCTAGAGCCTATGCATTCAAATCGGGTTCAAATCAGGATATGCAAGCTTGCTACACCAAATGGAGGCCAAATCAACATTGCTATGCGAGTTTCATGAAGGTTCTTCAACAAAGGAGGCACCTTTCTTAGCCAAGACGATTCATGCTTCTTTCCCTAGGCCTAACTATGTAAGTTCTAGCTACTTTTAGATGGAAACGGTAGTTTTGATAATGACATGGGATAAAATGAGGCTAAACATGATTATGCAAACCTATATGAACCTTACCTTGCCTCTTGTGTTCATGTTTATGATTTTAGGCCATGTGAGTGACTTAATCATGCCTATCATGCTATGCATAACCTAGTTTAACTTGCAAGTTTGGATCTTTATGCATGAAACACTAGCATGAACCTTTAGGAACCACTTTACTTGTGAAACATTGGCTAAGACAAGATTTTGGGGCTTATGCATGCATATGAACACAAACCCCTTATGATTCATGCATGTTTGTGGCAAAAACCTCCTTATGATATTATGCAAGCTTGTGGCCAAATCCTATATGATAGTATGCATGCTTATGGTCAATCCCTATATGACTCTATCATGCATGTTTTAAGGCCAAACCCCCTTATGACGCCATGCATGTTTGGAGCCAATCCCTTTGTGGCATCGTGCATGTTTTGGGGTCTACATGTAGCCATAGTATACCTACTATGTTGACTCGCTTTGCTTGCATTGGGAAAATACGATATTGGGTAGTTAGATAAACATGAACATGTCGCGAAACCTTAACTTGATTATGACATGTGTTTATACTTGAAAATATGACTTGAAGGATAACATGTAAATTGGCATGTAAGTATGCATAAAAACATGAGCTTGGGAATTTACCTATTAAGTTAGGTCTACCCTTTGGGAATTTACCTATTAAGTTAGGTCTACCCAAATGCTTGAAAACTTGTAACATGTTTTGAAAACATGATGAACTTAGATAATATAAGTGTGGCCAACTCGAGGTTGGGTTGAGTTTGCAACGTAAAACTACCCGGAACCGACCGGCCTAACTAGTAGTTGCAAACAATAGGACCCAATGTGAGAAGTTGGTCATGTCGCGCTTAAGACCCTAGGTTAGACTAGGTTGTGGTGTAAATCTACTCGGACCCGCCCGGCTTAACTAGTAACCACAACAAGGTCTAATGTGATAGGTTAAGAGTGCATTAATTAAATTAATGCCACATGATAAGGTTAAGTAAATTTGGCTAATGACACTTAACCGATATGACACGAATGGGTAGGTTAAGTGGGACCGGGCTTGATTTCCTTAATGACACTTAACCATGCAAGATGATTAGGAGATGGGGTTAAGTAATTTACACTTAACTAATCCGACTGGGTAATTAGATGAGGTTAAGTAATTAAGACTTAACTAACCTAACCACGGTAATTAGATGGGGTTAAGTAATCCACACTTAACTAATCTAAACACGGTAATTCGATGGGGTTAAGTTAAACACTTAACCAATTTAAACTTGGTAATTCAATGAGGTTAAGTAACCAATACTTAACCAACTTAACGTGATAATTTAATGGGGTTAAGAAACTTATACTTAACCAATTATACATGATGATTTGATGTGGTTAAGTGACCTAAACTTAACCAATCTAACCCGTTAAGTTGATGTGGTTAAGTGAACTAAACTTAACCAATCTAACTCGTTAATTGGATGTGGTTAAGTGACCTATACTTAACCAATCTAACATGAAAAATAGGATAAGGCTAAGTCACGAACCACTTGAATACGCTGGACCGATTTGACTCGGTAATTTGACAAGGTCAGGTTAATTTATATAATTAACCAATCTAAAATAATAATTAGATGAGGTTAAGTTATGGATTGCTTGATATACTTAGCCAACTTGATACATGGTTTGTAGGGTTAAGTCTGGGACTTGGATATTTAGCCAATTTTGACATGGTTTGTAGACGGGCTAAGTTATGAACTTAAGTGACACTTAACCCATTAGATAAACCCTAATTCGGAGGATTAGGTAAATAACCATAGTTAACAAGGGTAATGGAAATAAGGCTAAGTGGTAAACCTTAGTTAAGGGAAACTAAGTAATAATTCTTAGTCAAGGAAATTTGGACCATTTCTTAGATAGATTAGTAACCCGATACGTTAGGTCAACATTTAAGTATGCGTGTAGGAGCAGGCTATCTGATTTAGATAAAGGCTCCAACGAACTGGGTAACGAAGCAGCGGCTTCGGGGAACGTGAGGATATTCTTGGGATCCCTCTGTGAGCTGCCAGCTCATTATACTAGGCTCACGAGAGGTTGAGGTCTGCGGTAGAAGAACCAAGAATATGCCTTGGTTGCTATGCGAGCGACCTAAAGACTGGGGTGGATAGCAGTGAGTCGACGAATACATAAGGTGCCCGAGATAGCAAGTTCGTCGATCATCTACCATCTTGAGTCAAGCGTGTACGTACGGAAAGGCAGGGAACACCCAACAGACCATGATTTGCTATCTAATTATGGGTGAGGTAGGCCGTTGGATGTGGGCTGGCCGGAGTGTAGTTCTCATGCAAGATTTTCTCTTGTGTTGCCTTTCACTAGTTGAGGGGGGGTCTCGTGGGACCATAGCCACGTGTAGAAAAGCAGACCTTAGTATCTGCATCGGCAGATAAATCTAAAGCTCCCGACCGAGTCCTATATTTCTTGGTTTGCCCTGTGACAGGACTTGGATGGCACGATGTGATACATGTGCATACAGTTATAGAAAAACGATTCACGATGAATGCGTGGGAAAAAGGGCGCGGTTGAGGGTTAGCGTAATCCCTAGTGGCCTAGGTGGTTTAACCCAAACCGAAATACGAAAGCGTGCAATAGGTAAGCGTAATCCCTAGTGGTGCTAGGTGGCGTAAGTCCTAGTAGTCCAAACGATGATTCATATGGAAGAGCCTAGCTAGAACAAGGGTGACAGTCCAAACGATTGCAAGGATAATACGACATGAGGAAGCCCGTACGAGGTACGGCAAAGGACTGAACTTGTATACATGGAAAGAAACATATGATTTGAGTAACCTATATATGCGATATATTAGGTTGACATGGACCATTACATGACTTTGAGCAAGGGACATTCATGGTTAACACATGACGCGGGTAGGGATACTAGTACGAGAGGTGCAGAGCAAATATACATGTTAGAACTAGGAAGAATATACATAATAGATACCGTGGGATGTTAGACGGGGTAGATAACTTGGGATAATGTACTCGATAGAAATCTGACGATGTGATACCTTGACTTATCATAACACCGTAGTTTATCATGATACTTTAGTTTACCTTGCCGCAGTAGTTCGACCGGCTACCCTGGTTTATCTATCTTGTAGTTATCCTTATGTTTACTTTCAGTTTATGCATGTCATGTTACCTTTACCTGTTTTTATACTGGAAGTAGATAGGACTTACTCAGTCTTTTTGACTGACCCGTTTTGTTTCGCCTCTTTTCTTCCGTTTCCCCCCCCCCCCAGGTTTCAGGGAGGAAACAATGCTGTTTAGTTCGGACTTCTTCTGCTTGAAGGTCATCATGGATGGCTTGGACTTCTCTTGGCTATGGCTACTTTACTGTTTTACTTGGGGAATAATTTATGAAAAAGTCTTTATGCTTCTTTACTATTGCAAGACAGGTTTTGATGTACTCTGATGTAAAAGGCTTTAGACCTTATTTATTCATGTTATGAAAGTTTGATTTTACTTCCGCTATTTTATATGTTCTGTCTTGTGATATTTCTGTGCATGTTTACCAATAATGCCCCTCTAAAGCTAGTGCATTCCTTTGCGAGTGACCCTAGCGGAGGCGGGGTGTTACACTTTCACCATAAGCTACTACCCTTCCTTCTTGCATCAAGACAGCGCCTAGCCATGTCCTACATGCATCCGTATAAACTGTGAACATCTTGCTTCCATCTGGCAACGTCAAAACTGGGGCCGTTGTAAGAGCCCTTTTTAGTCGTTGGAAAGCAAACTCGCAATCCAAGTCCCAATTGAACACTAGATTCTTCTTGGTCAGCTTTGTGAGTGGAGCTGTTATCTTTGCAAAGTCTCTGATGAATTTCCGATAGAAGCCTGCTAGCCCGAGAAAGCTTTGGACTTCTGTTCCGTTCTTTGGTGTCTTCCAGTCCTGCACCGCTACTACCTTAGCCGGGTCTACTGCTAACCCTTCTTTGGATACTATGTGCCCAAGAAATCTCACTTCTTCTCTCCAAAAGTGGCATTTGGAGAATTTGGCTTTTAGCTGATGGACTCGCAGAGTTTCCATGATTGCCCTTAGGTGCTGAGCATGCTCTTCTTCACTCTTCGAGAAGATCAAGATATCGTCTATGAAGACCACTACGAACTTATTGAGGAAATCCCTGAACACCCTACTCATTAGGTCCACGAAGTAAGCGGGTGCGTTTGTCAAGCCGAAAGGCATGACAAGCCATTCAAAGAAGCCATCTGGGGTTCTGAATGCTGTCTTATCGATACTATCCTCAGCCACCCTTAGCTGATGAAATCCGGTCGCTAAATCGAGTTGGGAGAAAACAAACGCTCCTACAAGCTGATCAAACAGATCGTCAATTCTAGGGAGAGGGTGCCTATTCTTTTTCGTTAGTTTGTTGAGCTCCCTATAGTCAACACACAGACGGAGTGAACCATCCGCCTTTGTAGCGAACACCACTGGAGCGCCCCATTCTGAAATGCTCCTTCTAATGAACCCCTTCTCTAGAAGTTCTTTAATCTGTTTGTTGAGCTCCTTCCTTTCCCGTGGAGCCATGTGTCTAACGGGCAACGCAACGGGCTTTGCATTATCTACAAGATATATGCGGAAGTCTATCTCCCGCTTCGGAGGCAAGCCCATCACCTCTTCGAAGACATCCGGATATTCCCGGACCACTTTAACCGATTGCAAATTGTCGACAGAGGTATCTACCGATTCAAGATAACTAAGCATAACCGCACTCGAGGGATTACAAGTAATTTCCAAAGTGTTGCTGAGCTGGGTCAGGAGCCTAATAACCATTTTCTCACAATCAAGGATGGCCCCATTACTGGATAGCCAATCCATGCCCAAAATCAAACCATATCCCGAAAAGCCCAAAACAAAGGCACTACATTTAAATTCTACGCTTAGAATAGAAATTTTCAATCCCACACAGATCATAGATAAATAAGCTGGGCCCCCAATTGGATTTGAAACAATTAAGGGGTCCTCTACCATTCTAGTTTCTTGGTGCAGAGATTCTACTAAAGCAAATGAGATAAAGGAATGTGATGCGCCAGAATCGAATAAAGTGCGAACTGGGTGATCATAAAGATAAACTACACTTTCTACAGAAGTATTTATACCTCGCTGCTGCAGAGGTGGCGCTTCTAGCGCATGAACTTGTGCCCCTGAGGTGGATCCAGCCCTTTGCCCCTGCCCTCGCTTCTTTGGGCAATCCTTAGCCAGATGGCCTGTCTCACCACAAGAAAAGCACTCACCATTCATTTTGGCCTTCTTTTTCCGGCAATCTTTCACTAAGTGCCCCACTTTGCCACAGAAATTACACTTCCTTTTCTCTTTGTTGTCTTTCCCGCCCTTCTTAAAGTCTGTCTTCTTAGGTTGCAAACCCTCTTTCTTCCCTTGAGAGCTTTCTGCCTTTATCTCCTTCTTGCCCTTATCCTCTTCGTTCAGCAATGCCATCTGCACCAACCTTTCATACGTATCTCCCATGGGTATATGGGTCATGGCCAAACTGTGTAATGGCTCATTCAACCCCTTGACAAAGCGGAGAGCCTTCTTGTGCGGGGTGTTGACTAGGTCCAGTCCGAATCTAGCCAGCTGATAAAACTGCTTAACATACTCTTTGACTGCATATTCCCTTGCTTAAGAAATAAGAAATTTTCCAACTGAAGACTCCTTTCAGCTTCTGAAAGAAATTTAGCCTCAAACCTTGCCCTAAAGTCCTCCCATGTTTCCACTAGTCTTTCTGCATTAGTGACTTCCCACCAGTAGGAAGCCTCACCTTTAAGTAGCCATACTGCCATTTGTACCTTATGCCTATCTTCTACCTCAAAGATGACGAATAAGTCCTCGGTTTCTTTCAGCCAATTCCTGGCTACCACGAAGGACTCGGTTCCATGAAAGTCCTTTCCTCCCATAGCCTTAAAATCTTTACATATCTTAGCAAAAGTATTTTCCCGCGGAGGATGTGGAGGAAGAGGTGCTGCTGCAGTTGGATGATTTCCTGCAGCCGGGGGAGGAGGAACGGTAGGACCTGGCTGAGTGGCCCTTGCTTCTAAGAATCGTCTAAACCAACCAGGTATTGGTATACCCTCTGGCAAGTTAAGTTCTTCGGACATGCTAAAACAAAAAGGATAGATTCAAAACGAAGGATAAAAGATAGTACCTATGGCTTTGGGGGACTTTGCCTTTTGAAAATAAAATAATATTTTATCTTTAAAAATGCTTCTTTAAATTTTCCTTTGAAAATAAACTTTCAATACTTTTCTCTTATCCGGTAAACCTATGCTCTAATACCAAGTGAAACACCCCACCTCCGTTAGGGTCACTCTCAAAGGGAATGCCCTAATTATGGTGGAGGTTTATAAGTATAAGTCACAGATATACAAGACAGATATGAATAAACATATCTTTGAGTAGCGGAAAACAATAGCAATTTTTATTTCAACAAAATACGTGTTACACAAACCATGTCATAACTTGTCTTACAATACTTTCAAAAAAACCATTACATCTTCATAACTGTCTTGATTACATTATTTAAAGAAGCATAAAAAACATAAGTAAACTGCATAAGTCCCATAATTGTTGTCCAAAGCCATAGTCCAAAACGAAAAGATCCAAGCCATACATTCCTTTCTTCAAGCTGGGTGTGGAAACTGGTCAAGCTGCGGTATTCCCTCCCTGTGGACCTTGGGGGGGGGGAACGAAAGAAAAGAAGGCGAAAGAAAAGTTGAGTCAGACATATAGCCTGAGTAAGTCTAGGACTATTCAGTCTATGAATAAAGAACTGGGTATGATAAGTATAAACTGGAAATGGGAAAGCACCATAAACTAAGTTAAGTCGTCTAGAGTTGAATATACTATCGTACCCCATATTAATCTCTGCATCTATATAGACCGGTTCCCAACAGGCACCCCATAATCAGGGTGAAGTGATTCGTTTCTAATGATCAGCTCCTACTCGCATAGTAACATGTGTCTTATGGCCCCCGATGTTGTAGTTACCTATGCTGGTCCCACCATGGGGTGTATCAAGTCCCATGGTGGCGGCCCGACACAGTCCTAGAATGCACAGGTATGCTACTGGTGCCCAGTGCCTTATTTTTCTGCGCCGGAGTGTGTGCACGCCCGCACCCCGTTAGAACCTACACTGCTGCACCACCGCCGTCGATTTGACCTCTTACAGTCAGCCCAGTAATCGTGCCCGACCCTGCCTAGTTCAGGGTATCCTGATACACCTTTTAGGGTTACTGCTGAAAAGGGTCCCCCGCTACTAGGTTTTCTATTTCTAGCCAACATGCTAAGTTGGTTAAGTGTTTTGTAAACCTAACCCCCAATCAGTCTGTATAGTTTAGCATGTTCCATTTTAATTAAGTATTAATTTAATTTACTTAATCCTATCAATCCTGACTCAGCCTTAACTGTCTTATTAAAGCCTTGACCTCTCACGTTAGACAGGTATTGTTGTGGCTTCCTGTTGCCGGTTGGGTCCGGCCAGTCTTACGCCACAACTCAGTCTAACCTCGGGTCCTTATTGGGCTCCGTGTTTAACCACCCACATTGGATAGGTATTGTTGTGACTACTGGACAACCGGGCGGTTCCAGGCAGGTTTACATCACAACTCAATCCAACCTCGGGTTAAACAGATCGTATTTTCTAAATTTACATATTTTGTCTCTTTTATTTTTATATGTAAATATTTGCGGCCCATTATTCAAATTCATCTTTATTGGGTAAAATCTATTTATGCCACCTAATTGTTTTTCATGGTTGTTGGCATGCGTCAAACATGCCAACACATATGTTCTATGTTTTAACCCCATCGTCATTACCCCCGTTTTATACGTTCACGAAAATATAACATATGTTGGGTTTAACATTTAAACCCAACTTAGCCACATGAAAAGGGGAAGCTTACAACATGGTGTTTTCATATTCTAAGTGACATAAAAAGGGGAGTGTGAATGCATGAACTTGCAACATAACGGTCTAATTGACATGAATTAGGCATATGTGAATGACAACATATAATCATGGCATAAACATACTTAAACATGAATCATTCTATTCATATAATCATGACATAAACATACCTAAACATGAATCATGGTTTTTAATCTATTTATGTAAACTTGCAATTGGAATGTAAATCTAACTTAATTTATGTGTTACATGTATCACCATATGATTTTTATAACAACATAGGCCTAAAACATGGTTTCAACTAGGCATAATACCAAACATAGTTTAGTCATGTTCATAAAAATGCTTACTTTTGTCTCTGATACAAAAGTATGATTTGCCAATTCCAACATAGATTCATATAAACCATAGTACTTAGTCGAATCCAATTACACACTAAAAGTGATCATAAAAGTATGTACATCATATTGGCATAATAGCGAATCATATACTTGCATGAATCCCAAATAAAATACCACGGCATATGATTGTTAACTTCCAACATAAATCACATACTTGCAAATATCCAATCGTACACCCCAACATTTCCAAATCGTTTAGAATCAAAGCAACATACAAATATAGATTATTATCGCCACAATTCCATTTCTCATTTTACACAAATCAAAATGCAACTATTTATTCACATCGGAATAGCACTCTACTTACAACGTATGACGAATCTTCAATTCAGGAATCTGAATTCTGAAATTGGAGATGCTATCCTTTGTTGTAGGCGTTGTTTTGATTTTAATTGACGTTGCTTTAAGCTTTCAAACTGTCTCCTAATTGTCTCTCAATTTCTGACGGCTATTCCTAGTCTTTCCTCAGCAGCATGATGGTCTCATCTCCATTTTTGTTTGTGTGAATTAGGGTGAGTCTTAGGTCCTTTTTATAGAGTTTGTGAGTTGATTAGGACCGTCGATGGAGCTTGGTTTAATAATAGTCGTTCGTTTGAAGGAGAGACCAACCAGGAGCCGACACCTAGCCCTAGTGACAAGGCAAGGCTTAGAAAATCGACCAAACACAGACCAGGCCAGCCAGAGGGGGGGCTGGGTTCGACCTGGCTCAGGGGCCAGGTCGACCCCCCAGTCGACCCCCAGGTCGACTATGTAGTCGACCTGGGTGTCTTGGGCGGGAAAATTCGCGCCCTGGCCAATCCGGCCCGATTTTTGAATTTTAAATCTGATTTCCGAGCTGTTTTGGTCTGTTTGAATTTTTAAACTGAATTCTGAAACTTCCGGAGGCCATATCTTCTTCATACGTAGTCCGTTTTACGCAAACTCAGACTCTATCTCAAGCAGAATTCCGAGACGAACGCAATGGCGTATCCCGTTTCCCTGAATTCTTTGATTTGAAATTTATTATACTTTAATTTGTGAACTTCACTGTTATAGAATACACGGGGTGTTACATAATCTGAGGTTGATTATGTGTGTTTGGACGATATTTATCGTTGTTATATGGTGTGTTAAATACCATAAGAAATACCAGACTGTAGAAAGTAGATTTTCAAAGTATACTTTGAAAATAATTTTATATATATAAAATCAATGGATTTTATATTATAAAAGAAAAAGGTTTTTGAATAAAGGAATTATATTTGTAATTCAAATATAAGGGAATTTTATTTATAAAATCAAATATAAGGGAATTTATTTGTTAAACAAATATAAAGGGATTTATTTATAAATCAGATATAAAGGAAACATATTTGACAAGCAAATATAAAGGAATATATTTGAAAAAGTTAAAAGGTATTATTTATTTAGGAAGTAAATAAAGAGTTAGAAGGATTTATTTATTTAGGAAATAAATAAAAGTATAAAGGAGATATTTATTTGCTGAATAAATAGAAAGGATAAAGGACATATTTGTTTGTTAAACTAAATATGGTAAAGGATTATTTATTTGTTAGAATAAATAGAATAAAGGAGAAATTTATTTTTTAGAATAAAGGAATATTTATTTGGGAAATAAATAGGATTTAAATCAAAGGAATATTTATTTGGGAAATAAATAGAATATGTACACAACATTGTATAAGTGAAGTAACGTTATTAAAGAGAACAATTATAAAGTGAAGAACTGTTACTAAAAGTAAATCTTTATAAATGAATAAACGTTATCAAATAGGAGTTAAACAGTTAAGGTTAACCCAAAGGAGTTAAATAGTTAGGGTTGGCCAGTTAGAGTTAACCAGTTGGAGTTAAACAGTTAGACTTAATCAATTAGGGTTAAACCAGATAGAGTTAACCAGTTGGAGTTAAATAGTTAGAGTTAGAGTTAACCAGTTGGAGTTAAACAGTTAGATTTAATCAATTAGGGTAAAACAGTTAGAGTTAACCAGTTGGAGTTAAACAGTTACAGATAGAGTTAATCAGTTAGAGTATCCAAATAGAGTTAGAAGAATTAAATCGAATAAAGTGTATTCGAGAGAAGAGTAATCGAATACTAGTTATTCGAGGTGAGTTAATCGAATATAGTTTATTCGAATAGAGTTAGAGGAGTTATCGAATATATAATTTATTCCACAGGAGTTAAGCAAATAGAGTTAATCCAATAGGGTCAGTCCAATAAAGTTAAGTGAAAAGAGATAATCGAATATAGTTATTCAAAAGGGAAAGGTTAAGTACGGAAGTAGTTAACGGAATTTAAAGTGAACTTTGCCTATTTCAAGGTTAGAAATGTTGTTCAGTTGAGGTCTGAGAGGTAGTTCTACCCCAACTTGACTGGTTTCGTTTTTAACTAAGAAATGGGTATGGTTCGGTAGTAAAGGATGGTTAAGTGAATATAGTTAATAAGAGTAATGGTTTGAGTTGGCATCGCGATGGTTTGTTTAAACATCTGTCTAAGTCCAATGAAAGAGTTTTTTTGGAAATGTTTTCCAGTGTCAGTCAATATATTTTCTAAATCTAGAAAATAGCAAATGTGGAATATAGGGAAACAGGAGATGTAAATTGAACCAAAGAGATAAATGTTAAATGATGTTTGATCGATATAATTTCCATCTGGAAATAATATCGTTGTTTGCACACTTGTTTTTCTTTGATAGTTAACTCACAGACTATCGAAGTTTTGACCATTTTAACGTTCTTAATATGGAGAGACCGGTTGGATTATTATCCAAAGAACCACTCTGTATTGGCATAAGCGTTGCGAATCATATATGCCAAAGATAATTGAAGACAGAGTAAAATGCAAGGGCTGTTGTATAAGTCTTAGATAACAGTGACTAAGATGGATATACTGAATAGTGCCTTCGGTTTGTCCAGTCCCAGGACAACTTGTATGGACGAAGGTCTGACAGAGTATATCCAATGGATCGCATAAGTTGATATGTTCAAACGTATATACGTTGGTGGCGCAGGAATTCGTTTCTCTTAGCTGTATACCCGTGTTATTTTTGGATAAATCAATTTGTGATTTGGCGGGTATGACGATGTGACATTTTAAGTGAATGAAGATGGATGTCTGATAGAGTATTTCCAGACGATCACGTACATTGATTTCTTCAACCGTACCAAGAGTGGAAGCAGAGAAGGAAACTTCTTAGCTAACACTTAATGTATTGTTGTAGACGTAAATTAGTGATTTTCGATGGATCCGACAATGTGGCATTCGAAGTGAATCTGATGTGATGATAAAGCGTAGCATCTAGCCTCACATCCGGTAAATGACAGAAATCGGGCAGGTAGCATGGCTATGTAGGTCGCACCTATTAGGGTGTATAATCACCTGATCTAGAGTTTCATTTACTTCTATAAAATCTATTGTTGATGCTGTCCCATTCGGGAAACAGTTGCCGATCCCAACTGTTGGTGATATACATTCGATACACTCAAGCGAAATGAGTGGTCGGTCATGTGTGGCCGGGTTGCAAGATGTTCTTGTTGAACCCAGTGTATTCCTCTCTAGAGGTACACTAGCAGAAGGTGGTTCCATTCCTTGTCATAGTTGGAAATCCATTACCCAATATGTGCTTGCGGTTTTGATTGTATATTATATATGTAGAATGTGAGATGAAAGCGTTTCTGCTAGATTTATATCTATTTGTGTTTAGACATTATTATAATATCAAAATGATATTGCTTGTCAAAGATGTTGGATTCTCATAAGGGAAAACCCGTTTCATATTCACGGCGTGGTCTTATGAGATATCATATACCTGTTCAACTGTTTTAAACTGTTTTACTCATACCAGTCCCATGACTGACCCGGAGTTTACTTTGTTGTCTTCCCTAAACTCTTGGGTGCCTAAATTTGTACGGGCAGTCAATTAGTCAGGAATTTGCAGATACTTGAAGAACTGGAGCAGGAGGCTTCAAGATTTTTATAGCTATTGTTTTTCCGCTGTATTGTAAGTGCTGTACTCTGATAAGTGCTATTGTATATATAACTGTTTTATTTCAAAGTTATATTATATGTTATTCGTTCCGCTATGAGATTCGTGTTATTCGGATGTTGTGTTCTTCTTCTTCTGTTCTAAGTTTCTATCTTATCTATTCTCACCCTCTAATTTCTTTCACTAATTACCAGGATTTTTCGATGTTTTGGTTATCGATATCGTGTTTGTGTCGATAACCAAAGTCCCAAAAATCCGGGTCATTACAGTATATAATGGCTATATTTTATGAAAAGACACTTCGTTTTTCATCGCATTTCTTCAATTTTTTTGACCTTTCAGAAGAGTTGTGACTATTCTAATGATATCTCTTCATCGTTATAAAAGCCCCAAATATCTCCATTGATCACACGAGAATTACTTTGATCAAATTTATTGATTTTCTCTAAAATTGCTCTCCAACCATTATTTTCTCAAATTCTATCAAAGCGATCGATTATTTTCATTCCCATCCTTTATAATCGATCTACTATTAATCCTACCCTTTTCACATCCACTAAAATACCATTTGTGAGGGCTATAGTAGTGTTGTACTATATTGTGACTACTCAGTGTTGTTTGGAACACATTCAAAAGTCAAAAACCTTTGTAATTGTGAAATCCTCTTCAGCGGTTGAGGCAAGAAATCCCATTCAGTGGTTCGGGTAATTGTGAACCTATTCCTCTAGTTGAAGTGAGGGTTTTAGTGTTAGTGAAATACCAGAAGTGAGTCTGGGACTGGACGTAGGACAGTGGTCCGAACCAGTATAAATCGACTGTGTGATTTACTGCTTTCTACTTTTCTATATGGATATTATATGCTATTCTCCATACTACACGATCCTATACTGCTGCATAGCCTCTTTCAATTGGTATCAAAGCTTGGTATACTAGAGATCGTGAAAACATCCTACAATAAATGGAAATAAAGAAATCTAGTAAAGGCATTAGAAAGTGGAAGAACAACAAAGCAGAAGCGATGGAGCAAGAGAGCAAATGTTTAATGGCTAAAGTGAGATCACAATCGGAATGTGATGATTCATTATATAAAGATCTTTTATTAGACCACGAAAAATTATTAAAAGATATTAAAAGTTTGGGTAAACTTATTGCAATTATTTTAGCCAAGTTTAAAGATTGTGACAAGAAAATTCCCAATTAAAAGAAGAAAACAATTTTTTAGTCAAACAAGCTAAATGTTTTGAAAATACCTTAGAAGAGCTTGTTTTTCAGAAAGATTTCCTTCAAAAAGAAAATGAGCGACTAGAAGATAAAAACAATGTTCTTTTAAAGGAAATCGATCTCTTGAAAAATAGAAATGAATCATTAGAAGATTCTTTAAATAATTCTAATTCTTTAGTTTCATCTCTTGAAAAAGAGAATGGATCTTTAAATGAAAAGAATTTAGAATTATCTAAATAATATGAGTTTTTAAAGGTTAATAATAATACTTTGCAAAATGAAACGTCAAATTCGAATGAAAATTTTGAAAAATTACACTCTTCTTTAGTTAATTCAGGATCTCAAATTTTTCGTCTCGAAAATGAGAATAGTACTTTTAAAAGGGCGAATTCTGAATTAAATAAGAAAATTGGTTTAAAAGATTGCAAAACTTCTTTTGAAAATTTCAATCGCGACTTTGGAATCAAATTTGAAAAATGTACAGATAAGTTCGCAAAATTTAATAAAGGTCAAAATGATTTAAATGATATTTTATCTTGCTCTAGACCTTTACATGATAAAAGTGGCTTAGGGTATAATAAAACTAATCATAGAACTAGTACTAGATATGCTTTCATGTATTACAAAAATTTAACTGCTTGTACTAAAGCACGTGTAACTCGAAGATCAAATTTTTATAGAAATTCAAATGCTTCTATGACCAGAAACATTTATAATAGAAGTACAGAAGGAAATATTAATAGAAATTATCTAAGTATTTGGGTTCCTATAAATTGGAAAAACAGAGAAAAATATATTGATGATTATTTTGATTCAGTAGTTAAAAATAAAAACTTTATTTTCAAAGGTACCATTAAACCCTTGTGGGTATGGTTACCTTCTCTCTAACCCCTGGACCCTAACAGAGAAAGTGGGTACCAAAGTATATATATAATATTTGTTGCGGGTACACCACAACAAAAAGGAGGGTATTTCAGTATCTCTAATATCTTTGAAAACTGAGCTCAAAGCTAAATCAGGGAATTTGGGAAAATACTAGTCACATACTTAGGGGGAGAAATATTCATATATCACACATTCAGGGGTAGAAAATAAAGAGAAGACGATGATATTTATTACATTCCCTCATTCTTTTTTATAATGACAAAGGGGGAGAAATTCATGTGTATATTGATAGAGGGAGATATTATACCAAGAGGAAGATGTTATAGAAAAAATATAATTTTAAATTGTATAGTTGTCATCATCAAAAAGGGGGAGAATGTTAGAAACTCTATTGTTGGATTTTGATGATAACAACTATACAATTATACCAAAGAACCTCTAAGCAAACCTGCAGGTACATGGGTATCAAAAAGAGAAAAAGAAATAAGTTCAATATGAAGGATGCTAACCAATTATGTAGTGTTCGAGCATTTAAATATCTATTATGGAGCTTGAAAATCTATTTGGGCTCTAATGATGGAAGAAGACAAGAAGAAACGGACTCAAGAGCTTCAGAAGAACTTATATCATAAGTTGAGTTTACATGAAGTCATTATAGTCTAGAAATGTTAAAGCCCCACAAATTAAATTCAAATCACTTCAAATTTCTACATAGCATCTAACATGTCATAAAGCATTTTTCATAATTTTTTATTGCAAGAAAAATGAAAAAAAGGTCAAAAAAATGATGAATATAGAAGGTTGTTTACTAGAAATTTTCACAGCAGATAACTATAGCGTTGAGTCCAGAAACACTATTAAAGGGTATAACGGCTATATTCTGAACAGACATTTGATAGCATTTTTGTCCAGAAATGCTATTAAAGAGTATAACGACTATATTCTGAATAGACATTTTATAGCGCTTTTTGGGTAAAACGCTGCCGAACAGTGCTGTCTTAAGTGCTATAAATAACGGCTATACTTTATGAAAAGACACTTCGCTTTTCATCGCATTTCTTCAATTTTTTTGACCTTTCAGAAGAGTTGTGACTATTCTAATGATATCTCTTCATCATTATAAATGCCCCAAACATCTCCATTGATCACACGAGAATTACTTTGATCAAATTTATTGATTTTGCTCTAAAATTGCTTTATAACTATTATTTTCTCAAATTCTATCAAAGCGATTGTTTATTTTCATTCCCGTCCTTGATAATCGATCTACTATTAATCCTACCCTTTGCACATCCACTAAAATACCATTTGTGAGGGCTATAGGAGTGTTGTACTATATTGTGACTACTCAGTGTTGTTTGGAACACATTCAAAAGTCAAAAACCTTTGTAATTGTGAAGTCCTCTTCAGTGGTTGAGGCAAGAAATCCCGTTCAGTGGTTCAGGTAATTGTGAACCTATTCCTCCAGTTGAAGTGAGGGTTTTAATGTTAGTTAAATACCAGAAGTGAGTCTGTGACTGGATGTAGGACAGTGGTCCGAACCAGTATAAATCAACAGTGTGATTTACTGCTTTCTACTTTGCTATATAGATGTTATATCTAATTCTCCATACTACACGATCCTATACTACTGCATAGCCTCTTTCAATTGGTATCAGAGCTTGGTATTCTAGAGATCGTAACAACATCCAAGAATAAATGACAATAAAGAAATCTAGTAAAGGCATTAGAAAGTGGAAGAACAAAAAAGCAGAAGCGACGGAGCAAGAGAGCAAATGTTTAATGGCTAAAGTGAGATCACAATCGGTATGTGATGATTCATTATATAAAGATCTTTTATTAGACCACGAAAAATTATTAAAAGATTTTAAAAGTTTGGGTAAACTTAATGCAATTATTTTAGCGAAGTCTAAAGATTGTGAGCAAGAAAATTCCAAATTAAAAGAAGAAAACAATTTTTTAGTCAAACAAGCTAAATGTTTTGAAAATACCTTAGAAGAGCTTGTTTTTCAAAAAGATTTCCTTCAAAAAGAAAATGAGCGACTAGAAGATAAAAACATTGTTCTTTTAAAGGAAATCGATCTCTTGAAAAATAGAAATGAATCATTAGAAAATTCTTTAAATAATTCTAATTCTTTAGTTTCGTCGCTTGAAAAAGAGAATGGTGCTTCAACTGAAAAGAATTCAGAATTATCTAAAGAATATGAGTTTTTAAAGGTTAATAATAATACTTTGCAAAATGAAGCGTCTAATTCGAATGAAAATTTTGAAAAATTACACTCTTCTTTAGTTAATTCAGGATCTCAAATTTTTCATCTCGAAAATGAGAATAGTACTTTAAAAAGGGAGAATTCTGAATTAAATAAGAAAATTAGTTTAAAAGATTGCAAGACTTCTTTTGAAAATTTCAATCGCGACTTTGGAATAAAATTTGAAAAATGTACAAATAAGTTCGCAAAATTTAATAAAGGTCAAAATGATTTAAATGATATTTTATCTTGCTCTAGACCTTTACACGATAAAAGTGGCTTAGGGTATAATAAAACTAATCATAGAACTAGTACTAGATATGCTTTCGTATAACGACCCGAACTCCCCTGGTAAGGAAAGCCCGGATTGAGACGAAAACAAGCCACATTGGAATGCAAACAGAAGAACATTTCATTGTTTATTACAACAATTCCATCAGAATACAAGAATATACAGAGTATGAATAAATATTATACAACAAAGAATATCAGAGATTTAAATACAGTCATGTGACAGGTGTGAGCACTAAAACAGTAATTAATCTTTAATTTAAAGTTCGGTAAATCAAGGGACCACGCCGTATAACACGGAATGGATTTCCTCCCAAGAATACCAGTGCATAAAACAAACAGCGCAATGCTAAATAAAGAAAAATGAAGCTATTATAAGACCCAGGTCCCATCACACAAGCAACGCAAGCCGGAGGATAGGGTTTTTACCTTATAATAGCCAAAGCATTCTTGATACGTCAAAGACACATTATTTGATATTACTATAAGTGTATAGTGTCAAAACAATTTCAATCATAAATATCAATCATAGGCGGCATGAATGACCTATACCACTATGTCGCCATACTAGGTTCTACAAATAAAACCGCAATATCACATATTGGAAATTGGATTTCCGTCATGAGTCGAGGCAAGGTGCAAGCTCCTCTCCGTTCGAGACACTCTAGCAAATGTCCCAGGACCGCACACAGCAATCCTTTGATCTTCAGGGCCGGTCCTCTCTTACTTTTGAGGATTAATTATTCCTGAACACACGTTTCCCGGTCCTAACAGACCTAAAATCGAGGCGCCTCATCCAACAACCACACAGGTGAAAAGTATATAAATGTCGGCCAGTTTAAGCACTGACACCATCCATAGCTAGAAAGAAACGTCGTGCTCTCCCTGCAGTCACTATCCTGTTTTTGACTAATACACAAAGCTACGCCACATAGGCCGTGCTTTGTTCATCAACCACAAGACTTTGCTTTTCAACAGAAGCCTTGATTAATTGCCACTTACGCGTGCCACACTGGCAATTCACTCCATGCGACTGATGTCCATCGATATACAACCTCTGAGCTCGTACTTCTCAGAGAAGGGCGTTAAGCAAGAGAATAAATTCTCCACCGCCAAACATATGTATATTTAATAGAGATCAATAAACACAGAATAAAATCCAATGTCAGACACACAATCCATTTACAAGTTCGTTCTGGGACTGAACGAAACCGGAGGCACTTTCCTTGCATATCCATCGATCTTGAAGTACGTCTGGACGATCACCAACTGATTCCCTCATCTTCGGTGTACAGCCCAATCAAGATCATCAGTAATCACCCAAACGATGTGAAGCCTTCCGGTCTTCAACCACCATCTTCATCTTCGACTTATCGCCGAATCAGTTATTCAGAATGGGTATAAACCCGGCCTTTCTGAATAACCCACGTATATAATAAACAAATGTTACACAAACACAACAAACGCCTCATTCCAATTCAGAATACTCTTTTATTCACAAAATCACATTCTTACGGAAAGGTTCCCATTAATTTTATTTAAGATAAAATCTTCTAAATTTATTCTTTAATCTTCCTTTGGATATTATTTCAAACCATATCATGGTTTTCCAAACTAGTCGGGAATAGCGAACCACACCGAAGTAATTATTTATTTTATTTCCCAATCCCAACCTATTTATCCCATGGAGCAAAACTGGTAATACTCCATAACTAACACCACGATGTTATCGGTAAGATTAATTACCATTTCACGTTCAAATCTAATTAAAGATTTAACTATCGCTTTGGAGTAAAACTGGTGGTACTCCATTCTCAATCACCTTCCAGATTTGATAATTTAAATTATCAATTCACCTTTCAATCTATTTAAAGATTCATTAAAACTCCACTTAGTTTTAATCTTTTCAAAAATCAATATCCTGCCTATAACTGGGTTAAAGAACCAATGTCATTGAAAACACGGTTCACGATAAACCCAAAATCACATTCCAATTCAATTCCAACTAAATTTTATTTAATTGGTACACTTCATTAAATCTAAATAGAAAGATTTAATCTTTTTCTCTATTGGGCTTAAGAATCGGTGTTAATGAAGACACCATTCACGACAAACCAAAATCACATTTGATATTAAATACAAGGCTCTGAATAGAAAATATACCGGCTTATATTCAATATCAAATTCTGAAACCAACAAAAATCGTATTGGAAATAATGATATAAAATATATCTTTCAGGTTCCCATAACAATATTTGTATAGTCACGAAATCCAACATCAAAATATTCCGAAGATAATTTTGATTCAACTCCAGTCCAATTCACGTATTGGAAATTCTGATTATTTTTAAAACCAGATAAAAAAAACTATTTTTATCTTTTCAAATATGGAGTTTTTCAGCCCAATTCTTCACAAATCATTTCTTATGATTTTACACAAATTATTGATATTTTTAATAATTTTATCAAGGCCCGTACAGTCGATTTCCATCAACGGCCATCGAGCTGCACTTACAGCGACCTTTTCTAAATTTGATTTGGACATAATTCAAATCCAACTGTTAGATTTCAAATTTCTAATGTTCATTAGAAATCTCTTTTTGATACGAACCCAACGGTTCCGGTTTCAGGAGAATCCGACGGTCGGATCTCCCGCAACGTCAATTCGAAGTCAGTGGTCGAAATTCACGAACTGCCGCAGCGCGGCGCGTTCTATTAAGGCCATTATATATATAATATATATATTATATATATTACGTCGATTTCCTTTTTAAAACGTATTTTATAAATCGTTTTAAATTTGTTTTCAAAACAAATTCAACTTCATATTCAATTTCAAATCAAAATTGAATATTCCACATCATCGATATACAAATGATAATATTTTCAAAACATTATATTTTGAAATCACTTCCTTTTCTATATTCATTATAAAAATGAATATAATCGATATAAATATTGTTCACGTCAAAATGGCGCAACTATAATCAACGCGGCTTTATATATTTCAATAAATTCGTTATTCTATTCAACAAATGAATATTTATTCTATTCAACACATGAATATATATTTCTTTCAACACACGAATATTCTCAACACATGAGCACTGTCAACACATGACTATTTTTGTTATTTAATATATTTTATAAAATTATGGTATCTATCGTTTGATTTTTAAATCAGACTCCAACTGTAAAGTAGTAAGAGAATGATTACCTAAATATTAACGCCGAAGGCCGAAACCAATATCAGATCAATACCCAGGAGACGACTCATCTTATCTATTTTCCAGTTAGTTTCTAACTTTAAATATGATAAAGAGGTAAATTTTATTGTTGAAATATTTCTTTCAACACATGATAATTTTCAACACATGATTATTTATTCTACTCAACACATGAATATATAATTCATTCTATTCTTTATTTTCCCAATTGGAATGAGGCCCAATCAATTACCATATAATGTTAATTATATGGATTCCATACAACACATGCATATAATCACAACAATAAATAATCAATCATCATCCAAAGTGCACCACACTGTATAAGCATCAAATATAGATATCTAACGCTTATAACAGCCTGTCAATCAATCGATCGACATACAACTAATCAATCGGGATGAGTGGACTTCAAATATCATCCCAACACCCGTGTGGGGTTTCAAATCAACAAACACATATTTTTATTCACACACACACGTTAAAAACAATATTTTTAATGATAAAATATTTTTAACTGTATAAATATTTTATTTCACGTCACACAATCAATTTTCGTCACAACAAACAATCAAACATACAAGCCATCCATGGTCTGTGGATGACGGGTGTCGGGTGCTGCTAAGCACCGTCTGCATCCTAGTATATATTTTAACTAGAAAAAAAAGATTTAAAGTGAGAAGTTCTCACCGACTAGCTAATCCAACACCACGACACTTCTTGTGTAGAAATCTTCATCGTTCTCGGCTTTTGTCACTTTCGTTGCCCATAGCCACTACATATATAAAAATCACATTTTTATACTATTGTCCTTAAAATAAAAATTACATTTTTATTTGTTCACTTTCAATTTAAAAATCATACTTTTATAATCACTCCATATGGATAAAAATTCTATTTTTACACCGCTACTGTATAGATAAAAAATTCTATTTTTACACCGCTACTATATAGATAAAAATCCTATTTTTACACCGCTACTATATAGATAAAAATTCTATTTTTACACCGTTACTATATAGATAAAAATTCTATTTTTACATCGTTACTATAAAGATAAAAATTCTATTTTTACATCGTTACTATATAGATAAAAATTCTATTTTTACATCGTTACTATATAGATAAAAATCCTATTTTTACATCGTTACTATATAGATAAAATCCTATTTTTACATCGTTACTATATAGATAAAATCCTATTTTTACATCGTTACTGTATAGATAAAAATTGTATTTTTACATCGTTATTATATAGATAAAAATTCTATTTTTACATCGTTACTATACAGATAAAAATTCTATTTTTACATCGTTACTATATAGATAAAAATTCTATTTTTATAACGGTGTTCATATAATAAAGATTATATTTTTATATCGCCACTTATATAAAAATCACATCTTTGCTCCTTCTACAAAATAAAGATCAAATCTATAACACTTTTATAATGTAAAAATCATATTTTTAATCTTCTACTCATATAAAAAATATATTTTTAACCTTTCTATATTATAAAAATTATATTTTTAATACTCTACTATAATAAATATTATATCTTTGACATTTCTACTTCATAAAAATTATATCTTTAACATTTCGATATATGTAAAACCTGATTTAATAACACGTAAATAAAACTGATTTAAAACAAAAATAAAAACTTACATCAATCACGAAGAGGAGGGAGAAGCAAGGGGGCCGCGGTGGGTCTGTGGTGCAGGCGGAGGGGGGGTTCGGGTGCGGTTTCAATGGAGGAGGGGAGAGAGGCAGGAGGAACGGCGGAGTCGGGTGCGAAGGGGGGAGGAGGTGGTGACTGTGGTAGTCACAGGGGGGCTCAAGTGGTTTGCGCGTTGGTTGCGCGGGTGGGTGTCGAACGCGATCCGGGGGGTCTTCGCGCCGTCAGTCTCTAGTAGAGGAGGGGGGCCCACGATGGCGATCGGTAGGGGAGGGGCATGCTCGATGGTGGCCAACAATGGGGAGGCGCGCCCCTTCGATTTGGAGGAGGCCGACCTTTTTTTTTCTGGAGAAATGGAAATCGGAGGGGGGTGCTGAGAGGAATTAAGGAAGAGAGGAGAGAGGTTTTTTTTAATTATTTTAATTTCAAAAAGTTGACTTTCTTATTCGACCTCCAAATGAGGCCCACCGCCTGTCATCCATAGCTAATTACCCCCATTCCGAATACAATGGGATATGTATCATAAGCTGATTTGGCCGTTTCGATCAGTTTCCGTCAAAGTCAAAATATAAATCTATATACTGAATTTGAACGCACATTTCAACTTACTGGGGTCACATACTAACTCGAAAAATTCCAGAAAAATATTTTCTAGCTTCGTATTGATATTACGGTCCTAACAAAACTAGTTTCGTCGAATTCTGAGACCGTTTAAAAAATGGCCATTTTCAAGTCGATTAAAATCAACTGAAACTGCTCAAACGCGTTTTCCTTTGCCACGCTCACATATCGAATCGAAAAATTATGAAATTTGAAACCTAGCAATAACTTGACATCACGGATCCAACAAAAGTGGTTTCGTCGAAATCCGAGGTCAGTTGCAAAATGGATATTTTCAAGGGCCGAAATTCCATAGCGACTATTCTGAAATTTCAACTGGTCATATCTTTTGATTCCCGCTATGAAATTTCGCTTTTTCGGATTCGTTGGAAAGATGTTCTCTATTAGATTCAAATATTTTTGGTTTCACTAAAATTCGGTTTAATTTGCACCTGGTACATTCATTTGAAGTTTGAAATCGAATTATCGAACTACCGCGCCATTTTCAATTCCTTTTTATATATATAAATAAATATTTATATTCTAACGACGACGTATATAAATTTATACGTTCGAATTATATTCAAAATAAATTTCTCGTCATTTTTATTTAAAATAATTCATTTTAAATATTCAAAATTCATCAAAATTGCCAAAATAAAAATTTTAAACTGGCCCAGATATTCGGGTTGTTACAATCTCCCCCACTTAAAACTTTTCGTCCCTGAAAAGGAACGAAGCCGAAAGTTGTTTAACTAATCAACTCAACTTCCACTATTTTCGTTACGGCTTAAGTTCTTCAACTTTTCAGTTTCTAAGAACTTTTCAAATTTTTCGAAAATTTGGCTAATACCCTAAATTTTCGAAAAAATTCGCCATAACCTCCCCTGCACCGGGGACTTCGGGGTATTTCGTATAGCCTCCCATGGCCTTCTTCAACTCAAAAGAAAAAGAAAAAGCCAAGCGGCTAGCCAATCAGCTCATAAAATAATCATCACCCAAACAAAACAGTAAATTATGGTAAACATGTACCTATTTGTCGGGAAAATAATTTTATTCTTCTGCTCTAGCCTCCTTGCTATGACCTGTTCAATGTAAGTACATGTATATGCAAGCAAATGCGACTAATTTTCAATACAATTCGATATTTGATTCTATTTGGTTAAAGTTTCAACATTCAATTAATCAAACAATAATCAGACAACATAATCAGCAATCAATTAGTTGATTATCATTTCAAACACATAACTTTGATATATATACAGAAAATCATGTTTTGATGCCAATTCACAATAATACATCTATCTAGTTTTGGTTCTCACACCAGTCTAATGGAAATATATAGATATCACACCTTCAAAACACGAACATAAATATTGATGATGCCATGGTCATTATCAACATCATCTCCGGGCGACTAGAGTGTAATTCTATATCTATCCAGTATATTAAAACTTCGAATATACGTTCATGAGGCGTATATGCAAAACCTTTATATACTCGATTGTCCAAATTCAATATAAATAAATATTCAAATACGTATAAAACGATTTAAATTTTCAAAACATAGTTGGTTTTCATTTGAAATATATACTCTTCACACTCGTTCTAGGATACTACTGATCCTATCTCTAACGAGTCATTCTAATTGGATATTAATAATCCAATATCTGATGAATTATTTCGTTTGGTTCTAATGTGTCTTGTTCTCGAGCTCTGTAAACCAAAGCTCTGATACCACTCTATAACGACCCGAACTCCCCCAGTAAGGAAAGCTCGGATTGAGATGAAAACAAGCCACATCGGAAAGCAAACAGAAGAACATTTCATTTTTTATTACAACAATTACATCAGAATACAAGAATATACAGAGTATGAATAAATATTATACAACAAAGAATATCATAGATTTAAATACAGTCATGTGACTGGTGTGAGAACTAAAACAGTTATTAATCTTTATTTTAAAGTTCGGTAAATCAAGGGACCATGCCATATAACACGGAACGGGTTTCCTCCCAAGAATACCAGTGCATAAAACAAACAGCGCAATGCTAAATAAAGAAAAATGAAGCTATTATAATACCCAGGTCCCATCACACAATGTAACGCAAGCCGGAGGATAGGGTTTTTACCTTATAATAGCCAAAGCATGCTTGATACGTCAAAAACACTTTATTTGATATTACTATAAGTGTATAGTATCAAAACAATTTCAATCATAAATATCAATCATAGGCGGCATGAATGACCTATACCACTATGTCGCCATACTAGGTTCTACAAATAAAACCGCAATATCACATATTGGAAATTGGATTTCCGTCATGAGTCGAGGCAAGGGGCAAGCTCCTCTCCGTTCGAGACACTCTAGCAAATGTCCCAGGACCGCACACAGCAATCCTTGGATCTTCAGGGCCGGTCCTCTCTTACTTTTGAGGATTAATTATTCCTGAACACACGTTTCCCGGTCCTAACAGACCTAAAATCGAGGCGCCTCATCCAACAACCACACAGGTGAAAAGTATATAAATGTCGGCTAGTTTAAGTACCGACACCACCCATAGCTAGAAAGAAACGTCGTGCTTTCCCTGTAGTCACTATCCCGTTTTTGACTCATACCGAGGTGTGAGGCTCGCGAATTCACATTATACACAAAGCTACGCCACGTAGGCCGTGCTTTGATCATCAACCATAAGACGTTGCTTTTCAACAGAAGCCTTGATCAATTGCCACTTAAACGTGCCACACTGGCAATTCACTCCATGCGACTGATGTCCATCGATATACAACCTCTGAGCTCGTACGTCTGAGAGAAGGGCGTTAAGCAAGAGAATAAATTCTCCGCTGCCAAACAGATGTATATTTAATAGAGAACAATCAACACAGAATAAAATCCAATGTCAGACACATAATCCATTTACAAGTTCGTTCTGGGTCTGAACGAAACCGGAGGCACTTTCCTCGCATATCTATCGATCTCCAAATACGTCTGGACGATCACCAACTGATTCCCTCATCTTGGGTGTACAGCCCAATCAAGATCAACACTAATCACCCAAACGATGTGAAGACTTCCGGTCTTTAACCACTGTCTTCATCTTCGACTTATCGCCGAATCAGTTATTCACAATGGGTATAAACCCGGCCTTTCTGAATAACCCACGTATATAATAAACAAATGTTACACAAACACAACAAACGCCTCATTCCAATTCAGAATATTATTTTATTCACAAAATCACATTCTTACGGAAAGGTTCCCATTAATTTTATCCCAGATAAAATCTTCTAAATTTATTCTTTAATCTTCCTTTGGATATTATTTCAAACCATATCATGGTTTTCCAAACTAGTCGGGATTAGCGAACCACACCGAAGAAATTATTTGTTTTATTTCCCAATCCCAACCTATTTATTCCATGGAACAAAACTGGTAATACTCCATAACTAACACCACGATGTTACCGGTAAGATTAATTACCATTTCACGTTCAAATCTAATTAAAGATTTAACTATCGCTTTGGAGTAAAACTGGTGGTACTCCATTATCAATCACCTTTGAGATTTGATAATTTAAATTATCAATTCACCTTTCAATCTAATTAAAGATTTATTAAAACTACACTTAGTTTTAATCTTTTCAAAAATAAATATCCTGTCTTTAACTGGGTTAAAAAACCAATGTCATTGAAAACACGGTTCACGATAAACCCAAAATCACATTCCAATTCAATTCCAATTAAATATTATTTAATCGGTACACTTCATTAAATCTAAATCGAAGATTTAATCTTTTTCTCTATTGGGCTTAAGAATCGGTGTTAATGAAGACACCATTCACGACAAACCCAAATCACATTTGATATTAAATACAAGACTCTAAATAGAAAATATACCGGCTTATATTCAATATCAAATTTTGAAAACAACAAATATCGTATTGGAAATAACGATATAAAATATATCTTTCAAATTCCCATAGCAATATCTGTATAGTCACGAAATCCAACATCGAAATATTCCGAAGATAATTTCGATTCAACTCCAGTCCAATTCACGTATTGGAAATTCTGATTATTTTCAAAACCACTTTCAAATTCAATTTATTTATTTCAAAAATAAATTAATTTTAATTCTAGTTCAAAACTAGTTCATTTCGTTAAAAATCTATTTTTATCTTTTCAAATTTGGAGTTTTTCATCCCAATTCTTCACAAATCATTTCTTATGATTTTACACAAATTATTGATATTTTTAATAATTTTATCAAGGCCCGTACAGTCGATTTCCATCAACGGCCATCGAACTGCACATATAGCGACCTTTTCCAAATTTGATTTGGACATAATTCCAAATCCAACTGTTAGATTTCAAATTTCTAATGTTCATTAGAAAGCTCTTTTCGATACGAACCCAACGGTTCCGGTTTCAGGAGAATCTGACGGTCAGATCTCCCGCGACGTCAATTCGAAGTCAATGGTCGAAATTCACGAACTGCCGCAGCGCGGCGCGTTCTATTCAGGCCATTATATATATAATATATATATATATATATTATATTTTGTCGATTTCCTTTTTAAAACATATTTTATAAATCGTTTTAAATTCATTTTCAAAACAAATTCAACTTCATATTCAATTTCAAATCAAAATTGAATATTCCACATCATCGATATACAAATGATAATATTTTCAAAACGTTATATTTTGAAATAACTTCCTTTCCTATATTCATTATAAAAACGAATATAATCGATATAAATATCGTTCACGTCAAAATGGCGCAAATCTAATCAATGCGGCTTTATATATTTCAATAAATTCTTTATTCTATTCAACAAATGAATATTTATTCTATTCAACACATGAATATATATTTCTTTCAACACACGAATATTCTAAACACATGAGCACTGTCAACACATTACTACTTTTGTCATTTAATATATTTTATAAAATTATGGTATCTATCGTTTGAATTTTAAATCAGACTCCAACTGTAAAGTAGTAAGAGAATGATTCCCTAAATATTAACGCCGAAGGCCGAAACCAATATCAGATCAATACCGAGGAGACCACTCATCTTATCTATTTTCCAGTTAGTTTCTAACTTTAAATATGACAAAGATGTAAATTTTATTGTTAAAATATTTCTTTCAACACATGATAATTTTCAACGCATGATTATTTATTCTATTCAACACATGAATATATACTTCATTCTATTCTTTATTTTCCCAATTGGAATGAGGCCCAATCAATTACCATATAATGTTAATTATATGGATTCCATACAACACATGTATATAATCACAACAATAAATAATCAATCATCATCCAAAGTGCACCATACTGTATAGGCATCAAATATAGATATCTAACGCTTATAACAGCTTGTCAATCAATCAATCGACATACAACTAATCAATCGGGATGAGTGGACTTCAAATATCATCCCAACACCCGTGTGGGGTTTCAAATCAACAAACACATATTTTTATTCACACACACGTTAAAAACAATATTTTTAACGATAAAATATTTTTAACTATATAAATATTTTATTTCACGTCACACAATCAATTTTCATCACAACAAACAATCAAACATACAAGCCATCCATGGTCTGTGGATGACGGGTGTCGGGTGCTGCTAAGCACCGTCTGCATCCTAGTATATATTTTAGCTAGAAAAACAAGATTTAAAGTGAGAAGTTCTCACCGACTAGCTAATCCAACACCACGACTCTTCTTGTGTAGAAATCTTCGTCGTTCTCGCCTTTTGTCACTTTCGTTGCCCGTAACCACTACATATATAAAAATCACATTTTTATACTGTTGTCTTTAAAATAAAAATTACATTTTTATTTGTTCACTTTCAATTTAAAAATCATATTTTTATAATCACTCCATATGGATAAAAATACTATTTTTACACCGCTACTATGTAGATAAAAATTCTATTTTTACACCGCTACTATATAGTTAAAAATCCTATTTTTACATCGCTACTATGTAGATAAAAATCCTATTTTTACATCGTTAATATATAGATAAAAATTCTATTTTTACATCGTTACTATATAGATAAAAATTCTATTTTTACATCGTTACTATATAGATAAAAATTCTATTTTTACATCGTTACTATATAGATAAAAATTCTATTTTTATAACGGTGTTCATATAATAAAGATTATATTTTTATATCGCCACTTATATAAAAATCAAATCTTTGCTCCATCTACAAAATAAAGATCAAATCTTTAACACTTTTATAATGTAAAAATCATATTTTTAATCTTCTACTCATATAAATATTATATTTTTCACCTTTCTATATTACAAAAATTATATTTTTAATACTCTAATATAATCAAAATTATATCTTTAACATTTCTACTTCATAAAAATTATATCTTTAACATTTCTACTTGATAAAAATTATATCTTTAACATTTCTACTTCATAAAAATTATATCATTAACATTTCTATATATGTAAAACCTGATTTAATAACACGTAAATAAATAAAACTGATTTAAAACAAAAATAAAAACTTACATCAGTCACGAAGAGGAGGGAGAAGCAAGGGGGGCGCGGTGGGTCTGTAGTGCAGGCGGAGGAGGGGTTCGGGTGCGGTTGCAATGGAGGAGGGGAGAGAGGCAGGAGGAACGGCGGAGTCGGGTGCGAAGGGGGGAGGAGGTGGTGACTGCGGTAGTCGCAGGGGGGGCTCAGGTGGTTTCCGCGTTGGTTGCGCGGGTGGGTGTCGAGCGCGATCCGGGGGGTCTTCGCGCCGTCGGTCTCTGACAGAGGAGGAAGGCCCACGATGGCAATCGGTAAGGGAGGGGCACGCTCGATGGTGGCCAACGATGGGGAGGCGCGCCACTTCGATTTGGAGGAGCCCGACCTTTTTTTTTTTGGAGAAATGGAAATTGGGGGGGGGGGCTGAGAGAAATTAAGGAAGAGAGGAGAGAGTTTTTTTTTAAATTATTTTAATTTCAAAAAGTTGTCTTTTTTATTCGACCTCCAAACGAGGCCCACCGTCTGTCATCCATAGCTAATTACCCCCATTCCGAACACAATGGGATATGTATCGTAAGCTGATTTGGCCGTTTCGATCAGTTTCCGTCAAAGTCAAAATATAAATCTATATATTGAATTTGAACGCACATTTCAACTTACTGGGGTTACATACTAACACGAAAAATTCCAGAAAAATATTTTCTAGCTTCGTATTGATGATACGGTCCTAAAAAAACTAGTTTCGTCGAATTCTGATACCGTTTGAAAAATGGCCATTTTCCAGTCGATTAAAATCAACTAAAACTGGTCAAAAGCGTTTTCCTTTGCCACGCTCACATATCGAATCAAAAAATTATGAAATTTGAAACCTAGCAATAACTTGACATCACGGATCCAACAAAAGTGGTTTCGTCGAAATCCGAGGTCGTTTGCAAAATGGCTATTTTCAAGGGCCGAAATTCCATAGCGACTATTCTGAAATTTCAACTGGGCATATCTTTTGATTCCCGCTATGAAATTCCTCTTTTTCGGATTCGTTGGAAAGATGTTCTCTATTAGATTCAAATATTTTTGGTTTCACAAAAATCCGGTTTAATTTGCACCTGGTACATTCATTTGAAGTTTGAAATCGAATTATCGAACTACCGCACCATTTTCAATTCCTTTTTATATATATAATAAATATTTATATTCTAATGACGACGTATATAAATATATACGTTCGAATTATATTCAAAATAAATTTCTCGTCGTTTTTATTTAAAATAATTCATTTAAAATATTCAAAATTCATCAAAATTGCCAAAATAAAAATTTTAAACTGGCCCAGATTTTCGGGTTGTTACATTTCATGTATTACAAAAATTTAACTGCTAGTACTAAAGCACGTGTAACTCGAAGATCAAATTTTTATAGAAATTTAAATGCTTCTATGACTTGAAACATTTATAATAGAAGTACAGAAGGAAATATTAATAGAAATTATCTAAGTATTTGGGTTCCTGTAAATTGGAAACACAGAGAAAAATATATTGATGATTATTTTGATTCAGTAGTTAAAAATAAAAACTTTATTTCCAAAGGTACCATTAAACCCTTATAGGTATGGTTACCTTCTCTCTAACCCCTGGACCCTAACAGAGAAAGTGGATACCAAAGTATATATATAATATTTGTTGCAGGTGCACCACAACAAAAAGGAGGGTATTTCAGTATCTCTAATATCTTTGAAAACTGAGCTCAAAGCTAAATCAGGGAATTTGGGAAAATAATAGTCACATACTTAGGGGGAGAAATATTCATATATCACACATTTAGGGGAAGAAAATAAAGAGAAGACGACGATATTTATTACATTCCCTCATTCTTTTTGATAATGACAAAGGTGGAGAAATTCATGTGTATACTGATAGAGGGAGATATTATACCTTTTTTGAAACAAAAATGTGTGATCTTCTGAAGAGAAGAGAGCACACACACACACAGATATATATATATATATATATAATAATAAAATCAAAGATACAGAGTACGACTATAGTACATAAGAATATAAGATAAAACCTAACACATCTCTAGGGATGTAAGGATCGTAGATAGATGAGCTCCGGATAAACCACCGCCCATCTACTCCAATATCAAGTTCCGGCAATGCCACCACCCGATAATGAAGTATATCTACACCAATACAATAACCCATGCTCTCTATGTAATATCAAAAAATAATGAAAAATAACATCTAAAAACTCTCTAACAATAAGCCCAAATAAATAGCGAATCATAAATCCAAACAGCAATCCTCTAAGTCCCACAGTAATATCCATCAACCTGAACACCTGAAAAGTACATAAATGCTACTAATCCATCCAGCTATCCGCTAAGTACTTCCTAAAATCAAACAACCTGTATCTGCGAAAAGCTCAACAAAACTATCAGTAATTTGTCACACATATATAAATGGAAGTATATGTGTATATCTATATATATTATATAAGCATATATATATATATATATATATATATATATTCATACATATTTGTCTACCATACATATATGTGTAGAAGAAAAATACAATGAAAGAACTAATACAAGAAATTAACAACCAATGCGATATCTATTATGAAAAAAACCACTGATTCTAATAAAAAGATACAAATTAAATCTAACCTTAATCAATAAACTCTCAAAGCCCACTTTCCCAAATAGTTTGTAATGTGAATTAGACATCCATTCCAAATAAAAATAAACTATTTTAATAATTAAATTATCCATAGAAACAGAATTAGACTGAAAACATCTCTGATTTCTCTCAAACAAGATGAACCAACTTATGATAGTGACTAAAGAATCTAGAATGTATCTTTTACTACCATTATAAACAAATCTATAAGAATCCCAATAATCGACACAACTATTGAAAGAATTAAGGCAATCAAAAACAAATATCCTAAAAACCGTATTAAATATAAAATTTGTGATATTGCATGAGAAAAATAAATGATCAACATCCTCGTTCAAAAGATTACAAAAATAATACTTAACACCAAAAATGATATTATTCCTCCTTAGAAGCTCAACCGTATCAAGTTTCTTATGAATGATTAACCACATTAGAAATTTGGCTTTAGGAGGAGAATTAGATTTCCAAATAAACCTAAAAGGCCTAAATGAGATTCCCGAAAAATTTATAAAGTTATACATAGAATTAACCGAATAAACTTGACTCTTATCCATACCCCAACTAATAGAGTCCCTATACTCATAAATGTGATATAATGATAACTTAGCATATAGTAAAGCTAATTGTCTTAACATTTCCCCTTCTAAAATATTATCAAAAGAAAAGTCCCATGGGGGGTCCAAATCTCTTCTAAAAACATCTTTAATCAACGCATTTTTAAAACTACAAATATTAAAGAGATCCCTGAATTCAATTTTAAGTGGTATTCTAGAAATCCAAATATCATGCCAAAAGTAAGTAATATCATCCGAATGAACAATCACCTTATAACCTAAGTTAAAAAAATAGAAGCACTTTAATATTGACTTCCAAAAGTAAGATAATCTATTATACCAACTATCCCTAGATCCCACAATAAACTCTCCTCCTGAATAGTAAAATTTAGATACAATAAACTTCCACGTAGTCGATATTATAGGACACCTAAATTTCCACAACCATTTGGCTAATAAGGAAGAGTTAAAATTAACTAAATTAATGATCCCCAATCCCCCATCTTTCTTAGGCTTACAACACACTTCCCAGTTTACTAAACAATTGAAACCCCTGCAAATAGGATCGCCACCTCCACTCCATAGGTAGTTACGTCTTATTCAATCAATTTTTTCAACAACCCATTGAGAAAATCTATGTACAGACATCCAATAAGCAGGGATAGAAAATAGTACCGAATTAAACAAAACTAATCTACCTGCTCTAGACAAGAATCTATTGTTCCAACTTGATAGTCTACTATTAATCTTATCGATTATGACTAGCCGATCCTCCTTCTTTAGTTTCGAAGGCCTTATCTTAAAACCAAAATAATCAAAAGGGAATTTCATGACAGAACAGTTTAAGTTGCTAGCAACCGTATCCTCTACATTACCAAAATCATTAATGACCATAACAGAACTCTTGTCAAAATTAATTCTAAGACCTGATAACATCTCAAAATAATAAAGAATAAACTTGAGAGCAATAATGTGCTTAGGTAGGTGAGATGAAAATAACAAAGTATCATCTACGAATTGAAGTATAGATAACTCATTGTTAAATTCCTCATTACCAACATTGCCCAAAACACCTAATCTCCCCGCTCTCTTGATAATTCTAGAAAAAACGTCAGCCGCTAAATTAAACAATAGAGGTGACAGAGGATCTCCCTGTCTAAGACCCCTCTTAGATTGGATCTTTTTTCCCATAACCCCATTGACAAAGATATTAGAATTACCAGACCTAAGTAAAAGCATTATTGTAATAACCCGGAAAATGTGAACCAGTTTAAAATTTTTAAATCAGGTTATTACCAAAGAAATTTGAATAGTTGAAATAGCCTATTTCAATAAAATATATAATTTGGTATGGTATGGCAGTTTGAAATTTTGAATACAAACTTTGTCCGACTGTACCGGGTGGAAAATATAACGGATTTTAACGAAACTGAAAATATTTAAATCTGTTTATCATTATCTTTCTAACGAATCTGAAAAATTGAAATTTCATAACGGAAATCAAAAGTTATGGCCAAATGAATTTTCAGAAAGGTCGCTATATAGTGTATATAGCCTTAGAAAATTGAGATTTTGCATACGACCTCAAAATTCGACGAAACCACTTTTGTTGGGTCCGGGATGTCAAATTATTGCTAAGTTTCAAATTTCATAATTTTTGAAGCTAGTATGTGAGCGGGGCAAAAGATAATGTGTTTGGTCAAATTCTGTTAAAATGGGTCGACCTAAAAATGGCCGTTTTTCAAACGAGCTCAGAATTCGACGAAACTAGTTTTGTTAGGGCCGTATCGTCAAAACAAAGCTAGATTTATTTTTCTGGAATTTTTCGATTCAGTTTGTGGCCCTGGCAAATTGAAATGTACGTTTAAATTAAATATCGAATGTTTTATATTTTAATTTGAAAAATAACTGACTGTAACAGTCGAAATGGCCAACGAAACATATCCCATTGTTTCCGGAATGGGGGTATTTAGCTAGGGGCGATAGTCGTTGGGTTAGATTTCGAGTTCGTCTGAGAAAGGGGGTATTTTAGGAATTAAATAAATTAAAAAATTAAAATAAAAGTAGCGGGCCAATCAGAATTCATCTTCTTCATCGAAACCCCCAGGCGCGACGCGGAAAAAGCTCCAAAACTTCTCTCTTCAATTTCTCCACAACCACTCAACGAAATTGTAATGACCCGCATTGGCAGAGGTATTATGATTAGTTTATTTGATTATATCAATGGTGGTTTAGAGGATTAAATGGTCATTGAATTAAATAATGGTGAATATTTAATTAAAATAATAATTAAATAATATATTTAATTCTGAAATAATCAGAATTGGCCGAAATGGCGATATGGTGTGAACTGGATCATCTGTGATATTTAATTCAGCTTGGAATTGAATTTGAATAACGAATATATTCAATCGTCGACAGTTGAACGTATAGTTTATAATATAATTATAAACGAGCTCGAAATGGCGTTGCAGTTCGTAAAGTGGCAATTCGAACTTCAACTGAATGTACAGGATTCATTTTAAGACGGATTTGTGTGAAACAAGAAACGTGTGGAGCTGGCGGAGTATATCTTTCTAGTGGAAGAGAAAAATCGGGATTTCGTCGTGTAGATTTTGATGTACATCCAAATCAAATTTCAGAAAAGTCGCTATAGAATCGTTTATCGACCGTAACGGTTTATTCGATATAACTAGAAATCCGATTGGAATTTAGACAAGGTTCTTTTGGGAAATAGTGATAAGATAATTTTTAGAATTTTACTGTAATTTTTAATTAATTTAATAAACGACTTTTTATTTGAAGTATTTCGCACCCTGAAATCAACATTTTGGAGTTTCAAAATATGAGTCCACCTACCGGTATTATTATATTTCTGGGATCATGAGACGGTGTTGATCACAACGGTATTTTTATCTCAGTCCATAGAAATCCTTACATAAATGAAATTTGGTACATCGGGTATGATGTATTCGCTTTAAAGCTTTGAGAACAACGTTAACCATATATGTTGCACACCACTCAAACCCTTTTCATTCATTCCCTGTGGTTAAAACAAACTCCACGCACCAACTCCACATACAAACTCCACATCCAAAATATCTAGATATTTTAGAATGTTTATAAATACACCCTTTACTTCACTTATAATCTAATTTCATTCATCCCACGGTCAAACGAAAACCTCCGCCACAAAATTCCTCTCTCAACCCAAAAGTTCGGATACAAGAAAAACCAAATATAAATTCCTATAAAATCTCATAAATCAAAGAAGAACTGTAAGAAAAATCCAAAACAACTTTATCTAGCTTTCTGACAAGCTGCTTTTCACGAAGTCTCTGGGTTCGTTTTCCATTTAGGTTCGCTGCCATGCTCAAAGCGTGAGGTAGGGTTTGATTCTTGGTGCCACTGAAGAAGTCGCAGCAAAGTTCGTGCTCGGATTTGAAGTCTGAAAGGGGCGCGATGGGCACAAGAGGTTCGAAGGATGCTTTCTGAGTTAGTTTGGGACGGTGACGTCTGAAGCTTTGCTGGGAAGGGGGATCAGCACGGCGGTTGTTCATTTTTGGTACAGGAAAGTGAACGGGTTTAGAAGGAGGAAGGTCCGAGGTCAACCTGTGTTTCGTGATCTCTAACTGCTTCTAAAGGAAGGGGAGTTTGGTATACCAGGTGCGGTGTGTGAATTGTATATCCATTTTGGGAGGGATTTGATTTAAATGATTTTTGTAAAGGGTTGGTTGAATGTAAGTGAAGTGTAATACGAGAATCGAGAGAAGAATGGGTAAGACCGTATGAAGATGGGCATGGGTATGAAGACAAGATGGTCCAGGTGGATGAAGTGGTTGGTTTGGAATCTCATATCATACTGGAGTGGTTTTGTTTGTTGGAAAGGGTGGTTAACGCTAAGGAGGATACGGGTTATTTGAAGTTGAGAAGGAAGGGAAAGCGAGATTGGTGCGGAGAGGATACAGCAGTTTTTGAGAATGGGGAGAACGGGGAAGAAGGATGAGCGGGTGGGCTTCAATAATGGGCTGATATTATTTCTTAGTGGGCCACTGAAATCAAGGTTAAGCCCAAAGTTAATAAAAGAGAACTTAAGTTATATTTAAATTAATTTGTACATTAACTTGAAAAAAACCAATATCTATATCATACGTTATCAGAATTTAGCGAAACAAGATCCGATAGGATCGTATGGACGAGGGCTCCACAATGGAACTGACTGGAAGTGGATCGGTGCTCGTTTGGATTTATGGCGAAATAAACTGTTTGATTCAAATCAAACATCAGTTTATCGTTCTTTAATGATGAACTGCAAATGTGAGTAAATCTCACTAACTCTGAATAGTTTATAATTTCATGTTGTATTTTTAGAACTGTTAGAAATTGTCTGATTTACTGTGTGTTGACTGTTGATTGAACTGCTAGTCAGTAAATGAAATATTATATATATATATATATATATAATATATGAACAGTTAGTTAAATTTTCTATATTGATTCTGTTTAACAGAATATATCATATAGAACTGAAAGTGACGTTATCTATATTGTTTAACATCTGTGATGCAGGGAAACAGGTTGGAGGAATCCAACTGGATTCCTCAACATTTATTTTACTGTTTTCATATATTGTGATATATGATGTGTTATATAATCTGTTATGGATTATGGGTGTTGGAATGATGTTGATCATTTTTATTCGATATTTTAAATATCATAAAAGACCCTGGGATGTAAAAAGAAGTATTTCAATGTATATTGAAATAAAGGAATATTATAAAATCAAAGGATTTTATAAAAGGAAATATTTATAAAACGAACACGGTTTTATAAAAGGGATATTTATTTAGAAAATAAATAGAAATAGAAAAGGGATATTTATTTAGAAAATAAATAGAAATAGAATAGGAAATATTTGTAACGGTAAATAGAAGTTATAGATAGGAAATATTTGTAACGGTAAATAGAAGTTATAAATAGGAAATATATGTAACGGTAAGTAAACGTTATAAAAAGGAAATAGTTGTAACGGAAAACGTAGTTTATCAAAAGGAGTTAATCGATGTTAGTAAATCGATTAGTGTTAAAGTAAAAAGAGCTAATCGATGTTAGTTAATCGATTAGTGTTAAAGCAAAAGGAGTTAATCGATGTTAGTTAATCGATTAGAGTTAAAGTAAAAAGAGCTAATCGATGTTAGTTAATCGATTAGGGTTAAAGAAAAAGGAGTTAATAAAATATAGTTTATTCGAATAAAGTTAGTAAATCGAATATAGTTTATTCGAAAGGGGTTAAGTGAATAGAGTAAATCAAATAGAGATCTATTCGAAGGAGGGTTAAGTAAGGAAGTTTGTTAAAGAAATATACAGTGAACTTTGCCTATTTCAAAGTTAGAAATGTTGTTCAGTTAAGGTCTGAGAGGTAGTTCTACCCCAACTTGATTGGCTTCGTTTTTAACTAAGGAATGGTTAAGGTTCGGCAGTAAAGGAAATGGTTTGAGTTGGCATCGCGATGGTTTGTTTAAACCTCTGTCTAAGTCCAATAAAGAAGCTTTGGAAATGTTTTCCAAGTAAGAAACCAGAAATGTTTTCTAATAAAGAAAACAAGAAATGGAAATGTTTTCCATTGTTAATAACGTATATTTTTCCCAATTTAGAAAATAAGGAATATTGAACGTAGGGAAATATGAGATAAGTAAATTAATGAACTAAAGAGATGAATGTTGAATGATGTTTGATCGATATAATTTCCATTTGGAAATAATATCATTGTTTGCACACCTATTTTTATTCGATAGTTAAATCACAGACTATCGAAGTTTTGACCATTTTAACGTTGTTAATATGGAGAGACCGGTTGGATTATTATCCGAAGAACCACTCTGTATTGGCATAACCGTTGCGAATCATATATGCCAAAGGAAATTGAAGACGGAGTTATGCAATGGCTATCCTGTTTACAGAATAGTGCCTTCGGTTCATCCTATTCCTGGATGACTTGTATGGACGGATGTCTGACAGAGTATTTCCAGACGATCACGTATATTGATTTCTCCAACTGTACCAAGAGTGGAAGCGGAGAAGGAAACTTCTTTTAGCTAACACATAATGTATGGTTGAGGACGTCAATCGGTGATTTGATGGATTTGACGATGTGCCATTCAAAGTGAATCTGATGTGATGATAAAGCGTAGTTTCTAGCCTCACATCCGGTAAATGACAGAAATCGGGCAGGCAACATGGCTAAGTCGGTCGCACCGAAGTAGGGTGTATAATCACCTGATCTAGAGTTTCATTTACTTCTAAAAATCTATTGTTGATGCTGTCCCATTCGGGAAACGGTTGATGATCCCAACTGTTGGTGATATACATTCGATACACTCAAGCGAAATGAGTGGTCGGTCATGTGTGGCCGGGTTGCAAGATGTTCTTGTTGAACCCAGTGTATTCCTCTCTAGAGGTACACGAGCGATAGGTGATTCCATACCTTGTCATAGTTGGAAAACCATTACCCAATACGTGCTTGCGGTTTTGATTGTATACTATATACGTAGAACGTGAGATGAAAGCGTTTCTACTAGATGATTATTATAGCTGTGGTTGATAGACATTATTATAATATCAAAAGGTTTTTGATATAAAGATATTTTGGATTCTCATAAGGGAAAAACCCGTTCCGTTATGCGGCGTGGTCTTATGAGATATCATTTACTTGTTCAACTGTTTTTAAACTGTTTTACTCATACCAGTCCCATGACTGACCCGGAGTTTACTTTGTTGTTTTCCCTAAACTCTTGGGTGCCTAAATTTGTACGGGCAGTCAAGTAGTCGGGATTTTACAGATATACTGGAAGAGCTGGAGCAGGAGGCTTCAGGATCATATAGCTATAGTTATTTCCGCTGTGTTGTAAGTGCTGTACTTTGATAATGATATGTATATTCAAGTACTGATTTGTATTTCAAAGTTATGTTATGAAATATATTTATTCGTTCCGCTGTGAGATTCGTGTTACTCTGATGTTGTGTTCTTCTTCTTCTTCTATTCTAAGTTTCTATCTTATCTTTCCTCACCCTCTAATTTCTTTCATTAATTACCAGGATTTTTCGATGTTTTGGTTATCGACATCGAGCTTATGTCGATAACCAAAGTCGCTCAAAATCCGGGTCGTTACAGTTGGTATCAGAGCTTAAGTTAAGAATTACTTGGCTCTGTGGCGTGACTCGGTAGAGATAGGGTTAGTAATACCCTAGATTGAGTTTGAGTGTATATATACGAGTGAACGTATTTGTATTTGATATAAAAATTTGTTTTATATTGTGGAGATTCATTGGTTGAGTTGTTTGTGAATTCTGGTCGATCAGTTTGATCCACTGTATCGGTAGGAGTTACTAAACACTTGAATACGATGGGTCGTCACGATATGTTTTGAAAAGAGGGCAAATTAAAATAAGTTTACCCAAGGTATATTTTGATATAGAGAAGATATATATATAAAAATTATAATATATTGAATATATTGGTTGATAATATAATCGAATAAGATTATAAAAAGTGAAGTGGTTATGTAAATAATCAGTCGGAATTCATATAAGTATAATATATGAAATCAAGATGAATTAAATCTGAATTTAAATCGGAATTGGAATTTAAAATAAGGAAATTTTAAGTTCCTGGGAGATTTTGAAAACGCTTTTCAAACTGGAAGTGATATACTATTGAACTCACTTTGATTGCTGGAAAATAGATTCCGATGGTGAAGCATGCCATCATCGGTGTTCATTTTCGAGTTCTTAGTGACGGATTACTGCCAAAGATTTTGTTTTCAAATTTGGTTTGCGAAAACAAGGTGTTCAGAAATTCAAAGGTTTTTGAATTGTGATTATGATTTCAAATTGATTTGAAATAAAACCCAGGGATTTGAATTCTAGAATTTAAAATTTAACTTGTGAAGTTAAGTAGAATGAGATGTTAAAAGTTAAGTAAAACTGAAAATGATTAGAGAATAATCTGGGATGGAATCGATTAATAAGTTAAGAATTTGGAATCAAGAATGAACTTGAAATGGAATTCGACTTGAGTATAAGCGAATGGTTGTGTTGGATAAAAACAGATTGGAGTTTGATTAGGATAACATTGGTATATGCTGAGTTGATAGCATATGGAAGTGATAGGGTTGGTATGCCCGACAAAAAGGTACAAGTTTATATTTTATATGAGTTTGGTGATTTATGAGCCGAATTGGCAAGCCGCTTGGCTGTTTGATTTTCTTTTGGGTTGGAGATGGCCCAGAGAGGCGAGTTGGAGTTTGACCTATTGACCAGTACAAAGGAGGTGCTGGCGAAATTTTTCGAAAAGTTAAGGAGTTAGAAAATTTTCAGGATTTTTGGAAATTTTCGTTGATAGGAATTAAATACATTTTTAGTCGATATTAATTGGTTCAGTTGAAATTAGAAATAAGGGGTAAACAAATCTTAGGAATTCCAATAGATAGGGTCGTCCTCTAACTTAGCAATTTCGAGGACGAAATTATTTTAAGTGGGGAAGAATGTAATGACCCGCATTGGCAGAGGTATTATGATTAGTTTATTTGATTATATCAATGGTGGTTTAGAGGATTAAATGGTCATTGAATTAAATAATGGTGAATATTTAATTAAAATAATAATTAAATAATATATTTAATTCTGAAATAATCAGAATTGGCTGAAATGGCGATATGGTGTGAACCGGATCATCTGTGATATTTAATTCAGCTTGGAATTGAATTTGAATAACGAATATATTCAATCGTCGACAGTTGAACGTATAGTTTATAATATAATTATAAACGAGATCGAAATGGCGTTGCAGTTCGTAAAGTGGCAATTCGAACTCCAACTGAATGTACAGGATTCATTTTAAGACGGATTTCTGTGAAACAAGAAACGTGTGGAGCTGGCGGAGTATATCTTTCTAGTGGAAGAGAAAAATCGGGATTTCGTCGTGTAGATTTTGATGTACATCCAAATCAAATTTCAGAAAAGTCGCTATAGAATCGTTTATCGACCGTAACAGTTTATTCGATATAACTAGAAATCGGATTGGAATTTAGACAAGGTTCTTTTGGGAAATAGTGATAAGATAATTTTTAGAATTTTACTGTAATTTTTAATTAATTTAATAAACGACTTTTTATTTGAAGTATTTTGCACCCTGAAATCAACATTTTGGAGTTTCAAAATATGAGTCCACCTACCGGTATTATTATACTTCTGGGATCGTGAGACGGTGTTGATCACAACGGTATTTTTATCTCAGTCCATAGAAACCCTTACATAAATGAAATTTGGTACATCGGGTATGATGTATTCGCTTTAAAGCTTTGAGAACAACGTTAACCATATATGATGCACACCACCCAAACCCTTTTCATTCATTCCCTGTGGTTAAAACAAACTCCACGCACCAACTCCACATACAAACTCCACATCCAAAATATCTAGATATTTTAGAATGTTTATAAATACACCCTTTACTTCACTTATAACCTAATTTCATTCATCCCACGGTCAAACGAAAACCGCCGCCACAAAATTCCTCTCTCAACCCAAAAGTTCGGATACAAGAAAAACCAAATATAAATTCCTATAAAATCTCATAAATCAAAGAAGAACTGTAAGAAAAATCCGAAACAACTTTATCTAGCTTTCTGACAAGCTGATTTTCACGAAGTCTCTGGGTTCGTTTTCCATTTGGGTTCGCTGCCATGCTCAAAGCGTGAGGTAGGGTTTGATTCTTGGTGCCACTGAAGAAGTCGCAGCAAAGTTCGTGCTCGGATTTGAAGTCTGAAAGGGGCGCGATGGGCACAAGAGGTTCGAAGGATGCTTTCTGAGTTAGTTTGGGACGGTGACGTCTGAAGCTTTACTGGGAAGGGGGATCAGCACGGCGGTTGTTCATTTTTGGTACAGGAAAGTGAACGGGTTTAGAAGGAGGAAGGTCCGAGGTCAACCTGTGTTTCGTGATCTCTAACTGCTTCTAAAGGAAGGGGAGTTTGGTATACCAGGTGCGGTGTGTGAATGGTATATCCATTTTGGGAGGGATTTGATTTAAATGATTTTGGTAAAGGGTTGGTTGAATGTAAGTGAAGTGTAATACGAGAATCGAGAGAAGAATGGGTAAGATAGTATGAAGATGGGCATGGGTATGAAGACAAGATGGTCCAGGTGGATGAAGTGGTTGGTTTGGAATCTCGTATCATACTGGAGTGGTTTTGTTTGTTGGAAAGGGTGGTTAACGCTAAGGAGGATACGGGTTATTTGAAGTTGAGAAGGAAGGGAAAGCGAGATTGGTGCGGAGAGGATACAGCAGTTTTTGAGAATGGGGAGAACGGGGAAGAAGGATGAGCGGGTGGGCTTCAATAATGGGCTGATATTATTTCTTAGTGGGCCACTGAAATCAAGGTTAAGCCCAAAGTTAATAAAAGAGAACTTAAGTTATATTTAAATTAATTTGTACATTAACTTGAAAAAAACCAATATCTGTATCATACGTTATCATAATTTAGCGAAACAAGATCCGATAGGATCGTATGGACGAGGGCTCCACAATGGAAGTGACTGGAAGTGGATCGGTGCTCGTTTGGATTTATGGCGAAATAAACTGTTTGATTCAAATCAAACAACAATTTATCGTTCTTTAACGATGAACTGCAAATGTGAGTAAATCTCACTAACTCTGAATAGTTTATAATTTCATGTTGTATTTTTAGAACTGTTAGAAATTGTCCGATTTACTGTGTGTTGACTGTTGATTGAACTGCTAGTCAGTAAATGAAATATTATATATATATATATATATATATAATATATGAACAGTTAGTTAAATTTTCTATATTGATTCTGTTTAACAGAATATATCATATAGAACTGAAAGTGATGTTATCTATATTGTTTAACATCTGTGATGCAGGGAAACAGGATGGAGGAATCCAACTGGATTCCTCAACATTTATTTTACTGTTTTCATATATTGTGATATATGATGTGTTATATAATCTGTTATGGATTATGGGTGTTGGAATTATGTTGATCATTTTTATTCGATATTTTAAATATCATAAAAGACCCTGGGATGTAAAAAGAAGTATTTCAATGTATATTGAAATAAAGGAATATTATAAAATCAAAGGATTTTATAAAAGGAAATATTTATAAAACGAACACGGTTTTATAAAAGGGATATTTATTTAGAAAATAAATAGAAATAGAAAAGGGATATTTATTTAGAAAATAAATAGAAATAGAATAGGAAATATTTGTAACGGTAAATAGAAGTTATAGATAGGAAATATTTGTAACGGTAAATAGAAGTTATAAATAGGAAATATTTGTAACGGTAAGTAAACGTTATAAAAAGGAAATAGTTGTAACGGAAAACGTAGTTTATCAAAAGGAGTTAATCGATGTTAGTAAATCGATTAGTGTTAAAGTAAAAAGAGCTAATCGATGTTAGTTAATCGATTAGTGTTAAAGCAAAAGGAGTTAATCGATGTTAGTTAATCGATTAGAGTTAAAGTAAAAAGAGCTAATTGATGTTAGTTAATCGATTAGGGTTAAAGAAAAAGGAGTTAATAAAATATAGTTTATTCGAATAAAGTTAGTAAATCGAATATAGTTTATTCGAAAGGGGTTAAGTGAATAGAGTAAATCAAATAGAGATCTATTCGAAGGAGGGTTAAGTAAGGAAGTTTGTTAAAGAAATATAAAGTGAACTTTGCCTATTTCAAAGTTAGAAATGTTGTTCAGTTAAGGTCTGAGAGGTAGTTCTACCCCAACTTGATTGGCTTCGTTTTTAACTAAGGAATAGTTAAGGTTCGGCAGTAAAGGAAATGGTTTGAGTTGGCATCGCGATGGTTTGTTTAAACCTCTGTCTAAGTCCAATAAAGAAGCTTTGGAAATGTTTTCCAAGTAAGAAACCAGAAATGTTTTCTAATAAAGAAAACAAGAAATGGAAATGTTTTCCATTGTTAATAACGTATATTTTTCCCAATTTAGAAAATAAGGAATATTGAACGTAGGGAAATATGAGATAAGTAAATTAATGAATTAAGAGATGAATGTTGAATGATGTTTGATCGATATAATTTCCATTTGGAAATAATATCATTGTTTGCACACCTATTTTTATTCGATAGTTAAATCACAGACTATCGAAGTTTTGACCATTTTAACGTTGTTAATATGGAGAGACCGGTTGGATTATTATCCGAAGAACCACTCTGTATTGGCATAACCGTTGCGAATCATATATGCCAAAGGAAATTGAAGACGGAGTTATGCAAGGGCTATCCTGTTTACAGAATAGTGCCTTCGGTTCATCCTGTTCCTGGATGACTTGTATGGACGGATGTCTGACAGAGTATTTCCAGACGATCACGTATATTGATTTCTCCAACTGTACCAAGAGTGGAAGCGGAGAAGGAAACTTCTTTTAGCTAACACATAATGTATGGTTGAGGACGTCAATCGGTGATTTGATTGATTTGACGATGTGCCATTCAAAGTGAATCTGATGTGATGATAAAGCGTAGTTTCTAGCCTCACATCCGGTAAATGACAGAAATCGGGCAGGCAACATGGCTAAGTCGGTCGCACCGAAGTAGGGTGTATAATCACCTGATCTAGAGTTTCATTTACTTCTAAAAATCTATTATTGATGCTGTCCCATTCGGGAAACGGTTGATGATCCCAACTGTTGGTGATATACATTCGATACACTCAAGCGAAATGAGTGGTCGGTCATGTGTGGCCGGGTTGCAAGATGTTCTTGTTGAACCCAGTGTATTCCTCTCTAGAGGTACATGAGCGATAGGTGATTCCATACCCTGTCATAGTTGGAAACCCATTACCCAATACGTGCTTGCGGTTTTGATTGTATACTATATATGTAGAATGTGAGATGAAAGCGTTTCTACTAGATGATTATTATAGCTGTGGTTGATAGACATTATTATAATATCAAAAGGTTTTTGATATAAAGATATTTTGGATTCTCATAAGGGAAAAACCCGTTCCGTTATGCGGCGTGGTCTTATGAGATATCATTTACTTGTTCAACTGTTTTTAAACTGTTTTACTCATACCAGTCCCATGACTGACCCGGAGTTTACTTTGTTGTTTTCCCTAAACTCTTGGGTGCCTAAATTTGTACGGGCAGTCAAGTAGTCGGGATTTTACAGATATACTGGAAGAGCTGGAGCAGGAGGCTTCAGGATCATATAGCTATAGTTATTTCCGCTGTGTGGTAAGTGCTGTACTTTGATAATGATATGTATATTCAAGTACTGATTTGTATTTCAAAGTTATGTTATGAAATATATTTATTCGTTCCGCTGTGAGATTCGTGTTACTCTGATGTTGTGTTCTTCTTCTTCTTCTATTCTAAGTTTCTATCTTATCTTTCCTCACCCTCTAATTTCTTTCATTAATTACTAGGATTTTTCGATGTTTTGGTTATCGACATCGAGCTTATGTCGATAACCAAAGTCGCTCAAAATCCGGGTCGTTACAGTTGGTATCAGAGCTTAAGTTAAGAATTACTTGGCTCTGTGGCGTGACTCGGTAGAGATAGGGTTAGTAATACCCTAGATTGAGTTTGAGTGTATATATACGAGTGAACGTATTTGTATTTGATATAAAAATTTGTTTTATATTGTGGAGATTCATTGGTTGAGTTGTTTGTGAATTCTGGTCGATCAGTTTGATCCACTGTATCGGTAGGAGTTACTAAACACTTGAATACGATGGGTCGTCACGATATGTTTTGAAAAGAGGGCAAATTAAAATAAGTTTACCCAAGGTATATTTTGATATAGAGAAGATATATATATAAATTATAATATATTGAATATATTGGTTGATAATATAATCGAATAAGATTATAAAAAGTGAAGTGGTTATGTAAATAATCAGTCGGAATTCATATAAGTATAATATATGAAATCAAGATGAATTAAATCTGAATTTAAATCGGAATTGGAATTTAAAATAAGGAAATTTTAAGTTCCTGGGAGATTTTGAAAACGCTTTTCAAACTGGAAGTGATATACTATTGAACTCACTTTGATTGCTGGAAAATAGATTCCGATGGTGAAGCATGCCATCATCGGTGTTCATTTTCGAGTTCTTAGTGACGGATTACTGCCAAAGATTTTGTTTTCAAATTTGGTTTGCGAAAACAAGGTGTTCAGAAATTCAAAGGTTTTTGAATTGTGATTATGATTTCAAATTGATTTGAAATAAAACCCAGGGATTTGAATTCTAGAATTTAAAATTTAACTTGTGAAGTTAAGTAGAATGAGATGTTAAAAGTTAAGTAAAACTGAAAATGATTAGAGAATAATCTGGGATGGAATCGATTAATAAGTTAAGAATTTGGAATCAAGAATGAACTTGAAATGGAATTCGACTTGAGTATAAGCGAATGGTTGTGTTGGATAAAAACAGATTGGAGTTTGATTAGGATAACATTGGAATATGCTGAGTTGATAGCATATGGAAGTGATAGGGTTGGTATGCCCGACAAAAAGGTACAAGTTTATATTTTATATGAGTTTGGTGATTTATGAGCCGAATTGGCAAGCCGCTTGGCTGTTTGATTTTCTTTTGGGTTGGAGATGGCCCAGAGAGGCGAGTTGGAGTTTGACCGATTGACCAGTACAAAGGAGGTGCTGGCGAAATTTTTCTAAAAGTTAAGGAGTTAGAAAATTTTCAGGATTTTTGGAAATTTTCGTTGATAGGAATTAAATAAATTTTTAGTCGATATTAATTGGTTCAGTTGAAATCAGAAATAAGAGGTAAACAAATCTTAGGAATTCCAATAGATAGGGTCGTCCTCTAACTTAGCAATTTCGAGGACGAAATTATTTTAAGTGGGGAAGAATGTAATGACCCGCATTGGCAGAGGTATTATGATTAGTTTATTTGATTTTATCAATGATGGCTTAGAGGATTAAATGGTCATTGAATTAAATAATGGTGAATATTTAATTAATATAATAATTAAATAATATATTTAATTCTGAAATAATCAGAATTGGCCGAAATGGCGATATGGTGTGAACCGGATCATCTGTGATATTTAATTCAGCTTGGAATTGAATTTGAATAACGAATATATTCAATCGTCGACAGTTGAACGTATAGTTTATAATATAATTATAAACGAGCTCGAAATGGCGTTGCAGTTCGTAAAGTGGCAATTCGAACTTCAACTGAATGTACAGGATTCATTTTAAGACGGATTTCTGTGAAACAAGAAACGTGTGGAGCTGGCGGAGTATATCTTTCTAGTGGAAGAGAAAAATCGGGATTTCGTCGTGTAGATTTTGATGTACATCCAAATCAAATTTCAGAAAAGTCGCTATAGAATCGTTTATCGACCGTAACGGTTTATTCGATATAACTAGAAATCGGATTGGAATTTAGACAAGGTTCTTTTGGGAAATAGTGATAAGATAATTTTTAGAATTTTACTGTAATTTTTAATTAATTTAATAAACGACTTTTTATTTGAAGTATTTCGCACCCTGAAATCAACATTTTGGAGTTTCAAAATATGAGTCCACCTACCGGTATTATTATATTTCTGGGATCGTGAGACGGTGTTGATCACAACGGTATTTTTATCTCAGTCCATAGAAACCCTTACATAAATGAAATTTGGTACATCGGGTATGATGTATTCGCTTTAAAGCTTTGAGAACAACGTTAACCATATATGATGCACACCACCCAAACCCTTTTCATTCATTCCCTGTGGTTAAAACAAACTCCACGCACCAACTCCACATACAAACTCCACATCCAAAATATCTAGATATTTTAGAATGTTTATAAATACACCCTTTACTTCACTTATAACCTAATTTCATTCATCCCACGGTCAAACGAAAACCGCCGCCACAAAATTCCTCTCTCAACCCAAAAGTTCGGATACAAGAAAAACCAAATATAAATTCCTATAAAATCTCATAAATCAAAGAAGAACTGTAAGAAAAATCCGAAACAACTTTATCAAGCTTTCTGACAAGCTGCTTTTCACGAAGTCTCTGGGTTCGTTTTCCATTTGGGTTCGCTGCCATGCTCAAAGCGTGAGGTAGGGTTTGATTCTTGGTGCCACTGAAGAAGTCGCAGCAAAGTTCGTGCTCGGATTTGAAGTCTGAAAGGGGCGCGATGGGCACAAGAGGGTCGAAGGATGCTTTCTGAGTTAGTTTGGGACGGTGACGTCTGAAGCTTTGCTGGGAAGGGGGATCAGCACGGCGGTTGTTCATTTTTGGTACAGGAAAGTGAACGGGTTTAGAAGGAGGAAGGTCCGAGGTCAACCTGTGTTTCGTGATCTCTAACTGCTTCTAAAGGAAGGGGAGTTTGGTATACCAGGTGCGGTGTGTGAATGGTATATCCATTTTGGGAGGGATTTGATTTAAATGATTTTGGTAAAGGGTTGGTTGAATGTAAGTGAAGTGTAATACGAGAATCGAGAGAAGAATGGGTAAGACCGTATGAAGATGGGCATGGGTATGAAGACAAGATGGTCCAGGTGGATGAAGTGGTTGGTTTGGAATCTCGTATCATACTGGAGTGGTTTTGTTTGTTGGAAAGGGTGGTTAACGCTAAGGAGGATACGGGTTATTTGAAGTTGAGAAGGAAGGGAAAGCGAGATTGGTGCGGAGAGGATACAGCAGTTTTTGAGAATGGGGAGAACGGGGAAGAAGGATGAGCGGGTGGGCTTCAATAATGGGCTGATATTATTTCTTAGTGGGCCACTGAAATCAAGGTTAAGCCCAAAGTTAATAAAAGAGAACTTAAGTTATATTTAAATTAATTTGTACATTAACTTGAAAAAAACCAATATCTGTATCATACGTTATCAGAATTTAGCGAAACAAGATCCGATAGGATCGTATGGACGAGAGCTCCACAATGGAACTGACTGGAAGTGGATCGGTGCTCGTTTGGATTTATGGCGAAATAAACAGTTTGATTCAAATCAAACAACAGTTTATCGTTCTTTAACGATGAACTGCAAATGTGAGTAAATCTCACTAACTCTGAATAGTTTATAATTTCATGTTGTATTTTTAGAACTGTTAGAAATTGTCTGATTTACTGTGTGTTGACTGTTGATTGAACTTCTAGTCAGTAAATGAAATATTATATATATATATAAATATATATATATATAATATATGAACAGTTAGTTAAATTTTCTATATTGATTCTGTTTAACAGAATATATCATATAGAACTGAAAGTGACGTTATCTATATTGTTTAACATCTGTGATGCAGGGAAACAGGTTGGAGGAATCCAACTGGATTCCTCAACATTTATTTTACTGTTTTCATATATTGTGATATATGATGTGTTATATAATCTGTTATGGATTATGGGTGTTGGAATGATGTTGATCATTTTTATTCGATATTTTAAATATCATAAAAGACCCTGGGATGTAAAAAGAAGTATTTCAATGTATATTGAAATAAAGGAATATTATAAAATCAAAGGATTTTATAAAAGGAAATATTTATAAAACGAACACGGTTTTATAAAAGGGATATTTATTTAGAAAATAAATAGAAATAGAAAAGGGATATTTATTTAGAAAATAAATAGAAATAGAATAGGAAATATTTGTAACGGTAAATAGAAGTTATAAATAGGAAATATTTGTAACGGTAAATAGAAGTTATAAATAGGAAATATTTGTAACGGTAAGTAAACGTTATAAAAAGGAAATAGTTGTAACGGAAAACGTAGTTTATCAAAAGGAGTTAATCGATGTTAGTAAATCGATTAGTGTTAAAGTAAAAAAAGAGCTAATCGATGTTAGTTAATCGATTAGTGTTAAAGCAAAAGGAGTTAATCGATGTTAGTTAATCGATTAGAGTTAAAGTAAAAAGAGCTAATCGATGTTAGTTAATCGATTAGGGTTAAAGAAAAAGGAGTTAATAAAATATAGTTTATTCGAATAAAGTTAGTAAATCGAATATAGTTTATTCGAAAGGGGTTAAGTGAATAGAGTAAATCAAATAGAGATCTATTCGAAGGAGGATTAAGTAAGGAAGTTTGTTAAAGAAATATAAAGTGAACTTTGCCTATTTCAAAGTTAGAAATGTTGTTCAGTTAAGGTCTGAGAGGTAGTTCTACCCCAAGTTGATTGGCTTCGTTTTTAACTAAGGAATAGTTAAGGTTCGGCAGTAAAGGAAATGGTTTGAGTTGGCATCGCGATGGTTTGTTTAAACCTCTGTCTAAGTCCAATAAAGAAGCTTTGGAAATGTTTTCCAAGTAAGAAACCAGAAATGTTTTCTAACAAAGAAAACAAGAAATGGAAATGTTTTCCATTGTTAATAACGTATATTTTTCCCAATTTAGAAAATAAGGAATATTGAACGTAGGGAAATATGAGATAAGTAAATTAATGAACTAAAGAGATGAATGTTGAATGATGTTTGATCGATATAATTTCCATTTGGAGATAATATCATTGTTTGCACACCTATTTTTATTCGATAGTTAAATCACAGACTATCAAAGTTTTGACCATTTTAACGCTGTTAATACGGAGAGACCGGTTGGATTATTATCCGAAGAACCACTCTGTATTGGCATAAGCGTTGCGAATCATATATGCCAAAGGAAATTGAAGACGGAGTTATGCAAGGGCTATCCTGTTTACAGAATAGTGCCTTCGGTTCATCCTGTTCCTGGATGACTTGTATGGACGGATGTCTGACAGAGTATTTCCAGACGATCACGTATATTGATTTCTCCAACTGTACCAAGAGTGGAAGCGGAGAAGGAAACTTCTTTTAGCTAACACATAATGTATGGTTGAGGACGTCAATCGGTGATTTGATGGATTTGACAATGTGGCATTCAAAGTGAATCTGATGTGATGATAAAGCGTAGTTTCTAGCCTCACATCCGGTAAATGACAGAAATCGGGCAGGCAACATGGCTTAGTCGGTCGCACCGAAGTAGGGTGTATAATCACCTGATCTAGAGTTTCATTTACTTCTAAAAATCTATTGTTGATGCTGTCCCATTCGGGAAACGGTTGCTGATCCCAACTGTTGGTGATATACATTCGATACACTCAAGCGAAATGAGTGGTCGGTCATGTGTGGCCGGGTTGCAAGATGTTCTTGTTGAACCCTGTGTATTCCTCTCTAGAGGTACACGAGCGATAGGTGATTCCATACCTTGTCATAGTTGGAAACCCATTACCCAATACGTGCTTGCGGTTTTGATTGTATACTATATATGTAGAACGTGAGATGAAAGCGTTTCTACTAGATGATTATTATAGCTGTGGTTGATAGACATTATTATAATATCAAAAGGTTTTTGATATAAAGATATTTTGGATTCTCATAAGGGAAAAACCCGTTCCGTTATGCGGCGTGGTCTTATGAGATATCATTTACTTGTTCAACTGTTTTTAAACTGTTTTACTCATACCAGTCCCATGACTGACCCGGAGTTTACTTTGTTGTTTTCCCTAAACTCTTGGGTGCCTAAATTTGTACGGGCAGTCAAGTAGTCGGGATTTTACAGATATACTGGAAGAGCTGGAGCAGGAGGCTTCAGGATCATATAGCTATAGTTATTTCCGCTGTGTTGTAAGTGCTGTACTTTGATAATGATATGTATATTCAAGTACTGATTTGTATTTCAAAGTTATGTTATGAAATATATTTATTCGTTCCGCTGTGAGATTCGTGTTACTCTGATGTTGTGTTCTTCTTCTTCTTCTATTCTAAGTTTCTATCTTATCTTTCCTCACCCTCTAATTTCTTTCATTAATTACCAGGATTTTTCGATGTTTTGGTTATCGACATCGAGCTTATGTCGATAACCAAAGTCGCTCAAAATCCGGATCGTTACAGAAATCAAGCAAACTCAGATCCATTTTGAAGAGCGTTCAGAGATCTTCAAATCCATAGCAACTTCAAGAATTATCGTTGCGTATTTAAGGAGATATCGCGCCAGGAAGGTCCGAACTTTGCGCCGCCGCCGTGAGTGCTGGAGGCCACCGAGTTGATCATCTCGGGTAGCTTTGGGAAGCTCTTTCCTTCCTCTTCGACACAGCGCTGGCCGTTCGTCCTAAAACTTCGTGGTTTTGCCGAAAAGTTTAACCCTAGTTTTCGAAATCAAAAAGGGTATACGGCTGAAACCATTTTCAAGTGATTTTTACACTATAAAGCGTTGCAAACTTGTAAAAATCGTATCTTTTTGCTATGTTAACGTTCGATGAAACAGGAGACACCGTGACCGCAAGGAGGCTCACTATATTCTAGAAGAAGCCGCGGATTTTTCTGACCTTCCTACGATTTTTAGCACTGCAATAACCAATGTGAGGTATCTAAACTATTTGTGTGAATGAAATCGCGTTGTATAAATTATATAAGCGAAGTGTAAATTATATACACATATTATACCTCATGTACATGTGTTGTATAAGTTATATTAGCGATGTATAAATTATACAAGCGTTGTATGAAACATATATGCTTTGAATTGTGATGAAATGCAAGTGAATTATTATATTATATATATATACTCCCCTCGTCCACAGACCATGGACGATATTTATTGCTTGTGATTGATGTGATGTTATATGGTATGACGAATGGTTGGAAATAATTGTTTGTGGTTGATAGTGTGGTTGAAAAATAATCTCTTGTTGTTGAAACAAAATAGAATAGGATTGTGGAATTGAAAATAAAACATGCCGCCTGCGTGCGAACTAGATGCATGATCCCCATTGTCAAAAACCGCGAGGTTTTAAGGTAGAGCGAGGAGCCGTACTTGGGACGGTCCCGGTTTTAACTACCCTGCCGTTATGCTGCCGAAATTTTCTGAAATATTTATGTGTTAGAATAATTTTCATTCGTTGAAATAAATTACATAAACTATATCGAATATTCATGTGTAGAGTTGCAATTCGTTCGTTGAGTTGAAATTCATGTGTTGAATATTATTTGAATTTAAACAAATGGCTTTAGCGATAAAATTCACATTTTTATATATATACAAACTATATCGAATATTCATGTGTTGAGTTGCAATTCATTCGTTGAGTTGAAATTCATGTGTTGAATATTATTTGAATTTAAACAAATGGCTTTAGCGATAAAAATCACATTTTTATATATATACAAACTATATCGAATATTCATGTGTTGAGTTGCAATTCATTCATTGAGTTGAAATTCATGTGTTGAATATTATTTGAATTTAAACAAATGGCTTTAGCGATAAAAAATCATATTTTTATATATATACAAACTATATTGAATATTCATGTGTTGAGTTGCAATTCATTCGTTGAGTTGAAATTCATGTGTTGAATATTATTTGAATTTAAACAAATGGATTTAGCGATAAAAATCACATTTTTATATATATACAAACTATATCGAATATTCATGTGTTGAGTTGCAATTCATTCGTTGAGTTGAAATTCATGTGTTGAATATTATTTGAATTTAAACATATGGCTTTAGCGATAAAAATCACATTTTTATATATATACAAACTATATAGAATATTCATGTGTTGAGTTGCAATTCATTCGTTGAGTTGAAGTTCATGTGTTGAATGTTACCATCTTTTAAAAATGAAATGAATCGACAATGAAAACTAGATTTTTATAGTGAATATGAAGTGTTAAAAATACACATGTGTCGAATAAATATTTTTGATGATAAAAATATTCCTTTTATCATGTATACGCTTAGTTAAAAATGCACATGCGTTGAAATAAATAATAGTTTGCTAGAAATATTATTATTAGCTTTGTTCTGCATATATATACATGTGTTGAAAAGGAAGAATGGATTAGCTGTAGAGTAAAGAAATTATTTGCGTGCCCGACAAATAGGTAAACCTTGATGAGTTGGCTGCGCAATTTTATTTATATATCAACTCCTGTGAATGCCATTGGATGCGGAGTGCTTGTTTTTCTGTGTGAAATAATAAATAACGCCATAGGATAGTAACAATTAATTTTGAACTACACTACATGGCATACTTCTTGATGATAGGCATACTTCATCATATTCCACATAAGCAATTGGAGCTTGTGTGACGAGGTGGAAGATTTACCATACAAGCAAGAGGCTTGTATGGCGATGACTATGTACTACAGGTTGAACTGATGACTGATATGGACTATATAAATTATAACGATAAATTTCCAGATTTAAAAAAACCCCACACGGGTCTGGAGTTGACAATAATCACGTCGCTCTAGTTATTAGATACGGCACATGGACTATTTATTTCCACATGGAAACGGGGTGACGGGAATTTATTCCCTGGAGTGATTATCAGTACATGCTCCCCCGTAAACACCAGAATATATCACTATAAATATGTGAATGCTTTTTAGGATTTATTGGGTACCTAATACGACCCAATAAATTTCCAAACCCCTCCCCGTACAAAGGAGGTTATGGCGAAATTTTTCGAAATATTAAGGCGTTAGTGAAATATTTGAAGTGAAAACGAAGTCGAAAATATAAAATGAACTATAGTTGAAATTATAGAATGAACTATATTTATATATATAAATATAAATATAATTAAAAGGAATAGAGGCCGTGCAGTTCGCGTTTCGTAATCGTAATTTGAAACGATTAGTACGAGAAATCCGACCATCGGATTTTCCCGAAATCGCAACCGCTGGGTTCGCCTTGGAAATATCTTTCCAACGGCACCAACCTTGTAAAAATCCAACGGTTGGATTGTCCGGAATGTTTAATTCAAATCTGAAGAAAAACAGCGCCAGAATCGTTTATATTTATATATAAATATAATTAAATTTAATCGAATAACGACGCTGCAGTTCGAATTTTGAAACCGTAACTTCAAACGACTAGTGTGGAAGATCCGACCGTCGGATTCTCGCGAAACTGGAACCGTTGGGTTCACTTTGGGAATATCTTCCCACTGATATAGACTTTGTAGAAATCCAACGGTTAGATTTTCCGATAGGTGTAAAACAAATTTAGGGAAAAACAGCGCCAGTGCCACGGCACGACCTGAAACGTCGTTTAATTAAATATGGCCATTTTTAAATATATAAAAATGGCGAAAAATCGTTATAAAATATTATAAGCAATATTGATTGAGAATAAACCAATTGGGCTTGAATTGTTTGATATTTGATGGTTGTACGTGTATGACATGAAAATAACACTAAAGAACCGAAAGATGGATGTCGAATAATATAACCATAAAATGAATCGATTTTAATTCTAATGACGTGAATTATTTGAAAAGGCCGAGCTAACCCTCATTTCAAATAATTTATCAAGCGATTCGAATTGGAAAACGCAAAGATGATTCATGACCGACGATCTTCGTATCGGTTGGATGGGCGCTATTGAAGTTCCTAACCGGAGTAGCTACCGGAAAGGGACGGAAGTAGTAGCCGTCTGAACGTATGTGTTGATTGAACGGATATACGAGGAATTTGACGCCTCCGGTTTCGTTCAGACCCAGAACGGACTTGTAAATGGACTGTGTGTCTGACATGGGATTTTGTTCTGTACTGATTGATCTCTGTTAAATATATATCTGTTTGGCGGCGGAGAATTTATTCTTTTGCTTAACGCCCTTCTCTGAGACGTACGAGCTCAAGGGTTATATATCGATGGAAATCAATCGTATGGAGTGGACTGCCTATGTGGCATGCCAAGATGCTGTGATCAAGGCTTCTGTTGCAAAGCAAAGTCTTGTGGATGATGATCAAAGCACGGTCTACGTGACCTAGCTTTGTGTATTTTGTAGATTCGCGAGTCTCACACCCCGGTATGAGTTAAAAACGGGATACGGGCCGCTGGGAGAGCACGACGTTTCTTTCTAGCTATGGTGGTGTCAGTGACTTACCAGCCCTGACATATATATCTATTTTTCACCTATGTGGTTGTTGGAATGCGAGGTGCCTCGATTATAGGTCAGTAAGGACCGGGAAACGTGTGTTCAGGAATAACTAATCCTCAAACGTAAGAGAGGACCGGCCCAGCCGATCCAGGGGTTGCCCAGAGTGTGTAGTCCCGAGATATTTGCTAGAGTGTCTCGAAGCGGAGAGGAGCTTGCCCCTTGCCTCGACTCATGACGGAAATCCAATTTCCAATACGAGATAACAGATTCGATTGTAACTTATATATGGCGACATAGTGGCATGGGACGCTCATGTCGCCTATGATTGATATTTATGATGCTATTCGTTTTTGAAACATATATGCACTAGTAATAATATCAGATGATTTTGCTTTATACGTATCAAACATATTTGGCCCTTATAAGGTAAAACTCTATCCTCCGGCTTGCGTTGCATTGTGTGATGGGACCTGAGTCTTATAATGGCTTCATTCTTTCAAAAAGCATTGCGTTGTTTTAAAAGAATTTACTTTGTTTTAAATGCACTAGCAATCACTGGAGTAAACCCGTTCCGCGAAAGTGGCGTGGTCCTATGATTTGCTTATTACTGTTGTTAAATTGTTAAATAGATTCCTCATACCAGTCCCCATGACTGACTCGTTGTTTGTTTCACTTTGCAAACGCGGGTGCCCTTATTTTCACACGGGCAGCCTAGTACACAGGTGACAGGTTGTTTTTGGCTTTGCACTGCTGCATAGAGTGCATTTTTGGCTCATGGCGAGGCTGACTTCACAGAGACGACTTTGACATTTTCCGCCATTACTATACTTATGTTATGATTCCGCCACTGGCGATGCAGACTGATTTACTTTCCGTATTTCTTATCGTATGTATATGTACCGCCTTCGGCGATGTAGACTGATACTCTTATTATGTCTCACTGCATGTATGTATTCCGCCTCTAGCAATGATGACTGATCACTTTCCTTTTTATTTACTAAGTTATATCCCTCGTTATGCTATTCTAATATTCCTACATGTTGTGATTCCGCTGTCATACCCATGTAAAATTATTTTATTTATTGTTTCTGCTATTATCTGTACTCTGCTATGATGATTAATGTGTTATTTCCTAATGATTATCCTTAATACCACCCCTCGGATTTTTGGGATCGTCACAGTTGGTATCAGAGCTTTGGTTAACCTTAGTTCCGGGATCTAACACACTAAACACCTCGTCAGAATAGAATTAGTAGTGTTCTAATGCGAGTAGCTCATTAGAGATAGGATTAGTAATGTCCTAGAATGAGCTAAGCAGATTAGCAAAACAATTTGATCAGTACATCATCATTATCTTTCCTTGTATTCCCCTACTTTATCATTTATGAAAACTATCAAATCCGTGAGCTTGACTCTTTTCTTGCTTATACAGTATTCTCTTAGATGGCTACACAAGGAGCAGCAGCTAGAGGAGGCCGTGGAGGCCGAGGAGATGCAGCAGGAGGACGGGAGAATATCCCCGTAGTAGTGGAAGGCCCTATTGTTCAGCCACCCGCACCAGAAGACTTTGAGCTAGATAAAGTAGCAAAGAGGTACATAAATCTTGGGGGGAAACCCTTTACTGGCACTGGTACAGTGACCAAGGCTATAGCTTGGCTGAAGACCTGTGAGAAAAGCTTTGAAGGCATGGGTATGGGAACCAACAACAAAGCCCGACTTGGCATTTGGCTCCTTCAGGAGGAAGCAGAGCTGTGGTGGGATGTCATTACCTCAGAGGATGCAGCTGGTACTGTCAGGACTTGGGAGCAATTCAAAGCTATGTACAATGAGAAGTTTGTACCTGAACAGGCTCTAGAGAGGATGCGAGAGCAGTTTGCTAATCTCCGGCAAGGAGATCTCTCTATTCAGGATTATCTAAATAAATTCACCCAATTGTCGCGCTATGCTCCAGAGCTGATTACGACCAACAAAGCAAAGAACAAGAGATTCATATTTGGGCTGAAGCGCAAGTACCACGATAGAGTTATGAGCAACATCAAACTCTCCTTTACAGAACTAGTAGAGATGGCTTGCAATTACGAAGACATGGATGAGAGGCATGCTAGCCAAGACCGCGCCAAAAGCCAAGCTGGAAATAAGCGCAAGGCTTCAACCGATCAACCCGAATCTAGCATTACCGCGGCCGCTACTCAGAAACCTGCAAAGATCCCAAAAGGAAATTGCTACAACTGCAGGAAGCCAGGTCATTTTTCTAATGTATGCAAAGCTCCGAGGAAGCCAAAGGCAAATGACTCAGCCGAATGCTACAACTGCCATAAGAAGGGGTCCTATAGCAGGAATTGTCCTCTGAAGCAGAATGCTCAAGTGGCTCATGTCTATGACGGGAAGACCCCGCCAGCTACCACCGATGGATCAGGTAAACCCAATGTCTTGGGAGGTACCCTTACCATTAAAAATATTCCTGTTTCTGTACTTTTTGATACTGGTGCATCACGTAGCTTCATTTCTGGTAACATTGTTCACAAATTAAAATTGAAACGAAGAAAACTTAAGGAACCAATTAAAGTTCGAAACCCGATAGGAGGTTCTGTTAGTCTCAGTACATATTGTAAAGCACCTATTTCCTTTTCTCGGCACCGGTTTCCTTTTAAAGTGATTGGCATGGACCTTTCCGAATATGATATCATACTGGGGTTGGACTGGTTGACACAATATAAGGCCGAAGTTAGATGTGCCGAAAGAATCGTTAAAGTCGAAACAAAATCGGGGCATATCACTATACCATGTCTCGGTTCAGAAATTAATAGAACAGAATTTTGGTCTTCTTTAGAAGTTACTCCCCCTTCATTAGAAAAGATATCGGTCGTTAAAAACTATGCGGATGTGTTTGAAGAAGTAGAAAACTTACCGCCGCAAAGAGAAATTGAATTTAGAATAGATTTAATTCCTAATGCCCGACCAGTAGTACATCCAATAAGAAGAATGGCCCCGAAAGAAAAAGAAGAGCTAAGTAGTCAAACCCGAGAATTGCTTTGGAAGGGTCTAATCAGACCGAGCTTTTCAGCATGGGGAGCAGCAGTAGTATTTGTCCCGAAATTAGACGGTACTCTAAGACTTTGTGTTGATTACCATGATCTCAACAAACAGACACTGAAGAACAAATATCCTTTGCCCCGAATAGATGATCTGTTAGATCAATTAAATGGAGCAAAAATATTCTCCAGAATGGACCTAGCTACAGGTTTCCACCAATTACGTATAGCCGAAGACTGTGTTCCTTTGACAGCCTTCAGGGGTCTCGATTTATTCTACGAATGGTTAGTAATGCCGTTCGGATTGTGTAACGCTCCAGCATACTTCGTTGATCTCATGAACAGAGTGTTCCATGGTGTGTTGAATAAATTTGTTCTAGTCTTCATCGATGACATTTTTATCTACTCCAAGTCGGAAGATGAACATGCAAAACATTTAGAACAAGTGTTGAAAATTCTAAGGAGAAATGTCTTGAAAGCTAAATTTTCTAAATGTGTCTTCTGGCAGAATGAAGTTAAATTCCTAGGCTATGTCGTATCAAAAGAAGGAATCGCTGTAGATCCAAGCAAAATTACAGCGATTCAGAACTGGAAACAACCTACTACTCCCATAGAAGTTCGAAGTTTCCTTGGATTAGCTAGTTACTATCGGAAATTCATTCAGGATTTTTCAAAGATATCTGGTGTATTGACAAAGCTTACAAAGAAGCATGAGAAATTCAAATGGACACCCGAATGTGAAGAAGCTTTCCAGGAGCTGAAACTGAAGTTGACAACTGCACCAGTATTGACCATTATAGAAGGTAACCAAGACTTGACTGTATGGACAGATGCTTCTATTAGAGGGCTAGGCGCAGTGTTAATGCAAAAAGGCCAAGTGATCGCTTATGCCAGCCGTCAACTAAAGCCGCATGAAAGAAACTATGCTACTCATGATCTTGAGTTATTAGCTATCGTGTTCGCTTTAAGAATCTGGAGGCATTATTTACTGGGCGAGAAGTTTGAACTATACACTAATCATCAATCCTTGAGATATCTGTTCACTCAGAAAGATCTAAACTTGAGGCAACAACGTTGGTTAGAATTCCTTGCAGCATACGATTTTGAAATTATATACACTCCGGGGAAAGCCAATGTTGTAGACGATGCTCTCAGCAGAAAGAATGAAATCATTGCCAGTTTTATCATTACTTCTTCATTAGAAGATAAGATTACTATTCTACAGAAGGACGATGAATTCATTAAAAGGATTAGCCAGCGGATCCGAGAAGGAAAACCCTCAGATTTTAGCCTTGATAGCCAAGGGGTCCTAAGATTAAAAGGGCGAATTTGTGTGCCTGGAATCCCAGAGCTGAGAAGAGAAATACTTGATGAGTGCCACAAGTCCAAGTTAAGTATCCATCCCGGTGTGAGCAAAATGTATAATGATATCAAACGCACATTCTGGTGGAAGGCGATGAAAAGAGATATTTCAATATATGTTAGCAGATGCTCCACTTGCCAGCTAGTTAAGAGTGATCAGCAGAAATTGGCTGGACTATTACAACCCTTAGAAATTCCAGGATGGAAGTGGGAACAAATCTCGATGGATTTCATCGATGGCCTGCCTCGAACTAGAAAAGGAAACGACAGTATATGGGAATCGTAGATCGCTTCACGAAGACTGCCCATTTTATACCTGTCCGATCCAACAGAACGGCTCAAAGTCTAGCATAGATTTACTTCAAAGAAATAGTTAAACTACATGGAGTGCCGCTCAATATAGTCAGCGATAGAGATCCCCTATTTACTAGCAAATTCTGGGAAGCATTCCAGGAAGAGTTGGGAAACAAATTGAATCTAAGCACCGCTTATCACCCTCAGACAAATGGCCAAACTCAGCGGGTGAATAGAATTTTAGAAGATTTACTACGGGCTTGCGTTATCGATTTTGGAGGCTCATGGGAAGATCACTTACATCTAGCCGAATTCTCTTACAACAATAGCTATCAAGCAAGTTTGGGGATGTCTCCATTTGAAGCATTATACGGTAGACCGTGCAGATCTCCCGCATGTTGGGTAGAACCTGGCAACAGACTTGTGTTAGGGCCCGATATGATTCAAGAAGCATCGGATAAAGTCGATTTCATTAAGAAGAGATTGAAAACCGCACAGAGCCGACAGAAAAGTTATGCTGATGCGAGAAGAAGGGATATATCGTTTGCCGTTGGTGATTATGTTTATTTAAGAGTTTCTCCAATGCGGGGAGTAATCAGATTTGGCAAGACTGGGAAGTTGGCACCGAGATTTATTGGTCCCTTTCCTATACTTGAACGGATTGGAACTCTTGCATATAGGGTTTCATTACCTAATTGGTTGCCTGGTATACATGACGTGTTCCACGTATCTCAACTCAGAAAACATGTTCATGATCCCGATCTTGTTGTGGAAGAAGCAGCGCAACATGATATTGACATAACTCCAGAATTAGCACTCAAGAGAGAGCTATTAAAGATAGTTTGCAAAGAAACTAGAGAGCTAAGGAGGAAAAAGATTCATCTAGTCAAAGTGCAGTGGAGTAGTGATCCTAGAGACTGTACTTGGGATACTGAGGAAAGCATTAAACAAGCCTATCCCAAATGCAGAGTGGACATCTCTGAATAACTCCGGTGCAAGGTACCTTTACAATACTTTGCATTTACATTTTATTACCTACTTAGCTGTAATTTCCTTTTCGAGGATGAAAAGTTTTAAGTGAGGGAGATTGTAATAACCCAGAAAATGTGAACCAGTTTAAAATTTTTAAATCAGGTTATTACCAAATAAATTTGAATAGTTGAAATAGCCTATTTCAATAAAATATAGAATTTGGTATGGTATGGTAGTTTGAAATTTTGAATACAAACTTTGTCCGACTGTACCGGGTGGAAAATATAACGGATTTTAACGAAACTGAAAATATTTAAATTTGTTTATCATTACCTTTCTAAGGAATCCGAAAAATCGAAATTTCATAATGGAAATCAAAAGTTATGGCCAAATGAATTTTCAGAAAGGTCGCTATATAGTGTATATAGCCCTTGAAAATTGAGATTTTGCATACGACCTCGGAATTCGACGAAACCACTTTTGTTGGGTCCGGGATATTGCTAAGTTTCAAATTTCATAATTTTTGAAGCTAGTATGTGAGCGGGGCAAAAGATAACGTGTTTGGTCAAATTCTGTTAAAATGGGTCGACCTAAAAATGGCCGTTTTTCAAACGAGCTCAGAATTCGACGAAACTGGTTTTGTTAGGACCGTATCATCAAAACAAAGCTAGATTTATTTTTCTGGAATTTTTCGATTCAGTTTGTGGCCCTAGCAAATTGAAATGTACGTTTAAATTAAATATCGAATGTTTTATATTTTAATTTGGAAAATAACTGACTGTAACAGTCGAAATGGCCAACGAAACATATCCCATTGTGTCCGGAATGGGGGTATTTAGCTAGGGGCGACAGTCGTTGGGTTAAATTTCGAGTTCGTCTGAGTAAGGGGGTATTTTAGGAATTAAATAAATTAAAAAATTAAAATAAAAGGAGCGGGCCAATCAGAATTCATCTTCTTCATCGAAACCCCCAGGCGCGAGGCGGAAAAAGCTCCAAACCTTCTCTCTTCAATTTCTCCACAACCACTCAATGAAATCAAACAAACTCAGATCCATTTTGAAGAGCGTTCAGAGATCTTCAAATCCATAGCAACTTCAAGAATTATTGTTGCGTATTTAAGGAGATATCGCGCCAGGAAGGTCCGAACTTTGCGCCGCCGCCATGGGTGCTGGAGGCCACCGAGTTGATCATCTCTGGTAGCTTTGGGAAGCTCTTTCCTTCCTCTTCGACGCAGCGCTGGTCGTTCGTCCTAAAACTTCGTGGTTTTGCCGAAAAGTTTAACCCTAGTTTTCGAAATCAAAAAGGGTATACGGCTGAAACCATTTTCAACTGATTTTTACACTATAAAGCGTTGCAAACTTGTAAAAATCGTATCTTTTTGCTATGTTAACGAAATTCGATGAAACAGGTGACACCATGACCGCAAGGAGGCTCTCTACATTCTAGAAGAAGCAGCGGATTTTTCTGACCTTCCTACGATTTTTAGCACTGCAATAACCAATGTGAGGAATCTAAACTATTTGTGTGAATGAAATCGCGTTGTATAAATTATATAAGCGAAGTGTAAATTATATACACATTGTATACCTCATGTACATGTGTTGTATAAGTTATATTAGCGATGTATAAATTATACAAGCGTTGTATGAAACATATATGCTTTGAATTGTGATGAAATGCAAGTGAATTATTATATTATATATATATACTCCCCTCTTCCACAGACCATGGAAGATATTTATTGCTTGTGATTGACGTGATGTTATATAGTATGACGAATGGTTGGAAATAATTGTTTGTGGTTGATAGTGTGGTTGAAAAATACCCTCTTGTGGTTGAAACAAAATAGAATAGGATTGTGGAATTGAAAATAAAACATGCCGCCTGCGTGCGAACTAGATGCATGATCCCCATTGTCAAAAACCGCGAGGTTTTAAGGTAGAGTGAGGAGCCGTACAAGGGACGGTCCCGGTTTTAACTACCCTGCCGTTATGCTGCCGAAATTTTCTTAAATATTTATGTGTTAGAATAATTTTCATTCGTTGAAATAAATTACATAAACTATATCGAATATTCATGTGTTGAGTTGCAATTCGTTCGTTGAGTTGAAATTCATGTGTTGAATATTATTTGAATTTAAACAAATGGCTTTAGCGATAAAAATCACATTTTTATATATATACAAACTATATCGAATATTCATGTGTTGAGTTGCAATTCATTCGTTGAGTTGAAATTCATGTGTTGAATATTATTTGAATTTAAACAAATGGCTTTAGCAATAAAAATCACATTTTTATATATATACAAACTATATCGAATATTCATGTGTTGAGTTGAAATTCATGTGTTGAATATTATTTGAATTTAAACAAATGGCTTCAGCGATAAAAAATCACATTTTTATATATATACAAACTATATTGAATATTCATGTGTTGAGTTGCAATTCATTCGTTCAGTTGAAATTTATGTGTTGAATATTATTTGAATTTAAACAAATGGCTTTAGCGATAAAAATCACATTTTTATATATATACAAACTATATCGAATATTCATGTGTTGAGTTGCAATTCATTCGTTGAGTTGAAATTCATGTGTTGAATATTATTTGAATTTAAACAAATGGCTTTAGCGATAAAAATCACATTTTTATATATATACAAACTATATAGAATATTCATGTGTTGAGTTGCAATTCATTCGTTGAGTTGAAGTTCATGTGTTGAATGTTACCATCTTTTAAAAATGAAATGAATCGACAATGAAAACTAGATTTTTATAGTGAATATGAAGTGTTAAAAATACACATGTGTCGAATAAATATTTTTGATGATAAAAATATTCCTTTTATCATGTATACGCTTAGTTAAAAATACACATGCGTTGAAATAAATAATAGTTTGCTAGAAATATTATTACTAGCTTTGATCTGCATATATATACATGTGTTGAACAGGAAGAATGGATTAGCTGTAGAGTAAAGAAATTATTTGCGTGCCCGACAAATAGGTAAACCTTGATGAGTTGGCTACGCAATTTTATTTATATATCAACTCCTGTGAATGCCATTGGATGCGGAGTGCTGGTTTTTCTGTGTGAAATAATAAATAACGCCATAGGATAGTAACAATTAATTTTGAACTACACTACATGGCATACTTCTTGATGATAGGCATACTTCATCATATTCCACATAAGCAATTGGAGCTTGTGTGACGAGGTGAAAGATTTACCATACAAGCAAGAGGCTTGTATGGCGATGACTATGTACTACAGGTTGAACTGATGACTGATATGGACTATATAAATTATAACGATAAATTGCCAGATTAATAAAAACCCCACACGGTCTGGAGTTGACAATAATCACGTCGCTCTAGTTATTAGATACGACACATGGACTATTTATTTCCACACGGAAACGGGGTGACGGGAATTTATTCTCTGGAGTGATTATCAGTACATGCTCCCCCGTAAACACATGAATATATCACTATTAATATGTGAATGCGTTTTAGGATTTATTGGGTACCTAATACGACCCAATAAATTTCCAAACCCCTCCCCGTACAAAGGAGGTAATGGCGAAACTTTTCGAAATATTAAGGCGTTAGTGAAATATTTGAAGTGAAAACGAAGTCGAAAATATAAAATGAACTATAGTTGAAATTATAGAATGAACTATATTTATATATATAAATATAAATATAATTAAAAGGAATAGAGGCCGTGCAGTTCGCGTTTCGGAATCGTAATTTGAAACGATTAGTACGAGAAATCCGACCATCGGATTTTCCCGAAATCGCAACCGCTGGGTTTGCCTTGGAAATATCTTTCCAACGGCACCAACCTTGTAAAAATCCAACGGTTGGATTGTCCGGAATGTTTAATTCAAATCTGAAGAAAAACAGCGCCAGAATCGTTTATATTTATATATAAATATAAATATAATTAAATTTAATCGAATAACGACGCTGTAGTTCGAATTTTGAAACCGTAACTTCAAACGACTAGTGTGGAAGATCCGACCGTCTGATTCTCACGAAACTGGAACCGTTGGGTTCGCTTTGGGAATATCTTCCCACTGATATAGACTTTGTAGAAATCCAACGGTTAGATTTTCCGATAGGTGTAAAACGAATTTAGGGAAAAACAGCGCCAGTGCCACGGCACGACCTGAAACGTCGTTTAATAAAATATGGCCATTTTTAAATAAATAAAAATGGCGAAAAATCGTTATAAAATATTATAAGCAATATTGATTGAGAATAAACCAATTGGGCTTGAATTGTTTGATATTTGATGGTTGTATGTGTATGACATGAAAATAACACTAAAGAACCGAAAGATGGATGTCGAATAATATAACCATAAAATGAATCGATTTAAATTCTAATGACGTGAATTATTTGAAAAGGCCGAGCTAACCCTCATTTCAAATAATTTATCGAGTGATTCGAATTGGAAAACGCAAAGACGATTCAAGACCGACGATCTTCGTATCGGTTGGATGGGCGCTATTGAAGTTCCTAACCGGAGTAGCTACCGGAAAGGGACGGAAGTAGTAGCCGTCTGAACGTATGTGTTGATTGGACGGATATACGAGGAATTTGACGCCTCCGGTTTCGTTCAGACCCAGAACGGACTTGTAAATGGACTGTGTGTCTGACATGGGATTTTGTTCTGTACTGATTGATCTCTGTTAAATATATATCTGTTTGGCGGCGGAGAATTTATTCTTTTGCTTAACGCCCTTCTCTGAGACGTACGAGCTCAGGGGTTATATATCGATGGAAATCAATCGTATGGAGTGGACTGCCTATGTGGCATGCCAAGATGCTGTGATCAAGGCTTCTGTTGCAAAGCAAAGCCTTGTGGATGATGATCAAAGCACGGTCTACGTGACCTAGCTTTGTGTATTTCGTAGATTCGCGAGCCTCACACCCCGGTATGAGTTAAAAACGGGATACGGGCCGCTGGGAGAGCACGACGTTTCTTTCTAGCTATGGTGGTGTCAGTGACTTACCAACCCTAACATATATATCTATTTTTCACCTATGTGGTTGTTGGAATGCGAGGCGCCTCGATTATAGGTCAGTAAGGACCGGGAAACGTGTGTTCAGGAATAACTAATCCTCAAACGTTAGAGAGGACCGGCCCAGCCGATCCAGGGGTTGCCCAGAGTGTGTAGTCCCGAGATATTTGCTTGAGTGTCTCGAAGCGGAGAGGAGCTTGCCCCTTGCCTCGACTCATGACGGAAATCCAATTTCCAATACGAGATAACAGATTCGATTGTAACTTATATATGGCAACATAGTGGCATGGGACGCTCATGTCACCTATGATTGATATTTATGATGCTATTCTTTTTGAAACATATATGCACTAGTAATAATATCAGATGATTTTTCTTTATACGTATCAAGCATATTTGGCCCTTATAAGGTAAAACTCTATCCTCTGGCTTGCGTTGCATTGTGTGATGGGACCTGAGTCTTATAATGGCTTCATTCTTAAAAAAAGCATTGCGTTGTTTTAAAAGAATTTACTTTTTTTAAATGCACTAGCAATCACTGGAGTAAACCCGTTCCGCGAAAGTGGCGTGGTCCTATGATTTGCTTATTACTGTTGTTAAATTGTTAAATAGATTCCTCATACCAGTCCCTATGACTGACTCGTTGTTTGTTTCACTTTGCAAACGCGGGTGCCCTTATTTTCACACGGGCAGCCTAGTACACAGGTGACAGGTTGTTTTTTGGCTCTGCACTGCTGCATAGAGTGCATTTTTGGCTCATGGCGAGGCTGACTTCACAGAGACGACTTTGACATTTTCTGCCATTACTATACTTATGTTATGATTCCGCCACTGGCGATGCAGACTGATTTACTTTCCGTATTTCTTATCGTATGCATATGTACCGCCTTCGACGATGTAGACTGATACCCTTACTATGTCTCACTGCATGTATGTATTCCGCCTCTGGCAATGATGACTGATCACTTTCCTTTTTATTTACTAAGTTATATCCCTCGTTATGCTATTCTGATATTCCTACATGTTGTGATTCCGCTGTCATACCCATGTAAAATTATTTTATTTATTGTTTCTGCTATTATCTGTACTCTGCTATGATGATTAATGTGTTATTTCCTAATGATTATCCTTAATACCGCCCCTCGGATTTTTGGGACCGTCACAATTATCCAATTAATCCATCGGACACTAAAACCTCTAGCAAGACATACTTCACATATGTAATCCCAGTCGACAGAATCAAAAGCTTTCTCAAAATCTACTTTCAAAATAGCACATGGAAAATTATTTTTAACACATACATTCATGTACTCTTGTACAGTTGCCACTCCATCCACAATTTGTCTACCTTTAATAAAAGCAGTTTGCGAATGATCTATAAGATCATTCATCTTCTTACTAAGCCTATTCCTTAAAACTTAAGAAATGATCTTAACAGATACATTTATCAAAGAAATAGGTCTAAAATCCTTTAAAAATTTAGCACCCTCTCTCTTATTAATAAGGATAACATTAGCAAAATTGAAATTATCTAGACACAAATCACCACTATAAAAATCATTAAATAATCTAATAACATCAGATTTCAAGACCTCCTAAAACTGTTTGTAAAACAGAACCGAAAAACCATCAGGCCCCGGAGCTTTGTCACTAGGCATATCACAAATAGCCTTAAAAATCTCCTGTTTAGAAAAAGGTTTATCTAAATCTAATAACTCTCCCTTATCATCATTAGGGTAGATGTCCTTCCAATTAACGTTAATTCTTCTCTTGATCCTAGCCCCAAAAATTTGTTTGTAATAATTGGTGAAAGCTTCATTTAAATCTCGCTGAACTGTCAATTCCTCATTATTTAAGAAAATAGAATGAATCAAATTATCACGTCTCCTCTTATTAGCCATACTATGAAAAAATTTCATGTTATTATCACCTTCCTTAATCCATTGAACACGTGATCTTCGCTTCCACATTATTTCTTCCTTTTCCAAAATCAATTTGAAGTCATTTCTATGATTACTAAGTCTATCTCTCTCAACTAGGTTAAGAGTTATGGATTCACCCAACTTATCTAAATCTAACATCTCACATAAAATCTTATCTTTTTTAATGCGAACACTTCCAAAAATATATTTATTCCACCTCTTAAGAAAAAATATTAATTTACCATGTTTTGCGACAAAAATCTTTGCTGAATTTCCCTTGTACAAATTATTGAAGTAGAATAACGAATTCCATTTAACAGTGACTAGTTTAATTAAACTGGTATCCAAAAGCCACATCTTTTCAAATTTTAAGTTATTACTAATTAAAATGTTCGAATCACACGAGAGAATTAAAGGACAATGATCCGAAAACAAAAAAGGTGAACCCTTTACTTTACAAATTGGAAATCTATCATCAACCTCAGTACTTACAAAAAATCTATCTAATAAGGCATAAGACGGGCTATCCCTAACACTAGACTAGGTGAATGATCTATTGCTAAGCGGAATCTCAATCAAATTATTATTAAGAATGAAATCATTAAATTCCTCCATGCTAGAGAAATCGCCTTCTCTAGGAGATCTCTCTCCTAAAAACCTAGTAACATTAAAATCCCCCATACAATCCAAAGATTTGGGGCAAGATCCATAAATTCGGAACATTCATCCCACAAACGTCGCCTCTCAATCTTAGTGTGAGGGTCATACACATTCGTAATGCCCAATAAAGAATTATCACTAAGTGAAGTTAATATAATATGTAATGAATGTAACTTAGAAAATTCCTGCACTAGTCTATATTGGTTATCTTTCCAACTAATCATAAGCCCTCCTGCACTGCCAATTGACGGTAGACAGGCCCAATTACGAAAATGGGATCCACCTAATCTAGCGTAAAAACTAAAGTCAGGACTTTCAATTTTAGTCTCTTGAAGCAAAGCAATATCAATATGATAATCTACAAAGAAAGTCCTAACTTTAGCACATTTTTTGGGTTCATTTAATCCCCTAATATTCCAGCTAACGATCCTCATCTACTCAAGGAAGCAACTCCCTCTAATTCCCTACTCCTAATGAAGTCAGAATCTAGCTCAATATCCGTAAAAATAAAAGCAGTATCATTGGCAAGCTGAAATAACTGACTAGTCGAAAGACTACCTAATGCATAAGGAGAATACTCACTACCATAAACAGAAGTCATACCTGAGCCCAAATCCGAATTTCTACTGTGAGCATTCAGATCAGGGGACCTACCTCTAAAAGGAGAGTAGCTAGATCTGATTCTAGCACTACCTCGAATCAACCCAGAACAGGGAACTGCTCAAGACCCAGGTCCCATCACACAATGCAACGCAAGCCGGAGGATAGGGTTTTCCCTTATAATAGCCAAACATGCTTGGTACGTTTTAAAACAAATCATTTGATACTATAATAAGTGTATAGTGTCAAAACAATTTCAATCATAAATATAAATCATAGACGGCATAGCATCCCATGCTACTATGTCGCCATACTAGTTCTACAATTAAAATCGCAATACACGTATTGGAAATTGGATTTCCGTCATGAGTCGAGGCAAGGGGCAAGCTCCTCTCCGCGTTCGAGACACTCTAGCAAATGTCCCAGGGCTACGCACTCTGGGCAACCCTTGGATGCTTCAGGGTCGGTCCTCACTTACGTTAGAGGATTGGCAATTCCTGAACACACGTTTCCCGGTCCTTACAGACCTATAATCGAGGCGCCTCATCCAACAACCACAAAGGTGAAAAATATATAAATGTCAGGGCTGGTAAGTCACTGACACCACCAAAGCTAGAAAGAAACGTCGTGCTCTCCCTGCAGTCCGTATCCCGTTTTTGACTCATACCGAGGTGTGAGGCTCGCGAATTCACGTTATACACAAAGCTGCCACGTAGGCCGTGCTTTGATCATCAACCACAAGACTCTGCTTTTCAACAAAAGCCTTGATCATTGCATCTTAGCGTGCCACACAGGCAATTCATGCCATACGACTGATGTCTATCAATATACAACCTCTGAGCTCGTACGTCTCAGAGAAGGGCGTTAAGCAAAAGAATAAATTCTCCGCCGCCAAACAGATGTATATTTAATAGAAATCAATCAACACAGAATAAAATCCAATGTCAGGCACACAATCCATTTACAAGTCCGTTCTGGGTCTGAACGAAACCGGAGGCACTTTCCTCGCATATCCATCCATCTCCAAGTACGTCTAGACGACCACCAACTATTATCATCCTCTTGGGTGTACAGTCCAATCAGGATCGTCAGTAATTATCCAAATGATGTAAAGACTTCTGGTCTTCAACCACCGTCTTCATCTTCGACATATCGTCGAATCGGTTATTCAGAATGGGTATAAACCCGGCCTTTCCGAACAACCCGCGTATATTAAAAACAAATGTTACACAACTCAACATACGCCTCATTCCAATTCAGAATATTCATAAAATCACATTTTTAGGGGAAAGGTTCCGATTAATTTTATCCAAGATAAATTCTTTAAAATTTATCCTTTAATCATCCTTTTGATGTCATTTCAAACCAAATTATGGTTTTGTGAACTAGTCGAGATTAGCGAACCACACCGAAGTAATTATTTATTTTATTTCCCAATCCCAACCTAATCATCCCATGAAGAAAAACTGGTGATACTCCATATCTAACACCACAGTGTTGTCTGTAAAATTAATTACCATTTCACGTTCAAATCTAATTAAAGATTTAACTATCGCTTTGGAGCAAAACTGGCGATAATCCATTCTCGCTCATTTCTAAATTTGATAATTTAGATTTTAGATTCACATTTCAACCTAATTGCAGATTCGTTAAAACTCCTTTTACCGGGTTAAAGAACTAGGTGTTATTTAAAACACAGTTCACGACAAACCCAAATCACATTCTATTTATTATCGGGTTAAAGAACTAGTGTTATTTAAAACACCGTTCACGATGAACCCACAAATCAATTCTAGTTCAATTTAAATCAAATATATTAGGAATTCCGATTATTTAAAACCACTTTTTGAATCTAATTTATTTATTTATAAACAAATCGGGTTTTAAATTTAGTTCAAACTAGTTCATTTCGATAAAAATCTATTTTTATCTTTTCAAATATGGAGTTTTTCATCCCAATTTTTCCCAAATCATTTCTTGTGATTTTACACAAATTATCACTATTTTTAATAATTTTATCAAGGCCCGTACAGTCGATTTCCATCAACGGCCATCGAACTGCACCTATAGCGACCTTTTTCGAATATTATTTGGACGTATCTCCAAATCCAACCGTTAGATTTCAAATTTCAAATATTCGTTAGAAAGCTCTTTTCGAGACGAACCTAACGGTTCCGGTTTTAGGAGAATCCGACGGTCGGATCTCCCGTAATGTCCGTTTGAAATAAATGGTCGAAATTCACGAACTACCGCGGCGCGGCGCGTTCTATTCAGGCCATTATATTATATATATAATATATATTTCGTCGATTTCTATTTAAAACGAAATTTATAAATAGTTTTTAAATTTGTTTCAAAATTCATTTCAACTTCCATTTCAATTCAAAGCAAAATTGAATTCTTCTTTATAAATTCGTTTTAAAATTCATTTCTATTCAATTCAAATTTCAATACAATTTGAATTCATTTCAATTCGCATTCAATTCAATTTGAATTCATTTTCAATTCAATTCGGTTTCAAAGTCGTTTTCTATTCGGTTCAATTCAAATTAGTTTCAAAGTCGTTTTCTATTCGATTCAATTCAAATTGGTTTCAAAGTCGTTTTCTATTCGATTCAATTCAAATTGGTTTCAAAGTCGTTTTCTATTCGATTCAATTCAAATTGGTTTCAAAGCCATTTTGACGTGAACGATATTTATATCGATTTTACTCATTTCGAAATGAATTGAATATAAAACGATTTCGAAATGAATTGAATATAAAACGATTTCGAAATGAATTGAATATAAAATGATTTCGAAATGAATTGAATATAAAACGAATTTGAATTGAATTGAATAGAAAGCGAATTTGATTTGAATTGAATATATAACGAATTTGATTTGAATAGAAAGCGAATTTGATTTGAATTGAATATATATCGAATTTGAATTGAATTGAATAGAAAACGAATTTGAATTGGAATTGAATATATAACGAATTAGATTTGATTTGAATAGAAAACGAATTTGATTTGAATTGAATATATAACGATTTCGAATTGAATTGAATAGAAAACGAATTTGAATTAGAATTGAATATATAACGAATTAGATTTGATTTGAATAGAAAACGAATTTGATTTGAATTGAATATATAATGATTTCGAATTGAATTGAATAGAAAACGAATTTGAATTGGAATAGAATATATAACGAATTAGATTTGATTTGAATAGAAAACGAATTTGATTTGAAACGAAACGAATTTGATTTGAATTGTATACATAACGAATTCGAATTGAAATGAATTCAAATTGAATTGAAAACTGAATTGAAATTGGAATTGAATAGAAATGAATTTTAAAACGAATTTATAAGGAAGGATTCAATTTTGATTTGAATTGAAAGTTGAAATTGTTTTTGAAACGAATTTGAAAACTATTTATATAATTTGTTTTAAATAGAAATCGACGAAATATATATTATATATATAATATAATGGCCTGAATAGAACGCGCCGCGCCGCGGTAGTTCGTGAATTTCGACCATTTATTTCAAACGGACATTACGGGAGATCCGACCGTCGGATTCTCCTAAAACCGGAATCGTTGGGTTCGTATCGAAAAGAGCTTTCTAACGAATATTAGAAATTTGAAATCTAATGGTTGGATTTGGAGATACGTCCAAATCAAATTTGAAAAAGGTTGCTGTAAGTGCAGTTCGATGGCCGTTGATGGAAATCGACTGTACGGGCCTTGATAAAATTACTAAAAATAGTAATAATTTGTGTAAAATCATAAGAAATGATTTGGGAAAAATTGGGATGAAAAACTCCATATTTGAAAAGATAAAAATAGATTTTTATCGAAATGAACTTGTTTTGAACTAAAATTAAACCCGTTTGTTTTTAAATAAATAAATTGGATTTGAACCGAGTAATAAATAGAATATGATTTGGGTTTGTCGTGAACTGTGTTTTAAATGACATTAGTTCTTTAACCCAGTAAAAGGAGTTTTATTGAATCTGCAATTAGATTGAAATGTGAATTGATAATTCAAATTATCAAATTTAGAAGGTAAGCGAGAATGGAGTATCACCAGTTTTGCTCCAAAGCGATAGTTAAATCTTTAATCAGATTTGAACGTGAAATGTTAATTAATTTTACCGATAACACCGTGTTATTAGATATGGAGTATTACCAGTTTTGGTTCATGGGATAAATAGGTTGGGATTGGGAAATAAAATAAATAATTACTTCGGTGTGGTTCGCTAATCTCGACTAGTTCAGAAAGCCATAATTTGGTTTGAAATGACATCCAAAGGAAGATTAAAGGATAATTTTAAAGAATTTATCTTGGATAAAATTAATGGGAACTTTTCCCAAAAGATGTGGATATATAAATAACAGAATATTCAGAATTGGAATGAGGCGTATGTTGTGTTTGTGAAACCTTTGTTTTAATATACGCGGGTTGTTCGGAAAGGCCGGGTTTATACCCATTCTGAATAACCGATTCGACGATATGTCGAAGATGAAGACGGTGGTTGAAGACCGGAAGTCTTCACATTGTTTGGATAATTACTGACGATCCTGATTGGGCTGTACACCCAAGAGGATGGAAATAGTTGGTGGTCGTCCAGACGTACCTGGAGATGGATGGACATGCGAGGAAAGCGCCTCCGGTTTCGTTCAGACCCAGAACGAACTTGAAAATGGATTGTGTGTCTGACATTGGATTTTATTCTGTGTTGATTGATTTCTATTAAATATACATCTGTTTGGCGGTGGAGAATTTATTCTTTTGCTTAACGCCCTTTTCTGAGACGTACGAGCTCAGAGGTTGTATATCGATGGACATCAGTCGCATGACATGAATTGCCTGTGTGGCACGCTAAGATGATGCAATGATAAAGGATTTTGTTGAAAAGCAGAGTCTTGTGGTTGATGATCAAAGCACGGCCTACATGGCAGCTTTGTCTATAACGTGAATTTGCGAGCCTCATACCTCGATATGAGTTAAAAACGGGATACGGACTGCAGGGAGAGCACGACGTTTCTTTCTAGCTTTAGTGGTGTCAGTGACTTACCAGACCTGACATTTATATACTTTTCACCTATGTGGTTGTTGGAATGCGAGGCGCCTCGATTATAGGTCTGTAAGGACCGGGAAACGTGTGTTCAGGCATAACTAATCCTCTAACGTAAGTGAGGACCGGCCCTGAAGCATCCATGGGTTGCCCAGAGTGCGTAGCCCTGGGACATTTGCTAGAGTGTCTCGAACGCGGAGAGGAGCTTGCCCCTTGCCTCGACTCATGACGGAAATCCAATTTCCAATACGTATATTTCGGCTTTATTTGTAGAGCCTACTATGGCGACATAGTAGCATGGGATGCTATGCCGTCTATGATTTATATTTATGATTGAAATAGTTTTGACACTATACACTTATTATAGTACCAAATGAGTTGTTTTAAACGTACCAAGCATGTTTGGCTGTTATAAGGTAAAACCCTATCCTCCGGCTTGCGTTGCATTGTGTGATGGGACCTGGGTCTTATAATAGCTTCATTTTTCGAAAAAGCATTGCGTTGTTTATTCTATGCACTGGTATTCTTGGGAGGAAACCCGTTCCATGTCATACGGCGTGGTCCCTTGAATTACTCTCTTTTAAAGTAAAGCTTTAACTAACTGTTTTAGTTCTCACACCAGTCACATGACTGACCTGGAGTTTATTGTTTTAACCTAAACTCTGGGTGCCCATATTTTCCGCACGGGCAGCTACTAGTTTTGGTTTTGCAGATTTATATTCACAGGATCCTGGTTTACAGCTGGAATGATATCCGGAAAGCTCTGTATCCGTATATCACCTTCAGTTGTTCTTTGTATTATTTTCCGCTGCTATGTAATTTATTGTAATCTCTAATATTTATTGAATGTAATTTATTCATTTATGCTCTGTATATTCTTGTATTCTGATGGAATTGTTGTAATAGCAATGAAATGTTCTTCCGTCTGCGTTCTGATTTGTCCTGTTCTCAAACGATCAGGGGTTTCGAACGGTCTAGATCGGTTTAACGACTGATTCAGATCGAGCGAAATTCCTTCTCGTCACATTTGGTATCAGAGCTTTGGTTTACAGAGCTCGAGAACAAGACACATTAGAACCATACGAAAGAATTCATCAGATATTGGATTAGTAATATCCAATTAGAATGACTCGTTAGAGATAGGATCAGTAGTATCCTAGAACGAGTGTGAAGAGTATATTTTTCAAATGAAAACAATTTTGTTTGAAAACTTAAATCGTTTTAAACGTAGTTGATTATTTATTTATTTAGAATTTGGACAATCTAGTATATAAAGGTTTTGCATATACGCGTCATGAACGTATATTCGAAGTTTTAATATACTGGATAGATATAGAATCATATTCTAGTCGCCTGGAGATGATGTTGATAATGACCATGGCATCATCAATATTTATGTTCGTGTTTCGAAGGTGTGATTTTCTATATATTTCCATTAGAGTGGTGTGAGAACCAAAACTAATATAGTTAGAACACATTGTTGTGAATTGGCATCAAAAACATGATTTTTGTTATATATCAAAATTATGAATTTGAATTTGATTGATGTTTGTGTTGTTTGTTTATTTGTTTGATAATTTTGAACCATTATGCCTAATTATATCAAATATTGAACTATATTGAAATTAGTCGCATTTGCTTGCATATACATATACTTACATTGAACAGGTCATAGCAAGGAGGCTAGAGCAGAGAATAAAATTTGTTTGCCCAACAAATAGGTACATGTTTACTATAATTTACTGTTTTGTTTGGGTGATGATGATTTTATGAGCCTATTGGCTAGCCGCTTGGCTTTTTCTTTTTCTTTTTGAGATCAGAAGGCCTATATGGCAATTTCGGGATTTTCCCGTGGCTCCTGGTGCAGGGGAGGTTATGCCGAATTTTTTCGAAAATTTAGGGTGTTAGCCAAATTTTTGAAAATTTGAAAATTCTCAGAAACTGAAAATTTGGAGAATGGAAGCCAGATCGAACGTAGAGCTGAATAATCAAACCACTTTCGACTTTGTTCCTTTTCGGGGATGAAAAGTTTTAAGTGGGGGAGATTGTAATAACCCGGAAAATCTGGGCCAGTTTAAAATTTTTATTTTAGCGATTTTAACGAATTTTGAATATTTTAAAATAGATTATTTTAAATAATATCAATGAAAATTTATTTTGAATATAATTCGATCGTATATATTATATACGTCGTCGTTAGGATATATATAATTATATATAATTATAAAAGGAATTGAAAATGGCGCGGTAGTTCGATAATTCGATTTCAAACTTCAATTGAACGTACCGGGTGCAAAACAATCCGGATTTTAGTGAAACCAAAAACAATAGGATCTAATTGGTAATATCTTTCCAACGAATCCGAAAAATCAAAATTTCATAGCGGGAATCAAAAGATATGTCCAGTTGAAAATTCTGAATAGTCGCTATGGAATTCAGGCCCTTAAAAATGGGAATTTTGCAAACGACCCCGGATTTCGACGAAACCACTTTTGTTGGATCCGCAGTGTTAAATTATTGCTAGATTCCAAATTTCATAATTTTTCGAATCAATATGTGAGCGTGGCAAAGGAAAATGTGTTTGACCGGTTTCGGTTGATTTTAATCGACTGGAAATTGGCCATTTTTCAAATGGTCTCAGAATTCGACGAAACTAGTTTTGTTAGGACCGTATCGTCAATACGAAGCTAGAAATCATTTTTCTGGAATTTTTGTAGTTAGTATGTGACCCCGGTAAATTGAAATGCGCGTCTAAATTCAATATATAGAATTATATGTTGATTTTAACGGAAACTGATCGAAACGATCAAATCAGCTTACGATACATATCCCATTGTGTTCGGAATGGGGGTACAAAGCTATAGACGACAGGCGGTGGGCCTCGTTTGGAGGTCGTATGTAAAAGTCGACTTTTTGAAATATAAATAAATTAAAAAAAAAAATTAAACCTCTCCCTTTATCTTTCTGGCCCCCCCCCCAATATTTTCAATTCAGTTTTTCAAAATAAAAAAGAAAAGAAAAACCTCCGATCGATCCACATCGTCGCCGCCCCTTCCACTTCTTCTCCTCCTTTCCCCCTTCGACTGGCGCCACCTCCGAACCCACCTCCCCCCTCTTCGATACGTTGCAGACCCCCCCCCCCCCCCCCCGCCCATCGGAAATCGAAGCCGCCACCTCCCTGTTGCGACGCGAAGCCTCCAGAGCCCCTCCCCCCCTTCTGATTCGGATCGCAACCCCACAGCCCCCCCAGTCCCGAACCCGCGCAGATTCCCCCCCTCCCTTCACCGTTGACTGTAAGTTGTTTTTTTTTATTATTATAATTTTTTTTATATAAATTCTGATTTATTTTGTTGGTAAATAATCAAGTTTAGATTTTTAAGGGTATAAAAATAGGATTTTTAAAGAATAAAAATATGATTTTTATATTTTTAAAGTATTAAAAATATGATTTTTATATTTTTAAAGTAGTAAAAATATAATCTTTTATATTGTAGAAAGATAAAAATATGATCTTTGCATAGTAGGAACTATAAAAATATAATCTTTAGGAGATATAGAATGTAAAGATACCATCTTTGTATATTGAAAATCTGATTTTTATGATATGTATGTTGAAATGAAGAGGTGATTTTTATAGTGATGAAATGAAAATAAAATCTATATTTTTGAAAAGGCGAAATCTATATTTTTGAAAAGGCGAAATCTATATTTTTGAAAAGGCGAAATCTATATTTTTGAAAAGGCGAAATCTATATTATTGAAAAAGGCGAAATCTTTATACGGTGAAGAGCGAAGAGAAAATATGATATTGTATAGCGAAATGAAAATTCGATTTTTATATATTGAATAACATAATTAAAATTCGATTTTTATATATTGAATAGCAAAGTAAAAATTCGATTTTTACATATTGAATAGCATAGTAAAAATTCGATTTTTATATATTGAATAGCGAAGTAAAAATTCGATTTTTGCATATGTAGTGGCTACAGCAACGAAGATGACAAAAATGTGATAACGATGAAGATTTCTATCAAAAGAAGAGTCAAGATGTTTGGATAGATTTCGGTGAGAATTTCTCACCTTTCAATTTCATTTTCTAGTTATATATATACTAGGATGCAGACGGTGCTTAGTAGCACCCGACACAATCGTCCACAGACCATGGACTTGTTTGTTTGATTGCATAAATTAGTTAGATGTTAGATTTGAATTGATTGTTTGGTGAAATGAAATTGATTGGATTGATTTGTGAATGGTGTGGGCCTTCACTAGACCGGGGATAAGGCTAGGCCTCGTCCCGTTTCTAGTATCGTGCCGTTATGCCGCCGAAATTTCCTAAAATATGTTAGAAAAATAAAAATATCATTTTATTTAAAGAATGAACTGAATAGAAATTCATATGTTGGAATAAAATGTTTTATCGTTAAAAATATAATTTTTAACGTGAATGTGAATAAATAAATATCCATTTACAAACCGGACGGTTTGTTGATGTACACCTATTTGAAGGACATTGATTGGGTCGATAAATTTTACACATCGCCCAACTGCACAAATAATATCTATGTTTGATTGTTTGAAACCCCACACGGGTGTTGGGATGAAATTTGAAGTTCACTCATCCTGATTGATTAAATATGTCGATCGATTGATTGATAGACTGTTATAAGCGTTGAATATCTGTATTTGATGCTTATACAGTGTAGTGCACTTTGGTTGATGGTTGATTATTTTTCAATGCTGTTATATACATGTGTTGCATGAAAATCCATATAATTAGTATTATATGGTGATTGTTTGGGCCTCCTTCCAATTCAGAAAATAAAGAATATTATAAAATAAAGGTTCATGTGTTGACCGTACTCATCCGTTGAGATTAGTCATGTGTTGAACGAAATATTTTAATAATAAAATTTACTTCTTTATCAAAATAAAATAAAGGTTCATGTGTTGACCGTACTCATCCGTTGAGATTAGTCATGTGTTAAACGAAATATTTTAATAATAAAATTTACTTCTTTATCAATATAAAATAAAGGTTCACGTGTTGACCGTACTCATCCGTTGAGATTAGTCATGTGTTGAACGAAATATTTTAATAATAAAATTTACTTCTATTAGTGACGGCCTGGAATTTCGCTCGATCCGAATCAGTCATTAAACCGATCTAGACCGTTCGAAACCCCTGATCGTTTGAGAACAGGACAAATCAGAATGCAACGGAAGAACATTTCATTGCTATTACAACAATTCCATCAGATACAAGAATATACAGAGTATAAATGAATAAATTACATTCGATAAATATCAGAGATTACAATGAATTACATAGCAGCGGAAAAATAATACAAAGCACAACTGAAGGTGATGTACGGATACAGAGCTTTCCGGATATCATTCCAGCTGTAAACCAGGATCCTGTGAGTATAAATCTGCAAAACCAAAACTACTAGCTGCCCGTGCGGAAAATAGGGGCACCCAGAGTTTAGGTTAAAACAATAAACTCCAGGTCAGTCATGTGACTGGTGTGAGAACTAAAACAGTTATTTAAAACTTTTCTTTAAAAAAAGAGAGTAATTCAAGGGACTACGCCGTATAACACGGAACGGGTTTCCTCCCAAGAATACCAGTGCATATCAATAAACAACGCAATGCTTTTTCGAAAAATGAAGCTATTATAAGACCCAGGACCCATCACACAATGCAACGCAAGCCGGAGGATAGGGTTTTCCCTTATAATAGCCAAACATGCTTGGTACGTTTAAAACAAATCATTTGATACTATAATAAGTGTATAGTGTCAAAACAATTTCAATCATAAATATAAATCATAGACGGCATAGCATCCCAAGCTACTATGTCGCCATACTAGGCTCTACAAATAAAGCCGAAATATCACGTATTGGAAGTTGGATTCTGTCATGAGTCGAGGCAAGGGGCAAGCTCCTCTCCGCGTTCGAGACACTCTGGCAAATGTCCCAGGGTTACGCACTCCGGGCAACCCTTGGATGCTTCAGGGCCGGTCCTCACTTACGTTAGAGGATTGGCAATTCCTGAACACACGTTTCCCGGTCCTTACAGACCTATAATCGAGGCGCCTCGCATTCCAACAACCACAAAGGTGAAAAGTATATAAATGTCAGGACTGGTAAGTCACTGACACCACCAAAGCTAGAAAGAAACGTCGTGCTCTCCCTGCAGTCCGTATCCCGTTTTTGACTCATACCGTGGTGTGAGGCTCGCGAATTCACGTTATACACAAAGCTGCCACATAGGCCGTGCTTTGATCATCAACCACAAGACTCTGCTTTTCAACAAAAGCCTTGATCATTGCATCTTAGCGTGCCACACAGGCAATTCATGCCATGCGACTGATGTCCATCGATATACAACCTCTGAGCTCGTACGTCTCAGAGAAGGGCGTAAGCAAAAGAATAAATTCTCCGCCACCAAACAGATGTATATTCAATAGAAATCAATCAACACAGAATAAAATCCAATGTCAGACACATAATCCATTTACAAGTCCGTTCTGGGTCTGAACGAAACCGGAGGCACTTTCCTCGCATATTCAGCCATCTCCAAGTACGTCTGGACGACCACCAACTATTTCCATCCTCTTAGGTGTACAGCCCCATCAGGATCGTCAGTAATTACCCAAACGATGTGAAGACTTCCGGTCTTCGACCACCGTCTTCATCTTCGACATATCGTTGAATCGGTTATTCAGAATGGGTATAAACCCGGCCTTTCCGAACAACCCGCGTATATTTAAAACAAATGTTACACAAACACAACATACGCCTCATTCCAATGCAGAATATCCTTTTTATTCACGAAATCACATTCTTAGGGAAAGGTTCCCATTAATTTTATCCAAGATAAATTCTTTAAAATTTATCCCTTAATCTACCTTTGGATGTCGTTTCAAACCAAGTTATGGTTTTATAAGCTAGTCGAGATTAGCGAACCACAACGAAGTAATTATTTATTTTATTTCCCAATCCCAACCTATTCATCCCATGAAGCAAAACTGGTAGTACTCGATATCTAATACCATGGTGTTGTCGGTAAAATTAATTACCATTTCACGTTCAAATCTAATTAAAGATTTAACTATCGCTTTGGAGCAAAACTGGTGATACTCCATTCTCGCTTATTTGTCAAATTTGATAATTTAGATTATCAATTCGAATTTCAATCTAATTGCAGATTCATTAAAACTCCTTTTACTGGGTTAAAGAACTAATGTCATTTAAAACCCCGTTCACGACAAACCCAAATCACATTCTATTGATTATCGGGTTAAAGAACTAGTGTTATTTAAAACACAGTTCACGATAAACCCACAAATCAATTCTAGTTCAATTCAAATCAAATATATTAGGAATTCCGATTATTTAAAACCCCTTTTTAAATCTAATTTATTTATTTAAAAATAAAAACCCGGGTTTTAAATTTCAAACTAGTTCATTTCGATAAAAAACTATTTTTAACTTTTCAAATATGGAGTTTTTCATCCCAAATTTTCCCAAATCATTTCTTCTGATTTTACACAAATTATTACTATTTTTAATAATTTTATCAAGGCCCGTACAGTCGATTTCCATCAACATCGAACTGCACTTACGGCGACCTTTTACAAATTTGATTTGGACGTATCTCCAAGTCCAACCGTTAGATTTCTAATTTCTAATATTCGTTAGAAAGCTCTTTTCGATACGAACCCAACGTTCAAGTTTTAGGAGAATCCGACGGTCGGATCTCCCGTAATGTCTGTTTGAAATAAATGGTCGAAATTCACGAACTGCCGCGGCGCGGCACGTTCTATTCAGGCCATTATATTATATATATAATATATATTTCGTCGATTTCTATTTAAAACGAATTATATAAATAGTTCTAAATTCGTTTCAAAAACAATTTCAACCTCCATTTCAATCCAAAGCAAAATTGAATTCTTCTTTATAAATACGTTTTAAAATTCATTCCTATTCAATTCAAATTTCAATTAAATTTGAATTCATTTCAATTCGCTTTCAATTCAATTTGAATTCGTTTTCAATTCAATTCAATTTCAAAGTCGTTTTCTATTCGATTCAATTCAAATTGGTTTTGTATTCGATTCAATTCAAATTAGTTTTCTATTCGATTCAATTCAAATTGGTTTTCTATTCGATTCAATTCAAATTTGTTTTCTATTCGATTCAATTCAAATTTGTTTTCTATTCGATTCAATTTAAATTTCATTTCAAAATATTCGATTTCGAAATCACTTTTCAATATTCATTTTAAAATGAATAAAATCGATATAAATATCGTTCACGTCAAAATGGCGTCAATCTAACCAACACGGCTTCATATATTTCTATTTTCAAATATTCTATTCAACAAATGAATATTTATTTTTGTCAACACACGACTAATCTCAACGAATGAGTATTGTCCACGTGTGACTATTTTTGTTATTTAATATATTTTATAAAAATTAAGGTATCTATCGTTTGATATTGAATCAGACTCCAACCGTAATTTAGTGAGAGAACGATTTCCTGAATATTAACCCCGAAGGCCGAAACCAACATCAGATTAATATCCAGGAGACCACTCATCTCATCTATTTTCCAGTTGATTTCTAATTCTATATATGATAAAGACGTAAATTTTATTATTAAAATATTTCGTCCAACACATGACTAATCTCAACGGATGAGTACAGTCAACACATGAACCTTTATTTTATAGTGATAAAGATATAAAATTTATTGTTAAAATATTACGTTCAACACATGACTAATCTCAACGGATGAGTATAGTCAACACATGAACCTTTATTTTATATATTCTTTATTTTTCAAATTGGAATGAGGCCCAATCAATCACCATATAATGTTAATTATATGGATTTTCATACATCACACGTATATAATAGCATTGAAAAATAATCAACCATCAACCAAAGTGCACTACACTGTATAAGCATCAAATATAGATATCTAACGCTTATAACAGCCTGTCAATCAATCGATCGACATATTTAATCAATCAGGATGAGTGAACTTCAAATTTCATCCCAACACCCGTGTGGGGTTTCAAACAATCAAACACAGATTTTATTTGTGCAGTTGGGCGATGTGTAAAATCTATCGACCCAATCAATGTCCTTCAAATAGGTGTACATAAACAAACCGTCCGGTTTGTAAATGAATATTTATTTATTCACATTCACTATATCCATATTCACGTTAAAAATTATAGTTTTAACGATAAAACATTTTATTCTAACATATGAATTTCTATTCTGTTCATTCTTTAAATAAAATGATATTTTTATTTTTCTAACATATTTTAGAAAATTTCGGCGGCATAACGGCACGATACTAGAAACGGGACGAGGCCTAGCCTTATCCCCGGTCTAGTGAAGGCCCACGCCATTCACACATCAATCAAATCAATTTCATTTCACCAAACCATCAATTCAAATCAAATCATCTAACTAATTTATGCAACCAAACAAACAAGTCCATGGTCTGTGGACGATTGTGTCGGGTGCTACTAAACACCGTCTGCATCCTAGTATATATATATAACTAGAAAAAGAAATTGAAAGGTGAGAAATTCTCACCGATAGCTATCCAACTTCACGACAGTTCATTTAGAGAAATCTTCGTTGTTCTCGTTTTTTTGTCTTCTTCGTTGCCCGTAGCCACTACATATATAAAAATCGAATTTTTACTTCGCTATTCAATATATAAAAATCGAATTTTTACTTCGCTATTTAATATATAAAAATCGAATTTTTACTTCGCTATTCAATATATAAAAATTGAATTTTTAACTTGCTGTTCAATATATAAAAATCTTTCTTTTACAACGCTACTATATAAATAAAAATTCTATTTTTATATCGATGTTCATATAATAAAGATTATATTTTTATCACGCCATTCTTCATATAAAGATTTTGTCTTTTCAAAAATAAAGATTTCGCCTTTCTGTAATATAAAATTTATATTTTTCTCGAAGTAAAAATCATATTTTTACTTCACTACTCATATAAAAATATCATCTTTTCAAGTTTAAAAATATCGTCTTTTCAACTATAAAAATTTAATCTTTTGCATTTTAAAAATCTAATCTTTTCACTTTTAAAAATCACGTCTTTTCACTTTTATAATATGAAAATTATGTTTATTTTCCAAAAACAAAAATCAGAAAATAAACAACGCCATTTTAATTTCCTATACCGAATGTTTAAAGTAAATTAAAATAAAATAAAATACCTGCAGCCTCTAGAGGGAAGGGGGGTCTCGAGCTAATGGAGCTCGCGTCGGAGCTGTGGAGGATCGGGGGTGCCTGGGGGTGCTGCGGCATCGGCGAAGGTGGGGGTTCGGAGGTGGCGCGGGCTGACGAACGTGGGGCTTCGATTGCGTCGCACGGTCGATGGAGGGAGGGAAAGATGCAGCGGCGGCGGAGGGGGGGCTTCGAACGCGGTGGCGCGCCGCCTAGGGGTAGGCGCGTCGATCCATTTAGGGTTTTTCTCTTTTTTTTTAAATCGAACTGAAGAATGAAAAGAAAAGGGGGGCAGAAGTTAATAGGAAAGGAGAGAGAAGGATTTTTTTTAATTGTTTAATTCTAAAAGTTGGCTTTTACTTATGACCTAAAAACGAGGCCCACCGCCTGTCGTCCATAGCGTTTTACCCCCATTCCGAACACAATGGGATATGTATCGTAGGCTGATTTGGCTGTTACAATCAGTTTCCTTTAAATTTACATTTAAATCACTATATTGAATTTTAAACGTACATTTCAAATTACCGGGGTCACATACTAACTAGAAAAAATCCAAAAAAATATTTTCTAGCTTCGTATTGACGATACGGTCCTAACAAAACTAGTTTCGTCGAATTCTGAGACCGTTTGAAAAATGGCCATTTTCCAGTCGATTAAAATCAACTGAAATTGATCAAACGCGTTTTCCTTTGCCACGCTCACATATTGAATCGAAAAATTATGAAATTTGGAATCTAGAAATAACTTGACATCACGGACCCAACAAAAGTGGTTTCGTCGAAATCCGAGGTCGTTTGCAAAATTCCCATTTTTAAGGGCCTGAATTCCATAGCGACTATTCAGAATTTTCAACTGGACATATCTTTTGATTCCCGCTATGAAATTTTGATTTTTCTGATTCGTTGGAAAGATATTCTAAAATAGATCCTAATGTTTTTGGTTTCGCTAAAATCCGGATTGTTTTGCACCCGGTACATTCAATTGAAGTTCGAAATCGAATTATCGAACTACCGCGCCATTTTCAATTCTATTTATAATTATATATAATTATTTATATTCTAACGGCGACGTATATAATATATACGTTCTAATTATATTCAAAATAAATTTCTCGTCGATTTTATTTAAAATAATCTATTTTAAATATTCGAAATTCGTCAAAGTTTCCAAAATAAAAAATTTAAACTGGCCCGGATTTTCCGGGTTATTACAATCTCCCCCACTTAAAACTTTTCATCCCCGAAAAGGAACAAAGTCGAAAGTGGTTTGATTAATCAATTATACGTTCGATCTGGCCTCCATTCTCCAACTTTTCAGTTTCTGAGAATTTTCTAATTTTCAAAAATTTGGCTAACACCCTAAATTTTCGAAAAACTTCGCCATAACCTCCCCTGCACCGGGAGCCACGGGAAAATCCCGAAATTGCCATACAGGCCTTCTGATCTCAAAAAGAAAAAGAAAAAGCCAAGCGGCTAGCCAATAGGCTCATAAAATCATCATCACCCAAACGAAACAGTAAATTATATAGTAAACATGTACCTATTTGCCGGGCAAACAAAATTTATTCTCTGCTCTAGCCTCCTTGCTATGACCTGTTCAATGTAAGTACATGTATATGCAAGCAAATGCTACCAATTTTCAATATAATTCAATATTTGATTCAATTAGGCATAAATGGTTCAAAATTATCAACCAAATAAACAAACAACACAAACATCAATCAGTTAGTGAATTAGAGTTTCAAATTCATAATTTTGATATATATACTGAAAATCAAGTTTTAGATGCCAAATCACAACAATAAAAATCTATCTATATTGAGTTTTGGTTCTCACACTAGTCTAATGAAATATATAGAAATCACACCTTCGTCACTCGAATATAAATTCTGACGACGAGTACTCAACCATCAGAATCACTTCGGGCCACTAGAGTGCGGTTCTATATGTATCCAGTATATTAAAACTTCGAATATACGTTCATGACGCGTATATGCAAAACCTTTATATACTCGATTGTCCATATTCAAAATAAATAAATATTCAAATACGTAGAATTGATTTAAATTTCAAAACAAAATTGTTTTCATTTGAAAAATATACTCTTCACACTCGTTCTAGGATACTACCGATCCTATCTCTAACGAGTCATTCTAATTGGATATTACTAATCCAATATCTGATAAATTCTTTTGTATGGTTCTAATGTGTCTTGTTCTCGAGCTCTGTAAACCAAAGCTCTGATACCATTTATGAATTTGAAAAAGTTATGAATTTGAAACTCTAATTCACTAATTGATTGATGTTTGTGTTGTTTGTTTATTTGTTTGATAATTTTGAACCATTTATGCCTAATTGCATCAAATTTTGAATTGTATTGAAAATTGGTCGCATTTGCTTGCATATACATATACTTACATTGAACAGGTCATAGCAAGGAGGCTAGAGCAGAGAATAAAATTTGTTTGCCCGACAAATAGGTACATGTTTACTACATAATTTACTGTTTTGTTTGGGTGATGATGATTTTATGAGCCTATTGGCTAGCCGCTTGGCTTTTTCTTTTTCTTTTTGAGATCAGAAGGCCTGTATGGCAATTTCGGGATTTTCTAGTGGCTCACGGTACAGGGGAGGTTATGGCGAAATTTTTCGAAAATTTAGGGTGTTAGCCAAATTTTTGAAAATTTGAAAATTCTCAGAAACTGAAAAGTTGGAGAATGGAAGCTAGATCGAACGTAGAATTGATTGATCAAACCACTTTCGACTTTGTTCCTTTTCGGGGACGAAAAGTTTTAAGTGGGGGAGATTGTAATAACCCGGAAATTCTGAGCCAGTTTAAAATTTTTATTTTGGCAATTTTAGCGAATTTTGAATATTTAAAATAGATTATTTTGAATATTTAAAATATATTATTTTAAATAATATCGACGAGAAATTTTATTTTGAATAAAATTCGAACGTATATATTTATACGCGTCGTCGTTTGAATATAAATAATTATATATAATTATAAATAGAATTGAAATGGCGCGGTAGTTCGATAATTCGATTTCAAACTTCAATTGAATGTACCGGGTGCCAAACAGTCCGGATTTTAGTGAAACCAAAAATAATAGGATCTAATTGATGATATCTTTCCAACAAATCCGAAAAATCAAAATTTCATAGCGGGGATAAAAAGATATGTCCAGTTGAAAATTCTGAATAGTCGCTATGGAATTCGGGCCCTTAAAAATGGGAATTTTGCAAACGACTTCGGATTTCGACGAAACCACCTTTGTTGGGTCCGTGATGTCAAATTATTGCTAGGTTTTAAATTTCATAATTTTTCGAATCAATATGTGAGCGTGGCAAAGGAAAACGCGTTTGACCAGTTTTAGTTGATTTTAATCGATTGGAAAATGGCCATTTTTCTAACGGTCTCAGAATTCGACGAAACTAGTTTTGTTAGGACCGTATCGTCAATACGAAGCTAGAAAATATTTTTCGAGAATTTTTAGAGTTAGTATGTGATCCCGGTAATTTGAAATGTACGATTAAAATTCAATATAGCGATTTAAATGTAAATTCAACTGAAACTGATCGAGACAATCGAATCAGCCTATGATACATATCCCATTGTGTTCGGAATGGGGGTAATTCGCTATGGACGACAGGCGGTGGGCCTTGTTTCGAGGTCGAATGGAAAAGTTACTTTTTGAAACTAAATTAATAAAAAAAAATTATCTCTCCCCCTTTAACTCTGGCCTCCCCCACGTTCAAAATCATTTCAAAGCAGAAAGAAAATAAAAAATATATATACGAAGGGAGGGCGCGATCGATGCCCCCCCCCCCCCCCCCCCGATGAGCCGCCGCGCCTAGGGCGGCGCAACCACCATCTGCCGCCCCCTCCTCTTCTTCCTCCTCCCCCTTGCTCTTCCTCGACCGCAACGCGCATCACCCCCCCCCCCCAATCGGAAATCGAGCGCCCCACCCTTCATCCGCCACGTCAGAGCAGCCCCCCCTACGAGCACCCTCCGACCATCCCGTACCACCACTTCGCCTCGTCAACGCCCAATGTAAGTTTTACTTTAATTGTTCAGCTTAATTCATTTAAAAATTTGATTTTTATTGAAGTAAATAGCTTGCTCTTCATATATATAACTTTGTAAAGGAAATGCGATTTTTATCCCGGTAATTATACGATTTTTAGTGTTGTAAGGTGGTATAAAAATATGATTTTTCCTTATGAAAAGATTATATTTTTAATAATGAAAAGGTTGTATTTTCATTACGAAAAGCTTAGATTTTTAAAGGGCAAAAGATGAGATTTTTATAGAAGTAAAGGAATTATTTTTATAAGGTAGTAAGATAAAAATTCGATCTTTATTATGTAGGAAAGTTAAAAATATGATCTTTATAAGGTAGCGGTATTAAAAATATAATCTTTTATGTGTAAAAGACGTTATAAAAATATAATTTTTACATGATAGGAATATTAGAAATACCATCTTTATATGTGTAGAAAAAAAATGTGATTTTTAAAATCTTTAAATTTGAAAAGGCGAAATCTTTAAATTTGAAAAGGCGAAATCTTTAAATTTGAAAAGGCGAAATCTTTAATTTGAAAAGGCGAAATCTTTAATTTGAAAAGGCGAGATTTTTATATATTGAATAGCGAAGTAAAAATTCGATTTTTATATATTGAATAGCGAAGTAAAAATTCGATTTTTATATATTGAGTAGCGAAGTAAAAATTCTATTTTTATATATTGAATAGCGAAGTAAAAATTCGATTTTTATATATTGAATAGCGAAGTAAAAATTCGATTTTTACATAAGTAGAGAATACGGGCAACGAAGATGATAAAAGGCGAGAACGAAGAAGATTTCTATCAATGAAGTGTCGTGAAGTTGGATAGCTTTCTGTGAGAACTTCTCACCTTTCAAAATTTCTTTTTCTAGTTATATATATATATATATATATACTAGGATGCAGACGGTGTTTAGTAGCACTCGACACAATCGTCCACAGACCATGGACTTGTTTGTTTGATTGCAAAAATTAGTTAGATTAATTGGTTTGAATTGAATTGTTTGGTGAAATGAAATTGATTTGATTGATGTGTGAATGGCGTGGGACTTCACTAGATCGGGGATAAGGCTAGGCCTCATCCCGTTTCTAGTATCGTGCCGTTATGCCGCCGAAATTTCCTAAAATAAGTTAGAAAAATAAAGATATCATTTTATTTAAAGAATGAACTGAATAGAAATTCATATGTTAAAATAAAATGTTTTATCGTTAAAAATATAATTTTTAACGTGAATATGAATATAGTGAATGTGAATAAAAAAATATTCATTTACAAACCGGACGGTTTGTTTAAGCACACCTATTTGAAGGACATTGATTGGGATGATAAATTTTACACATCGCCCAACTGCACAAATAAAATCTGCGTTTGATTGTTTGAAACCCCACACGGGTATTGGGATAAAATACGACATACACTAATCCCAATAATTGGTTGTATGTCGATCGATGGATTGACAGGCTGTTATAAGCGTTAAATATCTATATTTGATGCTTATACAGTGTAGTGCACTTTGGTTGATGGTTGATTATTTTTCAATGCTATTATATACATGTGTTGTATGGAAATCCCTATAGTTAACGCTATATGGTAATTGATTGGACCTCATTCCAATTTAGAAAATAAACAATATAAAATAAAGGTTCATGTGTTGACTGTACTTATCCGTTGAGATTAGGCATGTGTTGAACGAAATATTTTAACAATAAAATTTACATCTTTATCAATATAAAATAAAGGTTCATGTGTTGACTGTACTCATCCGTTGAGATTAGTCATGTGTTGAACGAAATATTTGAAATAAAAATATTTGAAATAGAAATATTTGAAAATAGAAATATATGAAGCCGAGTTGATTAGATTGATGCCATTTAGACGTGAACGATATTTATATCGATTTTATTCATTTTAAAATGAATTAAATATAAAGCGATTTCGAAATGAATTGAATATAAAGCAATTTTGAAATGAATTGAATAAAGCGATTTCGAAATGAATTGAATATAAAGTGATTTCGAAATGAATTGAATATAAAGTGATTTCGAAATGAATTGAATATAAAGCGATTTCGAAATGAACTGAATATAAAACGATTTCGAATTAAATAGATTAGAAAACGAATTTGATTTCAATTGATTAGACAACGAATTTGATTTAAATTGATTAGAAAACGAATTGGATTTAAATCGAATAGAAAACCAATTTGAATTGAATCGAATAGAAAACCAATTTGAATTGAATCGAATAGAAAACGACTTTCAAATTGAATTGAATTGAAAACGAATTCAAATTGAATTGAAAGCGAATTGAAGTGAATTCAAATTGAATTGAAATTTGAATTGAATAGAAATGAATTTTAAAACGAATTTATAAAGAAGAATTCAATTTTGCTTTGGATTGAAATGGAAGTTGAAATTGTTTTTGAAATGAATTTAAAACAATTTATATAATTCGTTTTAAATAGTAATCGATGAAATATATATTATACATATTATATATATAATATAATGGCCTGATTAGAACGCGCCGCGCCTCGGCAGTTCGTAAATTTCGACCATTTATTTCAAATGGACATTACGGGAGACCCGACCGTCGGATTCTCCTAAAACCGGAACCGTTGGGTTCGTATCGAAAAGAGCTTTCTAACGAATATTTGAAATTTAAAATCTAACGGTTGGATTTGGAGATACGTCCAAATCAAGTTCGAAAAAGGTCACTGTAAGTGCAGTTCGATGGCCATTGATGGAAATCGACTGTACGGGCCTTGATAAAATTATTAAAAATAGTAATAATTTGTGTAGAATCATAAGAAATGATTTGGGAAAAATTGGGATGAAAAACTCCATATTTGAAAAGAAAAAAAATTAGATTTTTATCGAAATGAACTAGTTTGAACTCAATTTAAAACCCGTGTTTTTATTTTTAAATAAATAAATTAGATTTAAAAAAAAGGGGTTTTAAATAATCGGAATTCCTAATATATTTGATTTGAATTGAACTAGAATTGATTTGTGGGTTTATTGTGAACTGTGTTTTAAACAACACTAGTCCTTTAACCCGATGATAAATAGAATGTGATTTGGGTTTGTCGTGAACTGTGTTTTAAATAACAATAGTTCTTTAATCCAGTAAAAGGAATTTTAACGAATCTGCAATTAGAATGAAATGTGAATCTACAATCTAAATTATCAAATTTAGAAAGTGAGCGGGAATGGAGTATTACCAGTTTTGCTCCAAAGCGATAGTTAAATCTTTAATTAGATTTGAACATGAAACGGTAATTAATTTTACCGATAACACGATAGTATTAGATATGGAGTATTACCAGTTTTGCTTCATGGGATGAATAGGTTGGGATTGGGAAATAAAATAAATAATTACTTCGGTGTGGTTCGCTAATCTCGACTAGCTTAGAAAACCATAATTTTGGTTTGAAACCATCCAAAGGAAGATTAAAGGATAAATTTTAAAGAATTTATCTTGGATAAAATTAATGGGAACCTTTCCCTGAAAATATGAATTGGAATGAGGCGTATGTTGTGTTTGTGTAACATTTGTTTTTAATATACGCGGGTTGTTCGGAAAGGCCGGGTTTACACCCATTCTGAATAGCCGATTCGACGATATGTCGAAGATGAAGACGGTGGTTGAAGACCGGAAGTCTTCACATCGTTTGGATAAATACTGACGATCCTGATTGGGTTGTACACCTAAGAGGATGGAAATAGTTGGTGGTCGTCCAGACGTACTTGGAGATGGATGGATATGCGAGGAAAGTGCCTCCGGTTTCGTTCAGACCTAGAACGAACTTGAAAATGGATTGTGTGTCTGACATTGGATTTTATTCTGTGTTGATTGATTTCTATTAAATATACATCTGTTTGGCGGCGGAGAATTTATTCTTTTGCTTAACGCCCTTCTCTGAGACGTACGAGCTCAGAGGTTGTATATCGATGGACATCAGTCGCATGGCATGAATTGCCTGTGTGGCACGCTAAGATGCAATGATCAAGGCTTTTGTTGAAAAGCAGAGTCTTGTGGTTGATGATCAAAGCACGGGCTACGTGGCAGCTTTGTGTATAACGTGAATTCGCGAGCCTCGCACCTCGGTATGAGTTAAAAACGGGATACGGACTGCCGGGAGAGCACGACATTTCTTTCTAGCTTTGGTGGTGTCAGTGACTTACCAGCCCTGACATTTATATACTTTTCACCTATGTGGTTGTTGGAATGCAAGGCGCCTCGATTATAGGTCTGTAAGGACCGAGAAACGTGTGTTCAGGAATTGCCAATCCTCTAACGTAAGTGAGGACCGGCCCTGAAGCATCCAAGGGTTGCCCAGAGTGCGTAGCCCTGGGACATTTGCTAGAGTGTCTCGAACGCGGAGAGGAGCTTGCCCCTTGCCTCGACTCATGACGGAAATCCAATTTCCAATACGTGTATTGCGATTTTAATTGTAGAACTAGTATGGCGACATAGTAGCATGGGATGCTATGCCGTCTATGATTTATATTTATGATTGAAATTGTTTTGACACTATACACTTATTATAGTATCAAATGATTTGTTTTAAACGTACCAAGCATGTTTGGCTATTATAAGGGAAAACCCTATCCTCCGGCTTGCGTTGCATTGTGTGATGGGACCTGGGTCTTATAATAGCTTCATTTTTCGAAAAGCGTTGCGTTGTTTGTTCTATGCACTGGTATTCTTGGGAGGAAACCCGTTCCGTGTTATACAGCGTGGTCCCTTGAATTACTCTCCTTTAAAGTAAAGTTTTAAATAACTGTTTTAGTTCTCACACCAGTCACATGACTGACCTGGAGTTTATTGTTTTAACCTAAACTCTGGGTGCCCCTATTTTCCGCACGGGCAGCTAGTAGTTTTGGTTTTGCAGATTTATATCCACAGGATCCTGGTTTACAGCTGGAATGATATCCGGAAAGCTCTGTATCCGTATATCACCTTCAGTTGTGCTTTGTATTATTTTCCGCTGCTATGTAATTTATTGTAACCTCTGATATTTATCGAATGTAATTAATTCAATTATACTCTGTATATTCTTGTATCTGATGGAATTGTTGTAATAACAATGAAATGTTCTTCCGTCTGCGTTCATTTGTGTGTTGTTCTCCAAGTATCCGCTCTTTCCTTCATGGGGAAGTAACGGGTTCTCACTTAATGTATATCCTGAAAATCTTGTTTTTGATGCCAATCACAACAATGTGTTCTAACTATATAAGTTTTGGTTCTCACACCAGTCTAATGGAAATATATAAATATCACACCTTCGAAACACGAACATAAATACTGATGATGTAGCTACAATCATCAGAATCATCTCCGGGTGTCTAGAATGTGATTCTATATCTATCCAGTATATTAAAACTTCGAATATACGTTCATGACGTGTATATGCAAAACCTTTATATAATAGATTGTCCATATCAATATAAATAAATTATTCAAATACGTATAAAGCGATTTACATTTCAAAACAAAATTGTTTTCATTTGGAAAATATACTCTTCACACTCGTTCTAGGATACTACTGATCCTATCTCTAACGAGTCATTCTAATTGGATATTACTAATCCAATATCTGATGAATTCTTTTGTATGGTTCTAATGTGCCTTGTTCTCGAGCTCTGTAAACCAAAGCTCTGATACCAAAGTGAGAACCCGTTACTTCCCCGTGAAGGAAAGAGCGGATACTTTGAGAACAACACACAAATGAACGCAGACGGAAGAACATTTCATTGTTATTACAACAATTCCATCAGATACAAGAATATACAGAGTATAATTGAATTAATTACATTCGATAAATATCAGAGGTTACAATAAATTACATAGCAGCGGAAAATAATACAAAGCACAACTGAAGGTGATATACGGATACAGAGCTTTCCGGATATCATTCCAGCTGTAAACCAGGATCCTGTGGATATAAATCTGCAAAACCAAAACTACTAGCTGCCCGTGCGGAAAATAGGGGCACCAAGAGTTTTGGTTAAAACAATAAACTCCAGGTCAGTCATGTGACTGGTGTGAGAAATAAAACAGTTATTTAAAACTTTACTTTAAAGGAGAGTAATTCAAGGGACCACGCCGTATAACACGGAACGGGTTTCCTCCCAAGAATACCAGTGCATAGAACAAACAACGCAATGCTTTTCGAAAAATGAAGCTATTATAAGACCCAGGTCCCATCACACAATGCAATGCAAGCCGGAGGATAGGGTTTTCCCTTATAATAGCCAAACATGCTTGGTACGTTTAAAACAAATCATTTGATACTATAATAAGTGTATAGTGTCAAAACAATTTCAATCATAAATATAAATCATAGACGGCATAGCATCCCATGCTACTATGTCGCCATACTAGTTTTACAATTAAAATCGCAATACACGTATTGGAAATTGGATTTCCGTCATGAGTCGAGGCAAGGGGCAAGCTCCTCTCCGCGTTCGAGACACTCTAGCAAATGTCCCAGGGCTACGCACCCTGGGCAACCCTTGGATGCTTCAGGGCCGGTCCTCACTTACGTTAGAGGATTGGCAATTCCTGAACACACGTTTCCCGGTCCTTACAGACCTATAATCGAGGCGCCTCGCATTCCAACAACCACATAGGTGAAAAGTATATAAATGTCAGGGCTGGTAAGTCACTGACACCACCAATGCTAGAAAGAAACGTCGTGCTCTCCCTGTAGTCCGTATCCCGTTTTTAACTCATACCGAGGTGTGAGGCTCGCGAATTCACGTTATACACAAAGATGACACGTAGGCCGTGCTTTGATCATCAACCACAAGACTCTTCTTTTCAACAAAAGCCTTGATCATTGCATCTTAGCGTGCCACACAGGCAATTCATGCCATGCGACTGATGTCCATCGATATACAACCTCTGAGCTCGTACGTCTCAGAGAAGGGCGTTAAGCAAAAGAATAAATTCTCCGCCGCCAAACAGATGTATATTTAATAGAAATCAATCAACACAGAATAAAATCCAATGTCAGACACACAATCCATTTTCAAATTCGTTCTGGGTCTGAATGAAACCGGAGGCACTTTCCTCGCATATCCATCCATCTCCAAGTACGTCTGGACGACCACCAACTATTTCCATCCTCTTGGGTGTACAGCCCAATCAGGATCGTTAGTAATTATCCAAACGATGTGAAGACTTCCGGTCTTCAACCACCGTCTTCATCTTCGACATATCGTCGAATCGGTTATTCAGAATGGGTGTAAACCCGGCCTTTCCGAACAACCCGCGTATATTAAAAACAAATGTTACACAAACACAACATATGCCTCATTCCAATTCATATTTTCAGGGAAAGGTTCCCATTAATTTTATCCAAGATAAATTCTTTAAAATTTATCCTTTAATCTTCCTTTGAATGGTTTCAAACCAAAATTATGGTTTTCTAAGCTAGTCGAGATTAGCGAACCACACCGAAGTAATTATTTATTTTATTTCCCAATCCCAACCTATTCATCCCATGAAGCAAAACTGGTAATACTCCATATCTAATACTATCGTGTTATCGGTAAAATTAATTACCATTTCACGTTCAAATCTAATTAAAGATTTAACTATCACTTTGGAGCAAAACTGGTAATACTCCATTCCCGCTCACTTTCTAAATTTGATAATTTAGATTATAGATTCACATTTCAATCTAATTGCAGATTCGTTAAAATTCCTTTTACTGGGTTAAAGAACTAGTGTTATTTAAAACACAGTTCACGACAAACCCAAATCACATTCTATTTATCATCGGGTTAAAGAACTAGTGTTGTTTAAAACACAGTTCACGATAAACCCACAAATCAATTCTAGTTCAATTCAAATCAAATATATTAGGAATTCCGATTATTTAAAACCCCTTTTTTTTAAATCTAATTTATTTATATAAAAATAAAAACCCGGGTTTTAAATTGAGTTCAAACTAGTTCATTTCGAATAAAATCTATTTTTATCTTTTCAAATATGGAGTTTTTCATCCCAATTTTTCCCAAATCATTTCTTATGATTTTACACAAATTATTACTATTTTTAATAATTTTATCAAGGCCCGTACAGTCGATTTCCATCAATGGCCATCGAACTGCACTTACAACGACCTTTTTCGAACTTGATTTGGACGTATCTCCAAATCCAACCATTAGATTTCAAATTTCAAATATTCGTTAGAAAGCTCTTTTCGATACGAACCCAACGGTTCTGGTTTTAGGAGAATCCGACGGTCGGATCTCCCGTAATGTCCGTTTGAAATAAATGGTCGAAATTTACTAACAGCCACGGCGCGGCGCGTTCTATTCAGGCCATTATATTATATATATAATATATATAATATATATTTCTTCGATTACTATCTAAAATGAATTATATAAATTGTTTTAAATTCATTTCAAAAACAATTTCAACTTCCATTTCAATCCAAAGCAAAATTGAATTCTTCTTTATAAATTCATTTTAAAATTCATTTCTATTCAATTCAAATTTCAATTCAATTTGAATTCACTTCAATTCGCTTTCAATTCAATTTGAATTCGTTTTCAATTCAATTTCAAAGTCGTTTTCTATTCGATTCAATTCAAATTGGTTTTCTATTCGATTCAATTCAAATTGGTTTTCTATTCGATTTAAATCCAATTCGTTTTCTAATCAATTTAAATCAAATTCGTTTTCTAATCAATTGAAATCAAATTCGTTTTCTACTCACTTTAATTCGAAATCGTTTTATATTCAATTCATTTCGAAATCGCTTTATATTCAATTCATTTCGAAATCACTTTATATTCAATTCATTTCGAAATCACTTTATATTCAATTCATTTCGAAATCGCTTTATTCAATTCATTTCGAAATCGCTTTATATTCAATTCATTTCAAAATCGCTTTATATTCAATTCATTTTAAAATGAATAAAATCGATATAAATATCGTTCACGTCTAAATGGCGTCAATCTAATCAACTCGGCTTCATATATTTCTATTTTCAAATATTTCTATTTCAAATATTTTTATTTCAAATATTTCGTTCAACACATGACTAATCTCAATGGATGAGTACAGTCAACACATGAACCTTTTTTTTATATTGATAAAGATGTAAATTTTATTGTTAAAATATTTCGTTCAACACATGACTAATCTCAACGGATGAGTACAGTCAACACATGAACCTTTATTTTATATTGTTTATTTTCTAAATTGGAATGAGGCCCAATCAATTACCATATAGCGTTAACTATAGGGATTTCCATACAACACATGTATATAATAGCATTGAAAAATAATCAACCATCAACCAAAGTGCACTACACTGTATAAGCATCAAATATAGATATTTAACGCTTATAACAGCCTGTCAATCCATCGATCGACATACAACCAATTATTGAGATTAGTGTATGTCGTATTTTATCCCAATACCCGTGTGGGGTTTCAAACAATCAAACGCAGATTTTATTTGTGCAGTTGGGCGATGTGTAAAATTTATCGTCCCAATCAATGTCCTTCAAATAGGTGTACATAAACAAACCGTCCGGTTTGTAAATGAATATTTTTTTTTACATTCACTATATTCATATTCACGTTAAAAATTATATTTTTAACGATAAAACTTTTTATTTTAACATATGAATTTCTATTCAGTTCATTCTTTAAATAAAATGATATCTTTATTTTTCTAACTTATTTTAGTAAATTTCGGCGGCATAACAGCACGATACTAGAAACGGGACGAGGCCTAGCCTTATCCCCGGTCTAGTGAAGGCCCACACCATTCACACATCAATCAAATCAATTTCATTTCACCAAACAATTCAATTCAAACCAATTAATCTAACTAATTTTTGCAATCAAACAAACAAGTCCATGGTCTGTGGACGATTGTGTCGGGTGCTACTAAACACCGTCTGCATCCTAGTATATATATATAACTAGAAAAAGAAATTTTGAAAGGTGAGAAGTTCTCACAGAAAGCTATCCAACTTCACGACTCTTCATTGATAGAAATCTTCTTCGTTCTCTCCTTTTGTCATCTTCGTTGCCAGTATTCTCTACATATGTAAAAATCGAATTTTTACTTCGCTATTCAATATATAAAAATCGAATTTTTACTTCGCTATTCAATATATAAAAATCGAATTTTTACTTCGCTATTCAATATATAAAAATCTCGCCTTTTCAAATTAAAGATTTCGCCTTTTCAAATTAAAGATTTCGCCTTTTCAAATTTAAAGATTTCGCCTTTTCAAATTTAAAGATTTCGGCTTTTCAAATTTAAAGATTTTAAAAATCACATTTTTATTTTTCTACACATATAAAGATGGTATTTATAATATTCCTATCATGTAAAAATTATATTTTTATAACGTCTTTTACACATAAAAGATTATATTTTTAATACCGCTACCTTATAAAGATCATATTTTTAACTTTCCTACATAATAAAGATCGAATTTTTATCTTACTACCTTATAAAAATAATTCCTTTACTTCTATAAAAATCTCATCTTTTGCCCTTTAAAAATCTAAGCGTGTGTTTGGTTAAAAATGAGTTTTGGGTTTTTAGTTTTCAAAATTAATTACAAAACTTTAAAGGTGTAGAAGGAGGAATGGTAGAATGAAAGCAAGATGGAGGGGACCACAGAGGGACCACAGAGGGGATGTAATAATCATGAAATGAGGATTTGGTTCTCATATTTCTCTCATTTCTCAAAACACGAAAAATGGATAAAAACTGTTTTTTATTTTGTGTGTTAACTTTGTTTTCTAAAATTGTCGTTTTTCCATGATTTACATGCGTTGTGCACATTTTTGTATAGATGAAAACCCAAAACTTAAAATGGTAAACCAAACACTACCTAAGCTTTTCGTAATGAAAATACAACCTTTTCATTATTAAAAATAAAATCTTTTCATAAGGAAAAATCATATTTTTATACCACCTTACAACACTAAAAATCGTATAATTACCGGAATAAAAATTGCATTTCCTTTACGAAGTTATATATATGAAGAGCAAGCTATTTACTTCAATAAAAATCAAATTTTTAAATGAATTAAGCTGAACAATTAAAGTAAAGCTTACATTGGGCGTTGACGAGGCGAAGTGGTGGTCCGGGATGGTCGGAGGGTGCTCGCGGGGGGGGGGGGGGGGGAGGGGGCTGCTCTGACGTGGCGGATGAAGGGGGGGCGCTCGATTTCCGATTAGGGGGGGGGTGATGCGTGTTGCGGTCGAGGAAGAGCAAGGGGGAGGAGGAAGAAGAGGAGGGGGGCGGAAGATGGTGGCTGCGCCGCCCTGGGCGCGGCGGCTCATCGGGGGGCGGCGGCATCGATCGCCCCCCCCCCTTCGTGTTTTTTTTTATTTTCTTTCTGCTTTGAAATGATTTTGAACGGGGTGGGGGCCAGAGTTAAAGGGGGAGAGATTTTTTTTATTATTATTAATTTAGTTTCAAAAAGTAACTTTTCCATTCGACCTCAAAACAAGGCCCACTGCCTGTCGTCCATAGCGAATTACCCCCATTCCGAACACAATGGGATATGTATCGTAGGCTGATTCGATTGTCTCGATCAGTTTCCGTTGAATTTACATTTAAATCGCTATATTGAATTTTAAACGTACATTTCAAATTACCGGGATCACATACTAACTCTAAAAATTCTCGAAAAATATTTTCTAGCTTCGTATTGACGATACGGTCCTAACAAAACTAGTTTCGTCGAATTCTGAGACCGTTAGAAAAATGGCCATTTTCCAGTCGATTAAAATCAACTGAAACTGGTCAAACGCGTTTTCCTTTGCCACGCTCACATATTGATTCGAAAAATTATGAAATTTAAAACCTAGCAATAATTTGACATCACGGACCCAACAAAGGTGGTTTCGTCGAAATCCGAAGTCATTTGCAAAATTCCCAGTTTTAAGGGCCCGAATTCCATAGCGACTATTCAGAATTTTCAACTGGACATATCTTTTTATCCCCGCTATGAAATTTTGATTTTTCGGATTCGTTGGAAAGATATCATCAATTAGATCCTATTTTTTTTGGTTTCACTAAAATCCGGATTGTTTAGCACCCGGTACATTCAATTGAAGTTTGAAATCGAATTATCGAACTACCACGCCATTTCAATTCTATATATAATTATATATAATTATTTATATTCAAACGACGACGCGTATAAATATATACGTTCGAATTTTATTCAAAATAAATTTTCTCGTCGATATTATTTAAAATAATCTATTTTAAATATTCAAAATTCGCTAAAATTGCCAAAATAAAAATTTTAAACTGGCTCAGAATTTCCGGGTTATTACACTACGCCTCCCCCTCCTAGACGAAGAAGAGGGAATATCCCCACTCTAAAATAAAACCCCTCTAGGCTCCACCGAATCTCCCCCAAACGAGGAACTGGAATCAACTACAACTCTACGCGATAAACTGGAGTCTAACACAGCAATACACTCCGAACGAAATAAGACGTCTTCCCATCTAAACATACAACTACTCGGCCTTAAAAACAGAGAGAAAAGCTTTATACTCATCTTACTCACAACCACTGTGTATGCACCATTGATCCATAAAACACCACCCGTGTGGCCAACCATCAAAATATCAACATCTGCTATCAAGTTAGCCACTGAACACTTAATGTTAGAACTACAACCTGAACCGCTCTTCAGTTCCACAGCCGTACTCCCCTGACCTTCCCTCCCACACTCCTCATCCTCCCCGATTAGATTAAGACCCGAGCCCCTTCCCACATTCTCCTCAATCACCACGACCTCATTTGTGTTACAACAATTTCTCTTACCCTTATTAATAAGCAACTCCTTCACCTCTATGACATGTCCCAGTCTAGTATTTCTCGAAGACTTAGTATGATAAAACCTATTACATTTAATCCTTCCTACCCTAAAGCCTCTCCTCGACGAATACCCATACATAGAACCATCCACCATGTTAAGATCCACCATCTCCTCCCTCCTCGAACCCAACCTATCATCATTAGCCGCCAACAGTTCAAAGCTATTCATGAGATCCACATCATTTGCCACAACCCATTCAGACCCCTCCACATCCCCTGAATTACTGTTAGACTCGATCACAATGACTCCATCATGAACATAACCACCCATGACAATCTCATCCACCCCTGTCAATACTTCACTAGCCTTCCGATTAATGTCGATCATATCACATTTAGAACCCACATTGAACCATGTATCATCACTGTATCCCATGCATTTCCTTACAAACGGATCGTAATTCATTGAATCACCCCACGAAGACCAACATAAACCGATATCCTTCATCATCTCACCTTCAAACAAAGTATCACCGATAGTGACCAAGTTTAATTTGATATCCCTGTCCTCCACTGTATTGAAATTAGCATCCAACCCACCAACAGTAACCGGTACAACACTTCCAATCTGAAATTGAAGCTCAACATCCTTGTATTCAACATTGATGACAGTATTTAGAGCATCAAAATGCTCTACAATCGTATCTAACAAAAGAATAACTGCCCTTTTGTTGCTTACATTTGAATCAGAAAATAATCTCCTCAATTTAACCAAACACAAACTGAACGAGAATGCATGATCTTTTCTATTCATCGGACTAGGTAACGGAGGAAAAACATTTTCAATTTCAATCCTCTTGCTCTATAGAATCCCATCTACCAATCCTTCTAAATTCCACCCCAAAATCAACAACAAGTACGCCCCTTCATTTGAATTAACCGGATAATCCCGTGTATATAAACCCAGTAACTCAATCATTTTCAGACAAACCATCGAACAGTTGAAGTGCAACAGACCCCTCACTGATTTCCCAGTAAACTTAACTGAACAGCTAGTCTTTCGATGCCCTATTCCACCACAGTTAAAACATCTCAGACCATTCTGACAATCCTTTGCTAGATGATTTGATTCACCACATTAAAAACAAAACCTGTCACCCTCATTTTTCCTAAAGCGAGCATTTTTAGACTTAGTCGAATACCATTTGGGCATACTGAAAATAGGTTGCCTCACCACATCCACAAAAGAACGATTAAAATTTGAATAAAACTGATGTGCAGAATTATCCATACTAGTTGAAAACTTATGTGATACATCACACTGCCTGAAAGTCAAATTAAGCCTACCCACATTCATATTAGTATTTTTCCTAAGCACATCCGGAGCCGAGTTATTGATAATTCCTGAAATTCCATGTAGAACTCCTCTTGATTTGCCTCCAAAAATCAGAACGTCCCATGATTCAAGAATAATTTTCTTGTCAACATTTCTTTCATCTCTATACACAAACTCGGCCGAATCACCAATTGAAAAAGAAATAACAGGAAGTCCTAGCGAGAGACTCTCATTGCTTTCGTCCTTATCTTTATGCATTCCCAATTTCCCATCGAGATTGTAATAATTGACAATGCAAACGTCCAGATACATTAATGGATGTTCTTTGGATTTTCTACCATTATCCATTAATTCTTTGTGCGCAAACTCCAAAGATTTACTGACCAATTGTTTGAATTCTCCTGGAATTTTTGGAGGAGTATAATTATCTGATTTCCTCCTGTCTTCATAGATTCTAGTTTGTGGATTCCAATTTTTACCCAAACACATCATGTATAGATTCAACATTGCACCATTCTCATATCTTGGTCTATAGAATCCTCCATCAACGATTCCCAATTCTTGGCAATTTTTCACAATTTGAACTTGATTGTTGAGACTTAAAAAGTTCTTCAACAAAATCATACCAAAACACAGTATTTGTGCTTCTTTGATCTTGGCCTGATTACGCACAGAAATAAGTCCTCTTGAAAGAAATGAACAATTTCTACTACGATGGCCCGATTTGCCACAATTGAAACATCTGATCTGCTCTCTACAATTTCTTGCAAAGTGATTGACACTACCACACCGAAAACATCCTCCAGAATGAAACTGTGAATATGCCGTAGCCGAATCATGAAAAATAGCGTTCGATTTATTCCCCTTAACAATCGGATTGAATTTACCTAAAAGAGATTGAGAATATCGTAACGAGAAATAAGATGAAGAAGCTTCAGCCGCCATTGAATTGAAAGAGAGTTATGGAGGAGTGTTAAAAAAGGGAGATATTACCTAAGAGGAAGATGTTATAGAAAAAATATAATTTTAAATTGTATAGTTGTCATCATCAAAAAGGGGGAGAATGTTAGAAACTCTATTGTTGGATTTTCGTGATAACAACTATACAATTATACCAAAGAACCTCTAAGCAAACCTGCAGGTACATGGGTATCAAAAAGAGAAAAAGAAATAAGTTCAATATGAAGATACACAGTACAAAAGAGGATAAAAGCATATATATGAAGGATGCTAACCAATTATGTAGTGTTCGAGCATTTAAATATCTATTATGGAGCTTGAAAATCTATTAGGGCTCTAATGATGGAAGAAGACAAGAAAAAACAGACTCAAGAGCTTTAGAAGAACTTATATCATAAGTTGAGTTTACATAAAGTCATTATAGTCTAGAAATGTAAAAGCCCCACAAATTAACTTCAAATCACTTCAAATTTCTACATAACATCTAACATGTCATAAAGCATTTTTCATAATTTTTTGGAATTTTTTATTGCAAGAAAAACGAAAAAAAGGTCAAAAAAATGATGAATATAGAAGGCTGTTTACCAGAATTTTTCACAGTAGATAACCATAGCGTTGAGTCCAGAAACGCTATTAAAGGGTATAACGGCTATATTCTGAACAGACATTTGATAGCGTTTTTGTCCAGAAATGCTATTAAAGAGTATAACGGCTATATTCTGAATAGACATTTTATAGCGCTTTTTGGGTAAAACGCTGCCGAACAGTGCTGTCTTAAGTGCTATAAATAACGGCTATATTTTATGAAAAGACACTTCGTTTTTCATCGCATCTCTTCAATGTTTTTGACATTTCAGAAGAGTTGTGACTATTCTAATGATATCTCTTCATCATTATAAAAGCCCCAAACATCTCCATTGATCACACGAGAATTACTTTGATCAAATTTATTAATTTTGCTCTAAAATTGCTCTACAACTATTATTTTCTGAAATTCTATCAAAGCGATCGATTATTTTCATTCCCATCCTTTATAATCGATCTACTATTAATACTACCCTTTGCACATCCACTCAAATACCATTTGTGAGGGCTATAGGAGTGTTGTACTATATTGTGACTACTCAGTGTTGTTTGGAACACATTCAAAAGTCAAAAACCTTTGTAATTGTGAAGTCCTCTTCAGTGGTTAAGGCAAGAAATCTCGTTCAGTTGTTCGGGTAATTGTGTACCTATTCCTCCTGGTGAAGTGAGGGTTTTAGTGTTAGTGAAATACAGAAGTGAGTCTGGGACTGGACGTAGGACAGTGGTCCGAACCAGTACAAATCGACTGTGTGATTTACTGCTTTCTACTTTGCTATATAGATACTATATCCTATTCTCCATACTACACGATCCTATAATACCGCATAGCCTCTTTCAATTGGTATCAGAGCTTGGTATTCTAGAGATCGTAACAACATCCTAGAATAAATGGCAATAAAGAAATCTAGTAAAGGCATTAGAAAGTGGAAGAACAACAAAGCAGGAGCGACGGAGCAAGAGAGAAAATGTTTAATGGCTAAAGTGAGATCACAATCGGTATGTGATGATTCATTATATAAAGATCTTTTATTAGACCACGAAAAATTATTAAAAGATTTTAAAAGTTTGGGTAAACTTAATGCATTTATTTTAGCCAAGTCTAAAGATTGTGAGCAAGAAAATTCCAAATTAAAAGAAGAAAACAATTTTTTAATCAAACAAGCTAAATGTTTTGAAAATACCTTAGAAGAGCTTGTTTTTCAAAAAGATTTCCTTCAAAAAGAAAATGAGCGACTAGAAGATAAAAACAATGTTCTTTTAAAGGAAATCGATCTCTTGAAAAACAGAAATGAATCATTAGAAGATTCTTTAAATAATTCTAATTCTTTAGTTTCGTCTCTTAAAAAAGAGAATGGAGCTTTAACTGAAAAGAATTTAGAATTATCTAAAGAATATGAGTTTTTAAAGGTTAACAATAATACTGCGCAAAATGAAACGTCTAATTCGAATGAAAATTTTGAAAAATTACACTCTTCTTTAGTTAATTCAGAATCTCAAATTTGTCGTCTCGAAAATGGGAATAGTACTTTAAAAAGGGAGAATTCTAAATTAAATAAGAAAATTGGTTTGAAAGATTGCAAGACTTCTTTTGAAAATTTCAATCGCGACTTTTGAATCAAATTTGAAAAATGTACAAATAAGTTCGCAAAATTTAATAAAGGTCAAAATGATTTAAATGATATATTATCTTGCTCTAGACCTTTACACGATAAAAGTGGCTTAGGGTATAATAAAACTAATCATAGAACTAGTACTAGATATGCTTTCATGTATTACAAAAATTTAACTGCTCGTACAAAAGCACGTGTAACTCGACGATCAAATTTTTATAGAAATTCAAATGCTTCTATGACTAGAAACATTTATAATAGAAGTACAGAAGGAAATATTAATAGAAATTATCTAAGTATTTGGGTTCCTGTAAATTGGAAAAACAGAGAAAAATATATTGATGATTATTTTGATTCAGTAGTTAAAAATAAAAACTTTATTTTCAAAGTACCATTAAACCCTTGTGGGTATGGTTAACTTCTCTCTAACCCCTGGACCCTAACAGAGAAAGTGGGTACCAAAGTATATATATAATATTTGTTGCAGGTACACCACAACAAAAAGGAGGGTATTTCAGTATCTCTAATATCTTTGAAAATTGAGCTCAAAGCTAAATCAAGGAATTTGGGAAAATAATAGTCACATACTTAGGGGAGAAATATTCATATATCACACATTCAGGGGAAGAAAATAAAGAGAAAACAATGATATTTATTACATTCCCTCATTCTTTTTGATAATGACAAAGGAGGAGAAATTCATGTGTATATTGATAGAGGGAGATATTATACTAAGAGGAAGATGTTATAGAAAAAATATAATTTTAAATTGTATAGTTGTCATCATCAAAATGGGGGAGAATGTTAGAAACTCTATTGTTGGATTTTGATGATAACAACTATACAATTATACCAAAGAACCTCTAAGAAAACCTGCAGGTAAATGGGTGTCAAAAAGAAAAAAAGAAATAAGTTCAATATGAAGATACACAGTACAAAAGAGGATAAAAGCATATATATGAAGGATGCAAACCAATTATGTAGTGTTCGAGCATTTAAATATCTATTATGGAGTTTGAAAATCTATTTGGGCTCTAATGATGGAAGAAGACAAGAAGAAATGGACTCAAGAGCTTCAGAAGAACTTATATCATAAGTGAGTTTACATAAAGTCATTATAGTCTAGAAATGTTAAAGCCCCACAAATTAACTTCAAATTTCTACATAACATCTAACATGTCATAAAGCATTTTTCATAATTTTTTAGAATTTTTTATTGCAAGAAAAACAAAAAAAAGGTCAAAAAATGATGAATATAGAAGGCTGTTTACCAGAATTTTTCACAGCAGATAACTATAGCGTTGAGTCCAGAAACGCTATTAAAGGGTATAACGGCTATATTCTGAACAGACATTTGATAGCGTTTCTGTCCAGAAATGCTATTAAAGAGTGTAACGACTATATTTTGAATAGACATTTTATAGCGCTTTTTGGGTAAAACGCTGCCGAACAGTGCTTTCTTAAGTGCTATAAATAACGGCTATATTTTATGAAAAAACACTTCGTTTTTCATCACATCTCTTCAATTTTTTTGACCTTTCAGAAGAGTTGTGACTATTCTAATGATATCTCTTCATCATTATAAATGCCCCAAACATATCCATTGATCACACGAGAATTACTTTGATCAAATTTATTGACTTTGCTCTAAAATTGCTCTACAACTATTATTTTCTCAAATTCTATCAAAGCGATCGATTATTTTCATTCCCATCCTTTATAATCGATCTACTATTAATCCTACCCTTTGCACATCCACTAAAATACCATTTGTGAGGGATATAGGAGTTTTGTACTTTATTGTGACTACTCAGTGTTGTTTGGAACAAATTCAAAAGTCAAAAACCTTTGTAATTGTGAAGTCCTCTTCAGTTTGAGGCAAGAAATCCCGTTCAGTGGTTCGGGTAATTGTGAACCTACTCCTTCGGGTGAAGTGAGGGTTTTAGTATTAGTGAAATACCAGAAGTGAGTCTGGGACTGGACGTAGGACAGTGATCCGAAACAGTATAAATCGACTGTGTGATTTACTGCTTTCTACTTTGCTATATAGATATTATATCCTATTCTCCATACTACACGATCCTATACTGCTGCATAGCCTCTTTCAATTGGTATCAGAGCTTGGTATTCTAGAGATCGTAACAACATCCTTAAATAAATGGAAATAAAGAAATCTAGTAAAGGCATTAGAAAGTGGAAGAACAACAAAGCAGAAGCGACGGAGCAAGAGAGCAAATGTTTAATGCTAAAGTGAGATCACAATCAGTATGTGATGATTCATTATATAAAGATCTTTTATTAGACCACGAAAAATTATTAAAAGATTTTAAAAGTTTGGGTAAACTTAATGCAATTATTTTAGCCAAGTCTAAAGATTGTGAGCAAGAAAATTCCAAATTAAAAGAAGAAAACAATTTTTTTGTCAAACAAGCTAAATGTTTTGAAAATACCTTAGAAGAGCTTGTTTTTCAAAAAGATTTCCTTCAAAAAGAAAATGAGCGACTAGAAGATAAAAACAATGTTCTTTTAAAGGAAATCGATCTCTTGAAAAATAGAAATGAATCATTAGAAGATTCTTTAAATAATTCCAATTCTTTAGTTTCGTCTCTTGAAAAAGTGTAACGACCCATATTTTGAGCGACTTTGGTTATCGACGTAAGCTCGACGTCGATGACCAAACCATCGAAAAATCCCGGTAATTAATGAAAGAAATTAGAAGGTGAGAATAGATAAGATAGAAACTTAGAATAGAAGAAGAAGAAGAAGAACACAACATCAGAGTAACACGAACCTCACAGCGGAACGAATAACATATAATAGATACATAACTTTGAAATATAACAGTTATGTATATAATAGCACTTATCAGAGTACAACACTTACAACACAGCGGAAATAAACTATAGCTATATGATTCTGAAGCCTCCTGCTCCAGCTCTTCAATGTATCTGCAAATTCCTGACTACTTGACTGCCCGTACAAAATTAGGCACCCAAGAGTTTAGGGAAAACAACAAAGTAAACTCCGGGTCAATCATGGGACTGGTGTGAGTAAAACAGTTTAAACAGGTATATGAACAAGTAAACGATATCTCATAAGACCACGCCGCAGAACGGAACGGGTTTTTCCCTTATGAGAATCCAAAATATCTTTATATCAAAAACCCTTTGATATTAAAATAATGTCTATGTACAAATAGATATCAACTAGCGGAAACGCTTTCATCTCACGTTCTACATATATAGTATACAATCAAAACCGCAAGCACGTATTGGGTAATGGATTTCCAACTATGACAAGGTATGGAACCACCTTCCGATCAGTGTACTCTAGGAACGATACACTAGAGTTCAACAAGAACATCTTGTAACTCAGCCACACATGACCGACCACTCATTTCGCTTGAGTGTATCGAATGTACATCACCAACGGTTGGGATCAGCAACCGTTCCCATATATATATATATATATATATATTTATATATATATATGGGACAGCATTGATAGATTTAAGAAACAAATGAATATTCACTAGATAGGTGATTATACACCCTACTTCGGTGGGACCGACTTAGCCATGCTGCCTGCCCGATTTCTGTCATTTACCGGTTGATGAGGCTAGAAGCTACGCTTTATCATCTCATCAGATTCACTTCGAATGCCACATTGTCAGATCCATCAGAATCACTAATTGACGTCTATAACCATACATTACGTGTCAGCTAAAAGAAGTTTCCTTCTCCGCTTCCACTCTTGGTATAGTTGAAGAAATCAATGTACGTGACTGTCTGGAAATACTATGTCAGACATTCATTCATACAAGTCATCCTCATTAACTTAGAATGTCACATCGTCATACCCGCCAAATAACAAATTGACTTATCCAAAAATAACACGGGTATACAGCTAAGAGAAACGAATTCCTCCGCCACCAAACGTGAATACGTTTGAACAGATCAACTTACGCGATCCATTGGATATACTCTGTCAGACCTTCGTCCATACAAGTTGTCCTGGGACTGGACAACCGAAGGCACTACTCAGTATATCCTTCTTAGTCACTGTTATCTAAGACTTATACAGCAGCCCTTGCAATTTTACTTCGTCTTCAATTATCTTTGGCATATATGATTCGCAACGCTTATGCCAATACAGAGTGGTTCTTTGGATAATAATCCAACCGGTCTCTCCATATTAACAACGTTAAAATGGTCAAAACTTCGATAGTCTGTGAGTTAACTATCAAAGAAAAACAAGTGTGCAAACAACGATATTATTTCCAGATGGAAATTTTATCGAACAAACATCATTTAACATAAATCTCTTTAGTTCATTTTACATCTCCTGTTTCCCTATATTCAACATTTGCTATTTTCTATATTTAGAAAATATATGTTATCAACACTGGAAACATTTCCATTCCTTGTTTTCTGCATTTAGAAAACATTTCTGATTCTTGTTTGGAAACATTTCCATAACTCCTTTACGATCAAACCTTACCATTTCTTAGTTAAGAAGGAATTCACTCAAGTTGGGGTATAATTACCTCTCAGACCTTAACTGAACAACGTTATAACTTCAAAATGGTCAAAGTTTATCTTTTAATCTTTAACAACTTCTTTACGCCTTTCTCGGATCCAATTTTACTAATCTACTTCTATATTTAAAACATTGGTTATAACGATAACGTTATAATCCCTCCTTTCGAATTATCTAACTTTAATTATAACTTCTATTCTTATTAGTGAATAATTAACCTAACACTTATTTATTTATAAATAAATAAATCTCTATTTAAAAACTGGAAAGTATAAGTAATTTCCCGAATTCGATATAATCGAATTTGTCGATTAACTCTCTTCGAGAAATCTCTATTTGATTAACTCTTCCTTTTCAAATATCTCATATTTGAAAATCTCACTTCGATTAAACTATAATCGATAACTCCCTTCGATGAAACTAACATCGATAACTCCTTTCGATGAAACTAACATCGATAACTCCTTTCGATGAAACTAACATCGATAACTCCCTTCGATGAAACTAACATCGATTTATTTAACTCGACGAACTTAACTCGACTAACTTAACTTGCCTCGACTAACTCGACTTACTTGGTTCGACCAATTCGATTCGATTAACTAGGCTCGACTAACTTAACTCGACTTACTTGGTTCGACCAATTCGATTCGATTAACTAGGCTTGACTAACTTGGTTGAACCACCCGATCAACTCAACTTATTTAACTTAACTTATTTCTCAACTCAATTAACTCCTATCGAATAACTAATATTCGATTAAACTCCATTCGCTTGACTCAAGATCGCAACGATCACAATGGTTACGCCTGACTCCCTCAGGAAACATCCGACCGCCGTAGGCTATTTACAGCCCTGCGAATTACGCTAGCAGTCGTACAAGACGGAAACTTACCCTGAATACTATGTTTGACTAACTCTGTCTCAAATAACTATATTTGATTAACTCTAGTTCGTTTTAACTCTAATCGATTAACTCAAGTTCGTTTTAACTCTAATCGATTAACTCTAACTAATTAACTCCAACTGGTTAATTCTAACTGATTAACTCTAACTGGTTAACTTTATTTGACTAACTCGACTTGACTAACCCCTTTCGAATAACATATTCGATTAACTAACTTTCGAATATCATATTCTATTAACTAACTTCGAATACCATATTCGATTTCTCCTTTCGAATACCATATTCGATTAACTAACTTCGAATACCATATTCGATTAACTCCTTTCGAATGTCTATATTCGATTAACTAACTTCGAATACCATATTCGATTAACTCCTTTCGAATGTCTATATTCGATTAACTAACTTCGAATACCATATTCGATTAACTCCTTTCGAATACCATATTCGATTTACTTTATTCACTTTATAAAGATTTCCTTTTTAACAACGTTTTATTCATTTGAAAAGATTTACTTTTAAATAACGGTTCTACACTTTAAAAATGATTTCCTTTTTATAATGTTACCTTTCCAATTCTATTTGTAAATGGTTTACAAATATTTCCTTTTCAAATTTATTCTTGAAATATTCTAACTCCTTAAATTCCCGGGAAAATTCGCCATAACCTCCTTTGTAACGGAAGCATCGGGAAAATCCCCAAACTCGCCACACAGGCCTTTCCATTCAAAAAGAAATGTTTTGAATTTATTTCCTTTTTCTAAATATTTCCTATTTATAAAATTCCAATTTATAAATATTCCTTATTTATAAATATTTAAATTTATAAATATCTCTTATTTATAAATATTCCACTTTATAAATATCTCTTATTTATAAATATCCCATTTTATAAATATTCTATTTTATAAAAATTCTATTTTCAATATCGCTTTGAAAATCCCCTTATCAACATTCTGGCATGTTATGGTATTTTAACATATCAAATTACGATGTCTAATCTCGTCCATACACACAAAATCAAAAACAGGTTATAATTCACATCATATATTAAAATATATGAAAAACAATAAAATAACTGTTAAGGAATCCAGTCGGATTCCTCCAACCTGTTTCCCTGCATCACAGATGTTAGACAATATAGATAACATCACTTTCAGTCCCATATGATATATTCTGTTAAACAGAATCAATATAGAAATTTAACTAACTGACTAGCAGTTCAATCAAATAATCAACACACAGTAAATCAGACAATTTCTAACAGTTTTAAAGATACAACATGAAATTATAAACTGTTCAGAGTTGGTGAGATTTACTCACATTCGCAGTTCATCGTTAAAGAACGATAAGCTGTTATTTGATTTGAATCAAACAGTTTAATTCGCCGTAAATTCATACGAGCTCCAATAGACTTCCAGTTAGCTTCATTGTGAAGCTCTCGCCCATACGGTCCCAACGTGACTGACGGTTCGTGATTCTGATATCATACGTAGAAGTTATCGCATTTACAAGGTTGTATATATTATTGAAATTTAAAACTAAACAAATTAATGGAAATCGGGCCTCGCCCTTGACATTCACCGGCCCACTAACCATCCATAGCCCGAACCCGCTTAAACCATTTCCCCTTCTTCCCCGTACAACATTCACGATTTCCTGTAGCCAAAACACCCACCATTTCCAACACTCGAACCTCCACCTCAGTTCTTCGATGAAATCCCAAACAAATAACACCACAATACTCCTTTTACATTACATCACCAACAAGGCATCACGCCACCTCAATCCTCTCCTTTTCCTTCGACAGCAGGCTTCAGGAACAAATAAAACATGGCAGCTCCTTAATACTCAACCAAAACCCACTCAAGTAAAAACCCCATTAACTTTAATTAATTATTCCTTAAATTTTTCATTACATACTTAGCCGCCAAAACCTCTTTTCTAATCCTTCTTCTCGACGGAACCTGCTCCCATACCTTACCCATTTCCGCCCTCTTCTTCCTTCCATCCCAACATCAATTCTCTATGAATATTCAAAGTAAAAGCGTACAACTCCTTCTCGACGTACCCTCTTCGATCTCACCCCCTTAGAATACAACTCGCACCCGCCCAACGAAAACCGACGACGAGCCAGTACTGTAGCTCACGAGAAACCTGCGACACCAGAAATCGTCGAGCATCACAAAAATGATGGAGCAGCTGCCATTCGCCATCACAAACCTGAATCCATCATCCGTTCCTCCTATAACCGCCTCAAATCGCCATGCCTTCAAGCCCTAGCTTTGCTGTTCAAAACCGTGACCCCAAAAGTCAACTTCGATCCCTTTGAAATTCATACAGGGATGAAGATAATCACCTCACGGACTCAAAGACATTAGTATGAGGATTTATAGAATTTTATTTTGATTTTCTAGATATATACTTCTCACGTTTTAATTTCCTGAGATGGAGAAAAGAAACGCGGAACATTTTTTTTGGTGTTGACTTCTGAGGAGATTGAGATTAGGTTTAGAGAGTTAGAGCCATTATATAGGATGATTAAATGATTTTTTATATTGAATTTAAAGCCAATGCTATTTTTATTTCGTCCTCTAAAATTCCTGAGGTCACATACTATAACCAAAAATCATGAAAATTGACATGCAGCTACAGTTCGACATTACGGTCCCAACGAAACTGGTTTCGTCGAATTCCGACTCCGTATGCTCACACAGCGTATTTTTAACTGTTGAAATACTGACTATTTTTCACTCTGAAAATCCCCACGTTCACACACTGACCCTAAAAATCACGAAACTTGGAATCTATCAACTATTTGACATTGCGGATCCAACAAAACTGGTTTCGTCGAATTCCGACTTCGTATGCAAAAGTGGCTATTTTTAAAGCTCTGAATGACCCATTTAAATATACAAATATATTTAAATAAAATTAAATTAAATATAAATAAATTTATATTATCGTATATATTCACAGAGGAATATCATACAGCTCCAGAATATCCTGCCAGAATTTATGACTTGATTTCCAGAATTCTGATTTGATCGATATTTAGTTCGTATCGAAAAATCGATTTATAATGTTTATAAAGCGTCGCAAATTATAAAGGAAATCCATAGCGACTTTTCTGAAATTTGATTTGGACATATCTCAATATCTACACAACGAAATCCCGATTTTTGTCTTCCACTAGAAAGATATACTCCACCAGCTCCACGCGTTTCTTGTTTCAAAGAAATCCGGCTTAAAATGAATCCTGTACATTCAGTTGAAGTTCGAATTGCCAATTTACGAACTGCAGCGCCATTTCAAGCTCTATTATAATTATATTATAATTATACGTTCAAACCGTCGTCGATTGAATATATTCGTTATTATATTTCGAATCGAAACTCCACAAAATCTCGTATGCTATTCAATTCACACGATATTGTGAATTTCACTATTTCCGACTATTTCGACATTTATAATTTATTATTCATTATAAATATTAATTAAATATTCAATATTATTTAATTAAACGATCATTAACTTCTCTAAATCACCAATTATATAATTAAATAAATTAATTATATATCTCTAAAAATGCGGGTCATTACATTCTTCCCCACTTAAAATAATTTCGTCCTCGAATTTGCTAAGTTAGAGGACGACCCTGTCTATTGGAATTCCTAAGATTTGTTTACCCCTTATTTCAGATTTCAACTAAACCAATTAATATTGACAAAAATATTAATTCCTTCCGACTAACTAAAATTTTCAAAAATTCTGAAAATTTTCTAACACTTTAAACTTTCGAAAAATTTCGCCAGCACCTCCTTTGTACTGGTCAATATCTCAAACTCCAACTCGCCTCTTTGGGCCATCTTCAACCCAAAAGAAAATCAAACAACCAAGCAGCTCATCAATCACCAAACTCATATGAAATATAAACTTGTACCTTTTTGTTGGGCATATCATTATATTATTTCCATCGATTAACAACTCTGCATATACCAATGTCATACTAATCTAACTTCGATTAGTTTATATCCTCAACTCAAACCATTCGCTTATACTTAAGTCGAATTTCATTTAAACTCCAATATCCAATTTCAACTCTTAGTTTATCAACTAAATTTCATTCAGATTATACTATAATCCAATCCAGTTTTTAATTTAACTTAGTTCAAGTTAAATTCAAATTCCTCGTTCACTTTTACTATCTCATTCTATTTAACTTCATTAGTTAAACTTTAATTCTAGAATTTAAATTCCTGGGCTTTTATTTCAAGTCAATTTGAAATCATAATACCAATTCAAAACATCTGAATTCTCAAAAACTTGTTTTCGCAAAACAGATTTGAAAATAAAATCTAGGGTAGTAATCTGTCACTTACAACTCGAAAATCACACTGATGATGTGTACACCATCATCAGAATTATTTTCCAGTGATCAAAGTGAGTTCAATACTATATTCCTTTTCAAAACTCCAACTTAAACACTTCCATCTTGAGTCAGTTCAAAATATCCTTATTAAAACAAATTTAAAACCTCCCAGGATTTTAAAATTCACCTATATCTAATCCAGATTCAATTACAAACACTTATCTGAATTTCCAGTTTTTAATTTCAATTCTAACTTTAATTTCAGATTTAATTCACTTCGTAATACTTATACGAAATTTGATTGGTTATTTTCATAACCGTTTCACTTTTATAATCTTACTCGATTATAATAACAACCAACACATTATAATATTTCCAATATATATACTTCGGGTAAAATTATTTCATTTACCCTCTTTTCAAAACATACCGTGTCGACCCATCGTATTCGAGTGTTTATTTACTCCTACCGATACAGTGGATCAAACTGATCGACCAGAACTCATAAACAACTCAGCCAATGAATCTCCACAATATAAAACCATTTTTATATCAAATACAAATACGCACTCGTATATATACACTCAAACTCAATCTAGGTTATTACTAACCCTATCTCTACCGAGTCACGCCACATAGCCAAGTAATTCTTAACTTAAGCTCTGATACCAACTGTAACGAACCGGATTTTGAGCGGCTTTGGTTATCGACGTAAGCTCGACGTCGATAACCAAACCATCGAAAAATCCCGGTAATTAATGAAAGAAATTAGAAGGTGAGAATAGATAAGATAGAAACTTAGAATAGAAGAAGAAGAAGAAGAACACAACATCAGAGTAACACGAACCTCACAGCGGAACGAATAACATATAATAGATACATAACTTTGAAATATAACAGTTATGTACACAATAGCACTTATCAGAGTACAACACTTACAACACAGCGGAAATAAACTATAGCTATATGATTCTGAAGCCTCCTGCTCCAGCTTTTCAATGTATCTGCAAATTCCTGACTACTTGACTGCCCGTACAAAATTAGGCACCCAAGAGTTTAGGGAAAACAACAAAGTAAACTCCGGGTCAGTCATGGGACTGGTGTGAGTAAAACAGTTTAAACAGGTATATGAACAAGTAAACGATATCTCATAAGACCACGCCGCAGAACGGAACGGGTTTTTCCCTTATGAGAATCCAAAATATCTTTATATCAAAAACCCTTTGATATTATAATAATGTCTATGTACAAATAGATATCAACTAGCAGAAACGCTTTCATCTCACGTTCTACATATATAGTATACAATCAAAACCGCAAGCACGTATTGGGTAATGGATTTCCAACTATGACAAGGTATGGAACCACCTTCCGATCAGTGTAATCTAGGAACGATACACTGGAGTTCAACAAGAACATCTTGTAACTCAGCCACACATGACCGACCACTCATTTCGCTTGAGTGTATCGAATGTACATCACCAACGGTTGGGATCAGCAACCGTTCTCGTATATATATATATATATATATATATATATATATATATATATATATATATATATATATATATATATGGGACAGCATTGATAGATTTAAGAAACAAATGAATATTCACTAGATAGGTGATTATACACCCTACTTCGGTGCGACCGACTTAGCCATGCTGCCTGCCCGATTTCTGTCATTTACTGCTTGATGAGGCTAGAAGCTACGCTTTATCATCACATCAGATTCACTTCGAATGCCACATTGTCAGATCCATCAGAATCACTAATTGACGTCTATAACCATACATTACGTGTCAGCTAAAAGAAGTTTCCTTCTCTGCTTCCACTCTTGGTATAGTTGAAGAAATCAACGTACGTGACCGTCTGGAAATACTATGTCAGACATTCATTCATACAAGTCATCCTCATTCACTTAGAATGTCACATCGTCATACCCGCCAAATAACAAATTGACTTATCCAAAAATAACACGGGTATACAGCTAAGAGAAACGAATTCCTCCGCCACCAAACGTGAATACATTTGAATAGATCAACTTACGCGATCCTTTGGATATACTCTGCCAAACCTTCGTCCATACAAGTTGTCCTGGGACTGGACAACCGAAGGCACTACTCAGTATATCCTTCTTAGTCACTGTTATCTAAGACTTATACAGCAGCCCTTGCAATTTTACTTCGTCTTCAATTATCTTTGGCATATATGATTCGCAACGCTTATGCCAATACAGAGTGGTTCTTTGGATAATAATCCAACCGATCTCTCCATATTAACAACGTTAAAATGGTCAAAACTTCGATAGTCTGTGAGTTAACTATCAAAGAAAAACAAGTGTGCAAACAACGATATTATTTCCAGATGGAAATTTTATCGAACAAACATCATTTAACATAAATCTCTTTAGTTCATTTTACATCTCCTGTTTCCCTATATTCAACATTTGCTATTTTCTATATTTAGAAAATATATGTTATCAACACTGGAAACATTTCCATTCCTTGTTTTCTGCATTTAGAAAACATTTCTGAATCTTGTTTGGAAACATTTCCAAAACTCCTTTACGATCAAACCTTACCATTTCTTAGTTAAGAAGGAAGTCACTCAAGTTGGGGTATAATTACCTCTCAGACCTTAACTAAACAACGTTATAACTTCAAAATGGTCAAAGTTTATCTTTTAATCTTTAACAACTTCTTTACGCCTTTCTCGGATCAAATTTTACTAATCCACTTCTATATTTAAAACATTGGTTATAACGATAACGTTATAATCCCTCCTTTCGAATTATCTAACTTTAATTATAACTTCTATTCTTATTAGTGAATAATTAACCTACCACTTATTTATTTATAAATAAATAAATCTCTATTTAAACACTGGAAAGTATAAGTACTTTCCCGAATTCGATATAATCGAATTTGTCGATTAACTCTCTTCGAGAAATCTCTATTTGATTAACTCTTCTTCGAATAACCTATATTCGATTAACTTCTTCTCGAATAAACGATATTCGATAATCTCTCTTCGAATAACTAATATTCGATAACTCTTCCTTTTCAAATATCTCATATTTGAAAATCTCACTTCGATTAAACTATAATCGATAACTACCTTCGATGAAACTAACATCGATAACTCCTTTCGATGAAACTAACATCGATAACTCCTTTCGATGAAACTAACATCGATAACTCCCTTCGATGAAACTAACATCGATTTATTTAACTCGACGAACTTAACTCGACTAACTTAACTTGACTCGACTAACTCGACTTACTTGGTTCGACCAATTCGATTCGATTAACTAGGCTCGACTAACTTGACTAACTTAACTCGACTTACTTGGTTCGACCAATTCAATTCGATTAACAAGGCTCGACTAACTTGGTCGAACCACCCGATCAACTCAACTTATTTAACTTAACTTATTTCTCAACTCGATTAACTCCTATCGAATAACTAATATTCGATTAAACTCCATTCGCTTGACTCTAGATTGCAGCGATCACAATGGTTACGCCTGACTCCCTCAGGAAACATCCGACCGCCGTAGGCTATTTACAGCCCTGCGAATTACGCTAGCAGTCTTACAAGATGGAAACTTACCCTGAATACTATGTTTGACTAACTCTGTCTCAAATAACTATATTTGATTAACTCTAGTTCGTTTTAACTCTAATCGATTAACTCTAACTAATTAACTCCAACAGGTTAATTCTAACTGATTAACTCTAACTGGTTAACTTTATTTGACTAACTCGACTTGACTAACCCCTTTCGAATAACATATTCGATTAACTAACTTTCGAATATCATATTCGATTAACTAACTTCGAATACCATATTCGATTTCTCCTTTCGAATACCATATTCGATTAACTAACTTCGAATACCATATTCGATTAACTCCTTTCGAATGTCTATATTCGATTAACTAACTTCGAATATCATATTCGATTAACTCCTTTCGAATGTCTATATTCGATTAACTAACTTCGAATACCATATTCGATTAACTCCTTTCGAATACCATATTCGATTTAATTTATTCACTTTATAAAGATTTCCTTTTTAACAACGTTTTATTCATTTGAAAAGATTTACTTTTAAATAACGGTTCTACACTTTAAAAATGATTTCCTTTTTATAATGTTCCCTTTCCAATTCTATTTGTAAATGGTTTACAAATATTTCCTTTTCAAATTTATTCTTGAAATAATCTAACTCCTTAAATTCCCAGGAAAATTCGCCATAACCTCCTTTATAACGGAAGCATCGGGAAAATCCCCAAACTCGCCACACAGGCCTTTCCATTCAAAAAGAAATGTTTTGAATTTATTTCCTTTTTCTAAATATTTCCTATTTATAAAATTCCAATTTATAAATATTCCTTATTTATAAATATTTAAATTTATAAATATCTCTTATTTATAAATATTCCACTTTATAAATATCTCTTATTTATAAATATCCCATTTTATAAATATTCTATTTTATAAAAATTCTATTTTCAATATCACTTTGAAAATCCCCTTATCAACATTCTGGCATGTTATGGTATTTAACATATCAAATTACGATGTCTAATCTCGTCCATACACACAAAATCAAAAACAGGTTATAATTCACATCATATATTAAAATATATGAAAAACAATAAAATAACTGTTGAGGAATCCAGTCGGATTCCTCCAACCTGTTTCCCTGCATCACAGATGTTAGACAATATAGATAACATCACTTTCAGTCCCATATGATATATTCTGTTAGACAGAATCAATATAGAAATTTAACTAACTGACTAGCAGTTCAATCAAACAATCAACACACAGTAAATCAGACAATTTCTAATAGTTTTAAAGATACAACATGAAATTATAAACTGTTCAGAGTTGGTGAGATTTACTCACATTCGCAGTTCATCGTTAAAGAACGATAAGCTGTTATTTGATTTGAATCAAACAGTTTAATTTGCCGTAAATTCATACGAGCTCCAATGGACTTCCAGTCAGCTTCATTGTGAAGCTCTCGTCCATACGGTCCCAACGTGACTGACGGTTCGTGATTCTGATATCATACGTAGAAGTTATCGCATTTACAAGGTTGTATATATTATTGAAATTTAAAACTAAACAAATTAATGGAAATCGGGCCTCACCCTTGACATTCACCGGCTCACTAACCATCCATAGCCCAAACCCGCTTAAACCATTTCCCCTTCTTCCCCGTACAGCATTCACGATTTCCTGTAGCCAAAACACCCACCATTTCCAACACTCGAACCTCCACCTCAGTTCTTCGATGAAATCCCAAACAAATAACACCACAATACTCCTTTTACATTACATCACCAACAAGGCATCACGCCACCTCAATCCTCTCCTTTTCCTTCGACAGCAGGCTTCAGGGACAAATAAAACATGGCGGCTCCTTAATACTCAACCAAAACCCACTCAAGTAAAAACCCCATTAACTTTAATTAATTATTCCTTAAATTTTTAATTACATACTTAGCTGCCAAAACCTCTTTTCTAATCCTTCTTCTCAACGGAACCTGCTCCCATACCTTACCCATTTCCGCCCTCTTCTTCCTTCCATCCCAACATCAATTCTCAATGAAAATTCAAAGTAAAAGCGTACAACTCCTTCTCGACGTACCCTCTTCGATCTCACCCCCTTAGAATACAACTCCCACCCGCCCAACGAAAACCGACGACGAGCCAGTACTATAGCTCACGAGAAACCTGCGACACCAGAAATCGTCGAGCACCACAAAAATGATGGAGCAGCTGCCATTCGCCATCACAAACCTGAATCCATCATCCGTTCCTCCTATAACCGCCTCAAATCGCCATGCCTTCAAGCCCTAGCTTTGCTGTTCAAAACCGTGACACCAAAAGTCAACGTCGATCCCTTTGAAATTCATACAGGGATGAAGATAATCACCTCACGGACTCAAAGACATTAGTATGAGGATTTATAGAATTTTATTTTGATTTTCTAGATATTTACTTCTCACGTTTTAATTTCCTGAGATGGAGAAAAGAAACGCGGCACATTTTTTTTGGTGTTGACTTCTGAGGAGATTGAGATTAGGTTTAGAGAGTTAGAGGCATTATATAGGATGATTAAATGATTTTTTATATTGAATTTAAAGCCAACGCTATTTTTATTTCGTCCTCTAAAATTCCTGAGGTCACATACTATAACCAAAAATCATGAAAATTGACATGCAGCTAAAGTTCGACTTTACGGTCCCAACGAAACTGGTTTCGTCGAATTCCGACTCCGTATGCTCACACAGCGTATTTTTAACTGTTGAAATACTGACTATTTTTCACTCTAAAAATCCCCACGGTCACACACTGACCCTAAAAATCACGAAACTTGGAATCTATCAACTATTTGACATTGCGGATCCAACAAAACTGGTTTCATCGAATTCCGACTTCGTATGCAAAAGTGGCTATTTTTAAAGCTCTGAATGACCCATTTAAATATACAAATATATTTAAATAAAATTAAATTAAATATAAATAAATTTATATTATCTTATATATTCACAGAGGAATATCATACAGCTCCAGAATATCCTACCAGAATTTATGACTTGATTTCCAGAATTCTGATTTGATCGATATTCAGTTCGTATCGAAAAATCGATTTATAACGTTTATAAAGCATCGCAAATTATAAAGGAAATCCATAGCGACTTTTCTGAAATTCGATTTGGACATATCTCAATATCTACACAACGAAATCCCGATTTTTGTCTTCCACTAGAAAGATATACTCCACCAGCTCCACGCGTTTCTTGTTTCACAGAAATCCGGCTTAAAATGAATCCTGTACATTCAGTTGAAGTTCGAATCGCCAATTTACGAACTGCAGCGCCATTTCAAGCTCTATTATAATCTATACTATATTATAATTACTGAGTTTGCATTGTAGCTCTCTCAGCCCTTCTGAGAACTTAAAACTCAACCATCTCGCTAATAAATGGAACCCGAAAACCGCATTAAATGATCTACGTCTCAATCCTCCTTTCGCTAAATTTTCTAAATCGTCTCTCTTTTACTTCTGCTTACGTTACTCTAGCCCTATCCATTTTCTGCTGCTTTCGTTCTTTCTCCTAAATTTTCTTTCCCTTCGTTCTTCTTTTCCTATTTTTGTTTTTAACCATAATGTCCAATTTTACTCTGCTGCCTATTGTGTCCGCTCCGCTAAATACCTAATATTCACCCCGCCGAACCATCTCGAGCAACGTCAAACCAGGTCTTTTTACCACCGCTACTGGTCGTCCGCTGTGCCATTACCATGGAAGTGGTGGTTCTCCTCTTCATAGGGTCAGCGGCATCTACAGCCTCATTGTTATTATCAATCGATGCATTGACCAAATAGATCCGATTGAACAGAGAAGATAAACGAGGAAGAACTTTCTGAGTTTTGGTATTATTATCGTTCCAAGTTATTTTAAACGAGCAATTTTTCAGTAGTTTAATAATTAAAATTAGCCTAATTTTATGTGAGTAGGTAATCTGTTTGCTATTTTTATGTTATAATGAAACTGGATTTTGTAAATTTTCGATCTCATTTGAAAGTTTGTTTTACTTGAAATTCATTTGTATGTGATATAAATTAATTAATCAATTCAGTATAGTGAATTTGTCCATGCAGTAAGGTTCACAAAGTTCAATATGGTTGACGAATGTAACAACCCGAAAATCTGGGCCAGTTTAAAATTTTTATTTTGGCAATTTTAACGAATTTTGAATATTTAAAATGAATTATTTTAAATAATAACAACGAGGAATTTATTTTGAATAGAATTATAACGTATATATCTATATACGTCGTCGTTAGATTATAAATATTTATTAATAATTATAAATAGAATTGAAAATGGCGCGGTAATTCGATAATTCGATTCCGAACTTCAATTGAATGTACCGGGTGTAAAATAATCCGGATTTTAGTGAAACAAAAAACAATAAGATCTATTTGAGAATATCTTTCCAACGAATCCGAAAAATCGAAATTTCATAGCGGGAATCAAAAGTTATGCCCAGATGAAAATTCAGAATAGTCGCTATGTAAATTATACATGGCCCAAAAAGTCATATTTTGCATATGGATGAATTTGGACTCGAAACCACTTCCATTGAGTTCAAAATGCCGTTTAGAACTCCGAAAAGTATAAGCTTCGATATATTCCGATATCCGGAATAGTGGCTATGGGCTGGAGTTGTTCGGTTAACAATACATAGCCCTTAAAAAGTGAAATTTTGCATACGAGCTCAGAATTCGACGAGATAAATTTTTATGGATTCATAATGACAAATCATTGTTGAGTTCCAAATGGCGCGTCGAACGGAGTCAGTATGTGGTCGTGCGAGCTAAAACAGTTCAAGGTAAAACGAGCAGTCATTTTACAAAGGAACATTATTGATACGACCTCGGAATTCGATTCTACTTTTTTTTATGGATTCGTATCATCTAAAAATGGTTAAATCCAAAAGGGCATGATTTTTGAAGTTAGCATGTGAGCGTGCAAGAAAAAAATGTGCGCCAAAATTGCATTTTTAGAGCTTATCTGAGCATTTTTGTGATTTTTTTTGAATGGTCAAACGAACTTGGAATTCGACGAAACTTGTTTCATTGGACTCGTCTTCACGTCTAATATCTCGTGTCCGAAATCCGCGACCATCGGAGATCGCTAGCGTTCGGGCGATACGCGAGAAACTAGCATATAATCACTTTTACTCCATTTTTCTCTTCATAATTTCATTTCTCTCTTCCTCTTCAAAAACTCAAAAATGGCGTCCACCCTCCCACCCGCCGCCGCTGCCGCCCCTCCACCACCTCTGGCCGCCACCTCCTCCCTCCGGCGCCACCTCTCCTCCTCCTCTTCCTCCTCCTCTCTCTCTCCTCCTCTTTCCCTCTTCTAATTTGCAACCCTAGGAGCCACCACCACGGCCACCACCATCGCCGCCACCAACCACCAGCACCCTCCCAACGCCCAGTCAGGCCCAGCACCGCCACCCCCCAGCCCAGCTCCGGCCGTGGGCCCCGCTACACCCAAAAATCCATTTTCACCAAAATCGCCCATTTTGCAAATAAGTCCCTAACCGTATTTCGCGAATAACTCCCAAACGGTGCGTTTATGGCCAAAGTCTCTATAGAACAAAGTTGTAGAGCGCGAAATTCTCCTCGATTTGGCTATATGGAAGTCATGTTTTGGAGTTCGGAGCTGCCCGGAAAATGCGTTTAAAGTCTGCTGTGCGGAAGCGGCAAAATTCGTGTACTTTCGCGAATTCCGGCGAAATGGCACATTTTCGGCAAGAAGACCACTAGGCAAAAGTTGTTCAGAATGGCGTGTTTGTGCTAGATAAAAAGATGGATTGAAGATTTGAGTTTGTATACGAAGTCTGGAGCTCGAACAACAATTCAGCAGTTCAGAAAAGGCATTAGAAAAAAAAGTGAGTTTTCTCCGCTTTAAAGCTTCTATGATTTTTGACATATGAAGTTAATAAAAATATGATTTTTATGTTATAGAGATGATAAAAATATGATTTTTACATTATAGAAGTATTAAAGATTTGATCTTTATTATGTAAAAGGAGCAAAGATGTGATTTTTATATAAGTGGCGATATAAAAATATAATCTTTATTATATGAACACCGTTGTAAAAATAGAATTTTTACCGATATAGTAGTAGTATAAAAATGTGATATTTATATACATAGCAACAATATAAAAATGTGATTTTTATATACATGGCAACAATATAAAAATGTGATTTTTATACATGTAGTGACTACGGGCGGTGAAAGTGACAAAAGGCGAGAACGACGAAGATTTCTACATAAGAAGAGTCGTGGCGTTTGGTTTAGCTAGTCGGTGAGAACTTCTCACTCAAAATCTCTTTTTCTAGTTTTATATATATATATACTAGGATGCAGACGGTGTTTAGTAGCACCCGACACCCGTCATCCACAGACCATGGATGGCTTGCTTGTTAAATTGTTTGGTTGAGTAGTTGGTTAGTTTATTTGGTTGGAATTGAATTGTTTGGTGAAATGGAATGGATTTGATTGATGTGTGAATGGCGTGGGCCTTCACTAGACCGGGGATAAGGCTAGGCCTCGTCCCGTTTATAGTATCGTGCCGTTATGCCGCCGAAATTTCCCAAAATATGTTAGAAAAATAAAAATATCATTTTTATTGTGTTAATGAACTGAATAGAAATTCATGTGTTGAAATAGAATATTTTATCGTTAAAAATATAATTTTTAACGTGGAAGTGAATAAAATAAAATATTCATTTACAAACCGGACGGTTTGTTTATGTACACCTATTTGAAGGACATTGATTGGGACGATAAATTTTACACATCGCCCAACTGCACAAATAAAATCTGTGTTTGATCGTTTGAAACCCCACACGGGTGTTGGGATGAAATTTGAAGTTCACTCATCCTGATTGATTAAATATGTCGATCGATTGATTGACAGGCTGTTATAAGCGTAAGATATCTATATTTGATGCTTATACAGTGTAGTGCACTTTGGTTGATGGTTGATTGTTTATTATTGCTATTATATACATGTGTTGTATGGAATCCATATAATTAATATTATATGGTGATTGATTGGGCCTCATTCCAATCGGGAAAATAATAAATATTTTAAAGGAAAATTCATGTGTTGAATATAAAAATAGTCATGTGTTGACGATGTTCATGTGTTGAAACTATTCATGTGTTGAGTAAAATATTTTAATAATAAAATTCACATCTTTATCATATTTAAAATTAGAACTACTTCACGGTGGAGTCTAATTGAAATCAAACGATAGATACCATAGTTTTTTAAAATATTTTACCTAACAAAAATAGTCGTGTGTTGAAAGAAATATAGATTCATGTGTTGAATGGAATAAATATTCATTTGTTGAATAGAATAACGGATTTATTGAAATATATGAAGCCGTGTTGATTAGAGTTGCGCTATTTTGACGTGAATGATATTTATATCGATTGTATTCGTTTTTATAATGAATATAGAAAAGAAGTGATTTCAAAATATAACGTTTTGAAAATATTATCATTTATATAGTAATGATATAAAATATTCAGTTTTGATTAGAAATTGAATATAGAGTTGAAATGGTTTTGAAACGAAGTTAAAACGATTTATAAAATACGTTTTAAAAAGGAAATTGACGAAATATATAATATATATATATTATATATATTATATATATATATATATATATATATATATATATATAAATAGAACGCGCCGCGCCGCGGCAGTTCGTGAATTTCGACCATTTATTTCAAACGGACATTGCGGGAGATCCGACCGTCGGATTCTCCTAAAACCGGAACCGTTGGGTTCGTATCGAAAAGAGCTTTCCAATGAATATTAGAAATTTGAAATCTAATGGTTGGATTTGGAATTATGTCCAAATCAAATTTTGAAAAAAGTCGATGTAAGTGCAGTCCGATGGCCGTTGTTGGAAATCGACTGTACGGGCCTTGATAAAATTATTAAAAATATTGATAATTTGTGTAAAATCATAATATGTGAATTGGAAACAACTGGGGTGAAAAACTCCACATTTGAAAGGATAAAAATAGATTTTTATCGAAATGAACTAGTTTTGAGCTGGAATTAGAATCAATTTATTTTTGAAATAAATAAATTGAATTTGAAAGTGATTTTAAAAATAATCGATATTCCCAATACGTGAATTGGACTGGAGTTGAATCGAAATTATCTTCGGAATATTTCGATGTTGGGTTTCGTGACTATACAAATATTGTTATGGGGATTTGAAAAATATATTTCATATCGTTATTTCCAATACGATATTTGTTGGTTTCAGAATTTGATATTGAATATAAGCCGATATATTTTCTATTCAGAGCCTTGTATTTAATATCAAATGTGATTTGGGTTTATTGTGAATCGTGTTTTAGATGACATTGGTTCTTTACCCCAGTTAAAGGCAAGATGTTGATTTTTGAAAGGATTAAAACTAAGTGGAGTTTTAATGAATCTTTAATTAGATTAAAATGTGAATTGATAATTTAAATTATCAAATCTGAAAGGTGATAGAGAATGGAGTACCACCAGTTTTGCTCCAAAGCGATAGTTAAATCTTTAATTAGATTTGAACGTGAAATGGTAATTAATTTTACCGATAACACCGTGGTGTTAGTTGTGGAGTATTACCAGTTTTCTCCATGGGATATATAGGTTGGGATTGGGAAATAAAATAAATAATTACTTCGGTGTGGTTCGTTAATCCCGACTAGTTTGAAATGATATCCATAGGAGGATTAAAGAATAAATTTAGAAGAATTTATCTTGGATAAAATTAATGGGAACATTTCCCTAAGAATGTGATTTTGTGAATAAAAGAATATTCTGAATTGGAATGAGGCGTTTGTTGTGTTTGTGTAACATTCGTTTATTATATACGTGGGTTATCCAAAAAGGCCGGGTTCATACCCATTCTGAATAACCGATTCGACGAGATGTCGAAGATGAAGACGGTGGTTGAAGACCGGAAGTCTTCACATCGTTTGGGTGATTACTGATGATCTTGATTGGGCTGTACACCCAAGATGAGAGAAACAGTTGGTGATTGTCCAGACGTACTTGGAGATGGATGGATATGCGAGGAAAGTGCCTCCGGTTTCGTTCAGACCCAGAACGAACTTGTAAATGGATTGTGTGTCTGACATTGGATTTTATTTGTGTTGATTGATCTCTATTAAATATACATCTGTTTGGCGGCGGAGAATTTATTCTCTTGCTTAACGCCCTTCTCTGAGACGTACGAGCTCAGAGGTTGTATATCGATGGACATCAGTCGCATGGAGTGAATTGCCAGTGTGGCATGCGTAAGTGGCAAATGATCAAGGCTTCTGTTGAAAAGCAAAGTCTTGTGGTTGATGATCAAAGCACGGCCTGTGTGGCGTAGCTTTGTGTATAACGTGAATTCGCGAGCCTCACACCTCGGTATGAGTCAAAAACGGGATATGGACCCAAGGAGTGCACGACGTTTCTTTCTAGCTAGGGTGGTGTCAGTGACCTACCAGCCCTGACATTTATATACTTTTCACCTGTGTGGTTGTTGGATACGAGGCGCCTCGGATATAGGTCTATAAGGACCGGGAAACGTGTGTTCAGGAATTGCCAATCCTCAAAAGTAAGAGAGGACCGGCCTTGGAGGATCCAGGGATTGCTGTGTGCGGTCCCGAGGCATTTGCTAGAATGTCTCGAACGCAGAGAGGAGCTTGCCCCTTGCCTCGACTCATGATGGAATCCAATTTCCAATACGTGTATTTCGGCTTTATTTGTAGAGCCTAGTATGGCGAAATAGTGGTATGGGTCATTCATGCCGCCTATGATTGATATTTATGATTAAAATTGTTTTGACACTATGCACCTATATTAGTATCAAATAATGTGTTTTAAACGTATCAAGCATGCTTTGGCTGTTATAAAGTAAAAACCCTATCCTCCGGCTTGCATTGCATTGTGTGATGGGACCTGGGTCTTATAACAGCTTCATTTTTCTTTATTTAGCATTGCGCTGTTTGTTTTATGCACTGGTATTCTTGGGAGGAAACCCGTTCCGTGTTATACGGCGTGGTCCCTTGATTTACCTAACTTTAAAAATAAAGATTAATAACTGTTTTAGTTCTCACACCAGTCACATGACTGACCTGGAGTTTATTGTTTTAACCTAAACTCTGGGTGCCCCTATTTTCCGCACGGGCAGCTAGTAGTTTTGGTTTTGCAGATTTATATTCACAGGGTCCTGATATACAGCTGGAACGATGCTCGGAAAGCTCTGTATCCGTGTATCACTTCTAGTTGTGTTTTGTATATTTTTCCGCTGCTATGTAATTTATTGTAATCTCTGATATTTGTTGAATGTAATTTATTCATTTATACTCTGTATATTCTTGTATCTGATGGAATTGTTGTAATAACAATGAAATGTTCTTCTGTTTGCGTTCTATTTTATCTTGTACTCAATTCTATCCGTGCTTTCCTTCACGGGGAAGTTCGGGTCGTCTCAGTTTGGTATCAGAGCTTTGGTTTACAGAGCTCGAGAACAAGACACATTAGAACCATACGAAAGAATTCATCAGATATTGGATTAGTAATATCCAATTAGAATGACTCGTTAGAGATAGGATCAGTAGTATCCTAGAACGAGTGTGAAGAGTATATTTTTCAAATAAAAACAATTTTGTTTTAAAATTTAAATCGTTTTATACGTATTTGAATATTTATTTATTTTGAATATGGACAATCGAGTATATATAGATTTCGCGTATACGCGTCATGAACGTATAGTCGAAGTTTTAATATACTGGATAGATATAGAATCACATTCTAGACACCCGGGGATAATTCTGATGATGTGGCCACATCATCAGTATTTATGTTCGTGTTTCGAAGGTGTGATTTCTATATATTTCCATTAGACTGGTGTGAGAACCAAACCTATATAGCTAGAACACATTGTTGTGAATTGGCGTCAAAAACATGATTTTTTGTATATATATCAAATTATGAATTTGAAACTCTAATCCACTAATTGATTGATGTTTGTGTTGTTTGTTTATTGGTTTGATAATTTTGAACCATTAAGCCTAATTAAACCAAATATTGAATTGTATTGAAAATTGGTCACATTTGCTTGCATATACATATACTTACATTGAACAGGTCATAGCAAGGAGGCTAAAGCCGAAGAATAAAATTTGTTTGCCCGACAAATAGGTACATGTTTATCATAATTTACTGTTTTGTTTGGGTGATGATGATTTTATGAGCCTATTGGCTAGCCGCTTGGCTTTTTCTTTTTCTTTTTGAGATCAGAAGGCCTATATGGCAATTTCGGGATTTTCCCGTGCTCTCCGTACAATGGAGGTTATGGCGAAATTTTTCGAAAATTTAGGGTGTTAGCCAAATTTTTGAAGAATTTGAAAATTCTCAGAAACTGAAAAGTTGGAGAATGCAAAACGTAGAGTTGATTGATCAAACCACTTTCGACTTTGTTCCTTTTCGGGGACGAAAAGTTTTAAGTGGGAGAGATTGTAACAACCCGAAAATCTGGGCCAGTTTAAAATTTTTATTTTGGCAATTTTAACGAATTTTGAATATTTAAAATGAATTATTTTAAATAATAACAACGAGGAATTTATTTTGAATAGAATTATAACGTATATATCTATATACGTCGTCGTTAGAATATAAATATTTATTTATAATTATAAATAGAATTGAAAATGGCGCGGTAGTTCGATAATTCGATTTCGAACTTCAATTGAATGTACCGGGTGTAAAATAATCCGGATTTTAGTGAAACAAAAAACAATAAGATCTATTTGAGAATATCTTTCCAACGAATCCGAAAAATCGAAATTTCATAGCGGGAATCAAAAGTTATGCCCAGATGAAAATTCAGAATAGTCGCTATGTAAATTATACATGGCCCAAAAAGTCATATTTTGCATACGGATGAATTTGGACTCGAAACCACTTCCATTGAGTTCAAAATGCCGTTTAGAACTCCGAAAAGTATAAGCTTCGATATATTCCGATATCCGGAATAGTGGCTATGGGCTGGAGTTGTTCGGTTAACAATACATAGCCCTTAAAAAGTGAAATTTTGCATACGAGCTCAGAATTCGACGAGATAAATTTTTATGGATTCATAATGACAAATCATTGTTGAGTTCCAAATGGCGCGTCGAACGGAGTCAGTATGTGGCCGTGCGAACTAAAACAGTTCAAGGTAAAACGAGCAGTCATTTTACAAAGGAACATTATTGATACGACCTCGGAATTCGATTCTACTTTTTTTTATGGATTCGTATCATCTAAAAATGGTTAAATCCAAAAGGGCATGATTTTTGAAGTTAGCATGTGAGCGTGCGAGAAAAAAATGTGCGCCAAAATCGCATTTTTAGAGCTTATCTGAGCATTTTTGTGATTTTTTTTGAATGGTCAAACGAACTTGGAATTCGACGAAACTTGTTTCATTGGACTCGTCTTCACGTCTACTATCTCGTGTCCGAAATCCGCGGCCATCGGAGATCGCTAGCGTTCAGGCGATACGCGAGAAACTAGCATATAATCACTTTTACTCCGTTTTTCTCTTCATAATTTCATTTCTCTCTTCCTCTTCAAAAACTCAAAAATGGCGTCCACCCTCCCACCCGCCGCCGCTGCCGCCCCTCCACCACCTCTGGCCGCCACCTCCTCCCTCCGACGCCACCTCCTCCTCCTCCTCTTCCTCCTCCTCTCTCTCTCCTCCTCTTTCCCTCTTCTAATTTGCAACCCTAGGAGCCACCACCACCACCACGGCCACCACCATCGCCGCCACCACCCACCAGCACCCTCCCAATGCCCAGTCAGGCCCAGCACCGCCACCCCCCAGCCCAGCTCCGGCCGTGGGCCCCGCTACACCAAAAAATCCATTTTCACCAAAATCGCCTATTTTGCAAATAAGTCCCTTACCGTATTTCGCGAATAACTCCCAAACGGTGCGTTTATGGCCAAAGTCTCTCTAGACCAAAGTTGTAGAGCGCGAAATTCTCTTCGATTTGGCTATATGGAAGTCATGTTTTGGAGTTCGGAGCTGCCCGGAAAACGCGTTTAAAGTCTGCTGTCCGGAAGCGGCAAAATTCGTGTACTTTCACGAATTCCGGCGAAATGGCACATTTTCGGCAAGAAGACCACTAGGCAAAAGTTGTTCAGAATGGCGTGCTTGTGCTAGAAAAAAAGATGGATTGAAGATTTGAGTTTGTATACGAAGTCTGGAGCTCGAACAACAATTCAGCAGTTCAGAAAAGGCGTTAGAAAAAAAAAGTGAGTTTTCTCCGCTTTAAAGATTCTATGATTTTTGACATATGAAGTTAATAAAAATATGATTTTTATGTTATAGAGATGATAAAAATATGATTTTTACATTATAGAAGTATTAAAGATTTGATCTTTATTATGTAAAAGGAGCAAAGATGTGATTTTTATATAAGTGGCGATATAAAAATATAATCTTTATTATATGAACACCGTTGTAAAAATAGAATTTTTACCGATATAGTAGTAGTATAAAAATGTGATTTTTATATACATAGCAACAATATAAAAATGTGATTCTTATATACATGGCAACAATATAAAAATGTGATTTTTATATATGTAGTGACTACGGGCGGTGAAAGTGATAAAAGGCGAGAACGACGAATATTTCTACATAAGAAGAGTCGTGGCGTTTGGTTTAGCTAGTCGGTGAGAACTTCTCACTCAAAATCTCTTTTTCTAGTTTTATATATATATATATATATACTAGGATGCAGACGGTGTTTAGTAGCACCCGACACCCGTCATCCACAGACCATGGATGGCTTGCTTGTTAAATTGTTTGGTTGAGTAGTTGGTTAGTTTATTTGGTTGGAATTGAATTGTTTGGTGAAATGGAATGGATTTGATTGATGTGTGAATGGCGTGGGCCTTCACTAGACCGGGGATAAGGCTAGGCCTCGTCCCGTTTCTAGTATCGTGCCGTTATGCCGCCGAAATTTCCCAAAATATGTTAGAAAAATAAAAATATCATTTTTATTGTGTTAATGAACTGAATAGAAATTCATGTGTTGAAATAGAATATTTTATCGTTAAAAATATAATTTTTAACGTGGAAGTGAATAAAATAAAATATTCATTTACAAACCGGACGGTTTATTTATGTACACCTATTTGAAGGACATTGATTGGGACGATAAATTTTACACATCGCCCAACTGCACAAATAAAATCTGTGTTTGATCGTTTGAAACCCCACACGGGTGTTGGGATGAAATTTGAAGTTCACTCATCCTGATTGATTAAATATGTCGATCGATTGATTGACAGGCTGTTATAAACGTAAGATATCTATATTTGATGCTTATACAGTGTAGTGCACTTTGGTTGATGGTTGATTGTTTATTATTGCTATTATATACATGTGTTGTATGGAATCCATATAATTAATATTATATGGTGATTGATTGGGCCTCATTCCAATCGGGAAAATAATAAATATTTTAAAGGAAAATTCATGTGTTGAATATAAAAATAGTCATGTGTTGACGATGTTCATGTGTTGAAACTATTCATGTGTTGAGTAAAATATTTTAATAATAAAATTCACATCTTTATCATATTTAAAATTAGAACTACTTCACGGCGGAGTCTAATTGAAATCAAACGATAGATACCATAGTTTTATAAAATATTTTACCTAACAAAAATAGTCGTGTGTTGAAAGAAATATAGATTCATGTGTTGAATGGAATAAATATTCATTTGTTGAATAGAATAACGGATTTATTGAAATATATGAAGCCGTGTTGATTAGAGTTGCGCTATTTTGACGTGAATGATATTTATATCGATTGTATTCGTTTTTATAATGAATATAGAAAAGAAGTGATTTCAAAATATAACGTTTTGAAAATATTATCATTTGTATAGTAATGATATAAAATATTCAGTTTTGATTAGAAATTGAATATAGAGTTGAAATGGTTTTGAAACGAAGTTAAAACGATTTATAAAATACGTTTTAAAAAGGAAATTGACGAAATATATAATATATATATTATATATATATATATATATATATATTATATATATATATATAATGGCCCGAATAGAACGCGCCGCGTCGTGGCAGTTCGTGAATTTCAACCATTTATTTCAAACGGACATTGCAGGAGATCCGACCGTCGGATTCTCCTATAACCGGAACCGTTGGGTTCGTATCAAAAAGAGCTTTCCAATGAATATTAGAAATTTGAAATCTAACGGTTGGATTTGGAATTATGTCCAAATCAAATTTTGAAAAAGGTCGATGTAAGTGCAGTCCGATGGCCGTTGTTGGAAATCGACTGTACGGGCCTTGATAAAATTATTAAAAATATTGATAATTTGTGTAAAATCATAATATGTGAATTGGAAAGAACTGGGGTGAAAAACTCCACATTTGAAAGGATAAAAATAGATTTTTATCGAAATAAACTAGTTTTGAGCTGGAATTAGAATCAATTTATTTTTGAAATAAATAAATTGAATTTGAAAGTGATTTTAAAAATAATCAATATTCCCAATACGTAAATTGGACTGGAGTTGAATCGAAATTATCTTCGGAATATTTCGATGTTGGGTTTCGTGACTATACAAATATTGTTATGGGGATTTGAAAGATATATTTCATATCGTTATTTCCAATACGATATTTGTTGGTTTCAGAATTTGATATTGAATATAAGCCGATATATTTTCTATTCAGAGCCTTGTATTTAATATCAAATGTGATTTGGGTTTATCGTGAATCGTGTTTTAGATGACATTGGTTCTTTACCCCAGTTAAAGGCAAGATGTTGATTTTTGAAAGGATTAAAACTAAGTGGAGTTTTAATGAATCTTTAATTAGATTAAAATGTGAATTTATAATTTAAATTATCAAATCTGAAAGGTGATCGAGAATGGAGTACCACCAGTTTTGCTCCAAAGCGATAGTTAAATCTTTAATTAGATTTGAACGTGAAATGGTAATTAATTTTACCGATAACACCGTGGTGTTAGTTGTGGAGTATTACCAGTTTTCTCCATGGGATATATAGGTTGGGATTGGGAAATAAAATAAATAATTACTTCGGTGTGGTTCGTTAATCCCGACTAGTTTGAAATGATATCCATAGGAGGATTAAAGAATAAATTTAGAAGAATTTATCTTGGATAAAATTAATGGGAACATTTCCCTAAGAATGTGATTTTGTGAATAAAAGAATATTCTGAATTGGAATGAGGCGTTTGTTGTGTTTGTGTAACATTCGTTTATTATATACGTGGGTTATCCAGAAAGGCCGGGTTCATACCCATTCTGAATAACCGATTCGACGAGATGTCGAAGATGAAGACGGTGGTTGAAGACCGGAAGTCTTCACATCGTTTGGGTGATTACTGATGATCTTGATTGGGCTGTACACCCAAGATGAGGGAAACAGTTGGTGATTGTCCAGACGTACTTGGAGATGGATGGACATGCGAGGAAAGTGCCTCCGGTTTCGTTCAGACCCAGAACGAACTTGTAAATGGATTGTGTGTCTGACATTGGATTTTATTCTGTGTTGATTGATCTCTATTAAATATACATCTGTTTGGCGGCGGAGAATTTATTCTCTTGCTTAACGCCCTTCTCTGAGACGTACGAGCTCAGAGGTTGTATATCGATGGACATCAGTCGCATGGAGTGAATTGCCAGTGTGGCATGCGTAAGTGGCAAATGATCAAGGCTTCTGTTGAAAAGCAAAGTCTTGTGGTTGATGATCAAAGCACGGCCTGTGTGGCGTAGCTTTGTGTATAACGTGAATTCGCGAGCCTCACACCTCGGTATGAGTCAAAAACGGGATATGGACCCAAGGAGTGCACGACGTTTCTTTTTAGCTAGGGTGGTGTCAGTGACCTACCAGCCCTGACATTTATATACTTTTCACCTGTGTGGTTGTTGGATACGAGGCGCCTCGGATATAGGTCTGTAAGGACCGGGAAACGTGTGTTCAGGAATTGCCAATCCTCAAAAGTAAGAGAGGACCGGCCTTGGAGGATCCAGGGATTGCTGTGTGCGGTCCCGAGGGATTTGCTAGAGTGTCTCGAACGCGGAGAGGAGCTTGCCCCTTGCCTCGACTCATGATGGAATCCAATTTCCAATACGTGTATTTCGGCTTTATTTGTAGTGCCTAGTATGGCGACATAGTGGTATGGGTCATTCATGCCGCCTATGATTGATATTTATGATTAAAATTGTTTTGACACTATGCACCTATATTAGTATCAAATAATGTGTTTTAAACGTATCAAGCATGCTTTGGCTGTTATAAGGTAAAAACCCTATCCTCCGGCTTGCGTTGCATTGTGTGATGGGACCTGGGTCTTATAACAGCTTCATTTTTCTTTATTTAGCATTGCGCTGTTTGTTTTATGCACTGGTATTCTTGGGAGGAAACCCGTTCCGTGTTATACGGCGTGGTCCCTTGATTTACCTAACTTTAAAAATAAAGATTAATAACTGTTTTAGTTCTCACACCAGTCACATGACTGACCTGGAGTTTATTGTTTTAACCTAAACTCTGGGTGCCCCTACTTTCCGCACGGGCAGCTAGTAGTTTTGGTTTTGCAGATTTATATTCACAGGGTCCTGATATACAGCTGGAACGATGCTCGGAAAGCTCTGTATCCGTGTATCACTTCTAGTTGTGTTTTGTATATTTTTCCGCTGCTATGTAATTTATTGTAATCTCTGATATTTGTTGAATGTAATTTATTCATTTATACTCTGTATATTCTTGTATCTGATGGAATTGTTGTAATAACAATGAAATGTTCTTCTGTTTGCGTTCTATTTTGTCTTGTACTCAATTCTATCCGTGCTTTCCTTCACGGGGAAGTTCGGGTCGTCTCAACGAATGTTTCTGATTTTATATTTAGAGAGAGATTTCTAAAATATTGAGGAAGTTTCAGCGTATAGCGTGGAAGATACTTGAATAATGCTTTATTATTAATAATGTTTCTTCTGCTTTTTTCTTAGAGCAGCAGAACAGTTTTGAGACTGTCTACCTATGGCATAACTTCGTGTCAGTTAATAAACTTTGTTTATTCCTTCTTTCCACAGCTTTATGTAAATTATATGTCTCATATTTTGCGACTTTTTATTCTGTTTGAGTAAACTCTTCTTTTACTGGATTTGTAAGTGTCAATTTATAGAAACAAATTGCTAAACAGTTATAATAAGAGAGTGATTGGTTGTCCTTATAAGGTGGTAATGAATTTGCAGTTGTGTGTCAACGTTTAACTTTTTAGTAACAAGATGAATATTAACATAATTATATTGTTTGTTAGCAATGCTTCTGGTATGTTGTTAAAGATAGTGGTTAATATTTCAATATAACAGTCTCAACTCTTAATGATGTAGCCATACATTGAAAGTTACCTACAGGTAATATTAGATGTTATATACATGCAAGAAAATATTTGTGTAAGAATGATAAGTAACAAGATATTCATTTTTCTACTTATCATGAGCGTTTTCTTTTTAAAAATAGACTCGGGCTAATTTATTCGCATCGCCTTTTCAGTTTTATGGTTAATTTTTTTGTTTACTATACCTTTGCAGTTCTAAGATGTCCTAGAACAGTATATATTAATTCGACAAACTAAAGGATATTCATTTCCATTTTCTTCCCCAATCCCAGTTAGAATTTTTGAACATTAGTTGTGCAAAGCTAACTTCCACACCAACTATATGGTAATTATATGCAGCATTCCTTGAGCCTGTAAGCTCTAATAAGGATTGTTCAAACTTCCATTGTGAACATGTTGAAGATCTCTCTATATAATCTCATATTTTTGTTTTCATGTCCACGGTGAATTTTTTTGGCAGGTCATCCTAAAATTGTTACAGTCCAACAGCTCAATGATAATGCTATTGTAGAAAGTGTGAAGATTTCTCTTATGGTTAAAGCACTAAGAAAAAGCGATCCTTCGGTGACTTCCCGTTCATTCCATCATTTGTGTGATGAAAGTGTAAGTTATTTCAAAATTATTGCAAGTTTGTTTTCCTTTCAATTTAAAGATATTTTTTTGATCTCCAAGTATATTTTGATACATGTTCCGAGGGTTTAAGTTCCTTATCTTTCTCTAATATATGGAAACCAGATTTCAAGCTTAAATGGATCTAAATTTACGAAATGTGGAATTCAGTGCATAATTTTAGATAAAAATTGTTTACTTAGACGTAAAATAATATGGAATGACATACTTTGCTATCTGAACAAGAAAATGAGTGTGTCAACAGACGCTTTTTCTTCTTTACATCTGTAAACATGTTTTCCTTTTACATGTATGTGGACATATAATGCTTCCTCGATATGTTAACACATTAGACATACGCATTAAGATGATGATTGAGAGGTGTAAGTAGGTTGTAAAATCTACTGAACGATGTTAGAGACTGGATTTTAATTATAAATTAATTATCCAGGCAAGGAGTAATAGACGATTAGTCTGAGAACAAAATTTCAGTGGAAAAATAAATATCTACTATACTATTATTAGTAAGTGGAGCTTCAATAACTCTGAAGGTATCCATTTAGATCTCAAAACTAAACCGTCTGAAAGATTGTTTTCTTTTCGTTCAATGCAAAATTATGCCAATGTTTATCAAAGTTTCTTTAACACTCAGACGTTTAGTTGTTTCATTTTTTCAGTGCAGAATTGCAGTATTTGATTCACGTACAGGATTGAATGCGGAGACCATCATGTGCAGTTTTTGCAAATAAGAATGAATAAAAAGGAGCCTACGTAGTCTGAGTTGAAGAGGTGTGAGCCTTGGTACAGTTTATTTGTTGTTATATGTTTTTATTTCAAAATAGAAAATTGAAAATGTTGATGTGGTGTGATGCGGATTGCTACAGCAAGGAGCAGATCTCAAAGGAAAAGGAAAGTTTAAAAGGGAGAAGAAGACATTATGAAGAGAAATAAGAATTTTGCAGATAAATTTCTTTCTTCTCCTTTTCATTACAATTCCTACGTACTTATAACAGTGTGTAACAACCTTAATTCCTAAGTACTGTAAAAACTGAACTCTGTAATTTAACCACACCATGATACACATATTACATAAGCTCAAGAAGCCAATGCAGCTGCCAGCTGATAATAGAAGACCCAAGAAAGTAATACACATAACTAAAAGATCATTGGATTAATGCTCTGCCAGTGGATGCTACAACGCATGGGAGATTTTCTATATTTTACTTTAATTCAAATTCAAATGTTTGTTATTATGTTTTGCTTTTGGCGGCACATAATCCATCCAAATGAATGGTGTTTAATATCGAAACACGAATTTGGAGTATGAATACTATTTAATCATACAATCATAATTAATAATCAAAAATCACCACAACGACAAATTTCTAATTCCTTAGTGTTGAGAATTTTTTTCTAATTCCTTAATGTTGAGAAAGTGATATACATTTTTTTTGCAGATCACTTCCAACTTTTCACACATCCCTATTTCATTTGCAGTCATTCATGTTATTGCAAATTATACAGGAACAGACAAGTAAATAAATACCATATCTCAAATATTTCCACCACTAAATCTTCTTTTTAAATTTTTACTCAGTTTTTCAATAATAGAATATGTAACATGGTGGATTATAATCAGTAATCACACAAAACTCTAATCTTCTTTTATTCACTATTTACAGTTGGATGTCAGCCTGTAATCCCTCATACTTTATCAAGGTATGTATCGTTTCTTCTTGCATTAGGAAATTTATTATCCTACTTTTTTTTGATACTGGATTAGATAATGTGCTAATGGCCATATTTATAGGAGTTTTTTTTTGTTTTTAAAAAAAACTTTTGGGCTGAAATTATATTTTCTATATGGATATGCAAATATGAAAGTATTTCATTAATAGTGTTCCCTAAACATAATGTGATTCAAAATTGAATTTGGCTGCTATTAATATGGTGTATTTCATTATTTCTATGTTTGTGAACATCGTCCATATACGACTTGCCAGAATTTGTTACGGTGGTTATTCGTGTAATATTTGAGCATAATCAATGAACTAAATTCTTATATCGAGGTTTCTTTGCTTAAAATTTCAGCCAAGAACCCCCCCCCCCCCCCCCCCGTCTTTCTCAAAAAAAAAAAAAAAAAAAAAAATGTTAGGCATCAATTAGTTGATACTTAGTGCAAAAAAAAAATTGTTCCTATACTTCATTTTGCTATTGAACTTTTGAATATTTGATAAATAAGGGGACTTTTCAGTGAATTGAAACGAATCAGATCGATCTTATTTTCTAAGAAATTAAAACAAGTACTGTATTTACATAATATTTAAATGAGCAGACGTATGAGTAGTTTGCTTGATTATTCTATATTACCATATGATGAATGTCATAATTGATCATATTTGAATTCTACCATGTATAGTTCAGTAAATTTTCTTACATATGTGGCATATTATATCCCAATCATCTATAAAAAAAATTGAAACTACAAAAGCATGTGCTCTATCTATATTATACTATTAGAAACGGGTTTTTAACTATTTGTTCTGCATTTTTCTTCCTTCAATCTCCATTCTTCACAGTGGTTTGTGACAACATTTCTTACCTATTTACCGTGTTCCCTGTTGAGAACTTCCTATTATTTCGTTATACTTTTTATTTTATTTTCTTTGTCATTTAATACGTTTTCTTTTATATTCAACAATTTTTTTGTTTCCTTAAATTTATGTAGTCAATTATATTTTTTTTCTTATATATTCACCAAATTTAAAATCAATAACCTAATTTACAACATGACATAAATAATAAGTACCTCTATTATACGGAAGTATTTTCGGTATGTAAATAAGCTCTCTATCATATTTTTGTCAATTTACTGTACACATACAAGTTCTGTTCATGTTGTTTACTTAATATGTACATATGAACTATTTGTAGAAATGTATAAACCAATGCATTCTTCATTAGACTTAGAACCTAATCACTATTTTAAATAGATCTATCAATAATATGTTTTTGTAACTATATCAACTGTTTTCCTGCTATGCTATGCTCATCCTATTAAATTAGCTAATCACTATTTTAACCTAGAACACAATCAATGGTACCCATTGGAGCTTAATATACAAAAAATGTACATGAATGGTGTTTAATATTGAAACATGAAATTGGTGCATGAATACTATTTAATCATACAATCATAATTACTAATCAAAAATCACGGCAAATGAAAAATTCCTAATTACTTAAATGTTGAGAAAGCGATACACTTTTTTTTTTCACAAATCACTTCCAACTTTTCACGCATCCCTATTTCATTTGCAGTCACTCGTTTACTGCAAATTCTAGAGGAACAGATTAAATAAATAGCATATCTCAAATATTTCCTCCACTAAACCTTCTTAAATTTTTACTCAGTTTTTCAATAATAGAATGTGTAACATGGTGGATTTATAGTCACACAAAACTCTAATCTTCTTCCATTCATCATTTACAGTTGGATTGTACCTTTAAAATTGCATTAGGAAGATTTATTATTTCACTATTTTTGTACTGGATTAAATAAGTTACTAATGGCCATAATAGGCGATTTTTTTTTCTTTTTTTTAGGATTGAAATTATATTTTCTATAAGGATATACAAATATGAAAGTATATCATTAATAGTGTTCCCTAAACATAATGTGATTCAAAATTGAATCTGGCTGCTATGAATATGGTGTATTCCATAATTTCTATGTTTATGAACATCGTCCATAATTTGTTACAGTGGTAATTGATGCTATATTAGAGCATAATCAATGAACTAAATTTTTTTGGAATGAAATTATATTTTCTATAAGGATATACAAATATGAAAGTATATCATTAATAGTGTTCCCTAAACATAATGTGATTCAAAATTGAATTTGGCTGCTATGAATATGGTGTATTCCATAATTTCTATGTTTATGAACATCGTCCATAATTTGTTACAGTGGTAATTGATGCTATATTAGAGCATAATCAATGAACTAAAATTTTTATACCAAGGTTTCTTTATTAAAATTTTCGGTTAATTTCTTTATCCATATAAATAAATAAAAAAAGAATGCTAGGCATCAATTAGTTGATAATTTATCGACTTAAGCGTAGCAGGTATCGGTGTAATGGCCATTTTTTGTGTTTATTACAGTTAACTTAAAACTTAGTAATATTCTTTATATACCAACTGGGGATGGGGAAATAGATCCACTTTGTTTTATGCAAAATATTATAGTCTATACATGTCATTAATATTTACTTAAAATGACCTCATCATCGCTGCAAAGTCAGTAAAAGGAGATTGGTTAGCAATTGCATTTCTATTTCTCAAATTAACTTTTAATTTAGGTTTGGAATATCTGTAAGAGTTGCTTATTGTTCTACAGTGGATGAAAAGATTGGTTAATCCAAAATAAGTTTATTTTCTTCTTTGCCAATGGGATTCTTCATTGCCCAAAATTGTTTTGGTATCTTACTCTATCAACAGTATTCAGCCATATGCACTATATAAGTGTTTTTAAAAATTAAAATTTGTCGCACTCGCTATTTACTGCTATAATGCTGATCGTTCATATTAAAATTAGACTTAACAAGTGTGAAAATCTCAGCCTTAATTTCGTTTAATATTATTGGAATGGAACATACCCAAAAAAGTTGCACAATCTCATAAATAACAACTTTTTTACATGGCTGTTGGTAATTCTGACTTGAGAACCGAATCAAGATACAATCCTTATTTAGTTCAAATGCTGTTATATTTTCTAATTTGGAATCTTAGTATAAAAATTGAATGAATGAAGGACCTGTTTGGAATTTATCTACAAAATTAAAATTCTATTATGTTTAAATATAGCTCACTTGCATATAATTGCCATTATCCACTTAAGCTCTAACTATTATTATTAACAGTGTGTGTGTATTTTATATACATATATATATATATATATGTGTGTGTGTGTGTGTGTGTGTGAGAGAGAGAGAGAGAGAGATTTTGTTAGGCAAATAGACATTTGCATAAAAAAGTAGAAGAGTAAGGTTATCAACCAACCTACACTTTATACGTATACATTAATATTTTCATATAAAGCTGTTTGGAAACTATATGATCTTTAGGTCAACTCTATCATTTTGATTATACTTTCTTTGAAATAATGAATCCCTTAAAATCTATAGGAAGCCAATCATATTTACCTCAGTGGTGTTATACCAAATCGACATATTAATTATAAGTTCTAATATTGCAATCCCTTCCATCCAAAAGGCTCGAAAAGAACCTTTTGTGCTTAATTTTTAAATATTTCAGATTTCCCAACAGGTTAAACATGTGTGAAAATAGAAATATCTTTAAATGTTATATATCTTTGATCCACATAAGTATCAATGTGTTGTAACAAGATAAATTCCCATATTTTTTTATCAAGGACCGCAAACCAAGTAATGTCTTTAGACTATGATTTTAAAAAGGTCTTCAGATTATGGTTTGGATGTCTTTAGCCATCAAGATGCAAACTTTTGTTTCAAAACTGCACACCTAATAACTGTAAAATAACGAAAATATAAGTAAAAGCATTAAATTTGTGGCAAAATGTGGGTTGACAAATATCTTACTATTAATTTTTTGTTTGTAGGCAGATTAAAAGTATGAACCAAATTATACTGAAGTGAACTTAGAATTTAGTCCTCAAGTATAGCTACAAGTGGTTCTAAATGCCCAAGTATTACATTTACTGTAATGCGGTGGTATTATACTTGATAATCTAACTTTTCCTACGTGCTTCCCTTTTCTTCATAATCATTTATCTTATATGCTTCGCCGTGAAGCTTCTCATATGGTTAAAGTAATTTGTAACTCTTGCTATTATTGTACGGTATTTTACCTTAATTAAAAAACTTGATTTTTTCACGAAAAAGGAAGGAAAAGAAATTTGGAAAATATACCATGATGCCTTTATTATTACTTGATGGTAAAAATTAATTGATCCATTAGCAGCTAGGTATAAAAATGTCATATCCACATATTTTGAGTAGCCATTTGATATTTAATTAGTAAAAATCAAATATCAATACGGCATTTGTTAGAAAATTAATCTAGCAAGCATAGCAGAGCTATTTCACCATCATTTTGATTGTAAACATCATTCATGCAAAGTTAATGATGGACAAGAAGAGTAAATTATTACTGTAGCTTTAAATTCCTATTATGAAATAGATACGCTTATTTTTTGTACAACTTAAAAAAATTGAGTTTCAAAATATAGGAAACATATGGTTGTTTTGTGTTTGTTAAATAGCAATTCATGATATCGTAGTATGAGAATGAAGCATGCCATATTCTCAAATGCAAGGTACATGGTTTTGGGTATACATTCAATTAATTTTTATGATCCGGACACGAAAGAGAAGCATCTATAGAGTGTAATTGGCCATTCAAAAATAAATAAAGAGACAGGTCTGATACACAAATGCAGGTGAAATCAAAACGCAAATTCTGATATCAACAAAATCGGGAACTGCATTCAGCTAATTGAGACCGAAAAACACGGAATTTGGAAAGCAGGGATAAGGCTTGGGATGAACTTGGATAAAGCTGCATGATCTAGAGACAGTTATCTACCGCCGTTGAAGATAATACAATACTAATCCTGGTGGTAGTTTCTAACTGCTTAGAAGTTAGAAGCATGCCTTACAATGGGTTTATATTGGAAGAACTTGCTATACTAGGCCCATTGTATTAAATGAAATTATTTGATGCCACTTTGGATATTAGGCTTATAATGCTTTGTCATGTTGGTTCTGAATCTAAAATGGAACATAGACTTGGGGATTGAATCATTCAAAGCATATTGACAATGATGGACTTTCAACATTATGTACTTTGCTATGTGCTGTTTTAGTGTATATTGTATTTACGTCTGACCAGCAAATGTGGTGGTGCATGAGTTAGATTTTACTGGGTTGTAATTATGTACTATATATTTGGAAAAGCAATTAAAATGAAGTAATTTTCAGAAAAGCATGCATGCTAGGATGTGTATACGAATTTCAGTGAACTGGGCACTAGGTTCATTTTAGGGTGATAACTTGAACGCGTTTAACAAGGAGGTCCATGTTTCTTTTTCATTCTCAATGCAAGTTCCTGTGTGTTCCACCATTCCTTGAGAGAAACAAAATATGCAATGCAAACCATTTTCTAAATTACCTGTTTAGTTTTTTTTTTTTTTTTTTTTTTTTTTTTTTTTTGAAGATAAGTGCATTTTGAGTGATGTACATAAACATCCTACCAAAATAAAATGTTATATGTACATATGGAGAACTTAATTCAGAGTGTTATATATATGTATTGATAATATAGAGCTTCAGCCATGAGCATGCAATGCTAATGAAGACCGGGTAGATAGGAATGATTTCACTAAATTTATTATTTTAGAATCCATTTTGAAACTTCATCTTCATGAATTTAAAAAAGATAATTTTCTGTATATTGAAATAGTTGCTTCTCTTTGCACTATTATAGAAATTATATACCATTCAACAATGTAGACAGCCGTATGTGAAGGTAAATTTGCCTACTTTCGCCATTGTTAAACTACGCGATATTTTTCTTATTTTTTTTTTTTTTTACAATGTATTTGGCGGACAAACCCTGTCTCTGGTGACTCTAACATTGATTGTTGTGCGGCAGATGGTGTTTTAGTTAACAATAGGTAGATGTGTAAGTTTACAAAATAAAAGAATAACTAGAATGGAATTATCTGTTTATGTTGTGTGCGATTTTCCAACAAATCAATTCTCACCATCTAAGAGCAATTACAGCATAGTGGTGGATTTCGCTGGAAGGAAGAAAAAAAGGCATTAAGATTCCCTACTTATCCAGCACGGAGCTTAAAGTACACATTTTAAAGTCACGTAACAACGTTCGTGGCCTTCAAAACATAACCTCCAACGTTCATCCACTTCTTTTTTGTTCTCTGAGCACTTTAATATTGTTACCTGTACATATCTTATTCACTTCTTTCACAACTGCTGCACGTTCCCGTTTTAATTTAACAAAACTTATACGTTAACATATAACAATACCTCCACAATGTAATTGAACCAAAAGTTATTACCAACCTGTTATACCTGTTACTGAATACACCGTGTCCTCTTATTCACTCCACTATGTCGACAATAACTACACATACCTGTCAGATTACACATTTTTTGCCCATAAACGCTTTTCAGCATAATTTTTCCTTCCAATCATGCAAATGACACCTTTTAAAAATACAAAACCAGTCCTACTTTCATTCGATCTTTTCCTATATGCTTAAAATACAAGCAACTGAACTTTCCTACTACAACACATTTTCGTACGATATTTGCATCAACCCGTGTGCGAAGCACGGGTTCCCACTTGTTATATTATAATTATACGTTCAAACCGTCATCGATTGAATATATTCGTTATTATATTTCGAATCGAAACTCCACAAAATCTCGTATGCTATTCAATTCACACGATATTGTGAATTTCACTATTTCCGACTATTTCGACATTTATAATTTATTATTCATTATAAATATTAATTAAATATTCAATATTATTTAATTAAACGATCATTAGCTTCTCTAAATCACCAATTATATAATTAAATAAATTAATTATATATCTCTAAAAATGCGGGTCTTTACAAAAAGAGAATGGAGCTTTAACTGAAAAGAATTTAGAATTATCTAAAGAATATGAGTTTTTAAAGGTTAATAATAATACTTTGCAAAATGAAACGTCTAATTCGAATGAAAATTTTGAAAAATTACACTCTTCTTTGTAGGATCTAAATTAACCCTAGAGGGGGGGTGAATAGGGTTTATTGCAAATAAGTATATTTAAAAATAATTTCAGAAATAAAAAGATCACACACAGAAAATACCCAGCTTCGGCAAAAACTATGCCTACTGCTGCATTCAAGGTTTCTACTAGGAATTTTAAACAATCTCTACGCTACAGACTCTTGTAACTCGCGACCTTCGCTCCCGACTGTTTAAACCCTACGCTCAAGACCTTGACACAACTCTATCCCTTGAGCTGTGATTTTTCTAACTACACAAGTTGTTATTGACTCCTAAAAACAACTTGAATTTTGAAACAAATAAAAACATAAAGAAAAGAACCCTAGTTTTGTAATTGATAAATAAGTCTCTTAGGAGTTTAAATTGGAAGGGTTATCCTCTTTGATTTCTTGGCCGGCCCCTCTTGTATTTGCTTCACCACTTTAAACTCGAGCCCGATCACTTTGTCTCTGGAAAATACAGCGGCTCTTAGGGTTTGCTTCTGAAATAGAAATGGCGACTGTGGTTGGTTCTAGGGTTTCGACTCTATTCGATTTGATGTTGTATTCCCGATCCAAGCTTCCTCCTTTTCTGGTATGAATTTTAATTTGTGATTCAGTTTGAATTAGTGCTGGAACTTCGTTTTTTTTTTTTTGGTGCAACTATGATGCCGATGATGATTGTGTATTTATAGGGTTTTTTAAACCCTTGAGCCTCTGATTCTAGACGAATCATGTACCTTGAATTGTTCTTATTACTTGGGTATCTGATTTGAACTTTTCTTCTGAAATTTCTTTGATTTTAAAACTGGCCGTATATATTGGAGAAAACTTCTCGGTAGCTCTGATTTGAACTTTTCTTCTGAAATTTCTTTGATTTTAAAACTGGCCGTATATATTGGAGAAAACTTCTCGGTAGCTTCTTTTAAAAACTTTGATTTGGTCTTTTGAAAAATAATTGCCGTATATGTTTTTCTGGAGTCAAATATTCTGGAATTGATTTCTTATTGGCTTGACTTCTTCAATATTGCTCTTAAAAAAAACTGATACAAATCATCACTGTCTTGATCTTCCTTTGAACACTTGAACTTTGAGTTTTATTTTTCTTTGACCATTTCTGAGTTAACCTCTACACTTGTTCTTTGCGCTTGAAATTGGTTTGTGTTTTTCTGATACATGAACTGACAAGAATAGATACTCGCTTGATCACATTCTTTAGAGTGTTTGTACTGCTCAACTTTGAACTGTTGCTATTCTTTGATAAGAGCAGTCACTACACTTTGCCATTTTAATATATGTGCACCCATGTTTATTGGCTTGGCTGACGGTTGCTATGCCCATGCTGCTTTGTACAAATTGTTTGCTTTCTTCTGAACTTAAACACAGCTAGACTTTTGTGCACAGAGTACATGTCATCCTTGATTTTTCTTGTGTGTTCATCATGAACTTGTCCAGATTTGTTTTGCTGCACCATTTTCTTTTTGCTGATTTCTCCATCCTTGTTACTGCTTCACGCACTTTGCTCCTGAGCATCCTTGGCCATGTTGCACCATGCAAGTTTTGTGTATGTTTATCACCATTCATGCATTGTTGATTTGCTCGACACCTTGAACCATGCAATTCTATCTTGATCACTACTCTGTTTCCGGACTTATAGTTGTAGACTTTGAACTTGTGTCACACTATCTTGTATGTTGCCATGTATGTATTTGCTGCATACCCTTTTGTCTTATGATGATCACTTGAATTAGCATTGATGCTCCATTTTCTTGTGTCAGCATGAACTGTTTTGATTATGCACCATGTCATAAACCTGAACTGTTGCATCACTTTCTGGCTCGACCATTGCTGCACCATTTAATACACTGTGTATCACCCTGTACATGAAAATTTGCACCTGCACTTATCACCTGCCATACTACACACCACTATGCACACATGATCTCGTGCTTGAATTTGAACCATCCATGCTAGTTGCTGTGCCATACTTCTTATGCTTGTGCCATCCTTCTTATGTACTCGTCCATTGAATTGATACATGACTTGCATCTTGGCCTTTGATTTTGGGCCATGGTTTTCTGTATTGACTTTATTTCTTGGACTTGTATTCGATTTTCCCATTGTTGATTGTACACTGGGTTGAGATGGTCTTTTTGACTACTCTTCAGTCGCGATACTGGATTGGCGTGGTAGTGCACACGTGTATTCACGTGTGTATATGCAGCCATCCAGACGAGTTTTCCTATTCCTGCATATCAGACAAAGTCTAGAAAAATGATGAGAAACACACTGTAATTCTGAGGCAAATAAAATTTTAAAAATATTTTTTTTATTTTTATTTTTGTTGCAGTCTACTGTGTGTTCTTTTTGTGACAGGTATGAAGTCAGGATTTGACTGAAGGTTGTGAAGACAGAAGATGGACGATAGAAGACATTAAAAAAAAGTTAATGTATGAAAGTGTTTGTATGTGCAGTTGTATAGAGTGAGTGACAGAGTTGTATGAATGAAATGTAATATGTCAAATAGTGGAGTAAAAAGATGTATTTTTGATATTGAAATAAAATATTTTTATAGAATACTGTGTGATTGTTCAAATTTCTGTATCAGTGTATTTACAAACACATTCAATAATAAAAATGTATTTGGTTGTTATCATCAAACAAAAATCATATAATTGTGTATACAACAATGTTATATACAACAATCTCCCCCTTTTGATGATGACAAACAAATAAAAGATTTTGAATGTGTGAATGTGTTTGATAACGTGAGGTATGTTACTCCCCCTATTTGTATGCTCCCCCTACAACTAAGCTTCCCTTATTGATGCACATAGATTTGAAAATTTTGAAATGAATTAGTCAATCCCAAATTTGAAAATATTCTAAAATGAATTAATCAATCCCAAAATTTGAAAATATTCTATAAATGTTTACTCATCCATCAAAATCTTGATCATTCTCCCCCTTTTGTTATCATCAAAAGAATAACAATAAATTAAAATAGTGATGAATAGAAACTAGAGATATAAATTCGGATCAAGAGGATAGTATATCGTAAATCTCATTGAATCAAACAAAAATCAAAATATTCTTTGAGTCAGAGACAAATTTCACTTTCAGAATGAATGTACTATGGATTTTATAGAATTAGGAGAGTCCAATATTTGAATACAAAATTTAAAGATTTCAAATATGCTTAAAATATGTTAAGCACTTTCTAACCACGCATAGCCCAATGGTCTTTTAAATGGGGTTAGTAGTAACTTAACTTTATCCTCTCTGATGAGTTTCATCCATGCACAGCCCGAAGGTCTTTTAAGTGAGAATGAAAGCACATAGAGATTAAGGTATTTCACCCACGCATAACCGCGAGGACTTTTAAATGGGAGTGAGTACCAAGGATATTATTATTTATTTATTTATTTATTTCTAAATTTCAAGGATAATTAGAACTCCCCAAATTAAATAAAACCATGATGAGTGGCAGAAGTATGGTAGATATAGAAGATGGTCGTGAAATAAGCTTTAACTCAAAAAATATCATAAAATCTGTCCAATCATCATGAGATTTAAAATATTTCCTTATGATGAAAATATATTATAGTCAATACTCATCACAATTTCAAGATCTGTCATAATTTCAACGAATTCCAGAGTAGTTCAAATGATCAATCATTTGACTTTTGAATAACCATTTAAGAAATTTTATTTTATTACTTTATATATATTATGATTTTTTTTTTTTTTTTTTTTTTAAAGGGGATAGTGATTAATCTATTTCTATAATTCCCAAATCTAATCGTAATCGTGAAAATCTATCTTCGGGAAGAGGTTTTGTAAAGATATCAGCAAGTTGACCTTCAGTTGTAATAAACTCAATACAAATATCTTCTCGTGAAATGTGATCTCTAATAAAATGATGTCTCACATCTATGTGTTTAGTGCGTGAATGATGAACAGGATTATTAGACAAGTCTATAGCACTTTTACTATCACATTTTAGTGGTACTTTTTTATAAATTATGCCAAAGTCTGAAAGAGTTTGCATCATCCATAATATTTGTGCACAACAACTTCCCAAAGCAATGTATTCAGCCTCAGTTGTGGATAAAGCAACACAATTTTGTTTTCGACTTGACCATGAAACTAACGAGTGTCCTAGCATAAAACAAGTTCCACTAGTGCTTTTTCTATTAACAAGAGATCCAGCATAATCAGCATCAGAATATCCAATTAGTTTAAAATTATTGCATGCGGGGTACCATAAACCAAATTTGTGTGTGTGCAAAAGATATCTTAAAATTCTTTTTGTGGCTTTTAAATGAGATTCTTTTGGGTTGGATTGAAAGCGAGCACATAAACAAACAGCAAACATAATATCAGGCCTAGATGCAGTGAGATAAAGGAGTGAACCAATTATTCCACGATATTTCTTCTGATCAACTGCAACTCCTTTCTCGTCTTTGTCAAGCTTGGTTGAAGGACTCATCGGTGTTCTGAGTGGTTTTGCATTTTCTAGTCCAAATTTTTTCAGCAATTCAGCAATGTATTTTGTTTGTGATATGAAAATCCCCTTGGAGCTTTGTTTAATTTGAAATCCAAGAAAATATTTTAATTCACCTACCAAGCTCATTTCGAATTTATCCTGCATGACTTTTTCAAATTTCTCACACAAACAATCGTTAGTAGCACCATATATAATATCATCAACATAAATTTGGACAATTAAAAAATCATCACCTTCATGTAATAGAAACAATGTAGTGTCAGCACTGCCCTTTTTAAATCCGTTTTCCAAAAGATATGCACTTAAACAATCGTACCAAGCTCTAGGAGCTTGTTTAAGACCATATAATGCTTTTTCAAGTTTGAATACATGGTTTGGAAATTCATAATTTTCAAATCCGGGGGGTTGTTCCACAAAAACTTCTTCTTTTAATTCTCCATTTAAAAATGCACTTTTTACGTCCATTTGTTTTAGTTTGAAACCTTTATAACATGCGAAACTGAGCAAAATTCTAATGGCTTCTAACCTAGCTACTGGTGCAAATGTTTCATCAAAATCAATGCCTTCAATTTGATTATATCCTTTTGCAACCAACCTAGCTTTGTTTCTAATTACATTACCAGATTCATCAAGTTTATTTTTGAACACCCATTTAGTTCCCACTACTGGATAGTCATTTGGTCTAGGAACTAATTTCCAAACTTTATTCCGTTCAAATTGACTAAGTTCTTCTTGCATCGCTGAAATCCAACTTTCATCATTAAGTGCAATTTCAACATTTTTAGGTTCGATTTCTGAGATGAAACAACTGTGAATACAGAAAGTACAGATATCTTTATTAAATGATGAACGAGTTCGTATACCTGCCGTTGGATTTCCTATCACCAATTCTGGAGGATGGTTGGTTTTGAATTTCAACTTTTCGACTTCAAATGTTTGTTTTGTTTGGTCATTACTTCCAGTCTTCTCTTTGCTATTTTCTTTTTCACCCTCATGTGTAACTTCCTCATCGTTTTGCTCTTTTTCCATCGTATCCAGATCTGATTCATCAAATTTCACGTTTATGGTTTCAACAATGGTTTTTGATCGTTTGTTGAAAATTCGATAAGCCTTGATTCTTGACGAGTAACCCATGAAAATTCCCTCGTCAGCCTTTGATTCAAACTTACCAAGATGATCACCTGTATTAAGAAGATAACAAGGGCATCCAAACACTCTAAAATATGAAATGTTAGGCTTTCTGTCAAACCACAATTCATAGGATGTTTTGTTAAGTATTGGTCTAATCATTACTCTGTTCATTACATGGCAGGATGTATTAACTGCCTCTGCCCAAAAAATCAAAGGCAAATTATATTCACTTAACATAGATCTAGCCAATTCCTGTAATGTACGATTTTTCCTTTCGACTACCCCATTTTGCTGTGGTGTTCGAGGAGCAGAAAATTCGTGTTTAAAACCATTTTCTTCACAAAAATTTTCAAAATCCAAAATTTCAAATTCACCACCATGATCACTTCTTAAAGTTTTTATTGAAACACCTTTTTCATTTTGAACGAGTTTTGCAAACTTTGAAAAGTAATCAAAAGTTTCGGATTTTTTGGCTAGAAAATAAACCCATGTAAATCTAGAGTAATCATCAACTAATACGTAACAATACCTTTTTCCATTTAAGCTAGCGATTTCATTTGGTCCAAATAAATCCATGTGAATCAATTCAAGTACCTTATTAGTGCTAACAACATTTTTGGGACGAAATGCTGAACGACTGAATTTTCCCATAGCACATGATTTACATACTTTATTATTTTTATATTTCTGATGTGGTAGACCTCTTACCAATTCTTTTGATTCAAGTTTTTCCAAGAGACTCATACTAGCATGACCCAATCTCCTATGCCATAAGAATACTTCTTCATCCGTAGCTACTAAACATCGTGAGAGAGTCAAATCATCAAATGAAATAGTATAAACATTTCCTTTTCTTTTTCCCGTGAACACAATATTGTTTGTGGATTTTTCAATAATTTTGCAGGATTCATTATCAAATATTACACTCATTCCTTTGTCACATAGTTGGCTTATGGAAATTAGATTATGATGCAAGTTTTCAACATATAAAACATCAGTTAAGGAGAAAGTACTATTACCTACTTTACCTTTACCGATAATTTTACATTTTCTGTTATCGCCCATTATCACACTTCCTCCTTTACATTTTTCAAGGCTAAGGAACTTTGATTTATCTCCTGTCATATGTTTGGAACATCCTGAATCCAAGTACCATTCTTGTTGTTCCTTAGCCCGCCAACATACCTACACACAAGAAGAAGAGAATGACCTAGAGTAACTCATAGGTCTAAAAACATTAGTAACTGGCAAATTTTGATTTTGAACAACTGATCCTTTTGGAATCCAAATTTGTTTGTTTTTATTAAATCCAAATCTATTACAATTACTCGTCAACCCTTTTGGAACCCAAATTTGTATGAATTTTTTATTATTGTTCCTATTTTGACATTTTTCATAGCTATGTCCAATTTTTCCACACTTTGTACATTTAGGAAAAACACTTCCACCCTTCGCATTATCATTCATTTTAACGTATGTTTTCCCAAATCCTAATCCTTTTCTATTATTTGCACATAATTGGTTTCCAAGCAACATTCTAAATGACTTTTCCCCTCTTGAAAACTTACTCAATGTTATTTCCAGATTTTTTACTTTGGTTTTAAGTGCTTCATTTTCATTTACAAGAGAAGTTCATCTGTTAATAAAGTTCTTTCTTTTTGTGTCATCACTTTCTCTTAAAGCCAAATATTCTTGTTTTAATTTTTCAAAATTTGTCTTAAATTTTGTTTGCTCTTGTTTTAATGACTTGCAGTTTTCACATTCAGGGTTTGTCATCTTTCCAAGCTCATCTTCTAACCTATTGTTTTCGTGGACCAATTTTAACCTATCAGATTTTAATTTCTTGATTTTTAATTCAAGTGAATCAACGGTTTTGGTGAGATTATGACACATTAAAATTAAATCTTTATAAGAGTAATTTGGTACCTCAGTGGAATCATCTTCGCTACTGTCTGGATCTGACTGTGCCATAAGGCATAAATTGGCTTCCTCTTTATCACTGTCAGAGTCTTCTTCTTCTCCTTCTTCATCGTCCCATGTAGCTGCAAAGGCTTTCTTTTTCTTCTTCTTCTTTTTGTCTTTCTGAAGTAATGGGCAATTTGGTTTGATATGGCCAGGTTTGTTGCAGTTGTAACATATGACTTCATCATCTGAATTGTCGGAATTCTTGGATTTGTTGGATTTTGAACTCTTCTTTCGTGACTTGTATTTTTTGTTAGTCCACTTTTTAAGAACCATGGCCAACTCTTCGATAGGATTCTCAGTTTCATCGTTACTTTCAACAGTGTTGCTTAGAGCAATTGTCTTTTTCTTTGATTCTGAATCATCGCGTCCTTCTTTGGCTTTTAACTCCATTTCATAAGCAATCAGATTTCCAATCAATTCTTCTATTTTCAACTTATTTAGATCTTTTGATTCTTGAATGGCAGTTACTTTGGCTTCGAAATTCATTGGCAGTACTCTCAGTATCTTGCGTATTAATTCTACTTCAGTATAGTCTTTTCCAAGAGCCTTTGCATTATAAATCAGTGTGGAGAATCGACCATACATTTCTTTTATATCTTCGTCTTTTCGCATCGTGAAATTTTCATATTCGTTGCAGAGTAGTGCAAGACGAGATTCCTTGACCTGAGATGTTCCTTCATGTGTAACTTCCAAAGTATGCCAAATTTCCTGCGCAGTTGAACAGTGAGATATACGGTTAAATTCAGTTTTATCAAGAGCACAAATTAAAGCATTCATTGCTTTGGCATCAGTTGAGAATAATTTTTTATCATTAGCATCCCACTTATCTTTTGGTTTAGGAATTTCAATATCATTGATAGTCGTGACTGGAGGTTTATTGCCTGTTTCAACGATATCCCATACATCATAATCAACTGAGCTTAAGTAAATTTTCATCCTAGCTTTCCAATAAGCATAATCAGTTCCATTAAACATTGGTGGCCTAGCTATGGACTGACCCTCAGAAAAAGCGTTGTTAGACAAATTCATGACTCTAGAGTTAAAAATACCTGCTCTGATACCACTTGTAGGATCTAAATTAACCCTAGAGGGGGGGTGAATAGGGTTTATTGCAAATAAGTATATTTAAAAATAATTTCAGAAATAAAAAGATCACACACAGAAAATACCCAGCTTCGGCAAAAACTATGCCTACTGCTGCATTCAAGGTTTCTACTAGGAATTTTAAACAATCTCTACGCTACAGACTCTTGTAACTCGCGACCTTCGCTCCCGACTGTTTAAACCCTACGCTCAAGACCTTGACACAACTCTATCCCTTGAGCTGTGATTTTTCTAACTACACAAGTTGTTATTGACTCCTAAAAAAAACTTGAATTTTGAAACAAATAAAAACATAAAGAAAAGAACCCTAGTTTTGTAATTGATAAATAAGTCTCTTAGGAGTTTAAATTGGAAGGGTTATCCTCTTTGATTTCTTGGCCGGCCCCTCTTGTATTTGCTTCACCACTTTAAACTCGAGCCCGATCACTTTGTCTCTGGAAAATACAGCGGCTCTTAGGGTTTGCTTCTGAAATAGAAATGGCGACTGTGGTTGGTTCTAGGGTTTCGACTCTATTCGATTTGATGTTGTATTCCCGATCCAAGCTTCCTCCTTTTCTGGTATGAATTTTAATTTGTGATTCAGTTTGAATTAGTGCTGGAACTTCGATTTTTTTTTTTTTTTGGTGCAACTATGATGCCGATGATGATTGTGTATTTATAGGGTTTTTTAAACCCTTGAGCCTCTGATTCTAGACGAATCATGTACCTTGAATTGTTCTTATTACTTGGGTATCTGATTTGAACTTTTCTTCTGAAATTTCTTTGATTTTAAAACTGGCCGTATATATTGGAGAAAACTTCTCGGTAGCTCTGATTTGAACTTTTCTTCTGAAATTTCTTTGATTTTAAAACTGGCCGTATATATTGGAGAAAACTTCTCGGTAGCTTCTTTTAAAAACTTTGATTTGGTCTTTTGAAAAATAATTGCCGTATATGTTTTTCTGGAGTCAAATATTCTGGAATTGATTTCTTATTGGCTTGACTTCTTCAATATTGCTCTTAAAAAAAACTGATACAAATCATCACTGTCTTGATCTTCCTTTGAACACTTGAACTTTGAGTTTTATTTTTCTTTGACCATTTCTGAGTTAACCTCTACACTTGTTCTTTGCGCTTGAAATTGGTTTGTGTTTTTCTGATACATGAACTGACAAGAATAGATACTCGCTTGATCACATTCTTTAGAGTGTTTGTACTGCTCAACTTTGAACTGTTGCTATTCTTTGATAAGAGCAGTCACTACACTTTGCCATTTTAATATATGTGCACCCATGTTTATTGGCTTGGCTGACGGTTGCTATGCCCATGCTGCTTTGTACAAATTGTTTGCTTTCTTCTGAACTTAAACACAGCTAGACTTTTGTGCACAGAGTACATGTCATCCTTGATTTTTCTTGTGTGTTCATCATGAACTTGTCCAGATTTGTTTTGCTGCACCATTTTCTTTTTGCTGATTTCTCCATCCTTGTTACTGCTTCACGCACTTTGCTCCTGAGCATCCTTGGCCATGTTGCACCATGCAAGTTTTGTGTATGTTTATCACCATTCATGCATTGTTGATTTGCTCGACACCTTGAACCATGCAATTCTATCTTGATCACTACTCTGTTTCCGGACTTATAGTTGTAGACTTTGAACTTGTGTCACACTATCTTGTATGTTGCCATGTATGTATTTGCTGCATACCCTTTTGTCTTATGATGATCACTTGAATTAGCATTGATGCTCCATTTTCTTGTGTTAGCATGAACTGTTTTGATTATGCACCATGTCATAAACCTGAACTGTTGCATCACTTTCTGGCTCGACCATTGCTGCACCATTTAATACACTGTGTATCACCCTGTACATGAAAATTTGCACCTGCACTTATCACCTGCCATACTACACACCACTATGCACACATGATCTCGTGCTTGAATTTGAACCATCCATGCTAGTTGCTGTGCCATACTTCTTATGCTTGTGCCATCCTTCTTATGTACTCGTCCATTGAATTGATACATGACTTGCATCTTGGCCTTTGATTTTGGGCCATGGTTTTCTGTATTGACTTTATTTCTTGGACTTGTATTTGATTTTCCCATTGTTGATTGTACACTGGGTTGAGATGGTCTTTTTGACTACTCTTCAGTCGCGATACTGGATTGGCGTGGTAGTGCACACGTGTATTCACGTGTGTATATGCAGCCATCCAGACGAGTTTTCCTATTCCTGCATATCAGACAAAGTCTAGAAAAATGATGAGAAACACACTGTAATTCTGAGGCAAATAAAATTTTAAAAATATTTTTTTTATTTTTATTTTTGTTGCAGTCTACTGTGTGTTCTTTTTGTGACAGGTATGAAGTCAGGATTTGACTGAAGGTTGTGAAGACAGAAGATGGACGATAGAAGACATTAAAAAAAAAAGTTAATGTATGAAAGTGTTTGTATGTGCAGTTGTATAGAGTGAGTGACAGAGTTGTATGAATGAAATGTAATATGTCAAATAGTGGAGTAAAAAGATGTATTTTTGATATTGAAATAAAATATTTTTATAGAATACTGTGTGATTGTTCAAATTTCTGTATCAGTGTATTTACAAACACATTCAATAATAAAAATGTATTTGGTTGTTATCATCAAACAAAAATCATATAATTGTGTATACAACAATCTTATATACAACATTCTTTAGTTAATTCAGGATCTCAAAATTGTCGTCTCGAAAATGAGAATAGTACTGTAACAACCCGGAAAATCTGAGCCAATTTAAATTTATTATTTTGGCAATTTTAGCGAATTTTGAATATTTAAAATGAATTATTTTAAATAATAATGATGAGAAATTTATTTTTAATAGAATTCGAACATATATATTTATATACGTCGTCGTTAAAATATAAATATTTTATTTTAATTATAAAAGGAATTGAAAATGGCGCGGTAGTTCGATAATTCGATTTCAAATTTCAAATGAATGTATCGGGTGCAAAATAAACTGGATTTTAGCGAAACCAAAAATAATGGAATCTAATTGAGAATGTCTTCCCAACGAATCCGAAAAATTGAAATTTCATAGCCGGGATAAAAAGATACGTTCAGTTGAAATTTCAGAATAGTCGCTATGGAATTTCGGCCTTTAAAAATAGCCATTTTGCAAACAACCTCGGATTTCGACGAAACCACTTTTGTTGGATCCGTGATGTCAAGTTATTGCTAGATTCCAAATTTTGTAATTTTTCGAATCAGTGCATGAGCCTGGCAAAGGAAAACGCGTTTGACCATTTTAAGTTGATTTTAGTCGACTGGAAATTGGCCATTTTTCAAACGTTCTCAGAATTTGACGAAACTAATTTTGTTAGGACCGTATCGTTGATACGAAGCTAGAAAATATTTTTCAGGAATTTTTCGAGTTAGTATGTGGCCCCGGTAAATTGAAATGCGCGTTCAAATTCAATATATAGAGTTATATTTTGATTTTGACGAAAAATGATCGAATCAGCCTATGATACATATCCCATTGTGTTCGGAATGATGGTAATTAGCTAGGGGCGATGGTCATTGGAGTTCATTTGGAGTTCGGAGCGATTAATTCCTAAATAAAATTGAATAAAATAAAATATTAAAATATATATGTTTTTAAAATGGGCCATATTCACTAAACCCTAATTCACAAACAGGAAGCCGCCGCTATCATCTTTTCAACAGCCCAAAACGCTCGACTTTTCTTCCAACCAATTCTTTTAATCCATCTCGAAATAAACAAACCCCAAAACAAAAATCAAAGACCGTTGTCTGCTCTTTCAAATGATACTAGTTTGATGAATTTTTGTCTCGTGTGAAGCTCGAATTCATGTCGGAAACTCACGCCATTCGTGGCCAACGCCTGGCCACTGGAGGCGATCAAACTCCTTCAGATCGTGGGCGCGGGGAGGGGAACCAGCGGCGCTCCAAGTGGCACTACCCGATCATCGGTCGACGCTGTGATTGGAGCGCGGAATCCAACCCTTGTTTGAAGCAGCTGTTCGCCGTGGTCTGGTATGATTTACGGAAGAAGGTTTTGTTCTTTTTATGTATTTATTTATTATTTAACATAAAATCAGTTTAAAATCAGTTTGAAATTCAGTTTGAAATTTAGTTTAGATTTTAGTTTAAAATCGGTTTGAAAATTGTTTTGAAAATCAGTTTAAATATTGATTTGAAAATATATATCGCCTTGTTTGAAAGAAGAAAAATATACATATGATTTGGATAAGAAAAATATACATATGATTTGGATAAGAAAAATATACATATGATTTGAATAGGAAAATATACATATATTTTGGAATAGAAAAATAACATTGTATAGAAATGTGATTTCTAATTCTATATAGTGCTGTCAGTATAAAAATGTGATTTTTAATAATCAACTGCGTGAAACAGATGATGATGGATCGGACCGAAATCAAAACAAAAATCCGAACCGTTCAGAAATAGGGAATGGAGGAGTGGATCCCTCGGTGAGAACTTCTCACTTTAAATTTTCTTTTCTAGTTAAAATATATACTAGGATGCTGACGGTGCTTAGCAACACCCGACACCCGTCGTCCACAGACCATGGATGGCTTGTATGTTTGATTGTTTGTTGTGGTGAAAATTTTATTGTGTGTTGTGAGATGAAATAAAATATTTGTGTAGTTAAAAATATTTTATCGTTAAAAATATAATTTTTAACGGGTATGTGAATAAATAAAAATCTGTGTTTGTTGATTTGAAACCCCACACGGGTATTGGGATAAAATACGGCATACACTAATCCCAATAATTAGTTGTATGTCGATCGATTGATTGACAGGCTGTTATAAGCATTAGATATCTATATTTTATGTTTATACAGAGTAGTGCACTTTGGATGATGGTTGATTATTTGTCAGTGCTATTATATACATGTGTTGTGTACAAATCCATATAATTAACATTATATGGTAATTGATTGGGCCTCCTTCCAATTGGGAAATAAAGAATATTATAAAATATAAATAGTCATGTGTTGACGATATTCATGTGTTGAATAAAATATATATTCATGTATTGAAGAAAATATTCATTTGTTGAATAGAATAACGAATTTATTGAAATATATATATAGCCGTGTTGATTAGAGATGCGCCATTTTGACATGAACGATATTTATATCGATTATATTCATTTTTACAACGAATATTGAAAAGCGATTTGAAAATTTAGAAAATGAATTCGAATTGAATTGAATAGAAAAGAAATTCGAATCGAATTGAATGAATTAGAATTGAATTGAATAGAAAAGAAATTCGAATCGAATTGAATGAATTCGAATTGAAAGAATTAGAAATAGAAATTGAATTGAAATTGAATTGAAATCGTTTTGAATTGAAATCAATTTGAAATGAATTTAAAACGAATTTATAAGGAAAATTTTGATTTGAATTTGAAATGAAAGTTGAGATTGTTTTCGAAAACGAATTTAAAACGCTTTATAAAATACGTTTTAAAAGGAAACCGACGAAATATATAATATATATATATATATTACATATATAATGGCCTGAATAGAACGTGCCACGCTGCGGCAGTTCGTGAATTTCGACCATTGACTTCGAATTGACATTACGGGAGATCCGACCGTTGGATTCTCCTAAAACCGGAACCGTTGGGTTCGTATCGAAAATAGCTTTCTAATGAATGTGAGAAATTAGAAATCTAACGGTTGGATTTGGAATTATGTCCAAATCAAATTTGAAAAAGGTTGCTGTAAGTGCGGTTCGATGACCGTTGATGGAAATCAACAGTACGGGCCTTGATAAAATTATTAAAAATATCAATAATTTGTGTAAAATCATAAGAAATGATTTGGGAAAAATTTGGATGAAAAATTCCACCTTTGAAAAGATAAAGATAGATTTTTATCAAAATAAACTAGTTTTGAACTAGAATTAAAATCAAATTATTTTTGAAATAAATAAATTGAATTTAAGTGGTTTTAAACATAACCAGAATTCCAATACGTGAAGTGGAAATAGGTTTGAATTTAAATTAACTTCGGAATATTTCGATGTTGGATTTCGTGATTATACAGATATTGTAATGGGAGTTTGAAAGATATATTTATATCGTTATTTCCAATACGATATTTGTTGGTTTCAGAATTCGATATTGAATATAAGCCGATATATTTTCTATTCATAATCTTGTATTTAATTTCAAATGTGATTTGGGTTTGTCATGTATAGTGTCTTCATTAACACTGTTCTTAAACCCAACAGAGAAAAAGATTAAATCCTTCTATTTAGATTTAATGAAGTGTACCAATTAAATAATATTTAATTGGAATTGAATTTGAATGTGATTTTTGGTTTATCATGAACCGTGTTTTAGATGACATTGGTTCTTTAACCCAGTTAAAGACAGGATATCGATTTTTGAAAAGATTAAACCTAAATGGAGTTTTAATGAATCTTTAATTAGATTGAAATGTGAATTGATAATTTGAATTATCAAATCTGAAAGGTGATCAAGAATGGAGTACCACCAGTTTTGCTCCAAAGCGATAGTTAAATCTTTAATTAGATTTGAACGTGAAATGGTAATTAATTTTACCGATAGCACCGTGGTGTTAGATATGGAGTATTACCAGTTTTTCTCCATGGTATATATAGGTTGGGATTGGGAAATAAAAATAAATAATTACTTTGGTGTGATTCGCTAATCCCGACTAGTTTGGAAAACCATGACATGGTTTGAAATGATATCCAAAGGAAGATTAAAGAATAAATTTAGAAGAATTTATCTTGGATAAAATTAATGGGAACCTTTCCCTAAGAATATGATTTTGTGAATAAAAGAACATTCTGAATTGGAATGAGGCGTTTGTTGTGTTTGTGTAACATTTGTTTATTATATACGTGGGTTATTCAGAAAGGCCGGGTTTTTACCCATTCTGAATAACCGATTCGGCGATAAGTCGAAGATGAAGACGGTGGTTGAAGACCGGAAGTCTTCACATCATTTGGGTGATTACTGATGATCTTGATTGGGATTTACACCCAAGATGAGGGAATCAGTTGGTGATCGTCCAGACGTACTTGGAGATCGATGGATATGCGAGGAAAGTGCCTCCAGTTTCGTTCAGACCCAGAACGAACTTATAAATGGACTGTGTGTCAGACATTGGATTTTATTCTATGTTGATTGATCTCTATTAAATATAAATCTGTTTGGCGATGGAGAATTTATTCTCTTGCTTAACGCCCTTCTCTGAGACGTACGAGCTCAAAGGTTGTATATCGATGGACATCAGTCTCATGGAGTGAATTTCCAGTGTGGCACGCGTAAGTGGCAATTGATCAAGGCTTCTGTTGAAAAGCAAAGTCTTATGGTTGATGATCAAAGCACGGCCTGTGTGGTGCAACTTTGTGTATAACGTGAATTCGCGAGCCTCATACCTCGGTATGAGTCAAAAACGGGATACGGACCGTTGGGAGAACACGACGTTTCTTTCTAACTAGTGGTGGTGTCAGTGCTTAAACTGGCCGACATTTATATACTTTTCACCTGTGTGGTTGTTGGAATGCGAGGCGCCTCAGATATAGGTCTGTTAGGACCGGGAAACGTGTGTTCAGGAATAACTAATCCTCCAAAGTTAGGTGAGGACCGGCCCAACTGATTCCAAGGATCATAGAGGGGTCCTGAGACATTTGCTAGAGTGCCTCGAACGGAGAGGATCTTGCCCCTTGCCTCGACTCATGACGGAAATCCAATTTCCAATACGTGATATTGCAGTTTTATTTGTAGAACCTAGTATGGCGACATAGTGGTATGAGTCATTCATGCCGCCTATGATTGATATTTATGATTGAAATTGTTTTGACACTATATACTTATAGTAATATAAAAATAATGTGTTTTAAACGTATCAAGCATGCTTTGGCTATTATAAGGTAAAAACCATATCCTCCGGCTTGCGTTGCACTGTGTGATGGGACCTTGGTCTTATAATATCTTCATTTTTCTTTATTTAGCATTGCGCTGTTTGGTATTCTTGGGAGGAAACCCGTTCCGTGCTATACGGCGTGGTCCATTGGTTTACCTAACTTTAAAAATAAAGATTAATAACTGTTTTATTTCTCACACCGGTCCCATGACTGACCTAGAGTTTATTGTTTTAACTTAAACTCTGGGTGCCCCTATTTTCAACACGGGCAGCTAGTAGTTTCGGTTTTGCAGATTTATATTCACAGGATCCTGATTAACAGCTGGAACGATGCTCGGAAAGCTCTGTATCCGTGTGTTACTTTCAGTTGTGTTTTGTATTATTTTCCGCTGCTATGTAATTTATTGTAATCTCAGATATTTATCGAATGTATTTTATTCATTCATACTCTGTATGTTCTTGTATCTGATGGAATTGTTGTAATTAACAATGAAATGTTCTTCTGTTTGCGTTCTATTTTGTGTCGTGTTCTCACGGTAATTCGTTCTTTCTCTTCAGGGATGGGGAAGTTCGGGTCGCTACAGTTGGTATCAGAGCTTTGGTTTACAGAGCTCGAGAACAAGACATATTAGAACCATACGAAAGAATTCATCAGATATTGGATTAGTAATATCCAATGAGAATGACTCGTTAGAGATAGGATCAGTAGTATCCTAGAACGAGTGTGAAGAGTATATTTTTCAAATGAAAACAATTTTGTTTCGAAATTTAAACCATTTTATACATATTTGAATATTTATTTATTTTGAATTTGGACAATCTAGTATATAAAGGTTTTGCATATACGCGTCATGAACGTATATTCGAAGTTTTAATATACTGGATAGATATAGTGTAACACCCCACCTCCGCTGGGGTCACTCACAAAGGGAAAGCACTAGGTTTGGTGAAGCATTATCGAGGTAAACATGCACAGAAATATTACAAGACAGAATATATATAAAACAACGGAAGTAAAACAAATTTCATTACCTTATAAAATAAGGTCTAAAGCCTTTTACATCAGAATACATCAAAACCTGTCTTGTAATAGTAAAGAAGCATAAAACCTTTTCATCGGTTATTCCCCAAAATAAAGCGGTGAAGCAGCCATAGCCAAGAGAAGACCGAGCTATACATGATGACCTTCAAGCATAAGAGGTCCGAACTAAACAACATCATTTCCTCCCTGAAACCTGGGGGGAAACGGAAGACAAAGAGGCGAAAGAAAACAGGGTCAGTCATAAAGACTGGTAAGTCCTATCTACTTCCAGTATAAAAACAGGTAGAGGTAACATGACATGCATAAACTGAAAGTAAACATAAGAATGACGACAAGATAGATAAGCTAAACCAAGATAACTGGATGAGTTACCGTAGCAAGATAAACTAAGGTATCATGATAAACTACGGTGTCAAGATAAATCAAGGTATCACATTGTCAGGTTTCTATCAAGTATACAATCCCAAGGTATCTATCATATATAACATCCCACGGTATTTATCATGTATATTTGCTCTACACCTCTCGTATTAGTATCCCAACCCGCGTTATGTGTTAACTATGAATGTCCCTTGCCCAATGTCATGTAACGGTCCATGTCAACCTAATATATAACATATGTAGGTTTTTCCCAACTTGTATGTTTTCTTCCATGTATAAGTTCAGTCCTTTGTCGTAGGCCGTACGGGCTTTCCCATGTAAATTTATAACACCTCAACGGAGTACCATTTTATCCTTGATGCTGTTTTGGACTGCTACCCTTAACCTGGTTATGTTTTCTTACCATGAACTATCACGTGTTCACTTAGGATTTATGCCACCTAGGACCGCTAGGGATTATGCTACCTAATGAACGTTTCCGTAACTTGGTTTGGGTCTTAGCCACCTAGGACCACTAGGGATTATGCCACCCGTCAACCACGCCCTTTGTCCCACGTATATATCGTGAATCGTTTTCCATGTCTAGACGCACATGTATCTCAATGTGCCATCCGAGTTCCGTGCCAGGGCAAATCAAGAAATACGGAACTCGGTCAGGAGCTTTAAGTCATCTGCTGATGCAGATATCAAGGTCTGTTTTTGTATCCGTGGCTATGGTCCTACGTGACCCCTCCCTCAACTACTGAAAGGCAATCCAAGAAAAATCATGTATGAGAACTACATCCCGGCCCCACTATGCCCCACTTACCTATTGGCCAACCTCACCCATAACTCGATAGCAAGTATATGGTCTGTTGGTAGTTCTCTGTCTTTCCGTATGTACACGATTGACTAAAGATGGTAGGTAGTCGACGATGCGCTATCCAGGGAAAAAACAAGAATCGACGACTCCACGCTAATCCATCCCAGTCTTTAGGTCGCTCGCATAGCAACCAAGGCATACTCTTGGCTCTTCTACCGCGGACCTTAACCTCTGTGAGGACAGGTTTCATGGACCATCTGCCACCTCACAGAGGGATACCAAGAGTACCCTCACGTCCCCCGAAGCTACCGCTTCGTCACCCAGTTCGTTGGAGCCTTTATCTAAGTCAGATAATTCGCTCCTCCACGTGTGTTCAAGCGATGACCTACCATATCGGGTTACTCATCTATCTGTGAACTGGTCCAATTTCCTTGACTAAGAATTATTACTTAGTTATCCTTAACTAAGGTTTACCACTTAGCTTCACTTCCCGGTACCCTTGTTAACTACGATTTTCAACCTAGTCCCCTGAGCTAGGGTTTTGTCTAATGGGTTAAGTGTTGTCATTCAAGTTCATGACTTAACCCGCCTACGAATCATGTCAAGATTTGGCTAAGTATTCAAGTCCAAGACCTAGCCCTACAAGTTGGTTAAGTATACCAAGAAGCTCATGACTTAACCCTATTCAATCATCAAGTCAAATTGGTTAAGTATTTGTTTATCTTAACCTTATCAGATTATCGTGTTAGTTTGGTTAAGCATAGATTATCTTAACCTCATCAGATTATCGAGTCGGATTGGTTAAGTATAGGTTAACTTAACCCCATCCACTAATTGTATTAGAATGGTTAAGTATATTTAAATGGTCTTGTGACTTAACCCTATCAAGTTCTCATATTAGATTGGTTAAGTATGGTTGCTTAACCTCATCAAATCATCATGTATAATTGATTAAGTATAAGTCACTTAACCCCATTAAATTATCATGTTAAGTTGGTTAAGTATTGGTTACTTAACCTCATTGAATTACCAAGTTTAGATTGGTCGAGTGTTTAACTTAACCTCATCGAATTACCGTGTTTAGATTAGTTAAGTGTAGGTTACTTAACCCCATCTAATTACCGTGTTTAGATTAGTTAAGTCTAAATTACTTAACCCCATCTAATTACCAAGTCGGATTAGTTAAGTGTAAATTACTTAACCCCATCCACTAATTGTCTTGTATGGTTAAGTGTCATTAGTCAAAATTATTTAACCTTCTTATGTGGCATTAATTAGATTAATGCACCCCAACCTCTGACATTAGACTTTGTTGTGGTTACTAGTTAAGCCGGACGGGTCCGGGTAGCTTTACACCACAACCTAGTCTAACCTCGGGTTTTAAGTGCTATATGACCAACTACCCACATTGGGTCCTATTGTTTGTAGCCACTAGTTAAGCCGGGCGGATCCGGGTAGATTTATGCTACAAACTCAACCCAACCTCGAGTTGGCCACTTTCATGTTTGGTCTAGTGTCATATTACACTTACAACCCATACGTGTCTAGTTTCAAGTCCCATGTTTACCCCACATGTCATGTCCACATTTAGGTGTGTCATGAGTGCCATATTTTCATGAAATCCCATGTCAAATTATCATGTCATAATCACGCACGTCTATCCTACCCCAAATCGTGTTTCCAACCCAAGTAAAAGCGAGTCGACATAGTAAGGATACTATGCTACATATTGGCCTCAAAACATGCACGATGCCAAAAAGGGATTGGCCACAAACATGCATAGTACCATAAGGAAATTTGGCCACAAAATATGCATAGCATCATAAGGTTTTTGGCCTCAAACATGCATAATGTCACAACGGGATTAGCCACAAACATGCATAGTATCATAAGGGAACTTGGCCACAAACATGCATGATAACATAAGGGATTGGGTTCATTTACATGCATAAGCCCCAAAGTCAAGTCTTTGCCAATGTTTCACAAGTCAAATGGTTCCCAAAGGTTCATGCTAACATTCCATAGATAAAGATTCAAACTTGCAAGATAAACTAGGTTAAACATAACATGAGTGGCATGATTAAGTCGCTAAAACTTAGCCCAAGGTCATAGATCATAGAAAAGGGGCAAAGTTAGGTTCACATAGGCTAGCATACTTATGTTTCATCGCATTTTATTCCATGTCACATTAGAACCACTGTTAGAATCTACAAGTAGCTAGAACTTACATAGCGAGGCTTAGGGAAGGATCATGCATCGTCTTGACGAAGAAAGGTGGCTCCTTTTTTGAAGAATTGTCATGAAATTTGCGTAGCAACGTTGATCCACTCCCTTGATTTGATGTAGCAAGCTAGCACCTTTGATTCGGATCCGATTTGAATGCATAAGCTCTTGGAGTTGGAGATGGAGGCAATGATCAAGAGGGATTTGGGCAGCACTTCGTTGTTAGATTGATTTTTAGTGATTTAGGTTAGGTCCTAGGGTGTTTTTATAGAGATTAGGAGTAGTTTAGGCCATAGGATAAACCCTAGGATAGATCTGAGCCCTCAAAATCTGTCACAAGCCTCCAAACATGTCTTGAGGAACAAGTCAGGTGCACCCACGCCAAACTGGCCGACCACCCAAGTCGACAGGGGTATCGACTGGGCAATCGACACCACCTGGGGTGTGTCGACTCCCAAGTCGACTCCCCAGTTGACTTGGGGGTGGCGGGAATTTTTCCCGCCTCTTTTGCTTGGCTGAATTTGAATTCTGAATTCAAATTTGAACTGTTTTTGAACTTGAAATTTTCTGAAAACTTTGACGGGCCATAACTTGGTCATACGGACTCCGATTTTCGAAAACTCGGACTCTATTTCGCGTATTTTTCCGAGACGATCGCAATGGCGCAACCCATTTCTCCTGATTCAGATTTTATAATTAAATTCTGCCTTGATTCTTGTCTTAGCATGTTATAAAAATCCGGGTTGTTACATTCTCCCCAACTTAAAGGATTTCGTCCCCGAAATCTCCAAGTTAGGAAGAACGTATCCTACCATCCATATACTCAAAACATCATCCACAGGCAACCATGGTCCTTAAAAGATTCCTAATGCTTTATGAACACATGCAGAAAGTGTGTGTATATGTTCCTTAGCTAATGCTAATGATCAGGCCTGAATGATCTTTCTAATGCAAAATATGTTTAGTGCCATGAGTCCAACATGTATGCAAATAGTCCTAGTCATATAAGTACTACATGTTTGCACAAACATTCATTCATATGCAACATCCACATGACAACACATTAACTTTCAAACAAGTATAAATACTCGTGCATATGCAATGCAAAATGTGAGTGCGTCGATCTAGTATCTAACGTGTATTCGCGCATCCAAGAGCAACCACTTGCAACCATTTGCAACCATATCAATCATAACATGTCTCAAATACATGTTTACATCCATAGAGTTCTACCTAAGGTTCCCAAGATAGGATCGAGAAGATAAACAAGACAAACTCCTTACGGGGTTTGCAACAGAAACAGGACCGAGAGGATATCCACCAAGCGATAGCATGCAAGTATGCTCTACAGGTGAACCAGGGATCAAAGATATACTCTTAAAAAGAGACATGATGCGCGCGTCTAAGCCCCATTTCCATGAGCTTAATTCCATTGTGCCTTGACCGCCTTTGACTTCATGATTTCGTAGCTCCTTGATTCCTATTTCCAAGGTATGAGTTGGGACTCATTTCACTGTCGCCTCTCGTTCCCTTTTCACTTATTCTTTTCTAGAATCCTTGGCTCGACCATAACTGCGTACTCAAGGTTTCATGCACGCTTTCCAACAATTCACTAGTGAATTCTGGATCTCGTTTACCGATGTCAATCCATGTTATCACGTGCACTTACTAGGGTGATTCCTATAACCCATGCTTAAGCGGGATGGACCATCCGACTTATTGGCGAACGTTACTCGATCGGATCAGAGATTTCCGATAAATGCATCAAGAGATTCTAGGTAACTAACCATGACAAAACTCATAAGGTTACACGAGACTTCGAGGGTATTACCAAGGCAAGTTAAGAGTTTAACTACCCTCCTTTCAAGACCGAGAATGGCATCCCTTACTGGATAACCACCTCATCCCTAGAATCCATCCATAGCTCAACAATAGAAGCATTGCTTCTAATCTCAACACTTGGCATAGACGTTCTCAAATCCAAACAAGTCATGAATAAATGGACCGACTCTCCAACCAGATTTTGGCACTAAAGTGGGATCTTCTACCATGCTAGTACTAAGGTGCAGAGACCTAACTATCGAGCAGACTTAAATGATGCGATGATCAAAACAAAGTCTGGATGGGATGATAGAAAAGAAAGGCTAAACCTTTAATAGAAACGATACCATCCCTCTTAGGTACGCTAGGAGTGAGAGCATACAATTGCCCTCTCGCTGATCTTGTCCTTGCCTTCCTTCGTGGATCCAGCCATACCAACAAGTTGCTTATTCTTAAGATCGTGTCCTTTATCCTTGCTCTCATTATTCCTTCATATAACTTTGGTAACAGGTCTCTCGAGAACTTCTTCCATCGCACGGGAAAACACTTCGTAGCTAGACAAGGATTAGTTGCAGTTAAAACTACTGTGACTACAGATGGAGGAAAGAAAGGAAAAGAGATTAAATCAAGGAAACAAAGGATAGTGCAAATGGCTTTTGGGGAATAGCCTTTAAAAACTTTTCTTGAAAAATGCTTCTTTGTAAACGGTTTCTCAAATAGTTTTCAGAAGGTTTTAAAAACTTTTGCCCAGTCTGGTAACCTTCTGCTCTGATACCAAATGTAACACCCCACCTCCGCTAGGGTCACTCACAAAGGGAATGCACTAGGTTTGGTGAAGCATTATCGAGGTAAACATGCACAGAAATATTAAAAGACAGAACATATATAAAACAGCGGAAGTAAAACAAATTTCATTACCTTATAAAATAAGGTCTAAAGCCTTTTACATCAGAATACATCAAAACCTGTCTTGCATTAGTAAAGAAGCATAAAACCTTTTCATAAATTATTCCCCAAAATAAAGCGGTGAAGCAACCATAGCCAAGAGAAGACCGAGCTATACATGATGACCTTCAAGCATAAGAGGTCCGAACTAAACAACATCATTTCCTCCCTGAAACCTGGGGGGAAACGGAAGACAAAGAGGCGAAAGAAAACAGGGTCAGTAATAAAGACTGGTAAGTCCTATCTACTTCCAGTATAAAAACAGGTAAAGGTAACATGACATGCATAAACTGAAAGTAAACATAAGAATGACGACAAGATAGATAAGCTAAACCAAGATAACTGGATGAGCTACTGTAGCAAGATAAACTAAGGTATCATGATAAACTATGGTGTCAAGATAAATCAAGGTATCACATTGTCAGGTTTCTGTCAAGTATACAATCCCAAGGTATCTATCATATATAACATCCTACGGTATTTATCATGTATATTTGCTCTGCACCTCTCGTACTAGTATCCCAACCCGCGTTATGTGTTAACTATGAATGTCCCTTGCCCAATGTCATGTAATGGTCCATGTCAACCTAATATATAGCATATGTAGGTTTTTCCCAACTCGTATGTTTTCTTCCATGTATAAGTTCAGTCCTTTGCCATAGGCCGTACGGGCTTTCCCATGTAAATTTATACCACCTCAACGGAGTACCATTTTATCCTTGATGTTGTTTTGTACTGCTACCCATGACCTGGTTATGTTTTCTTACCATGAACTATCGCGTGTTCACTTAGGATTTATGCCACCTAGGACCGCTAGGGATTATGCTACCTAATGAACGTTTCCGTAACTTGGTTTGGGTCTTAGCCACCTAGGACCACTAGGGATTATGCCACCCGTCAACCACGCCCTTTGTCCCACGTATATATCGTCAATCGTTTTCCATGTCTAGATGCACATGTATCTCAATGTGCCATCGGAGTTCCGTGCCAGGGCAAATCAAGAAATACGGAACTCGGTCGGGAACTTTAAGTCGTCTGCTGATGCAGATATCAAGGTCTGTTTTTGTATCCGTGGCTATGGTCCTACGTGACCCCTCCCTCAACTACTGAAAGGCAATCTAAGAAAAATCATGTATGAGAACTACATCCCGGCCCTACTATGCCCCACTTACCTATTGGCCAACCTCACCCATAACTCGATAGCATGTATATGGTCTGTTGGGAGTTCTCTGCCTTTCCATATGTACACGATTGACTAAAGATGGTAGGTAGTCGACGACGCGCTATCCAGGGCAAAAACAAGAATCGACGACTCCACGCTAATCCATCCCAGTCTTTAGGTCGCTCGCATTGCAACCAAGGCATACTCTTGGCTCTTCTACCGCAGACCTTAACCTCTGTGAGGCCAGGTTTCATGGACCATCTGCCACCTCACAGAGGGATACCAAGAGTACCCTCATGTCCCCCGAAGCTACCGCTCCGTCACCTAGTTCGTTGGAGCCTTTAACTAAGTCAGATAATTCGCTCCTCCACGTGTGTTCAAGCGATGACCTACCATATTCGGTTACTCAACTATCTGTGAACTGGTCCAATTTCCTTGACTAAGAATTATTACTTAGTTATCCTTAACTAAGGTTTACCACTTAGCTTCACTTCCCGGTACCCTTGTTAACTACGATTTTCAACCTAGTCCCCTGAGCTACGGTTTTGTCTAATGGGTTAAGTGTTGTCATTCAAGTTTATGACTTAGCCCGCCTACGAATCGTGTCAAGATTTGGCTAAGTATTAAAGCCCATGACCTAGCCCTACAAGTTGGTTAAGTATACCAAGAAGCTCATGACTTAACCCTATTCAATCATCAAGTCAAATTGGTTAAGTATTTGTTTATCTTAACCTTATCAGATTATCGTGTTAGTTTGGTTAAGCAAAGATTATCTTAACCTCATCAGATTATCGAGTCGAATTGGTTAAGTATAGGTTAACTTAACCCCATCCACTAATCGTATTAGAATGGTTAAGTATATTTAAACGGTCTTGTGACTTAACCCTATCAAGTTCTCATATTAGATTGGTTAAGTATGGTTTCTTAACCTCATCAAATCATCATGTATAATTGATTAAGTATAAGTCACTTAACCCCATTAAATTATCATGTTAAGTTGGTTAAGTAATGGTTACTTAACCTCATTGAATTACCAAGTTTAGATTGGTCGAGTGTTTAACTTAACCTCATCGAATTACCGTGTTTAGATTAGTTCAGTGTAGGTTACTTAACCCCATCTAATTACAGTGTTTAGATTAGTTAAGTCTAAATTACTTAACCCCATCTAATTACCAAGTCGGATTAGTTAAGTGTAAATTACTTAACCCCATCCCCTAATTGTCTTGTATGGTTAAGTGTCATTAGTCAAAATTACTTAACCTTTTCATGTGGAATTAATTAGATTAATGCACCCCAACCTCTCACATTAGACTTTGTTGTGGTTACAAGTTAAACCGGGCAGGTCCGGGTAGCTTTACACCACAACCTAGTCTAACCTCGGGTTTTAAGTGCTATATGACCAACTACTCACATTGGGTCCTATTGTTTGTAGCCACTTGTTAAGCCGGGCGGATCCGGGTAGATTTATGCTACAAACTCAACCCAACCTCGAGTTGGTCACTTTCATGTTTGGTCTAGTGTCATATTACACTTACAACCCATACGTGTCTAGTTTCAAGTCCCATGTTTACCCCACATGTCATGTCCACATTTAGGTGTGTCATGAGTGCCATATTTTCATGAAATCCCATGTCAAATTATCATGTCATAATCACGCACGTCTATCCTACCTCAAATCGTGTTTCCAACCCAAGTAAAAGCTAGTCAACATAGTAAGGATACTATGCTACATATTGGCCTCAAAGCATGCACGATGCCAAAAAGGGATTGGCCACAAACATGCATAGTATCATAAGGAAATTTGGCCACAAAATATGCATAGCATCATAAGGGGTTTTTGGCCTCAAACATGCATAATGTCACAACGGGATTAGCCACAAACATGCATAGTATCATAAGGGAACTTGGCCACAAACATGCATGATTACATAAGGGATTGGGTTCATTTACATTCATAAACCCCAAAGTCAAGTCTTTGCCAATGTTTCACAAGTCAAATGGTTCCCAAAGGTTCATGCTAACATTCCATAGATAAAGATTCAAACTTGCACGATAAACTAGGTTAAACATAACATGAGTGGCATGATTAAGTCGCTAAAACTTATCCCAAGGTCATAGATCATAGAAAAGGTGCAAAGTTAGGTTCACATAGGCTAGCATACTTATGTTTCATCGCATTTTATTCCATGTCACATTAGAACCACCGTTAGAATCTACAAGTAGCTAGAACTTACATAGCGAGGCTTAGGGAAGGATCATGCATCGTCTTGACGAAGAAAGGTGGCTCCTTTGTTGAAGAATCGTCATGAAATTTGCATAGCAACGTTGATCCACTCCCTTGATTTGATGTAGCAAGCTAGCACCTTTGATTCGGATCCGATTTGAATGCATAAGCTCTTGGAGTTGGAGATGGAGGCCATGATCAAGAGGGATTTGGGCAGCACTTCGTTGTTAGATTGATTTTTAGTGATTTAGGTTAGGTCCTAGGGTGTTTTTATGGAGATTAGGAGTAGTTTAGGCCATAGGATAGACCCTAGGATAGATCCGAGCCCTCAAAATCCGTCACAAGCCTCCAAACATGTCTTGAGGAACAAGTCAGGTGCACCCAGGCCAAATTGGCCGACCACCCAAGTCGACAGGGGTGTCGACTGGGCAGTCGACACCACCTGGGGTGTGTCGACTCCCAAGTCGACTTGGGGTGGCAGGAATTTTTCCCGCCTCTTCTGCTTGGCTGAATTTGAATTCTGAATTCAAATTTGAACTGTTTTTGAACTTGGAATTTTCTGGAAACTTTGACGGGCCATAACTTGGTCATACGGACTCCGATTTTTGAAAACTCGGACTCTATTTCGCGTATTTTTCCGAGACGAACCCAATAGCGCTACCTGTTTCTCCTGTTTCAGATTTTATAATTAAATTCTGACTTGATTCTTGTCTTAGCATGTTATAAAAATCCGGGTTGTTACATATAGAATCACACTCTAGTCGCCCGGAGATAATGTTGATAATGACCATGGCATCATCAGTATTTATGTTCGTTTTTCGAAAGTGTGAAATCTATATATTTCCATTAGACTGGTGTGAGAACCAAAACTTACATAGATTTATTGTTGTGATTTGGCATCAAAAACATGATTTTCTGTATATATATCAAATTATGAATTTGAAATGATAATCCACTAATTGATTGCTGGTTGTGTTGTTTGTTTATTTGTTTGAAATTTTGAACCATTACGCCTAATAGAACCGAATATTGAATTGTATTGAAAATTAGTCGCATTTGCATGCATACACATGTGTATCTATTGAACAGGTCATAGCAAGGAGGCTAGAGCAGAAGAATAAAATTGTTTGCCCGACAAATAGTACATGTTTACCATATTTACTGTTATGTTGGGTGATGATGATTTTATGAGCCGATTGGCTAGCCGCTTGGCTTTTTCTTTTTCTTTTGGATTGAAGAAGGCCATGGGAGGCTATAAGAAATATCCCAAAGTCCCTGGTGCAGGGGAGGTTATGGCGAAATTTTTCGAAAATTTAGGGTGTTAGCTAAATTTTTGAAAAATTTGAAAAGTTCTTAGAAACTGAAAAGTTGAAGAACTTAAGCCGTAATGAAAATATTGGAAGTTGAGTTGATTTGTTAAAAAACTTTCGGCTTCGTTCCTTTTCGGGGATGAAAGTTTTAAGTGGGGGAGATTGTAACAACCCGGAAAATCTGAGCCAATTTAAATTTTTTATTTTGGCAATTTTAGCGAATTTTGAATATTTAAAATGAATTATTTTAAATAATAATGACGAGAAATTTATTTTTAATAGAATTCGAACGTATATATTTATATACGTCGTCGTTAAAATATAAATATTTTATTTTAATTATAAAAGGAATTGAAAATGGCGCGATAGTTCGATAATTCGATATCAAATTTCAAATGAATGTACCGGGTGCAAAATAAACCGGATTTTAGCGAAACCAAAAATAATTGAATCCAATTGAGAATATCTTTCCAACGAATCCGAAAAATTGAAATTTCATTGCGGGGATAAAAAGATACGTCCAGTTGAAATTTCAGAATAGTCGCTACGGAATTTCGGCCTTTAAAAATAGCCATTTTGCAAACGACCTCGGATTTTGACGAAACCACTTTTGTTCGATCCGTGATCTCAAGTTATTGCTAGATTCCAAATTTCGTAATTTTTTGAATCAGTGCGTGAGCATGGCCAAGGAAAACGCGTTTGACCATTTCAGTTGATTTTAATCGACTGGAAATTGGCCATTTTTCAAATGGTCTCAGAATTTGACGAAACTAGTTTTGTTAGGACCGTATCGTTGATACGAAACTAGAAAATATTTTTCAGGAATTTTTCGAGTTAGTATGTGGCCCCGGTAATTTGAAATGCGTGTTCAAATTCAACATATAGAGTTATATTTTGATTTTGACGAAAAATGATTGAATCGGCCTACGATACATATCCCATTGTGTTTGGAATGAGGGTAATTAACTAGAGGCGATGGTCGTTGGAGTTCATTTGGAGTTCGGAGCGATTAATTCCTAAATAAAATAGAACAAAATAAAATATTAAAATATATATGTTTTTAAAATGGGCCATATTCACTAAACCCTAGTTCACAAACAGGAAGTCGCTGCTATCATCTGTTCAATAGCCCAAAACGCTCGACTTTTCTTCCAACCAAATCTTTTAATCTGAGACGACCCGATTTCCCGTTCAGACGGAAACAGGGCTATCTTTGGAATATAACACAGAAACAGATAATAGCAGAACAGAATTAAATAAATACACCAGATAATGAACAACAAAATATACTGGATAAAAGTAATCATCAGAGTTACACAGTATACAGGATCTTACTTAGTACAAATACAGTTCAGCTATACATAAATGTCTACAGCGGAAATAAACAAAGTATGTACAATAGGAGCTGAACAGCATAAAAAGAAATAAATGATAGAATCCATCTTCAGCTCCAGCTATCCAGAAAGAACCAGCTAAACCTGAATACAAGGCTGCCCGTGTAGAAAAAGGGGCACCCGAGTTTGAAAGTGAAACAAACTACGAGTCAGTCATGGGACTGGTATGAGAAATCCACTCAACACATATATAATTGGCTAATCACAGGACCACGCCACTTTCGTGGAACGGGTTTACTCCATTGGATTGCCAGTGCTTTTAAAACAAATCTTTCTTTTAAACATCGCTATGTTTTTTATAAAAATGAAACCGTTATAAGACTCAGTTCCCATCACACAATGCAACGCAAACCGGAGGATAGAGTTTTACCTTATAACGGTCAAAATATGCTTGATACGATCAAAACAAAGGCATTTGATATTATTGTTAGTGTCTATATGTTCTGAAAAACAATTTCAAATCATAACTATCAATCATAGACGGCATTAATGCCCCATACCACTATGTCGCCATATATAGGTATACAATCAAAATCGCACCGGCACGTATTTGGAAATTGGATTTCCATCATGAACCAAGGCAAAAGATAGTCCTTACCGACTTCGTGACTCTCTAGCCCGAGCCACAGGGTCAGAGCGCATCGACCCTTGGATCGTCAGGGCCGGTCCACCGATGTGGATTAAAATGCCTGAACAATACGTTTCCCCGCCCTTTGGGGCGTAAACGAGCCAACGAATGACTCCATCGGACCCGGATCGTCCGATCAAACCGAGGCGCCTCGCAACAGCAACAACCACATAGGTGAAAAGTATATAAATGTCAGGGCTGGTAGGTCACTGACACCACCCTAGCTAGAAAGAAACGCATGTCCTCCCTGAGGTCCTTCCTCCCGTTTTAGGTTCATACCGGGGTGTGAGGCTCGCGAATTCACGTTATACACAAAGCTACGCCACACAGGCGGTGCTTTGATCATCTCCACAAGACTTTGCTTTTCAACAGAAGCCCTGATCACTGCATCTTAGCATGCCACACAGGCAATTCACACCGTGCAACTGATGGCTATCAATCACACAGAACAAATTCCAATGTCGGACACACAGTCCATTTACAAGTCTGTTCTGGGTCTGAACGAAACCGGAGACACTAAATACCTCGCAAACCCTTCGATCACCACGTACGTCTGGACGATCACCACTCATTATCCATATTTCGGGATGCCTCCCAATCAGGACCTCGGTTACCATCCAAACGAGGTGAAGATCTCCGGTCTTCGACCATCGTCTTCATCTTCGACTTTCAATCGTCGATCAATTATTTGAAATGAGAATTAACTTGGCTTTTTCAAATAATTCACGTATATTTAGAATTTCAAATCAATTTATTTCAATGGTTAAATTATTCGACAACACCAATTTCGTTCTTTAATGTAATTTTCACACCAAACACATTCAACCATCAAAAGCCACACAAATCAAGCAAATTTCAGTTTATTTCCATTCCATATCGCCTATGATATTTTATAACTATTTATCGCTATTTTTATTTATTTTAAAATAGCTAATATATTCAAAACGACGTTTCGGGCCATAACGTGGCCGTGGCGCTGTTTTTCTTCAGATTTGATTTACACATATCTGAAAATCTAACCATTGGATCTTCACAAAATTTACATCATTAGAAAGGTCTTTTCAAAACGAATCCAACGGTTCCAGTTTCGGGAAAATCCGACGGTCGGATCTCCCGGTACAATCGTTTGAAGTTTCGATTTCAAAATACGAACTGCAGCGTCGTTATTCGATTAAATATAATTATATTTATATATATAAATAAATATAATCGTTTCTGGCGCTGTTTTTCTTCAGATTTGAATTAAACATTCCAGACAATCCAACCGTTGGATTTCTACAAAGTTGGTGTCGTTGGGAAGATATTTCCAAGGCGAACCCGACGGTTGAGGTTTCGGGAAAATCCAATGGTCGGATTTCCCGCACTAGTCGTTTGAAATCACGGTTTCAAAATACGAACTGCACGGCTTCGTTTCGTTTTAATTTTATTTATATTTATATATTTATATAAATATAGTTCGTTCAATGATTTCAATATCGTTTTCACTTCAAAAATTTTTCTAACACCTTAAAATTTTGGAAAAATTTGCCATAACCTCCCCTACACCGGGAGCATCGGGAAATCGCAAATAGCGTTCCCGGTCCTTCTAATCTCAAAAAGAAAAAGAAAAAGCCAAGCGGCTAGCCAACAGGCTCATAAAATCATCACCCAAACAAAGCAGTAAATGTGTACCTATTTGTCGGGCACAAAATTTTATTCCTCTTCTCTAGCCCCTTTGCTATAACCTGTTCAATGAATATGTATGTACACATCTACACAGTTCATATCATTTATCATTTTCTATTCGACTTCATATTTGATTTCAATTTGGTTTAAAAACACCATTCATTCTAATGTTACATACGTAGGTGCAAATCATTTCATTAGCTAATTAATGAATATTTCAACTCATATATGTTTATTTTGAACAAGTGGCTATTTTTAACACTTCACATTTCAACGATTTATGCATACAATAAAAATGTGTTTTTTATTATCAAACAATTTATTTCAAAATATGAATACCATTCAACACATGAATTTCTAATCAACGAATGAATATCAATTCAACACATGAATGTTTTCTATAGTTTCTATATATAGATAAAAATGTGATTTTTATTATCAAACAATTTATTTCAAAATATGAATACCATTCAACACATGAATTTCTAATCAACGAATGAATATCAATTCAACACATGAATGTTTTCTATAGTTTCTATATATAGATAAAAATGTGATTTTTATTATCAAATGATTTATTTCAAAATATGAATACCATTCAACACATGAATTTCTAATCAACGAATGAATATCAATTCAACACATGAATGTTTTCTACAGTTTCTATATATAGATAAAAATGTGATTTTTATTATCAAACGATTTATTTCAAAATATGAATACCATTCAACACATGAATTTCTAATCAACGAATGAATATCAATTCAACACATGAATGTTTTCTATAGTTTCTATATATAGATAAAATGTGATTTTTATTATCGAACAATTTATTTCAAAATAGGAATACCATTCAACACATGAATTTCTAATCAACGAATGAATATCAATTCAACACATGAATGTTTTCTATAGTTTCTATATATAGATAAAAATGTGATTTTTATTATCAAACAATTTATTTCAAAATATGAATACCATTCAACACATGAATTTCTAATCAACGAATGAATATCAATTCAACACATGAATGTTTTCTATACAATGAATAAATATAGTTTAAGCATATGAAAATAATTCAAACACAAGAATATTATTCAAAATTTCGGCAGCATAACGGCAGGGTAGTTACACCGGGACCGTCCCTAGTACGGTTCCTCGCTCTACCTTAAAACCTCGCGGTTTTTGACAATGGGGATCATGCATCTAGTTCGCACGCAGGCGGCATGTATATATTTATTTCATTTCCACAAACTAATCCTATGTGGTTTCAACCAAATATTTTTCAACCACAAACGGGTATTTTTCAATCGCAATCAATCAATATCAATCACAAACAATCCCAAACAATCATTCGCTATCAATCAATTTTCACATCAATTTCAACCAATAAATATCGTCCATGGTTTGTGGACGAGGGGCGTATATATATAAATATATATATAGATATTTATATATAGCAATTCACTTTCATTTTCAACACATATATATAATTTTTAAATCAGAAATCTCACCAATAGCTATCCAACTTCACGACACTTCCTTTAGAGAAATCTTCGCTTTTTTGTCGCTTTCACCTGTATTCTCTACATATGTAAAAATCGAATTTTTACTATGCTATCCAATATATAAAAATCGAATTTTGACTTCGCTATTCAATATATAAAAATCGAATTTTGACTTCGCTATTCAATATATAAAAATCGAATTTTGACTTCGCTATTCAATATATAAAAATCGAATTTTAACTTCGCTATTCAATATATAAAAATCTGATTTTGACTTCGCTATTCAATATATAAAAATCGAATTTTGACTTCGCTATTCAATATATAAAAATCGAATTTTGACTTCGCTATTCAATATATAAAAATCGAATTTTGACTTCGCTATTTAATATATAAAAATCGAATTTTGACTTCGCTATTCAATATATAAAAATCGAATTTTGACTTCGCTATTCAATATATAAAAATCTGATTTTTACTTCGACTTTCAATATATAAAAATCTGATTTTTACCTCGACTTTCAATATATAAAAATATGATTTTTTTCTCGACTTTCAATATATAAAAATATGATTTTTTTCTCGACTTTCAATATATAAAAATATGATTTTTTCTTTTCTACAAATCTGATCTTTTTAAAGTTTAAACCTTTTTCTTTTAACTTAAAACTAAAATCAGTTTAAAGTTCAAACCTTTTTCTTTTAACTTAAAATTAAAATCAGTTTTAATCCTTTATATAAAAAAACAGTTTTTAATTCTTAAAAAAAACAGTTTTGAAATCTAAAAAAAAAACAGTTTTGAAATCATAAAAAAAACAGTTTTGAAATCATAAAAAAAACAGTTTTGAAATCATAGAAAAAACAGTTTTGAAATCATAAAAAAAAAAACAGTTTTGAAATCATAAAAAAAACAGTTTTAATCCTAATTAAATTTCAGTTATAATTCTAATTAAAATAAAACAGTTTTAAAATCATTAAAATAAAATAACAAAGCAAAACAAAAATAAAAAAAAACTTACAGATGGGGGGGGGGGGGTTTCTGGTGGTGGTCGGCGGTGGGAGGTCGTCGGCTGGGGGGGGGGGGGGGTTTCTGGTGGCGGTCGGCGGTGGGAAGATTCGAACAGGGAGGCGATGGCTTCGGGGGGGCTCGCGATGGCTTTGATCGATGGAGGGGGGAACGAGTGCAAGGAAGAGGGGGGGGGGAGAAGATCGGAGGCGCGGTGGAAGTTCTGACCGACGGTGAAGGCGGCGGCTGCTGCTGCTTTCTTTTTTTGTTTTTTTTTGTTTACTGAAATAAAGATGAACGGGGGGGCCAGGAAGAAAGATAAAGGGAGGGAGGGAATTAATTTTTTTTTTTATTATTTAATTATTTAATTTTGCAAAAAAAATTGACTTCTACATACGACCTCGAAACGAGGCCCACCGCCTGTCGTCCATAGCATTTTACCCTCATTCCGAACACAATGGGATATGTATCGTAAGCTGATTCGATTGTTTCGAATAGTTTCCGTTGAATTTTCATTTAAATCACTATATTGAATTTTAAACGCACATTTCAAATTACGGGGCCACATACTAACTAGAAAAATTCCAGAAAAATATTTTCTAGTTTCGTATTGACGATACGGTCCTAACAAAACTAGTTTCGACGAATTCTGAGACCGTTTGAAAAATGGTCAATTTCCAGTCGATTAAAATCAACTGAAACCGGTCAAACGCGTTTTCCTTTGCCACGCTCACATATTGATTCGAAAAATTATGAAATTTGAAACCTAGCAATAATTCGACATCACGGGTCCAACAAAAGTGGTTTCGTCGAAATCCGAGGTCATTTGCAAAATGTCCATTTTTAAGGGCCTGAATTCCATAGCGACTATTCAGAATTTTCAACTGGACATACCTTTTGATTCCCGCTATCAAATTTCGATTGGTCATATTCGTTAGAAAGATATTCACTAACAGATTTAAATATTTTTGGTTTCACTAAAATCCGGATTGTTTTGCACCAGGTATATTCAATTGAAGTTTGAAATCGAATTATCGAACTACCGCGCCATTTTCAATTCTATATATAATTATAATTAATTATATTCGTTTTCAAATGTCGATTCAAACTCCGTTTTCATCGCCATTATCTAAAATATTTATTTTAAATAATTAAAATCCATTATTTTAGCCAATTTAAAAATTTTAAATTGGTTCAGATTTTCTGGGTCGTTACAATCTCCCCCACTTAAAACTTTTCGTCCCCGAAAAGGAATAAAGTCGAAAGTGGTTTGATAAATCTACAATCACACAATACAACAACCAATTTGTTTTTAATATTCAGAGTATAGAATAAATAGTGCACATCCATGGGAAGAAAATAGCAACAGAATAGAGAATTAAATGGTGAGGTAAAGTATGGTAAATATACCTTGCACCGTAGTCAATCAGAGATATCCACTCGGCATCTAGGATAAGCTTTCTGAATGCTCTCCTCAGTTTCCCAAGTACAGTCTCGCGGATCTCCACTCCATTGCACTTTGACTAAGCGAACCTTCTTGTTCCTCAGCTCTTTGGTTTCTTTGCCGATAATCTTTAGCGGCTCTCGCCTCACAGCTAATTCTGGAGTAATTTCAATATCCTGCTGAGCTGCTTCTTCCACGATCAAGTCTGGATCATGAACGTGCTTTCGAAGTTGAGATATATGAAATACATCATGAACTCCAAGCAACCAGTCAGGCAGTTTGACCCTATAAGCGAGAGTTCCAATCCGTTCCAGAATAGGAAACGGACCAATGAATTTGGGTGCTAACTTTCCAGTTTTACCGAACCGGATAACTCCTCTCATCGGCGATACTTTCAAATATACATAGTCGCCAACTTCAAAGGATATATCTCTTCTTCTTCTATCGGCATAGCTCTTTTGTCGGCTTTGAGCGGCGAGTAATCTCTTCTTAATAAAATCGACTTTGTCGGCAGCTTCACGAATCATATCGGGACCCAACACAAGTCTATTTCCAGGCTCGACCCAACAAGCAGGAGATCGGCACGGTCTACCATACAATGCCTCGAATGGCGACATTGTCAGACTCGCCTGGTAGCTGTTGTTATAAGAGAATTTAGCCAAATGCAGATGGTCTTCCCATGATCCACCGAAATCTAGAACACAAGCCCGCAATAGATCTTCTAAAATGCGATTTACCCTCTCAGTCTGTCCGTTTGTCTGAGGATGATAAGCGGTGCTTAGGTTTAACTTCGTTCCCAGCTCGACTTGAAATGCTTCCCAGAATTTGCTAGTGAATATTGTATCTCTATCACTTACTATACTGAGCAGCACTCCATGTAGTTTAACTATTTCCCTGAAGTAAATCTGCGCCAGACTCTGAGCGGTTCTATTTGATCTGACAGGTATGAAATGGGCGGTCTTCGTGAAGCGATCTACGATCACCCAAATATTGTCATTTCCTTTTCTGGTTCTAGGCAGACCATCAATGAAATCCATAGAAATATGCTCCCACTTCCAGCCAGGAACTTCTAGTGGTTGCAATAGTCCAGCCAATTTCTGTTGGTCGCTTTTAACTAGCTGGCAAGTAGGGCATCGACTAACATATATCGAAACGTCTCTTTTCATAGCCTTCCACCAGAAAGTTCTTTTGAGATCGTTATACATTTTGGCCACACCAGGATGGATACTCAGCTTGGACTTGTGACACTCGTCTAACACTTCCCTTTTTAGCTCAGGAACGTCAGGAACACAAATCCTTCCTTTTAACCTCAAGGTCTCGTCGTTATCTATTTGAAAACACGAGGGTTCGCCTTTCTGAATCCTTTTAATCATATCCTTAATAAAGTTATCCTCCTTCTGAAGAATAGATATTTTGTCCATCAAGGAAGTCGTGATAATAAAGCTGGCGATCATTACATTCTTTCGGCTTAACGCATCAGCCACGACATTGGGTTTTCCTGGAGTGTATATAATTTCAAAGTCATATGCTGCAAGAAACTCTAGCCAACGTTGTTGCCTCAAATTCAAGTCCTTCTGAGTGAACAGATACTTTAATGACTGATGATCTGTAAATAGTTCAAATCTCTCACCCAGAAGATAGTGCCTCCAGATTTTCAGAGCGAACACTATAGCCAATAACTGAAGATCATGAGTTACGTAGTTCTTCTCGTGTGGCTTCAGTTGATGGCTAGCATAAGCAATTACTTGGCCTCTTTGCATTAACACTGCGCCAAGGCCTTCTCTAGACGCATCAGTCCAGACCTTTAGATCTTGGTTGCCATCAATGATGGTTAACACTGGAGTTGTTGTTAATCTCAACTTTAGCTCTTCAAAAGCCTCCTCATTTTCTTGAGTCCATTTGAACTTAGAATGTTTCTTTGTAAGCTTCGTTAAGTGGCCAGATATCTTAGAAAATTCTTTAACGAACTTCCGATAATAGCTAGCCAATCCGAGAAAACTGCGGACTTCAGTGGGAGTACTAGGCTGTTTCCAATTTTGAATAGCCGTGATTTTGCTTGGATCCACAGCGATTCCTTCTTTCGATACAACGTGGCCCAGAAATTTTACTTCATCTTGCCAGAAGATACACTTGGAAAATTTTGCTTTCAATACATTTCTCCTGAGGATTTCTAACACTTGTTCCAAATGTTTTTCATGCTCGGCCTTTGATTTAGAGAAGATTAGAATATCATCAATAAAAACCAGAACAAATTTATTCAATACTCCCCTAAATACTCTGTTCATTAGATCGACGAAGTAAGCGGGAGCGTTACATAAGCCGAACGGCATTACTAACCACTCGTAGAATAAGTCGGGGCCTCTGAACGCTGTCATTGGAACACACTCTTCGGCAATTCGAAGTTGATGGAAACCTGTAGCTAGGTCCATTCGTGAAAATACTTGTGCTCCATTTAATCGATCCAACAAATCATCAATTCGCGGCAATGGATATTTGTTCTTTATTGTCTGTTTGTTCAGATCACGATAATCCACGCATAGCCGTAGAGTACCATCAGATTTTGGGACAAATACCACTGCTGCACCCCAATCAGAGAAACTAGGCCTGATCAGACCTTTCCATACCAGCTATCGTGTTTGATTGTCTAATTCCTCCTTCTCTTTCAAGGACATTCTTCTAATAGCGTGAACTACCGGCCTTGCATTGGGAATTAAAGCAATCTTGAAATCTATTTCTCTCTGCGGAGGTAAGCGAACAACTTCCTCGAACACATCCGCATAGTTTTTGACGACAGGAATATCTTTGATGAGGTCGGGAATATTCTCTGCGACTTCAGGAACATTTTCTATTTGGGCTGGAGAAACATTCAAAGCTGCCCAGAAGTCTTTTCTATTAGCATTTTGACCTTCACGGGGAATGGTTATATAATCACCTGATTTAATCTTCGCCTTTACGATTCTGTCGGCGCATTTGACTTCAGCTTCATATTTGGTCAACCAGTCTAACCCCAAGATAAGATCGAACTCTTTAAAATTCATGACGACTGCGATGGTAGGAAACCGATAACGAGAGAAAGAAACCGGCACTCCACAAACCCAATTGAGATCAATAGAACCCCCAACCGGATTCTGGACAGTCATGGGTTCCTTGAGCTTTTTCAAATTCAATTCCAGTTTCTTAGCTGCATCCTTTGAAATGAAGCTTCGTGACGTGCCTGTGTCAAACAGTACTTTAACTGGGATGTCTTTGACAGTTAGCGTGCCTTCTAAAACATCCGGCCTTTCCTGAATAGCTGAGGGCTCAGAAGTTTCTGCCACTTCATTTACTTGAACCATTTCGAGCTTGTTTAACTGTGGGCAATCCTTTGCAAGATGACCAGCCTCGTGGCACTGTTTGCACTCTCTATTCTCTTGGAACACCCCGTCAGTTCTGAACCTTTTCTTCTTTTGTTTTCGATTTTCTCCATATCCCCCTTTTCTTTGTTTCTTTAAAGATCTGCAACTTATCGACAAATGTCCTTTCTTATTGCAGTTAGAGCAAATAGCTGTTGTCACCGGTTCTTTCCCAGACTTAGCCCTTTTTCTCTTGGCACTGGGCTTCTCACTGATCTCAGACCTCGTACTGGCTTCAGCAATATCAGTTTCCGACTCTTCTTTGTCACTACAACAAACTTCTTCTTCGTCTCGCAACATTCATTTCTTATGGAGATCTTCATACTGATAAGCCATGTATATCATTTCAGAAAAAGGAAGCTTCACATGCCCCAATACTTTATTCTGGTATTTCCTTTGAAGCCCATTGATAAATCTCAAATTCTTCCTCTTCAGATTTTGAATTAGATGAGGAGCAAAGTGAGAAAGTTCATTGAATTTCTTATGATATTCGGGAATTGTCATGTCACCTTGTATTAGATAAGAAAATTCGTCACATAATCTCTCGGTTGCTTCGAGAGGAGTAAATCTTTCTACGAAAATTACTTTGAATCTGTCCCAGGTGATATCACCTTCTGGATTATTTTTAATAATTGAATCCCACCAAAACAAAGCTTCTTCTTTGAGTGCCCAAGACGCCAGTAATCTTTTCTGATCGTCTCTCAGCTTTAAACCCTCAAAGATCTTCTCTGCAGAACGAATCCAAGCTTGCGTTTCCATAATGGACTCCTTGCCTAAGAATGGCTATCCACCAAGATTTCGAAATCTCTTGTATAGAACTTCTATATTGGATTCTGGCTGCGGGAGCACAACTGGCTCATTAGCTGGTCGAGCCATACGATTATTTCTTCTGTTTCTGGCACTCATTTTCTAGTTCCTCTACAAATAGCAGATCAAGTGTCAGGTCAACAGAAAAGATATTTCAAAATATAGAGACAAATACTTGAATGTAAATGTGTCTGTCGATGTGTTATTTCATTCTGCTACTCATACTAGGATATTACTGATCCTATCTGTATCGAGTTACCCATCCTAGAACACTACTGGTTCTATTTCTGACGAGTTCGTTCGAATGTTATATTCCATAACTAAGCTTAACCAAAGCTCTGATACCACGATGAGACGACCCGATTTCCCGTTCAGACGGAAACAGGGCTATCTTTGGAATATAACACAGAAACAGATAATAGCAGAACAGAATTAAATAAATACACCAGATAATGAACAACAAAATATACTGGATAAAAGTAATCATCAGAGTTACACAGTATACAGGATCTTACTTAGTACAAATACAGTTCAGCTATACATAAATGTCTACAGCGGAAATAAACAAAGTATGTACAATAGGAGCTGAACAGCATAAAAAGAAATAAATGATAGAATCCATCTTCAGCTCCAGCTATCCAGAAAGAACCAGCTAAACCTGAATACAAGGCTGCCCGTGTAGAAAAAGGGGCACCCGAGTTTGAAAGTGAAACAAACTACGAGTCAGTCATGGGACTGGTATGAGAAATCCACTCAACACATATATAATTGGCTAATCACAGGACCACGCCACTTTCGTGGAACGGGTTTACTCCATTGGATTGCCAGTGCTTTTAAAACAAATCTTTCTTTTAAACATCGCTATGCTTTTTATAAAAATGAAACCGTTATAAGACTCAGTTCCCATCACACAATGCAACGCAAACCGGAGGATAGAGTTTTACCTTATAACGGTCAAAATATGCTTGATACGATCAAAACAAAGGCATTTGATATTATTGTTAGTGTCTACATGTTCTGAAAAACAATTTCAAATCATAACTATCAATCATAGACGGCATTAATGCCCCATACCACTATGTCGCCATATATAGGTATACAATCAAAATCGCACCGGCACGTATTTGGAAATTGGATTTCCATCATGAACCAAGGCAAAAGATAGTCCTTACCGACTTCGTGACTCTCTAGCCCGAGCCACAGGGTCAGAGCGCATCGACCCTTGGATCGTCAGGGCCGGTCCACCGATGTGGATTAAAATGCCTGAACAATACGTTTCCCCGCCCTTTGGGGCGTAAACGAGCCAACGAATGACTCCATCGGACCCGGATCGTCCGATCAAACCGAGGCACCTCGCAACAGCAACAACCACATAGGTGAAAAGTATATAAATGTCAGGGCTGGTAGGTCACTGACACCACCCTAGCTAGAAAGAAACGCATGTCCTCCCTGAGGTCCTTCCTCCCGTTTTAGGTTCATACCGGGGTGTGAGGCTCGCGAATTCACGTTATACACAAAGCTACGCCACACAGGCGGTGCTTTGATCATCTCCACAAGACTTTGCTTTTCAACAGAAGCCCTGATCACTGCATCTTAGCATGCCACACAGGCAATTCACACCGTGCAACTGATGGTTATCAATCACACAGAACAAATTCCAATGTCGGACACACAGTCCATTTACAAGTCCGTTCTGGGTCTGAACGAAACCGGAGGCACTAAATACCTCGCAAACCCTTCGATCACCACGTACGTCTGGACGATCACCACTCATTATCCATATTTCGGGATGCCTCCCAATTAGGACCTCGGTTACCATCCAAACGAGGTGAAGATCTTCGGTCTTCGACCATCGTCTTCATCTTCGACTTTCAATCGTCGATCAATTATTTGAAATGAGAATTAACTCGGCTTTTTCAAATAATTCACGTATATTTAGAATTTCAAATCAATTTATTTCAATGGTTAAATTATTCGACAACACCAATTTCGTTCTTTAATGTAATTTTCACACCAAACACATTCAACCATCAAAAGCCACACAAATCAAGCAAATTTCAGTTTATTTCCATTCCATATCGCCTATGATATTTTATAACTATTTATCCCTATTTTTATTTATTTTAAAATAGCTAATATATTCAAAACGACGTTTCGGGCCATAACGTGGCCGTGGCGCTGTTTTTCTTCAGATTTGATTTACACATATCTGAAAATCTAACCGTTGGATCTTCACAAAATTTACATCATTAGAAAGGTCTTTTCAAAACGAATCCAACGGTTCCAGTTTCGGGAAAATCCGACGGTCTGATCTCCCGGTACAATCGTTTGAAGTTTCGATTTCAAAATACGAACTGCAGCGTCGTTATTCGATTAAATATAATTATATTTATATATAAAAATAAATATAATCGTTTCTGGCGCTGTTTTTCTTCAAATTTGAATTAAACATTCCAGACAATCCAACCGTTGGATTTCTACAAAGTTGGTGCCGTTGGGAAGATATTTCCAAGGCGAACCCGACGGTTGAGGTTTCGGGAAAATCCAATGGTCGGATTTCCCGCACTAGTCGTTTGAAATCACGGTTTCAAAATACGAACTGCACGGCTTCGTTTCGTTTTAATTTTATTTATATTTATATATTTATATAAATATAGTTCATTCAATGATTTCAATATCGTTTTCACTTCAAAAATTTTTCTAACACCTTAAAATTTTGGAAAAATACGCCATAACCTCCCCTGCACCGGGAGCATCGGGAAATCGCAAATAGCGTTCCCGGTCCTTCTAATCTCAAAAAGAAAAAGAAAAAGCCAAGCGGCTAGCCAACAGGCTCATAAAATCATCACCCAAACAAAGTAGTAAATGTGTACCTATTTGTCAGGCACAAAATTTTATTCCTCTTCTCTAGCCCCTTTGTTATAACCTGTTCAATGAATATGTATGTACACATCTACACAGTTCATATCATTTATCATTTTCTATTCGACTTCATATTTGATTTCAATTTGGTTTAAAAACACCATTCATTCTAATGTTACATACGTAGGTGCAAATCATTTCATTAGCTAATTAATGAATATTTCAACTCATATATGTTTATTTTGAACAAGTGGCTATTTTTAACACTTCACATTTCAACGATTTATGCATACAATAAAAATGTGATTTTTATTATCAAACAATTTATTTCAAAATATGAATACCATTTAACACATGAATTTCTAATCAACGAATGAATATCAATTCAACACATGAATGTTTTCTACAGTTTCTATATATAGATAAAAATGTGATTTTTATTATCAAACAATTTATTTCAAAATATGAATACTATTCAACACATGAATTTCTAATCAACGAATGAATATCAATTCAACACATGAATGTTTTCTATAGTTTCTATATATAGATAAAAATGTGATTTTTATTATCAAACGATTTATTTCAAAATATGAATACCATTCAACACATGAATTTCTAATCAACGAATGAATATCAATTCAACACATGAATGTTTTCTATAGTTTCTATATATAGTTAAAAATGTGATTTTTATTATCAAACGATTTATTTCAAAATATGAATACCATTCAACACATGAATTTCTAATCAACAAATGAATATCAATTCAACACATGAATGTTTTCTATAGTTTCTATATATAGATAAAATGTGATTTTTATTATCGAACAAATTATTTCAAAATAGGAATACCATTCAACACATGAATTTCTAATCAACGATTGAATATCAATTCAACACATGAATGTTTTCTATAGTTTCTATATATAGATAAAAATGTTATTTTTATTATCAAACAATTTATTTCAAAATATGAATACCATTCAACACATGAATTTCTAATCAACGAATGAATATCAATTCAACACATGAATGTTTTCTATACAATGAATAAATATAGTTTAAGCATATGAAAATAATTCAAACACAAGAATATTATTCAAAATTTCGGCAGCATAACGGCAGGGTAGTTACACCGGGACCGTCCCTAGTACGGCTCCTCGCTCTACCTTAAAACCTCGCGGTTTTTGACAATGGGGATCATGCATCTAGTTCGCACGCAGGCGGCATGTATATATTTATTTCATTTCCACAAACTAATCCTATGTGGTTTCAACCAAATATTTTTCAACCACAAACGGGTATTTTTCAACCGCAATCAATCAATATCAATCCCAAACAATCATTCTCTATCAATCAATTTTCACATCAATTTCAACCAATAAATATCGTCCATAGTTTGTGGACGAGGGGCGTATATATATAGATATATATATATAGATATTTATATATAGCAATTCACTTTCATTTTCAACACATATATATAATTTTTAAATCAGAAATCTCACCAATAGCTATCCAACTTCACGACACTTCCTTTAGAGAAATCTTCGCCTTTTTGTCGCTTTCACCCGTATTCTCTACATATGTAAAAATCGAATTTTTACTATGCTATCCAATATATAAAAATCGAATTTTGACTTCGCTATTCAATATATAAAAATCGAATTTTGACTTCGCTATTCAATATATAAAAATCGAATTTTGACTTCGCTATTCAATATATAAAAATCGAATTTTGACTTCGCTATTCAATATATAAAAATCGAATTTTGACTTCGCTATTCAATATATAAAAATCTGATTTTGACTTCGCTATTCAATATATAAAAATCGAATTTTGACTTCGCTATTCAATATATAAAAATCGAATTTTGACTTCGCTATTCAATATATAAAAATCGAATTTTGACTTCGCTATTCAATATATAAAAATCGAATTTTGACTTCGCTATTCAATATATAAAAATCTGATTTTTACTTCGACTTTCAATATATAAAAATCTGGTTTTTAACTCGACTTTCAATATATAAAAATATGATTTTTTTCTCGACTTTCAATATAGAAAAATATGATTTTTTTCTCGAATTTCAATATATAAAAATATGATTTTTTCTTGACTTTCAATATATAAAAATATGATTTTTTCTTTTCTACAAATCTGATCTTTTTAAAGTTTAAACCTTTTTCTTTTAACTTAAAACTAAAATCAGTTTAAAGTTCAAACCTTTTTCTTTTAAATTAAAATTAAAATCAGTTTTAATCCTTTATATAAAAAAAACAGTTTTGAATTCTTTAAAAAAAACAGTTTTGAATTCTAAAAAAAAAACAGTTTTGAAATCATTAAAAAAACAGTTTTGAAATCATAAAAAAACAGTTTTGAAATCATAACAAAAACAGTTTTGAAATCATAAAAAAAAAACAGTTTTGAAATCATAAAAAAAACATTTTTGAAATCATAAAAAAAACAGTTTTAATCCTAATTAAATTTCAGTTATAATTCTAATTAAAATAAAACAGTTTTAAAATCATTAAAAACAAAACAAAACAAAAATAAATAAATAAACTTACAGAGGGGGGGGGGGGGGGGTTTCTGGTGGCGGTCGGCGGTGGGAGGTCGTCGGCTGGGGGGGGGGGGGTTTCTGGTGGCGGTCGGCGGTGGGAAGATTCGAACAGGGAGGCGATGGCTTCGGGGGGGGGGGCTCGCGATGGCTTCGATCGATGGAGGGGGGAACGAGTGCAAGGAAGAGGGGGGGGGAGAAGATCGGAGGCGCGGTGGAAGTTCTGACCGACGGTGAAGGCGGCGGCTGCTGCTGCTTTTTTTTTTTTTGTTTACTGAAATAAAGATGAACGGGGGGCCAGGAAGAAAGATAAAGGGAGGGAATTAAAAAATATTTTTTTTTATTATTTAATTATTTAATTTTGCAAAAAAAATTGACTTCTACATACGACCTCGAAACGAGGCCCACCGCATGTCGTCCATAGCGTTTTACCCCCATTCCGAACACAATGGGATATGTATCGTAAGCTGATTCGATTATTTCGAATAGTTTCCGTTGAATTTTCATTTAAATCACTATATTGAATTTTAAACGCACATTTCAAATTACCGGGGCCACATACTAACTAGAAAAATTCCAGAAAAATATTTTCTAGTTTCGTATTGACGATACGGTCCTAACAAAACTAGTTTTGACGAATTCTGAGACCGTTTGAAAAATGGTCAATTTCCAGTCGATTAAAATCAACTGAAACCGGTCAAACGCGTTTTCCTTTGCCACGCTCACATATTGATTCGAAAAATTATGAAATTTGAAACCTAGCAATAATTCGACATCACGGGTCCAACAAAAGTGGTTTCATCGAAATCCGAGGTTGTTTGCAAAATGTCCATTTTTAAGGGCCTGAATTCCATAGCGACTATTCAGAATTTTCAACTGGACATACCTTTTGATTCCCGCTATCAAATTTCGATTGGTCATATTCGTTAGAAAGATATTCACTAACAGGTTTAAATATTTTTGGTTTCACTAAAATCCGGATTGTTTTGCACCCGGTATATTCAATTGAAGTTTGAAATCGAATTATCGAACTACCGCGCCATTTTCAATTCTATATATAATTATAATTAATTATATTCGTTTTCAAATGTCGATTCAAACTCCGTTTTCATCGCCATTATCTAAAATATTTATTTTAAATAATTAAAATCCATTATTTTAGCCAATTTAAAAATTTTAAATTGGTTCAGATTTTTTGGGTCGTTACATAATCCATCTCGAAATAAAACAAACCCCAAAACAAAAATCAAAGACCGTTGTCTACTCTTTCAAACGATACCAGTTTGAGGAATTTCCGTCTCGTGTGAAGCTCGAATTCATGTCGGAAACTCACGCCGTTCGTGGCCAACGCCCGACCACTGGAGGCGATCGAACTCCTTCAGATCGTGGGCGCAGGGAGGGGAGCCAGCGGCGCTCCAAGTGGCACTACCCGATCATCGGTCGACGCTGTGATTGGAGCGCGGAATCCAACCCTTTTTTGAAGCAGCTGTTCGACGTGGTCTGGTATGATTTACGGAAGAAGGTTTTGTTCTTTTTATGTATTTATTTATTATTTAACATAAAATCAGTTTGAAATTCAATTTAGATTTCTGTCTAAAATCAGTTTAAAAACTGATTTGAAAATATATATCGCATTGTTTGAAAGAAGAAAAATATACATATGATTTGGATAAGAAAAATATACATATGATTTGGATAAGAAAAATATACATATGATTTGAATAGGAAAATATACATATGTTTTGGAATAGAAAAATAACATTGTATAGAAATGTGATTTCTAATTCTATATAACGCTGTCAGTATAAAAATATGATTTTTAATAATCAACTGCGTGAAACTAATGACGATGGATCGAACCGAAATCAAAACAAAAATCCGAACCGTTCAGAAATAGAGAATGGAGGAGTGGATCCCTCGGTGAGAACTTCTCACTTTAAATTTTCTTTTCTAGTTAAAATATATACTAGGATGCAGACGGTGCTTAGCAGCACCCGACACCCGTCGTCCACAGACCATGGATGGCTTGTATGTTTGATTGTTTGTTGTGGTGAAAATTTTATTGTGTGTTGTGAGATGAAATAAAATATTTGTGTAGTTAAAAATATTTTATCGTTAAAAATATAATTTTTAACGGGTATGTGAATAAATAAAAATCTGTGTTTGTTGATTTGAAACCCCACACGGGTATTGGGATAAAATACGGCATACACTAATCCCAATAATTAGTTGTATGTCGATCATTGATTGACAGGCTGTTATAAGCGTTAGATATCAATATTTGATGCTTATACAGTGTAGTGCACTTTGGATGATGGTTGATTTTTTGTCAGTGCTGTTATATACATGTGTTGTGCAGAAATCCATATAATTAACATTATATGGTAATTGATTGGGCCTCCTTCGAATTGGGAAATACAGAATATTATAAAATATAAATAGTCATGTGTTGACGATATTCATGTGTTGAATAAAATATATATTCATGTATTGAAGAAAATATTCATTTGTTGAATAGAATAACGAATTTATTGAAATATATATAAATAGCCATGTTGATTAGAGATGTGCCATTTTGACGTGAACGATATTTATATCGATTACATTCGTTTTTATAATGAATATTGAAAAGAGATTTAAAAATTGAATATATTTAGAAAATGAATTCGAATTGAATTGAATAGAAAAGAAATTCGAATCGAATTGAACGAAATCGAATTGAATTAAATAGAAAATAAATTCGAATCGAATTGAATGAATTCGAATTGAATGAATTAGAAATTGAAATTGAAATTGAATTGAAATTGATTTGAATTGAAATCAATTTGAAATGAATTTAAAACGAATTTATAAGGAAAAATTCAATTTTGATTTGAATTTGAAATGAAAGTTGAGATTGATTTCGAAAACGAATTTGAAACGCTTTATAAAATACGTTTTAAAAGGAAACCGATGAAATATATATAATATATATATATTATATATATAATGGCCTGAATAGAATGCGCCGTGCTGCGGCAGTTCGTGAATTTCGACCATTGACTTCGAATGGACATTACGGGAGATCCGACCGTCGGATTCTCCTAAAACCGGAACCTTTGGGTTCGTATCGAAAAGAGCTTTCTAAGGAATGTGAGAAATTAGAAATCTAACAGTTGGATTTGGAATTATGTCCAAATCAAATTTGAAAAAGGTCGATGTAAGTGCAGTTCGATGGCCGTTGATGGAAATCGACCGTACGGGCCTTGATAAAATTATTAAAAATATCAATAATTTGTGTAAAATCATAAGAAATGATTTGGGAAAAATTGGGATGAAAAATCCACCTTTGAAAAGATAAAAATAGATTTTTATCAAAATGAACTAGTTTTGAACTAGAATTAAAATCAATTTATTTTTGAAATAAATAAATTGAATTTGAAGTGGTTTTAAAAATAATCAGAATTCCAATACGTGAAGTGGGAATAGATTTGAGTCGAAATTATCTTCGGAATATTTCGATGTTGGATTTCATGATTATACAGATATTGTAATGGGAGTTTGAAAGATATATTTATATCGTTATTTCCAATACGATATTTGTTGGTTTCAGAATTTGATATTGAATATAAGCCGATATATTTTCTATTCAGAGTCTTGTATTTAATTTCAAATGTGATTTGGGTTTGTCGTGAATGGTGTCTTCATTAACACTGTTCTTAAACCCAATAGAGAAAAAGATTAAATCCTTCTATTTAGATTTAATGAAGTATACCAATTAAATAATATTTAATTGGAATTGAATTTGAATGTGATTTTGGGTTTATCGTGAACCGTGTTTTAGATGACATTGGTTCTTTAACCCAGTTAAAGACAGGATATCAATTTTTGAAAAGATTAAAATTAAGTGGAGTTTTAATGAATCTTTAATTAGATTGAAATGTGAATTGATAATTTGAATTATCAAATATGAAAGGTGATCAAGAATGGAGTACCACCAGTTTTGCTCCAAAGCGATAGTTAAATCTTTAATTAGATTTGAACATAAAATGGTAATTAATTTTACCCATAGCACCGTGGTGTTAGATATGGATTATTACCAGTTTTGCTCCATGGGATATATAGGTTGGGATTGGGAAATAAAAATAATAATTACTTCGGTGTGGTTCGCTAATCCCGACTAGTTTGGAAAACCATGACATGGTTTGAAATGATATCCAAAGGAAGATTAAAGAATAAATTTAGAAGAATTTATCTTGGATAAAATTAATGGGAAGCTTTCACTAAGAATGTGAATTTTTGAATAAAAGAACATTCTGAATTGGAATGAAGCGTTTGTTGTGTTTGTGTAACATTTGTTTATTATATACGTGGGTTATTCAGAAAGGCCGGGTTTCTACCCATTCTGAATAGCCGATTCGGTGATAAGTCGAAGATGAAGACGGTGGTTGAAGACCGGAAGTCTTCACATCATTTGGGTGATTACTGATGATCTTGATTGGGCTGTACACCCAAGATGAGGGAATCAGTTGGTGATCGTCCAGACGTACTTGGAGATCGATGGATATGCGAGGAAAGTGCCTCCGGTTTCGTTCAGACCCAGAACGAACTTGTAAATGGACTGTGTGTCTGACATTGGATTTTATTCTGTGTTGATTGATCTCTATTAAATATACATCTGCTTGGCGGGGGAGAATTTATTCTCTTGCTTAACGCCCTTCTCTGAGACGTACGAGCTCAGAGGTTGTATATCGATGGACATCAGTCACATGGAGTGAACTGCCAGTGTGGCACGCGTAAGTGGCAATTGATCAAGGCTTCTGTTGAAAAGCAAAGTCTTGTGGTTAATGATCAAAGCACGGCCTGTGTGGCGCAGCTTTGTGTATAACGTGAATTCGCGAGCCTCACACCTCAGTATGAGTCCAAAACGGGATACAGACCGTTGGGAGAACACGACGTTTCTTTCTAGCTAGTGGTAGTGTCAGTGCTTAAACTGGATGACATTTATATACTTTTCACCTATGTGGTTGTTGGAATGCGAGGCGCCTCGGATATAGGTCTGTTAGGACCGGGAAACGTGTGTTCAGGAATAACTAACCCTCCAAAGTTAGGTGAGGACCGGCCCAACCGATTCCAAGTATCATAGTAGGGTCTGAGACATTTGCTCGAGTGTCTCGAACGGAGAGGAGATTGCCCCCTTGCCTCGACTCATGACGGAAATCCAATTTCCAATATGTGATATTGCGATTTTATTTGTAGAACCTAGTATGGCGACATAGTGGTATAGTCATTCATGCCGCCTATGATTGATATTTATGATTGAAATTGTTTTGACACTATATACTTATAGTAATATCAAAATAATGTGTTTTAAACGTATGAAGCATGCTTTGGCTATTATAAGGTAAAAACCCTATCCTCCGGCTTTCGTTGCATTGTGTGATGGGACCTGGGTCTTATAATAACTTCATTTTTCTTTATTTAGCATTACGCCGTTTGTTTTATGCACTGGTATTCTTGGAAGGAAACCCGTTCCGTGCTATACGGCGTGGTCCCTTGATTTACCAAACTTTAAAAATAAAGATTAATAACAGTTTTTGTTCTTACACCAGTCCCATGACAGACCTGGAGTTTATTGTTTTAACCTAAACTCTGGGTTCCCCTATTTTTGACACTGGCAGATAGTAGTTTCGGTTTTGCAGATTTAAATTCACAGGATCCTGATTTACAGCTGGAACGATGCTCAGAAAGCTCTGTATCCGTGTGTTACTTTCAGTTGTGTTTTGTATTATTTTCCGCTGCTATGTAATTTATTGTAATCTCTGATATTTATCGAATGCATTTTATTCATTCATACTCTGTATATTCTTGTATCTGATGGAATTGTATTAATTAACAATGAAATGTTCTTCTGTTTGCATTTTATTTTGTGTCGTGTTCTCACAGTAATTCGTTCTTTCTCTTCTCATCGGGGATGGGGAAGTTCGGGTCGCTACAAGTACTTTAAAAAGGGAGAATTCTGAATTAAATAAGAAAATTGGTTTAAAAGACTGCAAGACTTCTTTTGAAAATTTCAGTCGCGACTTTGGAATCAAATTTGAAAAATGTACAAATAAGTTCGCAAAATTTAATAAAGGTCAAAATGATTTAAATGATATTTTATCTTGCTCTAGACCTTTACACGATAAAAGTGGCTTAGGGTATAATAAAACTAATCATAGAACTAGTACTTGATATGCTTTCATGTATTACAAAAACTTAACTGCTAGTACTAAAGCACGTGTAACTCGAAGATCAAATTTTTATAGAAATTCAAATTCTTCTATGACTAGAAACATTTATAATAGAAGTACAGTAGGAAATATTAATAGAAATTATTTAAGTATTTGGGTTCCTGTAAGTTGGAAAAACAAAGAAAAATATATTGATGATTATTTTGATTCAGTAGTTAAAAATAAAAACTTTATTTTCAAAGGTACCATTAAACCCTTGTGGGTATGGTTACCTTCTCTCTAACCCCTGGACCCTAACAGAGAAAGTGGGTACCAAAGTATATATATAATATTTGTTGCAGGTACACCACAACAAAAAGGAGGGTATTTCAGTATCTCTAATATCTTTGAAAACTGAGCTCAAAGCTAAATCAGGGATTTGGGAAAATAACAGTCACTTACTTAGGGGGAGAAATATTCATATATCACACATTCAGGGGAAGAAAATAAAGAGAAGATGATGATATTTATTACATTCCCTCATTCTTTTTGATAATTACAAAGGGGGAGAAATTCATGTGTATATTGATAAAGGGAGATATTATACTAAGAGGAAGATGTTATAGAAAAAATATAATTTTAAATTGTATAGTTGTCATCATCAAAAAGGGGGAGAATGTTAGAAACTCTATTGTTGGATTTTGATGATAACAACTATACAATTATAACAAAGAACCTCTAAGCAAACCTGCAGGTACATGGGTATCAAAAAGAGAAAAAGAAATAAGTTCAATATGAAGATACACGGTACAAAAGAGGATAAAAGCATATATATGAAGGATGCTAACCAATTATGTAGTGTCCGAGCATTTAAATATCTATTATGGAGCTTGAAAATCTATTTGGGCTCTAATGATGGAAGAAGACAAGAAGAAACGGACTCAAGAGCTTCAGAAGAACTTATATCATAAGTTGAGTTTACATAAAGTCATTATAGTCTAGAAATGTTAAAGCCCCACAAATTAACTTCAAATCACTTCAAATTTCTACATAACATCTAACATGTCATAAAGCATTTTTCATAATTTTTTGGAATTTTTTATTGCAAGAAAAACGGAAAAAAAGGTCAAAAAAATGATGAATATACAAGGTTGTTTAGCAGAATTTTTCACACTAGATAACCATAGCGTTGAGTCCAGAAACGCTATTAAAGGGTATAACGGCTATATTCCGAACAGACATTTGATAGCGTTTTTGTCCAGAAATGCTATTAAAGAGTATAACGGCTATATTTTGAATAGACATTTTATAGCGCTTTTTGGGTAAAACGCTGCCGAATAGTGTTGTCTTAATTGTTGTAAATAACGGCTATATTTTATGAAAAGACACTTCGTTTTTCATCGCATCTCTTCAATTTTTTTGACATTTCATAAGAGTTGTGACTATTCTAATGATATCTCTTCATCATTATAAAAGCCCCAAACATCTCCATTGATTACACGAGAATTACTTTGATCAAATTTATTGATTTTTCTCTAAAATTGTTCTACAACTATTATTTTCTGAAATTCTATCAAAGCGATCGATTATTTTCATTCCCATCCTTTATAATCGATCTACTATTAATCCTACCCTTTGCACATCCACTAAAATACCATTTGTGAGGGATATAGGAGTGTTGTACTATATTGTGACTACTCAGTGTTGTTTGGAACACATTCAAAAGTCAAAAACCTTTGTAATTGTGAAGTCCTCTTCAGTGGTTGAGGCAAGAAATCCCGTTCAGTGGTTTGGGTAATTGTGAACCTATTCCTCTGGGTGAAGTGAGGGTTTTAGTGTTAGTGAAATACCAGAAGTGAGTCTGGGACTGGACGTAGGACAGTGGTCCAAACCAGTATAAATCGACTGTGTGATTTACTGCTTTCTACTTTGCTATATAGATATTATATCCTATTCTCTATACTACACGATCCTATACTGCTGCATAGCCTCTTTCAATTGGTATGAGAGCTTGGTATTGTAGAGATCGTAATAACATCCTAGAATAAATGGAAAATAAGAAATCTAGTAAAGGCATTAGAAAGTGGAAGAAAAACAAAGCAGAAGCGACCGGGCAAGAGGGCAAATGTTTAATGGCTAAAGTGAGATCACAATCGGTATGTGATGATTCATTATATAAAGATCTTTTATTAGACCACGAAAAATTATTAAAAGATTTTAAAAGTTTGGGTAAACTTAATGCAATTATTTTAGCCAAGTCTAAAGATTGTGAGCAAGAAAATTCCAAATTAAAAGAAGAAAACAATTTTTTAGTCAAATAAGCTAAATGTTTTGAAAATACCTTAGAAGAGCTTGTTTTTCAAAAAGATTTCCTTCAAAAAGAAAATGAGCGACTAGAAGATAAAAACAATGTTCTTTTAAAGGAAATCGATCTCTTGAAAAATAGAAATGAATCATTAGAAGATTCTTTAAATAATTCTAATTCTTTAGTTTCATCTCTTGAAAAAGAGAATGGAGCTTTAACTGAAAAGAATTTAGAATTATCTAAAGAATATGAGTTTTAAAGGTTAATATAATACTTTGCAAAATGAAACGTCTAATTCAAATGAAAATTTTGAAAAATTACACTCTTCTTTAGTTAATTTAGGATCTCAAATTTGTCGTCTCAAAAATGAGAATAGTACTTTAAAAAGGGAAAATTCTGAATTAAATAAGAAAATTGGGTAAAAAGATTGCAAGACTTCTTTTGAAAATTTCAATCGCGACTTTGGAATCAAATTTGAAAAATGTACAAATAAGTTTGCAAAATTTAATAAAGGTTAAAATGATTTAAATGATATTTTATCTTGCTCTAGACCTTTACACGATAAAAGTGGCTTAGGGTATAATAAAACTAATCATAGAACTAGTACTAGATATGCTTTCATGTATTACAAAAATTTAACTGCTAGTACTAAAGCACGTGTAACTCGAAGATCAAATTTTCATAGAAATTCAAATGCTTCTATGACTAGAAACATATAGTAGAAGTACAGAAGGAAATATTAATAGAAATTATCTAAGTATTTGGGTTCCTGTAAAATGGAAAAACAGAGAAAAATATATTGATGATTATTTTGATTCAGTAGTTAAAAATAAGAACTTTATTTTCAACGGTACCATTAAACCCTTGTGGGTATGGTTACCTTCTCTCTAACCACTGGACCCTAACATAGAAAGTGGGTACCAAAGTATATATATAATATTTGTTGCAGGTACACCACAACTAAAAGGAGGGTATTTCAGTATCTCTAATATCTTTGAAAACTGAGCTCAAAGCTAAATCAGGGAATTTGGGAAAATAATAGTCACATACTTAGGGGGAGAAATATTCATATATCACACATTCAGGGGAAAAAAATAAAGAGAAGACGACGATATTTATTACATTCCCTCATTCTTTTTTATAATGACAAAGGGGGAGAAATTCATATGTATATTGATAGAGGGAGATATTATACTAAGAGGAAGATGTTATAGAAAAAATATAATTTTAAATTGTATAGTTTTCATCATCAAAAAGGGGGAGAATGATAGAAACTCTATTGTTGGATTTTGATGATAACAACTATACAATTATAGCAAAGAACCTCTAAGCAAACCTGCAGGTACATGGGTATCAAAAAGAGAAAAAGAAATAAGTTCAATATGAGGATACACATTACAAAAGAGGATAAAAGCATATATATATGTAGGATGCTAACCAATTATGTAGTGTTCGAGCATTTAAATATCTATTATAGAGCTTGAAAATCTATTTGGGCTCTAGTGATGGAAGAAGACAAGAAGAAACAGACTCAAGAGCTTCAGAAGAACTTATATCATAAGTTGAGTTTACATAAAGCCATTATAGTCTAGAAATGTTAAAGGCCCACAAATTAACTTCAAATCGATTCAAATTTCCACATAACATCTAACATGTCATAAAGCATTTTTCATGTTTTTTTTGGAATTTTTTATTGCAAGAAAAACAAAAAAAAGGTCAAAAAAATGATGAATATAGAAGGCTGTTTACCAGAATTTTTCACAGCAGATAACCATAGCGTTGAGTCTAGAAAAGCTATTAAAGGGTATAACGGCTATATTCTAAACAGACATTTGATAGTGTTTTTGTCCCAAAATGCTATTAAAGAGTATAACAGCTATATTCTGAATAGACATTTTATAGCGCTTTTTGGGTAAAACGCTGCCGAACAGTGCTGTCTTAAGTGCTGTAAATAACGGCTATATTTTATGAAAAGACACTTCGTTTTTCATCGCATCTCTTCAATTTTTTTGTCCTTTCAGAAGAGTTGTGACTATTCTAATGATATATCTTCATCATTATAAAAGCCCCAAACATCTCCATTGATCACACGAGAATTACTTTGATCAAATTTATTGATTTTGCTCTAAAATTGCTCTACAACTATTATTTTCTCAAATTCTATCAAAGCGATCGATTATTTTCATTCCCATCCTTTATAATCCTACCCTTTGCACATCCACTAAAATACCATTTGTGAGGGCTATAGGAGTGTTGTACTATATTGTGACTACTCAGTGTTGTTTGGAACACATTCAAAAGTCAAAAACCTTTGTAATTGTGAAGTCCTCTTCAGTGGTTGAGGCAAGAAATCCCGTTCAGTGGTTCGGGTAATTGTGAACCTGTAACATCCCATAAATTTTACCAAGTTGATTTTGATTTTTTTAATATATAAATTTGGATTTTATTATATAATGTTGGATTTTCTGAATATATATTTGTTTTTATAAGGTTTGAATATATGAATTATTAAATTTTGAATAAAGTATCTTGTTTTATTTTACAAACTATGATTTGGTACAAGGAAAATTTATTTTTAAAAGTTTATATTTGTAATAACCCGAAAATCTGGGCCAGTTTAAAATTTTTATTTTGGCAATTTTAGCGAATTTTGAATATTTAAAATGAATTATTTTAAATAATATCGACGAGAAATTTATTTTGAAAATAATTCGAACGTATATAATATACGCATCGTCGTTAGAATATAAATATTTATATATAATTATAAATAGAATGGAAAATGGCGCGGTAGTTCGATAATTCGATTTCAAACTTCAATTGAATGTACCGGGTGCAGAACAATCCGGATTTTAGTGAAACCAAAAACATTAGGATCTAATTGATAATATCTTTCCAACGAATCCGACAAATCAGGATTTCATAGCGGGAATCAAAAGATATGCCCAGTTGAAAATTCTGAATAGTCGCTATGGAATTCAGGCCCTTAAAAATGGACATTTTGCAAACGACCTCGGATTTCGACGAAACCAGTTTTGTTGGGTCCGGGAGGTGAAGTTATTGCTAGGTTTCAAATTTCATAATTTTTCAAATCAATATGTGAGCGTGGCAAAGGAAAACGCGTTTGATCAGTTTCAGTTGATTTTAATTGACTGGAAAATGGCCATTTTTCTAACGGTCTCAGAATTCGACGAAACTAGTTTTGTTAGGACCGTATCGTCAATACGAAGCTAGAAAATATTTTTCAGGAATTTTTCTAGTTAGTATGTGACCCCGATAATTTGAAATGTACGTTTAAAATTCAATATAGTGATTTAAATGTGAATTCAAAGGAAACTGATTGTAACGATCGAATCAACTTACGATATATATCCCATTGTGTTCGGAATGGGGGTAAAACGCTATGGACGACAGGCGGTTGGCCTCGTTTAGAGGTCGTATGTAAAAGTCAACTTTTTGCAAATTAAATTAAATAAAATAAAATAAAAAATAATATTTTCTCTCCCCTTAAATCCTCCTGCCCCCCCCCCCCCCCCTTTCAGAAAATTAAATCCAGAAAAAAAAGAAAAAAAACGCCGCTTCCAATCGATGCCGCTCGCCGACGCCGACCTCCCCTCCGCCTCACTCCCCCCTCTGCCAACCTCCCCGTCGCTTCTCCCCTTCCATCCCCTAAGCCGACGCGAAGCCCTCTGGTGACCTCGGCGAACCCCCAAGCGCCGGGAAACCCTATCCCCGACCGCCAGAGCTCCGGCGCCGACCCTCTTGGCTCCAACGACGAGAGCAGTTCTTCCCCCCTCCCTTCGCTACTCCTCCCCTGCTCAGAAATCGGTGAGTACTTTAATTTTTCAATTTAATTTTCAGTTGAAAAGAGACTATATTTTTAAAGTAAGAAAATATGGTTTCTATATTTTTAAAAGTAAGAAAATATGGTTTCTATATTTTTAAAGTAAGAAAAATATAGTTTTTATACTTTCAAAATAAATAAAAATATCTTTGTTTCAGATGTGTTTTCAAAGAAAAAATTGAATTGTTTTCAAAGGAAAAATAGAAATTAGCAAATGTTTTAAAATGTAATTTTTTAATATATATATGAATAGATTAGAAAAATATGATTTTTATTATTCAAAATTATGATTTTTATTGTCATAAAAATATAGATGTTTCATAGGAAGAAAGATTTGATTTTTCCTATATGAACATTAGCGAAAAGATTATATTTTTGAAATCGAAAAGATTTGATTTTCGAAAATAAAAAAAATTGAATCTTGTTAATCAAAAGGAAGAGATTTTTTTTAAGTAAAAGAAGAGATTTTTCTAAAGTGAAAGAATAGATTTTTAGCGATATAAAAGAATGGTTTTTAGATTATAAAAAGGAGGTTTTTAGTTATGTAAAAATCCGATTTTTTTTAACATATAAAATGTGATTTTTAAAATGAACATCATATTAAAAATATGATTTTTATATATTGAACTTCAAAATAAAAATATGATTTTTATATATTGAACTTCGAAATAAAAATATGAATTTTATATATTGAACTTCGAAATAAAAATATGATTTTTATATATTGAACTTCGAAATAAAAATATGATTTTTATATATTGAACTTCGAAATAAAAATATGATTTTTATATATTGAACTTCGAAATAAAAATATGATTTTTATATATTGAACTTCGAAATAAAAATATGATTTTTTTTATATATTGAACTTCGAAATAAAAATATGATTTTTATATATGGAATAGCGAAGTAAAAAATTCGATTTTTACATAGGTAGTGAAAGCGGGCGACGAAGATGACAAAAAGGCGTGAAAGATGAAGATTTCTATGAAGGAAGTCCCGTGAAGTTGGATAGCTAAAGGTGAGAATTTCTCACCTTTCAATTTCTTTTCTAATTATATATATATACTAGGATGCAGACGGTGCTTAGTAGCACCCGACACAATCGTCCACATACCATGGACTTGTTTGTTTGGTTGCATAGGTTAGTTATATGATTTGAATTTGGTTGTTTGGTGATTTTGATTGATGTGTGAATGGCGTGGGCCTTCACTAGACCGGGGATAAGGCTAGGCCTCGTCCCGTTTCTAGTATCGTGCCGTTATGCCGCCGAAATTTTCTAAAATATGTTAGAAAAATAAAAATATCATTTTATTGAATAAATGAACTGAATAGAAATTCATATTTTAAAATAAAATGGTTTGATCGTTAAAAAACATAATTTTTAACGTGAAAGTGAGTAAATAGATTTTTATAGACAAATCGGCCGATTTGTTTATATGCACTGATTTGACTGATATTGATTGGGTCGATAAATTTTACACATCGCCCAACTGCACGAATAAAAATCTGTGTTTGATTGTTTGAAACCCCACACGGGTGTTGGGATGAAATTTGAAGTTCACTCATCCTGATTGATTAAATATGTCAATCGATTGATTGCCAGGCTGTTATAAGCATTAGATATCTATATTTGATGCTTATACGGTGTAGTGCACTTTGGTTGATGGTTGATTATTTATCGTTGCTATTATATACATGTGTTGTATGAAAATCCATATAATTAACTTTATATGGTAATTGATTGGGCCTCATTCCAATCGTGAAAATAAAGAATATTTTGATAATAACAAATATTTTGATAATAGGAAATATTTGAAATAGAATATTTGAAAATAGAAATATGTGAAGCCGTGATGGTTAGATTGACGCCATTTTGACGTGAACGATATTGATATCGAATTGAAAACGATTTCGAAATGAAATGAATTGAAAACGATTTCGAAATGAAATGAATTGAAAACGATTTCGAAATGAATTGAATTGAAAACGATTTCGAAATGAATTGAATTGAAATCGAATATTTCGAAATGAAATGAATTGAAAACGATTTCGAAATGAAATGAATTGAAAATGATTTCGAAATGAATTGAATTGAAATCGAATATTTCGAAATGAAATGAATTGAAAACGATTTCGAAATGAAATGAATTGAAAACGATTTCGAAATGAATTGAATTGAAAACGATTTCGAAATGAATTGAATTGAAAACGAATTCAAATTGAATTGAAAGCGAATTGAAATGAATTCAAATTGAATTGAAATTTGAATTGAATAGAAATGAATTTTAAAACGAATTTATTAAGAAGAATTCAATTTTGATTTGAATTGAAAAGGAAGTTGAAATTGCTTTTGAAACGAAATTAAAACTATTCATATAATTCGTTTTAAATGGAAATCGACGAAATATATATATTATATATATAATATAATGGCCTGAATAGAACGCGCCGCGCCGCGGCAGTTCGTGAATTTCGACCATTTATTTCAAACGGACATTACGGGAGATCCGACCGTCGGATTCTCCTAAAACCGGAACCGTTGGGTTCGTATCGAAAAGAGCTTTCTAACGAATATTAGAAATTTGAAATCTAACGGTTGGATTTGGAGTTACGTCCAAATCAAATTTGAAAAAGGTCGTTGTAAGTGCAGTTCGATGGCCATTGATGGAAATCGACTGTACGGGCCTTGATAAAATTATTAAAAATAGTAATAATTTGTGTAAAATCATAAGAAATGATTTAGAAAGAATTGGGATGAAAAACTCCATATTTGAAAAGATAAAAATAGATTTTTATCGAAATGAACTAGTTTTGAGCTAGAATTATAATTCTATTTATTTTTAAAATAAATAAATTGAATTTAAAAAGGGTTTTAAAAATAATCAGAATTTCCAATGATTGCATTGGAGTGGATTTGAATCGAAATTGTCTTCGGAATATTTCGATGTTGGAATTCGTGATTATACAGGTGTTGTTATGGAAATTTGAAAGATATATATTTATATCGTTATTTCCAATACGACATTTGTTAATCGTAGAATTTGATATTGAATATAAGCCGATATATTTTCTATTCAGAGCCTTGTATTGAATATCAAATGTGATTTGGGTTTGTCGTGAATGGTGTCTTCACTAACACTGTTCTTGAACCCAGTTGAGAAAAGATTAAATCTTTTTATTTAGATTTAATGAAGTGTACCAATTAAATGATATTTAATTGGAATTGAATTGATATTGATTTTTGGGTTTATCGTGGATAGTGGTTTAAATGACACTGATTCTTTAACCCAGTCGAAGATTAAAACTAAGTGGAGTTTTAATGAATCTTTAATTAGATTGAAATGATCGAGAATGGAGTATCACCAGTTTTGCTCTAGACGATAGTTAAATCTTTAATTAGATTTGAACGTGAAGTGGTAATTGAATTTACCGATAGCACCGTGGTGTTAGATATGAAGTATCACCAGTTTTACTTCATGGGATGAATAGGTTGGGATTGGGAAATTAAAACAAATGATTACTTCGGTAAGGTTCGTTAATCCCGACTAGTTGAATCGAAATTCAAAAGATGATTAAAGAATAAATTCAAGGAATTTATCTTGGATAAAATTAATGGGAACCTTTCCCTATGAATGTGAAATTTAGAAACTGACTGTCGGTTAGCCAAGCAGAATGGTTTTCTGGATATTGATCTGATGTTGGTTTCGGCCTTCGGGGTTAATATTTGGGGAATTATTCTCTTGATTAATTTACGGTTAGTGATTAATGAATTGGAATGAGGCGTATGTGGTGTTTGTGTAACACTTATTTATAATATACACGAGTTATTCGGAAAGACCGGGTTTATCCCATTCTGAATAACTGATACGACGATAAGTCGAAGATGAAGACGATGGTCGAAGACCGGAAGTCTTCACGTCGTTTGGGTGATAACTAATGATCTTGATTGGGCTGTACACCCAAGAAGATGGAAACAGTTGGTGATCGTCCAGACGTACTTGGAGATCGATGGATATGCGGGGTACTAGGTGCCTCCGGTTTCGTTCAGACCCAGAACGAACTTGTAAATGGACTGTGTGTCTGACATTGGATTTTAGTCCGTGTGATTGATTTCTATTAAATATATATCTGTTTGGCGGCGGAGAATTTATTCTCTTGCTTAACGCCCTTCTCTGAGACGTACGAGCTCAGGGGTTATATATTGATGGATATCAAACGCATGGAGTGAATTGCCTGTGTGGCACGCCTAAGTGGCAATTGATCAAGGCTTCTGTTGAAAAGCAAAGTCTTGTGGTGATGATCAAAGCACAGCCTGTGTGGCACAGCTTTGTGTAACGTGAATTCGCGAGTTTCACACCCGGTATGAACCAAAAACGGGAGAGGACATCAGGGAGGACTTGCGTTTCTTTCTAGCTAGAAGTGGCGTCAGTGGTTTTACACGCCCTGACGAGTTTGACTTATGTGGTTGTTGCTGTTGCGAGGCGCCTCGGTTTGATCGGACGATCCGGGTCCGATGGAGTCATTTGTTGGCTCATTTACGCCCCATAGGGCGGGGAGACGTATTGTTCAGGCATAATAATCCACATCGGTGGACCGGCCCTGACGATCCAAGGCCCACCTGAGTCTGGGACCTGAGACATGGGCTAGATTGTCTCGAATCGGTAGAGGACTATCTTTTGCCTCGGTTCATAGATGGAAACCCAATTTCCAGATACGTGACTTTTGCGGTTTTATTTGTAGAGCCTAGTATGGCAACATAGTGGGATGGGGCACTTTTGCCGCCTATGATTGATACTTATGATTTGAAGTTGTTTTATACACTATGCACTTACAATAGTATCAAATGATTTGTTTTAAACGTATCAAGCATTCTTGGCTATTATAAGGCAAAACCCTATCCTCCGGCTTGCGTTGCATTGTGTGATGGGAACTGGGTCTTATAATAGCTTCATTTTTCTTTATTTACCATTGCGCTGTTGTTTTATGCACTGGTATTCTTGGGAGGAAACCCGTTCCGTGTTATACGGCGTGGTCCCTTGATTTACCTAACTTTAAAAATAAAGATTAATAACTGTTTTAGTTCTCACACCAGTCCCATGACTGACCTGGGGTTTATTGTTTTAACCTAAACTCTGGGTTCCCTTATTTTGACACGGGCAGCTAGTAGTTTTGGTTTTGCAGATTTATATTCACAGGATCCTGGTTTACAGCTGGAACGATATCCGGAAAGCTTTGTATCCGTATATCCCTTCTAGTTGTGTATTGTATTATTTTCCGCTGCTATGTATTTAAATGTAATTTAAATCTCTGATATTTCTGTGTAATATTTATTCGTACTCTGTATATTCTTGTAATCTGATGCATTGTTGTAATATACAATGAAATGTTCTTTTATATGCGTTCTGTTTGTGGCTTGTTCTCAAACGATAGGGCATTTCGAGCGGTCTGGGTCGGTTTAGCGACTGGTTCGGACCGAGCGAAATCTCTTCTCGTCACAGTTGGTATCAGAGCTTTGGTTTACAAAGCTCAGAGAACAAGACACATTAGAACTGTACGAAAGAATTCATCAGATATTGGGTTAGTAATATCCAATGGGAATGACTCGTTAGAGATAGGATCAGTAGTATCCTAGAACGAGTGTGAAGAGTATATTTGTAAAATGAAAACAATTTTGTTTTGAAAATTTAAATCAATTATTCGTATTTGGTTATTTATTTATATTGATGTGGACAATCCAGTATATATAGATTTTGCGTATACGTCTGATCCACGTGTATTTGAAATTTTAATATACTGGATAGATATAGAATTACACTCTAGACACCCGGAGATGGTTCTGATGATTGATCGATCATCATCAGAACTTACGTTCGTGTTTCGAAGGTGGGATTTCTATATATTTCCATTAGACTGGTGTGAGAAACAAAATTAGATAGGACCTATTGTTGTGATTTGGCATCAAAAATCTGATTTTTTAGACTATGTATCAAAGTTATGAATTTGAAAAGCTAATCAACTAATTGATTGATGTTTGTGTTGTTTGTTTATTTGTTTGCTAATTTTTATCCATTTAGCCTAATTGAATCGAATATTGAATTGTATTGAAAATTGGTGGCATTTGCTTGCATATACATATGCTTACATTGAACAGGTCATAGCAAGGAGGCTAGAGCCGAAGAATAAAATTTGTTTGCCCGACAAATAGGTACATGTTTACTACATGATTTACTGTTTTGTTTGGGTGATGATGATTTTGTGAGCCTATTGGCTTTTTCTTTTTCTTTTTGAGATCTGAAGGACCGGGGAAGCTATTTGAAATTCCCCGATGCTCCCATTGCAGGGGAGGTTATGGCGAAATTTTTCGAAAATTTAGGGTGTTAGCCAAATTTTTGAAATTTTTGGAAATTCTCAGAAACTGAAAAGTTGGAGAATGGAAACCAGATCGAATGTAGAATTGATTTATCAAACCACTTTCGACTTTGTTCCTTTTCGGGGACGAAAAGTTTTAAGTGGGGGAGATTGTAATAACCCGAAAATCTAGGCCAGTTTAAAATTTTTATTTTGGCAATTTTAGCGAATTTTGAATATTTAAAATGAATTATTTTAAATAATATCGACGAGAAATTTATTTTGAAAATAATTCGAACGTATATAATATACGCGTCGTCGTTAGAATATAAATATTTATATATAATTATAAATAGAATGGAAAATGGCGCGGTAGTTCGAAAATTCGATTTCAAACTTCAATTGAATGTACCGGGTGCATAATAATCCGGATTTTAGTGAAACCAAAAACATTAGGATCTAATTGATAATATCTTTCCAACGAATCCGACAAATCATGATTTCATAGCGGGAATCAAAAGATATGCCCAGTTGAAAATTCTGAATAGTCGCTATGGAATTCAGGCCCTTAAAAATGGACATTTTGCAAACGACCTCGGATTTCGACGAAACCAGTTTTGTTGGGTCCGGGAGGTGAAGTTATTGCTAGGTTTCAAATTTCATAATTTTTCGAATCAATATGTGAGCGTGGTAAAGGAAAACGCGTTTGACCAGTTTCAGTTGATTTTAATTGACTGGAAAATGGCCATTTTTCTAACGGTCTCAGAATTCGACGAAACTAGTTTTGTTAGGACCGTATCGTCAATACGAAGCTAGAAAATATTTTTCAGGAATTTTTCTAGTTAGTATGTGACCCCGGTAATTTGAAACGTACGTTTAAAATTCAATATAGTGATTTAAATGTAAATTCAAAGGAAACTGATTGTAACGATCGAATCAGCTTACGATATATATCCCATTGTGTTCGGAATGGGGGTAAAACGCTATGGACGACAGGCGGTGGGCCTCGTTTAGAGGTCGTATGTAAAAGTCAACTTTTTGCAAATTAAATTAAATTAAATTAAAAAAATATTTTCTCTCCCCTTAAATCCTCCTGCCCCCCCCCCCCCCCCCCCCGTTCAGAAAATTAAATCCAGAAAAAAAAAGAAAAAAAAACGCCGCTTCCAATCGATGCCGCTCGCCGACGCCGACCTCCCCTCCGCCTCACTCCCCCCTCTGCCAACCTCCCCGTCGCTTCTCCCCTTCCATCCCCTAAGCCGACGCGAAGCCCTCTGGTGACCTCGGCGAACCCCCAAGCGCCGGGAAACCCTATCCCCGACCGCCAGAGCTCCGGCGCCGACCCTCTTGGCTCCAACGACGAGAGCAGTTCTTCCCCCTCCCTTCGCTACTCCTCCCCTGCTCAGAAATCGGTGAGTACTTTAATTTTTCAATTTAATTTTCAGTTGAAAAGAGACTATATTTTTAAAGTAAGAAAATATGGTTTCTATATTTTTAAAAGTAAGAAAATATGGTTTCTATATTTTTAAAGTAAGAAAAATATAGTTTTTATACTTTTAAAATAAATAAAAATATCTTTGTTTCAGATGTGTTTTCAAAGAAAAAATTGAATTGTTTTCAAAGGAAAAATAGAAATTAGCAAATGTTTTAATATGTAATTTTTTATATATATATATGAATAGATTAGAAAAATATGATTTTTATTATTCAAAATTATGATTTTTATTGTCATAAAAATATAGATGTTTCATAGGAAGAAAGATTTGATTTTTCCTATATGAACATTAGCGAAAAGATTATATTTTTGAAATCGAAAAGATTTGATTTTCGAAAATAAAAAAGATTGAATCTTGTTAATCAAAAGGAAGAGATTTTTCTTAAGTAAAAGAAGAGATTTTTCTAAAGTGAAAGAATAGATTTTTAGCGATATAAAAGAATGGTTTTTAGATTATAAAAAGGAGGTTTTTAGTTATGTAAAAAACCGATTTTTTTTAACATATAAAATGTGATTTTTAAAATGAACATCATATTAAAAATATGATTTTTATATATTGAACTTCGAAATAAAAATATGATTTTTATATATTGAACTTCGAAATAAAAATATGATTTTTATATATTTAACTTCGAAATAAAAATATGATTTTTATATATTGAACTTCGAAATAAAAATATGATTTTTTTTATATATTGAACTTCGAAATAAAAATATGATTTTTATATATGGAATAGCGAAGTAAAAAATTAGATTTTTACATAGGTAGTGAAAGCGGGTGACGAAGATGACAAAAAGGCGTGAAAGATGAAGATTTCTATAAAGGAAGTGCCGTGAAGTTGGATAGCTAAAGGTGAGAATTTCTCACCTTTCAATTTCTTTTCTAATTATATATATATACTAGGATGCAGACAGTGCTTAGTAGCACCCGACACAATCGTCCACATACCATGGACTTGTTTGTTTGGTTGCATAGGTTAGTTATATGATTTGATTTGAATTTGGTTGTTTGGTGATTTTGATTGATGTGTGAATGGCGTGGGCCTTCACTAGACCGGGGATAAGGCTAGGCCTCGTCCCGTTTCTAGTATCGTGCCGTTATGCCGCCGAAATTTTCTAAAATATGTTAGAAAAATAAAAATATCATTTTATTGAATAAATGAACTGAATAGAAATTCATATGTTAAAATAAAATGGTTTGATCGTTAAAAAACATAATTTTTAACGTGAAAGTGAGTAAATAGATATTTATAGACAAATCGGCCGATTTGTTTATATGCACTGATTTGACTGATATTGATTGGGTCGATAAATTTTACACATCGCCCAACTGCACGAATAAAAATCTGTGTTTGATTGTTTGAAACCCCACACGGGTGTTGGGATGAAATTTGAAGTTCACTCATCCTGATTGATTAAATATGTCAATCGATTGATTGACAGGCTATTATAAGCATTAGATATCTATATTTGATGCTTATACGGTGTAGTGCACTTTGGTTGATGGTTGATTATTTATCGTTGCTATTATATACATGTGTTGTATGAAAATCCATATAATTAACTTTATATGGTAATTGATTGGGCCTCATTCCAATCGTGAAAATAAAGAATATTTTGATAATAACAAATATTTTGATAATAGGAAATATTTGAAATAGAATATTTGAAAATAGAAATACGTGAAGCCGTGATGATTAGATTGACGCCATTTTGACGTGAACGATATTTATATCGATTTGAAAACGATTTCGAAATGAAATTAATTGAAAACGATTTCGAAATGAAATGAATTGAAAACGATTTCGAAATGAAATGAATTGAAAACGATTTCGAAATGAATTGAATTGAAAACGATTTCGAAATGAATTGAATTGAAATCGTATATTTCGAAATGAAATGAATTGAAAACGATTTCGAAATGAAATGAATTGAAAACGATTTCGAAATGAATTGAATTGAAATCGAATATTTCGAAATGAAATGAATTGAAAACGATTTCGAAATGAAATGAATTGAAAACGATTTCGAAATGAATTGAATTGAAAACGATTTCGAAATGAATTGAATTGAAAACGAATTCAAATTGAATTGAAAGCGAATTGAAATGAATTCAAATTGAATTGAAATTTGAATTGAATAGAAATGAATTTTAAAACGAATTTATTAAGAAGAATTCAATTTTGATTTGAATTGAAAAGGAAGTTGAAATTGCTATTGAAACGAAATTAAAACTATTCATATAATTCGTTTTAAATGGAAATCGACAAAATATATATATTATATATATTATATATATAATATAATGGCCTGAATAGAACGCGCCGCGCCGCGGTAGTTCGTGAATTTCGACCATTTATTTCAAACGGACATTACGGGAGATCCGACCGTCGGATTCTCCTAAAACCGGAACCGTTGGGTTCGTATCGAAAAGATCTTTCTAATGAATATTAGAAATTTGAAATCTAACGGTTGGATTTGGAGTTACGTCCAAATCAAATTTGAAAAAGGTCGTTGTAAGTGCAGTTCGATGGCCATTGATGGAAATCGACTGTACGGGCCTTGATAAAATTATTAAAAATAGTAATAATTTGTGTAAAATCATAAGAAATGATTTAGAAAGAATTGGGATGAAAAACTCCATATTTGAAAAGATAAAAATAGATTTTTATCGAAATGAACTAGTTTTGAGCTAGAATTATAATTCTATTTATTTTTAAAATAAATAAATTGAATTTAAAAAGGGTTTTAAAAATAACCAGAATTTCCAATGATTGCATTGGAGTGGATTTGAATCGAAATTGTCTTCGGAATATTTCGATGTTGGAATTCGTGATTATACAGGTGTTGTTATGGAAATTTGAAAGATATATATTTATATCGTTATTTCCAATACGACATTTGTTAATCGTAGAATTTGATATTGAATGTAAGCCGATATATTTTCTATTCAGAGCCTTGTATTGAATATCAAATGTGATTTGGGTTTGTCGTGAATGGTGTCTTCACTAACACTGTTCTTGAACCCAGTTGAGAAAAGATTAAATCTTTTTATTTAGATTTAATGAAGTGTACCAATTAAATGATATTTAATTGGAATTGAATTGATATTGATTTTTGGGTTTATCGTGGACAGTGGTTTAAATGACACTGATTCTTTAACCCAGTCGAAGATTAAAACTAAGTGGAGTTTTAATGAATCTTTAATTAGATTGAAATGATCGAGAATGGAGTATCACCAGTTTTGCTCTAGACGATAGTTAAATCTTTAATTAGATTTGAACGTGAAGTGGTAATTGAATTTACCGATAGCACCGTGGTGTTAGATATGAAGTATCACCAGTTTTACTTCATGGGATGAATAGGTTGGGATTGGGAAATTAAAACAAATGATTACTTCGGTAAGGTTCGTTAATCCCGACTAGTTGAATCGAAATTCAAAAGATGATTAAAGAATAAATTCAAGGAATTTATCTTGGATAAAATTAATGGGAACCTTTCCCTATGAATGTGAAATTTAGAAACTAACTGTCGGTTAGCCAAGCAGAATGGTTTTCTGGATATTGATCTGATGTTGGTTTCGGCCTTCGGGGTTAATATTTAGGGAATTATTCTCTTGATTAATTTACAGTTAGTGATTAATGAATTGGAATGAGGCGTATGTGGTGTTTGTGTAACACTTATTTAAAATATACGCGAGTTATTCGGAAAGACCGGGTTTATCCCATTCTGAATAACTGATATGACGATAAGTCGAAGATGAAGACGATGGTCGAAGACCGGAAGTCTTCACGTCGTTTGGGTGATAACTGATGATCTTGATTGGGCTGTACACCCAAGAAGATGGAAACAGTTGGTGATCGTCCAGACGTACTTGGAGATCGATGGATATGCGGGGTACTAGGTGCCTCCGGTTTCGTTCAGACCCAGAGCGAACTTGTAAATGGACTGTGTGTCTGACATTGGATTTTAGTCCGTGTGATTGATTTCTATTAAATATATATCTGTTTGGCGGCGGAGAATTTATTCTCTTGCTTAACGCCCTTCTCTGAGACGTACGAGCTCAGGGGTTATATATTGATGGATATCAAACGCATGGAGTGAATTGCCTGTGTGGCACGCCTAAGTGGCAATTGATCAAGACTTCTGTTGAAAAGCAAAGTCTTGTGGTGATGATCAAAGCACAGCCTGTGTGGCACAGCTTTGTGTAACGTGAATTCGCGAGTTTCACACCCGGTATGAACCAAAAACGGGAGAGGACATCAGGGAGGACTTGCGTTTCTTTCTAGCTAGAAGTGGCGTCAGTGGTTTTACACGCCCTGACGAGTTTGACTTATGTGGTTGTTGCTGTTGCGAGGCGCCTCGGTTTGATCGGACGATCCGGGTCCGATGGAGTCATTTGTTGGCTCATTTACGCCCCATAGGGCGGAGAGACGTATTGTTCAGGCATAATAATCCACATCGGTGGACCGGCCCTGACGATCCAAGGCCCACCTGAGTCTGGGACCTGAGACATGGGCTAGATTGTCTCGAATCGGTAGAGGACTATCTTTTGCCTCGGTTCATAGATGGAAACCCAATTTCCAGATACGTGACTTTTGCGGTTTTATTTGTAGAGCCTAGTATGGCGACATAGTGGGATGGGGCACTTATGCCGCCTATGATTGATACTTATGATTTGAAGTTGTTTTATACACTATGCACTTACAATAGTATCAAATGATTTGTTTTAAACGTATCAAGCATTCTTGGCTATTATAAGGTAAAAACCCTATCCTCCGGCTTGCGTTGCATTGTGTGATGGGAACTGGGTCTTATAATAGCTTCATTTTTCTTTATTTAGCATTGCGCTGTTATTTTATGCACTGGTATTCTTGGGAGGAAACCCGTTCCGTGTTATACGGCGTGGTCCCTTGATTTACCTAACTTTAAAAATAAAGATTAATAACTGTTTTAGTTCTCACACCAGTCCCATGACTGACCTGGGGTTTATTGTTTTAACCTAAACTCTGGGTGCCCTTATTTTGACACGGGCAGCTAGTAGTTTTGGTTTTGCAGATTTATATTCACAGGATCCTGGTTTACAGCTGGAACGATATCCGGAAAGCTTTGTATCCGTATATCCCTTCTAGTTGTGTATTGTATTATTTTCCGCTGCTATGTATTTAAATGTAATTTAAATCTCTGATATTTCTGTGTAATATTTATTCGTACTCTGTATATTCTTGTAATCTGATGCATTGTTGTAATATACAATGAAATGTTCTTTTATATGCGTTCTGTTTGTGGCTTGTTCTCAAACGATAGGGCGTTTCGAGCGGTCTGGGTCGGTTTAGCGACTGGTTCGGACCGAGCGAAATCTCTTCTCGTCACAGTTGGTATCAGAGCTTTGGTTTACAAAGCTCAGAGAACAAGACACATTAGAACTGTACGAAAGAATTCATCAGATATTGGGTTAGTAATATCCAATGGGAATGACTCGTTAGAGATAGGATCAGTAGTATCCTAGAACGAGTGTGAAGAGTATATTTGTAAAATGAAAACAATTTTGTTTTGAAAATTTAAATCAATTATTCGTATTTGGTTATTTATTTATATTGATGTGGACAATCCAGTATATATAGATTTTGCGTATACGTCTGATCCACGTGTATTTGAAATTTTAATATACTGGATAGATATAGAATTACACTCTAGACACCCGGAGATGGTTCTGATGATTGATCGATCATCATCAGAACTTACGTTCGTGTTTCGAAGGTGGGATTTCTATATATTTCCATTAGACTGGTGTGAGAACCAAAATTAGATAGGACCTATTGTTGTGATTTGGCATCAAAAATCTGATTTTTTAGAATATGTATCAAAGTTATGAATTTGAAAAGCTAATCAACTAATTGATTGATGTTTGTGTTGTTTGTTTATTTGTTTGCTAATTTTTTTCCATTTAGCCTAATTGAATCGAATATTGAATTGTATTGAAAATTGGTCGCATTTGCTTGCATATACATATGCTTACATTGAACAGGTCATAGCAAGGAGGCTAGAGCCGAATAATAAAATTTGTTTGCCCGACAAATAGGTACATGTTTACTACATGATTTACTGTTTTGTTTGGGTGATGATGATTTTGTGAGCCTATTGGCTAGCCGCTTGGCCTTTTCTTTTTCTTTTTGAGATCTGAAGGAACGGGGAAGCTATTTGAAATTCCCCGATGCTCCCATTGCAGGGGAGGTTATGGCGAAATTTTTCGAAAATTTAGGGTGTTAGCCAAATTTTTGAAATTTTTGGAAATTCTCAGAAACTGAAAAGTTGGAGAATGGAAACCAGATAGAATGTAGAATTGATTTATCAAACCACTTTCGACTTTGTTCCTTTTCGGGGACGAAAAGTTTTAAGTGGGGGAGATTGTAATAACCCGAAAATCTGGGCCAGTTTAAAATTTTTATTTTGGCAAATTTAGCGAATTTTGAATATTTAAAATGAATTATTTTAAATAATATCGACGAGAAATTTATTTTGAAAATAATTCGAACGTATATAATATACGCGTCGTCGTTAGAATATAAATATTTATATATAATTATAAATAGAATGGAAAATGGCGCGGTAGTTCGATAATTCGATTTCAAACTTCAATTGAATGTACCGGGTGCAGAACAATCCAGATTTTAGTGAAACCAAAAACATTAGGATCTAATTGATAATATCTTTCCAACGAATCCGACAAATCAGGATTTCATAGCGGGAATCAAAAGATATGCCCAGTTGAAAATTCTGAATAGTCGCTATGGAATTCAGGCCCTTAAAAATGGACATTTTGCAAACGACCTCGGATTTCGACGAAACCAGTTTTGTTGGGTCCGGGAGGTGAAGTTATTGCTAGGTTTCAAATTTCATAATTTTTCGAATCAATATGTGAGCGTGGCAAAGGAAAACGCGTTTGACCAGTTTCAGTTGATTTTAATTGACTGGAAAATGGCCATTTTTCTAACGGTCTCAGAATTCGACGAAACTAGTTTTGTTAGGACCGTATCGTCAATACGAAGTTAGAAAATATTTTTCAGGAATTTTTCTAGTTAGTATGTGACCCCGGTAATTTGAAATGTACGTTTAAAATTCAATATAGTGATTTAAATGTAAATTCAAAGGAAACTGATTGTAACGATCGAATCAGCTTACGATATATATCCCATTGTGTTCGGAATGGGGGTAAAACGCTATGGTCGACATGCGGTGGGCCTCGTTTAGAGGTCGTATGTAAAAGTCAACTTTTTGCAAATTAAATTAATTAAAAAAAAATATTTTCTCTCCCCTTAAATCCTCCTGGCCCCCCCCCCTGTTCAGAAAATTAAATCCAGAAAAAAAGAAAAAAAAGAAAAAAAAATGCCGCTTCCAATCGATGCCGCTCGCCGACGCCGACCTCCCCTCCGCCTCACTCCCCCCTCTGCCAACCTCCCCGTCGCTTCTCCCCTTCCATCCCCTAAGCCGACGCGAAGCCCTCTGGTGACCTCGGCGAACCCCCAAGCGCCGGGAAACCCTATCCCCGACCGCCAGAGCTCCGGCGCCGACCCTCTTGGCTCCAACGACGAGAGCAGTTCTTCCCCCCTCCCTTCGCTACTCCTCCCCTGCTCAGAAATCGGTGAGTACTTTAATTTTTCAATTTAATTTTCAGTTGAAAAGAGACTATATTTTTAAAGTAAGAAAATATGGTTTCTATATTTTTAAAAGTAAGGAAATATGGTTTCTATATTTTTAAAGTAAGAAAAATATACTTTTTATACTTTTAAAATAAATAAAAATATCTTTGTTTCAGATGTGTTTTCAAAGAAAAAATTGAATTGTTTTCAAAGGAAAAATAGAAATTAGCAAATGTTTTAAAATGTAATTTTTTATATATATATATGAATAGATTAGAAAAATATGATTTTTATTATTCAAAATTATGATTTTTATTGTCATAAAAATATAGATGTTTCATAGGAAGAAAGATTTGATTTTTCCTATATGAACATTAGCGAAAAGATTATATTATTTTCGAAAATAAAAAAGATTGAATCTTGTTAATCAAAAGGAAGAGATTTTTCTTAAGTAAAAGAAGAGATTTTTCAAAAGTGAAAGAATAGATTTTTAGCGATATAAAAGAATGGTTTTTATATTATAAAAAGGAGGTTTTTAGTTATGTAAAAATCCGATTTTTTTTAACATATAAAATGTGATTTTTAAAATGAACATCATATTAAAAATATGATTTTTATATATTGAACTTCGAAATAAAAATATGATTTTTATATATTGAACTTCGAAATAAAAATATGATTTTTATATATTGAACTTCGAAATAAAAATATGATTTTTATATATTGAACTTCGAAATAAAAATATGATTTTTATATATTGAACTTCGAAATAAAAATATGATTTTTATATATTGAACTTCGAAATAAAAATATGATTTTTTTTATATATTGAACTTCGAAATAAAAATATGATTTTTATATATGGAATAGCGAAGTAAAAAATTCGATTTTTACATAGGTAGTGAAAGCGGGCGACGAAGATGACAAAAAGGCGTGAAAGATGAAGATTTCTATAAAGGAAGTGCCGTGAAGTAGGATAGCTAAAGGTGAGAATTTCTCACCTTTCAATTTCTTTTCTAATTATATATATATACTAGGACGCAGACGGTGCTTAGTAGCACCCGACACAATCGTCCACAGACCATGGACTTGTTTGTTTGGTTGCATAGGTTAGTTATATGATTTGATTTGAATTTGGTTGTTTGGTGATTTTGATTGATGTGTGAATGGCGTGGGCCTTCACTAGACCGGGGATAAGGCTAGGCCTCGTCCCGTTTCTAGTATCGTGCCGTTATGCCGCCGAAATTTTCTAAAATATGTTAGAAAAATAAAAATATCACTTTATTGAATAAATGAACTGAATAGAAATTCATATGTTTAAATAAAATGGTTTGATCGTTAAAAAACATAATTTTTAACGTGAAAGTGAGTAAATAGATATTTATAGACAAATCAGCCGATTTGTTTATATGCACTGATTTGACTGATATTGATTGGGTCGATAAATTTTACACATCGCCCAACTGCACGAATAAAAATCTGTGTTTGATTGTTTGAAACCCCACACGGGTGTTGGGATGAAATTTGAAGTTCACTCATCCTGATTGATTAAATATGTCAATCGATTGATTGACAGGCTGTTATAAGCATTAGATATCTATATTTGATGCTTATACGGTGTAGTGCACTTTGGTTGATGGTTGATTATTTATCGTTGCTATTATATACATGTGTTGTATGAAAATCCATATAATTAACTTTATATGGTAATTGATTGGGCCTCATTCCAATCGTGAAAATAAAGAATATTTTGATAATAACAAATATTTTGATAATAGGAAATATTTGAAATAGAATATTTGAAAATAGAAATATGAGAAGCCGTGATGATTAGATTGACGCCATTTTGACGTGAACGATATTTATATCGATTTGAAAACGATTTCGAAATGAAATGAATTGAAAACGATTTCGAAATGAAATGAATTGAAAACGATTTCGAAATGAAATGAATTGAAAACGATTTCGAAATGAATTGAATTGAAAACGATTTCGAAATGAATTGAATTGAAATCGAATATTTCGAAATGAAATGAATTGAAAACGATTTCGAAATGAAATGAATTGAAAACGATTTCGAAATGAATTGAATTGAAATCGAATATTTCGAAATGAAATGAATTGAAAACGATTTCGAAATGAAATGAATTGAAAACGATTTCGAAATGAATTGAATTGAAAACGATTTCGAAATGAATTGAATTGAAAACGAATTCAAATTGAATTGAAAGCGAATTGAAATGAATTCAAATTGAATTGAAATTTGAATTGAATAGAAATGAATTTTAAAACGAATTTATTAAGAAGAATTCAATTTTGATTTGAATTGAAAAGGAAGTTGAAATTGCTTTTGAAACGAAATTAAAACTATTCATATAATTCGTTTTAAATGGAAATCGACGAAATATATATATTATATATATTATATATATATAATATAATGGCCTGAATAGAACGCGCCGCGCCGCGGCAATTCGTGAATTTCGACCATTTATTTCAAACGGACAATATGGGAGATCCGACCGTCGGATTCTCCTAAAACCAGAACCGTTGGGTTCGTATCGAAAAGAGCTTTCTAACGAATATTAGAAATTTGAAATCTAACGGTTGGATTTGGAGTTACGTCCAAATCAAATTTGAAAAAGGTCGCTGTAAGTGCAGTTCGATGGCCATTGATGGAAATCGACTGTACGGGCCTTGATAAAATTATTAAAAATAGTAATAATTTGTGTAAAATCATAAGAAATGATTTAGAAAGAATTGGGATGAAAAACTCCATATTTGAAAAGATAAAAATAGATTTTTATCGAAATGAACTAGTTTTGAGCTAGAATTATAATTCTATTTATTTTTAAAATAAATAAATTGAATTTAAAAAGGGTTTTAAAAATAACCAGAATTTCCAATGATTGCATTGGAGTGGATTTGAATCGAAATTGTCTTCGGAATATTTCGAAGTTGGAATTCGTGATTATACAGGTGTTGTTATGGAAATTTGAAAGATATATATTTATATTGTTATTTCCAATACGACATTTGTTAATCGTAGAATTTGATATTGAATATAAGCCGATATATTTTCTATTCAGAGCCTTGTATTGAATATCAAATGTGATTTGGGTTTGTCGTGAATGGTGTCTTCACTAACACTGTTCTTGAACCCAGTTGAGAAAAAATTAAATCTTTTTATTTAGATTTAATGAAGTGTACCAATTAAATGATATTTAATTGGAATTGAATTGATATTGATTTTTGGGTTTATCGTGGACAGTGGTTTAAATGACACTGATTCTTTAACCCAGTCGAAGATTAAAACTAAGTGGAGTTTTAATGAATCTTTAATTAGATTGAAATGATCGAGAATGGAGTATCACCAGTTTTGCTCTAGACGATAGTTAAATCTTTAATTAGATTTGAACGTGAAGTGGTAATTGAATTTACCGATAGTACCGTGGTGTTAGATATGAAGTATCACCAGTTTTACTTCATGGGATGAATAGGTTGGGATTGGGAAATTAAAACAAATGATTACTTCGGTAAGGTTCGTTAATCCCGACTAGTTGAATCGAAATTCAAAAGATGATTAAAGAATAAATTCAAGGAATTTATCTTGGATAAAATTAATGGGAACCTTTCCCTATGAATGTGAAATTTAGAAACTAACTGTCGGTTAGCCAAGCAGAATGGTTTTCTGGATATTGTTCTGATGTTGGTTTCGGCCTTCGGGGTTAATATTTGGGGAATTATTCTCTTGATTAGTTTACGGTTAGTGATTAATGAATTGGAATGAGGCGTATGTGGTGTTTGTGTAACACTTATTTAAAATATACGCGAGTTATTCGGAAAGACCGGGTTTATCCCATTCTGAATAACTGATACGACGATAAGTCGAAGATGAAGACGATGGTCGAAGACCGGAAGTCTTCACTTCGTTTGGGTGATAACTGATGATCTTGATTGGGCTGTACACCCAAGAAGATGGAAACAGTTGGTGATCATCCAGACGTACTTGGAGATCGATGGATATGCGGGGTACTAGCTGCCTCCGGTTTCGTTCAGACCCAGAACGAACTTGTAAATGGACTGTGTGTCTGACATTGGATTTTAGTCCGTGTGATTGATTTCTATTAAATATATATCTGTTTGGCGGCGGAGAATTTATTCTCTTGCTTAACGCCCTTCTCTGAGACGTACGAGCTCAGTGGTTATATATTGATGGATATCAAAAGCATGGAGTGAATTGCCTGTGTGGCACGCCTAAGTGGCAATTGATCAAGGCTTCTGTTGAAAAGCAAAGTCTTGTGGTGATGATCAAAGCACAGCCTGTGTGGCACAGCTTTGTGTAACGTGAATTCGCGAGTTTCACACCCGGTATGAACCAAAAACGGGAGAGGACATCAGGGAGGACTTGCGTTTCTTTCTAGCTAGAAGTGGCGTCAGTGGTTATACACGCCCTGACGAGTTTGACTTATGTGGTTGTTGCTATTGCGAGGCGCCTCGGTTTGATCGGACGATCCGGGTCCGATGGAGTCATTTGTTGGCTCATTTACGCCCCATAGGGCGGAGAAACGTATTGTTCAGGCATAATAATCCACATCGGTGGACCGGCCCTGACGATCCAAGGCCCACCTGAGTCTGGGACCTGAGACATGGGCTTGATTGTCTCGAATCGGTAGAGGACTATCTTTTGCCTCGGTTCATAGATGGAAACCCAATTTCCAGATACGTGACTTTTGCGGTTTTATTTGTAGAGCCTAGTATGGCGACATAGTGGGATGGGGCACTTATGCCGCCTATGATTGATACTTATGATTTGAAGTTGTTTTATACACTATGCACTTACAATAGTATCAAATGATTTGTTTTAAACGTATCAAGCATTCTTGGCTATTATAAGGTAAAAACCCTATCCTCCGGCTTGCGTTGCATTGTGTGATGGGAACTGGGTCTTATAATAGCTTCATTTTTCTTTATTTAGCATTGCGCTGTTGTTTTATGCACTGGTATTCTTGGGAGAAAACCCGTTCCGTGTTATACGGCGTGGTCCCTTGATTTACCTAACTTTAAAAATAAAGATTAATAACTGTTTTAGTTCTCACACCAGTCCCATGACTGACCTGGGGTTTATTGTTTTAACCTAAACTCCGGGTGCCCTTATTTTGACACGGGCAGCTAGTAGTTTTGGTTTTGCAGATTTATATTCACAGGATCCTGTTTACAGCGGGAACGATATCCGGAAAGCTTTGTATCCGTATATCCCTTCTAGTTGTGTATTGTATTATTTTCCGCTGCTATGTATTTAAATGTAATTTAAATCTCTGATATTTCTGTGTAATATTTATTCGTACTCTGTATATTCTTGTAATCTGATGCATTGTTGTAATATACAATGAAATGTTCTTTTATATGCGTTCTGTTTGTGGCTTGTTCTCAAACGATAGGGCGTTTCGAGCGGTCTGGGTCGGTTTAGCGACTGGTTCGGACCGAGCGAAATCTCTTCTCGTCACAATATTTAATTTATAAAATTTATGTTTAAGTAATGATATTTCTGATTTTGGTAATATTGATTTATAAAATATGAATTTGGTAAAAGAATTATTATTATTTTTATGTTGGTAAATTATAATTGTATTTATAAAATTTTATAAGGATTGATAGACATTTATTCTAAACCATTTGTTAGTATAAACTTTGGTAAATTAAATGATAAGTAATATAGATAAATATTTTAACTATTTATAAGTAATGTAAATAAGTATTTTGTTAAAATCTTAAGTAAAGTTTTGATTACACTTATAAGCATTTGAAATCTATTACATTTATAAGCATTACTAAAGTGTAGCTAAAAATATAAATTTTAACAAATAAATAAATAAAGTAATTTTGGCTAACATGCATTGGATAAGTTTAAAAATGAGGATTAGGTGTTCTCATGCATGTAAATTTTGTGCCAAGTGTCTTTAAATTAAAGAATAAGCTAACTAAAAATCATTAAATATAAAAAAGAAAAGGCAGCACTCTTCATTTGCACGGCAACTACTCCAGTCCTTCTTCTTCTTTCTCTTTTGTATTACAGTAAATAACCAATAGATTTTCTCTTCATTCAAAAAAAATCAAAACCCCTCAATCCGTTCAGTTTCAGCAAGTATGATTTGTACGGACAATGTTCGGATGATCATTTATGATTTTTACAAACTGACAGATCAAAATTTCATCATATATCGAAAGAGAATTTTCGGATTTACAGTAAAGTGAAAATATATAAAGGAAACTTCGAAAAATCATATCTCTTAATTTGTTTCGAATTGATCGTCGCTGTCAACGCCGTTGCGATCAGCAAGGAATGTAGTATTTTTGGTGCGAATCTAGTTCGATTTCGTGACGATGATTTGGAAAGTCTGAAATTAGGTTTAGAATTAGACGAAGAATCGTGCAGTGATAGAGGAATCCGAGCATGGCGTTGCGATGAGAGTGGAATGGGCTTTCGTGTGGCAGAAATTGGTGAAGATCGGTATATGTATGGGGGGTGCGACATTGTGAATGACGCAAGTTGGAGGTTCCAGGTCTCGGCGCCTGGGTAGTCGGGTTTTGATACGGGAATCCGAACTCGAGGAAAAGTGGTGCAAACGGATGAGGAGGAGAAGAGAAATTGGTTGATGGTTTCAAAACGAAGGTCGGTGGTGTAAATGATGGTGCACCGTGCACCATCGTGCACGTGAAAATGGGTACAGGATATAAGCATGGAAAGAAGAAGGGAGGAGAAGAAGAACAAGGGGGAGTGGGCCTGGTCGGGTGCGGATTTGATGGGCCTTGGGCCAACTTGTTGTTTTAGGTATGTTTTAATTTGTTTTAGTTTAGATTTAGTTCAAAACTTTAAACACCTATATTTTGTTCGTTTTAAACCCGATTCGCACGCCGTCAGAAGCGATAGAACCGTATCGGAAAGTAGAACTTATCAGAACAAAATTTTGATAATTTTGGTTAAGGAATAAATTAAAATAAAAATAAAATAAAAAGGGTATTATATATGAATAAATATATCGAACAATGTTATTAACTTAAACTTAATATATTTATAAAATCAGCAGAAAATTTCCAACTGCTGATAAAAGTGGATTGGAGCAATACGAGTGATGATGGCAATATTCGTTTGCTCGCCATAAGGAATCTCTGATCGTGGAAAGTTTGAAGCTCGACTGGTGAGAACTTCTAATTTGAATATTATTTAAATTAGTTAATTATGATTTGATTGGATTAACTTTAATTAGTTAATGATGATTGTGGGATGGATGTTGATGTTTGAATGTTTGTTCATGTATTTAGATAATACACTTAACACTAGTAAGCGTTATCGTCGGTAACGCTTGTGCACCGTTAAATGTTTGTCGTGATGAATGAATTCATATCCATTTGATCGTATGGATCATTTGGATAAATATGATTTGCATTGCATGATATTACACACACCGTGGCTATGGAATATATGGGTGATCGATCAAGAATCTCCTTCCTATACACGATTTTATTTAATTATTAAATAATATTTAAATGTTAGTTTTGAATTAAATATCAACTTTTTCAATACTGAATTAGGATTAAAAAAAAATGATGTGGATTATGTATTGATTTTGTATAACGGTCTTTATATCCATTTGAAACTGGTTTGGTAAAAATATATTATTTTCAATTTAAATTCGAAACGAGATTTTTAAATTTGAATAGGGTTTTATATGTTTTGAAAACATAATTTGATAATATATAAACCATAACGTTCTAGGATGACAGAGAGGATGGTGTCTAGGCTTGGGTTTGGAAATTCAGTTTCCTGCTCTCCCTGGCTATCCCTAACTAGCCCGACAACGGGAGGGTAAAATTTGAAATCTAAATTGAAATATAATTTAAAACTATTTCAAATGATTTGGAAATATAAATCAAATTAAAAAGGATTTGAATAATTTATATTTAAATCATTATATGGGTTGAATAGAATGCACTATGATGCGACAATTCGAAAATATCGATTTCAAGTTTTTGAATGGTTTTAACCCGATTATTTCAAATTGACTTGAAATAAGAATCGTTGAATCGTGAATGATAACAATTTTGTATAACAAAGGAAATTTCAAAATCTCATCGGACGATTTCAAGTATAACTAATTTGGAAAGATCGCTATGCTTGCAGTCGGCAATCATAACACAAGTTCATTAAATTGGAGAAATTTATGATAATTCCTATTTAAAGATAATTAGAATTGAAATATTTGAATTTCGAACAATTTAATCTATTTGATTTAAAGACCATTTTTTTTGCAGCAGTAGTTTGGGAAACATCTCCAAATGTTGTTTTGTTTTTTTGATTTCATAAGCATGAACTGTTATTTGATTTTTGGAATGATTATAAAATAGTTCGAAAATTTATTAAAGTATTGGAAATATTGTATAGGGAATTGAAATGGGATTTTCCAAAGTAAAAATTTGGATATGGTTGGAGATAAATCTTCGAATGTTTGATATTGATTCGGTAAATGAAAACTCTTATTATCTGAGGAATTTAAAAGGTAATTCACCGTTATTCCGCTTATAATATGAGTTGGATACGGAGATTAATATTAAAGATAAGTTGATGTTATTTCTACCCAGATCAAGTATCAAAGAGTTGAATAAATCTTTTAATTAAGATATGGGTTTCTCCACCTGATTGAAGTAAGTTAGATAGAAATAATCTCGATATTTGGTATAAAATTTCATGATGTGAACATATACTATCTGAGGGATTTGGAAGATATTATTATATAGTTATTCCACTTATAGTATTCGTTGACTATGAGAATTTATATCGAATATAAGTGGATAAAATTTCTGTGTAATTTATGTTTCAAAATCAATTGATTTGGGTTTTGTCGTGAATTGTATTTTCAGTAATATCATTCTTGAACCCAATGAGATTTGAGTTGTGGAAATTTATATTGTAATTAGGATTTAATCAAATGTAATGACCCAGGATCTCGACCAACTAATTTTAAATATTAAGTATGGATTTAAATATTTAGTTGAAAATATAAATGAATTTTTGTATTTATGTTATCGATTTAAATATCGATTTAGATTTAATATCGTATATATTAAATTATCAGAATAAGAAAATGGATTTAGTTGAATTCAAATATTAATTTGAATTGAAAACAGTTCAAATAATTAATATGAAATTTTAACGGTAATAATATTTATTTATTATCAAGGAGAATAAATAGTTTGAAATTTAAATTATATCAGTTTAAATTTATATCAACTACAGATGATCGAATTGGGCTTCGTGACCTATCCCAGTGGGTTCAGAATAGTGGTTTTACCCTAGAAATGACAGTTGTTGGGTTCAGTAAGGAGTATAGAATCAACATGGTAATTTAAATTAAAGGATACAGTTTGTAAACAAATTAAATAAAAATAAACTGAGTGGATAGGAATAAAACAAGGAGGATAAGAAATGGCCGCACAAATCAAAAGGGAAAAAGGAGAACACGTTCTCCTCATTCACTCCACAAGTTTATGGCCTTGCTGTTCAAAAATAAACCGCATCCTTTTCTTTTTAAATCAAAGCCTCTAAAGCAAAGCAGTATTTTTCCCATTCCTCAAACTGAAAATCGAAGTCGAGATTTCCTTCGATCTTTCCAAAAGCAATATTAAATCGGAATCCCCTGAAATCAACTTCAAATTCAACGTTCTTTTCGAAAGGACTTCAACCCATATACTCAGTTCTGTCACGATGGAGTCTCAGGTTGGGCGATAATTCGACGAAGAGCAAGGGGTTCTCGTTGATCAAAGGTTGGGCGTTTCGAGCTTGCGTGAGTTGTATGAGGCTAAGGGGTTCGATGTGGGGACGTTCTTGAAGATCGATAACAGTTTTGGGGTCGGTGTTCTGAGCTCAACATCGAGCTAGAACGGATCGCGATGTCATTTATGGGAGTTCTGTTCTTACTGGAGATGAACTGTGTTAGTGAGGGAAGTTGGCAATTTAATTGGTGAATGGCAGTGGTAAGTTCAACAGTAGAAGTGGGTGATAGTAGTTCGAAAATGGAAAGGAAGGTGCTTGCGAACGAGAATGTTGAGGGAATGTGATGGGTTGAGGGCTTCAGGATTTGGCCTTGTTTAATTTGCAAGGGAAGAGAATGGTCCAACCAAGATGCAGATTCAAACATGTCAGGGGAACGATGATCCTAATTACCGATTAAGGTATGGAAATCAATCTTAATAATAAATTAGTTAAATATATTTAGCTTTAAAATTCATGAGCTAATTTGTAAATGCAATATTTAAAAATGTTTACAAGGTTCAAAAATATGCAAAGTGAAGTTGATCGAAATCGTTTTTGGAATTTTAATTGAGTCAAAGGTCGTTTGATTAAGATGAAGCGGATCGCAGTAATGTCACGGTGAGTAAAATCTCACTCACCATTTAATTAGAATTATTTTTAGTGTTAAAAATAATTGTTGTTGCTTGTTTGAATGCTGTCTGATTGTTTTAAATATATATAGTTATTTAGGTTGACTATTATATATATATATATATATTGGGTTGATGATTGGTTGGATTCCCGCAGTCTCATTAGCGGATGCCCGCGGTTTCATAGCGGATGATTACCCTATACGCCCCACGCTATGATTAGTGGATGACCTTCTATACCGCGATATCCTGCCTCAAAGCAGGATGGGTATTACTATGTTGACTAACGTCTGTGGATGCAGGAAAACAGGTTGGAGGAATCCAACTGGATTCCTCAAAAATATATATTATCTGTTTGTTGTTTGTTTGATTTCATATATATTCATATATGATGTGTTAAAAATCAAATGCTTGAAAATTGGCTGATTTGATTGTTTAAATATCACTGGGGCTTGGGATATTGATTTATAAAAATATCGGAAAGGGTATTTGATATTTAAAAAGGAAATTCTATTTTTATAAATAGAATTTGAATTCTAAATAAAACTATAGAAAATATTAACTTGTTTGAAGGTATATAAAACAAATATGAATTTATAAACGTTGTTTATAAATAGAAAGATGGGATTTGAATATGAATTTATAAACGTTGTTTATAAATAGAAAGATGGGATTTGAATATGAATTTATAAACAGTGTTTATAAATAGAAAGATGGGATTAGAATCGAATTTACAAACTTTGTTTATAAATGAAAATATGGGATTTGAATTGAATTTATAAATGTTGTTTATAAATGGAAAGGTGGGATTTGAATTGAAGTTATAAACGTTGTTTATAAATAATGCCGAGAATTCAAATGGACTTTGAATATAAGGAATTGAAATAGAGATTTGAATAATCGAATTCAAATGGAGTTTAACTATAGAAATTGAATATAGTATTTCAAATGGAATTTGAATATAAAAATTCAAATGGACTTTAAACTATAGATTTGAATATAGAAATTCAAATGGACTTTAAACTATAGATTTGAATATAGAAATTCAAATGGACTTTAAACAATTTGAATATAGGATTTAAATGGAATTTAAACAATAGAATTTGAATATAGAATTCAAATGAAGTTTAAATAAAAAGAATTCAAATAGAATTGATTTGGAATTTGAATAAGAAGTCGATAAGGGAACGAGAGTATGAGTATAATTAGAATTTGTTAATATGCAGTTAAAATATATTTGAACATGTCATGTTCAAATATGAAGGTGAAATAGACTGAAAAGTTAAGTAACAGATTTAATTAACAAATTGAGTTAAAACGATTGGTATAGTTAAAATAGATTGGACAGGTATAGATATACAGGAGACAGGTATGGAATAAAGTATAGAAGTGAAATAAATAGAATGCCCGACAAAAAGGTACGTATTTAATTTTCATATGAGATTTTATGCGCCGTATCGTCTAGCCGCTTGGCGTTTTCTTTTTCTTTTTGAGATGAGAAGGACCGGGAAAGCTATTTGAAATTTCCCGATGCTCCCGGTACAAAGAAGGATATGGCGAATTTTCCCGGGAATTTAAGGAGATAGAATATTTTTAAGATAATTTGATAGTTAGAAATTAACATATCAAAATATATAGAAGTCGATAAGAAAACGAACTTAGAAATAGAATAGTATAATCAAAAAGGAAGTATAAGAATAAAATCTAGTAAGAATAGAAAGAAAAAGTGTATACGTGTTTAAAGGTAAAGAAGTAGTTGTATGTTATTGATTGTTCGAGTAAGTAGTCATATCTGTTTTGACGTTATAAATGTTATTCAGTCAAGGTCCGAGAGGTAGTTATACCCCAACTTGATTGATTTCATTATTAACAAATGAATAGTAAGATTTCAGGCTCGAAGATCAATGTTGAATAAGATTCAGTTGAATGTAGTACTTGGGTTGTCGTAACGATGTTTTACACAACATCCGTTTTAACCCAAATGAAATGTAAGCTTGGAAATAGATGTTAAATATTTCCTAAGTATAGGAATAAACGAGATTGGAAAAGAGATAAGTAATTGGAATATTTTCCAATTATAAATAACATATATTTTCTAAAGTTTAGAAAATAAAAAGAAGGCGATATATGGAAATGTTTTCCAAAGAACGTAAAAGGGCAATATGGTTATTGAAATATTTGATTTAACAAATATTGATAAAGAAATAGAAAAGAGATTTAATTAATGGAATATTAATTAAAGGTTCAGTGATTGTTGGATGTTTGGATGAACACTTGTTTTATTCGATAGTTAAATCATCGACTATCGAAACACTTGTTTTTATTCGATAGTTAAATCACAGACTATCGAAGTTTTGACCATCGTTGTCAATATGGAGAGACCGGTTGGATTATTATCCGAAGAACCACTCCATATCGGCAGTAGCGTGCGAATCAGATTATATAAAGATAATCGAAGACGGAGTAGAGTGCAAGGACTTTTTCTATTAATAGAAATAGTGCCTTCGGTTCATCCTGTTCCTGGATGACTTGTATGGATGAATGTCTGACAGAGTATTTCCAGAAAGGTCACGTACATTGATTTCTTCAACCGTACCAAGAGTGGAAGCGGAGAAGGGCACTTCTTTAGCTAACACGTAATGTACTGTTGTAGACGTCAATTAGTGATTTTCGATGGATCTGACATTGTGACATTCGAAGTGAATCTGATGTGATGATACAGCGTAACCTCTGGCCTCAACAACCAGGAAATGACAAAAATCGGGCAGGCAACATGGCTAAGTCGGTCGCTCCGAAGTAGGGTGTATAATCACCTATCTAGAGAATATTCATTTGCTTCTTTAATCTATCAATGCTGTCCCATATATATATACGGGAACGGTTGCTGATCCCAACCGTTGGTGATATACATTCGATACGCTCAAGCGAAATGAGTGGTCGGTCATGTGTGGCTGAGTTGCAAGATGTTCTTGTTGAACTCCAGTGTGTCGTTCCTAGAGTACACTGATCGGAAGGTGGTTCCATACCTTGTCATAGTTGGAAATCCATTACCCAATACGTGCTTGCGGTTTTGATTGTATATTATATATGTGGAACGTGAGATGCATGCGTTCCACTAGATTGTTATCTACTTGATTTAGACATTATTATAATATCAAAAGAGTTTTGATATAAAGATAAATCAAGTGTTTGGATTCTCATAAGGGAATAACCCGTTCCGTGTTATACGGCGTGGTCTTATGAGATATCATTTAGTTTTCTGAAACTGTTTTAAACTGTTTACTCATACCAGTCCCATGACTGACCCGGAGTTTATTTTTTTGTTTTCCCTAAATTCTTGGGTGCCTAAATTTGTACGGGCAGTCAAGTAGTTCATGATTTTTTTCAGATATACTGGAAGAGCTTGGAGCAGGAGGCTTCAGGATCATATAGCTATAGTTATTTCTGCTGTGTTGTAAGTGATGTACTTTGATATTGATGTATATTCAAGTACAGATGTATATTTCAAGTTATGTTATATATATTATATGTTATTCGTTCCGCTGTGAGATTCGTGTTATTCTGATGTTGTGTTATTCTTCTTCTTCTATTCTAAGTTTCTATCTTATCTATCCTCATCCTCTAACTTCTTTCTATTAATGGTTCGAATTTCCGTGATATTTGGGGTTGGACTTGTGTTTTTGGTCAGCTCAAATTCTACCGGATTTTCGGGTCGTTACATCAAATCTTTGATTCAAGAAATTTAAAGGTAAGAAATTAAAGCGAAGGTACAATCTTTGATTTCAAAGAAGAGATAAGAGGATAATGAGATATATGAAATTTAAAAATAATTCAAATCTTGAGTCGCAAATGAATTGTTAAATATTTGGAAGGAGATTTGAATTGAATAACTCGTATAGTCCATAGCTACTGTTTTAAAGTACGCTTATTACTTGGAAAGACTAGGATCGAACATATGTTCGAAAACCCATTCCAAGTAATAATACGACGTTATAAAGAATTCAAGACTTGGTAACGGCGAATGAAGACCGAGAATATTTGAATTGTTTAGATTGATTGTTGATTTATGTCTTGGTTGGGTAGGCCACCCAATACGAGGTATTGGTTGCATGAGACCTGAACATATTCAAGTATTTTCGGGTTGTTGTTCCGTTCAGACCCAGAACGGACTTATATGGATGGTGTGTCTGACATTGAAATTTACCACATAGCACTGATTTCCGTTAATGTATATCGGATTTGTGGCAATAATATTATCCTCGTCTCTAAGTCATATGAACTTAGAGGATATGCATTGATTGAAATCAGTGATATGTCGTGAATTGTCAATGTGGCGTACCCAAGTTATGAAATGAGCTAGTGATGATCAAAGAATGGCTTATCGAAGCATCGCTTTGTGTATGACGTGAAATCGACAAACCTCACACCCCGGATTGATGAGAAACTGGCGGTTAGGTTTTATACTTATATATGAATGGATGATGAAGCTGTGCAGCAGTGGGAAACCACTTATGAACCTGGGGAAGTTGGGTATGTTCGGTGGGCCGTGTCTGGTCGAAAACCGTTGATCTGCCCTGAAGATGTGTATTCGGTGTCCGCGTATGGTCGAAAAAGCCAAATTTTTGTTTTGAAAATTTAAATCAATTATTCGTATTTGATTATCTATTTATATTGAGTTGGACAGTCCAGTATATAAAGATTTTTCGTATACGTCTGATCCACGTGTATTTGAAATTTTAATATACTGGATAGATATAGAATCACACTCTAGTCGCCCGAAGATGATTCTTATGATAGTTCGAACATCATCAGAATTGGTATTCGTGTTTCGAAGGTGTGATATTTATATATTTCCTATTGACTGGTGTGAGAACCAAAATTAGATAGGGCCTATTGTTGTGATTTGGCATCAAAAATTTGATTTTTGTATGTGTATCAAAATTATGAATTTGAAACTCTAACTCACTAATTGATTGATGTTTGTGTCGTTTGTTTATTCGTTTGCTAATTTTTAGCCAATTAGCCTAATTGAATCAAATATTTACTTGTATTGAAATTTGGTCGCATTTGCTTGCATATACATATACTTACATTGAACAGGTCATAGCAAGGAGGCTAGAGCCAGAGAATAAAATTTGTTTGCCCGACAAATAGGTACATGTTTACTACATAATTTCCTGTTTTGTTTGGGTGATGATGATTTTGTGAGCCTATTGGCTAGCCGCTTGGCTTTTTCTTTTTCTTTTTGAGATCTGAAGGACCGGGGAAGCTATTTGAAATTCCCCGATGCTCCCGGTGCAGGGGAGGTTATGGCGAAATTTTTCAAAAATTTAGGGTGTTAGCCAAATTTTTGAAATTTTGAAAATTCTCAGAAACTAAAGAGTTGGAGAATGGAAGCCAGATCGAACGTAGAGTTGAATAATCAAACCACTTTCGACTTTGTTCCTTTTCGGGGACGAAAAGTTTTAAGTGGGGGTGATTGTAACAACCCGTAGAATGCGGGCCAGTTTGAAATTTTTATTTTGGCAATTTTAGCTGAATTTGAATATTTAAAATGAATTATTTTAAATAATATCAACGAAAAATTTATTTTGAATAGAATTCGATCGTATATATTATATACGTCGTCGTTAGAATATAAATAATTATATATAATTATAAATAGAATTGAAAATGGCGCGGTAGTTCGATAATTCGATTTCAAACTTCAATTGAATGTACCGGGTGCAAAACAATCCGGATTTTAGTGAAACCAAAAATAATGGAATCTAATAGTGAATATCTTTCCAACGAATCCGAAAAATCAAAAGTTCGTAGCGGGAATCAAAAGATATGTCCAGTTGAAAATTCTGAATAGTCTCTATGGAATTCAGGCCCTTAAAAATGGAAATTTTGCAAACGACCTCGGATTTCGACGAAACCGGTTTTGTTGGGTCCGTGATGTAAAGTTATTGCTAGGTTTCAAATTTCATAATTTTTCGAATCAAAATGTGAGCGTGGCAAAGAAAAACGCGTTTGACCAGTTTCAGTTGATTTTAATCGACTGGAAATTAGCCATTTTTCCAACGGTCTCAGAATTCGACGAAACTAGTTTTGTTAGGACCGTATCGTCAATACGAAGCTAGAAAATATTTTTCGGGAATTCCTCAAGTTAGTATGTGACCCCGGTAATTTGAAATGTGCGTTTAAAATTCAATATAGTGATTTAATTGTAAATTTAACGGAAACTGATTGTAACGTTCGAATCAGCTTACGAGGCATATCCCATTATGTTCGGAATGGGGGTAAAACGCTATAGGCGACAGGCGGTGGGCCTCGTTTAGAGGTCGTATGTAAAAGTCAACTTTTTATAATTAAAATAAATTAAAAATTAAATTATCCCTCTTTTCCTCCCTTATATTTCTGGCCCCCCCTTTTAACTCGATTCAGTTTCTAAAGAAAAAAAAAAACTGCCTCCACCTCGCAGCGACCACCGCGCCCCCTAGCCTGAGACCACCTACCGTCGGCCGACCTCCTTCACCTCTCCGATCATCCATCTCGACGCTTCCATCTCCTCTCTCCCTCCCTTCTTCTTCCGATTAGAGAACCCGACCCCAGCCCTAAAAACCCATGTCGTCCCCCCCCCCCAAATCAATGGAAGCGCCGCCATCCAGCCGCCGTGGGCCCAGCGCCTGGCCCTCCGTCCAATCCCGCGCCCACCTGCGCCCTGACCGCAGGCCCCACCTCCGACAAACAACAATCTTCCTCCCCGTCCGTCTGACCTTCTTTCCCCGTCTCCAATGCTAGCTCTAGGCCAAGAAAACACGGTGAGCTTGTTCTTTTTTTTTTTATGTATAGTTTATTTCAGTTTTTTTTTTTATATAAAACATAGTATAAAAAAAAATCAGTTCATAAAGTAATAAAATTTTGATTTTTATTTATAATGTAGCGAAGTAAAAATATGATTTTTTACTTATGTAGAGTAATAAAAATATCATCTTTTATATTGTAGAAAGATAAAAATATGATCTTTATATTTTTTAAAGTAATAAAAATATAATTTTTATATTTTTAAAGTATTAAAAATATAATCTTTACTATATAGAAATATTAAAAATATGATTTTTATATTTTTAAAGTATTAAAAATATAATCTTTATAGGATAGAGAATATAAAAATATCATCTTTGTATATGTAGCAAAATAAAAATCTGATTTTTATTTTGTATACGTTGAAATAAAGTGATGATTTTCATAATGATGAAATCTTTATGTTTGAAAAGACGAGATTTTCAATATATGAAAGGTTCGATTTTTAAAATAAGATAGATCGTGTTTTGAACATTGAAAAGACCGTATTTTTTTTTAACATTATAAAAATATGATTTTTATATATTGAACTTCGAATTGAAAATTCGATTTTTATATATTGAATAACAAAGTAAAAATTCGATTTTTATATATTGAATAACAAAGTAAAGATTCAATTTTTATATATTGAATAGCGAAGTAAAAATTCGATTTTTATATATTGAATAACAAAGTAAAGATTCGATTTTTATATATTGAATAGCGAAGTAAAAATTCGATTTTTACATATGTAGAGGAACTGGGCAATGAAGATGACAAGGATGCGAAAACGGTGAAGATTTATATCGAAGAAGAGTCAAGATGTTTGGATAGCTATCTGTGAGAATTTCTCACCTTTCAATTTCTTTTCTAGTAATATATATATACTAGGATGCAGACGGTGCTTAGTAGCACCCGACACAATCGTCCACAGACCATGGACTTGTTTGTTTGGTTGCATAGATGAGTTATATGATTTGATTTGAATTTGGTTGTTTGGTGAATATGATTGATGTGTGAATGGCGTGGGCCTTCACTAGACCGGGGATAAGGCTAGGCCTTGTCCCGTTTCTAGTATCGTGCCGTTATGCCGCCGAAATTTTCTAAAATAAGTTAGAAAAATAAAAATATCATTTTATTTAAAAGAATGAACTGAATAGAAATTCATATGTTGGGATAACAGTTTTATCGTTAAAAATATAATTTTTAACGTGAATATGAATAAATAAATATTCATTTACAAACCGGACGGTTTGTTTATGTACACCTATTTGAAGGACATTGATTGGATCGATAAATTTTACACATCGCCCAACTGCACAACAAAATCTGTGTTTGATTGTTTGAAACCCCACACGGGTGAAAGGATGAAATTTGAAGTTCACTCATCCTGATTGATTAAATATGTCGATCGATTGATTGACAGGCTGTTATAAGCGTTAGATATCTATATTTGATGCTTATACAGTGTAGTGCACTTTGGTTGATGGTTGATTATTTTTCAATGCTATTATATATATGTGATGTATGAAAACCCATATAATTAGCTTTATATGGTAATTGATTGGGCCTCATTCCAATTAGAAAAATAAAGAATATTATAATAAAAGTTCATGTGTTGACAGTACTCATCCATTGAGATTGGTCATGTGTTGAACGAAATATTTTAATAATAAAATTTACATCTTTATCAATATAAAATAACGGTTCATGTGTTGACAGTACTCATCCTTTGAGATTGGTCATGTGTTGAACGAAATATTTTAGTAATAAAATTTACATCTTTATCAATATAAAATAACGGTTCATGTGTTGACAGTACTCATCCTTTGAGATTGGTCATGTGTTGAACGAAATATTTTGATAATAACAACTATTTTGAAAAAGAAATATTTGAAATAAAATATTTAAAATAGAAATTTATGAAGCCGTGTTGATTAGAATGACGCCATTTTGACGTAAATGATATTTATATCGATTTTATTCATTTCGAAATGAATTGAAAATAAAACGATTTCGAAATGAATTGAAAATAAAACGATTTCGAATGAATTGAAAACGATTTCGAAATGAATTGAAAATAAAACGATTTCGAAATGAATTGAAAATAAAACGATTTCGAAATGAATTGAAAATAAAACGATTTCGAAATGAATTGAATTGAAAACGATTTCGAAATGAATTGAATTGAAAACGATTTCGAAATGAATTGAAAATAAAACGATTTCAAAATGAATTGAAAATAAAACGATTTCGAAATGAATTGAAAATAAAACAATTTCGAAATGAATTGAATTGAAAACGATTTCGAAATGAATTGAATTGAAAACGATTTCGAAATGAATTGAAAATAAAACGATTTCGAAATGAATTGAATTGAAAACGATTTCGAAATGAATTGAATTGAAAACGATTTCGAAATGAATTGAATTGAAAACGATTTCGAAATGAATTGAATTGAAAACGATTTCGAAATGAATTGAATTGAAAACGATTTCGAAATGAATTGAAAATGAATTCCAATTGAATTGAAAGCAAATTGAAATGAATTCAAATTGAATTGAAATTTGAATGGAATAGAAATGAATTTTAAAACGAATTTATAAAGAAGAATTCAATTTTGATTTGAATTGAAAAGGAAGTTGAAATTGCTTTTGAAACGAATTCAAAACTATTTATTTAATTCGTTTTGAATAGAAATCGACGAAATATATTATATATATATATTATATATATAATATAATGGCCTGAATAGAACGCGCCGCGCCGCGGCAGTTCGCGAATTTCGACCATTTATTTCAAACGGACATAACGGGAGATCCGACCGTCGGATTCTCCTAAAACCGGAACCGTTGGGTTCGTATCGAAAAGATCTTTCTAACGAATGTCAGAAAAATGAAATCTAACGATTGGATTTGGAGATACGTCCAAATCAAATTCGAAAAAGGTCGCTGTAAGTGCAGTTCGATGACCGTTGATGGAAATCGACTGTACGGGCCTTGATAAAATTATTAAAAATAGTAATAATTTGTGTAAAATCATAAGAAATGATTTGTGAAGATTTGGGATGAAAAACTCCATATTTGAAAAGATAAAAATAGATTTTTATCGAAATGAACTAGTTTTGAACTAGAAATATAATTCTATTTATTTTTAAATAAATAAATTGAATTTGAAAAGGGTTTTGAAAATAACCAAAATTTCCAATGATTGCATTGGAGTGGATTTGAATCGAAATTGTCTTCGGAATATTTCGATGTTGGAATTCGTGACTATACAGATGTTGTTATGGGAATTTGAAAGATATATATATATCGTTATTTTCAATACGACATTTGTTAATCGTAGAATTTGATATTGAATATAAGCCGATATATTTTCTATTCAGAGCCTTGTATTGAATATCAAATGTGATTTTGGTTTTGTCGTGAATGGTGTCTTCACTAACACTGTTCTTGAACCCAGTTGAGAAAAGATTAAATCTTTTTATTTAGATTTAATGAAGTGTACCAATTAAATAATATTTAATTGGAATTGAATTGATATTGATTTTTGGGTTTATCGTGGGCAGTGTTTTAAATAACACTCGTTCTTTAACCCGATAATTAATGAAGGTGATTTTGGGTTTGTTGTGAACTGTGTTTTTAAATGACACGGACTCTTTAACCCAGTTAACGATTAAAACTAAGTTGAGTTTTAATGAATCTTTAATTAGATTGAAATGGTCGAGAATGGAGTATCACCAGTTTTGCTCCAGGCGATAGTCAAATCTTTAATTAGATTTGAACGTGAAATGGTAATTGAATTTACCGATAACACCGTGGTGTTTGGTATGAAGTATTACCAGTTTTACTTCATGGGATGAATAGGTTGGGATTGGGAAATTAAAACAAATGATTACTTCAGTAAGTTTCGTAAATCCCGACTAGTTGAATCGAAATTCAAAAGTAGATTAAAGAATAAATTCAAGGAATTTATCTTTGATAAAATTAATGGGAATCTTTCCCTATGAATGTGAAATTTAGAAACTAACTGTCGGTTAGCCAAGCAGAATGGTTTTCTGGATATTGATCTGATGTTGGTTTCGGCCTTCGGGGTTAATATTTGGGGAACTATTCTCTTGATTAATTTGCGGTTAGTGACTGATGATTTGGAATGAGGCGTATGTTGTGTTTGTGTAACACTTATTTAAAATATACGCGAGTTATTCGGAAAGACCGGGGTTATCCCATTCTGAATAACTGATACGGCGATAAGTCGAAGATGAAGACGATGGTCGAAGACCGGAGGTCTTCACGTCGTTTGGGTGATTACTGATGATCTTGATTGGGTTGTACACCCAAGAAGATGGAAACAGTTAGTGATCGTCCAGACGTACTTGGAGATCGATGGATATGCGGGGTACTAGGTGCCTCCGGTTTCGTTCAGACCCAGAACGGACTTGTAAATGGACTGTGTGTCTGACATTGGATTTTAGTCCGTGTGATTGATTTCTATTAAATATATATCTGTTTGGCGGCGGAGAATTTATTCTCTTGCTTAACGCCCTTCTCTGAAACATACGAGCTCAGGGGTTATATATTGATGGATATCAAACGCATGGAGTGAATTGCCTGTGTGGCATGCCTGAGTGGCAATTGATCGAGGCTTCTGTTGAAAAGCAAAGTCTTGTGGTGATGATCAAAGCAAGGCCTTTGTGGCGTAGCTTTGTGTAACACTGACTTCGCGAGTTTCACACCCGGTATGAACCAAAAACGGGAGACGGACATCAGGGAGGACTTGCGTTTCTTTCTAGCTAAAAGTGGCATCAGTGGTTTTACACGCCCTGACGAGTTTGACTTATGTGGTTGTTGCTGTTGCGAGGCGCCTCGGTTAGATCGGACGATCCGGGTCCGATGGAGCCATTCGTTGGCTCATTTACGCCCCAAAGGGCGGAGAGACGTAGTGTTCAGGCATAATAATCCACATCGGTGGACCGGCCCTGACGATCCAAGGCCCACCTGAGTCTGGGACCTGAGACATGGGCTAGATTGTCTCGAATCGGTTGAGGACTATCTTTTGCCTCGGTTCATAGATGGAAATCCAATTTCCAAATACGTGACTTTGCGGTTTTATTTGTAAACCTATATATGGTGACATAGTGGCATGGGACGCTCATGTCGCCTATGATTGATACTTATGATTTGAAGTTGTTTTATACACTATGCACTTATAATAGTATCAAACGATTTGTTTTAAACGTATCAAGCATTCTTTGGCTGTTATAAGGGAAAACCCTATCCTCGGCTGCGTTGCATTGTGTGATGGGACCTGGGTCTTATAACAGCTTCATTTTTCTTTATTTAGCATTGCGCTGTTTGTTTTATGCACTGGTATTCTTGGGAGGAAACCCGTTCCGTGTTATACGGCGTGGTCCCTTGATTTACCTAACTTTAAAATAAAGATTAACTGTTTTAGTTCTCACACCAGTCACATGACTGACCTGGAGTTTATTGTTTTAACCTAAACTCTGGGTGCCCTTATTTTCGACACGGGCAGCTAGTAGTTTTTGTTTTGCAGATTTATATTCACAGGATCCTGGTTTACAGCTGGAACGATATCCGGAAAGCTTTGTATCCGTATATCTTCTTCTAGTTGTGTATTGTATTATTTTCCGCTGCTATGTATTTAAAAGTAATTTAAATCTCTGATATTTCTGTGTAATATTTATTCATACTCTGTATATTCTTGTAATCTGATGCACTGTTGTAATATACAATGAAATGTTCTTCTGTATGCGTTCTGTTGTGGCTTGTTCTCGAACTATCCGTCGCTTTCCTTTACGGGGAAGTTACGGGTTCTCACACATTGTGTGATGTGGGACGAGCTTATGATAGCTTCATTTTCAAAAGACATTGCGCAATTATATGCACGGGTATCCACCTGGAGTAAATCCGTTCCGCGTTAGCGGCGTGATCCGGTGAAGTTCCCAACTTTAAGAATGAACCTAATTGTTTTGAGTTCTCACACCAGTCCCACGACTGACCTGGAGTTTATTGTTCCCTCACCTAAACTCTGGGTGCCCATGATTTTTGCACGGGCAGCCAGTAGTTTAGTTTTGCAGTTATAGATCGTTGGAGCAGGATTTAGAGCGCTTCTAGAGTTGGAGTCCACGATAGAGTTGAAGCTTCCGCTGTGTTTTGATCTTCCGCTGCGAGTAAAGTTATTTTCTTTCTTCCGCTGTATACGTTTATGTTGTAACTCTGATATTCATGTAACTCTGATGTAATATTGGTTTATTCAATGAAAAGTTCTGTTATTTTTGTTCAATGTATGTATATACCCATAACAATTCGTCTTTCTGAATGGTTTAAGTTGGTTTAATTGCCGGCAAGAACCGGGCAAAAAGATGGGTCGTTACAGAACCTATTCCTCCAGGTAAAGTGACGGTTTTAGCGTTAGTGATATACCAGAAGTGAGTCTGAAACTGGACGTAGGACAGTGGTCCGAACCAGTATAAATCGACTGTGTGATTTACTGCTTTCTACTTTGCTATATAGATATTATATCCTATTCTCCATACTACACGATCCTATACTGCTGCATAGCCTCTTTCACTGACTACCATAGTAAAGCTCTCAGATTCGATCCTAGGATCCACACTTGATGGCACTAATAGATCATGTTGAAAATAATTTCCTATATCAATTACAAGGTTTTAATGTAAAATTTTATTTCTAACTTCTAAGGAAATGATTTGCATCTAAAATTATGGGAAAGGAGGAGACAAAAAATAAAAACATTAAATATTATATGAAATATAAAAAATAGATATATCCCAATTATTTATAGAAAATTTATTTTGTAATTTTAAATGTACTTATTTAATGTTTTAAATTGGTGTTCAAATCAACAAGCACCTTACGTGACTGGAAAATTTTCATTGAACTTAAAGTTTAATTTTTAGTAAAATATGTCACAAAATTAATTATTTTCTCGTTGTTAAGGTCTTATAAGTTAGCTTGACCAAGTTTCCAAATTCTTGTTTTCATTCTGTTAGTGTGTGTGTGTGTGTGCCTATATATGACTTGATCTAAAACTACAAAATTGCATAATTAATAATTTGTGTATACAAAATATAAAGAAAGCAAATCATAGTTGTCCAGTACATAGTATACGTCACTAAAACAATATTCACGTTGTTTAAGCCAAAAATCAATGGTAAGTTTGATTTTACTATTTTAAATAGTTGAATAATATAGGGGTTGTACAATTGCGAAAAGCACCAACAATAAATGTAAGATACTTATTTCATTGTTTGGAATCCAATTTCTATTCCAATGTAAATCTAAAGTTTGTACTACAATTCAAATAAAAAAGAGACTTTATTTCCCCTTTATGTATTATGGGAAGATTAAAATTTTTTTTTATTAGAATAATATTTTATTATTAAACTAAAAACGAATGGTATCTTATAGTGTAAATTACTTTTGTATAATGTGTTTAATTTCAGGATGATTCTGCTTAGGCCCAACAAGCACATTTTGCCCTTGTAAGTGATGGAATTCCACTACAACAGATACGTCATGTGACTAATTTTTATACTATCTTCATTCCAACCATTATTCACTTTTTATTTATCAAAATGCATATCAGAACTTGTTCGTTTACATATATTGGTTCTTTCTATATTTTCCTTCTCTTAACTTTCATTTTAATGGATTAAATAAAATTTTAGGAAACACCAATGCTATGTCTTAAACGTAGTTTGATTTTTGTGTCATGCAACATGTGATCTTTTTACTGTAACTAATCATTGTTTTTATGAACCATATGTGTGATCCCAAGTACAAATTTTACAAGCTTAATAAGAGAACATAAATGCACCATATTTCATATTAATAAACATTCATATAATCCAACATTTGTAAAATCAAATATAATCATATGTTGTGTAAATTTTTATTAACATTCATTTATTACAATGTCCAATCTTTTGATAAGAAATCAAACTTTCATTTGTTGCAGCCTTTTGAACAATTTTCCACACATGTTTCCATCCCTTCAGCTGCCAAAATAAGAAATGAAAAACAAACTATTTAGTAAACTGAGTAGGATAAGGAAAGTGAAGAACACAAGATGGGTTTTCTTTCATGTACTAAGAACTAAATTTCGTGTAAAACGACATGGTATTAAAATTATAACATATTGATAAACTAATCACTTAGGCAAACCTAAAAATGCTGAAATAGAATGCCACTAAAAGATTTTGTCTAAAATATGTAAACAAATTTACACTATTCGTTTTAATATAAATTTGTACTTACAAAAGTGAGGAAAGCACTTTGAAGCAACACAATGGACATTGCACGGAATATGAAGTGGACCAGCATCGCAAGCAAATTCGCAAGTCATATCGCAAACAGATTCAACAGGTATTGCAATGCCACAGAGTGTATTGCATATCTTTTTACATATACCAGCATTGCTAACAGACACTAAACAAGAAAGTATTGTTACCAACACAAATGCCCTTTGATAGAATTTCGATTCCATTTTAAATATTGATTGATGATTTGCAAAAGTTTCAATGTTCTTATATAAACGTGTGGGATTATATTATATAAAGTTCATTAATATTTATTTTAAATAAATGTATACATGTATTTATTTAAATGTTACAATAAATAAATTTTGTTAATTTTAGATATGTGGTCCAATATTTAAAATGTTTACAACAAATTGGTTCTTCATAGTTTTAGTATTAAAAGTATACTTTATACAAAAAATGAATATTCATAATCCTTGCACAAACCATTTATTGTTGGCATAATAACTGGGCCCACTTATTCGTATCCTCAAAAAAGTTAAACGTACTTTTAATTGAAGAGAATGAATGTAAGATATATTATTGGAACATTTAAATTTATCAATGTAATAAAGAAGATATTTTATTAATGAATGTACATAGTGTTTAATGTGGTACATTTTTATCCACATAAGTGATAATCTGTAAAATGTGGAAACTAGATATATAATCAATTTTTAAAATAGATAAAACATGTTATATTGTGCCGTCACGACAGATATAAATGATGACAGTATTTGTGTTCTTTAACAAGTAAAAAATTGAGCAAGTCCTGGTATTTGGCTATCTTTATTTTCTACAAAAACAGATGTGTTGAAATTATTTTAGATTAAATTCAAAAATATAAAAATATTTAAATTTTCAAGTTGCTAATTAGTTTAACACAATTTTGGTTTTTTTATAACATCGGTATACTCCATTTTCTTCTCGGTGTTGTAAATGCATGTTTACGATTAAATTGTTTTGTCTATTTTTGTTTTTTGGGTAAGAAAATATATAAAACCATTAAATTTAATTACTTTTAATTTATGCATCATAAGACATGAGTTTTGGTCTTTTTTATTCTATAAACAAGCTAAATATTTATAACATATTTTATGCATACAAAAAAAGTACCTAACAAACATAATTATTTTCCTAAGAAGGGATATAATTAAATTATACTCGCTTTTAGTTACTTTTTACTATCTTTCTTATTGTAAACCATTAACATATATGTAAAGACTCGATAAATTTGACATTTAAGATACATAGTTAACTAAAAATTTGCAATTGAATGACGACTTATTAGAATTGAGTTAGAAGATTTTAAATTTAGTGTATGTTGAAACATGAACTTGATTCTAAAATATAAACCCCAAACATGTATGTTTATCGAGAAAATTTGAATGTAAAGAAAATTTGTTAATTTAGAAGTTATCTATCGAAATGATTGTGAAATGAATAATTTATAAAAACGTTGATTCTTAAATATGAAATCTATTACTTGGTACTAATCTAAATATATAAAGGAATTTAACGGAAAAATGAATTATGAATGATTGTTGAACCATAATGAAATAAATGATCTTAAAATTATTATATGAACCAATGTATGGAATGATTTAGACATGAGATTCTTTTTGTAACAAACTATTTCGAATTCTTAACAATTAAATGTAAGTTGGTTGATCGAGAAATTGAAATATGAAATGAGAACCTAATTGAATTATGAAATATGGTTTGATTTGTTCAGACTGGTTAAAATATATAGATTTGTATAATATTTTAGGTCATTATTATTTATATAAAACTATTTTACTCAAACCAAATTTTCTCTTAATCTTTTTGTGTTAACCGTTCTCAACTATTTAACTTAACTGCTTTATTTATTAACTTTGTAAGTATTTCATAAACTGTTTCAACTAAACTATTTTTCATTTAAATTATTTAAAGAAAAATGTTTAAACCTATTTTGCTCTTAAAATTTAATTTATTTCCCAATCGAACTAATAGGTCGAAAGTGATTTAAAAAAAAGATTTCAAAGTAGTAATTGTATTTGAGAATTTGATGTCATAACATGAATTTAATTTGATAAGGATCAAAAAATATATAAATATTTGAAAGCTGAATGGAAATCATTTTTTTTAGAGAAATTGATTTTTCAAATCAGTACTTCAAAAAAATCGATTTGTGACAAGGGAAATTGATTTCAAATTTAATGACTATTGTGTGTTAAATGTAAACTTTTGGTCGCTAAAGAGACCAGAATTGGTATTATCACACTCTCAGCAATACCGATGCAACTTTACCACATGTGCACGTAGTGGATAATCCAGACCGAAGTAGGATGGCTTAGACGCAATTACTTGATTTGAAGAAAGAGAATGATGATAGATATTCTTGACCTTCAAGTCATAATTAAAATGACAAAAACTAGAACCATATCCGGGAAACGTGAGGTCGCTTCCCCTATCGGACATGTTTCTTCGATACCATCTCTATTAGTTCGTAATTAATTGGATGTGCATCTTTTGATTATGAGAGTTTGTTCCATGGTGGGCGGTAGTTGAGGCTATGTGTTACCACCATCCCATGTCTGCAATCCGGTAGAATCCTACAGTTGGTTATTGCCTTAATGCTTTATTATATTATACCGATCGAGCCCGATAATTATGATTTGGGGTTGTTTTCTATGGATTACCATCTGATAACACCAGAGTGGTGAATTTACGATATTGTGTATATTATTACAAAGCTTATAAACGGTGTAAGGGAAATACGGTAATCCCGCTTCTGCAATTTTCAATGTCATATTTATTGTAGACTATTATAATAGTTTATTATATGTATGAGTTTCACAGATCCCTAATGTAACGAACTAGAATTTTCGACGTTTTAAATATGTAGTTAATTTAGATTAAGAATTTATGATTGATATATACACTTGGAATTCATTTAGAATTTTGAATGTGATCTATTTTAATGTGGTTTTGAAATTATTTTGTAAATACAAGTTTAATTCCAATTTTGAATCTAATTGGTCTAGTTAAATTTAACATTATTAATATTTTTAAGCTAATTATAGTATATTGTTTTAATATTTGTAGATTTGATTCTTAAAATATAAATATGAATTTAACTTGGGAATTTATAATTAGATTTGAGTTTGGTTTTAAATTTAATTCAAAACATGTATTTGAAAATGAATAAACACACTAGTATTGGTTGTATATACATAGAATAATAAATAGCATATGTATAATTAGGGAATTTTTGTTCAGTGTGGCCGAAGCATTTTTTAAGTTTGCCACTTGTTTAAATTGGAAAAAAAATTGACATTTGTATTGAACTGTGTGAATTAATCGATACTTATCCCCTTAAAAAAATTTCATCGCCCCCATTTTTTTATTCCTTTAGTTGTTCCTTCTCTTTCTTTTTTACTCCATCCAAAATCAATTACTCCTCCCCTAAATCGTTCATGCATTTGTGTATAGTATCATTATCTCCTATTCCTATGTATATTGTTTTTGAATTTTGAAAAGAAATAAATAATTGGATTTAAGCTGAAACATCGCTTAGTCAGCAGACCTTAATTATCTCAAACTTTCTGAATTTGAAAAGATTCTCTTAGCACATAAACATACACAGATTCCCTTATCTCGCATTCTCTCCTCTCTGCAATCCTTTTTTGTCTATCATTTCGTCTAGACCATTTCTATTAGTACCCAGTTTTCTCCTTTACACACCCCAACGATTCACATTTCCGGTTCCCACCCCACTTTTAACCATTCTCACCCCGTTTTTTAGTTCATTTTTACGAGGGCATTTTAGTAAATGAAAAAGAAAAATTAATGGTGTGGTGGGTACAGTAAAACGTAGGGGAGAATAGAACTTGTCTTTCCTCTATTAGTTTTCTTCTACCACTAGATCTAAATCTTTTTTTTCTTATTTCTCCAACGGTAACCGGGATCTAACCTAAGTATCCCTCTCATCTCTCCATCTTTTCCAGTCGCCACCTCCATCATTCTCATAGCCACCACTAGTCCTCCCTGGTCATCCAAAAATCACGACCGCAGCCTAAACCCAAATCAAACCAGCGGCCTCCACCTAAACTCCATCTAAAACTAGATCTATCTAAAACATAGGTCGTAACCCTTAAAACCCGACTTCCACCTTACCTCCACCCAAGACCAGCGCCTTCCATGTCACATTTGCATAGCCTATCGAGTCTTCCCATATCTAGCAGAGCCACCTTGGCACAAACTCAACACGAAACAAACTAGATTCGAACCCATGTCCCCCTTCTCTTCTTTTGAAAAATATCAAATCAAAGTGTTGAGTGGTGTTTATTTCATTTGTCATTGTTCAGATCTTTCTTAAAACGGAGTTGCTATATGTTTCTGCATTGTCATTGTTCTTCTCCTATATTCCAGAAAGATGAGCGTTTCACTCACAACAAATATTCATATGCTAATTAGTTAATATTCATTTGCAAAATGTTAATATTCATATGCAATTTAGTTATTTCGCACATGAATTGTTTGTTAGTAATCATTTGATGTTAGTTATTATTCA